>CM061142.1:666709463-668024722 GCA_030789695.1 Scilla litardierei | reverse complement strand
GCATTGACTCTGGACCTCACATTCTCCACCAAGCCCGGCTCCATGATCCCTTCCCGATTCTTCTGCATGGCTGTGACCAAGTTCCTTCCGGAGGCAGAGATGGAGGACGAAACCATTACTTTCAAGACAAGGAAAATCTGAATCGAGAGAATGAAGATGGTTCCTCTGCACTCTATTGCTGGAACCATCATATATGGGCGAGGCAACAACCACATGATGGAACACATGTCAAAGATCCAAGAGCCCAGAATGTCTTGGATTTCGAACCGACAAATCATCTAAATCGACAAGGTGGGTGTTTTGGCACCTAGAACTCAAGTGCTATTTTCTCGCCTGCCGAGCCACATTAATGCGATGTAACGTCGCTTGACTTCAACAAATGGATCCTTCAAGGTCGTGCGACGAGGCCATTTTGAATCATTAGGCCCGCATTCGAGATAACTCGGTCGACAGACAATTATGGCCCGTAAGGCCCACCAAAGAAGCCCGATACCGACTCAGTCAAAACCTAATGGTCAGCCGACCGTTGAGTCTACCTCACTCGAACGTAGGATTAAAAGTGGGCTCGCAAATCGCGAGGTCGTGCACAATATTTTTTCCTATTAAAAGTCAAAGATCGTGTCTCCATTATGGATGGCCGTTATCACCCCCAACGTCTCCAAATAGACCCTAAACGCCTATAAATAGAGAGACGAGTCTCATTTTCAAGGTACAAGGGCTAAGACATAGAACTCTATTTTCTCAGCTTATACTTCTTATACATTCGAGCTTGCGCCGCCAGTCTTGAGACGAACCTCTGTGGATCGATCTCAACTGCACCAAGCTCGCTCCCTCCCTCCCTTAAGTTCCATACAAACTTAAGCATCGAAGGGGATTTGGGTCAGAACCCAGATCTGACCACCCTAACGACTCCCTATGGTGCAGATCAACGGTCATCATCGAGCCGAGGGTCGTCATCGACTTTCCCAGCCTCGAACGATCAACGTATCTGTTGCCCGAAGGTCGATCGAGCACCGCATCCTCATCAACTACCATCATCCGACCCAGGTTCTTCCAACCTGGGTCCCACTCCACTACTGACGAGTCTCCGACTCAACATCTTGAGTCTATGTCAGCTTGACAATTGTTGTAACGACCACTTTTCGTTGTACGTTGTTCGTGCACGTGCTTTTGGCCGTGCACGTGTTTATTTTAGACTTTATTTGTTTGTGAACACTTTTGTGTGATATGCTGTTGTGAACGTCTCTGAGAGTATTAAATAGTGGCACTAATTTGGAACGACGTTCCTCGAGTCGTTTTTCCACAATTTAATCTTATTCGATGAGACGTGGCGACTTTCACTTTTGACGGGAGACGTTTCTATTTTTAGTTTCGTCGTCCGACGTCGAAATTGAGATCCGTCTTCTTAGTTAGCTCACATTCGTCATCACGATCACCCCGATATTTAATTTATAATTTTTGGAGTTTATTTGACCACTTTTATATTTTTAACAAGGTTTATAATATTTTTAATAATTTATTTTTAAATTAATTTCGGCCAAATAAAATTTATTTGAGTTTTTAACGTTTTAAAGAATTTTTGAGCCAATTTCCAGCTCATTTGGACCAAGTCAAACCCTTGGGTGAGTTGGAGAAGTTGGATTTCAAATTTTAAATTATTTTAAACTTCTAATCCTATTAGATTTAGCCCTAGACCAAGTCAACCCCTCTACACTATATAAACAACCCCTAGGAAGACCTATTTTCGCAAGAAATTAACCCTAGCCTCTTCCAAAACTCAGATTTGACGTTGCGACGATTCGTCGCAACGTTGCGACGAACGGCTGCCGCACGACCGAAGAAATCTCCCCCGTTCCCCCGCTCCGACCGAAGCCCATCCCCGCTCACGCTCCGCTCCGCACGCTGCAGCAGCTGCCGTCCCCGTTCCCCCGCTCTGACCGAGAGAGGCCCTCGGTCAGACCGAGAGCTTCAACCCCGCACAGCGCCCGCACCAACCCCCGCTTGTCGCCCCGCTCCGCACCGCGCCCGACCGACCCGCTTCTCCGCACCGACCGGTGTTGCAAGCGTTGCAACGTTACAACATCGCGCCCCCCGCATCCAAGCGCCTGACCGAGCCCCTCTCCCGCACTGACCGAGAAGCAACCCCGCACCAAGCACAACCCCGCAGCAGCTGCACGCCCCAAACGTCGCAGCCCCGCATTCTCTGTGCACGACCGACGGATCTCCCCGCATTGGCTGTGTACGACCGAGAGTCACTCGTCGCAACCCCGCACCCGTCGCACCACTTGCCTCCGTGGTCCTCCCAAGTTCTCCAGAGGTATTGTGGGTCCCCCAAAGGTCCCTAGGACTACTGTGGGCCCCACCTAGGTGCTTGCTCTTTGAGGATTCGTCGCGTACGACGTTGCGACACGGCGTAGCCCGTCGTCGCACGTGCTAGCTTTGGAATCTGGAATCGTCGCCCCGGTTGATTGCTCCGAAATTTCCAGCGAGGAATCTAATTGGAATCTGGACTTGGAGCGCGATATTATTATTCCAACCCCCGGCGTCGCTACCCGACGCCGGTGTAGCTTTCGCGTCGTGTTGAGGTAACGCTTTGCACCCCTAGGACCCCCAACCCAATGCATGCTAATCAAGACTAAAATCAGTATTTTAAAGTACTTTAAATGTTTTAGAATTCACTAATCAAGATTAATAATATGGACTTTAGGCCGGTGGACTTGTGCACGTAGGATAATTGTGATTTTTGGACTCATTGGACGGTGTGCTCAGACGTCGTACTTGCAGGCAAGTGAAACTTGCCAACTCTTGTGTAGGGCCATGTTTTAGGCCACTTCCTTGCTTTTAGCGTAAAAGAGACTAGTCAGTGAAATGATAGCTGGCTAGACGCCTACTTGATCTAGTTTGACAACAAAACTAGATCCGTCACCTAAATGATCTAGCTTGACAACGAAGCTAGATCCAACCCTTTAAACTTGTTGTTCATGCATACTAAACTGTCACGTTTACTTTCCTTACCTGTACAATTTACTACTTGCCATGTCATGTCATCCATGCATTGAATGTCGCATTCGTAGCACACGCTACATACTTGTACTTGCTTGTCCCGGGCTAGGTGCACCCTACGCCATACTTGTTAAAAACACTTCCTGGCTCGTGATCCAGAAGCGAGCATTCCCGTTCGGGGGTAAGGCCCTGGCTCGATACACGTGGAGGGGTAGGGTTGAGCGACCAATCAGCGTAGAAGTGTGCCCGTATAGCCTCTTCAGCTGTAAGGCGTGAACTCTGTGCATGAGGTGCTTACTTTTCTTGTCTTGTACTTGTCTTGTGAATGATTCATGAAATACTTGTCATCCATGCCATATTTAAATGCCATGCTCGTACTTTACTTTACTTTACCTTACTTTACTTGTTGCACTTATACTTTAAACTGTCATGTCATTGCATTCATGCTAGAACTGCTAGGTTGCTTTACCTACTTTCAGTTTCCTTGCACAAGTCTCTTGTAGACTTGCTGACATGTGCCCCTTGCTCTTTTGGGTGTCACATGTTAGACCTGAGCCAGAGACCGTTGCTGAGTACGTGATGTGTTGCTGACACTGAGCCTGAGTCCATGTCTGCCTAGGAGGAGTTTTGTGGACACCGGAGATCTTCCTTGGTGACCTTGCTGAGCTTTCTTTTGTTTTAGGTTTGTTGTTAGTTGTCGGTGCGTGTCACCTTTGTTTTGTACGCTGTACTTTTGTTGGCCATGTTTGGGCCTTTAGACTCTCTTTTATTTCAGCCTGGTGGCTTTTCTGCGATGTTGGAATTTATATTTATGGATATTCTGAGATTATTCTTTTGTCTCATTTCCTTATTATTATCTTGTTTCGCTCGCGTTGCAAGGACCTGCAGTTTTAAATTTGATTGACGCTTATCGGACTTGCAGCTTGGTAGCTTCAAGTCTGAGCGGACCTTCTCACGCTTCGCCTCCATATTTTTGGGAAGCCGGGCGTGACAGGTTTTGTTGGTGGCCCATGCAGGTCCAGTCTTGCAATTGTGAATTAACGAAACAACGATAATAACGTAATGTCCATTAAATAAATTGCAACATCCGAGTCAGAAGCCCTGAGTCTAGTCGTTTTCTTAGGACACTAGGTGATAAGAAGACTTAGTTAGACGTCTGTGCTTGCTATTTAGAGGCCCCTGATTGATAGTTAGACTCCCTGTCAGCAATTGATTCAATCGTCGTAGGAGTTACCTTAGTGGTCCTTGTTTACCCCTGACCATATTAGACTTCTAGAATTTCCTTTAGTCGCTCGCTTGGGTCCATCGATTTCGGACCAAGCTGAACGCATTTCTTTACCGTCTAACCTTTAGAAGTCTTAGCGCTTAGTTTTTAATCTTCAGTTGGTCGACCGTAGGAGTTTCCGTAGACTTTCCTGATTCATATCCTAGGCGTATGTATGTTTTGATCACCTGACCAATTTCCTTGCCTCGATTCACGAGATCGCCTCATGACGATCGTCGTCAATTTTCGAACCTCTCCATTACGAACCTTGAATCTCCTGAAAGCATTTTTCGACTTCCTCCTTTCCGAAGTTTAACCTTGTTCCAAATCTTAATGCATATATACTTATACTTCATCCTCCTTCGTTGATTTAAAATTTTAAAAAAAACTTTTGTCGGAAATTTTGAACTCTAGCTTATAATATTTTTCCAGCTTATATTTTTCGTACTTATGTCAATGCGTTGTCCCCACATATATTAATTTTATTCTGAACCGTACTTTCGCTTTGCCCAATTCGATTTATAATTTCCTCCGTATTTGTGTCATACGAATGATACGTCGTGTTTACTTTAATATACTTTCAAGACACATGGAATTTCAGCTTTCAGCAAGTTGGCTTTGCTCGTCGTTTTCGCTACTTCAGATTTTTTTTCAAAATTACTATTTTCATAACCACTTCCTGATTTAGACCCTCCATGATTTGATTTTAAAGACTTGCTATTCGATTTCGATAATTCTACTACTAAGTAATATTATTTTTCCATGCACCATATATACTTTCAACTACTTTTATATCCGTGCCAGACTTGTTGTGCTCGTATAATAAGAACCTTATGTAAATCAGTTTCTCATTTCTGGCAAACCCTGGTTCGCTAAAAAGTAGTTTCAATGTTGGTTATTTTAAATTTTCCATAGCCTAAAAGTTTTGAAAGCATTTAACATGAGTTTAAATTCTTCCGTTACTTGATTTCAATCTTGACTTTCCAAAAACTTTTTGACAACATTATATTAAATTACTGACGGAAAGAATTTTCTAAACCATGTCCTTAATATTCGTGTAAATGATTTTACTTCCTTTTAAAAAATTTTAAAACCAATAGACCATTTTCTTTTATTATGAATGTTCGACTCAAATTTATTTTGAACAACTCGTTTTATCGACCTCCAATATTTCTTTTCAGACTTGGATTTCAACTTTTGAAGAACGACAGTTTTCAAAATCCACGTATTTTAGCTTATGCTATTCACCCTATTTTCTTTCTGTATCCTATTTAAGCATCACTACATCTCCTTTTTTCCTCAACCTAAACATCACCATTGAGTCAATGTTTCGTCTAACCAAGCTGTCTCCTTGTATTCGTCCTATCTGAACTCGTGCTTATCGATCCTTCCCTCGTCACGCCTTCGACCTCCCTCTATTGCTTAGGCTTAAGTGCCCATCAATGTCTGTGTCAACTCTAAGTTGTTAGTAGACCCTTGGACCTTTGTGAGGTGTCATTGTGCACGTACCTAACTTGTGTACGTGGGCTTGAATGAGTGTACCCCCATAGTATATTGGTGTTTGCCTATTGTGTGATATATATATACTCGGAGTTATTCGTGATAGTATGAAGTTGTTGTGTGTTAGTAGTTATAGATTTTTGTGTGGATAGCTATACTATACTAAGGATGCATGTGTATATAGGAGTTAGCGTTGAAATATCTAAGTTGTGTATGTAGTAAGAGATACTTATAATGGTTGAAATAATTTGATTTGGTGAAGCTATGTGTATGATAGGTGTGATAATAATTATGTACGTATAGATAAGTGAGTAGGCCTATTGAGTGACCTATATACTAGTACGTGTGAGTATGTGCTCGTAGGTAGATATATATTGTGCTTGGACGTAGGAAGTTATGTTTCGTTGCATGAGTATATAAGTGATATACATATGGTAGTAGGGTTACAATTTTGATTGGTATTGTTTGCTTTCGTGGGATGTTGCATGCGTGCATACCGTGAGGTATACACGACTATTGCACATCTTAATTATGTATGTATAGGTGTATTAGTATACTAATTATAGGTAGTAGGCTATGGTGTGGATATATATACATTACTTATGTGTGACTATACGGTGAATGTTTGTACTAGGGAGGGTATTATAAATATATGTGTGCTGATGTCTGTATTACTATTATTATGGTATATAAATTGATTTAACTATGTGGGTGTTACCTGACTAAATATTAAGGGTGATTGACTTATGGAATGTATATGGTTGTAATGGTAGACGTATAAATATTGGAGTGGTATTGGTATAGGTATGAATGCCGTGTTACGTATATAGAATATTCTGATATGTGTATTGAGTCTCACTCAAGCTTGAGTGAGTATACTCTAAGTATATTGAATGAATGTTTGTAGTTTGAATATAGCAATGTTTGATGTATGTATAGTGATAGGAGTGTTTGTGCCTGGTTGTGCTACGCACATGATTGTGGGTCGCTACGCCAGTATATAGTTATAGGTGCTGGTCTTGTGGTATAGTTATTTACTAAGGACTTGTTGTGTGAACGTATGTGTACTAGCTAAAACCAGGTGTGTATGTGTGCTAGTTATATAATGATATGATTGGTATACGTGAATGAAAAGTTAGCGTGTATGGGTGTGCACCATGCACGGGTAAGTATGTGCTTAGTTATAGTTATTGGTGACTATGGTATATGTGGCGTGTCGTAAATACAGTTATAGGACCGTACGTAATGTGAATGTATAGTGAAATATTTGAATGCATTTGAATGACTATATATATTATGAAGCTATAGTAGAGGTGAATATATATATATTAAATATAGTGGAACTTGATTTAAAATGGTATGGAGTGACTACATGTTTGAGATGTTTGGTATTGGATAAATATTAGAGGGTAGTATACCCTTGATGTTTGTGCATAGGTAGCTATCTATACGTAGAGCAATGATTGTATTTGCTAGTATGAGATCATACCTATATAAGTATCTGAACTATTGTTTTGTGAGTAGCAGTTACATAAGGGATGTATGTGTATATACATGATTGAAATACATGTATGAAGTTGACTGTCTATGATAGGTATTAATGTATAACGTACGTGAATATATATATAAATATATATACGTGTTGGTAGTATTAATGTTTGACTACCTATTGCATATATAAGCACTTGTAATGACTATACCTGGTTGAATTATTATATGACTTGATTGGGGTAGTTACTAGAGCGACTAGCTATATTAGAAAGTCCGAGGATGGACTTTATTCTAAGGTGGGGAGGATGTAACGACCACTTTTCGTTGTACGTTGTTCGTGCACGTGCTTTTGGCCGTGCACGTGTTTATTTTAGACTTTATTTGTTTGTGAACACTTTTGTGTGATATGCTGTTGTGAACGTCTCTGAGAGTATTAAATAGTGGCACTAATTTGGAACGACGTTCCTCGAGTCGTTTTTCCACAATTTAATCTTATTCGATGAGACGTGGCGACTTTCACTTTTGACGGGAGACGTTTCTATTTTTAGTTTCGTCGTCCGACGTCGAAATTGAGATCCGTCTTCTTAGTTAGCTCACATTCGTCATCACGATCACCCCGATATTTATTTTATAATTTTTGGAGTTTATTTGACCACTTTTATATCTTTAACAAGCTTTATAATATTTTTAATAATTTATTTTTAAATTAATTTCGCCCAAATAAAATTTATTTGAGTTTTAAACGTTTTAAATAATTTTTGAGCCAATTTCCAGCTCATTTGGACCAAGTCAAACCCTTGGGTGAGTTGGAGAAGTTGGATTTCAAATTTTAAATTATTTTAAACTTCTAATCCTATTAGATTTAGCCCTAGACCAAGTCAACCCCTCTACACTATATAAACAACCCATATGAAGACCTATTTTCGCAAGAAATTAACCCTAGCCTCTTCCAAAACTCAGATTTGACGTTGCGACGATTCGTCGCAACGTTGCGACGAACGGCTGCCGCACGACCGAAGAAATCTCCCTCGTTCCCCCGCTCCGACCGAAGCCCATCCCCGCTCACGCTCCGCTCGCACGCTGCAGCAGCCGCCGTCCCCGTTCCCCCGCTCTGACCGAGAGAGGCCCTCGGTCAGACCGAGAGCTTCAACCCCGCACAGCGCCCGCACCAACCCCCGCTTGTCGCCCCGCTCCGCACCACGCCCGACCGACCCGCTTCTCCGCACCGACCGGTGTTGCAAGCGTTGCAACGTTGCAACATCGCGCCCCCCGCATCCAAGCGCCTGACCGAGCCCCTCTCCCGCACTGACCGAGAAGCAACCCCGCACCAAGCACAACCCCGCAGCCGCTGCACGCCCCAAACGTCGCAGCCCCGCATTCTCTGTGCACGACCGACGGATCTCCCCGCATTGGCTGTGTACGACCGAGAGTCACTCGTCGCAACCCCGCACCCGTCGCACCACTTGCCTCCGTGGGCCCCCCAAGTTCTCCAGAGGTATTGTGGGTCCCCCAAAGGTCCCTAGTACTACTGTGGGCCCCACCTAGGTGCTTGCTCTTTGAGGATTCGTCACGTACGACGTTGCGACACGTCGTAGCCCGTCGTCGCACGTGCTAGCTTTGGAATCTGGAATCGTCGCCCCGGTTGATTGCTCCGAAATTTCCAGCGAGGAATCTAATTGGAATCTGGACTTGGAGAGCGATATTATTATTCCAACCCCCAGCGTCGCTACCCGACGCCGGTGTAGCTTTCGCGTCGTGTTGAGGTAACCTTTGCACCCCTAGGACCCCCAACCCAATGCATGCTAATCAAGACTAAAATCAGTATTTTTAAAGTACTTTAAATGTTTTAGAATTCACTAATCAAGATTAATAATATGGACTTTAGGCCGGTGGACTTGTGCACGTAGGATAATTGTGATTTTTGGACTCATTGGACGGTGTGCTCAGACGTCGTACTTGCAGGCAAGTGAAACTTGCCAACTCTTGTGTAGGGCCATGTTTTTAGGCCACTTCCTTGCTTTTAGCGTAAAAGAGACTAGTCAGTGAAATGATAGCTGGCTAGACGCCTACTTGATCTAGTTTGACAACAAAACTAGATCCGTCACCTAAATGATCTAGCTTGACAACGAAGCTAGATCCAACCCTTTAAACTTGTTGTTCATGCATACTAAACTGTCACGTTTACTTTCCTTACCTGTACGATTTACTACTTGCCATGTCATGTCATCCATGCATTGAATGTCGCATTCGTAGCACACACTACATACTTGTACTTGCTTGTCCCGGGCTAGGTGCACCCCTACGCCATACTTGTTAAAAACACTTCCTGGCTCGTGATCCAGAAGCGAGCATTCCCGTTCGGGGGTAAGGCCCTGGCTCGATACACGTGGAGGGGTAGGGTTGCGCAACCAATCAGCGTAGAAGTGTGCCCGTACAGCCTCTTCAGCTGTAAGGCGTGAACTCTGTGCACGAGGTGCTTACTTTTCTTGTCTTGTACTTGTCTTGTGAATGATTCATGAAATACTTGTCATCCATGCCATGTTTAAATGCCATGCTCGTACTTTACTTTACTTTACCTTACTTTACTTGTTGCACTCATACTTTAAACTGCCATGTCATTGCATTCATGCTAGAACTGCTAGGTTGCTTTACCTACTTTCAGTTTCCTTGCACAAGTCTCTTGTAGACTTGCTGACATGTGCCCCTTGCTCTTTTGGGTGTCACATGTTAGACCTGAGCCAGAGACCGTTGCTGAGTACGTGATGTGTTGCTGACACTGAGCCTGAGTCCATGTCTGCCTAGGAGGAGTTTTGTGGACACCGGAGATCTTCCTTGGTGACCTTGCTGAGCTTTCTTTTGTTTTAGGTTTGTTGTTAGTTGTCGGTGCGTGTCACCTTTGTTTTGTACGCTGTACTTTTGTTGGCCATGTTTGGGCTTTTAGACTCTCTTTTATTTCAGCCTGGTGGCTTTTCTGCGATGTTGGAATTTATATTTATGGATATTCTGAGATTATTCTTTTGTCTCATTTCCTTATTATTATCTTGTTTCGCTCGCGTTGCAAGGACATGCAGTTTTAAATTTGATTGACGCTTATCGGACTTGCAGCTTGGTAGCTTCAAGTCTGAGCGGACCTTCTCACGCTTCGCCTCCATATTTTTGGGAAGCGGGGCGTGACAATTGTCTCGGTCAATTTTGGCCTTAACGGTACGCGAGCAGAGAAAAGTATGTGAACTCAGTAAGTCGAAGGGTATTTTCAGGTTATTTAAAAAGTACACTTTTGGTATTTCTAAAAGGGAATTTCTATTTGCATATACCCTGTTGCTACGGACCACTTATTTACAAGATTGCCATTAAAAAAATTTGATGAGTTCACAGACCACTCCCCCTTCGCGTCACCGGACCCCTTCTCCACCGCCGCCACATGGTCGCCCGGCTGAAACTCCAAAGGACGACGTTTAGCATCCGCCCAATGCTTAAAACGGTCCTGAGCAATTCTCAACCTCTCCCGAATATTCCTGACGATCTCCACGGCCTCCACGATCATCTCAGGTCCCAACAACTCCCGATCACCAACGTCATCCCAACTCAATGGCGATCGACAGTTCCTCCCATAAAGAGCGGCGAAAGGCGCCATGCCAATACTCGCCTGGAAGCTGTTGTTGTAAGATAACTCCACCAGATGCAGATGGTCCTCCCACGAACCCTTGAAATCCAACATGCACGCCCTCAGCATGTCTTCCAAAATCTGAATCGTCCTCTCGGACTGGCCATCCGTCTGCGGATGGTACGCCGTGCTGAAACTCAGACGCGTACCCAAGCTCTTCTGTAAACTCTGCCAAAACTGAGATGTGAACCTCGTGTCTCTGTCAGACACGATACTCACGGGGACTCCATGAAGTCGCACAACTTCCTGCACGATTCACGTTACATCACTTTCCAAACTAGGAAAAAGGAAATAAAACGGAGAGTAAAGAATTTTACCTCCATATATCTCCTTGCTAGCGCCTCAGTGGACTGTCCCACTCGGAACGGAATAAAGTGCGCAGATTTGGTCAATCGATCTACGATCACCCAAATCGCGTCATTCTGCTTCGGACTCCGAGGTAGTCCAGTCACGAAATCCATAGTGATGTGATGCCACTTCCACTCCGGAATCGGAAGCGGTTGTAGCAACCCGGCCGTACGCTGATGCTCCGCCTTCACTTGCTGGCAAACCAAGCACGTGGCTACACTCCGAGCCACGCTTCTCTTCATACCATGTCACCAATAATTCAGACGAAGATCCTGGTACATCTTGGTGCCACCAGGATGCACAGAATACGGCGAACTGTGTGCCTCCACCATCAGCTCCTCTCTGATATCCCCAGCGCGCACACACAACCTGGCTCCAAACCTCAGCGAGCCATCCTCATGAATCAAAAAGTCAGTCCGCAGACCGGCTTCCACCTGCTCCTGAATACTCACCAGCTTCGGATCCTCAGCCTGGCCAGCCTTAATCCGATCCACGATCGTCGACTGTACCTGCATGTACATCAACGACGAAGCCTCTCCAGGAAGAACAATCTCCACGCCAGACTCGCAGAAATCCTGCTGCAATCTCCACTGCGAGGTCAAAATCATCACCGCTGGAAGCCTACTCAAAGCATCCGGAACCACATTCACCTTGCCAGGGTGAAACTGCAAATCAATCTCATAATCCGCCATAAGCTCCAACCATCGACGCTGTCGCATGTTGAGCTCCTTCTGAGTGAAAATATACTTCAAGCTTTTGTGATCGGTGAAAATCTTCACTTTCTCACTCAGCAGGAAGTGTAGGAATATGATGCCCTCAAGGCCATTTATTCATGTGTGAATAGCACAAACATCTTGTTCGAAATAACAGTAAGCTGTTTGGTAATAATTTATCTAAGTTATATTGTAATGTAGTTAACATTAGATATCAACTTAGGTAAAGTCCTGAGACTTTATGCAAGGTCAAACGGGTATCGAGATGAGTATCTCGATCATGGAGAAACGTTTGACCGTCTGTAGCATAAGTCTAAAATGGTTCGTGGTCGTAGATGTTCCGAGACAAGGATATCGAAACATCGGATAGACCATTGTGTCTTAGTCTTCACCGTTTAGCGGTGGCGAAGATCTCATGATCGCTTGACTTGGCGAAGTCGAAGACGAGACACAGGTGCTCATTAGAATGAGTTCACTGAACGATCCACTAGAGTTATCATATGGTTATATTGACAAATCTGTCAGTGATAACTCTGAGTGATGATAGGATAGTTGGTCTTTTAACTTGAGGTCATTTTGACGGACCTGTGCGTGAACGGTGCCACTTAGATCAACTGACCTAGCTTCGAGGCAAGGCCTGTCGAAAGGTCTTTTGATTGGGTGTCACTTGAAACGTACGAGGCGAGTAATGACCAAGAGAGGATTCGTCTCTCCCGGTCAATGGGAGTTAGTATCGTAGAGTTAGTTCGGTCTTTAGTAAAAACTCTGCGCAGAGTATGTTGGAAGAAGTCCAACATTAGTTGACTAAAGATCGATCGAAACTAACCGGAGTCAATTTATTGGGGTTGACAGTTTAACCGTACCCCAGACTTGATCCGCACGACATAGTTAAGACGAAAAGACTATAACTACGGAATTCATCACGGAAACAGTCAGGGTGGTCCCGACAATACTCATGTCAATGAGTTAACCACATAATGATGATTCCTGAAGCAGGGACGGCAACCACTGCTCGTGGTCACTGCCGTATAGGGCTTCGAGCCCAACCTGTTGTAAGGGTCAGGCTGTAGGGTCTCACACAGAGTGCAACGCTTCGTCTAGTAATAGGTAGAAAATAGTTAGGGAGAATATTTGCATTTGGTGCAAAAGAAGAGATAATTGCATTTGATGCAATATGATAATTTAAGCTTAGATAGGGACTATTTTGCATTTGATGCAAAAGCGATTAAATGTGTATTAAATTGTTTAATACAATATTTAATAATATAAACGCAAGGAAAAGTTCACGGGTAAGACGGGAATGTCCCGGTCTAGACCCAGGTTCGAACGGCGTCCAAATCGGACGCCGGATGATCAAGAAAAAGCCAAAACAGCCCAAAATATCAGACCAGGCCAGACCCAGGCAGAACAGGCTGCCTGGGCTAGCCAGGCACAAGCCTGGGCTAAGCCCAGGCCCGCCTGGGCTCTGCCCAGCGCCTGGGCAGAGCCCAGGCGCGGGCCTGGGCTCGCCCAGGCCGCCTGGGCGAGCCCAGGCGCGGCCCTGGGCTCGCCCAGGCGGCCTGGGCGAGCCCAGGCGCGACCTGGGGTCTGCCCAGGTGCGACTCGGGCATTTTTGGCATGCGTGGGGCCCACCCATGGGCCCCACCTCTAGGGTTTTGAACCCTAAGTATGCTGAATCAAATGACGGCTGATTTTAGGCGAAAATCTAGCCTAGGGCTGATTTTTGGACACTCAATTGGAGGGTCAAACGAACTCCGATTGACGAACGGTTTTTTTCATATGCGTTCACCGTTGAACGCTTGTCGTATTGATAGGTTGTATCAATCTTGAAGCTCAACGGTGAGTGAGTTAAAATTCACGGAAGTTTGCACTTTGTGAAGTGCAAACTAACTTGATTTTAAATTAACTCTATTTTTAGTCCCACATCGGATTTTGAGAAAAGGGGAGAGTCCGCCGCCTATATAAATAGGGGTCTCCCCCTTTCCTCAAAACTCGTCCCAAGCTCTAGATCTGAGCGGCTCTCGTAAATGTTGGAGCACGCTCGGATCTAAGCTTATATTAATATTTCTCTTCTCCCTAAATTTCTGCCTTACTCCTGCGGGCTCTAGCAAAGCCACAAAGGAGTTCGGATTCTGGATCTGAAATCTTGGCGGAGGTTTCACTCGCGTGAAACTTTCTTCGGCGGTTGGTTGGCTCGGCGGCACGGGGATTGATCGCCTCGGGATGCGGAGCGGTTCGAGGAGCGGTTCGGGGAGCGGTTCAAGTAGCGGCTCGGCGTGGGACGGGAGCAGCTCGGAAGACGGCGCGGAACATCTCGCCTGCTCCAGGGCTGAGATTCCGGGTATGTGGTTAAAGTAGTTTATTAGCATTAGTTTAGTTTAATCGCAGTAGGCTAGATCCTTCTTGGGATGGTCAGATCCATCCCAAGTCGGCATAGATCTTGGCATAGGGTCTTGGACCTTAGGGCTAAGTTAAAAAAATAGTTTTTAACTGCTTGTTAATTAGTTAACATAGGTTTTTCTTCCGCTGCAAATATTTTTGTGTCTATGTTCCGTCCGACTTAGGACGGGACTAGAGTTTTTGTGCCCTAAGGGACCGCCAATTCCCCAACAGTGGTATCAGAGCCTAGGTTTGCGTAGTCGATCTAGCATGCGATTAATTTTAAACTTAAGAATGCTTTTAAATACCTTTTAAAATGTTTTTAAAAGTTATGAGATAAAATTTTAAAAATGTTTTAGATGTTCAAAAATTCTTTTTGATATTTTTTGAACATGGAAATTTTTTAAAATGGCGTTTTAAAATTTATGTGATAATTTTAAAACTAATTTTTTAAATCTTTTAAAGTTTAAATTTTTTTTTTGGATGCCTAAAAATTTTTTACATGATAAATATTTTTTTAAGCATGTAAATTTTAAAATGGAGTTTTTTAAATTTATGTGATAAATTTTAAAATTTATTTTAAAACTTTAAATTTATGCGATAAGTTTAAAATATTTTTGATGTTTAAAAATTGTATATGATAAATTTTTTGAACATGGAAAATTTTTAAAGTAATGTTTTAAATTTATAAGATATTTTTAAAACTAATTTTAAAAGTCTAAAAATTGTTTATGTGATAAACTTAGTTTATTTAATTGTTAAATAGTTGTGCACTATCTTTATACGATAAATTAGTGTAGCTTTATTTTAATGGCTTGTTTTTCTTGTCCCTTATTTGATAACACAAGACAACCTTTTAGGTTAGCCATTAAAATTGATTAAAGTTTATTACTTGAATTTTAATGACATGCTATGTTTCAATAAATCATTAACAACAATATAAGACCTAATTCCTGATTAGGGTAGTCCTTTAAATGAATTTTCAAATTCTAATTGTTATAATTAATTTTCATTAAAGGACTTCGCTTCTAGCGTTGTTAATAATTTATTAAAATCCTAATAACGATTATGGTAGCACGTGAACCTTATAGTTGATAAGGACTTAATAAAAGTTATTAAACAAATCCTAAAAATTTTGAATTTAAGGATTCAACTAGTTGATAGGATTAATTAGTTGTTAATAAAAGTTGTTTAGTCTATGGCATACATACAAAAATGACAAGCTTCATTCAATGGACCATGATCCAGTCAATGTGCTTGGCTAAGAGTTCTGGGTCAACCCTTGCTAGTCCAAGGGGTAGTGATCCTGGCTTAGTCAATTCCCTGGCCGAGTTCCGCTGGACCGCAATGTCGCGAATCATGATTGTATGACACCCTGGACTATATCTAAGTCAAATACGTCAATGATCTTTTTCAAGATTAGCCGTAGCCCTCCTTGTTTTAGGGGTTAGCACTATAGGGCCCGTGTTATAGTTGTTGAGATACACTCAAGCTGTGACATGGCAACCTTGTAGAAACCAACTTCTTAAATACATAAGATGACATCTTGACTTGACCTAAACCGACGTTGTCGTGAATACACCGAGCGGCGGCGCAAGTTTAGTCAAGGATGTAGTCTGCCTAGATGTAGTCTAAGACCTGACCCAAACCGACGTGTCGTGCATACACCGAGCTGAGGGGCAAGTCAGGCTAGACATGAAAACAAGGGTCCGACTAGACTAGACATTGTGATTTGGATGAGCACACTCATGATCACGAATGGCTAGGGGCAAAAACCGATTAAGAGAGTCATATCCGATATGATCGATGAAGAGTCATCTTCCGATCGCAGAGTCAATCAACTTGTTGAGCTACACTCAAGGTTGTTTAGACTCAAGGTGATTGGAACTCCTACCCATTAATTTTAATTCGATTAAATCGTTCGTTATTAAGCTTTAAAACGTTCGTAAAATTAGTGGGAGGATATAGATAGATAAAAGCCAATCTACCTATATTTAATATTGAACATATGCTAAAACTAGGACAAGACTATGTTTACCGAAAGAATCAATATATAATATTTTAATAAGTTAATTGGTCAAAAGTTGATTAATTGAATATCAAGTTAAATTCTAATTGATAGAATTAAAACTATATTCTCGTTGACATTAAATGACCTTCTAAAGAACAGACTTAAGAAATATGATTTCATTAAGTTCTGGGTCCAACAAATAAATTAAAGCTACATGTCACTCGTCTCTATATGAGGCAGCTTGAACATATAGGACATTCAAAGTATGTTTCTCCCTACAACTTGTCGAGCTACCCTCAAGGTTGTATGGACAAACAATTTTGAACCGCAAAGTTCAAAAAAAAATTCGATCAAACCGTTTGAGTCGAATACGAGTGCATGAGCGGTGCAAGACTATGTATCCCAACCGGATCTTGAGACAAGCAACTTTTTGAGCTACACTCAAGATTGCAAAGCTCAAGCGTTTGGATACATAAGTTGCTTGCACAGCTATTTATTTATGTTGATACCTAAATGTGATTTAGAAAAGGAAGAAGGCACTTCGGAAAGTCAATTGAGAAAGTTAGTTTAATTTATCATTAGTAAAGGCATAAGTAGGAGGAAATGAAAATGTGACATATTTTGATGTCACGATTTCAGAATAAATTGTTATACAAAAGACGTTTAACACATTTTGACGAATGTCGTCACATTGCTTCTGAAGTAATATTTTGCGTTAAGTAATTTGTAAATAACTATATATATATATTAAATGTTAATATATAAATACACAAGATAGTAGCAAACTTATATGGTAAAATTAGACTAGGCCGTATCTAGAGATTAAGCTTCACAAGTCACATAAAGAGGGGTCTGACCTCTCGTATTATGAAGTCTACGGACACTTGTGAGTCTTAGCCTCTTAGATACAATGGCCGAAACCCATCTGTGAGACAGTGGGAGAATGAGTTGTCGAACTCAGTCTCGTACATATTGATGTACCCGAGTCTACTTTTAACAAAATAAGTTATTCGTATATTTTATTAAGACACGTGTTCTTGATGAAACACAAGTCTGATAAAATAAAGAACGAAATGCCTAAAGTATTTAAACTGATTCGATTAGATCGAATGGTCAAATACTTAGCTAAATAAAATCTTGTGTAATTAAAAGAAAATGTGATTTTCTCTCAGGTCAAGTCTGTTAACACATCAGAGTGTTAAAAGGTATGAATCACACTTAGTTAGACTTGGTGTGATCCATAAATAAGTGACTCTGAGTTAACTCCTCCCTCTGGGTTAAGTCCCAAATAGTAATGCCTAGGTTTTGATAATGTTCTTTGAGGACATTATCAATAATATATTCAATAAATCAATCGTAAGGAAGTTGTATCATTACTCGAATCTCGTGAGACGGATTGTCGAGTTAGACATCATAACTGATGATGACTTAGTCAACTTCTAGGATAAAATTCGGAGTAGTAACTCCGATTTAAAACTTGATGTAGGTCCGTGTGCGTAAATAAATTTGAGAATTTAGTTTACGTGCGCAAGGAAAATGTTTCCTCACTTTTTGCAAGTAAATCTTTAAGTTGAAAGATTGGTGTAGAAAGAAAGTAGTGCAGTACAGTCATGTTGGACGGGAACGGTTTTCATCCTAATTTCTTTAAAACGGATTATGATGAAACCGGTTTCGCCAACAGATGTGTACAGATCTACTCGGACCAAAGCCGATGTAAAACGCTTAAGTTGACCATGAAAATTGGAGCATTCACTTATAAGTTCGTTTTTCTAAATATGATTTAGACGGACCAACTTATATGAATTGGCCAGAGAATTTTCAAGGTCAGTGGGAGCGTGTAAATTACATGCGAGACATCAAAGAGATGGAACATATATTTTGATTAAGTAATCAAAGAGTTTGATTATTTATCAGAAATAGATATGAACCATTTGCAATGACCAATAACTAATTTGAAATTATTATCGTAAGATACGATGACCTGGATAAGATCCAGGGAAATAAAGTATTATAGATTCCGATGGACCAAGTGAATTATTTGAATGAGATTCAAATGGTTGGTCTAACATAAACATAGAAACCCCTTAAGTCTATAGTGTAGACGGTTTTAGCAGATCCACTCACGAAGGCTCTACCACATGAAGTCGGGAAAACTTATGTGTAAAAACGATATTAGATATCGAGATAAATGGGCCTGAGTGCAAGTGGGAGATGTAGGAATATGATGCCCTCAAGGCCATTTATTCCTGTGTGAATAGCACAAACATCTTGTTCGAAATAACAGTAAGCTGTTTGGTAATAATTTATCTAAGTTATATTGTAATGTAGTTAACATTAGATATCAACTTAGGTAAAGTCCTGAGACTTTATGCAAGGTCAAACGGGTATCGAGATGAGTATCTCGATCATGGAGAAACGTTTGACCGTCTGTAGCATAAGTCTAAAATGGTTCGTGGTCGTAGATGTTCCGAGACAAGGATATCGAAACATCGGATAGACCATTGTGTCTTAGTCTTCACCGTTTAGCGGTGGCGAAGATCTCATGATCGCTTGACTTGGCGAAGTCGAAGACGAGACACAGGTGCTCATTAGAATGAGTTCACTGAACGATCCACTAGAGTTATCATATGGTTATATTGACCAATCTGTCAGTGATAACTCTGAGTGATGATAGGATAGTTGGTCTTTTGACTTGAGGTCATTTTGACGGACCTGTGCGTGAACGGTGCCACTTAGATCAACTGACCTAGCTTCGAGGCAAGGCCTGTCGAAAGGTCTTTTGATTGGGTGTCACTTGAAACGTACGAGGCGAGTAATGACCAAGAGAGGATTCGTCTCTCCCGGTCAATGGGAGTTAGTATCGTAGAGTTAGTTCGGTCTTTAGTAAAAACTCTGCGCAGAGTATGTTGGAAGAAGTCCAACATTAGTTGACTAAAGATCGATCGAAACTAACCGGAGTCAATTTATTGGGGTTGACAGTTTAACCGTACCCCAGACTTGATCCGCACGACATAGTTAAGACGAAAAGACTATAACTATGGAATTCATCACGGAAACAGTCAGGGTGGTCCCGACAATACTCATGTCAATGAGTTAACCACATAATGATGATTCCTGAAGCAGGGACGGCAACCACTGCTCGTGGTCACTGCCGTATAGGGCTTCGAGCCCAACCTGTTGTAAGGGTCAGGCTGTAGGGTCTCACACAGAGTGCAACGCTTTGTCTAGTAATAGGTAGAAAATAGTTAGGGAGAATATTTGCATTTGATGCAAAAGAAGAGATAATTGCATTTGATGCAATATGATAATTTAAGCTTAGATAGGGACTATTTTGCATTTGATGCAAAAGCGATTAAATGTGTATTAAATTGTTTAATACAATATTTAATAATATAAACGCAAGGAAAAGTTCACGGGTAAGACGGGAATGTCCCGGTCTAGACCCAGGTTCGAACGGCGTCCAAATCGGACGCCGGATGATCAAGAAAAAGCCAAAACAGCCCAAAATATCAGACCAGGCCAGACCCAGGCAGAACAGGCTACCTGGGCTAGCCCAGGCGCTGCCTGGGCTAAGCCCAGGCTCGGCCTGGGCTAGCCAGGCACAAGCCTGGGCTAAGCCCAGGCTCGGCCTGGGCTCTGCCCAGGCGCGGGCCTGGGCTCGCCCAGGCGGCTGGGCGAGCCCAGGCGCGACCTGGGGTCTGCCCAGGTGCGACTCGGGCATTTTTGGCATGCGTGGGGCCCACCCATGGGCCCCACCTCTAGGGTTTTGAACCCTAAGTATGCTGAATCAAATGACGGCTGATTTTAGTCGAAAATCTAGCCTAGGGCTGATTTTTGGACACTCAATTGGAGGGTCAAACGAACTCCGATTGACGAACGGTTTTTTCCTATGCGTTCACCGTTGAACGCTTGTCGTATTGATAGGTTGTATCAATCCTGAAGCTCAACGGTGAGTGAGTTAAAATTCACGGAAGTTTGCACTTTGTGAAGTGCAAACTAACTTGATTTTAAATTAACTCTATTTTTAGTCCCACATCGGATTTTGAGAAAAGGGGAGAGTCCGCCGCCTATATAAATAGGGGTCTCCCCCTTTCCTCAAAACTCGTCCCAAGCTCTAAATCTGAGCGGCTCTCGTAAATGTTGGAGCACGCTCGGATCTAAGCTTATATTAATATTTCTCTTCTCCCTAAATTTCTGCCTTACTCCTGCGGGCTCTAGCAAAGCCACAAAGGAGTTCGGATTCTGGATCTGAAATCTTGGCGGAGGTTTCACTCGCGTGAAACTTTCTTCGGCGGTTGGTTGGCTCGGCGGCACGAGGATTGATCGCCTCGGGATGCGGAGCGGTTCGAGGAGCGGTTCGGGGAGCGGTTCAAGTAGCGGCTCGGCGTGGGACGGGAGCAGCTCGGAAGACGGCGCGGAACATCTCGCCTGCTCCAGGGCTGAGATTCCGGGTATGTGGTTAAAGTAGTTTATTAGCATTAGTTTAGTTTAATCGCAGTAGGCTAGATCCTTCTTGGGATGGTCAGATCCATCCCAAGTCGGCATAGATCTTGGCATAGGGTCTTGGACCTTAGGGCTAAGTTAAAAAAATAGTTTTTAACTGCTTGTTAATTAGTTAACATAGGTTTTTCTTCCGCTGCAAATATTTTTGTGTCTATGTTCCGTCCGACTTAGGACGGGACTAGAGTTTTTGTGCCCTAAGGGACCGCCAATTCCCAACAGGAAGTGCCTCCAAATCTTAAGAGCAAACACAACGGCAGCCAACTCCAAATCATGCGTCGGGTAATTATTCTCATGAACCTTAAGCTGACGAGACGCATACGCCACAACATGCCCATGCTGATGCAACACACAACCGAGACCCTTGCCAGAAGCATCGCAAAAGATCTCGAATCCACCGCTGCGATCAGGCACAATAAGAATAGGGGCAGTCGTCAACCTCTCCTTCAGAATACCAAAAGCACTCTCACAATCACCCGACCAAACATAAGCAACATCCTTCCGCGTCAACCTGGTCATCGGCTCAGCAATACGAGAAAAGTCCTTAATGAATCGCCGATAATAACCGGCAAGCCCAAGGAAACTCCGAATCTCAGACGCTGACGACGGAACATGCCACTCTCTGATGGCCCTAACCTTCTCGGGATCCACAGAAATACCATCTCCAGTCACCACATGCCCGAGAAAAGCAACTCGATCCAGCCAAAACTCGCACTTCGAAAACTTAGCATACAACCGATGCTTCCTCAAAATCTCCAACACCATCCTTAAGTGCGAGGCATGCTCTTCCTCCGACTTCGAATAGATCAGAATGTCGTCAATAAAGATAACGACAAACTTATCCAAAAAGTCGTAGAAAATCAGGTTCATCAGATTCATGAAAACTGCGGGCGCGTTAGTTACGCCGAAAGGCATAACCACGAACTCATAGTGTCCATACTTCGTCCTGAACGCTGTCTTCGGGACATCATCCTTCTTCACCTTTAACTGATGGTAACCGCTCCTAAAATCCAATTTAGAGAACACCCTCGAACCTCCAAGCTGATCAAAAATATCATCGATGCGAGGCAACGGGTATTTATTCTTAATGGTCACCGCATTCAATCCCCGATAGTCCACGCACATGCGACGCGAACCATCCTTCTTCCTCACCAACAGCACCGGTGCTCCCCACGGAGACACGCTAGGATTAATATAACCCTTCTGCAAAAGCTCATCCAACTGCTTCCGCAACTCTTCCAATTCTGCAGGTGCCATACGATACGGCGCCTTCGAAATCGGCTGCGCACCTGGAATGAGGTCAATAGAAAATTCCAGAGCTCGATCAGGTGGCAAACCAGACATCTCCTCGGGGAAGACATCGCCAAAATCACGCACCACGGGGAAGACATCTCCTGGCCCGAAATCTGACAGGACCAAGCGAACTGCTACCACGACTGAACTCGAACACTGGATGTCCGGGAATCTCGAACACCACCTTCTTCCTCCTGCAGTCAATCGTAGCATAGAAGCTCGCAAGCCAGTCCATCCCAAGAACTGCATCGTAGTTGATGATGTCGTGGACAATGAAATCAGCAAAAAGCTCATGTCCACATACCACCAACGAACAAGAATTGCAACCACGATGCACCGAGACCACACCATTCCCTGTGACGATATTCCAACTCTTGGGAAGAGGGGACGTCGACAAGGAATGCCTCTCCACAAAGCTCCGAGAAATAATGCACATCGATGCACCAGAGTCAAAGAGGACTCGTGCAGGAAATGTGCACACCAAAATCACACCTAATCAATCAATTAACAATCAAACCCTAGTCTAGCAAACAAGCAAGTTCAAGCAAACAACATAATCTAGCAATCAAGACCAAATAGGAAAGTAATAGCTAGAATGAGGATTACCTGCGATAACCTCATCCACAGCCTCACTCTCCGCAGCGGTCATCAGAAAAGCCTGCCTCCTCGGCGGAACAGCCTGCCGAAAAGTCTGCCCCTGCGGAACAAGAGCTGCTCCACGTCCAGCAGGAACAGACGCTCGCTGCTGCAACGGCTGAGCTGCAACAGGAGCCCTCCGCAGGTGACCCGCATGCCGACAATCTCTCGCGACATGGGAGGCATCACCGCAAACCAGACACTGGCCCAAAAACTTCCGACACTGATCCTTGATATGGCCAGGCTTGCCGCAGAAATGGCAAGACTTCAGAACTGGCCCTCCTGGCCTCTTAAACTGAGCCGACTGATTAGGCCTGAATCCAGGTCTAACCACAGCCCTCGCCTGTTCCACAGGCCTCTTCCCAGCACCAACCAAAGATCCTCTCCTCTGGTTCACGAGCAGCTCCTGCCTCTTGGCAGCGACCAGAACCTTCTGATAAGACTCCCGGTCAGAAGAGGTCACAAAACTCTGGAGCTCTGAAGCAAGCCCCTGCAGGAACCTCTGAGCTCTCTCCTCAGCGTCCTGCACCATCTTTGGTGCAAACCGACTCAGCCTCATGAACTCCTGGTGGTACATGTCCACCGACGAGTTCCCCTGCTTCAAGTCGATAAAACGCTGCAACATCTCTTCCCTAGCAGCTTTCGGGAAGAACTCACCATCAAATCTGGCCTTGAAGGTAGCCCAAGCTATCGGCGCCACCAACAACTTCTCCTCCGCATCCCACCAATTCCTGGCGTTATCCTTCAGCTGCCTCCTCGCCAAATCAACCCATCCAGCCGGGGTGATCTTGGCCATCTTCAGATTGTCCTCGATGTTCCGAATCCACTCGTCGGCAGCCAGAGGACCCTCAGAACCATCAAAATATGCGGGACCCAGCTCCCGAAATTGCTTCGCTCCTGGCTCAGAGCGAGGGACATCCGGAAGAGCCCGGGCAGCATGAGCAAGTGGGGCATTCTGGACTTGCAGAAGCACGCCCTGCTGCACTTGCATCATCTGCAGCATCATCCGCATCATCTCACCGCTCGTGGGTTCCCGCTCAGGCTCCTCATCATAAGGGAGCGCACCACTGCCCCGACCACGGGTGAAACGCCTTCCTGCCATCTAATGACAGAGAACGAATCAGATTAGACTCATAGCTTATGACATCGGACGTCGAACTTAGTTTATTGGACATCTAATATTATTATCGTCATTCCAAAAAAAATCGCAGTTACAGAAGGACCTGCATGGGCCACCACTAAAACCTGTCACGACCCGCTTCCCTAAAATGGAGGCGAGACGTGAAAAGGTCCGCACGAGAGTGGAGCTGCGAAGCCCCAAACCCGATAAGCGTCCACAATACATAAACAGGTCCCTGTAACCACAACAGAATAACAATAATAACACAAGGAGAGACTGAAATAAAATTCCACATCTCACAAATTGTCCAACATCAAAATAAGTCCAACATCCAGAAAAGCCACCAGGCTAAAAGAAAAGAGTCTAAAGGCCCAGAACAAGGCCAACAAAAGCAACGACAAAACAAAGTATAGGTGCTACGCACCGATAACAAAACAACTGTCTAAACAAAAGTAAAACACAACGAAGACACTAGGACTGGTCCCCATTGTCCACGTACTCCCCGTCAAACACGGGCTCGGGCTCGGCGTCAGCAATTACCTCGTCCTCGACAAGGTACTCGGGCTCAGGATCTAACATGTGTCACCCAAAAGAGTAAAGGGGCACATGTCAGCAAGTCTAAAAGACTTGGGCAAGGAAACTGGAAGTAAGGCAACTAGCAACCTAGCAGTTTAGTATGCATGACATGGCAGTTATAACATGAGTGCACAATTTTAAAACAAGGTAAGACAATTTGTACATGAGAGCAATCATCGGGCAAGACAAGACAAGAGTATCCACGCTACTAACATTCTCAATCAATTCACATTGTTGTAGGTGTTTACGCCCTTCGCTGAATGGCATAACATTTCAGACCGATCGACACTAAACACAATTCACATTTCACGGTTGTTTTGTAGATGTTTACGCCCTTCGCTGAATGGCATAGCATATCAGACCGATCGGCACTAAACACAATTCACATTTCACGGTTGTTTTGTAGATGTTTACGCCCTTCACTGAATGGCATAGCATATCAGACCGATCGGCACTAAACACAATTCACATTTCACGGTTGTTTTGTAGATGTTTACGCCCTTCGCTGAATGGCATAGCATATCAGACCGATCGGCACTAAACACTACCCCACCCCAAAGAGTTTACGCCTTACAACTGCAGTTGTTGATCAAACAGACCCCCAGTTGACTGGCCGCTTAACCCTCACCCCCAATAGCCACACTAAATGGAGCCTGGGGTCCCCGCACAATGAGCTCAGCTAGTGAGCCTGGGGTTGCCCCGCACAATGAGCTCGCATTCCTATTTCACAATTCAATATCGAGCGTTGGGGTTTCCAACTCATTATGCTCGCTTCTGGTCACGAGCCAGGAAACACGCAATTCGGGCATTGGCTATCAACCAACACATGGCCCGCTTCTGGAACACGAGCCAGGAACACAATCCTTCGTAGCAAAGCTACGCAATCACAGAAACACTTAAAGAATGCAATGACATGACAATTAATTCGCGTACCGTTAATGGAAAGTAAACATGACATGGTAATTGTGCAACATGAGATGTGTTGGAACTAGCTTCGTTGTCAAGCTAGTTCCCCAATTTGCGCCTAGGCGAGTATCATTTCATCGCCTAGCCTCTTTTACGCCTACAACATGCAAATGGCCTAAAACATGGCCTAAACCCTAAGTGGCAAGTTTCACTTGCCTAGCACCGGGGATGACGACCACTTCGTCACACGGATGCCAATCTACGGGGAAATCGCTGTTATGGGGGACCAATCATCAAACAACATGAAATATTATTAGGGTTTCATAAAATTATAAATAAGTTATAAAAACAACGGTAGATCGATTTCTTACCAAGAGGAGACGGAAGAAACACTCCGGAGAACCCTAGGTTCAGATCTGGAAAAGATTGGAGAAGTTTGGGGAAACTAGGGTTTTGGAGGATTTGGGGATTTGATGGATTTGGGTGAGATTTTGGGGAAGATGAGAGGTAGATAGAGCGAATGGATGGATTGGATGATGGATTTAGGGCTTAGAATGAAGGGATGAAGCTTGGAGGAAGATGGGGGCTCAAGGGGGAAGATTTTAGGGTTTTGGATCGTGTTGGAGGAAGAAGAAACGTTTGGGAGGGGTATTTATAGGTTGGGCTGGCGGCTGCCCAGAAATTATGGTTTTAACACAGACTAGTCGGTCAAAGAACAACCACTGACCGACTAGTTTGGCAACTAGTCGGTCGGTCGACCAACACAGACCGACTAAGTGTAAACAGTAACCTCTGAACGAAAAATAGGATTTAGAGTTAGTCGGTCCATGAACAAATACTGACCGACTAGTTTAGCATCTAGTCGGTCGATGAATGTTCTTAGACCGACTAAGAGAAAACAGTAACTAGACTGTACAGTAGAACCAAGAATTAGTCGGTCTGAGTACAAAACTTAACCGACTAGTTTAAAAACTAGTCGGTCGAAAGATGAACTTAGACCGACTAAGAAATGAACAGTATTGATACTAAAATTTAGATGATGTGTTAGTCGGTTAAAGAAGCATTGCCGACCGACTAGTTTGCAAACTAGTCGGTCAACCAACGTTCTTAGACCGACTAACGATAAACAGTAACTCCTGAGAAATTTAGAAAGCTAACTAGTCGGTCCAAGAAGGATTGCCGACCGACTGGATCGTCATCTAGTCGGTCGGTGCCCCTTCTTATACCGGCTAATGAGCACCAAAAGTTCCGATACGGAGCGCGAGGCCCCGTGATCGAATCCTAAGACTCCTAGGCTTGATCTAATAGTTAGATACGACCGTTATGAAGTCCATCACGAATGACATACTTCGAAATCGACGATCCTAAGGAAGAAACGAGAAAGTACGACGAATCGATCGAAAATGAAAGCTACGGAGACGAAAACCACACATGAGGAGAAAATCCACCAAAACATATATTATATTATATTAAATCCAGATACAAGGAAAAAGCAGTCGTTACAATTTCCGTTGAGTTCACAGACCCCTCCCTCGTCCGCCGCGGCAATGTGAAGTCGTCGGAGTGGTGGATCGTCGACAGGGAGATGCACAAGGTTGGCGACAATGTTCCCCATCGCGAGCGCTTCGCCATCCTCAGGGACAATCTCCCTAATCACCGCCACAAGCAGATGAGGGAGCAGTTCATGCGCCGCACTTAACTTGTCCTCAAAGAATTGATGCCCGTCTTCGAATAACTTTCTATTAAATCTCATCGGAGACGGAGGATGAAGAGCTCGGCGGAGACGGAGGGGAAGGGGGACGATGGGGGTCCTCGGCGTCGGTGGTGGAGACCTGAAGGGGGAGGAGATTGTGAACTAGCAAATTTTTTTTAAAAAACTTGTGAATAAGTGGTCTTAGAACTCAGCAAAAGTATCTGTGCAAATAGCAGTTCCCTTTCTAAAAATAGGTATGTGAACTGAGGAAGCAGTCCACACCCCACACTCGACTTGTCCTCAAAGAATTGATGCCCTTCTTCGAGTAATTTCCTATTAAATCTAGACAGAGACGGAGGATGAAGAGCTCGGCGGGGACAGATGGGAAGGGGGACGATGGGGGTTTTCGGCGGTAGCGGTGGAGACCTGAAAGAGGAGGAGATTGTGAACTAGCAAATTTTTAACGGCAAACTTGTGAATAAGTGGATTGTGAACTCAGCAAAAGAGCATGTGCAAGTAGCAATTCCCTTTCTAAAAACAGGTATGTGAACGGAGCAAACAGGTCTGTATTCGCGTAGCAATTCCCAACTCGAAAACACAGAGATCTGTAACCCTCTGAATTCAATTTAGAATGAGCGTCATATTCTCGTTCTCAACGCTCTGAGCAGTAAATTGCAGCCATGGAGGCCATCAAACTCTCCTCCTCATCTCTTACAGTCCCTTTCCTCTCCTTAAAACCCTCGACAAAACCCTACAGATCGAAACCCAAACCCTTCACTTTCACCTTCACATGCAGTTCCAACAGCAAATGGGCCGATCGCCTCCTCCCCGACTTCCATTTCCCATCCACATCCTCGTCGTCCTCCGCCGTCGCCGACCTCGCGCTGCCGCCGCTTCTCCCTCTCATCCCTCCCCCAATTCTCCCTTCCTCAGACCGCACAATCCCCCTTCCCATCGATTTCTATCAGGTCAAATACCCTATCGCCCCTTTTAATTTCCAAGTTTTTCATCTTCTCCATTGAAAATTTAAAAATTTCTCTTTTCAGGTGCTTGGGGCGGAGACCCATTTCTTGGGCGATGGAATCAGGCGTGCGTTCGAGGCGAAGCTATCGAAGCCACCGCAGCTAGGGTTCAGCCAGGAAGCCCTCGTTGGCCGGCGGCAGATCCTGCAGGCTGCGTGTGATACTCTGTCGAATCCCAGCCCTCGAGGGGATTATAACATAGGGCTGCTTGATGACCCTGAGTCCACTCGCACGACCCATTTTCCTTGGGACAAGGTCCGTAATTTGCTTCCTTTGTGTTTGAAATAATTTCTACTTGTTATCTTCGAGGCTGTAAGATTAAAACTTGGGGTGAAGATGAAATCTGAAGCGTTTGGAAATGCAAATTGATAGCATTGCGTGAAGTTTCTCCTAGTTTCGTTGGGAACAGTGAAAATGTGGGTCGCTTGCTGCCTGATATAGTTAACATTGAGCTTATGATGCTCATCTTAGTAATGGCTGTTAACGTTACTTATTTAAACTTAATGACACAGTTCATAATTCGGCATCAATGTATTTCTCATGTAGTTTTCGCTGAAATTGCCAAAACTTACAGCAAATTAATCTGGCGGAGATTTAGAAGATGTCTGGGAACAATATATCAGGTTTGAAAAATAAAAAAGCGTAG
Source organism: Scilla litardierei (assembly GCA_030789695.1). Taxonomy (NCBI): domain Eukaryota; kingdom Viridiplantae; phylum Streptophyta; class Magnoliopsida; order Asparagales; family Asparagaceae; genus Scilla; species Scilla litardierei. The sequence continues at coordinate 667,995,957 of CM061142.1, read as the reverse complement.
CACATTTTTTTAATTTTGCTCTTGCGCCCAGGGATGAAATGTAATCATTTACCCGATTGCCATGTTGGCATTTGTTTGTTTTTAATAGATTCCAGGGGCTCTTTGTGTGCTCCAAGAGGCGGGGGAGACGGATGTGGTGCTCCAAGTTGGCCAGAAACTTTTAAGAGAGAGATTGCCCAAGAATTTCAAGCAGGATGTGGTTCTTGTCATGACACTTTCTTATGTTGATCTCTCTAGGGATGCAATGGCATTGACCCCGCCTGATTTTGTTGGCTGCTGCGAGGTGCTTGAGAAGGCACTGAAGCTCTTGCAGGTAAAACGAGTAAATTTTCCATTGTATTGCTATGGATTGAGCCTTCAAGAAAGTATTCATTACCAGGTTAATTCAAAAAGTATTATTCTTGAAAGGTTACTCGAATGCTTCAACATGATATTTCAGACAGTCGATCGATTTGTTTTATGTGTTTCCTTACATATCTAAAGTGGCACTTTCTGATATGATGACACATTTTTCACTTACTTTCATGACAGTCCTCTCTCTTTCATGTTCATCTTCAAACGCTCAAGGATCTATTTGTAGGTGTTCATGTAAGTGAGTTTGGCTTGAAATGGCCCAATAGACTGAAACCCAACCCGGCCTGTAGTTGAGATACCAAGGGATTTTCTCAACTAACGTAAAGATTTCTTATGTGGTTTGGTTGAGAAAACCAAGGGATCGGTTGAGGAAATAATACGGTGCTTACAGGGATGGAGGAAGTGATGATCACCATATAAACTGGGCGTTCTTCTCCTCTATAAACAATTAACATCCACTCTCCAAAATCCCTAAAAACTACTTTTAGTCTTTATTCTCTCAAATCTCTCATTGGTATCAGCGTCGTTTCTCGATCCGATGGCCCTCACCTCCATCAACATGTTTGTGCACGTAGCTACCGACCAGTGCCTCGATTCCTATGATGGTGCTCTCATCTTTACTGAGTAGCTGCAGTTCACACGCCCTGTCCTTCATCGTTCCACTGTGCATTAGCTTGTGGCGAGCACAATTTTTGAGCAGTGCGGTAACTCACGCCAATTTTTCCCTCACCTCGATCCCAGCACGACAGCACGCTTAGATCATCGAGCTTGCAGCAAATCACTTGTAGGATCCTGCCAAAACAGAGTTAGGATCGATAATTAAAGTTGAGACTTACGCTAGCGTATGCGGAACGGTAGTCTCGGAATTTTGCCTTCGGATTCGCCACGACGGATCGAGTCTTCTCACGAACGGAGTAAGGCTACTAATCCACAATCTAAATCTCTATTTTAGATTAAGAACTTGGATGGAGGGAGAGGAAATATTTCTGCAGAGCTTCGCTAGGATGAAGATGCATGCATGAATTTCATGCAAAAAAGTGTAAGAAATGGTTTACCATTGGGTCTTATTTATAGCTCCCAAGGTAGTTATTTTAGGGTAAGTTGTTCCTTTGGAACAACTTAATTAAGGTGTACCATGATACATGGCACATTATAAGCTTAAGTTGTACCATATGCATGGTACAACATAAGCTTAAGATATTCCCCCTTTATGAGCCATATGTCGCATTCACTTATGCATATATAATGCGACTTTCCCACTCATCCAGAGATCCTCTCCGCAAGGAAACAGATTCCCTTTGTACACGACTTCGTGTACGCGACGTTCGAGGTCCGTATTCCCTCGTACATCCCCCACAAGGGTGTACAAACGTCTTCCATATCCAACATCTCCCACTCACACTTGAGGGGATTGTAAGAGAACGTCTTTCCCTTAGTTCTTTCATCTATCATACCGAGAAATAGACCGTGCGACCGTCATGCGCGTAGAGTCTGTTGTTGTGCACTTGTTAGAGATACACAACGACCTCGAAGGTGCAAAGTTGAGTAGTTCAACGCATGCTTTACCCTAGATTATTTCTTCACATTTCTTATACTTTATATTCAATAATTGAATCCCATCTGGATTACAATTGGCTGGCCAGCTTTGAATCATTAAAGTCCAAATGCGAATATGAAATCAATCTTCCTCTTCTTGCGAACCTTCTGATCTTGACTTGATTCGCTTTTCTAACGTGCCCCGCCGAGCCGAATTATCATAGCCCATTAGTAACACGCTAAGATAGCGATCATCTCGTCAAATCTAAAGGAACCAATTGGAGTCCTTGAGGGTAAGAGTTAAGACCCGTATGGCATTTGAGTCTCACATAATAGCAAACACTATTGCTACTAACTCAGTGGTCGAAATGCATACGTGGTATGAACACGTACTACAACATCACTCCTTTCCCAGTGAGAGTATGTCTTAATGATGTTGTACGGATGAAAGATCAGACACCACAGTGCCTATCTTTTTGAGTCCCCTTACTACTCGTGAAATATTCACGGACTCTCATCCTGCATAAGACAGATAGGATTTTAAAAAATCCAATGAGATCTTTATATCCTTGTGATACAGATCTCAGATCTTTTGTAAGCATCCGTATGATGCAGATCTTTTATTCGACTATCTTGTTTAAGTCACGACTCTAAATCATTTGTCTAATGATTTTGACTTTAAACTAGTCTCATCTCTATCTTATCCATCTGATAAGATAAGGCGGTTGCTCATGTGAGAGAGCCAACCTTAATCTGTCCGACATACATACAATAAAATAGCTGAGACTCAAACACAAATGTATATAAAATCATTTGTAAGAAACTTGTATGCAAATTAAATTTTGATCTTCTATAGACATGGGAAATATTACATGATACAGCTCAGTACCTACGCATTCCCATAGATGATAAGTGTTTGAAAAACACATCTCTGGGGATCGCCTTAGTAAGGGGATCCGCTATCATCTCATGCGTGGATATGTATCCTATGTCTACTTCCTTCCGTTTGTCATAATCCTTCGCAAACTTGAATCGAATGTCAATGTGTTTGGTCTTACAATGAAATTTAGGATCTTTGACATAGGCAATCGAAGCTTGACTATCACTGTATATAGGAACAATGTTCGAGTCAGAGGCATTCGTCAGCCTGTCTAAGAATTTCCTAAGCCAAACAGCTTCTTGGACCGCCATGCTGAATGCTACGAATTCGGCTTCCATGGTTGATAAGGCGATGCAGGTTTGCTTCTTGCTGCTCCAGGATATTGCACCATTCCCGAGCAAGTAAACAAAGCCTGAGGTAGATCTTCGCTCGTCGAGATCACCCGCCCAATCAGCATCGGTATAGCCTTCGAGTCTCAAGGTATTGCCTTGATAGCATAACGCATAGTCCGCAGTCCCTTTGAGGTATCTTAATATCCTCTTCACCGCTTTCCAGTGTGCTTGTCCTGGGTTGGATTGGTAACGGCTTACCATACCAACAGCATAGCAAATGTCCGGTCTGGTACACATCATGGCGTACATCAGAGTCCCGACAGCACTGGAGTATGGAACTTTTTCCATAGCTTTCTTTTCTTTTGGATCTTTGGGACACATCTCCAAACATAGACCCTCGCCTTTGCTTATTGGAGTATCAATTGGCTTGCAGTCCTGCATATTAAACTGTTCTAAAACTTTCTTTATATATGTCTCTTGAGAGAGAGAAAGAAGTTTCTTGGAACGATTCCTTGAGATCTTAACCCCAAGAATATATGCAGCTTCACCCATGTCTTTCATCTCAAAGACGGATGAAAGCCAAGCTTTGATATCCAAGATAAGACGCTTATCATTTCCGGCTATAAGTATGTCATCTACATAAAGAGACATAATTACATACTTGTTTTTAATCCTCTTAATATATACGCAGTTGTCTTTGTCGAGCATGGAGAAACCATACGACAAAACGACTTCTTGAAAGCGCATATACCACTGCCTTGAGGATTGTTTAAGACCATATATGGATTTACGAAGTTTACAAACCTTATGTTTGTTTTCTTCTTGTATGAACCCGTTTGGTTGTTCCATGTAGATCTCCTCATCTAGTTCTCCGTTAAGAAAAGCAGTCTTTACATCCATCTGATGTAACTCGAGGTCCAAACAAGCCACCATTGCCAGAATTAAGCGAATGGAGGTAAAACGCACGACAGGAGAGAAAGTCTCTTCGTAGTCTATTCCTTCCTGTTGCGTGAAACCTTTCGCAACAAGGCGAGCTTTATATTTCTCGATGGAGCCATCAGCCTTATGCTTGATTTTGAGAACCCACTTGTTCCCAATGGCTCTACGTCCCTTAGGTAAATTAACCAAGTCCCAGACTTGGTTTGTTTTCATGGATTGAAGTTCTTCTTCCATTGCCGCTATCCATTTATCTTTAGCAGGGCATGTGACGGCCTGTTTGAAATTTGCAGGTTCGTCATCATCTTGTAGTAATGTCATGAATGTTTGAGGAAATTCATCCTCAAATCTCAGAGGTGTTAGCCTCGTTCGATTACTACGTCTTGTTTGAGTTTGATCACTCCCACTTGGAATGACATCACTCCCACTTGGAATACCATCACTCCCACTCGGAATAGGATTGGTATCGTTCGTATCATCCATTGGTGAAGTTTGAAACGTATTTTCTTCTTCACCAAGAATTCTCCCACTCGAACGTTCCGATCCTTCTTGATCCCAAGTCTCAAACAAGGATAAGTCTTGACTTATCTCACCCTGTCTTGGAAACTCTTTTTCCAAGAAGACAACATCCCTCGATTCGAATTCTATTAGACCCCCATTGTCCTCTTGACCGACGAAAACATATCCTTTGGAGTTTTCAGCGTATCGGATGAAGATACACTTCCTCCCACGTGGCCCAAGTTTGCCATATTTGTGAGAGGATAAATGTGCGTAAGAGGCACAACCCCAAGGTTTTAGAATGTTTAAGTCTGGAGTTCTATTGTTCCACAACTCATAAGGAGTAGAACTTACCGACTTCGAGGGTACACGGTTTAAGATGAATGCTGCCGTCAATAATGCGTCACCCCAAAAGGTGATAGGCAAATTTGCCTGAGACATCATTGATCGGACCATTTCCATCAATGTCCTATTTCTTCTTTCCGCAACACCGTTTTGTTGCGGAGTATAAGGCATAGTTATTTGATGAACTATGCCTTTTTCATCACAGAGTTCCTTAAAACTCGTTGATTGATATTCTCCACCCCGATCAGTTTGCAAGACCTTTATCTTGCGATCTAGTTGATTTTCCACTAAACTCATATAGTTTTTGAAGCAAGTTAAAGCTTCATGTTTGTGGGAAATCAAATAAATGTGACCGAAACGGGTGAAGTCATCAATAAATGTGATGAAATAGGACTTCCCGCGTCTTGTCTTAACATTCATTGGACCGCAAATGTCCGAATGGATAAGCTGTAATGGAACTTCGGCCCTTGTGCCAGTTCCAAACGGCTTGCGACAAGTTTTCCCTACAAGAAAATGTTCGCAAGTTGACATTTCAACTTTTGAAACATTAGATAACAAGCCACTTTTGGCAAGTCTATCCATTCTAGTTGGTCCAATATGACCAAGTCTTGTATGCCAACAAATGATCTCAGATTCAGAGTTAGAAGCATTTGTCAAATGGAAACTTTCATTAATGGAAGAAGAATCATCATACATTGTATTTAAAACAATTAATCCATTACAAACATTACCAGAACCAATCAAAGAATTATTACAAACAAGGTCAACATATTGTTTATAGAACCTCCACTCATAATCTAAAGACATTAACATGACCACGGAAACGATATTCCTTCTAATATCTGGAGCAAAGAGGACGTCGTGCAATAATAAAGTCCGGCCGTTGTCGAGAACTAGCTTGCATGTTCCGACGCCTTTGACTTCAACACGAGTGTTGTTGCCGACGTATATCCACTTTGTTCCTTGAGTTATCCTTCGATACTCTACGAAGAACCTTCTGTCCTTCGCTACGTGGTCTGTGGCCACTGAATCAATCAACCAAAAATAGTTAGATTCAGCAAGAAACATGGAACTAGAAACACATATGTAACTAGTCCTACAAGTTACCTTATCACTTCCATCCGTACATGTACGGGCGAAGTGACCGTACTTGTTGCACTTAAAGCACTTGATCTTCTTCAAGTTTTTCTTCTTTGAGTGCACATTCTTTTGCCACTTTTTGTTCTGTCTTCTTTGAGGTTTCCGGTTCTTGCTTTCGTTCGTTCACAAACCTTAATCGTTTATTCTTCCGCTTATTTCCTCTATGTGAGGAACTAGCGGCCACGTGCACTTCTGCACTTGGTTTTGCGGCTTGAATCCGCTCTTCCTCGAGTTCGAGGTGTTTCGATACATCGCTTAAAGTTTTAATGCACTCGTTATGTGTGAGATGCATTTTCATGTTATCCCAGCTATCTGGGAGTGAACGAATGACTGCTTGGATCTGCTGTTCGTCAGACAGCGTAACACCCGCATCCTTTAATTCAGATATAAGATTTGCCATGTGGCGGAGATGCTTTTTCATAGAATGATCTCGTCGCATCTTGTACGAATCAAATTGAATGTTTAAGGAGCGGAGTTTGGTAACCGAAGTTCCACCAAACTTTATCTCTAGCTCAGACCATATGTCTTTGGCTAGGTCGAATTCCCGAAATAGACGCATTATGTCATTGTCCATTGCGGACAGTAACGTAATACGTGCTATTTTGTTCTTTCGAGTCCAAGTATCATAAGCTTCCCGGTCCCTCTTGTGTTGGACCGTATTGCCCAACTCAGGTTCTTCCATTATGTTTTGGAGTGTTTCGAGCACATCTTGCTCCTCCAAAACATATTGGATTTTAATTGACCAAAGTTTATAATTGTCGCCGTTGAGCTTTTCACCTTTGTTAAGCTCTGTGACAATGTTTTTAGAAGCGGTAGACATATTCGATTCAAAAAACTGCAAAGAGAATGAAAAACACGATCAAAATTCTATGCATAAAGTTTCGATTCTTTAAACACTTGATAAGTTCCTTGGATGCGTTGAAATGTTACTCTAGAATCGAGAAGTTCACTACGTTCCCAACTACCATCTAGAAGTAACTTTCAAAGTATCCCTCTTACTTATCTCAAGTAAAAAGAAATCAGAAATAATACCCGTATGGTATTAGCAGCGGAAAATTACTTTGAAAAACATATCTTTCAAAATAGAATAGGTGAGATTTTGCACAAAGAATTTTAACGCAACAATTGCCAAGCCACGAGACCTGTTCTACACACCCATGGGTTAGATAACCATGGCCGGATCGTGGTAGGACTTGGAATTCTAAATTGCGCTATCCCGATTAAGGACGGGACATAACCTATTTGAAAACATCTTTTTCAAAAATTTGAAAGCACGTTGGCTAATCTCTGTAGAGTAGAGCACAACGTCACAAGTACATTGGTTAATCTTCGTAGAGTAGAGCACAATGACATGGCTAATCTCGCATGAAGTAGAGCACTATGGCTAATCTTCAAGGAGTAGAGCCCAATGAAAAACTTCATTAAAACGTTAGTCCCGTATGGACTAGTCGGCACTGTGGTTAGCCCCGTATGGGCTAATCGACACATTCGAGTTTGACCAATGCCTTTTGTCACCCCGTATGGGTCAGTTGACAAATTTGCAGTCGACCCAGACCTTCTGCCAGATTGGTCGACCAAAAACACAAAATTGGTCGACCAATTTTCCGGACTGCAACTTCTTCCCGGCCAGGGCCTCTGCCCTGGCCGGGGCTTGGCCAAGGGCCGGCCAGGGCTTCTGCCCTGGCCGGCTAGGGGCCCTGGCCCCTCGGCCAGGGCCTCTGCCCTGGCCGAGGCTGGCCAGGGGCCGGCCAGGCCCTGGCCGAGGCCAGGGCGCCGGCCCTGGCCTCTGCCTGCCAGGGCCGGCCAGGCCCTGGCAGTGGCCAGGGCGCCGGCCCTGGCCATGGCCGGCCTCTGCCGGCCTGGCCATGGCCGGCCATGGCTTGGCCATGGCCGGTCATGGCCAAGGCCATTTTGGGCATTGGCCGGCCATGGCCCCTTTGGCCATGGCCGGCCACCCCCTTGAACGGGGTTGCCGCACACTCTCCTCCCCCTTGATGGGGTGGTCGCCGGTGGTTATTGGCCGTAGCCAACCCCCTCCGCTTGGGGAGGGGGGATGCATGGCATTCATAGCCCATTTGGCCATGGTGCACATGCACCAAATTTCCTCTTACCCGATGGAAATAACTTCCATCATCTTCCTCGATGAAGCACCCGTTCGTCGATGAAGCACCCGTTCGTCGAGAAATTAGTTATTTCCTAATGGCCGTGTGCCAAAAATGAATAACGTACTACGTGAACGGTCGGTTCTTCCCGTCACGGAGAGTTCCTACCATATCCGTAATGATAGGAGACCCTAACGTGAAAAGAACAACCGCTGCGTTCTCTCCGTCACGAAGCGTTCCTACCATATCCGTAATGGTAGGAGACCCATTCGTGAAAAAGACAACGACTCGTTCGTAGTTTCGACGGGGCGGTGGTTTGACCGGGGCGAACCCATATGGCTCTGATACCAATGTAGGATCCTGCCAAAACAGAGTTAGGATCGATAATTAAAGTTGAGACTTACGCTAGCGTATGCGGAACGGTAGTCTCGGAACTTTGCCTTCGGATTCGCCACGACGGATCGAGTCTTCTCACGAACGGAGTAAGGCTACTAATCCACAATCTAAATCTCTATTTTAGATTAAGAACTTGGATGGAGGGAGATGAAATATTTCTGCAGAGCTTCGCTAGGATGAAGATGCATGCATGAATTTCATGCAAAAAAGTGTAAGAAATGGCTTACCCTTGGGTCTTATTTATAGCTCCCAAGGTAGTTATTTTAGGGTAAGTTGTTCCTTTGGAACAACTTAATTAAGGTGTACCATGATACATGGCACATTATAAGCTTAAGTTGTACCATATGCATGGTACAACATAAGCTTAATATATTCCCCCTTTATTAGCCATATGTCGCATGCACTTATGCATATATAATGCGACTTTCCCACTCATCCAGAGATACTCTCCGCAAGGGAACAGATTCCCTTTGTACACGACTTCGTGTACGCGACGTTTGAGGTCCGTATTCCCTCGTACATCCCCCACAAGGGTGTACAAACGTCTTCCATATCCAACATCACTGACCCACTCTTGTTGCTCCCGTCCCACCTCCTGTCCCACCTCCAGTCATGCATCCCCTAGTGCACCAATCGAGCTTCCATATTTCTCGAGACATCTCATGATCCATCGAGCGACAACTATTCACGCGCCACCACTGTGGCTTTGCTTCTGTTAATTTTCCCACGCTTCGATCGCCGAGCCGCATTTCCACGCACATGTACGAGCCTCCTGCAGCAATCGTGGGTGCAGGCGGCTGGTTTTTTGCCTTCACCAAGGAGCGAATGGTTATCGAGGCACATGTGTGCAAGATGTATATTAGCACCGAGGAGCACAGCCTCATTTTTTTCTGAATCCCTTCCCGAGGTGGTTTGAAAAGTGCACAAGAGCTCAGTCTTTCACCCGCATAGTAGCTTCACCTTCACATGTACAGACCCTTTCTCATGTGCAAAATGCCCCAACTGCAACTCCTTGCGTCCTCACTGAGAATCACGATGCGTTAGAATTCTTCAACCATATGCCTGCTCCACGTCGTTCCATGCGACAGGCTTCTACGTCCCACATGGAATCGATCACGTCGCCTATCATCCAAAAGTCTTTTACACGGTAGTACGTTAAAATTTTTTGCACGTTCCTCCACACATCAACTTGCGTCCTTACCATACCTAAACCATGTTCCTCATTTCATTTAATTCATTTTACAATTTATTAGATTTATACAGATATCCATCTTCAACTTAACCCTAATAAAATTTGTCCACACCATATTAATTAAAAATTAATTATTCCTTATCACATATATTATTTTGTAATTTTATTTTTGCAGAGTTTGACCCACTCAAACATAATAAAATTCACATATCAGTTGACTTAATTAAATCACTTTGTTTTAACATTATTGTTGATTTTATTATCCAACGACAGATAAATGACTAATAAATTAATTGCATCTGAACTGGCTAAGATAGAACACATCAATGGTTCCACCTATGACATGTGGTATAGAAAAATAAAGGATGGACTTATACATGACAATCTAGATAGTGTCATTGAGACTACTGCTTATACTCTCGCTGAAAATCCCATTGATGTTCAGAAAAGAGAGTTTGACGAGTGAAAAATCAATGAAAAGAAGGCTAAAAGCATTATAATCATGTTCATGGAAGATAGCCTGATAAGGGTGTTCAACAACTATAGTACTAGCAAGAAAATGTAGCAGGCTGTCAAGGAAAAATATTACATCACTTCAGAGGTGAACAAACAACTCTTGGTGCATAGGTATAATTCATGCAATATGCAAAAAGGTGACAATGTCACCAAACATGCGAACAAAATGATTTTCATGGCTAAGAATCTAGCTACTACCGGAACTGATATTCCTGAGAAGCTGTAGGTGTCAATTATTCTGAATAGTTTGCCACCATTACCAGATATAGCTATCACAACACTTAGGTTAAATGGAACCGTGAAGCGTGTCACTCACTTTCCAGCTTAGTTGGCAATAGAACAAGACCTAGGTAGGAGGAATGGCTCGAATGTGAACCTTGTGCAGGAGGAAGAGACAAATGATACTCAATACCGGAAGGCACAATGGAACCGACGTTTTGGATCTGTGAAGCCATCCTTCAAGGGAACTGGCCAGCACTAAGCTCACAACAAGAAAGGATCTCATGCATCTTGTTACATCTATAGGCAGTATGGTCAGTTCAAGGCCAATTGCCATTGGACAAAGAATAAGGGATTTGTTAAACGTTAAGAACATGGAGGATCCGAAAATCGAGAATTCATTGATGTTATTGAATGTAACGAGGTAACAACTGATGCTGAAGGCCGGTGGATTGACTTGGGAGCTACCCGACATATAGCAAAGACATGTGAAATAATCGTTGACTTCCATGAACTAAAGAAAGGAGATCACATAATTTACATGGGAAACAATACCTATATGGATGTTGAAGGTATTGGTTTATATAGATTGGATCTTGGAGATATCATTATGATGCTCAAAGATATGGTTTATGCACTGGCATAAGACGTAACCCGATCTTTGTTCCGACTTTGTTGGAAAAAAGGTTTTAAGGTAAGATTTTACGACAATGTGGTGTTTATTGGGAAAAACAAGAAAGTATTTGCTATGAGTAAATATGTGCTGGACATGATTTATTCTGTCTTTCGGTTGTAAAATCTGACATTAGCAATAAAGATTGTGATTTGAATTATTTTTCATGTCTTTTGTCTGATTATGATTTTTAACGTATGAGATTAGGACATCATGTTAATAATAAGATGGACTAGTTAATCAATATACATTTATTACCAGAATTAATAGGAAAAAGTATATTACCATGCGAACATTGATTAACTAGAAAAATGACTATACAATCGTTCTCAAAAGGACATAGGGCTAACGAAGTGTTGGAATTAATTAATTCTGACATTTGTGGGCTTTTGAGTATAAAGACATGATGGAATAAGGAATATTTTATAACTTTTATAGATGATTATTCCCAATACATTTTCGTGTATCTTTTAAACAGAAAGTCTGAAGCTTTTGATTGTTTAAAAAGATACAAAATAGTAGAAAGAAAACTTGAAAGGTATAGAACGGTGTTAAGAACTGATAGAGGTGGGGAATTCAACTCAAAGAAATTTGAGGATTACTGTATTTGATACGATATAAAGAATTGTACATCTATGCCTTGTACGCCACAACAGAACGGTGTGGCTGAAAGAAAGAACAGAACACTAATCAATACTGTAAGATGTATGTTATCACATTCTCGTCTCTCTAAGGATTCTTGGACAGAAGATATATTGACTGCTACTAATGTTCTGAATAGAATTCTTTCAAAATCACTTGAGTCAACACCGTATGAGATATAAAATGGACGCAACCCTAATTTGAGTCATTGAGAAAATGGGATTGCGTGGCACATTCTCGTTCCATTTCAAGTTTTAGAGATAAACTAGATTTCAAAACCTTAATATAAATATTTATAGGCTATGCTGAAAAATCTAAAGGATACATCTTTTTCATGAAGAAAAATAAGTCATTGAAAGTAGAGATATTACTTCTTTAGAAAATCTAGAGGAAAGAGAACAAGTCCAAGAAAATGTGCCACCTTTGCTGGACTTGGACGATGTTCCCAATGATTACTTGGCCATAGTAGATGAATTACATTATCCAATTATAGAAGATGAGCCTATAAATGCGAATATGCCTATGAAAAATAAACCAACAAAACATGTCCAACATGCAAACGTTAATGGTAACAAAAGACCCAAAACAACACATGTATGGATAAATGATTATTATTTATATTCATGCGAATCATCTTGTTTCTCAGTTGGTATTGATATGGAAGAGCAAGATGATCCATTGAATTATGTGGATGCAATGAAATCCTATCAATAGCTTGAGGCCGCCATGAAAAGGGAGTTTGACTCAATTGGGAGAGAAAATATGTGCGAGCTATGCAACTTACCAGAAGAGAGGAAGTCCATATGATGTAAATTGATGTTGAAGAAGAAATATCAGCTTGATGTGTCTGTTGATACCTTCACGACCCTGTTATTTTATTTGTCAAAGAATTACTCAGAAAACATGTATTGATTATAAAAAAACTTATTCTCTGGAGGCTAAGTTTGCATACATACGGATAATCTTAGCCATTGTTGCACATTTTGACTTGGAATTTTTCCAAATAGATGTCAAGACTGCATTCCTTAACGGAGAGGTGAAGGAGGTAATATATATATGGATCAACATGAGGGATTTCAGGTTGAGGGACATGAAGATAAAGTGTATAAATTGAAAAAAAATCATTATATGGTTTGAAATAAGCATATAGACGGTGGTATCTTAAATTTCACAATACAATTATCCAACTTGTTTTTGTTGTAAATAATTGGATAATTGTCTGTATGTTTTAAAAAATGGGAGCAGTTTTACAATATTATCCTTGTATGTTTATGATATTATGCTCTTGAAGAAAATTAAATTAGCACTTTGTTGTAAATTTGAGATGGACATGTGGGATGCATATTATGTTCTTGGTATTTAGATGCTTAGAGATCGGATGTTTAGAATATTGAGTTTGAACCAAGTAAAGTATTTGCATACAATATTGAGGAAATTTGAAATGCACAATTTTAATCCGACATCTATATAATTGGTTATGGGGAAGAGGTTATGTAAAGAGTCATGTCTTCGAGAAGGACAAAACTCTCTAGGTGTTTCATATTCTGAAGCTATTGGAAGTTTATGTATGCAATGCTGTGTATTAGACCATACTTGTCATACCCAGCGAGTTTGGTTAGTAGATATCAAAGTAATCGTGGTCCAGCTCATTAAGAAGCTGTCAAGAGGATTTTGGAATATATAAAGGGTACGGTGCACTATAAGTTGGTTTATCAAGCAGATTCGGTTGAGGTTATTGATTACTTCGATGCAGATTTCGGAGAGGACAAAGATGACATGAAGTCCACTTCAAGACATCTGTTCATCTTTGATGGTGCAACTGTTTCTTAGGGTAGCAAAAAATATGTTTGTGTATCAAGATACCCACAAGAAGCTGAGTATATAGCATGTAGTATGACAGCTACTCACGTAGTCCGGATAAGACGGTTCCTATTGGACTTGGATCTTAATTTGGTAGATGGACCAATTGAGATATATTGTGACACTTAAAGCAACCATTATCTTGATCCACATTGGTGCAAACAGTGTCAAAGGAAGGCATATTGAAATACAATATCATTATATTCATTATATGTTGGGAAGGAAAGAAGTCTATGTGACTTATATTCCGACAAGTGATATGATTGCCGATACCTGACAAAGAGTATTTCAGCAAGTTCATTCATTAAACATGTCGGTTTGATGTGACTTAGAAAGGAGACAATTGTGGATAATGACGGTGCTCGTTGAATATACATATCTTACAGATAATGGGAGCATGTGAAATTAGATCATGTGTCATATTACACGGATAGTGGGGGTATAAGCGGAATGAACTTGGCCATTTCCGTCAAGTGGGAGATGTAAGTGGGTTTGGTTTGAAATAGTCCAATAGACCGAAACCCGATCTAATCTGTTAGTTGAAATACTGGGGGATTTTCTCAACTAACGTAAAGATTTCTCACGTGAGTTGGTTGAGGAAATCAAGGAGTCGGTCGAGAAAATCGTGGGACGGTTACATGGGTGGAGGAAGTGGTGGTGGCCCTATAAATTGAGGGGAGTTCTCCTCTAATAATATCAATTAACATGCACCCTTCGGAATCCCTAAAAACTTCTTTCATTTTTTATTCTCTCAAATCCCTCAGTTCTATGAGAATTAGTGAAAGGGTTACAAGCCATGGTGTAAGGTTGTAACACCACATGGACATGAAAGATTGCAACCAATGAAAGACAGTGCATCACATATGACCATATAAAGCCATATGAAGGTGTGAAGAAAAAAATACATTACTTTTTGTTATCAACGTTATGAACAATGTAAACAAAGTTGAAGTAATTAGATTAAAATGCATTAAGCCAATTACACATCAAAAGTAGAAGCAGTGCTAATATGCTCTATGCTCTGTTCCACCTTGCCTCTTTTTTAACTGCTAACATTTAGGTATCTGTGATGCAGGGGTTGCAAATTCAACAAATTACAGTGAAATAATAATAATAATAATAATAATAATAATAATAATAATAATAATATAAATAACAATAAAATTAAAAAACAACAACAATATATTTGGTCATAGCTTATACATTTTTGAACAAAAACCGAGCTTGATTGTGAAATTAGGATCTATTGTAACTAACCAAGTGCTTTACCTGTGGGATAGTGACCTAGCAACGATAACAAGGATGATAATAAACCAATTTTAAACCAGGGATCTTAATAAATTAATTAAATCTAATAAATAAGGGTTTTTCATGAAAATAGGAAATACCAATCAAACATGGATTTTATTAATAAAAATAATTTTAAATTAGATCGGCCTCCTTGTTAACTAACAATTCTTAATTAATTATTTCGTTTATTTTTTGCAAAATAATTCAAAAGGACTCTTAACTCGTAATTATATACTCAACACCTAATTTATAGATTTCTTAATCAACTTCAAATCAATAGTAGTTCGATCCTAGCCAAATAATTTATACTTACAATCGAATTCTTATTTGAATTGTTTTTGAACCAATTAGGAATTTGCAACTAATTGTTATATATTAATCATGTATAAGGCTTATTATTTGCATTCTAACTTGTGTAAAGTAATACCTTTTAATTAGATGTCACTGGATTCCTCTTGACATATGGTTTCCAATGCCTCTTATTTTACCTTAATCCGAGCTCTATCGCTAGAGATAGAGTCATATAGCTAGAGATAGAGCCAAAATGTCGCAGCCTATGCATAAATACCAGAATGCTTTTTTGGATGGACTGGCTTTGTCCAGGGGGATCTATGGCTAGGATTTTCTTTGGACGAACCAAGTAAACTCGCTCTTTTTAGAATGGTATAGAATTGAATCAAAAAGCACATATGACGTTGAAGATTTGTAAAAGTTTTTTTAAAATAATCATGAACAAATTATCTTGTATTTTCAAAGTAGCATTGTGCACGGGGAGTCAGCATCATTGATAACTACATATTAAGAGAGTTTGGGTTTTATTAACTTAGGAGGAAGGAGCAAGCAATCTTGCACCAGATCTACATGCACAGATTGATGAAACATTGGAAGAGATTACACCCCGTTATATTCTTGAGCTGCTAGCTTTACCCCTTGATGATGAGCATCGAATGAAACAGGAAGAAGGCCTTCGTGGGGTGCGCAATATATTGTGGACAGTGGGCAAAGGCGGTGCTGCTGCTATTGGTGGAGGATTCACACGTGAAAACTTCATGAATGAAGCATTCTTGATGACAGCTGCTGAGCAGGTTTGCAACTTTTCCCCTTTTCTTTTTACTTTTTTCTCACATTTTATGATCTCTTGTTGAAATTTCCTATGTTTTTACTCTTTATTGCATGAATGTTGATTTATTTGCAGCAACACCCAGTAACATACCTGCAGAGAGCTTTGAAATCTATGGAGTGGCTCTTGCTTTGGTTGCCCAAGCTTTCTTGGACAAGAAACCCCATATTATCAAGAATGCTGACGATCTATTCCACCAACTTCAGCAGACTAACATCTCTGCAGAAGGCTCTATCCCTGGCTACTCCATTAAAACAGATCATGCAATAGACTTTGCACTTGAAATGGGCCTATGCTCACTTCTTGTGGGAGATCTTGATGGCTGTCAGTCATGGTTGGGCATTGATAGTGAGAACTCCCCTTTTAAAAATGCATCTATTGTAGAACTTATTGCAGACAACACAAACATTGACACTGATGATGATCCTCTCCCTGGGCTTTGCAAACTGCTTGAAACTTGGCTTGTGGAGGTAGTTCTTCCTAGATTTAGAGATACACGGGATTTGCACATTAGGCTCGGAGATTACTATGATGACCCAACTGTCCTGATGTATCTGGAAAGGCTAGAGGGAGATGGTGGTTCACCTTTAGCTGCAGCTGCTGCCATAGTGAAAATTGGATGTCTGGGGCTGGCATTGTCTGCAAGAGAGGAGGAATGGCTTTATTGGGATTGGGATCATCTTCGTCTCCTTCTAGGTCGTCGGCCCTCGCCGCCTTCTGCGCCCGCAGCATCAGCAGCGTACTCTTTGATGAAACTGCATCCGCCCCCCTTATCATCGTCATCTTCGGGTTCGTTTCTCTACAGCAACATGCGAGGGCAGGTCCTCCACATCTCGCAGCTCTACGTCTGTTTAGGGTAGAAGGTACTGAAGAGACATAGAATTAGCAGCTCTACATCTGTTTATGCTTGCATTATATACAAAACAATAACATCATGTTTACTTGAATGAATGCATTACATATTTGCTCTAGCTAGCTTATCACTTTTTGTTAAACCCTAATTTACGAGAAGGAAAAACATACTTGAGAACTTTGCAATTCAGACTTGAATTTGGAGTGGTTAGCATCTTGAATCATCTTGCTCTACACAACGAGGAATCCCCATATCACTAACGAATAACTAACAAACCCAAAGGTACAATAAGAAAGGAAAATCAAATAATGGATCGGTCAAGCAATCAATCGATACCTTTTGCATTTCCCCTTTGGAAACAAATGATTGTGCTACGTTCTCAAGGTTATCGTTTAGAACCTCGGTGATGGCCGAGGTGATTGCCTCGACGTGTTTGGACGGGACACCTTATTACAATTGAGGGATGTTTTTGAATTTGTCACATGTGTCAATGTCACATCGCTAAGGTGTTCCGTCCAAACACGTCGAGGCAATCACCTCGGCCATCACCGAGGTTCTAAACGTTGGACTCGAGAACGTGGCCCAATCGTTTGTTTCCAAAGAGGAAATGTAAAAGGTATCGATTGATTGCTTGACCGATCCATTATTTGATTTCTCTTTCTTATTGTGCCTTTGGGTTTGTTAGTTATTTGTTAGTGATATGGTGATTCCTCGTTGTGTAGAGCGAGATGATTCAAGATGCTAACAACTCCAAATTCAAGTCTGAAGTGCAAAGTTCTCAAGTATGTTTTCCTTCTCGTAAATTAGGGTTTAACAAAAAGTGATAAGCTAGCTAGAGCAAATATGTAATGCATTTATTCAATTAAAATATGTTGTTATTGTTTTGTATATAATGCAAGCATAAACAGGCGTAGAGCTGCTAATTCTATGTCTCTTAGTATCTTCTACCCAAAACTAGCTTATCTACTCAAAAGATCTAAAATCTGCATTTACTGATTGTTCTTCCCATCATATTTTATGAAGTTGGGACACATTTTGTTCCCCTAAGGAAATTTAGTTTCATGTAAAAATTTTAGTTCTCTTCAAAATTTAGTTCCTCCAGATGTACTTTCCACTAAAATTTAAAATTATAGTTCTACTAAAATTTAGTTTCCTTCAGATTTAGTTCCCACCAAAATATAAATTAAAATCTAGTTCCATCTAGAGAATTTAGTTCCTTCAAAATCTAGTCATAACCAGTGATTATAGGTCACGGAGAATTTGTAATATTCCCCCGAAAATTTTAACCTATTCAAAATCGTCCCTCCAAATTTTTTTGTAGCACCTTCAAAATCCCCATAAATAAAATTTTGGTGGACCTTCATAATAAAAAAATTTGAATTACATTTAATTATAATTAAGTTTCCATCAGAGAATTTATTTTTTCATAAAATTTTAGTGCCCCCAAAAGTTCAGTTTCCTTTAGATTTAGTTTCCCAAAAATTTAAAATTTTAGTTTTCTCCAAATTTAATTCGATCAAAATTTAAAATTAAAATTAGTTACCCAGAGAATTTAGTTCATCCAAAAATTGTATTTCTCCTTAAAATTTAGTTTCCTTCAGAATTAGTTTCCTTAAAATTTAGTTCCATCCATATTTAGTTTCTTTCATTTTTTTTGAGATTTTCCCCAAATCTCCCCCAAAATTTTGGGTTTCCGTCTAAAAGTTTCACAAACTCTCATCCTAACCATTGATTCTTGAGATTAAATCTCAGCCATTTTTACCAACTCTTTTGTCCAAGTGAGCAAAGTTATTCAAAAACAGATCGCAATTGTATAATAGATGGGCGTACTTATTACCTCTTGTCGGTTAGTAAGATCTTGAATTGTGTCGACCAAATAAATCAGGTGTTTAGGTGCCTACACCAATGACCAAGTGAATAATGAAATGTATATGAACCCCTATTAGATTTCTATGCTTGGGAATAAACCGGCGTGAGAAATTGTATCCATTCTATGAAATCATAAATGTGTGGCACTGTGAGATTGCCGGGCGAGCAAATAATACGGTCCTGTTTACCAATTGATTTTGGTCAAAGATTTAAGTTTCTATCTTGCTATAGTAAATATGTAATGCATTCATTTAAATAATCTTGTTATGGTTTTTTATATAATCCAATGATAAATAGATGTAGAGCTGCTAGTTCTGTCTCTTTACTACCTGCTGTCCGAAACTAGCTTATCTACTCAAAAGATCTAAAATTGCATTTAATGGTTCTCACCATCATATTTTATGAAGTTGAATGGATATAGTTTTTGTTCTGGGAATGTTATCGAGACTACTTATAAGTTATAACAGTGAGTGGTGTCAATATGATTGGTTACATATAACTCAGACTTGTAAATATTTGAAATATGAATATATGGTAGTTTGGGTTTGCTATCTTGCTATGGAGACTTGACATAGGCACACTATTCTGTTGCTTGGGAGCCGGAAACAAGTATGTGGCAGTTAAGGTAGGAAATGAACTAAAGGGTGGGAGTAAAATGGATTTATCAAGTGATAAATGTGTATGGTAGTTGGTTCTGACCCTTCTCTTAAATATGGACATTTAGAAATAAGTGGATATTGTTGTTCACATATTATGTTACGTGCTAATTTGAAATGGTAAATGATATTCCTCTGTAGCTTTTGCTTTTATCATTTACTCCAGCTTTTTACAATATTTCTTCAAGTTGGATTGGGATGCCAACTACATTCTAGCTAAGCTCCAGAGTTGTATGGTTTCATGACATTTGTCATAGTTTTTTAGATTCAAGCTTCCTGGAGGTCCGAGGTTCGACTTTCATACTTGTCCCACTAATCCCTGTTTAATTATTTCTCTTGCATTGAAGCACATGCAAGATGGTTGTTAAGTTGTTTTTGTTTTGTGTTATTGGTTTGCTCTCTAATTATTTAATCTATTGGGTAAGCTAGTTTTCCTGAAATCTTCTCAAGACATGCCATTTGCATTAGTTTTTGGAAAGAGCGCCTAATATGTGACTAGGAGAAAGTAAAAACAGCCATCTAGCATACAACCATAAATCCTGTCAGGTATATTGGGCTTGATGTAGGTGGAAAATGAGAAGGAAAGGAGGGGTTTTGCTGTTTGTTGCTGTTAATAAGTGCAACTGGTTCGTGGCCATTGGTCCATTGCTGGTCGCCTATATGGAGTGAAGGAAAAGAGGGAGGCAGTGGCAGCGATACACAATGGAACTATTTATGTTTGGATTCTTATGATTGTTTGGTAACACAGTTATATGGATAAGAAAAGCATGTTCACACCTAAAAGTATATCCGTGAACAGTTTGCATGATCACATCTATTATTTATATGAAAAATTCTTTACAAAGCATGTATAAATTTTCACGTAAAATGTTTTCTCAAAACCCGTTAGTGTTACGCATATCAAAATATTTTACATTATTTTTAAGTTTTTACGCTGTCAGAAGATGAATGGCGGTTTACGCAGGATTGTCATGTGCGTAATACTAAAGGCATAGGTTAGATAGTTATATCATATGAGGATATTGCTGTTATATGTTTAGTTAGTTTGGAGATTAAGTGACATGATCATGAAACAAATTGTGCAGCTGCAAGTGCTGGATGACATAGCAGCCTAAATTTTTTGGTGGTTTTAATGTTAGCCTTATTTTATTCAGTTCTTTGTCCTGATTTGAATCTTGAACACGTTCAGTACTTTCCCATCCATACCCTATTGACAAGAAGAGGAGAGAACTACCTATGAAATTAATTTAGAGGCAGTTTTCGTTGAATGGTGTTGTAAGTGGTGTGTGGACTATATCTTTTTTATGATTCTGTCGCTTTAGTGAGTTTTGATGGCCAGTTGGCTTCTTTATGTATCAACATGCATTTCTGGTTCTTGTACAAATTAGCAGTACAGTTGGTGTGATGTCCAGAGCCCGATGGACATTTTAGACTTTGATATATATATTAAACTTGAAATCACAAAGAGCACCTTGCATTGGTGTCAGGGGGTTAGGAAGTTGAGGTTGGTTAGATTTTGATGATGAACATGTTACCTACCCAATAGCTATGTGTCATGTTGAAGAAATCATGATATCATGGATCATAACTTCGTTAAGAAAGTAACACTAATCACATATTACTGACCGGAAATCTCAATCACATCACATCGTGTTCCTGTGTGCCAATATCTGGGCGAGGTAACAGTGTAACACTATGAATGAGAGAGGGGCTTGCCATAGTATGTTGATGGACACTATGAATGAGAGAGGGGCTTGCCATAGTATGTTGATGGACAGTTGTCAGATTGGTATATGTTTATTTGGCTATGTAGTAATCTCACAGAGCACATCTTCACATTTCCTTAAATCCAGAATGGTTATCTGTAGGATGACATGATTTGTAAGAGTGAATGATCGTCATCTTTGAGACACAATTTGAACCTGTGAGCTAAATGACATGTTGGAAGAACACTTCTAAAGTGTTGGTGGTGACATGTAATAAACTATTTATGTAACACTGATGTATTAAGTAGTAGGCCATGATTAGGATTTTCCAACCAGTATAGTATAAGGCAGAAAAAGTAAATCATGGATAAGTTCTTGTCCCTTTAGAAGACTTGTCTTTGTGTGAAATTTGATTTGATTGATTCCTCTCATGTTATAAAGAAGGGTAAATTCCACCAACACCTTGGATTATTGCCAGTGTGTCACTAAACGTCCTTAAACTATGCTATTATCTGAATTACGTATTTAAAGATTATATTGTTAGATGCCACCTTTTATATTTTGTTTCCTTTTTGTGCTTGTGTATTACAATGTAATATAATAGTCCTATCACAGTATCCATGCACCCATATATTTTACATCTTGGCCATTTCTCCTGTCCGTATCTGTACCTATACCATTATCCATATCATGCCTATGCTTCCTTGATTTGTATTAAAGTATTTTTTAATCCTTGAAGGTTATATACTTGAAGAATCTTTGCAAGTCTCTTAATAATTGCAAAGTTGTTACTTTTGTGGTAGGACTGTTAAATAAAACTAAAGAAAACGAGAGATGATATGGCTATGCAAGAAGTAATCAAGTATTTCCAAGTTGAACATAATTCTAAAAAATTGGAAGAAATTTGACACGAAGACCAAGACCACAAAGCTCTCGTGTTAATGCCAGTAATTAAAAACAAACATAACATATGCATCATATAAGTTTCTTTACATTATTTATGTAAGCATAGGTGAATACCAAGATGTATTACTTGTACGGTTTCGATGGTAATCATGCTGATACGATGCATTCAAAATGAGTCGGTTACCACTTATATTAATTAAGAACAAGTAATACTAGAAGGGCGTATGAAGTACATTAACTAGAACTCCGACTACTATCATATCATGATTAATAGAATATCATTTAACAATTAAAAACAAGCTTAAACATTGGAAATACCAACACATATTTGGCATATTTGGATCAGATTTATATGGGTGATACAAATCAGACCCCCTTTTATTGACCCCTCTTTATTGTGACCGATCTAAACTCTTCATGGTTCCATTTTAGTTATAATATAAGGGTAAAACATTGAACTTTGAAATGAAAGAAATCTGAAGCTGAGCTATCTCATTTATTTATCTTTCATGGTGACAGCGTCTGTTGATGAACTTTATCAGGAAAGGAAATGACAGCGCCTTGGATGATAGAGATAGTTTATGGATAGATGAAGCTCATGCCAAAAATGAAGTTTTGTTTGCAACCAACATCCAGATTAAGATAAGACAGATTTTATAGCTTGGATGTTAGATTATAATGAAGATATAGTGTTCAACCTTGTGAACTAATTTTGGACAATCTTTGTCCCTATATGCATTTTGAGGGATTACATTCTATGACAGCGATGGATGTAATGAATTGAGTCTTGAGAGTATCAGTGGTTACATGACAGCTAGAACATTTGCTCTTTTTATATCCTATGTTTTAATGGTAGTTGCTTTAAAATAGAGAAGCTAGTTAGAATCATGTTCCATGGATAAGGTTCTAAATATTGAATATTATGATCATATTAGATATGGGTGTTCATATCAGATATCGTATATCAGACGGTATATTGAGAACACCATCATATTGGGTGTTCATATTCGGGAATACATAATATTATATGTATATATGTGTGGGCATGGGCATGCAAATAATGAGTACCATATGACACATAAGCTCTTATGTTATGGCGCAACTGAAAAGTACATTCTTCATATATTTTTGGATCATTGGTATCATTCAGTTTGATCTTCATATTTTCAAACCAGAATACATCAATATCGAAGTTTTTTTTTCTTGATCTAATTATTGAAAACTTAATGGTTTTTGCAACAATGGTACTTCTTCACCTCTATGTTAACAATCAAAATTTTCTAAGGTTCACTAGATCTTTAGTATCAGGGTTTTAAAATCTGAAGATCAAAATAAACAGATCATCCAAACAAATGTGGATAGCTGATTTTCAAGCGTCATATGATAACCGTGCTCATATAACATATGGTACCTGTTATTCTTGTAAAGAGATAACACCATCTCCTTTTCCCAAGGGACGCATTGGTTCCCCAACAGACACAACGGTTGGCATCCCAAGGAATGCAACCGTTAATTACCCAAGAGACACCCATTGATATCCCAAGAGTCATACCTGTTGGCATTCCAACAGTCACTATGTAATCTATATAAACCCATTGAGGCTAATGAAAATATTGTCGGTTTCTCTTATCTCTCTCTCCGATCATATATCTCCTTCTTCTATATTTCTTCTTGGTATCAGAGCATCCTCCCTAACCGGTCGTCCCCTTCGTGGTATCCAATGAAACCGATCTCTCCCAACCTTAAGTTTCTCATCTCCAAATTTCCAAATCTCATTACCACTCGCCTTGACTCCACCAACTACATTCTCTGGAAGTCTCAAGTCACCGACGTTCTCAACGCTCATGGCTTCCTTGGGTATGTCGACGGAACTCTATCCTCCCCTTCTCCTACTATACCAGATCCTCGCTCCACCACCACTGAACCTCTTCCTCCTATCCCAAATCCAAAGTTTCAAGAGTGGTTGATCACTGATCAGCACCTCTGTATTTGTCTTCAAGCAACCCTTACCACCTCCGCCCTTGGTATTATTCTCGGTGTAACGTCCTCTCGTATTCTCTGGACGAAATTGGAGCAACGTTACGCCATTCTTTCCGAAGGTCACATTGAACTTCTCCAAGACAAACTCAACAACTTCACCATGGAAAACGAATCCATGACAGCCTATTTGGACCGTGCAAAGAACATTTACGATCAACTACAAACGGCTGGTCCCGATACTGTCACCACCCGACAAGTTCTCCGACAGACGCTTCACGGTCTTCCCTCTACTTATAATTCCTTCCGTGTTATGGCTCGCAATCGCGGGATACCATACACGGTGGAAGAACTTTGGAGTAGCCTTATTGCTGAAGAAGCTAATATGCTGTTGCAACGTCACGCACCATCTTCCGAGACGTTACCAACCTCCGGGACAACTCTCGTTCCGGATAACACTTCTGCTCTCTTCACCAACTACAGCCATCGGGACAACCGCTCAAGACAGTATCGCTCCTACTCGGGACATGTCCCGAGTAATCGTGGCGGTCGTGGATGTGGGGCATCTCATTTGAGTCAATCTCGCCCTCCATTACTCCCTACTCCAGGCAGATCCCCAGCACAAACCGAGAGATCTAGGCGTCGTATCCCTACCGATCTGACTGGTTGCCCTATTCCATGCCAAGTATGTGGGAAACCAAATCATCACACACTTGATTGCTTCTGGATTCATGAGCATGTCCACAAACCAGAAGCGCATGTCTCTCAAAGCACTCCCTCTACGGAGACAAACTGGTTTCTTGACACTGGGGCCACTGACCACATCACTTCTACTGCGGGACATCTTGAGTCCTCGATCCCTTACACTGGTAATAAAAGGATCACTGTTGGTACTGGGGTTTCTGCTCCTATTGCCAACATTGGCTCCTCTTCTATCCCCTCGCTTCGGTCTCCTTTACTTCTTCTTGACATTCTCCATGCTCCTGAGTTTTCCAAAAACCTACTCTCAGTTTACAAATTCACCAAAAATAACAACTGTTTCATTAAATTCTTCTCCACTGGTTTTATTGTTCAGGACATAGACACCGGTCAAATTCTTCTCCACGGACCGAGTAGAAATGGGCTCTATCCACTTCATTCGGAACCAGTCTCCTTCTTTGCATCTTCTTCCTCGGGTGATCTTTGGCACACCAGACTTGGTCATCCAGCTTCTCCTGTTGTCTCAAAGATCGCCTCCGGTCTATCTGTCAAGCTGTCTCCCCTGAAGTCTTGTTCTCATTGCTCTATGAGCAAGAGTCATAAACTCCCATTCCCTCTGTCTGAATCAAGATCCAAAACTCCCCTTGCTTTAATTCATTCTGATGTATGGGGCCCTGCTCCTATTCAATCGATAAAGGGATATAGATTCTATGTTATTTTCATTGATGATTTCTCTCGATATACTTGGCTCTATCCTCTTTATCACAAATCCGATGTGTTTGCTGCTTTTCAGTCTTTTCAAATCATGGCTGAACGACAGTTCAACACCAAAATCAAAATTTTTCGTTCTGATGGCGGGGGCGAGTTTGTCAACAACCAGTTTTCTTCCTTATTTCATTGCCTTGGTATCATACACCAAACATCTGCACCATACACTCCGGAACAACATGGTGTCGCAGAACGAAAACACCGACATATAATCGAAACAACACTTGCTTTACTTCTAACTGCTTCCATGCCCAAACAACATTGGCCAGATGCAGCAAAGACGACCGTATATCTGATCAACCGTCTACCATCATCTACTCAGCAGAACAAGTCTCCTCTTGAGATACCTTTTACACTTGTAAGTAGCGATATCAAAATCAGCTTGGCCACAACATGCAAGGGACACTACCCTTGTGTGTGATTGGCGGAGCATCCAGCGACCGTGGCAACGAGCGCTAACTTCTTGATCTTTCTTGCCCAACTGCTTCGCACCTTTCACCATTCCCTTCCCTTCTATGACCCCTTTGTCTTCTCCTTAGCCATGTCTTTCCCCTGCTGACATCATTTGCTTTTTTTTATTGCTAAGTTGATTTACAGCATGAGGTCCACCACATGTTTGAAGAATTATCAAATCAGCGTGCTCAAACACGCATTTAAGTCTTGGGCACTGCTATCTATTCCCTTGAACTCTGGGCAAGTTTTCAAGGAGATAAAATCAATGAGAAGACAAAATGACGGTATTTTGTGTAATTAGTTTTGTTAAGGCTTGGGCGTGTTCAATGTTGAAGGGAGTGTAGAAGAGAGTGATTATGTAAGATGAGTTCATTTTGTAATTAGGGTTTAAAGGTGAGAAATGAGTTGCAAGTGTAGCTAATGTCACGATGTAAGGGGAGTATTGAGATGTTAATAATGGTTTTATTATTTCTTGGTCCTTTTGTTTTTGTTTGCATGCAACATGTTTCTTTTTTTACTTAACGGTTCTTGATAGGCTCTAGGACTTGTTTGTGGGGGAAATAGGGATTTGAGAGGAGAAAATGAGAGGAAAAGAGAAATTTTTATATCTTTCAGATCTGAATCAAAACAAGATAAGCCCCGATTCGAGATGGAGAGATCTCCTAGCTTTCTATTCGAGGGGAAAGCCTAATCCTCCAAAGTAGACACATTGGTCGGGTTTACATTCACAAAATAAGCATGAAGAAGACAATTGGGACCGGCTACCCCTAATAAACCCCATAACTGCAGATTTGCAAAAAGACCATCCTAATCGCCAAAATTGTATAAACCCCCCAAAATCACAAGTTTGCCCCTGAAGCTCCTGCGCGCCTCCTCCGCTAATAAGTGATAGTCGTATCAGTACTCCCTCCAAAAGAGCCACCTTGCCCTCAAGGTGGAAATCAGAAAACTGCTGGCGGATCACCTTTCGAGATTCCCATGTAGCATCATAGTCGAGGAGTCCGCGCCACCTGATAAGCACCTCCTGCACCTCCGCTAAACTTTGACGAACATCCTTGACCTCCTGTGGCTCCGAAAATACTTCCATGTTCTCGGTCAAGGTGGGTGGAAGAGTAGGGGACAAGGTGTGGTCTCCAATAGCTTGCCGTAACTGGGACACGTGGAACACCAGGTGGATAGAGGACGTAGCAAGCAACTGCAGACAATAGGCCACCTTCTCAATCTTAGCCATCACCTCAAAAGGTCCATAGTAGCGAGCTGAGCTTCTCGTTTCTCCTACGCGCCACTGTCTTTTGTCTGTATGGCCTCAGCTGTTGGATATTGGACTCCCCGGATTTGGTTTTGGATGATGAACAAACATAAATATATCGTGAACTAACTCTTTGTGAGCGCAGTTATGGAGATCGTCGCCAAATTCATATGAATATCCAAAGCGACGTCTCAAGACTTCTCAAAGCACGTGATCGTATGCCTAAAGCTTCGTTGAAGCTTTTGGACCATTTTAGAAGTCATGAAGATTCGGATCGAAGCTTTCGAAGACGGTTTGTCAAGTTTTATTTATAGTCTTTTAGCTTCGTTCCGTAGAATGTTAAGCCTTGAGTAGGTCTTACGTTTTAATCTTCATAACGCTCCTATCTTAGAGCTAGGAACTTGTAAGAAGTCCATACTAACTTTCCCGAAGCATCGCGCTTCGTTTCGTGACTTCTTGTGCATGTTAGTTGGTTCAAGAAGAAGAACCAACCGACTAGATGGTGATCTATTCGGTCGGCAATGCTTCTTGGACCGACTAGTTTGCCTTCTCAATTCTAAGCTCTTTACTGTTTACAGTTAGTCGGTCTACGTTGACTCACCGACCGACTAGTTTGTGAACTAGTCGGTCAGTGATGCTTCTTAGACCGACTAGTTGAGCTTTCCATGTACATGCCAAGTTACTGTTTATCGTTAGTCAGTCTATGTTCATTTGGCGACCGACTAGTTGATGAACTAGTCGGTCAACATTTGTTCTTGGACCGACTAAATCAATTTGTGCTCAGACTTTTAGTTTTATCTCTTAGTCGGTCTAAGTTGGCTCACCGACCGACTAGTTGTGAAATCAGTCGGTTGGCAAGTGTTCTTTGACCGACTAGTTCTGTTAGTCTGAACTTCGACCTATTCCCTCACCAGTTAGTCGGTTCATGCTGTTTGACCGACCGACTAGTTGATGAACTAGTCGGTCGGTGGTTGTTCTTTGACCGACTAGTTTGGTTCAGAATAGAGCCGTTGGAGCTTTAATTGAAACGTTTTTCACTCTCTCTTTCCTCTATCCTATAAATACTTGGTGTGCTACATTCATTGCACTCAAGGCTGATATTAAGAGAAGTTTAGAGATCAAAGAGAAATCATTCATTCCTCATTCAAAGCTCTTTCATTCCAATCTTGAATCTCTCCTCACTCTTATTTCAAAAGAGAGATTCATTGATTGTGAGCATTCCAAGCCAAATGCTTGATCCTAGGTCACCAACTACCTCATAGCTCTCCATCGCTGATCTTCATCTTGGAGCTAGGGTTTGGTGCCCCTTCTTCTTCCTCAAAATCATCTTTGCCCTAATTCGTAAGTATACTCAAGGCATATGTATTTTGTGGTAAGCTTTTCTATTTCATTTACTTTCGATATTGTAAGTGATTCACTCTCGGTTGTAAGAGTTGGTTTGTGATCCCGGGTTGTGGGAGTCACAATTTCCTTTGTGTATGATTTGACTTGGTGAAGGTTTTTCACAAGTATTTCATAGTGGAAATCTTGAGTTAGGGTTTCTAACTCAAGTATCCGGAGGGGATCCGGGTGGTTGGGACGTATGATCACCGGGAACAAGTCGGGGAGACTTGGGTGGATCCGAACCCAGTAATATTGCTTGTTTGCGATTGTCTTATTTGTTGTCGATTATTTACTATTCCGCATTTCCGCATTAATTTGTAGAGTTTGCAAGATAATTAGGAATTATCCTCTTAATTATTTTAAAGTACTATTCACCCCCCTCTAGTACTTGTGCAGTAGCTTAGCAGGGCATTGCATTTGGTATCAGAGCCAAGTCTATAGCTATGTCTGCCAACGACAACAATACCGTTCGTCCACCTTCCGACTACAACACCTTCAGGAACCGTGAAGGAGCGTCTTCGGTGATGGAAGGACACTCCTCAACGAGGCCTCCATTCTTCAACGGTACCAACTACGGGTACTGGAAATGCCGGATGGAAACTTTCCTCCGGAGTGCTTCACTATGGAGGGCCACGATGAAGGAGTATGTCGAGCCCGCCGAAGAAGATTTCGAGAAGTGGACTACCGCGGAGGTCGCCGCGGAGGTAAGCAATGCCAAGGCAATGAACGCCTTGCAATGTGCTTTGGAGCCCGAGGATTTCAATAAGATATGCACATGTAAGAGTGTATATCAAATATGGAACTCCCTCCTCATCTTGCATGAAGGAACACGTAGGGTAAGAGACTCTAAACTCGTAGTAGTTAATAAAGATTACGAGTTATTTCATATGCTACATGGTGAGAAGATGAAGGAGTATTATGCTCGCTTCGTCGACATCACAAACTAGTTGGAGGCTCTCGGTAAAACCTACACCCAAAAGGAGAAAGTCTCGAAGATAATCGATGGACTTCCTTCTTGTTGGGAGAAACGGACCTTCGCCATCGAGGAAGGTAATGATATGAAAACTTATACCGTTGTTCAACTAATGGGTACCTTGATGTCATATGAGGTACGCAAGGATAGCAAGTTGAAGTTGCAGGACAAGATGAAGTCTTACCTAAAGCAAGACGAGCCAAAGAAGAAGGCTATTACTTTCAAGGCCGCTCCATCAACTTCCACATCGACCGATGATGAAAACTCGGAAGACGAGTTGGACTTGGAGTCCATGGCACTCATGCCAAAGAAGTTCAACCGGTTCTTCCGGAAAGGTAACTTCAAAAACAAATCGAAGTTTAATTCTTCTAACGCATCCTCTCCTTTGTGTTTTCAATGCAACAAGCCCGGACACATGAAAGCGGAGTGTCCTCAAAACAAGCACAAGGAGAAGTGGAAGGCGCCGAAGTTCGACAAGTCCAAGAGTACAAGAAAGGGAACAAAAAGGGGCTTGTCGGGACTTTCACATACTCCGATGATTCCTCTAGCGGAGAGTCGGATGATGAGCAAGTGGAGCAAGCACACATGTGCTTCATGGCTAGAGAGGAAAATGAACAAGGATATTCCTCCGATGATAGCGACAACGAAGGCGATGAGGTAACCATGTATGACCTTAGAAATGCTAATGAGCAATTATGGTCTAAATACACTAAATTAGTAAATAGGTATACTAAAGTAAAAGATGATTTAGCTAGCATCCAAACCTCGTCTAAAACTATCATCACCAACAACGACACCGTTGTTGAAGAGTTGAAGAATGCGATTGTAAATCTCAAGTCTCAACTTGAACATGTTAGCATTGAGGATCCGGAGGAACACAAGATAGCAGATTTGACTTCTCAAAACTCGACTTTGAGTATTGAGAATGAAAATCTCAAATCTCGTGTTTATGTGCTCACATCGCAAGTATCCACTTTGGATGCTTCTATGCATTCTCTCACCGAGAAATATGAGAGCACATTAGGCCGAATTAATAAATTCAATAAGGGTAAGGACCATTTGGATAAAATCCTAAGTGACTTACTTCCGGCCAATCACCATATTTGCTTGGGGTATACGATGGGAAGTTCATCCAAATCGGCCACTACTTTTGTTAGGCCAACTTCCGGTGACTCAATGAGTGGTAGCAAACACACTATTGGTAGTTCATCTACCAATGATGCTTCCACCTCGTTCACACCCTCTTTCGGAAAGAAACCCACTTTGGGTGGACCTCCAAAGAAGGGTCATGCTTATATGTACACAAACACTATGCCACGTAGGAACACACGTCCTACTCCACCGGCTTACACATATGATGATTTTTATGCTACACGTTCACGGGCACGTGCACACCATGTGAGACACCCTCACGCACGTGTTCCCCCACATGCATATGTTCACCCACATCATCGTATGAATAATTCTCATAATGCACCATTTCATCATGTTCCTTATGCCTATCCACGTCATGCATCACGTAGAAATCAACAACGCATGCATGCACCCAATAGGATGAGGGCTCTCAAAATTTTCAAGATTTGGAGCCCAAAGGACACATGCATGGATGAAAAACAAGTTTACATGAATGCTTATTTTTCGAATGTCGTGCATAGTGATAATTATGTGGGGAAGTCTAAGTCCAATTGGACTTGGCTTCCAAAGGTCTAATCTTTTGGACCCAATGACCTTGAGTACCATGATACGATATTTTCTATCTTTATGTACTCAAGAAAGAGAAAAGGAGCAACAAATTTAAATTTAGCTCCAAGGGGAATTGGATACTCGATAGCGGGTGTTCAAAACACATGACGGGTGACGCTCAATTGCTCTCCGGAGTGGTGCCCATTGCAAATGGAAACCGCGTCGTCTTTGGAGGCAACGAGAGCGGAACCATCATAGGTGTTGGTAAAGTGGGTAATCCTTCTAAACCCATAATATGCGATGTTTACATTGGTAAAGGATTAAACCACAATCTTATTTCAATAAGTCAACTTTGTGACAAATGTTACAAAGTTAGCTTTGCGAAAGGAATGTGCCATATTTTGAATAAAAATACTAATGATGTATTGTTTTCCGGCACACGCCATAAGGATATATATATTCTAGATCTTCCAAGATCACATGAACAATGTCTCATTGCCAACACAAGTGAACAACACTTATGGCATCGACGTTTTGGTCATGTGAACTTTGGAACACTATTTAAACTTTCCAAGTTAAATTCTATTAGAGGCTTCCCTAAGCTAGTCTTTCAAAAGAAGAGCTTTTGTGACTCGTGTCAACGAGGCAAGCTTCCAAAATCGTCTTTTAAACATAAGAAAAGCATTTCTTCTAAGCGGCCACTAGAGCTATTACATTTAGATTTATTTGGGCCAACTAGAGTTGCTTCATTAGGAAATGCACGATATGGACTTGTCATTGTTGATGACTTTTCTAGGTTTACTTGGGTATTTTCATTAAGTAATAAAAATGATGCTTTTGAAAACTTCACAATTTTTGTTAAGAAAGTACAAAATTTCATTGGAACTGATCGCGCCCGGGCGTACACCCAAAAGGGCGACCGTGTAGTTTTACCGCAAGCGCACGGTGTAGCGGCGAGCGGGTTATCGAACACAGGGAGGACGAATGAAAGTGCCTGCTCCGAACAACCTGGCTATAGGAACAGAAAAGAGGGAATTTGCCTTTTGGCGATCCTGTCACAATCGTCAGACAAAGTATGGAGATATAAAATCAAATAAAGACGCCTAGGGAATAGGGAATCCCCGCTACTCACCGTATCTCGTCAATGTGATTCATTGGTATCACAATTGCTAGGGTAGAATTTCGGATGAACTAGTTGCAACTGAATGTAAAACCTAGCTCACGCTCTCGCGCTGTTGCCGGTCTATAGCTATCCTAGGTTTGGGTCCAATCTCTTGCAAACCCTAGCCTAGGCAAGCTAGCATTAGGATCAACATCATCGTTCAATCGCGCCCCGAGCCCACTCTCGTGCAAACTCGGGCCGCGACCTAGGTTGGGATAGTTCCTACTCGTCCAATCTCTTGCAAACGGGTATCGGTATGGAATTGCAACCGAGAACCCTAGTATCGGTCCAATCTCTTGCAAACCGATACTACGGAAACTCAATTTCAACCCAATTCGGATTTCTAGGGTTTCCTATCGAATTGGGATCCAATCTCTTGCAAATCCCAATCGATATGAACACCTAGCTATCCGTAGTATATCGATCCCAAACTAACCCTAATAGCAATTCTAGCAATATTTCTACCAAATCATCACAAATCGGAAATTGGGCTCGTAGGGTTCATCCCCACGCCCTAAGACGTATAGACCACTCACAAATCATATCACAAATGCAAGAATAAACAATTGAAATCACAATAGAATTCATCACAATATTCAAATACGCAATAAAAATGAGATTTTTAATGGAGAGGGAGACAAACCAATAGAGTTCTCCAAGAATCCAACAAAAATAAACTTTTCTCTCCTCTCCAATCACAAGAATCAAAAGCTAAAAAGTATAATCTAAAAAGCTGCAAAAAGTAAAGGAAAAAGCTCTCTAACCTAGGTTAAAAACTGGGGTTAAATACCCCCCAAAATCGTCCAAAAAACTGTGACCAAAATGCCCCTGCGCAGCCTGAAAATCGCAATTTACGCTACAGGCAGCGCGGCTCACTCGGCCGAGTGACATAAGTCGCTCGGCCGAGTGAAAAACCCTGAGAATTTCCAGTAAGTCTGGGGTCTTGGGAGTCTTCACTTCGGGCGTCGCTCGGCCGAGTGAGTTGTCGTCACTCGGCCGATGGCTTCTATTCACTCGGGCGGTCGGCATTTTCCACTCGGCCGAGTGGGTCTTCTGAAGCTCAGGCAGACGAAAAACAGTAAGTTGGCTCTTTTTGATGGGCGTCGTCTGAGTGCCACTCGGGCGGACGGGGTTCCGTCACTCGGCCGATGTGGCTTCTGATGCTCGGCCGAGTGCACACATGAAGCGTGTCCGATCTGGTCGGCCGAGCGGGGTCTCGCTGGTCGGCCGAGTGACTCCTTCACTCGGCCGAGTGAGACACCAAAAATGCCCAAACAGCTTGTTTCTGCCTCCTCGTCGCTCCTACGACGTTCTTTCTTCTTCCGCTCCTCTCCAATAACGAAATACCCCTCGGGGAAGTCATCGGTGACACTCTGGAGTAGGTGTATCTCGGGATCACTCCAAATCGCTCCAAATCTCCTGAAATACGACAAAAACAACAAATCGTGAAAAGTATCGCAATATTGTCGATAAATCGTGAAAAGCGTGATTTGGGCGATCTAAATGGCATGCAATCATGCGGAAAAAAGGTGTAAAATAAGGAGTGATCAAAATCCCCCAAGCTTACCTCTTACTCGTCCTCGAGGAAGATAAGTAAAAGGCGAACCCGGTGGATTCGGAAAACGAAAACGACGAAAAACGAAGAAGAAAGAAGAAAGCGAAGAGGGAAGCTGCTAGATCATTTTCTCAGGACGTGGGTTTTGCTTACTCATATAGCATGCACCGAATGTAAAACACATGTCAAAGGATTTTATTTCGATATCATAGTATAATGGTGCAAATAGAAATAGAAAAAACCTAAGAATATTGATATTTCATGAAAAACAGAATAATTTTAGAATTAACATCGTCTGAATCATTTAAAGCGGTATACAATATCGCAGATCACACACTTTTCAATTGAACGCTTTCTAAGAGGAGTATAAGAACATCACGCAATAGAATAGAAAGAATAGAAAAGCGTGGATTTCATGAAATGAGTGCTAGACATAGATTTCTGGATTTCGTGAAGCTAAAACGATCTCACCGAGTATAGAATATTACTTAGCCTAGGTTGTCGTGAACCGTCAAGTAGTCACTCTCTCACACATCATTGGATTCCCTCCCCTAAGCTTATCTATAAGCGTGGTGGCATAAAAAACAATATTTACATCCCCATTTCTATGAAGCTCCAAAAGTAATAAAAAATAAAAACAAAAGGAGAGAAGAAAGAGAGAACATGAGATGGGATCGTTTATTGAGATTCTTTTCTATTTTCTTTTCTTTTTCTTTTCCCTTTTTTTCTATTTTGTTTTTGTTTTTTTTTTCAAATAGCATATATACACAATGATCCCAAATCAAAGAGAAATAAGGATATACAAGAATTTTTCTTTTTCTTTCTTTGGTTTTGGGAAATTTGGAGCTAGGAATTAATAGCGGGGGAAATGCCCTATATTAGAATCGCTAAAGGGAGATTCACCAATGATTTTAAAATAGAGAATTGATGATCAAGATATGTGGAGAAAGAAACAAATATGTCTCTCAGTTCACTCTATAGGACGTGCACGACAACTTCAGCAGGGTAATCTAATCTACTCAGTTTCGATCACAAAAAAGCTAAACTAATCCAGATTTATCATAGATAACATCATTCAATCATCCTGAAGTGAAATGTACAAATCATGCATATAGAAGTGATATAGGAAAAGAAAACGGTACTCCAGATATAAGCATTCAATGCGTGAATCTTGGTGTGTTTTCTGCGATAGCAAACATATGAATATTCAGACTCAGCTAATAATAAAATTTCATCCATTTTCATGCGGAAAAAGTGTGGGTTACTATCTCTAAATGCAAGGCAAATCACAGCATATGATATCAGAAAAAAAATCTAAGACATGACAAATATAGCATGCATATTGAGAAAGCTAACTCCACGTCATCATCATCACAAAAAAGTCATCTCTAGCATGAGATGAAAAAGAAATAAAGATAAAGAGAGAAAATGAAACTATTTACAATGCAGCACACGAAGAAAATAAGAAAAACGTGATGCATGGTAAAAAAAAAGAAAAAATGATGAAAATAAGTGCAAAAGCGGAAAATGGCGTGAAAAAACTAAAAATAAAGGTGATAAATCGAAAAGAACGTGAGAACTCACTCCCCCAAGCTAAAGTGCACAGTGTCCTCAATGTGCGAAGTGTGGCACACCGAGAGACATGTAAAGTGAGGGGTAAGTGATGATGCATGCATGAGGAAAAAGAAAACAAAAATAACGAAATGGAAAATATGATGCGGACATGATGCATGCAGATATAGGGGTGATACAGATATAAAAGTGTGACACCAAAAACTCTCCCTCTCTCCCAAAAAAGATATATAAAGATATGAACAAAATGTGGACCCAAAACAGTGAGGGGAGGGGGGGGGGGGGGGGGGGGGGGGGCAAAAATCATCAGGACCTAGCAGAGACGGGCAGCACGACGGCAAAAAGGAGCAATGGCATCAATGGTGCCTAAGAGGGTGGTGCTGCGCCGTCTCCGTCCTGAGGAGGAGGAGGATGAGGTGGTGGCTGGGGAACAGGCTGCTGAGCGGGTGTGGGTGTGGGTGTGGAAGCAGGCTGGGTGTGTATAGGAGTGGGGGTGGGTACCTGCTGGGAGGGTGTGGGTACGCGAGGAAGCCGCTCGAGAACCTGGGTGAGGCAATAGTGAATGTGCGGAAGTAGGTCGAAGCGACGAGCCATATCGGTGACGGTGGCGGACAGGGTCCTAAGGTCACCTCTGAGGCCACTCACCGCCCCCTCGAGAGCACGAATGCTCTGAAGTACATTGTCGGGGGGAGGTGGTGCAGAGGGACGCACCTGTCTGTGCTGTGCAGGACGGGGCTGGCGTACTCGGGTGGCGTAGGTGATGGGCTCAGCAGGTAGGTGGAGGAAAGGTGCTGTGCTCGCAAGAGTGGGCCTAGCCTCAGTGTGAGGCCGGGGCGCAGGCTGGTAAGAAGTGGAGGCAACAACAACGGAAGTGGAGTATAAAAGTGGCAACTAGGGGTGGCAAACGGGCGGGTCGGGTCGGGTTCGGGTCGGGTCAGGTTTGACCCGACCCGAATAAGGGTAAACCCGAACCCGACCCGAATTAAATTCGGGTCAGGGTTCGGATACCCGAACCCGACCCGGTCGTAACCCGGGTGACCCGTACCCGACCCGGTTTGTCTTACGGGTCGGGTACGGGTCGGGTTCGGGTCGGGTTCGGGTCGGGTTTGGTGTGAAATACTGATTATTTTTCAAAAAAGGTCGGGTTCGGGTCGGGTTCGGGTCGGGTCCGGGTCGGGTTGGTGTGAAAAGAGTGAAAATACGGGTCGAATTCGGGTCAACCGGGTCGAGGGGTCAAACCCGTACCCGACCCGGATTTTTATCCGGGTCGGTCGGGTTGACCCGAATTCGACCCGACCCGGATTGGCCCCTACCCATACCCGACCCAAGAGGCCGGGTTCGGGTCGGGTCGGGTCGGGTCGGGTCAATTTTGCCACCCCTAGTGGCAACGAGGCGGCCAGAGAGGTCGGCGACACAGACGTGTGGACAGACGCCGCGACACTCTCAGGAAAAACGGCTGCGGTGGAGACAGAGGCGGAAACCACTGTCTCCACGGTGGCAGCAAAAGAGTGCTCTTCGCTCTCAACTATAGTCGGTGGGCGCTCGGGTACTCGGCAAGACTCGCCCTAGGAGTGTATCAGTTTTACTCGGTCGAGTGAATATATATACTCGGCCGAGTAGCAATTATACTGAAATCAAGAAAAGAAACAGAGAGTTGGGTACAGCAGACTTCCCTCGTTCGTGAGCCGCTCGGGCGGACGAACTTATGTGCTCGGCCGAGTGACTAGTATACTCGGCCGAGTGAACCCTGTTTTCTGATGTTTGTCATCGTTTGGGCTCTAAACTCTGTTTTTCTTCCTCCAGTCGATTTCATCTTCCTCCTAAGCATCGAGCGCCTTCCTGGAGCGCTCCTCGTCGCCTTGTTCATCCTCCTAATGATAGGTACCTCGTTCTCCTCTCCTGCCAAAGAAAAATAGGACCCGTTATCACGAAATTTTTGGGGCGAACGACTCAAAACACTAATAATTTCTAAAACAAAAATAGAAGAAAAGTAAAAATAAAGCTATAACCGTCGGGTTGCCTCCCGACAAGCGCTCGTTTATGGTCGTGAGCTCGACCCCCTTTGATTTTCAATTAATGCGGGATATTGGGAGCATATGAGATGCACCCGTCAAATTTTCCGGGGAGAACGCTTGGATTCGGAAGTTGCGACGGCGTGTTCTCCCTCGGTGATCTCTCGTCTCGGGTAGTGTTGGGGGGTGGCTCCCCCAAGCTAGTGCTTGCTCCGGTCCTCGGCTTCACCGGTGACACCGATTTCCGTATCGGCGGAGCTTTCTTCGGAGACTTCAGCTTTGAGAGCTTGCAGAGCTCCCGAATCCTTGCGACATCAGCATCGCCTTCATCAACTTCGATGGAGAGGTCGGGGGAACGCTCCATCTTTTCTTCTTGGCCCAAATCCGGCCCTTCCTCAAGATCTTCATTGAACAGAGCGCCGATCGAATGGGGGATCGCTTCCTCTATAACCTCGTCAAGGAGGTCCATATAGTCCAGCTCCTCATGATAAGGCATGTGTTTCATTGCCTTGGGAATATGAAGCTCCACCTCGATGTTGCCGACATTCAATGTTAGAGTCCCTTCTCGGACGTCGACAATGACACCGGCGGTGGCGAGGAACGGGCGTCCAAGTATTAGCGACGTATCTCCCTCCTCCTTGACATCCATGATCACGAAGTCACATGGCAAACATATGCCCCCCGGGACTTGTAACGGGATATCCTCTGCGATCCCTACCGACCTTGTGATCCGACCATCGGCTAGTTGTATCCGCATGTCGGTAGGCTTCAATTTTGTGCCGGTATTTAGCCTTAGGAACATAGAGAGAGGCATGAGGCTAACACTAGCCCCTAAGTCCACTAACGCCTTTTGTAGAGGGACGCCGCCCAAGGTGCAAGGAATTTGAAAACTCACCGGGTCTTTGAATTTAGCGGGCTCCTTCTCTCTCTTGGTGAACCAAGAGCCCTCCTCAGCTAGCATTATTTTCTCCTTCCTCTTTCTCCCCGAAATCAAATCCTTTAAAAATTTAGCGTATGTCGGGATCTCAACGATAGCATCGAGAAAGGGAATATTGAGGCTTACCCCTCTCAAATATTCGAGAAACTTCGCTAGTCGCTTCTCCATCTTTGCTCTAGCAAGCCTCTGAGGGAATGAGACCGGTGGCATAAAACGCCTCTCTTCAATCAATTGCTCTGCTCTAGACTTTTCTTCCCCTATGCGGCTCTTTCTCCGGCTCAACTTCAATGACCGGCTCACTTGGCTCAACTCTCTCCATCACGCGCTCATCGGTAGGAATCATGATGGGGGTGGTATCCTTCCCGCCTCTAGTTGTGACTGCAACCACGGCATTGATGTGGCCGGTGGCGCCCCGTGGGTTTTGCTCGGGTTGAGCCGGCAATTGTTGAGTATTTCGATTGAGCAACGCCAATTGTTCCGAGATTTGGGCTACAACGGTTGTAAGTGAGTCTTGGCCCGCCTTCAAGGAAGCATTGATCTTCTTCTGCTCAACCATAAACTTCTCCACCTTAGCTTCAAATTCGGATCGTTGTGGAGCTTGTGGAGGGTTTGGATTTCTCCACCCTTGATTGTATCCGGGCGGCCTATAGGGTCCAACTTGTTGCTTTGGTGCGAAATTTTGTTGTGGAGGGCCCCTTGGTGGATATTGTTGTTGTGGTTGTGGTGGTGGTCGAGCTTGTTGAGGTAGTTGTTGCGGCGGGTTCAAAGCTCCTTCATTGTTGGCATAGGAGAAACCGTGATGGTTTCTAGTGGCCGGATTGGCCCAATATCCTTGGTTCCCCGCGACGTATTGAACTTGCTCCAAAGATCCCTCTCCTTGTTCTCCTGCCAAATACATAGCTTGGGATTGGTCTTGCCAATCACACATTTGATTCGTTGGTGCGGATGTGGAAGGGGGTACTTGGGGCTCCGTGATATACTTCTCCAGTCTCTCCACTACCTTGTGGAGAGAATCAAACTTGTTTGTCAGCTCCGCTACGGCCTTTGTCTCATAGATGCTAGATGTCTTCAAGGAGGACGAAGAGTGTCCTCGCTCGTCGCCCCATTGTTGATTGTTTGAGGCCATCTCCTCAATTAGGGCCGTAGCTTCGTCGGGAGTCTTCGATAGGATGGCACCATTTGCCGCGACATCAATAATCTGCTTGGTCCCCGGCTGGAGACCATTATAGAAGCTATGGACGAGCTCCCAATCTTCGATGCTATGGTGGGGGCATTGATGATGCAGATCTTTGAAGCGCTCCCAAGCCTCATAGAGTGTCTCTTGAGGTCCTTGCTTGAAGGACATGAGAGCACTCTTAATCTTTACCGTCTTGGAGGGCGGATAGAACTTGTCAATGAACGCGCTCGCCAACTCGTCCCATGTGGTAAAGACTCCCTCAGCTTGCGTCCTCAACCAATAAAGAGCTTTATCCTTTAATGTGAAGGGGAAGAGGCGCAGTCTGATTGCATCGATGGAGACCCCCGTCATCTGAAATGTGGCGCACTTCGACAAAAATAGCTGGATGTGGTAGTGGGGATTTTCATGGGCATTCCCATGAAATGGATCCTGCTGCATCAGAACCACTAGTCCAGTCTTCAGCTCAAAATTCTTGTCAGCCGCCAACTCCGGCATGGTAATGGATGAGGTCGTAGAAGAGGTCTTAGGCCGAAGCCTTTCGCGAATGGAAATGATCCTCGCCATTCTTGCCGCCAATTGTTCCGCAGTTTCCGGGTTGGTCATAAACCTCCCTTCCGGATCTTGTCTCCTCTCCGCTCTAATTCTCCGCACAGTACGTTCAATCTCGGGTTCAAATAATATAGCTTCAGGGTCCGCAGTGGATCTCGTGTACATGCACGGGAGAACAAAGTTTCAAAGAAGTGATTAGCACAATGGAAGGGTTAGATGAAAATAAAGAAATAAAACAAAAAGAAAGAAATAGCTAGGGTGATAAGATCAAACACAATCGCCTCCCCGGCAACGGCGCCAAAAACTTGATCGCGCCCGGGCGTACACCCAAAAGGGCGACCATGTAGTTTTACCGCAAGCGCACGGTGTAGCGGCGAGCGGGTTATCGAACACAGGGAGGACGAATGAAAGTGCCTGCTCCGAACAACCTGGCTATAGGAACAGAAAAGACGGAATTTGCCTTTTGGCGATCCTGTCACAATCGTCAGACAAAGTATGGAGATATAAAATCAAATAAAGACGCCTAGGGAATAGGGAATCCCCGCTACTCACCGTATCTCGTCAATGTGATTCATTGGTATCACAATTGCTAGGGTAGAATTTCGGATGAACTAGTTGCAACTGAATGTAAAACCTAGCTCACGCTCTCGCGCTGTTGCCGGTCTATAGCTATCCTAGGTTTGGGTCCAATCTCTTGCAAACCCTAGCCTAGGCAAGCTAGCATTAGGATCAACATCATCGTTCAATCGCGCCCCGAGCCCACTCTCGTACAAACTCGGGCCGCGACCTAGGTTGGGATAGTTCCTACTCGTCCAATCTCTTGCAAACGGGTATCGGTATGGAATTGCAACCGAGAACCCTAGTATCGGTCCAATCTCTTGCAAACAGATACTACAGAAACTCAATTTCAACCCAATTTGGATTTCTAGGGTTTCCTATCGAATTGGGATCCAATCTCTTGCAAATCCCAATCGATATGAACACCTAGCTATCCGTAGTATATCGATCCCAAACTAACCCTAATAGCAATTCTAGCAATATTTCTACCAAATCATCACAAATCGGAAATTGGGCTCGTAGGGTTCATCCCCACGCCCTAAGACGTATAGACCACTCACAAATCATATCACAAATGCAAGAATAAACAATTGAAATCACAATAGAATTCATCACAATATTCAAATAAGCAATAAAAATGAGATTTTTAATGGAGAGGGAGACAAACCAATAGAGTTCTCCAAGAATCCAACAAAAATAAACTTTTCTCTCCTCTCCAATCACAAGAATCAAAAGCTAAAAAGTATAATCTAAAAAGCTGCAAAAAGTAAAGGAAAAAGCTCTCTAACCTAGGTTAAAAACTGGGGTTAAATACCCCCCAAAATCGTCCAAAAAACTGTGACCAAAATGCCCCTGCGCAGCCTGAAAATCGCAATTTACGCTACAGGCAGCGCGGCTCACTCGGCCGAGTGACATAAGTCGCTCGGCCGAGTGAAAAACCCTGAGAATTTCCAGTAAGTCTGGGGTCTTGGGAGTCTTCACTTCGGGCGTCGCTCGGCCGAGTGAGTTGTCGTCACTCGGCCGATGGCTTCTATTCACTCGGGCGGTCGGCATTTTCCACTCGGCCGAGTGGGTCTTCTGAAGCTCAGGCAGACGAAAAACAGTAAGTTGGCTCTTTTTGATGGGCGTCGTCTGAGTGCCACTCGGGCGGACGGGGTTCCGTCACTCGGCCGATGTGGCTTCTGATGCTCGGCCGAGTGCACACATGAAGCGTGTCCGATCTGGTCGGCCGATCGGGGTCTCGCTGGTCGGCCGAGTGACTCCTTCACTCGGCCGAGTGAGACACCAAAAATGCCCAAACAGCTTGTTTCTGCCTCCTCGTCGCTCCTACGACGTTCTTTCTTCTTCCGCTCCTCTCCAATAACGAAATACCCCTCGGGGAAGTCATCGGTGACACTCTGGAGTAGGTGTATCTCGGGATCACTCCAAATCGCTCCAAATCTCCTGAAATACGACAAAAACAACAAATCGTGAAAAGTATCGCAATATTGTCGATAAATCGTGAAAAGCGTGATTTGGGCGATCTAAATGGCATGCAATCATGCGGAAAAAAGTCCTCGCCTGCCCGATATTTGTCACGTAATTTACCGTGATTTTTCACGAATATTTTGCTCTTAAATCCCCTTTTTAAATTAATTTTTTGTCTAGCAAGTTGCCTTTTGAGGCTTGTTAATAGCCTTTGCCTCCTCTATTTTTTTCCAGATAAAACAGCCTGCGGGCCTGAAGCCCGCAGTCGTCCTATGTGCTTCAGGCACATAGACTTTTTTTTTGAAGAAATCTGACTGTGGGCCTGAAGCCCGCAGCAGGTCTGTGGGCTTCAAGCCCACAGACTTTTTTTTGAATTAGGGTTTCTGGGGGGGGGGCGCCGCCGCCGCCCCCTGCAGGGGGGAGCGGCCTCGGGGGCCGCTGCAGGGGGTGCGGCGGGGGCCGCCCCCCTGCAGGGGGCGCGGCCTCGGGGGTCCGCCGCCCCCCTACAGGGGGAGCGGGGGGGGGGGGGGGGGGGGGGGGGGGGGGGGGGGGGGCTGCAGGGGGGAGCAGGGGGGACGGCCGGCGCGGGCCGTCGCCCCCCTGCAGGGGGAGCGGCCCGGGGGGGGTTCCGTCGTGGTTTTTTTTTTTGGGGGGGGGGGGGGGGTTTCCGGCGACGGCTAGCCGCCGGAGGGTTCAAAAATTAGGGTTTTGACCCTAAAAATTGAGTTTCTGGGATGAACGGTCCGTCGTTTTCAAGGCGACAAATAATCCCCATATCGATCTTGCGAGATCTAGGGGAGGGGTAATCATACGTATGATTTAAAAAACATCGTTTTTAGTGTTTGTACCTCTATATCCGTCCTCCGGATATAGCGATGGTTGCTCGAAGCCCTACGCGGATGACGACGCTCGATGGAGGAAGTCTTGTACCGCGCTCGTGGATCTCCCGTCTAGCCTTTGCCTTCGCCTTCGCAACGAACAGATGAAATTTTGTGGAAAAGAAAAATTTTTAGAGTCATGCTGATAACGTGTTATGAATCAACTCATGGGGGGAGGAGCCCCCAGCTCTTTATTTATAGGCAATAGGGGGAATACAAATATGGGCTTACAATGATATGGGCCTATCTCTATGATAGCCCAGAATCTCACCCAACAACAGTTAAATAACCGTTCACAACAATTTAAAGATTATATTGTTAGATGCCAACTTTTATATTTTGTTTCCTTTTTGTGCGTGTGTATTACAATGTAATATAATAGTCCTATCATAGTATCCATGTACCCATATATTTTACATCTTGGCCATGCCTCCTGTCCGTATCTGTACCTATACCATTATCCATATCATGCCTATGCTTCCTTGATTTGTATTAAAGTATTTTTTAATCCTTGAAGGTTATATACTTGAAGAATCTTTGCAAGTCTCTTAATAATTGCAAAGTTATTACTTTTGTGGTAGGACTGTTAAATAAAACTAAAGAAAACGAGAGATGATATGGCTATGCAAGAAGTAATCAAGCATTTCCAAGTTGAACATAATTCTAAAAAATTGGAAGAAATTTGACACGAAGACCAAGACCACAAAGCTCTCGTGTTAATGTCAGTAATTAAAAAAAAAGCTAAAATAAACAAATGTTGGAAAGAATGGAAACTTTGAAACAAAAAGCAAGAGTGTGAATATCTTTGGGGTTACTGCTGGAAATACGAGTAGATCATCCAAAAAGATCTACTTATAAGGAAAAGCAATGGAAAGATCAATCCAGCAATGCCAATCTATGATTGGTTTATTGTAATGTCCCTTTGAAACTATTATTGGGGTGATGTGAAACGGTGGATCTTAGGACTTAGGTGTTACAAGGCGCATTGCTTGAGGCTGAATCCTTTTTGGGATTTAT
This sequence comes from Scilla litardierei, assembly GCA_030789695.1. Classification (NCBI taxonomy): domain Eukaryota; kingdom Viridiplantae; phylum Streptophyta; class Magnoliopsida; order Asparagales; family Asparagaceae; genus Scilla; species Scilla litardierei. Next base: position 667,951,867 of record CM061142.1, on the reverse strand, counting down.
GTATCCGTTAATACATGATATAATCTATCCACAACATCCTATTTAACCCTTTCTTTCCACTCAAGATAGCCGAGACAATGTAATGGTTTTTTAAATTTTATATAAACAATCTTCATTCATGGTTGTTTCCAATGTCATATTAAACACTCCTAATAAGACACACGAGATCTTTGGATATCTGTTTCAGTTAAATACAAAGCCTACTAAGATAAATGGTCCAATAAGACTTATTCATTTTTGTTATGAATAGGCCCATTAGGCCCATTGGGTATCCAACCCACTATTGAAAGCTATAAATATGAGGGTAGGGGGCACTTAACCCTCTACACCTATTTCCCTACTTTTCCCTTCACAACACGTTATCAGCACGATCACGCTCGTTGGAGGAGACGGCGGCCCGCGAGGAAGGAGATCCATCAATTGCTCAGATTCAAGAAGATCGTAATCTTCTCAACGGGGAGCGAAAAGGGCATCCTTCACCAACCGTCGACTAGATTCCCTCATCGAATCTAGAGGTAAAAATCAAAAATTTTTAGATCTAAACTTGCTTTTCACGATTAGATCTGCATGTTTTAGGATCAAAAAGTTTAAAACACGGTAAAAATCACATTTTTATTTAGATCTGCATGTCTAAAAACAATAAAAATCAGTTTTTAGCGATCTAAATACCTGAAAAATCCGTTTTTACCCCGACCTTGATCCAAAACTCCGCTCGCCCGTAGGGCGAAACGGCGGCGCTTCACAAGCGCCGCCGGCGGCAAAAAACGCTGCGGCCATAGGCCGCGACGGCCGCGGCCCGCAGCCGCGGCCCGTCGCCACCTCGGCGACCGCGCCTTGCGCGGCCAGCCATCACGGCGACACGCCGCGGGCCCCCCAAGGGTTTTTCGGAAACCCTAACCCTAAACGGACCAATTTTTCGGGGGAGGCCCAATTAACCATAATGGGTTGTTTTCATGGCCCAAAAGCCTGAAAATTAGCCCATTTACCCAAACAATTTTTCTTTTTTATTTTTGGCCCTAAAAAGCCCAAAATAATTAAAAAAACTTTATAAAAAGGGTTTAAAGCGGTAAACAAAACATTAAAAAAAATATGGATCAAAGGAAAAATGTTTTTCAAAAACAATTTTAGCACATCACACAATATTTACATTATTTAATTAATCTTTACATGCTTGTGATATGATTATCTGCGTGGTTGTATGTTTTCAATATATTATCTGCGTGGATGTGCAATTAGGCTATGTTTTTAGGGATCAGCCAGGTTTCCGACACCTTTAATATCCTCCAATTTTTTTTCCTGAGAGAAATTTGTAAGTGAGGATATAAATGTAAAAAGAAGACCGAAGGACACCAAAAATGAGCTGAAGGCGTATGCAAAAAGAAGATAGGGGCTTCTCTCTGAAGTTCCCGAGTTGTATTTTATTCTTTCATGCAATTTTTGATGTAACTTCGGACTGTATTTCTTTTTATTTCGGTGTCGGCTGGCTGATTCCCATAGTCCTAAGCTATTTTTTTCTTTTCATTGCTTATACATTAATTGCGTGGATGTTAATTATTTTTCATACCATGTTTAATGTTACAATGAAACTGCCAAAAAGCATGCGTGAATGTTAACCTTTGTTAATTATTCACATTATGAAACCGTCAAAAAGCATGTATGTTAAATTTCCTCTAATAGATCCATGCTATGACAAATGTTTGAAATACATGCGTGGAAATCTATTTTTACTCAGTTTTAATGATACATGCTGTTTTTATATATTGTTAGATCATTCAATGGCCAGACTTGCGAATGTCGACTTTTCGGTCCTGAAGGCCGATGGGTCAAACTACCTGAGTTGGCAGTTGGACCTGAAGTTCCATCTGCGCTCTCATGGTTTCAGTCTCACAACGACTGAGAAGGTAACAACAAGTACTGCCTCAGCCGACAAGGATGCTTCAAAAGAAGCACCTCATACAGAGGAAGTTTCTGATATACTAAAGGCGAAAGCCATTATCTATATCAGGAAACATTTAGACTCGACCCTGAAGGACGAGTATCTCACTGTAGAGGATCCTTACGAGCTGTGTGTTGGATATTGGACTCCTCAGATTTGGTTTTGGATGATGAACAAATATAAATATATCGTGAACTAACTCTTTGTGAGCGCAGTTATGGAGATCGTCGCCAAATTCATATGAACATCCAAAGCGACGTCTTAAGACTTCTCAAAGCGCGTGATCGTATGCCTAAAGCTTCGTTGAAGCTTATGGACCATTTTAGAAGTCATGAAGATTCGGATCGAAGCTTTCGAAGACGGTTCGTCAAGTTTAATTTATAGTCTTTTAGCTTCGTTCCGTAGAATGTTAAGCCTTGAGTAGGTCTTACGTTTTTATCTTCATAACGCTCCTATCTTAGAGCTAGGATCTTAGTAGAAGTCCATACGAACTTTCCCGAAGCATCGCGCTTCGATTCGCGACTTCTTGTGCATGTTAGTTGGTTCAAGATGAAGAACCAACCGACTAGAAGGTGATCTAGTCGGTCGGTAAAGCTTCTTGGACCGACTAGTTTGCCTTCTCAATTCTAAGCTCTTTACTGTTTACAGTTAGTCGGTCTACATTACTCACCGACCGACTAGTTTGTGAACTAGTCGGTCAGTGATCCTTCTTAGACCGACTAGTTGAGCTTTCCCTGTACATGCCAAGTTACTGTTTATCGTTAGTCGGTCTATGCTCATTTGGCGACCGACTAGTTGATGAACTAGTCGGTCAACATTTGTTCTTGGACCGACTAATTCAATTTGTTCTCAGACTATTTGTTTTATCTCTTAGTCGGTCTAAGTTCACTCCCCGACCGACTAGTTGTGAAACTAGTCGGTTGGCAAGTCTTCTTGGACAGACTAGTTCTATTAGTCTGAAACTTCATCTATTCCATGTTCACCAGTTAGTCGGTTCATGCTGTTTGACCGACCGACTAGTTGATGAACTAGTCGGTCAGTGGTTGTTCTTTGACCGACTAGTTTGGTTCAGAATAGAGCCGTTGGAGCTTTAATTGAAACGTTTTTCTCTCTCTCTTTCCTCTAACCTATATATACATGGTGTGCTGCATTCATTGCACTCAAGGCTGATTTTAAGAGAAGTTTAGAGATCAAAGAGAAAACATTCAATCTCATTTAAAGCTCATTCATTTCCATTCAAGAATCTCTCCCTCACTCTTATTTCAAAAGAGAGATTCATTGATTATGAGCCTTCCAAGCCAAGTGCTTGATTCTAGGTCACCAACATCCACCTAGGACTCCATTGCTGGTCATCTACTTGGAGCTAGGGTTTGGTGCCTCTTCATCTTCCCCAAAATCCGTTTTGCCCTAAATCGTAAGTTATACTCAAGGCATATGATTTTGTCGGCAAGAATTTCTATTTCAATTTACTTTGAATTTGTAAGTGATTCACTCTCGGTTGTGAGAGTTTGTTTGTGATCCCGGGTTGTGGGAGTCACAATTTTCTTTGTGTATGATTTGACTTTGTGAAGGTTTTTCACAAGTATTTCATAGTGCAAATCTTGAGTTAGTGTTTCTAACTCAAGTATCCGGAGGGGATCCGGGTGGTTGGGACGTAGGATCACCGGGAACAAGTCGGGGAGACTTGGGTGGATCCGAACCCAGTAATATTGCTTGTTTGCGATTGTCTTCGTTGTTGTCATATTTACATTTCTGCATTTCGGCATTAATTGGTAGAGTTTGTAAGATAATTAGGAATTATCTTCTTAATTATTTTAAAGTACTATTCACCCCCCTCTAGTACTTGTGCATTAGCTTAGCAGGGCATTACATTTGGTATCAGAGCCAAGTATATAGCTATGTCTGCCAACGACAACAAGACCGTTCATCCACCTTCCTACTATAGCACCTTCAGGAACCGTGAAGGAGCGTCTTCGGTGATGGAAGGACACTCCTCAACGAGGCCTCCTTTCTTCAACGGTACCAACTACGGGTACTGGAAATGCCGGATGGAAACTTTCCTCCGGAGTGCTTCATTATGGAGGGCCACGATGAAGGAGTATGTCGAGCCCGCCGAAGAAGATTTCGAGAAATGGACTACCGCGGAGGTCATCGCGGAGGTAAGCAATGCCAAGGCAATGAACGCCTTGCAATGTGCTTTGGAGCCCGAGGACTTCAACAAGATATGCACATGTAAGAGTGCATATCAAATATGGAACTCACTCCTCATCTTGCATGAAGGAACGAGTAGGGTAAGAGACTCTAAACTCGTTGTAGTTAATAAAGATTACGAGTTATTTCATATGCTACAGGGTGAGAAGATGAAGGAGTATTATGCTCGCTTCGTCGACATCACACACGAGTTGGAGGCTCTCGGTAAAACCTACACCCAAAAGGAGAAAGTGTCGAAGATCATCGATGGACTTCCTTCTTGTTGGGAGAAACGGACCTTCCCCATCGAGGAAGGTAATGATATGAAAACTTATACCGTTGTTCAACTAATGGGTACCTTGATGTCGTATGAGGTACGCAAGGATAGCAAGTTGAAGTTGCAGGACAAGATGAAGTCCTACTTGAAGCAAGACGAGCCAAAGAAGAAGGCTATTGCTTTCAAGGCCGCTCCATCAACTTCCACATCGACCGATGATGAAGAATCGGAAGAAGAGTTGGACTTGGAATCTATTGCCCTCATGGCAAAGAAGTTCAACCGGTTCTTCCGGAAAGGTAACTTCAAAAACAAATCGAAGTTGAATTCTTCTAACGCCTCCTCTCCTTTGTGTTTCAAATGCAACAAGCCAGGACATATGAAAGCGGAGTGTCCTCAAAACAAGCACAAGGAGAAGTGGAAGGCGCCAAAGTTCGACAAGTCCAAGTACAAGAAAGGGTACAAAAAGGGGCTTGTCGGGACATTCACCGACTCCGATGATTCCTCAAGTGGAGAGTCGGATGATGAGCAAGTGGAGCAAGCACACATGTGCTTCATGGCTAGAGAGGAGCAAGATAAAGATTCCTCCTCCGATGATAGCGACAATGAAGGCGATGAGGTAACCATGGATGACCTTAGAAATGCTAATGAGAAATTATGGTCTAAATATACTAAATTAGTAAATAGGTATACTAAAGTAAAAGATGATTTAGCTAGCATCCAAACATCACCTAAAACTATCATCACCAACAACGACACCGTTGTTGAAGAGTTGAAGAATGAGATTGTAAATCTCAAGTCTCAACTTGAACATGTTAACATTGAGGATCCGGAGGAACACAAGATAGCGGATTTGACTTCTCAAAACTCGACTTTGAGTATTGAGAATGAAAATCTCAAATCTCGTGTTTATGTGCTCACATCGCAAGTATCCACTTTGGATGCTTCTATACGTTCTCTCACCGAGAAATATGAGTGCACATTAGGCCGAATTAATAAATTCGATAAGGGTAAGGACCGTTTGGATAAAATCATAAGTGACTTACTTCCGGCCAATCACCACATTGGCTTGGGGTATACGATGGGAAGTTCATCCAAATCGGCCACTACTTTTGTTAGGCCAACTTCCGGTGACTCAACGAGTGGGAGCAAACACTCTATTGGTAGTTCATCTACCAATGGTGCTTCCACCTCGCACACACCCTCGTTCGGAAAGAAACCCACTTTGGGTGGACCTCCAAAGAAGGGTCATGCCTATATGTACACAAATACCATGCCACGTAGGAACACACGTCCTACTCCACCGGCTTACACATATGATGATTTTTATGCTACACGTTCACGGGCACGTGCACACCAAGTGAGACACCCTCACGCACGTGTTCCCCCACATGCATATGTTCACCCACATCATCGTATGAATAATTATCCACACGCACCATTTCATCATGTTCCTTATGCCTATCCACGACATGCATCACGTAGAAATCAACAACGCATGCATGCACCCAATAGGATGAAGGCTCCCAAAATTTTCAAGATTTGGAGCCCAAAGGACACACGCATGAATGAAAAACAAGTTTATATGAATTCTTATTTCATGAATGTTGTGCATAGTGATAATTATGTGGGGAAGTCTAAGTCCAATTGGACTTGGCTTCCAAAGGTCTAATCTTTTGGACCCAATGACCTTGGGTACCATGATACGATATTTTCTATCTTTTGGTACTCAAGAAAAATAAACGGAGCAACAAATTTAAATTTAGCTCCAAGAGGAATTGGATACTCGATAGCGGGTGTTCAAAACACATGACGGGTGACGCTCAATTGCTCTCCGGAGTGGTTCCCATTGCAAATGGAAACCGGGTAGTCTTTGGAGGCAACGAGAGCGGAACCATCATAGGTGTTAGTAAAGTGGGTAATCCTTCTAAACCCCTAATATGTGATGTTTACCTTGTTAAAGGATTAAACCACAATCTTATTTCAATAAGCCAACTTTGTGACAAAGGTTACAAAGTTAGCTTTGCGAAAGGAATGTGCCATATTTTAAGAAAAGATAATAATGAATTATTGTTTTCCAGCACACGCCATAAGGATATATATATCCTAGATCTTCCAAGATCACCTGAACAATGTCTCATTGCCAACACAAGTGAACAACACTTATGGCATCGCCGTTTTGGTCATGTGAACTTTGGAACACTATTTAAGCTTTCCAAGTTAAACTCTATTAGAGGCTTCCCTAAGCTAGTCTTTCAAAAGAAAAGCTTTTGTGACTCGTGTCAACGAGGCAAGCTTCCAAAATCGTCTTTTAAACCTAAGAAAAGCATTTCTTCTAAGCGGCCACTAGAGCTATTACATCTAGATTTATTTGGGCCAACTAGAGTTGCTTCATTAGGAAATGCACGATATGGACTTGTCATCGTTGATGACTTTTCTAGGTTTACTTGGGTATTTTCTTTGAGTAATAAAAATGATGCTTTTGAAAACTTCACAATTTTTGTTAAGAAAGTACAAAATCTCTTAGGAACCACCATTGAGATCATGGAGGAGAATTTGAGAATGAGTCTTTTGAGAACTTTTGTGATGAAGTTGGTATTACACACACCTTTTCATTCCCTCGCGCACCTCCTCAAAATGGTGTTGTTGAGAGAAAAAATAGGACGCTAGTGGAGTGTGCTCGCACTATGCTTGATGATAGCCAACTTGGCCATCAATTTTGGGCGGAAGCGGTACATACCGCTTGCTATGTGTTTAATAGGATACTTTTGAGGCCCGGCACTAAACAAACTTGTTATGAATTGTTGTTTGGTAGGTTGCCTCAAGTTAAACATTTTCGTGTTTTCGGTTCAAAATGTTTTATTAAAAACACGTATGGTAGTTTGGAAAAATTTGATCCAAGATCCGATGAGGGGATTTTTGTTGGATATTCTTCGCGTAGCAAAGCCTACCGGATATACAACAAACGAACCTCAACGATCGAGGAATCACTTCATGTTTCATTTAATGAAGGTTTTGTCCCTACTAGAATTACTAATGATGCTGACTCCATGGATGTCTTATGTGATTCAATTGGTAATTCTAATTCTATTGATTCTATTGATACTAACCCAACTAATGAAGTTTTTGAGAATGTTCCTAGTGATCATGGAATTTCCAAACGGCTTCATACCGTTTGTGACCATCCTCATGAGCAAGTCATTGGCAATATCCATGATAGTGTCAAGACGAGATCTCAAGTCAACTACTTCGCTCATTGTGCCTTTGCCTCCTCGATAGAGCCAAAGAATGTTAATGAAGCATGCGAAGATGGTGCTTGGATCCTTGCCATGGAGGAGGAACTCATTCAATTCGAGAGGAATGAGGTTTGGGAGCTTGTTCCATTGCCATCGAAGAACCACACCGTCATAGGGACAAAGTGGATCTTCAAGAACAAGACCGATGAAAACCAAATCGTCGTCCGGAACAAAGCTCGGTTAGTAGCTCAAGGCTATCGGCAAGAGGAAGGTATCGATTTCGAAGAATCCTTTGCTCCGGTAGCTAGATTAGAATCAATTAGATTATTGTTATCTTTTGCATGCCATAAGGATTTTAAATTATTTCAAATGGATGTAAAAAGTGCGTTTTTAAACGGAGATGTTGTTGAGGAAGTTTATGTTTCTCAACCTCCGGGTTTTATAAATGAAAAATTTCCAAATCATGTTTTCAAACTTAAGAAAGCACTTTACGGTTTGAGACAAACTCCTCGAGCTTGGTATGACCGTTTAAAGAATTTTCTTTTGGATTTAGGTTTTAAAATGGGAGAAGTTGATTCCACATTATTTGTTAAGTATTCGAAAAATGATATAATTTTAGTTCAAATTTATGTTGATGATATCTTTTCGGTGCTACTAACTTTGCTCTTTGCGAAGAGTTTTCTAATGTGATGAAGGATCAATTTGAGATGAGCCACATGGGTGAGCTCAAGTATTTCTTAGGTCTCCAAATTCGCCAAATGAACGATGCAATCTTCATCCACCAAACGAAGTACACGGTGGAGTTGCTAAAGCGATTTGGAATGGAGAATGCCTCCGGGAAGAAGACTCCGATGAGCACGACTACACATCTTGATAAGGATACAGGTGGTAAAGATATAGACATTCGTCTATATCGAGGTATGATAGGTAGTTTACTATATCTTACCGCAAGTAGGCCCGATATTATGTTTGCCGTTTGTGTATGTGCTCGTTATCAGTCTCAACCTAAGGAATCTCACTTAGTAGCGGTAAAACGTATTTTCCGTTATCTAAGTTACACACTTGATTTTGGATTACTTTATCTAAAATCTAGCACATATGAGTTAATCTCATACAGTGACGCAGATTATGCGGGATGCAAATCCGACAGTAAAAGTACTAGTGGCACTTGCCATTTTATAGGAAATTCTCTTGTCTCTTGGTTTTCCAAGAAGCAGAATTCCGTATCACTTTCAACCACCGAGGCGGAATACATTGCCGACGGTGCCGCGTGTGCTCAAGTTCTTTGGATGAGACACACTTAAAGACTTTGGTATAAACTGTGATACTTGCCCTATCATGGTGGACAACCAAAGTGCAATATGTCTCTCTAAAAATCTGGTACACCATTCCCGTTCGAAATACATAAATGTCCGTCACCATTTCTTAGATGATCATGTTGCTAAAAAGGACATCATATTAGTGTACGTTGAAACCCAGAAGCAAATCGCCGATATTTTCACGAAACCCCTAAAGGAAGACTCCTTTGTGCGGTTGCGTCGAGAATTGGGGATTATGGGTGAATCCGAGATTTAGGATTCATATGTTCAATATTCTTGCATGCTATTCAATTTCATTATATTTGCACATGCTAGATTTATTGGAATTTTCTGGATTTTTCGTTGAATTTTCGGAATTTTCGCTCGATTTGTTCGTGAACGTCAAATTTCAGATATTCGATGTTTAATGGGGTAGTATAATGATTAATGAGAGTTATAACGATGTTTCGTCCAAGTGCGATTAGGAGAGAACTCAAAATTTCAAATTCTAAAATTTTTGAACTCTTTTAGTCGGTTCATGTTCATTGACCGACCGACTAGATCATCATCTAGTCGGTAAGTGAATGAACTCAGACCGACTAACTCAAGCCCTAGATTTGGCCTCAGTTACTGTTTGCAACTAGTCGGTTCAAGCTCATTGACCGACCGACTAGATCATCATCATCTAGTCGGTCAGTGCTTGAACTGTGACCGACTAATTGCGACGGGGACTGCTTGGTCTTTTCGACTTCCAATCGTTTTTATCAGCCCCCGACCGACTCTTTTTCATTCTAGTCGATCGATAACTTCTCTCTCAGCCTAAAACCGCCGTGCCCCTTCGTCTTCCATCTCTCCCTCCACCGTTTTCCGACCAAAACTCCGGCCATCTTCGACCTAGGGTTCCGTCGATCTCTCCTCCCTAGGTATCTCCTCCCTCTCCTAGCTGTCTAGGGTTAGGTTTTCAGCTCCTAGGGTTAGGGATGATCTCATTCAAATTTCTAGGGTTGATCTTTAGGGTTATCTCGTTTGATTGCGTCGTGTCTTGTCTCGCTGATGGCAAGAACACGTATCCCGATCGATCCCTCTCGCCCGTCCCCTATGACCGTAGAGTCACCCCTAGGGAACCCTCGCAACCCAAACGCCGATCGAAATCCACCCATCCCTCTTCGTCGTCGCCTCCTCTTAAGAAGAAGAGGACGGCGATAGCGAAACCCCGTGCCCGATCTCAGCCTAGGAAGCAACCCGTTTCACCAGCTTCATTCCGTGCCCTTACACCTCCTCCCTTCCGATATCTCCGTCGATGACATCTCTTCCCTTGACCAGGTCATCCTTTCTGAGATCTTTCATGAGATTCCTCCTGCCATGATTGGCGTGCCCTCGAAGTCATTCAAGCCTAATGGCTGGGTCCTAAACTTGATCTTGAAGTCGTGCTTACTTCCTAAGTACGGCTCCTCTTCTTTGCCTTCCCAGCCATTCCTCAAGCTCATCTATGCCATCTTCATGGGGAGCGAGATTAACTGGGCTCGGATCATACTCGATAAGATGGATTCTTTCGAGTGTATCCGTAAGTCCACGAAGTCTGCTCATATCCCATATCCGTGCCTGCTGACACTTGTCTTTCGCCACTTTCGTGTCCCACTTCCACCTGATGATGAGCGTCCTCTCGGTCCCCCTCTGAATGCGACGGCCGTCAAGAAGTCTCTTGCGGCACTTCGTCATGTTCAGAGGACGACCCCCTCTGCTTCATCGTCTGCTTCAGCCTCAGCTGCTCCTGCTCCCTCTACCACTCTTGACGAGCTCGTACGTTCGGTGAAATGTATGGAGTCTCGATATGCTCGTACTGAGGAGATACTTGCTCGTATCACCTCTCGTTTGGGCATTGAGATCCCTCCGTCAGTCTCTGACGACGAGGAGTTGGATGAGGAGGAGATCGAGGAGCTTGTTCGTGTTGCTGCTCGTGCCCCTGAGGGCACTTCTGGTGCTGCTGCTTCGTCTGCTAGTGACCCCGAGAGCACACCTGTTGCCACCATTCCTGCGGTGGATACTTCGACTGGTGCTCCCGAGGCCACTAACGTCGCTCCCGTGGACACTTCAGCTGATCCGGTGACCACCTCCACTCCTGCAGAGCCTGCTGCTGCTGCAGATCCTCCCGCTACCTCCTGAGCTTCTCTGAGGACTCTCTTGATGCACTTTGGATGATAGATCTTATAGTGAGAGAGTTTGGGTAGGATAGAGTGTGGTTATGTATTTTGGATATTTTGATGTATTTTGATGGATATGTATGTTTTGTGATACTCTGATGTCTTGTGTGATATGCTGTATTTTGTGCCCCGATCGTTGGATCGTTTATGTATGTTGTCGATGTATCATTTTGTTGTACTCATGCTTCATTTATATGTATACATCGATGTTGATTTTTACATTATGTTGTGCACATTTTATATTTTATATGTCTCTGATGTTTGATTTCGTCGCTCGACGATAATACTTGGTTAAATAGAAATTATTTCTATGGAAACATAGAATTGTTTTCCATGCACTAAATTAACCAAGAATGTTGATATTGGAGAGTATATTCCATAACTCAATTCGTAAAATTAATTTGAATTTTGATGATTTTATTTATCGATTTTCGACTTTGGTCTCATTGACACGCTTTGATTTAATTCGTATTTTCCTTTGGTGTCATTTGGACCGTGGTCGTATTATACGACTCCCTTGCTTTTATTTTTGGCCATTGTTGTTGTCGTTGATCTCCTCCCGCTCTTTTTGCTAATGCCAAAGGGGGAGAGATATAATAATGACGGTGAGCTAAATGATAATTTAAGCATTTTTCCAAGAATCTAATTTGATGTGTTAGATTTATGTGGAGTTAAGATATAGAAATTGGATTTCAAATCCTAAATTTCAATATTTGATTCTCATTTTATACTTTACTCGTCTGCTTGATGCTTATGATTATTATTTAATTTTGGTATTAATGTGTCATCAATGCAGGGGGAGTAAGTAAATTTCATTTGAATCATTATTTTTGATTATTATTTATGTTGGGTTGTCATCACCAAAAAGGGGGAGAATGTTGGATATTGGACTCCCCGGATTTGGTTTTGGATGATGAACAAACATAAATATATCGTGAACTAACTCTTTGTGAGCGCAGTTATGGAGATTGTCGCCAAATTCATATGAACATCCAAAGCGACGTCTCAAGACTTCTCAAAGCGCGTGATCGTATGCCTAAAGCTTCGTTGAAGCTTATGGACCATTTTAGAAGTCATGAAGATTCGGATCGAAGCTTTCGAAGACGGTTCGTCAAGTTTAATTTATAGTCTTTTAGCTTCGTTCCGTAGAATGTTAAGCCTTGAGTAGGTCTTACGTTTTTATCTTCATAACGCTCCTATCTTAGAGGTAGGATCTTAGTAGAAGTCCATACGAACTTTCCCGAAGCATCGCGCTTCGATTCACGACTTCTTGTGCATGTTAGTTGGTTCAAGAAGAAGAACCAACCGACTAGATGGTGATCTAGTCGATCGGCAAAGCTTCCTGGACCGACTAGTTTGCCTTCTCAATTCTAAGCTCTTTACTGTTTACAGTTAGTCGGTCTACGTTACTCACCGACCGACTAGTTTGTGAACTAGTCGGTCAGTGATCCTTCTTAGACCGACTAGTTGAGCTTTCCCTGTACATGCCAAGTTACTGTTTATCGTTAGTCGGTCTATGCTCATTTGGCGACCGACTAGTTGATGAACTAGTCGGTCAACATTTGCTCTTGGACCGACTAATTCAATTTGTTCTCAGACTATTTGTTTTATCTCTTAGTCGGTCTAAGTTCACTCCCCGACCGACTAGTTGTGAAACTAGTCGGTTGGCAAGTCTTCTTGGACAGACTAGTTCTGTTAGTTTGAAACTTCATCTATTCCATGTTCACCAGTTAGTCGGTTCATGCTGTTTGACCGACCGACTAGTTGATGAACTAGTCGGTCAGTGGTTGTTCTTTGACCGACTAGTTTGGTTCAGAATAGAGCCGTTGGAGCTTTAATTGAAACGTTTTTCTCTCTCTCTTTCCTCTAACCTATATATACTTGGTGTACTGCATTCATTGTACTCAAGGCTGATTTTAAGAGAAGTTTAGAGATCAAAGAGAAAGCATTCAATTTCATTTAAAGCTCATTCATTTCCATTCAAGAATCTCTCCCTCACTCTTATTTCAAAAGAGAGATTCATTGATTGTGAGCCTTCCAAGCCAAGTGCTTGATTCTAGGTCACCAACATCCACCTAGGACTCCATTGCTGGTCATCTACTTGGAGCTAGGGTTTGGTGCCTCTTCATCTTCCCCAAAATCCGTTTTGCCCTAAATCGTAAGTTATACTTAAGGCATAGGATTTTGTCGGTAAGAATTTCTATTTCAATTTACTTTGAATTTGTAAGTGATTCACTCTCGGTTGTGAGAGTTTGTTTGTGATCCCGGGTTGTGGGAATCACAATTTCCTTTGTGTATGATTTGACTTTGTGACGGTTTTTCACAAGTATTTCATAGTGCAAATCTTGAGTTAGGGTTTCTAACTCAAGTATCCGGAGGGGATCCGGGTGGTTGGGACGTAGGATCACCGGGAACAAGTCGGGGAGACTTGGGTGGATCCGAACCCAGTAATATTGCTTGTTTACGATTGTCTTCGTTGTTGTCATATTTACATTTCCACATTTCCGCATTAATTGGTAGAGTTTGCAAGATAATTAGGAATTATCTTCTTAATTATTTTAAAGTACTATTCACCCCCCCTCTAGTACTTGTGCAGTAGCTTAGCAGGGCATTACACTGTGGGACGCACTCGAGAAGAGGTACATACATCAGAGAGATGTCATACTCCCCCGTGCGCAGTACGAGTGGACTCATCTCCGCATACAAGATTACAAATCCGTAGCGGAGTACAACTCAGCACTCTTCCGTATCACCTCACGCCTGAAGTTGTGCGGTGAAACTGTGACGGAGAAAATGTTGCTGGAAAAGACGTTCACGTCTTTCCACAAGAAGGACATGATCCTTATGCAATAATACGGTGAGAGGAAGTTCACGAAGTACTCTGATATGCTTTCATGCCTGCTTATGGCTGAACAGAACAGAGACCTGTTGGTTGCCACTCACAACCTGCGCCCTCCTGGCTCCGCTCCACTGCCACCTCCTGCAGAGGCACACTTCCAGTCTTCCCAGAAGAAGAAGATGGACAAAAAGGCAAAATTCCAGAAATGGAAAGAACAAAAGCAGCAGAAGAAGGCCACTCCCCCAGCTCCTCCTCAGAACCAGAAGTTCACGGAAAAGAAGCAAAAGAGGATGTCCAACAAAGGTGGCACTCCCAAGAAAGACTGGGAGGATAAGTGCTCCAAATGCGGAATGACGGGCCACTGGTCCAGAATCTGCCGCACCCCGAAACACCTCCAGGACCCTACCAGGCAAGCCTCAAGCCTCGAGCTGAGACAAACCTGATTGAGAGCGCAGCGTTGCCAGAGACCTCATGGACTCATGAAGACTTCATGGGAGATGACACTCTCTAGTTTTGGACCACTTCTATGTACTAGCAATGTATCTTCTTCTTATGCATCGTATCTAGTTTTAATTCCATGTCAAACAATATTTTGAGCATTTTTTATGAAAGTAGATCTTTTCTTTTCATATCATTTACTGCTTGAATGTCTTTCTTTATATAGATATGGAATTAATCTGCCTAGTGGACAGTGCATCGACGCACTCGATCCTTCAAAACATAGACTACTTCACGAGCTTAAGTAGCTATTCTGGTCCACTGAGAACAATCTCAGGACCAGCTAACATAATCGAAGGATCAGGGCAAGCAATTATATTGCTCCCCGGTAACACACAAATCACACTTAAAAATGCGTTATACTCCCCTAAATCTATCCGAAACCTCCTAAGCTTTAAAGATATCCGTTTAAACGGATATCACTTAGAGACGGTCGAGGAAGATAAAAGGGAATACTTGCTTGTAACGTCTCTTACAAATGGTTCAAAAACCATTGTGGAACGTTTCAAGGGACTCCCCTCGGGACTCTACCAAACAAGTATACAAACTCCAGAAACATCCATGGCGGAGCACCTGCAGTGCCCCCAAACACTAGAATTCCAACTCTGGCACAGTAGACTGGGACACCCTGGCTCTGTTATGATGTACCGCATCATAAAAAGCTCCAGGGGTATAGACCTGAAGAACCTGAAGATTCTTCAAAAAGGCAAATTCCCATGTCCACCCTGTTATAAGGGTAAACTGATTACGAGACCCTCTCCACTGAAAGTGGACGTGGAGTCCCCAAGCTTTCTGGAAAGAATCCACGGAGCCATTTGTGGGCCGATACACCCATCAAGTGGTCTGTTCAGGTACTTTATGGTCCTGATAGACGCATCTACTAAGTGGTCACATGTGTGTCTACTGTCCACCCGTAACCTAGCACCATCTAAGCTTTTAGCTCAGATAATCAAGTTACGGGCCCACTTCCCCGACTACCAGATAAAGAAACTTCGTCTGGACAATGCGGGGGAGTTTACGTCACAAGTCTTTCTAGACTATTGCCAAGCTCAGGGAATTGAAGTCGAACATCCTGTAGCACATGTTCACACCCAAAATGGGTTAGCAGAATCTCTAATTAAGAGACTGCAATGGATTACTCGTCCATTATTACTTCAATCCCAGATGCCAGTGAATGCGTGGGGTCATGCAATTTTGCATGCTGCATCTTTAATAAAATTAAGACCTTCTGGAGGTCAGTCATCTTCTCCAATGCAACTAGCACTTGGAGCCCCACCAATTGTCTCACACTTGAGAATATTTGGTTGTGCAGTATACGTCCCCATAGCACCATCACAAAGGACAAAGATGGGTCCACAACGTCGCCTAGGCATTTATGTTGGGTTGACACCCCCTCCATAATTAGATTCCTAGAACCTCTTACGGGAGACGTTTTCAAGGCACGTCTAGAAGACTGTGAATTCGATGAAACATCGTTTCCAAGACTAGGCTCACAGACAAAGAAGCCCGATGCTTCAGAATGTATCACTTGGGATACAAAGACATTATGTCACTTTGATCCGCCCACACGCTAGTGTGAGGGGGAGGTCTTGAAGATTCTCCACATCCAAAACACTGTCCATCTCTAGCCGAACAAATTTACTGACAACCAGAAGATTGTCAAATCACACGTCCCTGCTGCTAACACTCCAGCTAGGATTGACATACCGCAAAATGGATGCAATCCGCCTGCAGCAGAAATGGTTGGACCTCTCAAAAAGAGAGGGTGACCACCGGGATCCAAGGACCAAGTCCCTCGAAAGAGTAGGACCCTTGGCAATGGTAAACAAATACCACCACAGGATGCTACTATAAGCCCTGCTACCCCATCACTCCCAAACTCTCATGAAGACGAAAAACCGGGAGAAAATGAAGTTTCGATACACTATGTACGAACTGGGGAGTATTGGGACAGAAAGAGCACAACCATAGATGACACATTTGCGTGTAATATTGCCATCAACGTCGCGTACTGCGACGATGATATTGAACCACGCTCTCTGACAGAATGTCAAAGCAGAGATGATTGGCCAAAATGGAAAGCGGCAATAGGAGTGGAGTTGGATTCACTCACCAAACGCAAGGTCTTTGGACCCATAGTCCAGACACCAAAAGGTGTAAAACCTGTGGTTTATAAATGTGTATTTGTTAGAAAACGAAATGAATAGAATGAGATCGATCGCTACAAAGCAAGGCTTGTAGCGCAGGGGTTTACCCAACGTCCAGGGGTGGATTTTGAAGCCACATACTCCCCGGTCATCGACGCGATCACCTTCCGATTCCTCATTGGCTTAACAGCCCAAGAGGGTTTAGATATGCAACTTATGGACATGGTTACTGCATACCTATATGGCAACCTAGACCGAGACATCTATATGAGATTGCCTGACGGTTATTCTTTGCATGCAGCACTAAAAGAGAGAGAACGTGACATCTACTCAGTGAAACTGCAAAGATCACTATATGGTCTAAAACAATCTGGAAGGATGTGGTATAACAGACTGAGCGATTTCCTTGCAAAACAAGGATTCTCAAACGACCCAGTCTGCCCTTGCATCTTTATAAGAGCAAAGGCAACAGGATTTGTAATCATAGCCGTCTATGTGGACGACTTGAACCTCATCGGATCTCCTGAAGAGATCACAGAGATTTCTAGAAGCTTGACAGAAACCTTCGAGATGAAAGACCTCGAAAAGTCAAAATTCTATTTAGGTCTTCAAATAGAGCATCTTAACGATGAGATCCTGTTACATCAGTCAACTTATACATCGAACTTATTGAAAAAGCTTCAGATGGATAAGTGCCACCCCCTCAGCACTCCAATGGTCGTCAGATCATTGGATGTACTTAAAGACCCCTTCCGGCCGCTGGAAGAGGGGAAGTACTAGGCCCCGAAGTGCCTTATCTAAGTGCTATCGGTGCACTCCTTTACCTGGCTAACTGCACTCGCCCTGACATAGCATTTGCAGTAAACTTACTAGCCAGATATAATGCTGCACCTACACAGCGGCACTGGGCCGGAGTTAAGCATCTTCTGCGCTACCTCCAAGGGTCCATAGACTTAGGTCTATTCTACAGGAAAGGGGCATCAACTGGTTTAGTTGGTTATGCTGTAGCAGGATACAGGTCCGATCCTCATACAGAGAAGTCTCAGACAGGATACATGTTTACTTATGGCGGCACATCCATATCCTGGAGATCTGTAAAGCAGACCATGACGACCGTCTCATCCACTCACTCAGAGCTCCTAGCGATCCACGAAGCAATCAAGGAGATTTTCTGGCTACGCTCTGTGATCCAGCATATCCTCACCTCCACCGGCCTGATGACCGGCGTTCTTGCGCCTACTCCACTTCATGAAGACAATGCAGTATGTATAGCCCAGCTACAGGACGGCTACATCAAAGGCGACAAGACGAAGCATATCTCCCCCAAGTTCTTTTGGACACACGACCTTCAGAAGTAGAAGCAGATTGAGGTACAGAAGATCCAATCATGTAATAACTTGGCGGATTTGCTTACCAAATCCCTGCCTACTAGTATCTTTGAGAAACTTGTATATGGGATTGGGATGAGGAGAGTGAGTAAATGTAAACTGGGTCAGGATGAGAGGACTATGAACTCATAGATACATAGGAGACTGATGTATTGATTCATAGGAAATCTGCAAGCCTGAAGCTTGGTCAGATGAGGGGGAGTCAACCGCAGAGTTGTACTCTTTTTCCTTGGCTACTGGTTTTTTCCCACAGGGTTTTCTGTAGTCAAGGTTTTGACGAGGCAACCTCGTTGACTCTGGATCCTGAAGTATCCACCCCTAGACACATCCCCAAAACAGGGGAAGTTATGGATTAACTGTTCTTTATTTAACAAGACAGTTATCCTAACTCGGATCCTGAAGAATCCACCTCTTATTCAATGTTGGTTGGATAAGGGGAAGTGTTATGAATATGCCCATTAGGCCCATTGGATATCCAACCCACTATTGAAAGCTATAAATATGAGGGTAGGGGGCTCTTAACCCTCTACACCTATTTCCCTACTTTTCCCTTCACAACAATTTTTTAACTTTCGGCCTAAAAAGTTTGGTATTTATAGTTCTGAATATTCCAACAAATATAACATATGCATCATATAAGTTTCTTTACATTATTTATTTAAGCATAGTTAATTGGCGAATACCAAGATGTATTACTCGTACGGTATCAATGGTAATCATGCTGATACGATGTATTCAAAATGAGTCGGTTATCGCTTATATTAATTAAGAACAAGTAATACTAGAAGGGCGTATGAAGTACATTAACTAGACCTCCGACTACTATCATATCATGATTAATAGAATATCATTTAACAATTAAAAACAAGCTTAAACATTGGAAATACCAACACATATTTGGCATATTTGGATCAGATGTATATGGGTGATACAAATCAGACCCCCTTTTATTGACCCCTCTTTATTGTGACCGAGCTAAACTCTTCATGGTTCCATTTTAGTTATAATATAAGGGTAAAACATTGAACTTTGAAATGAAAGAAATCTGAAGCTCATGCCAAAAATGGAAATGGAATGACATTGCCTTGGATGATAGAGACAGTTTATGGATAGATGTAATGAATTGAGTCTTGAGAGTATCTGTGGTTCCATGACAACTAGAACATTTGCACATTTTATATCCTATGTTTAATGGTAGTTGCTTTAAAATAGAGAAGCTAGTTAGAATCATGTTCCATGGGTAAGGTTCTAAATATGGAATATTATGATCATATTAGATATGGGTGTTCATATCAGATATCGTACATCAGACGGTATATTGAGAACACCATCATATTGGGTGTTCATATTCGGGAATACATAATATTTTATGTATATATGTGTGGGCATGTGCATGCAAATAATGAGTACCATATGACACATGAGCTCTTATGTTATGGCACAACTGAAAAGTACATTCTTCATATATTTTTGGATCATTGGTATCATTCAGTTTCATCTTCATATTTTCAAACCAGAATACATCAATACCGAAGTTTTTTGTTTCTTGATCTAATTATTGAAAACTTAATGGTTTTTGCAACAATGGTACTTCTTCACCTCTATGTTAACAATCAAAATTTTCTAAGGTTCACTAGATCTTTAGTATCTGGGTTTTAAAATCTGAAGATCAAAATAAACAGATCGTCCAAACAAATGTGGATAGCTGATTTTCAAGCGTTATATGATAACAGTACTCATATGTTAACTCATATAACATATGGTACATGTTATTCTCTCTTTATATAAGAGAATGACTCCCTACACCGAGAGCTCGGTGTAGGGAGGTGACATTACCTCCAAAGAGGGAAAGAAAATGAGTGAGAGAGAAGATTTGACATACAAGATGTTATTTTTTTTGCCAATTTTGGAAACTTGTCCCATCTCTACACCGAAAAATAGGTGTAGATAGCAATTCTCTTATATAAATGTGGTAAAGTGTTTCCAGTGCGTATTGTCAGTATTTAAGGAGACACCCCATGTGGCACAATGACAAACCATCGTCTAAAGCTTGTGAAAAAGAGCCATGGGGCATAAATTTTTGCAAAAGGATCATCTTTTTAAAGGACAGTTCAACTGATATTGACTCTTTCGTTGTGTTTATTTATCTCTTCTATCAAATTGGCTCATTCATTCCAAATTCATAAATCCTTGTTCCAAAAGCCCCTCAAATCCACCAGGAGTTCATACAAGCCCCTCCCATGAGAAGTGGCAACCATCTAGGTTGATTTACAGCAGAGGTCCACCACATGTTTGGAGAATTATCAAATCAGCGTGCTCAAACACGCATTTAAGTCTTGGGCATTGCTATCTATTCCCTTGAAACTCTGGGCAAGTTTTCAAGGAGATAAAATCAACGAGAAGACAAAATGACGGTATTTTGTGTAATTAGTTTTGTTAAGGCTTGGGCGTGTTCAATGTTGAAGGGAGTGTGGAAGAGAGTGATTATGTAACATGAGTTCATTTGGTAATTAGGGTTTAAAGGTGAGAAATGAGTTGCAAGTGTAGCTAATGTCACAGTGTAAGGGGAGTATTGAGATGTTAATAATGGTTTTATTGTTTCTTGGTCCTTTTGTTTTTGTTTGCATGCAACATGTTTCTTTATTTTACTTAACGGGTTCTTGATAGGCTCTAGGACTTGTTTGTGGGGGGAATAGGGATTTGAGAGGAGAAAATGAGAGGAAAAGAGAAATTTTTATAGCTTTCAGATCTGAATCAAAACAAGATAAGCCTCGATTCGAGATGGAGAGATCTCCTAGCTTTCTATTCGAGGGGAAAGCCTAATCCTCCAAAGTAGACACATAGGTCTAGGGTTTACATTCACAAAATAAGCATGAAGAAGACAATTGGGGCCGGCTACCCCTAATAAACCCCAAAACTGCATATTTGCAAAAAGACCACCCTAATCGCCAAAATTGCATAAACCCCCAAAAATCACAAGTTTGCCCTGAAGCTCCCGCGCGCCTCCTCCGCTAATAAGTGATAGTCATATCAGTACTCCCTCCAAAAGAGCCACCTTGTCCTCAAGGTGGAAATCAGAAAACTGCTGGCGGATCACATCTCGAGATTCCCATGTAGCATCATAGTCGAGGAGTCCACGCCACATGATAAGCACCTCCTGCACCTCCGCTAAACTTTGACGAACATCCTTGACCTCTTGTGGCTCCGAAAATACTTCCATGTTCTCGGTCAAGGTGGGTGGAAGAGTAGGGGACAAGGTGTGGTCTCCAATAGCTTGCCATAACTGGGACACGTGGAACACCAGGTGGATAGAGGACGTAGCAGGCAACTGCAGACAATAGGCCACCTTCTCAA
The DNA here is from genome assembly GCA_030789695.1 of Scilla litardierei. NCBI lineage: Eukaryota > Viridiplantae > Streptophyta > Magnoliopsida > Asparagales > Asparagaceae > Scilla > Scilla litardierei. The sequence continues at coordinate 667,930,506 of CM061142.1, read as the reverse complement.
TCTTAGCCATCACCTCAAAAGGTCCATAGTTGCGAGCTGAGCTTCTCGTTGCTCCTACGCGCCACTGTCTTCTGTTTGTATGGCCTCGGCTTCAAATATACCTTATCTCCCACCTCAAAATGCACATCCCTTCTATGCATGTCTGTCCTGGTCTTCATGATCTGTTGTGCCCTCAATTAGTGTCGCTTCAGCTCCTCCAACTGTCTATCCATCTCATCCAAATGCTCCTCCACCCGAGACACATGGCTCGTACCCCGGCTATAACGTATCAAAGGGTCACGTCTATAAAGAATGCGAAAGGGAGTGCTCTGCACCGCTAAGTGGTAGGATGTATTGTACCAGTATTCAGCCCATGCCAATCATTACGCCTACTGCTTCTGCGACTTTGATGCAAAACACCTCAGATAGGTCTCCATGCTCCTGTTTACTACCTCCGTCTGGCCATCAGTCTGCGGATGGTAAGCCGTGCTCCTCCTCAAAGTGGTGCCATGCACCTTGAATAATTCCTTCCAAAAATTGCTCAAAAAGACCTTGTCACGGTTAGATACAATGGAAGCTGGAAAACCGTGCAATCGAACTACCTCCTTCATGAAGGCAGTGGCCACCGTCACCGCTGTGTATGGTGTCGCAGGGGAATGAAATGTGTGTACTTGCTGCGTGGTCTACCACAACAAGTATGATAGTGAAGCCCTCTGACCTCGGTAACCCTGCAGTAAAATCCATGCTAATGTCCTCCCAGACTCTTTCTGGCAAGGCTAATGGCGTAGTCCCGCAGGGGCCATCACAAGATATTTGTGATGTTGACAGACGTCACACTGCTACCAGATGGGCAATATCCCTCTTCATCTCCGGACTGCCATAGAACTCCTGAAAGATGGTCGGTATATGGGAAGATCCCCGCGGTAGCACAAACCGTCCATGATATAAAGCCTCTGCTCTCTCATAGTGTACCCTGTATGGTCTGTCGATCCCCGTTGCAATGCCTCGCGTATCGCCCTCAACCCCTCATCAGATATGTGATGTTGACAGACGTCACACTGCTACCAGATGGGCAATATCCCTCTTCATCTCCGGACTGCCATAGAACTCCTAAAAGATGGTCGGTATATGGGAAGATCCGCGGTAGCACAAACCGTCCATGATATAAAGCCTCTGCTCTCTCATAGTGTACCCTGTATGGTCTGTCGATCCCCGTTGCAATGCCTCGCGTATCGCCCTCAACCACTCATCAGCCTCTATCTCCCGCGCCAGAGGCTCCCAGTCTAGCAATACCTGAACAGAAATGGTCGCCACCTCTGCCACCTCCTCCCTGCGAGACAAGGCATCGGCTGCCTTGTTCTCCAAGCCTGGCCTTGCTGAATCTCGAACTGATAGTGTACCAACTTGGACAACCACTTCTGATGCTCTTCTGTAACCAAGCGCTGCCCCAAAAGATACTTCAGGCTCTGCTGATCAGTCCGCACCACAAACCTCCTCCCCAACAAATTGTAGGAGAATATATGCCCATAAGGCAATTTATCCTAAAGTATACGTCTTGTTCATACCGTATATGGTACCTATTATTCTAAGTATAAATAGTTCGTATAAATATACTTAGATAATATCCATAGACTTATAGTTAGGTCCTTACGTATCTAGATGAGATCTCGATTATGAGTAAGTAAGCGACCGAATATATAAACGTAAGTCTTAAACGGTTCGTGGTCATAGATGTGTCGAGAACTGGATATCGACACATCGGATAGACCACTGTGTCTTAGTCTTACCTTAGGGTAATGATGATCTCATAGTCATTCGACTTGGTGAAGTCGGAGACAAGACACATGTGCTCATTGGAGAATGAGTTCACTGAACGACCAGATAAGAGTTATTAAATGGTTGAGTTTAACTAAACTGTCTTTAATAACTCGAGGGTGATGATAGGTTAGCTGGTCCTTAAGACCTGAAGTCATTTGTACGAACCTGTGAGCGAACTGTGTAGCTTAGACCTATGATCTAGCTTCGAGGCTAGGCCTGCTGAAAGATTTTAGGTTGAGCTGCACCCGAAGCTCTCAAGGCGAGTAGATGACTAAGATGGGATTCGTCACTTCCGTTAAAGGGAAGTTAGTGTTACAGGCTCAGTACGGTCTTTATGTTAATCCTCGGCCGGGGTGCGTTGTAAGAAGTACAACATGTATACAATAAAGACCGCCGTATACTGACCAATGTTGTCTAAAAGGGTTGACAGCAAACCATACCCTAGGCCAACAAGAACACAGTCTTGACGAAGGGACTACGGCTAACGAAGTTCATCAGTGACACATCCAATGTAAACCCAATGATGCTTTTGTCAAAGGGTCGATCACGTTATGATGATTCTGAAACAGAGGCGACATCTACTGCTCGTAGTGACCGTCGTCTAGGGGTTACGAGCCCCAACCTGTAGTAAGGTCAGGCTGTAGGGTCTCACACCGAGTAGTGTTCGTGTCTTAGTAATTTGAAGATAGAATAAAGAGAGATATCATTTGATGATATTCACAAAGCTTGTTGTGAAAGTTAGTCGCAATAGCAATAGGGACAAACGATGCATTTGATGTAAACTATGATTAAACGTGTCGTAAATTGGTTACGACAAATTTAGTAGGAACAAATATATTGGAAGGGGTTACCTGGATGACGGGATCGTCTCGGTCTAAACACAGGTTCAAACCGTGTCCAAATCGGAGCTCAAACGAGCCCGGAAACGCGAAAACAGTCCAAGGCGAAGTGGGTTAGACCCACTGGGCTAATAAGCCCATAGGCAAAGGCAAACGGGCGCAGCCCGCTGGCTGCAGCGGGCGCACGCCCGCTGTTGCAGCGGGCGCTGCTCGCTGCGGCAGCGGGCGGGCGGCCCCGCCTTTGCCCCCTTGGGCGGGCGCGCCCGCTAAGCTTAGCGGGCGCGCCCGCAACTTAAGTCAATTTAGGGGGGTTTGAAACCCCAAATGACGGCTACGAATTTTGATAATTTGCTCAACTTTGAGCAATTATTTGAGGGGTCAAACGAAGTCGAAATTCGTCGCCGTCGGTTCCTACGCGTTCACCATTCGAAGCTCTTCGGAATGATAGCTTGTTTGGTGTCTAAGGTTTAATGTGCAATGAGAATTAATTAGTTAAAGTTTGCTTTTATGAAAAGCTCACTTAAACTAGAAATTAAGCCAAATTGGCTTAATTGATTTTTCTCCAATTTTGCGAATGTCCCACATTGCTCGCAACGAAGGTGTGAGTGCCGACTCCCTATATAAATAGGGGTGTACTCTCTTCGTTGAAAAACACACCAAGTCATCGATCGAGTAGCTCCAGACTTTTAGAGCAAGCTCGATCGGCGACTTAATTATTCTCTCTCTCTTCCTGTTCTCCGGAGTAGTCCTAGCAAGACTACGAAGGGGGTTTGGATTTTGATCCGGACGTCTAAGACGCGGGTTCTTCTCAAGTGAAACTTTCTACCGCGTGTGATCGGCTCGGAGGCGAAAGTCGGCTCGGGCGGATCGGTGCGAGGGTGCGAGGCGGCTCAGGCGGATCGAGTCAAAGCGGCTCGGCTACGAGGAGCTTCTGAAGACGGTGCGGTACATCTTACCTGCTCCAGGGCCAAGACTCCGGGTATGTGGTTAAGTAATTTTAGTGTAGATTTAAATTAGTCGCTTTAGAGTAGATCCCTCTTGGGGTGGTCAGAGCCACCCCAAGTTGGCAAAGATCGGGCTAGGTTCTGGCTCCCTCATAGCCTAGCTAAATAGTTTAGCTAGATTAGAAAATTTTGATTTTCGATTTCCGCTGCGCTTTTGTGCCTCTGTGGTCCGTCCGACTTAGGACGGACACAGATCCGAGCTCTGGGGGTCCGCCAAAACCCCAACAGTGGTATCAGAGCCACGGTTTTGCTATAGATCTATTATAGCGACTTTTTAAATCTTTAAAAATTGCTTTTTAAACATACGGAATATTTTAGCTTTATGCTAAAATTAGTTTTAAAAATGTTTTGTGTTTTAAAAAATCGTTTTTACAACACGGAAATTTTTTGAGACGATTTAATTTTATGCGATAATTTTAAATGAATCTCAAATGCTTTATAAAATTATTTTTTATAAGATATAAATATTTTTAAGAGCATTTAATTGTTTATGTAATTTTAAGAAATATTTTATTTTTGAAATTTAATTTTTCTTAAGTTACATAAAGATTAGAAATTTTAAAAACTTTATTTGAAAGCTTTTAAATGTATTTCTAATGATTTTAAAAGTGTTTTAAAAGTGTTTTAGAGAATATGTAAATTATAGAAATACTTTGTTTTCTTGAGATGAAAGATAAATTAGTTTCTGTTTACATACAAGTTTCTAAAATTATTTATGCGATATTTCGATTTTAGAAATAATTGATTAAAATTTTAAAGCCTAGGTTTTAGAATTATTTGATAATTTTATACCTAGTTTTATGCGATAAAATGTTTTGGAGCTTCAAAAATTTTGTCTTCGAATTTAAATTGTTAAATTCTAGATTTGCGTGATTTTATTATGTAGATAATTTTAAACTTGCAAATACTCGTATATGTCACAAATATGAAACTTTCATTTATGCGGATAAATTAGTTGTTTCAAATTCTTTAATGGACATATTGAATAATGTATTCATAAACCTTATTAGGTTAGCCATTAAATGTTTAAAATTTTATGAGATGAAATTTTAAATTAACTAGTGACATGTTACGTTTGATAAAACAAAACAACATTAAAATCTAATACCAGATTAGGTTAGTCCCTTTGTTTATAAATCATTTCATTAAAACGTTTAATTGATGATTTTCATAAAAGACAAATGTTGAATTGTTTTATAAAATCCTAATTAGATTGGGGTAGCACGTTGAACGAATAGACCTTATAGTTGATAAGGACTTAATAAAAATTGTTCAACCAATCCATAAAATTTCGAATTTTAGGATCCACTAGTTGATAAGGATTAACTAGTCTTCTTAGTTAAAAGCCATTTAGTTGTTTGGAAAACGTAGAATTGATGAAAACTCCTTCAATGGATCATGATGTCGGTCAATGTGCTTGGCTAAGTTTGCTGGACCAACCTAGCTAGACTGGGTAACAAGTGGTCCTGGCTTGGTCAATTCCCTGGTCGCGTCCGCTGGACCGCAAGGAGTCGATTCATGACTATGTAAGTCCATCGATTATATCTAAGTCAATATGATAATAATCTTGTTCAAGATAAATCGTAGCCCTCCGTGTTTTAGGAGTTGGCAACTGTAAGAAACATATTACGGTTGTTAAGCTACACTCAAGCCGTGACATGTCAATCTTATAGGAACCGATTTCTTGATTGACATCTTGACCTGACTGAAACCGATGTCTCATCCTTCGAGCATCGGTGTAAGTCTAACCAAGAATGTAGTCTAAGTCCTGACCCAAACCAACGTGTCGTGCATACACCGAGCGGCGGGGCAAGTCAGGCTAGACACGAAAACAAGGGTCCGACTAGGCTAGCCATTGTGATCCGGTTGAGCACACTCATGATCACAAATGACTAGGGGTAAAAATCGGTATGGAATCATAGTTAATTTGATTGACGATGAGTTCGTCTACCGACTGCAGAGTCGGACAACTTGTTGAGATACACTCAAGGTTGTCAGACTCGGGGTAGTCGGATCCCTCTCTCACAAATGTTATTTTATAATAAATTGTTTATTATTATGGCTTTAATAAATTTAGTGGGAGCATATAGTTTTATAAAAACCATTAAAACTATACTACGAACTAATACTAACTAAAGTATCTATAAAATGCAGAATGGATTCGGGTCTTAGATATATGGTTGAGAAGAACGTGATCGATGGAACGAACTACAAAGACTGGCTTAGGAACATCAAGTTGGTCCTTTCCCTAGCCGGGATAGGATACGTACTGTTCGAGGACGCTCCGGATAAGCCCGACGAAGATTCGACCTTCGAGGAAAGGAAGCCTACAAATTGTACCAGAGGGATGCAGAGAAGGCCAGGTGACTTACTCTGGCTTCGATGAGTAACGAGTTGCAGAGGAAGCATGAACATATGGATGTTCAAAGTATGCTTCTCAATGCACAAGAGTTATACGGCAAGCGATCTCGAGCTGCCAAGTTTGAAGCCACCAGCAACCTCTCGGGCACGAAGATGGGGGCAGGGCCCGTACATGATCATGTTATCAAGATGATCGGGTACGTAGAGGACGCCGCCCAGTTAGGATTTGTCCTGGACAATGAGATGTCCATAGACATTATCCTAAAGTCTTTGACTCCTGAGTTTAAGCCTTTCATCACTGGTTTTATAATGAACAGTCTTGAAACGGATCTTCCTGGTCTCCTCAGTATGCTTAGGCAATTTGAAGAGATTGAGAAGAAGCCGACTGCACTGGTTGTTGGCTCTGCTTCTTCCGACCAGCCGAAAGGCAAGGGTAAGAAGAGGCATGTCCCGCAACCCGCGAAGGCAAAGAAAGGGAAGAAAAAGACTAAAGGGGCCCCGTCGAAATCTGAGTGCTTCCATTGCCACAAGATTGGCCACTGGAAGAGGAACTGTAAGATCTATCTTGCAGAGAAGAAGAAGGGGCATACGGATGCCTCCACCTCAGGTACAAATTCAATTTCATAAAAACGTAATTATTTCCAATCATATAGTATGAGATACTAAAACACATCTGTGTAATGTATACATGTGGCTGATATAAAGCGGAGATTGGCAGAAGTGCGGAGGACGGTCGGTAATCTGAGCAATCGTTGCTGCTAGGGCCGTTCAACGACTTCAAGAGACATGATCAAGAAGGAGATGATACTATTTTTAGTTTAATAAATTGTATCATTTCTTGAACATTGAAAACAATCATTGAGTGTTCTGCACTCAAAGTTTATGGGATAAACAAATTACGGTTCATCTTAATGAATCCGTTGTTTTAATGAATGTCTCGGAAATTGCGTTTTTGTTGAGTTGAAATTTGATTGGCCTAAATTTTCTGTGATTGTGGCTTTCTGAGATGGTTGCAAAAATTCTCGAACGATGATGCGAAGCTTCGGAAATGTTGATTTTTGAGCTGACTTAATGTTATAGTCAATTGGTAGTTAAGTATAGGTTCCAAGGTCATATAAATTGTATGCGATCACAATTATACACATATTAAGAATATACCGCATTTAGTTATTAAAGAGTTAATATTAAATGTTGGTTAAGGGAAAAGTACAGTGTAGGACGTTTTTGATTGAGCGAGTCAATGTCAAGATTCCTTAAACCGATCTTGACTTGACTCATTCATCAAACCGAATCTGACACTAGTACATTCCATCAAAAGCACTTATCAAATGGTTATGTCTTCGTATATATAATCTAAATTTGATTTAGATATAATATTGAAGTATTTAACCAGGTAATTCTCAAAGTCAGTGGGAGCCAGCTCGTATACTTGGTTCCGATCTTTCGGACTAAGTAAAAAGGATTTCCACCTTATATAAATTATCTATATAGAACATTGAATCAAAATTGTTTTGACTTAATCGAATATATAGAGACTCAGGGTGTCATGTATGTACTTGACATATTGACACAAAGAAAGTGGAATGAGCTGAGACTGACTTATAGATTATAATTTTAGACCCTACATCTAGGTTGTATTAGCTAATTGTTAGCTATACAAAGATAGGAAAATTGATCCAGATCATTTTTCCAAAGGATCAACCCTGTGTGATCAAGAGATGTATTATTTAATCCATTAAAATGAGTTGTAGATACTAGTTAGTTAAACCACTCTTAGGTTTGTCATATAAATGTCAAAGTGACTGATATGCTATAGCGGTATGAGATACCGAGATAAATAGCCTAAGTGCAAGTGGGAGATGTAAGAGAATATAAGCTCATAAGGCAATTTATCCTAAAGTATGCGTCTTGTTCATACCATATATGGTACCTATTATTCTAAGTATAAATAGTTCGTATTAATATACTTAGATAATATCCATAGACTTATAGTTAGGTCCTTACGTATCTAGATGAGATCTCGATTATGAGTAAGTAAGCGACCGAATATATAAACGTAAGTCTTAAACGGTTCGTGTCATAGATGTGTCGAGAACTGGATATCGACACATCGGACAGACCACTGTGTCTTAGTCTTACCTTAGGATAATGATGATCTCATAGTCATTCGACTTGGTGAAGTCGAAGACAAGACACCGGTGCTCATTGGAGAATGAGTTCACTGAACGACCAGATAAGAGTTATTAAATGGTTGACTTTAACTAAACTGTCTTTAATAACTCTAGGGTGATGATAGGTTAGCTGGTCCTTAAGACCTGAAGTCATTTGTACGAACCTGTGAGCGAACCGTGTAGCTTAGACCTATGATCTAGCTTCGAGGCTAGGCCTGCTGAAAGATCTTAGGTTGAGCTGCACCTGAAGCTCTTAAGGCGAGTAGATGACTAAGATGGGATTCGTCACTTCCGTTAAAGGGAAGTTAGTGTTACAGGCTCAGTACGGTCTTTATGTTAATCCTCGGTCGGGGTGCGTTGTAAGAAGTACAACGTGTATACAATAAAGACCGCCGTATACTGACCAATGTTGTCTAAAAGGGTTGACAGCAAACCATACCCTAGGCCAACAAGAACACAGTCTTGACGAAGGGACTACGGCTAACGAAGTTCATCACTGACACAGCCAATGTAAACCCAATGATGCTTTTGTCAAAGGGTCGATCACGTTATGATGATTCTGAAACAGGGACGACATCTACTGCTCGTAGTGACCGTCGTCTAGGGGTTACGAGCCCCAACCTGTAGTAAGGTCAGGCTGTAGGGTCTCACACCGAGTAGTGTTCGTGTCTTAGTAATAGGAAGATAGAATAAAGAGAGATATCATTTGATGATATTCACAAAGCTTGTTGTGAAAGTTAGTCGCAATAGCAATTGGGACAAACGATGCATTTGATGCAAACTATGATTAAACGTGTCGTAAATTGGTTACGACAAATTTAGTAGGAATAAATATATTGGAAGGGGTTACCTGGATGACGGGATCGTCCCGGTCTAAACACATGTTCAAACCGTGTCCAAATCGGAGCTCAAACGAGCTCGGAAACGCGAAAACAGTCCAAGGCGAAGTGGGTTAGACCCACTGGGCTAATAAGCCCATAGGCAAAGGCAAACGGGCGCAGCCCGCTGGCTGCAGCGGGCGCACGCCCGCTGTTGCAGCGGGCGCTGCTCGCTGCGGCAGCGGGCGTGCGGCCCGCCTTTGCCCCCTTGGGCGGGCGCGCCCGCTAAGCTTAGCGGGCGCGCCCGCAACTTAAGTCAATTTAGGGTTTTTTGAAACCCCAAATGACGGCTACTAATTTTGATAATTTTCTCAACTTTGAGCAATTGTTTGAGGGGTCAAACGAAGTCGAAATTCGTCGCCGTCGGTTCCTACGCGTTCACCATTCGAAGCTCTTCGGAATGATAGCTTGTTTGGTGTCTAAGGTTTAATGTGCAATGAGAATTAATTAGTTAAAGTTTGCTTTTATGAAAAGCTCACTTAAACTAGAAATTAAGCCAAATTGGCTTAATTGATTTTTCTCCGATTTTGCGAATGTCCCACATTACTCGCAACGAAGGTGTGAGCGCCGACTCTCTATATAAATAGGGGTACACACTCTTCGTTGAAAAACACACCAAGTCATCGATCGAGTAGCTCCAGACTTTTAGAGCAAGCTCGATCGACGACTAAATTATTCTCTCTCTCTCTTCCTGTTCTCCGGAGTAGTCCTAGCAAAACTACGAAGGGGGTTTGGATTTTGATCCGGACGTCTAAGACGCGGGTTCTTCTCAAGTGAAACTTTCTACCGCGTGTGATCGGCTCGGAGGCGAAAGTTGGCTCGGGCGGATCGGTGCGAGGGTGCGAGGCGGCTCAGGCGGATCGAGTCAAAGCGGCTCGGCTACGAGGAGCTTCTGAAGACGGTGCGGTACATCTTGCCTGCTCCAGGGCCAAGATTCCGGGTATGTGGTTAAGTAATTTTAGTGTAGATTTAAATTAGTCGCTTTAGAGTAGATCCATCTTGGGGTGGTCAGATCCACCCCAAGTTGGCATAGATCGGGCTAGGTTCTGGCTCCCTCAGAGCTTAGCTAAATAGTTTAGATAGATTAGAAAATTTTGATTTTCGATTTTCGCTGCGCTTTTGTGCCTCTGTGGTCCGTCCGACTTAGGACGGACACAGATCCAAGCTCTGGGGGTCCGCCAAAACCCCAACACAAATAAGGACGCCACTTCTGAATCGATAACACGATCGCCATTAGCTCCATCTCATAAACAGACTTCAGCCTTGCTCTGGCTGACAATACCTGACTAAAGAAAGCCACCGATCGCTGATCCTGCATCAGCACCGCCCTAAGCCCATATCCTGAAGCATCCGTCTCCATCACAAAGGGCCTACTGAAATCAGGTAAGGCTAGCACGGACACTGTCGTTATCTCTCCTGTTTCAGGGCCTTGAAAGCCCTGGTCGCCTCCTCGCCTCAATGGAAGCTGTTCTGGTAGGGGTTTTGGCAGACCCTCAGAGCTCGGATCTGTGTCCGTCCTAAGTCGGACGGACCACAGGGGCTAAAAGCGCAGCGGAAATTAGAAACTGATCTAGCTAAACAATTTAGCTAGGCCCTGAGGTAGCCAGAACCTAGCCCGATATATGCCAACTTGGGGTTGATCTGACCACCGCAAGAGGGATCTATTCTACTGCGTCGAAATTAAACTACACTAAAAATTGCTTAACCACATACCCAGAATCTCGACCCTGGGGCGGGCAAGATGTACCGCACCTTCTTCTGACGCTCATCGTAGCCGAACCGCCTTGCTCGATCCACCCGAGCCGCCTCGCACCCTCGAACTGATCTACCCGAGCCGACTCCCGCCTCCAAAACCGATCACATGCGGTAGAAAGTTTCACTTGAGTAGACCCACGTCTTAGACGTTTGGATTCGAATCCAAACCCCCCTCGTAGTCTTGCTAGGACTAGTCGGGAGAATAGGAAGAAGAGAGAGAGAATAGTTTAGTCATAGATCGAGCTTGCTCTAAAATCCGGAGCTACTCAATCGAGGACTTGGTTCATCTTTCAACGAAGAGAGTGCACCCCTATTTATATAGGGAGTCGGCACCTCTCCTTTCGTTGTGAGCAATGTTGGACAATAGTCAAAAGAGGAGAAATTAATTTAAGCTAATTTAGCTTAATTGAAGTTTTAGTAAGCCTTTCATAAAGGCCAACTTCAACGAATTAATTCTTCTTATTCATTAAACTTTGGACACCAAACAAGCTATCAATCTGAAGGGCTTCGAATGGTGAACACGTAGGAACGAACGTCGACGAATTTCGACTTCGTTTGACCCTTCAAACAATTGCCCAAAGATGGGCAAAAAATCAACTTTCGTAGTAGTCATTAGGGGTTTCAAAAAACCGTATTTTTCACTTAAGTTGCGGGCGCGCCCGCTAGGCTTAGCGGGCGCGCCTGCCCAAGGTAAGGAGGGCGGGCGCGCCCGCCCGCTGCAACAAGCGGGCTCAGCTCGCTGCTGTAGCGGGCCGAGGCCGCTGTGCAGTGGGCCGAGCCCGCTGCAGCCAGCGGGCCGCGCCCGCTGCAATCAGCGGGCCAAGCCCGCTTCGCAGCGGGTCGTGCGCCCGTTTGCCCTCGCGGATGGGCTTGTTAGCCCAGTGGGTCTAACCCACTTTGCCTTGGACTGTTTTTGCATTTCTGGGCTCGTTTGAGCTCCGATTTGGACGCGGTTTGAACCTGTGTTTAGACCGGGACGATCCCGTCAACCAGGTAACCCTTTCCAATGCATTTGTTCCGATAATTATTGTCGTAACCAATTTACGACACGTTTAATCTTTGTTTCCATCAAATGCAACATTGTCCCTATTGCTTCTACGACTTATTTTCTCAACTAGCTTTGTGAACATCAACTATTCCATTTCATCAAATGAATCTCTCTGATTAATCTTCCTATTACTAAGACACAAACGCTACTCGGTGTGAGACCCTACAGCCTGACCTTACTACAGGTTGGGGCTCGGAACCCCTAGACGACAGTCACCACGAGCAGTAGTTGTCGTCCCTGTTTCAGAATCATCATAACGTGATCGACTCATTGACAAAAGCATTGTTGGGTTTACATTGGCTGTGTCAGTGATGAATACTGTTAGCTATAGTCCCTTCGTCAAGACTGTCCCTGTTGGCCTAGGGTATGGTTTACTGTCAACCCTATTAGACAACATTGGTTAGTATACGTCGGTCTTTGTTGTATTCCCGTTGTACTTCTTACAACGTACCCCGACCGAAGATTAACACAAAGACCGTACTGAGCCTGTGACACTGACTTCCCTTTAACGGAAGAGACGAATCCCATCTTAGTCATCTACTCGCCTCGAGAGCTTCAGGTGCAACCCAACCTAAGATCTTTCAGCAGGCCTAGCCTCGAAGCTAGATCATAGGTCTAAGCGACACCGTTCACTCACAGATTCGTACAAATGACTTCAGGTCTTAAGGACCAGCTTACCTATCATCACCCTAGAGTTATTATAGACAGTTTAGTTAAAGTTAACCATTTAATAACTCCATGTTGGTTGTTCAGTGAACTCATTCTCCAATGAGCACATGTGTCTCGTCTCCGACTTCACCAAGTCGAATGATTATGAGATTGTCATTACCCTAAGGTAAGACAAAGACACAGTGATCTATCCGATGTGCCGATATCCAGTTCTCGACACATCTATGACCACGAACCGTTTAAGACTTAAGTTTCTATTCGGTCGCTTACTACTCATAATCGAGATCTTATCTGGATACGTACGGACCTAACTATAAGTCTATGGACATTATCTAAGTTTATTTATTCAAACGATTTCATACTTAGGATAATGGACACCATATATAATATGAACAAGACGTACACTTAGGATAAATTGCCTTATGGGCCTATATCCTCCTACATCTCCCACTTGCACTTAGGCTATTTATCTCGGTATCTCATACCGTTATAGCATATCAGTCACTTTGACATTTATATGACAAACCTAAGAGTGGATTTACTAACGAGTATCTATAATGCATTTTAATGGATTATTTATTACATCTCTTGATCACACAAGGTTGATCCTTTGAAAAATGATTTGGATCAACTTTTCCTTTCTTTGTATTGCTAACAATTAGCATTTACAATTTAGATGTAGGGTCTAACATTTCTATAAGTCAGTCTCAGCTCATTCCAATCTTCTTGTGTCAATATGTCAAGTACATACTGATACCTTAAGTCTCTATATAGTCGATTAAATCAAAACGATTTTGATTCAATGTTTTATATAGATGATTCAAATAAGTTGGAAACCTTTTTACTTAGTCCAAGAAACCGGAACTAAGTATACGAGCTAGCTCCCACTGACTTTAAGAATTATTTGGTTAAGTACTTCAATTATATATCTAAATCATATTTAGACTATATATATATGAAGAGCATAACCTTTTGATATGTGCTTAGATGGAACGTACTAGTGTCAGGTTGGGTTTGACGAATGAGTCAAATCAAGATCGGTTTAAGGAATCTTGACATTGACTCACTTAGTCAAACGTCCTACACTGTACATTTTCCTTAACTACATTTAATATTAACTCTTTAAGAATCAAATGTAGTTTATTAAGAATTAACCTTAATATGTGTATAATTGTGATCACACACAATTTATACGCTCCTGTAACTCATACTTAACTATTGATTGACTATAACATTAAGTCAGCTCCAAAACAATCAAAATTTTCTGAACCTCTGCATCATAGTTCGAGAATTTTTGCAACCAACTCAGAAAGCCACATTTACAGAAATTTAAGCCAATCTCAATCAAATCTCAATTTCAACAGAAAGCACATTTCCGAGACATTTATTCAAAACAACGGATTCATAAAGATGAACCATAATATGTTTATCAAATAAACTTTGAGTGTTAAACACTCAATCATTGTTTTAACTTTAAGGAATGATACATTTTATTCATAAAAGAAAATGAGTATCAGCTCCTTTTTCATCCTGTCTCTTTGAAGTCTTTGCACGGCCCCAGTAGCAACGATTGCTCAGATGCCGACCGTCCTCGGAACTTCTTCCAACCATTTCTTCATATCAGCCACCTGTATACATTACATAGATGTCTTAGTATCTCATACTATGTGATTTAGCATTTATGGAAATAATTATGCTTTATTAAATTTAATTTGTTTTACCTGAGGTAGAGGCATCAGTATGCCCCTTCTTCTTTTCTGCAAGGTAAACCTTGCAGTTCATCTTCCAATGGCCCATCTTATGGCAGTGGAAGCACTCAGATTTTGACGGGGCCCCTTTCGTCTTTTTCTTCCCCTTCTTCGCCTTGACAGGTTGTGGGACCTGCCTCTTCTTACCCTTGCCTTTCGGCTGGTCTGAAAAAGCAGAGCCAACAACCAATGCAGTCGGTTTCTTCTCAATGTTCTCAAACTGCCTAAGCATATTGAGGAGATTAGGAAGATCCGTTTCAATACTGTTCATTATGAAACCAGTAATGAAAGGCTTGAAGGCCGGGGCTAAAGACTTAAGGATAATGTCTACGGACATCTCATTGTCCAGGACAAAACCCAACCGGGCAGTGTCTTCCACGTACCCGATCATCTTAATGACATGATCTTGTACGTGCACTGTGTCCATCTTTGTGCCCCAGAGGTTGCTTGTGGCTTCGAACTTGGCAGCTCTAGACCGCTTGCCGTATAACTCTTGTGCATTCAGAAGCATACTTTGAACATCCAAATGTTCATGCTTCCTCTGCAGTTCGTTATTCACCGAAGCCAGAGTAAGGCACCTGGCCTTCTCTGCATCCCTCTGGTATAGCTTATAGGCTTCCTTTCCTCGTAGGTCGCATCGTCATCAGGCTTCTCCGGAGCGTCCTCGAACAGCACGTATCCAATCCCGGCTAGAGAAAGGACTAACTTAATGTTCCTAAGCCAATCCTTATAGTTCGTTCCATCGAGCACGTTTTTGTCTACCATATACTTAAGACCCGAATCCATTCTGCAATTTTAGTAGATACATTAGTCAGTATATGTTCGCTGTATAGTTTCAATGGTTTTTAATAAAACTATATTCTCCCACTAAATTTATTAAAGGCATACTAATAAACAGTTTATTATAAAAATAACATTTATGAGAGAGGAATCCGACTACCCTGAGTCTGACAACCTTAAGTGTGTCTTAACAAGTTGTCTGACCATGCAGTCGGTAGACGAACTCGTCGTCAATCATATTAAATATGATTCCCTATCGATTATACCCCTAGTCATTTGTGATCATGAGTGTGCTCATCAGGATCACAATGGCTAGCCTAGTCGGACCCTTGTTTTCGTGTCTAGCCCGACTTGCCCCGCCGCTCGGTGTATGCACGACACGTCGGTTTGGGTCAGGGCTTAGACTACATTCTTGGTTAGACTTACGCCGGTGCTCGGTGTATGCACGAGACAACGGTTTGGGTCAAGTCAAGATGTTATCAAGAAATCGGTTTCTATAAGATTGCCATGTCACAGCTTGAGTGTAGCTCAACAACCGCAACACGGGTCTTACAGTTGCCAACTCCTAAAACAAGGAGGGCTACGATTTATCTTGAACAAGATTATTATCGTATTTGACTTAGGTATAGTCGATGGACTTACACAGTCATAATTCGACTCCTTGCGGTCTAGCGGACGCGGCCAGTGAATTGACTAAGCCAAGACCACTCAGCCCCTAGACTAGCTAGGGTGGTCCAGCAAACTTAGCCAAGCACATTGACCGACATCATGATCCATTGAAGGAGTTTCATCAATTCTATGTTCGTCCATCAACTAAACAGCTTTTAATTAAAACTAGTTAATCCTTATCAACTAGTGGATCCTAAAATTCGAAATTTTATGGATTTGTTGAACAGTTTTTATTAGATCCTTATCAACTATAAGATTCATATGTTCATCGTGCTACCCCAATCTAATTAGGATTTTAATAAAACAATTACAACCTTTTTCAAAAAAAGTCTTTTAATGATAATCATCATTTAAACGATTTATTATAATGATTGTCAATCAAAAGGGACTATCCTAATCTGGTATTAGGTTTCGATGTTGCTTTTGTTTATTTGAAACGTAGCATGTCACTAGTCATTAAAATTTTATCTTATAAAGTTTTAATCAGTTAATGGCTAACCTAAAGGGTTCATGAATACTTTATTTATCTTGTCCATTATAACATAAACCAACTAATTTAATCGCATAAATTAAAGGTTCAATTAGTGACATACAATGAAAGCATGCAAGTTAAAAATTATCTACAACATAATCATACAACTTGCAAATCTAAAATTTAACATTTAAATTTAAAGATATAAAATTTAAAGCTTGAAGCATTTTTATCACATAAAACTAGGTTTCATAAAATTATCATATAATTTTAAATTCAAACCTTAAGCTTTAAAATTTTAACCAAACATTTCTAAGATTAAAATATCGCATAAAATAATCTTGAAACCAATATGTAATTAAAAGAATTAAATTTACAATTCCATCTCATGGGAATAAAATTTTTCTTTATATCACATATATTTTAAAACAATTTTAAAAACCCTTTTTAAAATCATTTGAAATTAATTTTAAAAACTTTCGGATAAAGAAAAAAATTTCAATCTTTATGCAACAAAAAAGAATTAAATTTTCAATATCATCGCATGAAATAAAATTTTTCTTTTATGTTTCATAAACTTTAAAAAAATTTAAATGCTTGCAGAAATTATTTTATCTTATAAAATAAAATTTTAAAAAGCATTTAAACATGGAAGACCCATTGAATTTATCGCATAAAATTTAAAACTTCCCGAAATTTATTTTCATGCTACAAAACAATTTTATAACACAAAAAAATTTATTAAACTTGTTACGACCTAAAGATCGTGATAGCCCGACTTTCTATCTCCGGTCACCAAACACCCCACCTACGTCATTCTTCCGTCCCGAAGGCCGGTGGGCCCAATGCTAGGGCGCCAATCCCGCGACTTCAGAGACCGTGCACTTAACTCGCCCACGGCAGAGCGCCAGGCTACCTTGGAGCCCGACACGGCCGAAGGAAGGGCGCACCCTACTATGGGCGGTGGCTGATCCGCACTCCCCCAGGGTCCCTGTCGTCACCCAACTCGCCTCCCCACTTGCTCGCCGGGAACAACGTGCAAAGCGCATTGTCGGACAATGTGCCCTCCAACCGGGGCGACCTGGCGACCCCATCGGTAGCGTCGTACCTCGGACGCGCACCGACGACTCTTTGGCACATCGGATGCGACAAACAACCTAGTACAAAGGACGCTACTGACACTAACGCCGCCCGACCATCTGGCAAAGCACCCCCTGGCCGATGCGTCCCCTGACACTTAATGCTTTCGGCCCTGACACCCCGACAAAAGCGCCCCTGGCCGTTGCGCTGTCTGACAAAAGCGTGGTTGATACTCCTGTTCCTGACATCCTCATCCGAAACTTCTGCTGACAGCAGGGCCAGCTCAGCACACCGAGTCAGCATGCCAGATTAGCCCTACCTAACCGCCTTCCGACATGTATAAATACCCCTTCACTTCTTACGGTGAAGGGGTTGGCAAATTTACTCTCAATCTGATTACTCACACACAAGAGCAAAGGTCGTCCATATCTTTGTTCTTCCACTCATAGCTCGTCACGTACGGTCGACTCACCCTCAGTCAGACCTACGTGCCTAGCCCCCAACCCGGCCGCTTTAAGTCCGTTTTACTGACTTAGCATCATCCCGGATTCAACAGTTTACTCTCATGACTCCTGTCGACCACAGTGCCCTTGGTTCCACATATTATAAATTCATTGTACGCGAGTTCTACCCTGCAACAATTGGCGCCGTCTGTGGAAACGAAGGGTCACACCCATGTCAAGTCCCATACCAGTCAACCGAAACCCTGACCACGGAAAGGATCACATGGATCAAGAATCGCACTCCCATCCTGTGACTCCTGCGACTAATCCACCGCCGGAGGTGGAGGTCGAAATGGTCCAGGCCTCAGCCCGCGTGGTGCAGCAGAGCTTCGAGGCCTTCGCCAAGATGATGGCGGGCTTCACAACGGCGAGAACCGAAGCACCCCCAGGCCCCTCGTAGCCCCCGAACGTGAGGCAGAATCTTCACCCTCAGTTCATTGAAGAAATGGGGGACAAAGGGCTCGCGGAGGGGATAGCGGCCCAACAGAAGCTCTTGGAGGAAGAAATGGAAATCGCGAGGCTGCGAAGGCGCCAAGAGGAAGCGGTTGCCGCACAAAGGCATCAGGATGAGGCGGCCGAGGCCGCCCAGCAAGCCCTCCTCGACAGAGAAACCGCCCGACGCCAACTCCGCTTCATTATCACGGAACGCAAAAGGCTCCGGAGGGAGAATGAGGAGGACCGGGAGATCCCGGAGGTGTCGGCGACGGGCCGGCAACACATGAACGAACGTAGGCCTCCGCTCGCCAGGTCCCCGCCTCGGCGGCAAAGTCTGTTCTGTCGGCATCTCTTTCCCGATCGCCTAGACGAGGAAGCCGTTCGTCAACAGCTCCGGTTTCACACCGCAGAGCGCGAAAGGATACTAAGGGAGAATCAAGTGCGGAGGGAGGCCCCGGAGGCGACGGGAATGGGCCGGCGATACTGGAATGACCGTAGCCCACCGCCGTTGAATCCCCAACCCGCGGAGGGAGCCCTCCCCGGTGACCGCGTCGTTATTCCCCGGGGTATGATGACCGACGACAGCCGAGGCGGGACCGAAGCCAAACCCCAGAGTGGCGGAGGGGACGCGCGCCAGAACGCCCCGCCTACCCCGAGGAGGTCACGCCGTTGGCACGGTGGATCACGTTAGCCCCAAGACCCGCGAGGTTCAAGGTCCCCCATCTGGCCACCTACGACGGAAGAGGCAACCCCCTCTCACACGTACAACAGTACCGGGGGGGGGGGGGGGGGGGGGGGGGGGGGGGGGGGCGATGGAGGCACAAGATGTGGATGACGCGTTCCTGTGCCGGCTTTTCTCGCAGAGCCTGAAGGACATGGCGCTGGAATGGTACTATGGCTTGCCGGCAAGATCCATTGGGAGCTTCAACGAACTATCCTACAAGTTCTGCCAAGAGTTCCGGGCCGGACACATAAAGAAGAAGCCCTTGGACTACCTCAGCACGATCATCCAAGAGGAATGAGAGACGACTGGAAAATACCTGCGCCGCTTACAGGATGAGAGTCGGGCGGTGGTGGCCTGCGGCTATGAAGTGCTCATGCTAGCTTTCAAGACGGGACTACGGAATCGGAGCCTCCGTAAATCCTTGCTCCGAGACCCGCCGGCCGACTACGACGCATTAGTCGCGCAGGCGGAGAGGTACACGCTGACCGAGGAGACTCTCGGCGCAAAGGAACCAGTCGCCCCGACAAGATCGTCCCAGGGCGAGCCTCGGTCCTATCCCAGGCCGAAGCAAGAAGATGGGCCCCGAGACCGCGACCAGCCGGCTCAACCAAGGCGCGACCCCGCGAGGCGTCGCCCGCAAGACCGTCCAGGCCCGGCGCTTGAGTTCGCTTCGGCCCGAGAGCCCACCCGAGCGATCCCAAGGCTTGAGGGGCCCCTGTGGGCCCAGTACACACAGCTCAACGCCCCCATGATAGAGGTGTTGGCCGCGGCGACGAGGGCCGGACTGCTGCCAGACCCCCCAGAGAGATGAAGTCCGACCCGGCTAAGCGGGATCTCCGGAAGTATTATCGGTACCATCGGGACCACAGTCATGATACCGACAATTGCTACACCCTCAAGAGGGAGATCGAGCGATTGATCCAGGCGGGTCACCTGGGAGGCTTCGTGGAGGGCAGAAGGCCAATCCAGGAGGAGAGGGTCCTGCGAGGGGCGCGTAGGCCGGATCCGCCACCAGACAACGAGTGGGATGAACCTCGCCCGCCGAAGCTGGTCATGCACATAGATGTAATATGTGGCGGGCCGTTCTCTGGAGGGGCATCGTCGTCGAGCAGGAAGGCGTACGCGCGACAGGTGATGGCAGCGGGTCTCGGCGGTGATGCGAAGGGGAGAAGGGTAGCCCGACCTCCCATCACCTTTACCGACGAAGATCTGGAGGGAATCGAGCTACCGCATGACGACTCCATCGTCATCGAGGCTCAGATAGGAACGGCCGTCATCAGCCGCCTCCTGATCGACACTGGGAGCTCTTGTGACATCCTATTTATGTCGACGGTAGAGAAGATGGGGCTGGGGCTGGCGGACCTGAGACCTTGCACTAGGCCCATCGTCGGCTTCACTGGCCACTCGACTCCTATTGTGGGGGTGATCACCCTGCCGGTGTCACTCGGAGAGGAACCAAGGGTCGTCACTCGTCGCATCGGCGTACAACGGGATCATAGGGCGACCATACATGACGGCCATCGAAGCGCTCCCCAGCCTGCTCCATCAGATGGTCAAGTTCCAAACTCCGCGAGGAGTGGGGTTAGTGCGGGGGAGCCAGAAGCTATCCAGGAGCTGCTACGTGGGGTCAACCAAGCACAAGGGTACGGAGCAGGCCTTGTCGATCGACCTCCTTTCTGAGAGGGAGGACTTTTGCAACCAACGGCCAACTCTTGCTGAAGAAGTCGAGGAGGTACCCGTGACCGCAGGGGAAGACAAGACCGTTTCCATCGACACTGCCACTCCCGGGTGAGAAATCGGAGCTTCGGGACCGGCGATCTAGTCCTCAGAGGCGCCACCTCCAAGCCTGCCGAGACCACTCGCCAAGGGAAGCTGGCAGCAAAATGAGAAGGAGCCTGCGACACCATCGACATCGTCGGGCCAGCCACATACATACCAACGACCCTCGACAGGAGCGAGCTGGCTCATCCGTGAAACACGGAGCGCCTATTAAAATGTTGCCGGTAATTGTAAGCCTTTAATGAAGTGCTTTTTTTCTTCGCATTTTCAAATCTAGCCTTCTCCACTTGAAAGTTTCAGTTAAAATGTTGCCGTTTAAGATAAAGACTCTGGGGCAAGCTCACGGAGCTTCGTCACCCAAACCGGAGAAGGGCACGGGCCGAGCTACGCGCTCGCTCCCCCCTCCAGTGAAGACCTCCGGGGCAAGCTTACGGAGCTTCGCCACCCAAACCGGAGCGCCATATGCGGGGTAGGCGACGGCCCAATACCCGTCCGACTATAGAGGCTGTGGGGAGGCGACGGCCCAATACCCGCCCTCTCAAAGACTCTGGGGCAGGGCCAACCCTCGCCACCCAAACCAGAGAAGGGCACGGGCCGAGCTACGCGCTCGCTCCCCCCTCCAGACTCTGGGGCAGGGCCAACCCTCGCCACCCAAACCAGAGAAGGGCACGGGCCGAGCTACGCGCTCGCCCCCCTCCAGTGAAGACCTCCGGGGCAAGCTTACGGAGCTTCGCCACCCAAACCGGAGCGCCATATGCGGGGTAGGCGACGGCCCAATACCCGTCCGACTATAGAGGCTGCGGGGAGGCGACGGCCCAATGCCCGCCCTTTCAAAGACTCTGGGGCAGGCCAATCCTCGCCACCCAAACCAGAGAAGGGCACGGGCCGAGCTACGCGCTCGCTCCCCCCTCCAGTGAAGACCTCCGGGGCAAGCTTATGGTGCTTCGCCACCCAAACCAGAGCGCCATATGCGGGGTAGGCGTGTTGGATATGGAAGACGTTAGTACACCCTTGTAGGGGATGTACGAGGGAATACGGACCTCGAACGTCGCGTACACGAAGTCGTACGCAAAGGGAATCTGTTCCCTTGCGGAGAGGATCTCTGGATGAGTAGGAAAGTCGCATTATATATGCATAAGTGCATGCGACATATGGCTAATAAAGGGGGAATATCTTAAGCTTATGTTGTACCATGCATATGGTACAACTTAAGCTTATAATGTGCCATGTACCATGGTACACCTTAGTTAAATTGTTTCAAAGGAACAATTTACCCTAAAATAACTATCTTGGGGGCTATAAATAAGACCCAAGGGTAAGCCATTTCTTACACTTTTGCATGGTATTCATGCATGCATCTTCATTCTAGCGAAGCTCTGCCGAAATAATTCCTCTCCCTCTATCCAAGTTCTTAATCTAAAGTAGAGATTTAGATTGTGGATTTAGTAGCCTTTCTCCGTTCGTGAGAAGACTCATCCGTCGTGGCGAATCCGAAGGCAAAGTTCCGAGACTACCGTGCCGCATACGCAAGCGTAAGTCTCAACTTTATTTATCGATCCTAACTCTGTTTTGGCAGGATCCTACATTGGTATCGGAGCCATACGGGTTCGCCCCGGTCAAACCGCCGCCCCGTCGAAACTATGAACGAGTCGTTGTCTTTTTCACGAATGGGTATCCTACCATTACGGATATGGTAGGAACGCTTCGTGACGGAGAGAACGCAGCGGTTGTTCTTTTCACGTTAGGGTCTCCTATCATTATGGATATGGTAGGAACTCTCCGTGACGGGAAGAACCGACCGTTCACGTAGTATGTTATTTTTCATTTTTGGCACACGGCCATTATGAAATAACTAATTTCTCGACGAACGGGTGCTTCATCGACGAACGGGTGCTTCATTGAGGAAGAATGTGGTAGTTATTTCCATCGGGGAAGATGAAATTTGGTGCATGTGCACCATGGCCAAATGGGCTATGAAGGCCATGCACCCCCCCTCCCCAAGCGGAGGGGGTTGGCTACGGCCAATAACCACCGGCGACCACCCCATCAAGATGGAGGAGTGTGTGCGGCAACCCCATTCAAGGGGGTGGCCGGCCATGGCCAAAGGGGCCATGGCCGGCCAATGCCCAAAATGGCCTTGGCCATGACCGGCCATGGCCAAGCCATGGCCGGCCATGGCCAGGCCGGCAGTGGCCGGCCAAGGCCAGGCCGGCCTGGCCGGCCAAGGCCAGGCCGGCCAGGCCGGCCCTGGCAGTGGCCAGGGCCGGCGCCCTGGCAGTGGCCAGGGCCGGCGCCCTGGCCTCGGCCAGGGCCTGGCCGGCCCTGGCAGAGGCCAGGGCATGGCCGGCCCTGGCCGGCCTCGGCCAGGGCAGAGGCCCTGGCCGAGGGGCCAGGGCCCCTGGCCGGCCAGGGCAGAGGCCCTGGCCAGCCCTTGGCCAAGCCTCGGCCAGGGCAGAGGCCCTGGCTGGGAAGATGTTGCAGACCAAAATTGGTCGACCAATTTGGTGTTTTTGGTCGACCAATCCGACAGAAGGTCTGGGTCGATTGCAAACTTGCCAACTGACCCATACGGGTGACAAAAGGCCTTGGTCAAACTCGAATGTGCCGATTAGCCCATACGGGGCTAACCACAGTGCCGACTAGTTCAAACGGGACTAACGTTTTAATGAAATTTTTCATTGGGCTCTACTCCTTGAAGATTAGCCATAGTGCTCTACTTCATGCGAGATTAGCCATGTCATTGTGCTCTACTCTACGGAGATTAGCCAATGTACTTGTGACATTGTGCTCTACTCTATGGAGATTAGCCAATGTATTTCAAATTTTTGACAAAGATGTTTTCAAATAGGTTATGTCCCGTCCTTAAATCGGGATAGCGCAATTTAGAATTCCAAGTCCTACCACGATCCGGCCATGGTTATCTAACCCATGGGTGTGTAGAACAGGTCTCGTGGCTTGGCAATTGTTGCGCTAAAATTCTTTGCGCAAACTCTCACCTATTCCATTTTGAAAGATATGTTTTTCAAAGTATTTTTCCGCTGCTAATACCATACGGGCATTATTTCTGATTTCTTTTTACTTGAGATAAGTAAGAGGGATACTTTGAAAGTTACTTCTAGATGGTAGTTGGGAACGTAATGAACTTCTCGATTCTAGAGTAACATTTCAACGCATCCAAGGAACTTATCAAGTGTTTGAAGAATCGAAACTTTATGCATAGAATTTTGATCGTGTTTTTCATTCTCTTTGCAGTTTTTTGAATCGAATATGTCCACCGCTTCTAAGAACATTGTCGCAGAGCTTAACAAAGGTGAAAAGCTCAACGGCGACAATTATAAACTTTGGTCAATAAAAATCCAATATGTTTTAGAGGAGCAAGATGTGCTCGAAACACTCCAAAACATAATGGAAGAACCTGAGTTGGGCAATACGGCCCAACACAAGAGGGACCGGGAAGCTTATGATACTTGGACTCGAAAGAACAAAATATCACGTATTACGTTACTGTCCGCAATGGACAATGACATAATGCGTCTATTTCGGGAATTCGACCTAGCCAAAGACATATGGTCTGAGCTAGAGATAAAGTTTGGTGGAACTTCGGTTACCAAACTCCGCTCCTTAAATATTCAATTTGATTCGTACAAGATGCGGCGAGATCATTCTATGAAAAAGCATCTCCTCCACATGGCGAATCTCATATCTGAATTAAAGGATGCGGGTGTTACGCTGTCTGACGAACAACAGATCCAAGCAGTCATTCGTTCACTCCCAGATAGCTGGGATAACATGAAAATGCACCTCACTCATAATGAGTGCATTAAAACTTTAAGCGATGTTTCAAAACACCTCGAACTCGAGGAAGAGCGGATTCAAGCCGCAAAACCTAGTGCAGAAGTGCACGTGGCCGCTAGTTCCTCACATGGAGGAAATAAGCGGAAGAATAAACGCTTAAGGTTTGTGAACGAACGAAAGCAAGAACCGGAAACCTCAAAGAAGACTAAGAACAAAAAGTGGCAAAAGAATGTGCACTCAAAGAAGAAAAACTTGAAGAAGATCAAGTGCTTTAAGTGCAACAAGTACGGTCACTTCGCCCGTACATGTACGGATGGAAGTGATAAGGTAACTTGTAGGGCTAGTTACATATGTGTTTCTAGTTCCATGTTTCTTGCTGAATCTAACTATTTTTGGTTGATTGATTCAGGGGCCACAGACCACGTAGCGAAGGACAGAAGGTTCTTCGTAGAGTATCGAAAGATAACTCAAGGAACAAAGTGGATATACGTCGGCAACAACACTCGAGTTGAAGTCAAAGGCGTCGGAACATGCAAGCTAGTTCTCGACAACGGCCGGACTTTATTATTGCACGACGTCCTCTTTGCTCCAGATATTAGAAGAAATATCGTATCCGTGGTCATGTTAATGTCTTTAGATTATGAATGGAGGTTCTATAAACAGAAGGTTGACCTTGTTTGTAATAGTTCTTTAATTGGGTCTGGTAATGTTTGTAATGGATTAATTGTTTTAAATACAATGTATGATGATTCTTCTTCCATTAATGAAAGTTTCCATTTGACAAATGCTTCTAACTCTGAATCTGAGATCATTTGTTGGCATGCAAGACTTGGTCATATTGGACCAACTAGAATGGATAGACTTGCCAAAAGTGGCTTGCTATCTAATGTTTCAAAAGTTGAAATGTCAACTTGCGAACATTGTCTTGTAGGGAAAACTTGTCGCAAGCCGTTTGGAACTGGCACAAGGACCGAAGTTCCATTACAGCTTATCCATTCGGACATTTGCGGTCCAATGAATGTTAAGACAAGACGCAGGAAGTCCTATTTCATCACTTTCATTGATGACTTCACTCGTTTCGGTCATATTTATTTGATTTCCCACAAACATGAAGCTTTCACTTGCTTCAAAAACTATATGAGTTTAGTGGAAAATCAACTAGATCGCAAGATAAAGGTCTTGCGAACCGATCGGGGTGGGGAATATCAATCAACGAGTTTTAAGGAACTCTGTGATGAAAAAGGCATAGTTCATCAAATAACTATGCCTTATACTCCGCAACAAAACGGTGTTGCGGAAAGAAGAATAGGACATTGATGGAAATGGTCCGATCAATGATGTCTCAGGCAAATTTGCCTATCACCTTTTGGGGTGATGCATTATTGACGGCAGCATTCATCTTAAACAGTGTACCCTCGAAGTCGGTAAGTTCTACTCCTTATGAGTTGTGGAACAATAGAACTCCAGACTTAAACATTCTAAAACCTTGGGGTTGTGCCTCTTACGCACATTTATCCTCTCACAAATATGGCAAACTTGGGCCACGTGGGAGGAAGTGTATCTTCATCCGATACGCTAACACTCCAAAGGATATGTTTTCGTCGGTCAAGAGGATAATGGGGGTCTAATAGAATTCGAATCGAGGGATGTTGTCTTCTTGGAAAACGAGTTTCCAAGACAGGGTGAGATAAGTCAAGACTTATCCTTGTTTGAGACTTGGGATCAAGAAGGATCGGAACGTTCGAGTGGGAGAATTCTTGGTGAAGAAGAAAATACGTTTCAAACTTCACCAATGGATGATACGTACGATACCAATCCTATTCCGAGTGGGAGTGATATTATTCCAAGTGGGAGTGATGTCATTCCAAGTGGGAGTGATCAAACTCAACCTCAAGCAAGACGTAGTAATCGAACGAGGCTAACACCTCTGAGATTTGAGGATGAATTTCCTCAAACATTCATGACATTACTACAAGATGATGACGAACCTACAAATTTCAAACAGGCCGTCACATGCCCTGCTAAAGATAAATGGATAGCGGCAATGGAAGAAGAACTTCAATCCATGAAAACAAACCAAGTCTGGGACTTGGTTGATTTACCTAAGGGACGTAGAGCCATTGGGAACAAGTGGGTTCTCAAAATCAAGCATAAGGCTGATGGCTCCATCGAGAAATATAAAGCTCGCCTTGTTGCGAAAGGTTTCACGCAACAGGAAGGAATAGACTACGAAGAGACTTTCTCTCCTGTCGTGCGTTTTACCTCCATTCGCTTAATTCTGGCAATGGTGGCTTGTTTGGACCTCGAGTTACATCAGATGGATGTAAAGACTGCTTTTCTTAACGGAGAACTAGATGAGGAGATCTACATGGAACAACCAAACGGGTTCGTACAAGAAGAAAACAAACATAAGGTTTGTAAACTTCGTAAATCCATATATGGTCTTAAACAATCCTCAAGGCAGTGGTATATGCGCTTTCAAGAAGTCGTTTTGTCGTATGGTTTCTCCATGCTCGACGAAGACAACTGCGTATATATTAAGAGGATTAAAAACAAGTATGTAATTATGTCTCTTTATGTAGATGACATACTTATAGCCGGAAATGATAAGCGTCTTATCATGGATATCAAAGCTTGGCTTTCATCCGTCTTTTAGATGAAAGACATGGGTGAAGCTGCATATATCCTTGGGGTTAAGATCTCAAGAAATCGTTCCAAGAAACTTCTTTCTCTCTCTCAAGAGACATATATAAAGAAAGTTTTAGAACGGTTTAATATGCAGGACTGCAAGCCAGTTGATACTCCAATAAGCAAAGGCGAGGGTCTATGTTTGGAAATGTGTCCCAAAGATCCAAAAGAAAAGAAAGCTATGGAAAAGGTTCCATACTCCAGTGCTGTCGGGAGTCTGATGTATGCCATGATGTGTACCAGACCTGACATTTGCTATGCTGTTGGTATGGTAAGCCGTTACCAATCCAACCCAGGACAGGCACACTGGAAAGCGGTGAAGAGGATATTAAGATACCTCAAAGGGACTGCGGACTATGCGTTATGCTATCAAGGCAATACCTTGAGACTCGAAGGCTATACCGATGCTGATTGGGCGGGTGATCTCGACGAGCGAAGATCTACCTCAGGCTTTGTTTACTTGCTCGGGAATGGTGCAATATCCTGGAGCAGCAAGAAGCAAACCTGCATCTAAAAGATGCCACTGACCATCGATTGCCTACGTCCAAACGGAAGGAAGTAGACATAGGATACATATCCACGCATGAGATGATAGCGGATCCCCTTACTAAGGCGATCCCCAGAGATGTGTTCTACAAACACTTATCATCTATGGGAATGCGTAGGTACTGAGCTGTATCTTGTAATATTTCCCATGTCTATAGAAGATCAA
Source organism: Scilla litardierei (assembly GCA_030789695.1). Taxonomy (NCBI): domain Eukaryota; kingdom Viridiplantae; phylum Streptophyta; class Magnoliopsida; order Asparagales; family Asparagaceae; genus Scilla; species Scilla litardierei. Next base: position 667,902,599 of record CM061142.1, on the reverse strand, counting down.
AGTTTAATAAAAGAAAGAAGTTCTTTTATATATTGCATTCAAGTTTCTTACAAATGATTTTATACATTTGTGTTTAAGTCTCAGCTATTTTATTGTGTGTATGTCGGACAGATTAAGGTTGGCTCTCTCACATGAGCAACCGCCTTATCTTATCAGAAGGATAAGATAGAGATGAGACTAGTTTAAAGTAAAAATCATTAGACAAATGATTTAGAGTCGTGACTTAAACAAGATAGTCGAATGAAAGATCTGCATCATATGGATGCTTACAAAAGATCTGAGATCTGTATCACAAGGATATTTGAAAGAGATCTCAAAGGATTTTTTAAATCCTATCTGTCTTATGCAGGATGAGAGTCCGTGAATATTTTCACGAGTAGTAAGGGGACTCAAAAGGATAGGCACTGTGGTGTCTGATCTTTTCATCCGTACAACATCATTAAGACATACTCTCCCTGGGAAAGGAGTGATGTTGTAATGCGTGTTCATACCACGTATGCATTTCGACCACTGAGTTAGTAGCAATAGTGTTTGCTATTATGTGAGACTCAAAGGCCATACGGGTCTTAACTCTTACCCTCAAGGACTCCAATTGGTTCCTTTAGATTTGACGAGATAATCGCTATCTTAGCGTGTTGCTAATGGGCTATGATAATTCGGCTCGGCGGGGCACGTTAGAAAAGCGAATCAAGTCAAGATCAGAAGGTTCGCAAGAAGTGGAAGATTGATTTCATATTCGCATTTTGACTTTAATGATTCAAAGCTGGCCAGCCAATTGTGATCCAGATGGGATTCAATTGTTGAATATAAAGTATAAGAAATGTGAAGAAATAATCTAGGGTAAAGCATGCGTTGAACTACTCAACTTTGCACCTTCGAGGTCGTTGTGTATCTCTAACAAGTGCACAACAACAGACTCTACGCGCATGACGGTCGCACGGTCTATTTCTCGGTATGATAGATGAAAGAACTAAGAGAAAGACGTTCTCTTACAATCCCCTCAAGTGTGAGTGGGAGATGTTGGATATGGAAGACGTTAGTACACCCTTGTAGGGGATGTACGAGGGAATACGGACCTCGAACGTCGCGTACACAAAGTCGTACGCAAAGGGAATCTGTTCCCTTGCGGAGAGGATCTCTGGATGAGTAGGAAAGTTGCATTATATATGCATAAGTGCATGCGACATATGGCTAATAAAGGGGGAATATCTTAAGCTTATGTTGTACCATGCATATGGTACAACTTAAGCTTATAATGTGCCATGTACCATGGTACACCTTAGTTAAATTGTTCCAAAGGAACAATTTACCCTAAAATAACTACCTTGGGGGCTATAAATAAGACCCAAGGGTAAGCCATTTCTTACACTTTTGCATGGTATTCATGCATGCATCTTCATTCTAGCGAAGCTCTGCCGAAATAATTCCTCTCCCTCTATTCAAGTTCTTAATCTAAAGTAGAGATTTAGATTGTGGATTTAGTAGCCTTACTCCGTTCATGAGAAGACTCGATCCGTCGTGGTCACGACGGCCCAATACTCGTCCGACTATAGAGGCTGCGGGGAGGCGACGGCCCAATACCTGCCCTCTCAAAGACTCCGGGGCAAGCTTACGGAGCTTCGCCACCCAAACTGGAGAAGGGCACTGGCCGAGCTACGCGCTCGCTCCCCCCTCCAGTGAAGACCTCCGGGGCAAGCTTACGGAGCTTCGCCACCCAAACCGGAGCGCCATATGTGGGGCAGGTGACGGCCCAATACCCGTCCGACTATAGAGGCTGCGGGGAGGCGATGGCCCAATACCCGCCCTCTCAAAGACTCCCGGGCAAGCTTACGGAGCTTCGCCACCCAAACCGGAGAAGGGCACGGGCCGAGCTATACGCTCGCTCCCCCCTCTAGTGAAGACCTCCGGGGCAAGCTTATGGAGCTGCGCCACCTAAATAGGAGCGCCATATGCGGGGTAGGCGACGGCCCAATACCCGCCCTCTCAAAGACTCCGAGGAAAGCTTACGGAGCTTCGCCACCCAAACCGGAGTAGGGCACGGGCCAAGCTATGCGCTCGCTCCCCCCTCCAGTGAAGACCTACGGGGCAAGCTTACGGAGCTTCGCCACCCAAACCGGAGCGCCATATGCGGGGTAGGCGACGGCCCAATACCCGCACTCTCAAAGACTCTGGGGCAGGGCCAACCCTTGCCACCCAAACCAGAGAAGGGCACGGGTCGAGCTACACGCTCGCTTCCCCCCTCCAGGCTCCGGGGCAGGGCCAACCCTCGCCACCCAAACCAGAGAAGGGCACAGGCGAGCTACGCGCTTGCTCCCCCCTCCAGTGAAGACCTCCGGGGCAAGCTTACAGAGCTTTGCCACCCAAACCGGAGCGCCATATGCGGGGTAGGCAACGGCCCAATACCCGTCCTCTCACAGACTCTAGGGCAGGGCAAACCCTCGCCACCAAACCAGAGAAGGGCACAGGCCGAGCTACGCGCTTGCTCCCCCCTCCAGACTCTGGGGCGGGGCCAACCCTCACCACCCAAACTAGAGAAGGGCACGGGCCGAGCTACGCGCTCGCTCCCCCCTCCAGACTCTGGGGCAGGGCTAACTCTTACTGACCAAACCAGAGAAGGGCGTGGGCCGAGCTACGTGCTCCCCACCAAACAACCGAGGAAGGTCTGACAAGGTCCGACCAACCGAACCAAGAAGAAGCGCAGACTGAGAATACCGACCCGCTTACTATCCTCCCAAGCGGACCCGTGACCCTCGAAAACTCGAGCCTCGGGAAGAGGACAAGGGCACGCGGGCCGAGGCAGGCCTCATGCAGGCCAAGGAACGCTTGACAACGCCGGGTCCCGATAAGGCAGGCCCCCGATGCGACTCATCGAAACGAAAGGACGCTTGGGAAATGCGCCATTAATGACAACACACACCTCGAGAGGCAAGGGCTGACTAATCGCGTCCGGCGCCACCTGGCAAAGGCGGTTCCCGAAGGGCATGACTCTGAGGAGCCTATTGATGGTGCCAGCTCACCGCATTAACTTCGCGAAAACCGTTAGCTTTCACTGTCTATAAATACCCCCTCGCTCCCTTGTAGGAATGAAAAAGAGCAGGCGAGTGCGCTATAAACCATCTCCCACCAGGAATGAAACAGGGCTAGAAACCCCGACAAGTCGATCTCGCCTTTTAGGCAACTCGTTATCCCCAGAACAGCCCCCCGCTGGCCCAGACGGGGGAAAAGCCACCGATCATGGGCGAACCGCCCCCACTCGGCGGGCTATTCCTCTTACACGAAGGACGACCCGCATTCAACCCCTTGGCACCCCCCGGACAACCCGAGACTGGGGAACAGGAGAGCCTGCGACGGACCGTTCCCCTCTTCCGACGCCCGACACGTGCTGACGCTCCAAGTCGTCGGTTAGGGGGGGACGGGACAACCCTGCCAAATCGCCCCGCCGGGCATAGCAGCCTCCGCGGGCCCGACTCCGGGCGGGCCACACCACCGATGTGCTATTCCTCTTACATACGGATCACCGATGGGCTATTCCTCTTACACGGGGGGAGCCCCGCCTTCCACTCCTCCACCTGCCCTGAACCAGATGAAACAGGAGAAGGTCGGCATTCGCTCCCCACAGATCCTCACCGGTGGGGAAGGCAAGAGCCCTGCTGGACAGACCAGCCACCAAAGGCCCACCCCTCCTCACCCCTCCTCCCATTCCTCTATCTTCCCATTGAGACCGGGCCTTGCGCTCCACCTCCGGCACCTCGCTCTCCACCTCCTCCTGGGTTTCCCTTCGATGCAAGGATCCCCCGGAGAGACCTTGCAGCCATTCAGCACAAGGCGAGGCGGGATATAACAAAGCAATGGAGGAGAAGGAGGGCCGTCCTACAAACAGGAGCTCGCTCACCCTGACGCAATTTACAGCTAGACAGCGCCCCTAACGAATCAGAACGGCGAGTCAGGGCGTCTCAGCATGCACAGGGATGATCAAGACGTTTACCTCGCTCACAACACTACGCGGACAGAAAGGCGAGAAGGGAGGCAGCGAGCAACGGAAGAGAAGGAGGGCCGTCCTGCAAACAGGAGCTCGCTCACCTTGATACAGTGTACAGCTGGATAAAACAACTTCCTAGCCCGCCCACGGATCGGGTCGCACTCGACCCACTACTGTAAACCTTATCGAGACCTCTTGTAAATGTTAATGAAGGACACCCTCTGGGAGGAATAAAAACGAGGGAGGAAAAATTACACAAGCCCACCTCAACGAAAAGTTAACTTATTTACAATCATTACTGAACCCCGAGGCGAGCTCATGGAGCTCAGCCACCCAAACCGGTGGACGCAGGTCAAGCTGCACGCTTGCCAACCCGCCACCGATGTGGATTACCACGTATCACGCACATTAGGTCTTGGTCGGATGCGCAGGAATAATGTAAATTCACACAGTCCATAACAAAGGATCGACTTATACTCATGAAATACGAATTGTTACAAAAGTAGAGGGGCGAACCTACAAAATGGGCCCTCTTTTAGTCCCCCCTATTTTACTACAAAATGCAATACAAGGTCAAATTCCTTAACACGATTCCCTACGAGTCCGCACGTTTGCCATCGTTGTGACCGTCCTGCGGAGCACTGCCCAACCCTTGCCTTCCAGCTCCCGGTACCGCCACATTAATCTCGGGGGTTCCTCCCTCCTCCTCATCTTCCTCCCCCTCAGAGGCCGTCAGGGCCTCAAAATCGACTTCCAGCGGGGGATAGAGATTCTGGGCCCTCCCCCATAATCCTCCGAAGGCACGCTTCGCTCCCTTCCTCCCGGCCCAGCTCTATGCTCCTCCACAGTCCTTCCTCTTTGCCCGCCTCCCGAGCCTTCTTCTTGGCCTCAGCCAGCTTGGGGACGAAGGTCATCACCTGGTATTGCCGGAACGCCTCCAGCCTACCCAACAGCTCCTCCTTCGCGGCTGTCAGTTGCGTCTCCAGATCGACCACCCTGGCCATGCTTAGCTCAGCCTCTCGCTCTCGTTCAGACTCACGTGCGCATCCGTCAGCGATCTGCTTATCCATATCTGACACGTGCCCCTGGTACTCCCGGATCGACGTCCGCTGGTCGGTGAATGATTTCTTCAGTTTCGCATACCGGGCCATCTCTTGGTTGAGTTCCCCCTTCATCCTTGCCACCGTGAGCTCGACCGTGACGAGAGCTGGGGTCCGATGCTGAAGGGTGGTCATCACAGAAGTATCCTGCGCACACAAAGAAGAGAGAGTCAAGCCTGACGATGATAATCCCCATGATATCACCCGCATATCTCGTTAGCATACCTGCGCAAGATGCCAGGCCACGGTGGCTCCTAACCTCTCCGAGCCCACACGCGCCAAGGATTCCCTATCCCGGGGCAACTGAGAATTCTCGGCAAGCCTCGCTGCCATGCTTGCCTCGTCAAAAACCAACTCCCCCTTTCCCACCGGGTAAATCGCCTTCAGGATGTCATCCTCCGGAATCTTTTCAACCTCGGCCTTTTTGACCGAAACGTCGCCAGCTTCTCTTCGCAGTTGGGTGGGGCGGGCCTCTCCAGGGCATACCGAGGGCAACTGTAAGGCCAGGCTGCCTCGGTGGCCGAGCCAACCGCAGAGCTCGATCCTATGGAACCCCCCCGAGGGACCGCTGTGGGACTGGTGGCCGATGCTGTCACGGCCCGGTCGTTGTTTCCGATCGTGCCCGTAGGCGTCCGGTCGACCGTATGGCCCGGCTCCTCCAGCGTGTCAAGGTCGATGGCATCAGGGATATTGGCGCCTCCAACCCCTTCGACGGACCCCCCCGGTACCGGACTCGACGACGATCGGCCTCTCCATTGTCTTCTTCTTCTTCTGACCGATGGCCCCCTCGGCCCTCTTGGTCCTCTCCCCCTCACTCGACCTCGACCTCTTCTTATGACCCTTAGCAACAGATGGGGCGACAGGCTCGCCAGCCCCTTGCTCCTCAACCGACATATGCTCAGCCATCCTGTCCAGGTCCTCGATGGGGATGCTCATCGTTGGATCTGCAAAAAAGGAGGAGTTTAGAGTGAGCACGCTACAAATAGACGCTGCAATACTGGAATTACCTTCGGGCCAAATAAGCCGAGCAATTAGCCCCGGCCTGGAAAGGCGTGCGTACTGCCTGCCCACCTCTGGTACCGCCTCCAACCTCACAGCCTGCTCCGCCTCAACCCTGCTCATGTGGACTTTCTCCCTCACCTCGGGGTTAAGCACACCCCAGTCCGACTTTACCCTCATGTCGGCGGGCATGGAGATAAACACGAACGAATTCTTCCATCCCTTGATTTTCCCCGGTAGCCCCTAGATGAGAGGATGGTTCCTTCTCGCCGACAAATAATAACGGGACTTCAGCTTCTTGACCGTGAAGAAGTAGCGGAACAAAGGGAGGGTCGGACTGACATCGGTCCTTACGCACAGATCCAGAAACCCAACTATCACGCTGACGGAGTTTGGCATCAGCTGGAAGAATGACACGCCGACGAAGTCCAAAATCTCGAGATACAACGGATGGAGAGGGAACCGCAAACCCTGGTCAAAGCACGCTACGTAGACCCCGATCTCGTCGTCCTTGGCAAAGCAGACTCTCTCTGAGGCGGTCGGCAGGCGGACCTCACATGGCGACCTGATATACTTCGAGCGTACTTTGGGAATAATGTCTATCCGTGCCTCGGACCTCTGACCGGCTATCTCGACAGGCACGCCCCCGCCTTCAACCACGGTCGCAGCGGCTCGCACAGCTGATGTCACTTCTGACACCAGGACCGCTTTCCCCTTCCTCGGGTTCCCGCTCCTGGCCACGGCACAGCCTTGACCCCCCCCGGCGACACTCCACCTACCACATCCGTGGATCGGCCGCGGCACTGCTCGACGACCCCGACAACGAGGTTGAGGATGACAAAACCATACCTGAGAAAAGAAAAGAAATATACCTCCCGAATACTCGCTGGCGGCTACGGCTGCGAATGCGGCGCAAACTCCGGCAACGAACTTGGCCCCCACGAAGGCAATCGCTTGAACTCAAAAAATCTGCTCTGGAATACTCGGAAGCAAGAAAATCTCCCGCATCAACTCCCACCCCTACTTATAGCCATCCGCTCTTCGATCTACACCACTCGCACCCGGCCACGTGTTGCACATCCAGGCGGCCTGACGCCTCACCTGACGCCTCCTGTCACGTCCCCGCATGTGTCTCTCAATAAGCGGTCGGGACTCTTCGATTCCCGCTCGTATTTAATCCGATGTGACCTCTGCAATTCGGCGGCGATTCGAGGTGGGAAATTCGAAACATATCCCCGCCTTTTCCTTTCGTTTGGACTATGGGACTAACCCACCGACGTCCTAGCCAACGAGGAGGGCTAAGCCCAGCGGATCGGCATAAGGCACTCTAACCAAGAAGTAGGGGACATGCATGAGTATGACCAGTTCGACTCACGAACGCAAGCATCAGCTCAGCCCGCTAGCGCAGGGCGACCCGAAACATACGCACCTACTTCGTCGCAACTTTCCCCATACTCCTCACCCCGACGCTCGTCCTAGTGTGAACGTTGGGGGCATTCCTCACACGGTCTTACGCAAAACTGGAAGACCAACTAGTCTTACGCAAAACAGGAAGACCAACTACTGAATAAAACCAAAAAATTTACTTCATTCAACTTTTCATCCTGTCCGAATTACAACGCAAGATCGGGCGCGGCCAAAAACCGACCGTACAAAATCTCTCACTACCCTGCATCACGAGCGCTTCGGTTCCGTCTCTTCCTCCATCTCTCTGGCCAAGGGCACATCTAGTCCGGGAAATTCAACCGTCAGTCTGGGATACAGGTTCGCCAGGCGGGTTTTCATCCTCTCCATCTCTTGGAGGACACCCGCTTCCCTCGCCTCCGCCATCATTGGGAGTAACTCCTCATCTTGAAAACGACGGACTGCGGCGTTGAGCGCACCCTGATCGACGGCCGCCCTGCCCTCTAGCTGCTTCTTCAGGATGGCCTTCTCCTTGTTCTCCAACTCGACCGCCCGCTTCAGCCCGTTTATGTTTCTCTGCTGAACGTCGGTCACATGCTTTTTGCTGGACACCGCCTCGGCGTTCCTCTTCAGAATATCATTTCGCGTTTCCTCTTCTTCCCGAAGCCGACGGGCGAGTTAGGCCCCCCTTCTCTTCCTTCAGCTGGCGAGCAAGTAGGTCCCCCCGTGCCTTTTCTTCCGCAAGGCGACGGGTGAGCAAGACCCATTTCTCTCCTCCTCCTCTAGCTGGCGAGCAAGCCTGGCCACCCGCGTCTCTAAAAAGCCGATCCGCGACACCTCAAGGTCCCGGAGCCTAATGACCTGATCCAGATCCTTCTCCCTCATTCGCAGTTGGCTCCGCGCCTCCTGAAGATTGTCTTTCACCTCATCCAGGGAAGCCCGAACCGCGGCTACGGGGGTATGGCGTTGCAGGGCCGCCGCCGTCGTCGTCGCCTACCAAAGAAACCCGACCCAGTCAACGTACTTAAGAACATAAGCCGGAATGTAAGTTACAGTTCGACCTACCTGTATAATATGCCACATGGCGATATCGCACAGCCGCTCCGTGCCCACGTTGGTTAAATATTCGCGATCCCGTGGCAGCACGAAATACTCTGACAGCCGGGCCGCATCCCCGGCATCCTCGAACACCGACTCCTCCCGGCTTACCCGATAGGGCATTCGGTGAAGGTCCTCGCCAGGCAGGGCCTCAGCCTCGGCCCTCGTCAGCTTGAAGCGGGTGAGCGCCCTCTCGCAACCTGGGTGCGCCTCTCTCCCCATCTCCCACGGGAGAACTCCATAGGGCCACCTCTCGACAGGAGGGGGCCAGCGGCGCTTGCCTGAGGTCAGAACCCTCAGGGAAGCCGTACTGACTATCTCTGGGTAGGGTGGGCCATCAGACACGGTCCCGCCAGCTCGGGCAGAAGGAACGTCCGGTTTGGACCCCTGCCGCCTCCCGTCCACCTCGCCTACGACCGGAACCTCGGGGACAGTGTTGACCATGTCCAGATCGGCCGAAGCATCTGGCGCGACCCCACCAGTCCGAAGGGAAGCAACACCAGGTTCTGGCCCCTGCTGCTTCTTGTTCACCTCCTCCGCAGTAGGAACCTCGTCTCTCCGCTTTTGGGCGGCCACCTCTGCGGGCGCTCCCTCGCGCATCACGCCTTTGCCCTTATCCACGGGGACGGTCTTCTTCGTTACCCTCACTCCGGCCGCCCTCAGCACTTCCTCCCGCGAAAGCATCGGGCCCTCACCTACAGAAAAAAGAGAAATCAGGGTAAGTCTACTTAGAGGCCCGCCAGAAGGAGAATACATGTGGGCCAAAGATCCTGGGCTAGCCGATCATCCTGCGTCAAGTCTGTCAGTCGGCGGTCCGCCTCAGGTAACTCAGCCAAAATCTGGGCATTCGCCAGGAGTTCGTCTGTCATTGCCACCTCCTTGCCTACCAGAGGATTCAGAGCCCCCCAGTTCGACATTAACACTACGTCTGCCAACATCACGATGAAAACGAAGCTCTCCGCCCAACCATCATCAGTGTCCGGCACCCCAACAATAAGCTCTCGTCCCCTCCTCGCATGGATGCAATAATACGTCCCACACCTCATCCCACTACTACTGCCGCACTCAAAGAAAGAAGCCATCGATAGATGAACTGGGAAATTACCTGGCCGAACCGTCGAACTGAGGAGATGACCGGAAGCAGATACCCGATAAGGGCACCGGCGGCAGCGTCGGCAAACGATGAACGGATGCTGGGAAGTGTGAGCGGATACAGAAATCGCGAGAAACTTTCAACCAACCCTCTCCCCACATACTTATAGCAAACCTCGGGCCATCTCGGCGGTCGCCGCGCCGCCACGCGGCGTCCATCGAAGCACCTCTGACACCTAGTCTACCGCGACAGTCATTTCAACCACGCGTCACCCGTCCAGTGGCGGAGACGCATCAACTTCTGCCACCATTTCAAATCGCAATAATGGCTATCGGGGCGGGAACCCCGAGACCGTAGCCGCCGCTTCCTAACACGGAGCAAGGTCCGAGCTGTTCTCTTCGGGAAGGAAAGACGATACGTCATCCGAGTCGAGCCGGGGAACCGCCCCGAACTCGAATGCCGGGGGAAATTGTTACGACCTAAAGATCGTGATAGCCCGAATTTCTATCCCCGGTCACCAAACACCCCACCTACGACATTCTTCCGTCCCGAAGGCCGGTGTGCCCAACGCTAGGGCGCCAATCCTGCGACTTCAGAGACCGTGCACTTAACTCGCCCACGGCAGAGCGCCAGGCTACCCCAGAGCCCGACACGGCCAAAGGAAGGGCGCACCCTACTATGGGCGGTGGCAGAGCCGCACTCCCCAAGGTCCCGGTCGTCACCCGACTCGCCTCCCCACCTGCTCATCGGGAACAACGCGCAAAGCACGTTGTCGGACAACGTGCCCTCCAACAGGGGCGACCTGGCAACCCCATCGGTAGCGCCGTACCTCGGACGCGCACCGACGACTCTTTGGCACATCGGACACGACAAACAACCTAGTACAAAGGACGCTACTGACACTAACACCGCCCGACCATCTGGCAAAGCACCCCCTGGCTGCGCCCCCTGACACTCAATGCTTTCGGCCCTGACACCCCGACAAAAGCGCCCCTGGCCGTTGCGTCGTCTGACAAAAGCGTGGATGATACTCATGTTCCTGACATCCTCATCCGAAGCTTCTGCTGACAGTAGGGCCAGCTCAGCACGCCGAGTCAGCATGCCAGATCAGCCCCACCTAACCGCCTTCCGACAGGTATAAATACCCCTTCACTTCTTACGGTGAAGGGGTTGGCAAATTTACTCTCAATTTGATTACTCACACACAAGAACAAAGGTCGTCCATATCTTTGTTCTTTCACTCATAGCTCGTCACGTACGGTCGACTCACCCTCAGTCAGACCTACGTGCCTAGCCCCCACTTTAAGTCCTGTTACTGACTTAGGCATCGGAGAGGCTAAGGGTTGGACCCCAACCCGGTCTTTCTGACGAGTTGCTCCTTACGCAGGTCAGCTCGTTGTCACAGGTCATGCTCGCCATCAACCTAGGCAGTTCGGCCCCTTCACTGCATCCTCCCGGATTCGACACCGTGGTCGGCTTCCGCAACAAGTTTAGCCTCATTACTCCCTAATCACCTGTCAAATAGCCTGCCATAATCCCGTCATTAGCATAACCACCGTGCCCTTGGTTCCCCATAATATAAATTCATTGTACGCGAGTTCTATCCCGCAACAAAACTGATTTTAACATACAGTTAAAATGTCCGTATGTTCAAAACAAGCAATTTAAAGAATTTAAAATCATCGCTAAAATAGATCTACAAGCATAACTGTTACTCTGATACCACTGTAGGGGGTTTGGCGGACCTTCAGAGTTCGGATCTATGTCCGTCCTAAGTCGGACGAACCACATGGGCTAAAAGCGCGGCAAAAAATAGAAACTGATCTAGCTAAACAATTTAGCTAGGCCCTGAGGGAGCCAGAACCTAGCCCGATCTATGCCAACTTAGGGTAGATCTGACCACCCCAAGAGGGATCTATTCTACTGCGTCGAAATTAAACTACACTAAAAATTGCTTAACCACATGCCTGTAATCTCGACCCTGGGGCGGGCACGATGTACGCACCGTCTTCTGACGCTCCTCGTAGCCAAACTGCCTTGCTCGATCCACCCGAGCTGCCTCGTACCCTCGAACCGATCTACCCGAGCCGACTCCCGCCTCCAAGCCGATCACACGCGGTAGAAAGTTTCACTTGAGTAGACCCACGTCTTAGACGTCTAGATCCGAATCCAAACCCCCTTCGTAGTCTTGCTAGGACTAGTCGGGAGAATAGGAAGAAGAGAGAGAGGGAGAATAGTTTACTCGTAGATCGAGCTTGCTCTAAAATCCGGAGCTACTCGATCGAGGACTTGGTGCATCTTTCAACGAAGTGAGTGCACCCCTATTTATATAGGGAGTCGGCACCTCTCCTTCCATTGTGAGTAATGTGGGACAATAGTCAAAAGAGGAGAAGTTAATTTAAGCTAATTTAGCTTAATTGAAGTTTTAGTAAGCCTTTCATAAAGGCCAACTTCAACGAATTAATTCTCTTTATTCATTAAACTTTGGACACCAAACAAGCTATCAATCCGAAGGGCTTCGAATGGTGAACTCGTAGAAACGAACGACGACGAATTTCGACTTCGTTTGACCTTCAAACAATTGCCCAAAGATGGGCAAAAAATCAACTTTCATAGCCGTCATTAGGGGTTTCAAAAAACCCTATTTTTCACTTAAGTTGCGGGCGCGCCCGCCCAAGGCAAGGAGGGCGGGCGTGCTGGCCCGCTGGGCACAGCCAGCGGGCCACGTCGGGCCGCGCCCTGCTGCCACAGTGGGCCGTGCCCGTTACAACAAGGGGGCCCAGCTCGCTGCTGCAGCGCGCCGCGCCCGCTTCGTAGCGGGTCGTGCGCCCATTTGCCCTCGCGGATGGGCTTGTTAGCCCAGTGGGTCTAACCCACTTTGCCTTGGACTGTTTTTGTGTTTTTGGGCTCGTTTGAGCTCCGATTGGACGCAGTTTGAACCTGTGTTTAGACCGGGATGATCCCGTCAACCAGGTAACTCTTTCCAATGCATTTGTTCCTACAATTATTGTCGTAACCAATTTACGACACGTTTAATCTTTGTTTACATCAAATGCAACATTGTCCCTATTGCATCTACGACTTATTTTCTCAAATAGCTTTGTGAACATCAACGATTCCATTTCATCAAATGAATCTCTCTGATTAATCTTCCTATTACTAAGACACGAACGCTACTCGGTGTGAGACCCTACAGCCTGACCTTACTATAGGTTAGGGCTCGGAACCCCTAGACGACGGTCACCACGAGCAGTAGTTGTTGTCCCTGTTTCAGAATCATCATAACGTGATTGACTCATTGACAAAAGCATCGTTGGGTTTACATTGGCTGTGTCAGTGATGAATACCGTTAGCTATAGTCCCTTCGTCAAGACTGTGTCCCTGTTGGCTTAGGGTATGGTTTACTGTCAACCCTATTAGACAATATTGGTCAGTATACAGCGGACTTTGTTGTATTCCCGTTGTACTTCTTACAACGTACCCTGGCCGAGGATTAACACAAAGACTGTACTGAGCCTGTGACACTAACTTCCCTTTAACGGAAGAGACGAATCCCATCTTAGTCATCTACTCGCCTCGAGAGCTTCAGGTGCAACCCAACCTAAGATCTTTCAGCAGGCCTAGCCTCGAAGCAAGATCATAGGTCTAAGCGACACCGTTCACTCACAGATTCGTACAAATGACTTCAGGTCTTAAGGACCAGCTTACCTATCATCACCCTAGAGTTATTATAGACAGTTTAGTTAAAGTTAACCATTTAATAACTCCATGTTGGTCATTCAGTGAACTCATTCTCCAATGAGCACCTGTGTCTCGTCTCCGACTTCACTAAGTCGAGTGATTATGAGATCGTCATTAGCCTAAGGTAAGATAAAGACACAGCGGTCTATCCGATGTGCCGATATCCAGTTCTCGACACATCTATGACCACGAACCGTTTAAGACTTAAGTTTCTATTCGGTCGCTTACTACTCATAATCGAGATCTTATCTGGATACGTAAGGACCTAACTATAGGTCTGTGGACATTATCTAAGTATATTTATTCAAACGATTTCATACTTAGGATAATGGACACCATATATAATATGAACAAGACGTACACTTAGGATAAATCGCCTTATGGGCATATATCCTCATACAGTTCTTCAACTGCTCCGTCAACGACCAAGCAATGGTGATGTACCCCTAGACAAACTTCCTATAATATCCGGTCAAGCCCACGAACACTCACAATCCTCATAAAGTCGTGGGACGAGGCCAATCCACCATGTCAGCAATCTTCGACCTATCTGTTGCTACCCCATCTACTGACACCACGTGGCCTAAGTACTCTACCTGGGATTGTCCGAAGAGGCACTTCTTCTCGTTGGCGTATAATTGATGCTCTTGTAGCTCCTGTAACACCACATGCAAGTGCCCACACATGCTCCTTTATAGTACTGCTGTAAATGAGAATGTCAGCAAAGAACACTAGCACGAATCTCTGCAAGTAGGGCCAGAAAACCTTGTTCATCAAAGCTTGGAATGTCGACGGGGCATTGGTCAGCCCAAAAGGCATGACCAAAAACTTGTAGTGTCCCTTATGCGTCCTGAATGCCGTCTTGTGAACATTTGTTGTCCTCATCCATATCTGATGGTACCCTAACTTTAGATCTATCTTCGAGAACACGGTAGCTCCAAGCAGCTTGTCAAGCAACTCATCAATAATTGGAATGGAAAATTTATCGGGCACGGTCTCCTTTTTTAGGGCTTGGTAGTCTACGTAGAAACGTTAGCTACTATCCTTATTCCTTGCGAGCAGGACCGGGCTAGAAAAGGGACCCATGCTTGGTTGTATCACTCCTGCCTGTCACATCTTCCCCACCATCCTCTCAATCTCATCCTTCTGCACCTGGGGATAGTAATACGGGCGCACGCTGATATGGGAAGCTCTCTCCCTCAGGACAATAGTGTGATCATGGTCTCGTGGCGGTGGAAGACCATGCGGGGTCTGAAAGACCTCTCCAAAATGGCTAAGCAACTCCTTTAACTCGGATGCTAACTCCGGCTCCCCTGGCTCCATCATCTGCTACTGATAGGCCCTGAAACTCCACCAAGAATCTCCCTCCTGTAGACTGCAGTGCTCTGGTCAAGGCTCTATGAGAAACTCGTGAGCGTCATAGGCTGGGATCTCCCTGCAACACTAGAGTTCGTCCACCCTCCTGATACTCCAACCTGAGTAGCCCCCAGTTGGTCTTCGTGTCCCTGAGGGTCTGCAACCACATCATCCCTAGGATGATGTCTGTACTACCCAGCTCCAAGGGAAGAAAGTCAGCTACAATCTAAATCCCATGGATCGTCAAGATTAGCCCCATGCATATGCCACTAATTTGTGCCAACTGTCTCGTCCCATGCACCACGCCAAATCGGCATATGCACTGGTATCCAGCCTCGGTCTCTTCATCAACCGATGTGAAATGAAGTAGTGGGTAGCCCCACTGTCGACCAACACCGTCACCTCCAACTCTGCCACCTGCCCTAACAACTTCATGGTGTGGGCCATAGTGAATCCCACCACGGAGTTGAGGAAAATCTCTGCCAGATCTAAATGTAGGTGCTCCTGATCCTCCTCCTCATCCGCCTCCAAAACTACCTCGTCATCTCCGTCTTCCTCGTCAGCTACTATCAGAATCTGCAGTCTATAGTCTCCGCACCGGTGCCCAGGAGAAAACTTCTCATCACATTTGAAACACAGACCTTTGGCTCTCTTCTCCTATATCTCAGCATCGGTCATCCCTCGTACCTGCCCACCTGGTCGGGTCATGGCCCCACTCTCCCTGCTAGCTCTTGTCCCCACCGCTGGTGCTCCTCCTCCTGTGACTGCCTTCAACCCTCCTGCAGGTGCATGCCCTCGAAAAGAGGATCCTTTCCAAGGCCGGCAGGACTTCCTCTCCTGGTCCAACCTATCCTCCACAATCATTGCCAAACTCATGCAAGCTCGCAGGCTCGTCGGTCCATGGGCACTTACCTCTGATCTGATAGCAGGCTTCAACCCCTTCATGAAGTTTCCTCCAGCGACTCTCCTGACATCCCACTGATCCGACTGATCAACGTCTCAAATTTCTTGATTTAGTCTCTCACGATTCCATCCTTCCCAGTGCATACAACCTCTCAAAAGCAGTGCCCACCTGTACCTCTCCAAATCTCTCCATCAAGAGTCTAGAAAACTCATCCCACACTTGGAAAGGCTGGTCCTGCTGCGTCCATCGATACCACGATAACACTTTCCCCTCCAGGCAGACCCCAACGGCCTAAGCCACTCCTCCTCCGGTATCATCGATACCTCAAAGTATCTCTGAACCTTGTATAACCATGAGTCTGGGTCATCTCCCTCGAAGGTAGGCATTTTAAGCTTCCTGACCCGGTTTTCTACAGAAAACCCCGGAGCTTCTCTACCATGCTGGTACTCATGTCGTCGAAAAGGGGGTTGGCGTGGTACACCATACTCATGGCCCACCGTCTCTACCATGCCTCGTGACGCCTCCCCAATCAGCCACACCTTCTCTGTAACCCCTTTGAACATCCTCATGGTATCGACCATACTCCTCGAACTCTGCTTCGGGTCATTGAAGTCCTCCGTCATAGTATTCAGCCTCCAAAGCACCCACGTGGCCCTTGAACCCCTCGACGAAGCCCCTCCGATGATCAAACCCCCACTGTGGGTTCGTCGGAAGCCCCCGGCATTCACATATTTATTTCAAATCATGAAAAATTTCCATATCTAATATATTTTGCAAAGTCTAAGCATTAATATTCCCATTCATACACGTCTCCACTCTAATGTCATACTCACTCATTTGGTCAAATGAATTCACCCACCAAGCTTAGCTTGAGGCGTCACATCCAAAGGAATATAATAGTGGAAAATGGGATTTTTTGCCTTGGTTTTCCCAAGTATTTTTATGGCTCCGATAATGAGAGAGAAATATATATTTTTTCTTTTGGACTTTGTTTCTCATTTTTCTTCTTGGATTTTTGTAGGAGCAATTTGATTTGTATTTTTTTTGGTTTTTGGCTCCCTTTTGGCTTTTTTTACTTCTTGGAGCTAACTTTCTTTCTTTCTTTTGTAGGGATTTTTTGGGAAATAGATGCGATATAAGCGGCTTTAGGAGGTGAACTCAAGTGACATGTAGAGAATAAAAAGATATATGCGGAGAAGGAAATGATGTAACCCTCGGTTCACTCTAAGATGTGCACAAATGGTTCAATAAGATAATACATCAACTAAACTCTTACGTAAGCATGGATATTCCCAATCTTTTCAATAAATAGTGGAATCAAGCAGTAAATAGTACAATCATATCAAGCATGCAATAGAAGGTGAATAAGACAATAAGGCAGATGCTTCAAGTATACAAATGATGCGTGAATCTTGGTGCACTTCCATCAAAAGCATACTAAGCACTAATCCTTTCATTCAGTTTCAATATATATCATGCAATTACTTAGAGGAGTCATCAAAAGGAATAGATTTGCAAGCCCATGTGAATAGCAAGACTATGGAATACTCTGAGAGGAGTCATCAAAATAAATAGATTTGCAAGCCCATATGAATAACAAGACTATGGAATACTCTAAGTAGCATGGCAGAGAATAATAAGCATCATGATGGTTGCTAAAGTAATAAGAGATAATCATAAGGAACAAGTCTAGCAAAAGGAGGAACATAAAATAAAGGAATAAAAATAAAAGAGAAGAAGAAAAGAAAAACAAGCACACAACATGCTGCATGAACACACATAAAGAAAGATAAGATGGAAAAATTGAATAGATGATGAATTTTTTTGAAAAATCCTAAAAATAAAGTAAAAAAATACAACTAAATGGCATGGAAATGCACTCATCCAAGCTTAAACTTCACATTGTCCTCAATGTGATCATAATGGAAAAATATGAGTGATAATGATAATAATACTATGGGTGAATGGAATATGATGACATGAATGACATGAAATCTTAATGCAACTACATGTACATGCAATGATGCATGAGAGCGCCTTCCCCCAAGCTAAACCAAACAATCCTATTCAAATGACTTGATCAATAAAATCACGACTTTGCTAAGCGTGATCAAGTCAAACGATTGAGAAAGTAAGTTTGTCATGAAGGAAGTGCTCGATGGGTGGTGAGCAAAAGGTTGGTATATATATAAATGTGAAGATGATGTCAATCACGAGCATATAATGGATTTAGGGTGTAAAAGATTATTGTTGCCAACATTGAGGAGAATTTATTCCGAACAAACTATCAAACAAATCTATACGGTCCTCTCGCTGTCGAGAGGATTCGTGTTTATTGAAAGCATAAAATTTTACACTATTGCTACACTACTGGATTGATATCACCTATAGCAAAATGCGGATTTAGTATCTTTGTCGGTGTCGACAACTGCTCCAATTGCTCCTTCCGTGGCTTCGCCAGGCGCATGTGTCCACGAACACCAACGAACTCTAGCAACGCATCCTCCAGCATTCCCATAAGGACTCCACATGTACCCTGCAGAGACTAGGATGCATTAGTTCGCTGCAAAAATTTCACACTCATAATAAAAGTATTCCAAAGAGGATCGTCTAGAGAAATATATGAAATAAATAGTGGTGGACGATACTTTCCTGGAAATAATTCATTATCCTCTTGCGTTGTGATAGCTATCTCTGTGGTATCCTCTCTCAGCTGCTCAGGTAACTCTGCTCTCGAATCAATTGAACTACCGCTCTCCTCTTGTTCGCACCTGCCATCAAAGGATAAGTCAGTGTATAAACCGGTGTCACAAAAGGATTCATCAAGTCTACTTCCCTGAACGTGGGTATCCCAATGTAGCTCTTCTCGAGCGTTGATCTCTTCGGTGTATGTTTCGATGACTTCATTCATTGGCGGCTGAGGGACTCCGTCAACTTCCAGTTACAGCTTATCATTTCTAATATCGACCCTAATGCTGCCTTTGATTGTTCTTTCCGGGGAGAGTTGATCAATGATGTAGGTAGCGAATAGTTGTTCAAGGTGGTCCTCTATATTGATGGCAATATGTCCCGTGGTCTGAACTTCATCCACGAGTTCCTCCAGTAGGGATGCAAAAGTTTCATCGTGTTGCAGGTCAGAGTCTGTATTCATCATTGCGCTTTCCGGATAACCTAATCAACAAAGACGAATACCTGAAGAAAAATTTCAGTGTCACAAGAGAATATAGAAATGATAATAATGGTGGCGAGGGTGAAAATTTCTTTTTGTTAATTTTCTTCTTCTTGGTAGTCTAATCAACCTAATTGTGACAAATTGGCACCCAATGGGAAACACCTCCCCGGCAACGGCGCCAAAAACTTGATCGGCCCCCAGATACACACACCGGGGGCACGACTGTAGTCTTACCGCAAGCGAACGGTGTAGTGGCGAGCGAGTATCGAACACGAGGATGGCTAATGACGGTACTCTCTTTTGATCACTAAGTATTGGTGGAAGAATGGTTTTGATAATGTTGTCACAATCGTTCAATTAACAATTCGAATTCAATATAATAAAGGCATCTAGAGCTAGATAATCCCCACTACGGGTTGTCATTTATCATCGTGAATTGTGAATCTCAATGTTGCAAGACTTGAATTGAGGTGAACTAGTCGTAACTGAATAGAGAACCAAGCTCACGCTCTCGGCTATTGCCGGTCTATAGCAACCTAGATTAGGGCCCACTCTCGTGCAAACCCTAACCTAAGCCACTAGCATTAGGATCGACATCATCGTCCAATCGCTCCTCGAGCCCACTATCGTGCAAACTTGAGTTACGATCTAGGTCGTGATAGTTCGTATTCGTCCAATCTCTTGCAAATGAATACATGCATAGGTTTATAATCAAAATCCTAGCTTTGGTCCAATCTCTTGCAAACCAAGTCTAGTGGATTTCGATTATAAACCTAAATCTAATATCTAAGCCTTCCCATCGATTAGAATCCAATCTCTAGCAAACCCCAAATCGATGGAAATTCCTAGCTATCCGTAATAAATCAATCACAACCTAACCTTCTATCAATTCTAGCAACATATGAATCCATTCATCACAATTCTAAAATCGAATCCATAGGTTCATCTCCATGCCCTAGAACAGCGGAACTACTCGCAATTCATCGTAGAAATAACAGAATAAACGAATGAAAACTTATAGCAATTCATAGTTGAAAGAAAGCAATTCACCAAAATGAGAAATTTCAATGAGAAATTTCAATAAGAAGAACAAACCAGATCTCCAATCCTCAATCTCCAGCTGGGAATTACAATTTGAATTAAGCTAAAACCTAATTTCTGGTCTCTCCCTTAACTAGGATGAAAACTAGCCTTAAATACAAGCCAAAAAATGGCCAGAAAATCCTGACACATTTGCCCCTGGCGCAGCCCAGAACGCTAGTTCGCGATATAGGCAGACTGCACCACTCGGTCGAGTGACAGATCCAAAGAAAACAGAGAAGTCGGGGGTTTTGGGGGTCTGGCGCTCTGCGCTACTCGACCGAGTAGAGTTTATCACTCAGTCGAATGGACTTTCTCATTCGGCCGAGTGAGTCTTCTGCTGTGCTTCTCGAAATTCCAGAGAGTCTGCTAAAATTCCTTTGGGAAGCTCTGACTCACTCGGGCGAGTGAATTTCTCCACTCGACCGAGTGAGATCATTTGCTCGGTCGAGTGGACTTTGACTCCGAGCGCTCTCGTATCAGTTGTACTCGGCCGAATGGGTTCCTTCACTCGGCCAAGTGAGCTGTCTGTTCGGCCGAGTGCCCTGTATCTGAAGTCGCATCTTCTCCTTCTCGCTTCCTCATCGATTCTATCGAACTTCTTCTTCTTCCACTCATCATCTAGCGCTGCTAGCTCTTTGATAGGGCCATAGGCGGTGCTCCGGTATGTGTGCAAGTCCCTTGATCTCATTTATGCTCCCGATCGCTCCATATCTCCTGAAATCCGACAAAAACAAGAAATAGTGAAAAGCAACGCGATATCGTTGAATAATCGTGAAAAACACGATATGGGCGATCAAAATGATATGTAAACATGCAGAAAAATGGTGTAAAATAAGGAGAGATCAAGAAGCGGCTGTCGGAGCTCTCGTCGATGGAGGGGGTCTCGTCGGTGGGCATTGTGGAGTGGAGGGGGGCATCGACAGGCGGTGTGAGGCGATGTCGAGGGATGCCGGTGGAGGCCTGGGTTTGCGGGGGAGGGTGTCACGCCCCGCTTCCCAAAACTACGGAGGCGAGGCGTGACTAAGGCCCGCTTGGGCCGGAGCTGTAAGGCTCGTGCCCAATAAGCGTCTGTAGGGGGCACCATTTAAAAATTCCATGTTCTTGCATATATATAATTTGGAACAACAAAAGTACAGAAAGAAAAGGATGCCTTCATTTTATAATAGAGATAATATCCAGCATGTGACAAGTCTAATAAGAAAGCCTAAGCATGGCAACAAACTGCAGAAAAGGAAAACTAATAGTACAAAGCACCCAACCTAGGCAGAGAGTAAAGTGGCGCTACTCACCCAGACTAAAAAAGTAGTAACCTCTCGAAGTCTGCAACTGTGGGGAACATTTAAGTCTGGTCCTCGTCAGGTACGTCCTCCGAGTCAACGTCCTCTGGCTCCAAGTACTCAGGTATGTCCGGCTTGTCCACGCACTCTGGCTCAACACCTGACGTACATCATGTTGGATATGGAAGACGTTTGTACACCCTTGTGGGGGATGTAAGAGGAAATACGGACCTCGAACGTCGCGTACACGAAGTCGTGTGCAAAGGGAATATGTTCCCTTGCGGAGAGGATCTCTAGATGAGTGGAAAAGTCGCATTTTATATGCATAAGTGCATGCGACATATGGCTAATAAAGGGAGAATATCTTAAGCTTATGTTGTACCATGCATATGGTACAACTTAAGCTTATAATGTGCCATGTATCATGGTACACCTTAATTAAGTTGTTCCAAAGGAACAACTTACCCTAAAATAACTACCTTGGGGGCTATAAATAAGACCCAAGGGTAAGCCATTATTTACACCTTTTGCATGAAATTCATGCATGCATCTTCATTCTAGCGAAGCTCTGCAGAAATCCTTCCTCTCCCTCTATCCAAGTTCTTAATCTAAAGTAGAGATTTAGATTGTGGATTTAGTAGCCTTACTCCGTTCGTGAGTAGACTCGATCCGTCGTGGCGAATCCGAAGGCGAAGTTCGTAGACTACCGTGCCGCGTACGCAAGCGTAAGTCTCAACTTTATTTATCGATCCTAACTCTGTTTTGGCAGGATCCTACATTGGTATCAGAGCCATATGGGTTCGCCCCGGTCAAACCGCCGCCCCGTCGAAACTATGAACGAGTCGTTGTCTTTTTCACGAATGGGTCTCCTACTATTACGGATATAGTAGGAACGCTTCGTGACGGAGAGAACGCAGTGGTTGTTCTTTTCACGTTAGGGTCTCCTATCATTACGGATATGGCAGGAACTCTCCGTGACGGGAAGAACCGACCGTTCACGTAGTATGTTATTTTTCATTTTTGGCACACGGCCATTAGGAAATAACTAATTTCATCGACGAACGAGTGCTTCATCGAGGAAGATGATGGTAGTTATTTCCATCGGGTAAGAGGAAATTTGGTGCATGTGCACCATGGCCAAATGGGCTATGAAGGCCATGCACCCCCCCTCCCCAAGCGGAGGGGGTTGGCTACGGCCAATAACCACCGGCGACCACCCCATCAAGGGGGAGGAGTATGTGCGGCAACCCCATTCAAAGGGGGTGACCGGCCATGGCCAAAGGGACCATGGCCGGCCAATGCCAAATGGCCTTGGCCATGACCGGCCATGGCCAAGCCATGGCCGGCCATGGCCAGGCCGGCAGTGGCCGGCCAAGGCCAGGCCGGCCATTGCCGGCCTTTGCCAAGGCCTGCCGGCCAGGCCGGCCCTGGCAGAGGCCAGGTCCGGTGCCCTGGCCATTGCCAGGGCCGGCGCCCTGGCAGAGGCCAGGGCCTGGCCGGCCCTGGCAGAGGCCAGGGCCAATGCCCTGGCCTCGGCCAGGGCCTGGCCGGCCTTGGCCGGCCTCGGCCAGGGCAGAGGCCCTGGCCGAGGGGGCCAGGGCCCCTGGCCGGCCAGGGCAGAGGCCCTGGCCGGCCCTTGGCCAAGCCCCGGCCAGGGCAGAGGCCCTGGCCGGGAAGAAATTGCAGACCAAAAATTGGTCGACCAATTTGGTGTTTTTGGTCGACCAATCTGGCAGAAGGTCTGGGTCGACTGCAAACTTGCCAACTGACCCATACGGGGTGACAAAAGGCCTTGGCAAAACTCGAATGTGCCGATTAGCCCATACGGGGCTAACCACAGTGCCGACTAGTTCATACGGGACTAACGTTTTAATAAAGTTTTTTTTAACTGGGGCTCTACTCCTTGAAGACTAGCCATAGTGCTCTACTTCATGCGAGATTAGCCAAGTCATTGTGCTCTACTCTACGGAGATTAGCCAATGTACTTATGACGTTGTGCTCTACTCTACGGAGATTAGCCAATGTATTTTAAATCTTTTGAAAAATACGTTTTCAAAAACGCTTTTCCGCTGCAAAGTACTATAAGAGTACTAACATTTGATAAAGTGAGGGAGAAATATTGAAAGTTACTCTAGATGGTGATTGGAAACATAGTGACCTTTCCGATTCTAGAGTAACATCTTCAATATTTTTCGAAAGTAACTTATCAAATTATGAATATCATTCCAAGTGGGAGTTGATTTTAGAACTATCCATATGGGATATTCTATTGTCATTTCAAGTGGGAATTATATTTGAAAAATACGTTTTCAAACTCGTTTTTCCGCTGCTAGTACTATAAGAGTACTATTGTTTGATAAGTGATGGGGGAATATTGAAGGTTGTTCTAGATGGTGATTGGAATCAAAGAGACCTTTTCGATTCTAGAACAACATCTTCAATATTTTTCGAAAGTAACTTATCAAATATAATATAATTTCAAGTGGGATTTATATTTTAAGAATTTTATGCAATGTGTTTTTTGATCGAACCTTCGGTTTTTATGTCTTTTGCAGCATTTTAAAAGTAAAATGTCTTCCGCTTCAAAGAATATCGTCGCTGAGTTAAACAAAGGTGAAAAACTCAACGGCGATAATTACAAACTTTGGTCCATTAAGATACAATACGTTCTAGAGGAGCAAGAAGTGCTCGAAACTCTAAAGAACGTTATGATTGAACCGGAGTTGGGCACTACGGCCCAACATCGAAGAGACAAGGAAGCTTTTGATGCTTGGTCTCGGAAGAATAAGATAGCGCGCATTACGTTATTAAGCAGTATGGCTGATGACATAATGCGCATCTTCCGAGAACATGACCTAGCCATGGACATATGGTCCAAGCTAGAGGAGAAGTTCGGTGGCACATCGGTGTCCAAACTTCGCGCCTTAACTATAAAGTTCGATACATATAAGAAACGTCCAGATCATTCCATGGGGAAACATCTGCGACATATGGCGAACCTTATCTCAGAGTTAAAGGACGCAGGTCATGTGCTCACGGATGAGCAACAAATCCAAGCAGTCATACGTTCCCTACCAAATGGGTGGGATCAAATGAAGATGCATCTCACTCACAATGAGAGCATCAAGACCTTCAGCGATGTTTCCAAGCACCTCGAATTAGAGGAAGAGCGGCTTGCGGCTGCCAAACCAAGTGCAGAAGTGCACATGGTTGCTAGTTCCTCACACGGGGGAAAGAAACGGAAAAATCGTTCGAAGTTCACTAATGAACGTAATAAGCAACCTGAGTCTACCAAGAAACCCAAACATAAGGGCGGGCACAAGAAATGGCACAAGAAGAAAGACTTGAAGAGGATCAAGTGCTTCAAGTGCAACAAGCTTGGTCACTATGCTCGTTCGTGTACGAGTGGAGGGGACGAGGTAACTTGTAAATATACTAGTTACATATGTGTTTCTAGTTCGATATTTCTTGTGGAATCTAATCCGTTTTGGATAATTGATTCAGGTGCCACCGACCACATAGCAAGGGACAGACGGTCCTTCGTGGAGTATCACCGGATACCCCATGGAACGAAGTGGATTTATGTAGGAAACAACACACGTGTTGAAGTGAAAGGCGTTGGGACTTGCAAGCTAGTCTTGGACAACGGCCGCACTCTCCTACTTCATGATGTCCTCTTCGCTCCAGATATTCGAAGGAATATAATTTCTGTGGTTGTATTAATGGGTCTTGGCTATAACTGGTTTTTTCATGATTGTAATGTGGACTTAAGTTGTAATAATACTCTTATTGGTACTGGGTTTGTATTTAAAGGATTTATTGTAATGAGTACAATGTATGATTCCTCATGTAATGAAAATTTCCTTATTGCAAATTCTAAGACTTATGAGTCTGATGTGAATTGTTGGCACGCAAGGCTTGGTCATATTGGACCAACGCGTATGGATAGACTTGCCAAACGTGGCCTTCTATCCAATGTTTCAAAGGTTGAAATGTCGACCTGCGAACATTGCCTTGTGGGGAAATCTTGTCGCAAGCTGTTTGGAACCGGCACAAGGGCCGAGGTTCCATTACAGCTTATCCATTCGGACATATGTGGTCCGATGAATGTCAAGACAAGACGCGGAAAGTCCTATTTCATCACTTTTATTGATGATTTCACCCGATTCGGACATATCTATTTGATATCCCACAAAAGTGAAGCTTTGGCTTGCTTTAAAAACTATATGAGTTTAGTGGAGAATCAATTAGATCGCAAGATTAAGGTCTTGCGAACCGATAGGGGCGGTGAATATCAATCAATAAGTTTTAAGGAACTTTGTGATGAAAAAGGCATAGTACATCAGGTAACTATGCCTTATACTCCTCAACAAAACGGTGTTGCAGAAAGGAGAAATAGGACTTTAATGGAAATGGTCCGTTCAATGATGGCGCAAGCTAACTTGCCAATCACCTTTTGGGGTGATGCATTATTGACGGCCACTTTCATTTTGAACCGTGTACCCTCGAAATCAGTTAGCTCCACTCCTTATGAGTTGTGGAACCAAAGGTCTCCTGACTTAAACATTTTGAAACCTTGGGGTTGTGCATCCTACGCACATATTTCCTCCCATAAGTATGGCAAACTTGGGCCAAGGGGAAGGAAATGTATCTTTATACGATACGCAGAAAACTCCAAAGGTTATGTTTTTGTTAGTCAGGAAGACAATGGTGGGCTAATTGAGTTTGAGTCGAGGGATGTCACTTTCTTGGAAAACGAGTTTCCAAGACAGGGCGAGATAAGTCAGGACTTATCTCTATTTGAGATTTATGATCAAGAAGGATTACCTCAATCGAGTGGGAAAATTCTTGGTGAAAATGAAAATACGTTTCAACCTTCAGCAATGGATTATACGAATGACGATTATCCTATTCCATACGGGAATAATGATCCAAGTGGGAGCAATTCTAACGACATTCCAAGTGGGAGTGATATTAGAATTGATCTAAATTCAAGTCAACAAGGACTTGAAGAATCTCAAATACGACGTAGTAGTCGTACAAGGTTGGCTCCTCTAAGATTTGAGGATGAATTTCCGCAAACCTTTATGACTTTACTACAAGAAGATGATGAGCCTGCTACTTTCAAACAGGCTGTATCTTGCCCTGCTAAAGACAAATGGATGGAAGCGATGCAAGAGGAGTTAGAATCCATGAAAGTTAACCAAGTCTGGGACTTAGTTGACTTACCCAGAGGACGTAGAGCTATTGGGAACAAATGGGTTCTCAAGATCAAGCATAAGGCTGATGGCTCTATTGACAGATATAAAGCTCGCCTTGTCGCGAAAGGTTTTACGCAACAGGAAGGGATAGACTACGAAGAGACCTTCTCACCTGTTGTTCGTTTTACCTCAATTCGCCTGATTCTGGCAATGGTAGCTTGCTTAGACCTCGAATTACATCAAATGGATGTAAAGACTGCCTTTCTCAATGGAGAATTGGACGAGGAGATCTATATGGAACAACCAACAGGGTTTGTAAAAGAAGGAAACGAACATAAGGTTTGTAAACTTCTTAAATCCATATATGGTCTTAAACAATCCTCGAGGTAGTGGTATATACGATTTCAAGAGGTTGTCTTATCAAATGGATTTTCCATGCTTGATGAAGATAACTGTGTATATATCAAGAGGAATAAGAACAAGTATGTTATTATGTCTCTATATGTAGATGCCATCTTAATAGCCGGAAATGACAAGGGCTTTGTGATGGATATCAAGGCTGGGCTTTCATCAGTTTTTGAGATGAAAGACATGGGAGAAGCCGCATATATCCTTAGAGTTAAGATTTCAAGGAATCGTTCGAAGAAACTTCTTTCTCTTTCACAGGAGACTTATATAAAGAAGGTTCTAGAACGTTTTAATATGCAGGACTGCAAGTCCATTGATACTCCAATAAGCAAGTGCGACAATTTATGTCTGAAATCATGTCCGAAGAACCAAAAAGAGAAGGAGATTATGGAAAAAGTTCCATATTCCAGTGCAGTTGGTAGTCTGATGTACGCTATGATGTGTACAAGACCGGACATCTGTTTTGCCGTTGGAATGGTAAGTCGTTACCAATCCAACCCAGGGCAAGTACACTGGAAAGCGGTTAAGAGGATAATGCGGTATCTCAAAGGAACTGCAGACTTTGCTTTATGCTATCAAGGAGATGCCTTGAGGCTCGAAGGCTACACTGATGCTGATTGGGCGGGTGATCTCGATGAGCGACGATCGACCTCAGGATATGTTTTTCTACTCGGATCTGGTGCAATATCCTGGAGTAGTAAGAAACAATCCTGCATCGCACTTTCAACCATGGAAGCCGAGTTTGTAGCATTTAGCATGGCAGTTCAAGAGGCTGTTTGGCTTAGGAAGTTCTTAGACAGGCTAATTAATGCAAGTGACTCAGGTGATGTACCTATACACAGCGATAGTCAAGCATCTATAGCCTATGTCAAAGATCCGAAATTCCATTGTAAGACCAAACACATAGATATCCGCTACAAATTTGCAAAAGACTATGATAAGACCAAGAAGGTAGACATAAGGTACATATCTACGCATGAGATGATAGCGGATCCGCTTACGAAGGCGATCCCCAGAGATGTGTTTTACAAACACTTATCATCTCAAGGATTGCGTAAGAGCTGAGTTGTACCAATGTAAATTCCCATGTCTGTAAATGATCAAAATTAATAAAAGAATAAGTTCTTTTTCCAACATTGCATATGAATTTCTTAAGAAATGTTTGTGTACATTTTTGAAATCTCAGCTGAATTGTGTGTATGTCGGACAGATTAAGGTTGACTCTCTCACATGAGCAACCGCCTTATCTTATCAGATGGATAAGATAGAGATGAGACTAGTTTAAAGTCAAAATCATTAGACGAATGATTTAGAGTCATGACTTTAACAAGATAGTCGAATGAAAGATCTGCATCATATGGATGCTTACAAAAGATCTGAGATCTGTATCACAAGGATATTAAGATCTCATTGGATTTTTTAATCCTATCTGTCTTATGTAGGATGAGAGTCCGGAATATTTCATGGGTAGTAAAGGGACTCAAAAGATAGGCACTGTGGTGTCTGATCTTTCATCCGTACAACATCATTAAGACATACTCTCCCTGGGAAAGGAGTGATGTTGTAATACGTGTTCATACCACGTATGCATTTCGACCACTGAGTTAGTAGCAATATTGTTTGCTATTATGTGAGACTCAAAGGCCATATGGGCCTTAACTCTTACCCTCAAGGACTCCAATTGGTTCCTTTAGATTTGACGAGATGATCGCTATCTTAGCGTGTTACTTATGGGCTATGATAATTCGGCTCGGCGGGGCACGTT
Organism: Scilla litardierei; assembly: GCA_030789695.1. Lineage (NCBI taxonomy): Eukaryota > Viridiplantae > Streptophyta > Magnoliopsida > Asparagales > Asparagaceae > Scilla > Scilla litardierei. The sequence goes on along the minus strand of CM061142.1, from coordinate 667,874,019 downwards.
AGAAAAGCGAGTCTAGTCAAGATCAGAAGGTTCGCAAGAAGAGGAAGATTGATTTCATATTCGCATTTGGACTTTAATGATTCAAAGCTGGCCAGCCAATTGTAATCCAGATGGGATTCAATTGTTGAATATAAAGTATAAGAAATGTGAAGAAATAATCTAGGGTAAAGCATGCGTTGAACTACTCAACTTTGCACCTTCGAGGTCGTTGTGTATCTCTAACAAGTGCACAACAACAGACTCTACGCGCATGACGGTCGCACGGTCTATTTCTCGGTATGATAGATGAAAGAACTAAGAGAAAGACGTTCTCTTACAATCCCCTCAAGTGTGAGTGGGAGATGTTGGATATGGAAGACGTTTGTACACCCTTGTGGGGGATGTACGAGGAAATACGGACCTCGAACGTCGCGTACACGAAGTCGTGTGCAAAGGGAATCTGTTCCCTTGCGGAGAGGATCTCTAGATGAGTGGAAAAGTCGCATTTTATATGCATAAGTGCATGCGACATATGGCTAATAAAGGGGGAATATCTTAAGCTTATGTTGTACCATGCATATGGTACAACTTAAGCTTATAATGTGCTATGTATCATGGTACACCTTAATTAAGTTGTTCCAAAGGAACAACTTACCCTAAAATAACTACCTTGGGGGCTATAAATAAGACCCAAGGGTAAGCCATTATTTACACCTTTTGTATGAAATTCATGCATGCATCTTCATTCTAGCGAAGCTCTGCAGAAATCCTTCCTCTCCCTCTATCCAAGTTCTTAATCTAAAGTAGAGATTTAGATTGTGGATTTAGTAGCCTTACTCCGTTCGTGAGTAGACTCGATCCGTCGTGGCGAATCCGAAGGCGAAGTTCGTAGACTACCGTGCCGCGTACGCAAGCGTAAGTCTCAACTTTATTTATCGATCCTAACTCTGTTTTGGCAGGATCCTACACCCAAGAGAAAAGGAACTGTACGTCAGGTAAAGTCTACAAGGAGGGGGTTAGACTTTACTGCAAGTGTATGGTAATTTAAAAGCAACATTTTACTGGTTGTTTAACATGCTGAGGTTACGACATGACAGTTATACTAAGTAGAAAGTAAAACGGTGCAGGAAAAGTAAACGCGATAGGCAGTAGCCGTAGCGTGTGCTACCAGCTACGGGACAAAGTTGGATGGGATAGGACAAGACAAGACAAGACACGTGTGACTCGAAGGGTTCACGCCTTACGGTTTGAGGGCGGCCAGACCCTCTCCCCGTGCGACCGCTCAACCCTACCCCAAACCAAGTGCTCAAGACAAGACAATACATGGATCACTCTTGCTTGGAGAGCATCCGAAACGCCCTTAGGCATTTTGTGTAACAGGGATCACTCTCGCTTGGAGAGCATCCGAAACGCCCGCAGGCGTTTTGTAAAACATGGATCACTCTCACGTGGAGTGCATCCGAAATGCCCGCATGCTTTTTGTAAAATAGGGATCACTCTCGCGTGGAGAGCATCCGAAACGCCCGCAGGCTTTTTGTAACAGGGACCAAGACAAGACAAGTAACAAGGAGTTGTTCATTCTAGGGGGTCCACACACGCACACACAGGTGAAACCTATGATAGCAGTTGTTGTTGTTGATTCTAGGGGGGTCCACACGCACGCACACACAGAGTAGCCATAAGGTGTCAGTTGTTGTTGCGCTTAGACTTCGTCACCAAGTCTAAGCAGTCAAGGAGATCCGGGACGCTATCATTTCACGTCCAGTTCTCTTTAAATGTTCTTTAACTTCCTAAGAAAGGTAAGGCCTAAACATGGCCGTAAGAACACAAGTGTAAACACTTGCTTGCGGTAGCGAGTGCGTTGTCTGTACGAAGCTGTAAGGATCCTGCCTATGGAGAAAACACTAGAAGGGGGGTTGAATAGTGTTTAAGAAATTTAAAACGATAGTTACACCAAATTAAAATGCTAACCAACAATATAGCACGAAATTAAAAATAAACCCAAATAAGAAAAAAAATGCAAACACAATTATGTTTCTAGGGTTCGGATTACCCAAGTCACTTCCCGACTTGTTCCCGGTAATCCTACGTCCCTTCTATCTGGATACCTCCGGATACTCAAGTTAGAACCCTAACTTGAGGTTTCCTTAAAACCTACTTGTAGCAACCCTACAAGTGAAATTGAATACAATCGATGTCCTTGACTCCCATAACTTGGGAGCAAGCAAATCGATCTCACAACCAGAGAGCAAATTCAATTTACGAAAGAAATGAAATATGAAAGCAACACTTACAATCACATATGCCTTGAAGTAGAGCTTGAAGGAGAAGTGTGATGTGTGTTGTAGACTCTCTTGGAAGAGAGGAGAAAGCCCTTTCTCTTGACTGCACCAAATACCTAGAGGATCACTCTTTGGTTCTAGGTTAGAGAGCAAGAGATCAAAGATTGGAATTCTTAGGGCTTGGGATTTGATAGCTTTAAACTTTAGAATGAAATCTTGGAATGAAAACTTGGAAGAATTGGTCACCTCTCAATGGAACAGTAGAAGCCCCATTTATAGATTTCTCAAATCCACAAAACAGTTTAGGCAAAAACCCTTTTGGAATCCGTAAGAAAATTCTCAATGATAGAAACTGAACTCGCAACAGTCGATTGTTGAAGAAACCGCAGTCGACTGTTGAATAGTCAGCATGGATAGGTAAGAATTCATAACGGTAACTTACCACGTGGAAAGTCGACTGGTGAAGCAAAGACAGTCGACTATTGAACCAACAGGCGACAGTAAATACTTCTACAGGCAACTGGCCGAAAGAATGGCAAGTCGAAGAAATCCGGATATCCTGTAAGATAATAGGACAAACGACTGATGAGGATAATACAGTCGACTGTTAATCAAAACAGGTGACTGTAAATCCTTATACAGACGACTGTCAAATACCCTGAGAATTGTAGGAGAATAATGCCCTCCAGGCTATTTATCTCTGTATGAATAGCACAAACATCTTGTTCGAAATAACAGTAAGCTGTTTGGTAATGATTTATCTAAGTTATATTATAATGTAGTTAACATTAGACATTAACTTAGATAAAGTCTTGAGACTTTATGCAAGGTCAAACAGGTATCGAGATGAGTATCTCGATCATGGAGAAATGTTTGACCGTCTGTAGCATAAGTCTAAAAGGGTTCGTGGTCGTAGATGTTTCGAGACAAGGATATCGAAACATCAGATAGAACATTGTGTCTTAGTCTTCACCGTTAAGCGGTGGCGATGATCTCATGATCGTTCGACTTGGCGAAGTCAGAGACGAGACACAGGTGCTCATTTGAGAATGAGTTCACTGAACGATCCACAAGAGTTATCATATGGTTACGTTGACCAATCTGTCAATGATAACTCTTAGTGATGATAAGCTAGTTGGTCTTTTAACTTGAGGTCATTTTGACGAACCTGTGCGTGAACGGTGCCACTTAGATCACTGACCTGACTTCGAGGCTAGGCCTGTTGAAAGGTCTTCGATTGGGTGTCACTTGAAGCGTACGAGAAGAGTAATGACCAAGGGAGGATTCGTCTCTCCCGGTCAATGGAGTTAGTGTCGTAGAGTTAGTTCGGTCTTTAGTAAAAACTCTGCGCAGAGTATGTTGGAAGAAGTCCAACATTAGTTGACTAAAGATCGATAGAAACTAACCGGAGTCAAGTTATTGGGGTTGAAAGTTTGACCGTACCCTAAACTTGATCTACACGACATATTTAAGACGAAAAGACTATAATTGCGGAATTCATCACGGACACAGTCAGAGTGGTCCCGACAAGACTCATGTCAATGAGTCAACCACATAATGATGATTCCTGAAGCAGGGGCAGTAACCACTGCTCGTGGTCACTGCCGTATAGGGCTTCGAGCCCAACCTGTTGTAAGGGTCAGGCTGTAGAGTCTCAAACAGAGTGTGACCTTCGTCTAGTAATAAGTAGAAATCAGTTAGGGAGAATATTTTGCATTTTGATGCAAGGGATGGAATAATTGCATTTGATGCAATATGATAATTTAAGCTTAGATAGGGAGTATTTTGCATTTGATGCAAAAGTGATTAAATGTGTTTTAAATTGTTTAAAACAATATTTAATAATATAAATGCAAGGAAAAGTTCTCGGGTAAGACGGGAATGTCCCGGTCTAGACCTAGGTTCGAACGGCGTCCAAATCGGACACCAGATGCCCAAGTTACGCCCAAAACAGACCAACGGGTCAGACCAGGCAGACCCAGATCAGACCAGGTCTGTTCTGGTCTGCTGGTCAAGAGCAGAAAAGACAAGGCCTGGGCAAGCCCAGGCACTGGCCTGGACTTGCCCAGGGCCTGGGCGAGCCCAGGCGGCTGGGCGAACCCAGGCGCGGCCTGGGCTCTGCCCAGGTGCGGCCTGGGCTGATCTGCGCATGCTGGAGTGTGGGGCCCACCTGTGGGCCCCAGTTTTAGGGGTTTGAACCCTTGATAGGTGCAGAATTTTGACGGCTCAGTTTTTGCGGAAAACTAGCCGCGGGCTGATCTTTGGACGGTCAATTGGAGGGTTAAACGAACTCCGATTGATGAACGGTTTTTTCCTATGTGTTCACCGTTGAACACCCTTCGAATTGATAGGTTGTATCAATCCTGAAGTTCAACGGTGAGTGAGTTAAAATTCACGGAAGTTTACACTGTGTGAAGTGCAAACTAACTTGATTTTAATCAACTCAAATTAATAGTCCCACATCGGATTTTGAGAAAAGGGGAGAGTCCGCCGCCTATATAAATAGGGGTCTGCTCTCCTCCTCAAAACTCGTCCCAAGCTCTAGATCTGAGCGGCTCTCGTAAATGTTGGAGCACGCTCGGATCTAGGCTTAAAATAATATTTCTTCTCTCTCTATAAATTTCTGCCTTGCTCCTGAGGGCTCTAGCAAAGCCGCAAAGGAGTTCGGATTTAGATCCAAATCTAGGCGGAGGTTTCACTCGTGTGAAACTTTCTTCGGCGCGTTGTTGGCTCAGCGACACGGGATTGATCACCTCGGGATGCGGAGCGGTTCGAGGAGCAGTTCGGGGAGCGGTTCGAGGAGCGGCTCGGCGTGGGACGGGAGCGGCTCGGAAGACGGAGCAGAACATCTCGCCTGCTCCAGGGTTGAGATTCCGGGTATGTGTTTATTAGCATTAGTTTAATTTAATCGCAGTAGGTTAGATCCTTCTTGGGATGGTCAGATCCATTCCAAGTTGGCATAGATCTTGGCTAAGGGTCTTGGACCTTAGGGCTAAGTTAAAATTGTTTTAACTGCATGTTAATTAGATTAACAAGTTTTTCTTCCGCTGCAAATTGTTTTTCTGTCTATGTTCCGTCCGACTTAGGACGGGACTAGAGTTTTTGTACCCTAAGGGTACCGCGAAATCCCTTCAGTGGTATCAGAGCCTAGGTTTGCGTAGTCGATCTAGCACTGCGATTTCATTAAACCTGTTAAGGCTTTTTAAAATACTTTTCTATTTTTTTATAGTTATAATATAATTATAAAAATGTTTTGATGTTCAAAATTCTATGTGATAAATTTTTGAACATGAAAATTTTAAATGACGTTTTAAAATTTATGTGATAATTTTAAAACTAATTTTAAATCTTTAAAAGTTTAAAGTTATTTTGGATGCCTAAAATTTTTATATGATAAATTTTTAAGCATGGAAATTTTAAAATGGTGTTTTAAATTTATGTGATAAATTTAAAATTGATTTTAAGGCTTTAAATTTATGCGATAAGTTTAAAATGTTTTAGATGTTTAAAAATTGTATGTGATAAATTTTTGAACATGAAAATTTTTAAAGTGATGTTTTAAATTTATAAGAATATTTTTAAAACTGATTTTAAAAGTCTAAAATTGTTTATGCGATAAACTTTAGTCTATTTAATTGTTAAATAGTTGTACACTTTATTTTATGTGATAAAATTAGTGTAGCTTTATTTTAATGGCTAGTTCCTCTTGTCCCTTATTTGATAACACAAGACAACCCTTTAGGTTAGCCATTAAGAAATGATTAAAATTTATTACTTGAATTTTAATGACATGCTATGTTTTAATAAAACATTAACAATGCTTCAAGACCTAATTCCTGATTAGGGTAGTCCCTTTAATGAATTTTTTAATTCTAATTGTTATTATTAATTTTCATTAAAGGACTTCGCTTTTAGCGTTGGTTAATAAATTTATTAAAATCCTAATAACGATTAGGATAGCACGTGAACCTTATAGTTGATAAGGACTTAATAAAAGTTATTAAACAAATCCTAAAATTTTGAATTTAAGGATTCAACTAGTTGATAGGATTAATTAGTTGTTAATAAAAGCTGTTTAGTCTATGGCATACATACAAAAAATGACAAGCTTCATTCAATGGACCATGATCCAGTCAATGTGCTTGGCTAAGAGTTCTGGATCACCCTTTAAGGGATAGTGATCCTGGCTTAGTCAATTCCCTGGCTGAGTTCCGCTGGACCGCAATGTCGTGAATCATGATTGTATGACACCCTGTACTATATCTAAGTCAAATACGTTAATGATATTTTTCAAGATTAGCCGTAGCCCTCCTTATTTTAGGGGTTAGCAACTATAGGGCCCGTGTTACAGTTGTTGAGATACACTCAAGCTGTGACATGGCAACCCGGTAGAAACCAACTCCTTAAATACATAAGATGAAATCTTGACTGACCCAAACCGTCGTCTCGTACCCTGAGCGCCGGCGTAAGTTAAGTCAACGATGTAGTCTTACTTGATGTAAGTCTAAGACCTGACCCAAACCGACGTGTCGTGAATACACCGAGCGAAGGGGCAAGTCAGGCTAGACGCGAAAACAAGGGTCCGACTAGACTAGACATTGTGATTTGGATGAGCACACTCATGATCACAAATGGCTAGGGGTAAAAACCGATAAGAGGGTTATATCTGATATAATCGATGAAGAGTCATCTTCCGATTACAAAGTCAATCAACTTGTTGAGCTACACTCAAGGTTGTTTAGACTCAAGGTGATTGGATCTCTTACCCATTAATTTTAATTCGATTAAATCGTTCGTTATTAAGCTTTGAAACGATCGTAAAAATAGTGGGAGGTATAGATAGATAAAAGACATTCTACCTATATTTAATATTGAACCTATGCTAAACTAGGGTAAGACTATGTTTACGGAAGGAATCAACTTACAATTTTTTAATGGAATAAGTTAACTGGTCAATTAGGTTGATTAATTGAATATCAAGTTAAATTCTAATTGATAAAATTAAAACTATATTCTCGTTGACATTTAAATGACCTTCTAAAGAACAGACTTAAGAAATATGATTTCATTAAGTTCTGGGTTCAACAAAATAAATGCACGTTACATGACACTCGTCTCTACATGGGACAGCTTGAACATATAGGATAGTCGAAGTATGTTTCTCCCTACAACTTATGAGCTACACTCAAGGTTGTATGGACAAACAATTTCGATCCGCAAAGTTCGAAAATTCGATCAAATTGTTTGAGTCGAATACGAGTGCATGAGCGATGCAAGGCTATGTATCCCAACCGGATCTTGAGACAAGCAACTTCTTGAGCTACACTCGAGATTGCAACTCTCAGGCGTTTGGATACATGCGATGCTTGCATGGCTATTTATTTATGTTGGGTTATTTAATATCTAAATATGATTTAGAAAAGGAATCATGCACTCTGGAAAGTCAATTGAGAAAGTTAGTTTAATTTATCATTAGTAAAGGCAATAGTAGGAGGAAATGAAAATGTGACATATTCTGATGTCACGATTTCATAATTATTGTTATACAAAAGGTTAACACATTTTGACGAATGTCGTCACATTGCTTCTGAAGCAATGAGTAATATGTATAACGATAATATATATATATATATATTAAATGTTAATATATAAATACACAAGATAGTAGCAAACTTATATGGAGAAATAGACTAGGCCGTATCGAGAGACTAAGCTTCACAAGTCACATAAAGAGGGGTCTGACCTCTCGTATTATGAAGTCTACAGACATTTGTGAGTCTTATCCTCTTAGATATAATGGCCGAAACCCATCTGTAAGACAGTGGGAGAATGAGTTGTCGAACTCAGTCTCGTACATACTGATGTACCCGAGTCTAGATTAACCAAAAGTAAGTTAGTCGTATATTTTATTAAGACACGTGTTCTTGATGAAACACAAGTCTGATAAAATAAGGAACGAAATGACTAAAGTATTTAAACTGATTCGATTAGATCGAATGGTCAAATACTTAGCTATATTAAATCTTGCATAATTAATAGAATATATGATTTTCTCTCAGGTCAAGTCTGTTAACACATCCGTGTGTTAAAGGTATGAATCACACTAAGTTAGACTTGGTGCGATCCATAGCAAGTGACTCTGAGTTAAGTCCTCCCTCTGGATTAAGTCCCAGATAGTAATGCCTAGGTTTTGATAATGTTCTATGAGGACATATCAATAAGATATTCATTAAATCAATCTTTAAGAAGTTGTATAATTACTCGAATTTCGTGAGACGAATTGTCGAGTTAGACATCATAACTGATGATGACTTAGTCAACTTCCAGGATGAAATTCGGAGTAGTAACTCCGATTTAAAACTTGATGCAATCAGAATAGGTCCGTGTGCGTAAATAAATTTGAGAATTTAGTTTACGTGCCCAAGGAAAATGTTTTCTCACTTTCTGCAAGTAAATCTTTAAGTTGAAAGATTGGTGTAGAAAGAAAGTAGTGAAGTACAATCATGTTGGTCGAAAACGGTTTTCATCCTAATTCCTATAAAACGGATTATGTTGAAACCGTCTCGCCAGCAGATGTGTACAGATCTACTTGGACCAAACTCGATGTAAAACGCTCATGTTGACCATGAAAATTGGAGCATTCACTTATAAGTTCGTTTTTCTAAATATGATTTAGACGGACCAACTTATATGAATTAGCCAGAGAGTTTTCAAGATCAGTGGGAGCATATAAATTACATGCAAGACATCAAAGAGATGTAACATGTAGTCTGACAAAGTAATCAAAAGGTTTGATACTTTATCAAAAATAGATATGAGCCATTTGAAATAACCAGTAACATATTTAAAATTATTATCGTAAGGTACGATGAACTGGATAAGATCCAGGGAAATAAAAATATTATGGATTCCGAAAGACCAAGTGAATTATTTGAATGAGATTCAAATGGATGGTCTAATATGAACATAGAAACCCCTTAAGTCTATAGTGTAGACGGTTTTAGCAGATCCACTCACGAAGGCTCTACCACATGAAGTCGGAAAAATTTATGTGGAAAACGGTATAAGATACCAAGATAAATGGGCCTGAGTGCAAGTGGGAGATGTAGGAGAATAATGCCCTCCAGGCTATTTATCTCTGTGTGAATAGCACAAACATCTTGTTCGAAATAACAGTAAGCTGTTTGGTAATGATTTATCTAAGTTATATTATAATGTAGTTAACATTAGACATTAACTTAGGTAAAGTCCCGAGACTTTATGCAAGGTCAAACATGTATCGAGATGAGTATCTCGATCATGGAGAAATGTTTGACCGTCTGTAGCATAAGTCTAAAAGGGTTCGTGGTCGTAGATGTTTCGAGACAAGGATATCGAAACATTGGATAGACCATTGTGTCTTAGTCTTCACCATTAAGCGGTGGCGATGATCTCATGATCGTTCGACTTGGCGAAGTCGGAGACGAGACACAGGTGCTCATTTGAGAATGAGTTCACTGAACGATCCACAAGAGTTATCATATAGTTATATTGACCAATCTGTCAATGATGACTCTGAGTGATGATAGGCTAGTTGGTCTTTTGACTTGAGGTCATTTTGACGAACCTGTGCGTGAACGGTGCCACTTAGATCACTGACCTGACTTCGAGGCTAGGCCTGTTGAAAGGTCTTTGATTGGGTGTCACTTGAAGCGTACGAGAAGAGTAATGACCAAGAGAGGATTCGTCTCTCCCGGTCAATGGGAGTTAGTGTCGTAGAGTTAGTTCGGTCTTTAGTAAAAACTCTGCGCAGAGTATGTTGGAAGAAGTCCAACATTAGTTGACTAAAGATCGATAGAAACTAACCGGAGTCAAGTTATTGGGGTTGACAGTTTGACCGTACCCTAGACTTGATCTACACGACATATTTAAGACGAAAAGACTATAACTGCGGAATTCATCACAGACACAGTCAGAGTGGTCCCGACAAGACTCATGTCAATGAGTCAACCACATAATGATGATTCCTGAAGCAGGGGCGGGAACCACTGCTCGTGGTCACTGCCGTATAGGGCTTTGAGCCCAACCTGTTGTAAGGGTCAGGCTGAAGGGTCTCACACAGAGTGTGACCTTCGTCTAGTAATAGGTAGAAATCAGTTAGGGAGAATATTTTGCATTTTGATGCAAGGGATGGAATAATTACATTTGATGCAATATGATAATTTAAGCTTAGATATGGACTATTTTGCATTTGATGCAAAAGTGATTAAATGTGTTTTAAATTGTTTAAAACAATATATAATAATATAAATGCAAGGAAAAGTTCTCGGGTAAGACGGGAATGTCCCGGTCTAGACCCAGGTTCGAACGGCGTCCAAATCGGACACCAGATGCCCAAGTTACGCCCAAAACAGCACAACGAGTCAGACCAGGCAGACCCAGACCAGACCAGGTCTGTTCTGGTCTGCTGGTCAAGAATAGAAAAGACAAGGCCTGGGCAAGCCCAGGCACTGGCCTGGACTTGCCCAGGGCCTGGGCAAAAGCCCAAGCGGCCTGGGCAAGCCCAGGCCTGCCTGGGCTAAGCCCAGGCGCGGGCCTGGGCTCGCCCAGGTTGCTGGGCGAACCCAGGCGCGGCCTGGGCTCTGCCCAGGTGCGGCCTGGGCTGATCTGCGCGCGCTGGACGTGTGGGGCCCACCTGTGGGCCCCAATTTTAGGGGTTTGAACCCTTGATATGTGCAAAATTTTGACGGCTCAGTTTTTGCGAAAAACTAGCCGCTGGCTGATCTTTGGACGTTCAATTGGAGGGTCAAACGAACTCTGATTGACGAACGGTTTTTTCCTATGCGTTCACCGTTGAACACCCTTTGAATTGATAGGTTGTATCAATCCTGAAGTTCAACGGTGAGTGAGTTAAAATTCACGGAAGTTTGCACTGTGTGAAGTGCAAACTAACTTGATTTTAATCAACTCAAATTAATAGTCACACATCGGATTTTGAGAAAAGGGGAGAGTCCGCCGCCTATATAAATTGGGGTCTGCTCTCCTCCTCAAAACTCATCCCAAGCTCTAGATCTGAGCGGCTCTCGTAAATGTTGGAGCACGCTCGGATCTAGGCTTAAAATAATATTTCTTCTCTCCCTATAAATTTCTGTCTTGCTCCTGAGGGCTCTAGCAAAGCCGCAAATAGTTCGGATTTAGATCCGAAATCTAGGCGGAGGTTTCACTCGCGTGAAACTTTCTTCGGCGCGTGGTTGGCTCGGCGACACGGGATTGATCGCCTCGGGATGCGGAGCGGTTCGAGGAGCGGCTTGGCGTGGGACGGGAGCGGCTCGGAAGACGGTGCGGAACATCTCGCCTGCTCCAGGGTTGAGATTCCGGGTATGTATTTATTAGCATTAGTTTAATTTAATCGCAGTAGGTTAGATCCTTCTTGGGATGGTCAGATCCATCCCAAGTTGGCATAGATCTTGGCTAAGGGTCTTGGACCTTAGGGCTAAGTTAAAATTGTTTTAACTGCATGTTAATTAGATTAACAAGTTTTTCTTCCGCTGCAAATTGTTTTTCTGTCTATGTTCCGTCTGACTTAAGACGGGACTAGAGTTTTTGTGCCCTAAGGGTACCACAAAACCCTACAAGAATTTCCAGAGAGCTGAGTCAATAAATTGGCTCACAGACAGAAGACTGTTGCAGCATATACAGTCGACTGATCCAAGGGACAGTCGACTGTATATACAACAGTAGTCGACTGGCCGTAAAAGTCAGATCAACATAGTTTGGGCAGAAGGATAGACAGGCGACTGATTTACAAAACACAGTCGACTGTCACTAGGACAGTCGCCTGTGAATCATTCATCAATGGCATGTGCGAAATAAACAGAAAGGCCCAAAACTAGATTGTAAAAGTTTGTGCATAACAGGCGACTGTAGAACAAAACACAGTCGACTGTTTTTGAGACAGACGACTGTAAAATGTTCAGCAGTCGACTGTTATAAACAATCCAAGCACAATCACTAAGAAATGAATTGGGGTCAAAGGACAATTGATCTAATGATGTCCTAAGACTAAAATGAAGATGTGTGTGAGTGCTCCATCAAAGTTATACTTCTAAGCTACATACTAGAAGAGATAAAAGAAATTTACATTCATGAAATCTCTCTTCTATCCATCGCATGAGCTTGAAGTCTTCATGGAGCTTCAATCAACATCTACAATCACCCAATCCATTTTCATTTGCCTTCAATGACATTTGAGAGTTATCCATTGCTAGAAGATCTTCATAAATAGTTTAGGCAATGGATTAACTACACAATAGGGGATTAGTCATAAGTATTTATGTTTTCTCATCATTAACACCAAGTAGGGAGAAGTGCAATACTCAACATTCTCCCCTCTTTTGATGATGACAAACAAACATAAACAAAAAGATAAATAATTGTGTGTAATGAAAACTTACTCCCCCTTCATAGATGCCAATCAAGTTAGTCAACAAATAATAGGGCATCTACATATCAATTGAAGCAAATGAGTAAGATACGCATGAATTTAATTCAAGAAATCTAGGAATTAAAATCCATATTCATTGTAATCTTACTCCTCCTGAATCTAAGGCAACTTCAATCTTAGATTCAAAGTGTTAGAACATAATAGCACATTCATAATGAATCTTGTATGTTTATTTCTATCCCCTTATGGCATTATCCAAAAAGGTGGGAGTAAATAACAACAAAAATAATCGTGTTATATACGAACTAACAATAATCAAGGAGTATAAAGATATAGAGAATCAAAAACTCATAAGCACATCATATACGTATGTGAATAGAGGAATTAAAGTCCAATATCAACATTTTAGATATACGAAACAGAAAATGGTTTTAAAAAAATGCATCACTTCAGAGATAGCATGAAATATCCAATAACAAATCCACATTGTCTCAACAAAACATCAGAAGAGAATAAATCATTCAAGGAGACAATGAGACAACCATCATACAGATAAGAAAATCAATTATACATGGTGTGACACATGAGATTCAGCAGCAACATCATATATATATATATATATATATATATATATATATATATATATATATATATATATATATATATATATATATATATATCTATTCTATAAAATAGGGATGTTATCATGGGTTTTTGGATAAGAGTTTTTGTATAAGATAAATGGTTAAGAGAAAATGGTTAAGAGAAAATGGATAAGAGAATTTGGATATGTGTAATTGGGTATGTTAGTTAATAGGTTTTGTATGAGAAATTGAATATGAGAAATTGAGAGATGAGAAATTGGATAAGTATTTGAAATCTCAAAAATTGATGACTAGGACAAGTTTTATATGCTTGGGGGGAATTTTGTTTGAAAACTCAAAATTGGAAAGCTCAAAAATTTGAAAACTCAAATGTTAACTCAAAATTTTTGAGAGGGAAATAAAACTTGGGGGAAATAACCATGTGGGAAAACAAAACGGGGGGAAACAAATTCTCTCTCCCCCCTCAGTCTCCCCTGAGCTCCCCGCCGTCGCCCTCAACCTCTTCATCATCCGCCACTCCTCCCCCTCCTCCCCCTGCTCATCGCCCTCCCCTCTGCCACCTCCACTGCTGCTCGAAGATGTGGCGGCCCTCCCCTGCTCATCGCCCTCCTCTGAGCTCGAAGAAGTGGCGGATCTGAGGGTGGTCTGACAAGATGACGGCATTCCGGAGCTCGAAGAAGCCGAAGACGAGCGCTCGAAGAAGTGGCGGCCCTCCCCCTCATTGCCCTCCCCTGAGCTCCGACGAGGATCTGAGGGTGGTCCGATAAGAAGTTGTCATTCCGAAGCTCGAAGAAGCCGAAGACGAGTGTTCTAAAAGGTAAAATTCAATCTACTTCTCCGATCAAAATTCAATTTTGCCCCTGAAATTCATATCGCTTTACTTCTCCGTCGATGTTATTAGATCCCCCCCAATTTCGTACTTTGCCCCTTCATACTGTTTTTTGGAACTTCATTTTTTCAGATAATGGCATCGAAGCTTTAACGGGGCTGATGCTGGTGTTGTTGATTATGCTTTCCACAAGCAAGTATTAGCTCTGTGTTTATTCAGTTCTCAGTTTGTATTGTCGGATTTTATTAGGATTTAAAGTTGATAATGCCCTTAGCCCCATAACTTCTGTTTGCATTTGAGCTTATGTTATCATTCATTTTTTTGAGATTAACAAACACAACTAGACGAATGATCTGATAACTCCATTTATGTAATCATGCATTCTTTTTAACTACGCTGCGAATTTTCCAAAGCAATTTCTGCATGGTGCAATGCTAGGGAATGGTTCTACTCATTATACAAGCGCGTCATGCAAGCGCGTCATGGTTCTACACCTATTGAGAGTCTATTTGATCTGTGATATTTAACACCATGTAATGCCATGTGATTCTGTAACAGGAGGAGCATTTTGAGATTAGAGCTCGGAAGAACCACGAGTCTGAACCATTGGAGTGGAGCAACACAAGGCTATGTGATTCACTCAATGTGTATGATTTCTAATTCTCTTCCCAGATTCATCAAACTAACATGCAGCCCTAAGTGGCAATGGGATAGCTCATAAATGGGTAGCAATTGTTCAAGTCTTTAAGTGTTTAATTGTTCAGGTAATCAACGAGACCCTTCGAGTGGCCAACATTATCAGTGGAGTTTTCTGGCGAGCTACAGCTGACATCCATTTTAAAGGTCTTGCTCTAAATTTGCTTCGTATCTTGGCAGATTTTTCTGTGACATGTTCTGGCAGTTTTTTTCTTTTGCCAAAACTGAATGATAAACATATAAATTTTTTTAATAAACGTATATAGTTGTCCATATCTTTTTGGAAACAAATTGATACAAAATTTTCATGCTCTTTTATTAAAGGTGGACATGATACAAGATTCCAAAAGGATGCAAGGTATTTGCTTCATTTAGGGTTGTTCACCTTGATCCAGAAAACTTCAAGGATGCCCATATCTTTAATCCCTGGAGATGGCAGGTAAATTCCCTCTTTGTTTCTTTAACTATTTTTGTACCATCTTCATTCTGTTATGCCAGAGATGGTACAACGCCACATTTCTTCTATGTATCTTTGCATAATTCACCCAAGGGATCACCTTTATTTACACACACACCCACACCCATAAGGAAAACTGGATATGCAGCATAGAATATTTTTTAGTTTGATATGTATGCATGATCATGATGTGCAGGCTGGAATAGGTGGAGGAACTGGAACTGGTGCTGCTCCTATAATAGCGTAGACATCAAAATCAATGGGTATCATGACTGTAGGTATTGTAACAACTCCATTTTCATTTGAAGGATGAAAAAGAGTACTTCAGGCACAAGGCGGAGTTATGGCATTACAGAACTGCATATATACTCTTATCATTATTCCAAATGATAAGTTGTAGACTGCTGTTTCCCCAAATACTCCTGTGACTAAAGCATTTAACCTGGCTGATGATATACTTCGACAAGGAATTCGTGGCATTTCCAAGATAATCACGGTATGAAATGTTTAAATAAGCTCTAATGTACTCATATATAGACATATGACCTTCTAAACATGTCCTTGCAAAGCCACTTTATTTGAACTTTTGAAATTCGATTCACTCCCAAACATGTACACATGTTCATGCTTTCCCTAATATTCTGAGTGCAGTTATGAGATTTTGTGCAACAATGAACCTATAAGGCAAGCAGCCTAAAATGTCAATTGGCCACGTTACCGAATTACGATAGTCATGCAACAAACACCTGCAGCTGCTTTTGTTATATGGTCAACATTTCCTGGATAAACCCAAACGGCATTTATTTGATGAAACTTATTTGAAATGGGAGTTTAAGCTATAACCAATTAACCTGTACATATTAAGAACCATATGTATCAAACTAGGACAAGTGAAGTTAAAGATGCTTTCAAGGGAAAAGAGTTTAACTTGAAAATCTATAATATCTAATGATATTCCTAGATTTCCTGAAAGTGTTTAGGAGATAAAAAGTTGTAGATCTAACTTACTTTGATTATGATGAATCCGAAATTCGTAATGGATGGAGGATAAATATTTTGGCACACATTACAAAGTTAAAGCAGGTAAAACCTTGGAATCTGATAGGCCATGAAAATTCAGGAGGGGCTAATTGGGCACAACTAAGAAAATAATCTGGTGCGATTGGCAATTAAGACTTCTGGACATGTGCTATTGCATTTGAAATAAATTGAAAATAATATGGACTTCAGTGCATCTTGATTTATAAAATTATACATAATGCAATAATGATGATACTTATCATTTATTAATTATTTGATGCAACCGGTCTTAAAAATTGAGAGGATCATCAAGTGTGGATTTAACGAGACATGAATTGAGCTGAATAGGATTGAGTTTCTGATCTTATTATTTTTTCCTGGTTGAAAGTTGATTTCAATGGAGATCTTACATTAGTCCATGATATCCCAAATTGGAATCTCAATTCCAAATGGAAAGGTTGGCATTGTAATATTATATAAGGAAATGACAACGATATATAGATATGATAAATTAAAATTTCCTAATATCTTTTTAGTTCATCAGAATATTATGATTATATATGTGTAACAAATAAATCAAGGTAAAATTTAGGATATTAATTTTTTTCGTTATCATTGTTAGAGCTTTTAAACGCATGTGCCTTTATACATCCTTATAAATGTAGCAACGATGGTACATTGACAGAAAGAAAAAATGATTGTAGCTGTTAATATTGAGAGAGAATCCTGGGATCAGAAATATCCCATAACGGCCTTAAAATTATAACATTGATGTCAAGCCATTTGAGACAGCTAATAAAAAAGTATAAACCACCTTCGTATCTTCACAATTTTGAATTATCAGGCTCACATTTATGCTCGGCCAATCAACTGCAGAATACTGTTCATGCTTATTCTTTGTGATGCTTCATTCCCTCTTGGGTTGCATAAGCGAGAAGGAACCATGGGCACGTGCAACGCATACAGCAAAATTATCTTATATGTTATCTGGGCTTTTAGTTTTTTATTTATAAATTATAATGGACCTCTATGAAAACATAGAGAAGATTATAGTGGTTTATATTAAAGGTTTTCTAAACATGTCCTGGTTCAATAATGTTGTATCTCATTGAAAATCATTTGCGTGCATAATTTCATTGTTTTCATGCGTGGAGAGCATTCTGATGTTTGAGACAATTTAAAATAGATGAAGCACAGGTTGAGGATGAAGTTAAATGTCAAACCAAAAGTCAGGCATTGATACATCCAATACATATAATCAATATGGCCGATACATATAATAATGAGACCACATTGTTCAAGTTCATCAACCATACATCTGAAGGAGTCATAGTAGTCATTTAAACTCTCATCTCTGTTCATTATGGTATGACATAAGCTCTCAGCATCCATACACTGAAAAATGTCCTGGTAGACAAACGTCTGTGAATCTGAAACAATCTTTATGCAATGAAGTTTTTACCATTCAATTTTATAATAGTAATTTGAGCACCAACCAAATCTTTTTTTTATACATCGGAAAGAACGACCAAATCTTTTAAGATCTTCTATATTCGATCATATTAAAGAATATACAAAAACAGATGAAGAAGAACAAGAGAATTAGAAAAGAACCACACAAAATTTTCAAAATGAAAAGTACTTTAACAACTGAAATTGAAGAACTAAAAATCTGATCTGATCTTATAGTTGTCTGATTTTTTTTGAAAAGACTGATCTTATCAGATCTGCAATGATCTGATCAAATACACATCTTGGAAATGAATCAATACGACCATAACAATACTACCATAAGTACTTGCAAAAATGATGGCTAAATTGTAGCTCTTTAGTTATCAACTATACATTATTAATCTGTTTGCAAAGCAAAATACACTGCAGAGTTTTGCTACGATGTAAGAAAATAAAACATGACAGATAAGAGTTATGAACATTGACATTCATTGTAGCAAAGAACCGTGGCACCATATGGTAAGGGGCACGAAGATTATTTGTTTTTTCAAACACTAGCATAATATTGAAAATGCCAAAGTTATTGTCTCCTTGAACATAATGGAATGCATACCTGCTTAAATTTTTTTTGCACGTATTTCTTTTTCAATATTTCCATTGAAATTTGTGAAATTGCACATGATTAACGATTCTAATAGCATGGAATTTGGGAAAAAAAATTTGAGCTAATTTTTAGTATTCCGAAGCCTATATATGTGTCTCCTGACCAATGTGATTTTGAGCAGAAAGTCATGAATTGTTGAAGAGGCTTTGAGCAAAAATGTGCAATTGGTGTTGCTGGTTTTGTTTGGATGTTTTTGCTTGGTATCATTCCATTTGGTGTTGCTGCTTTCTTTGGTTGAGATATTTTCGGTTCTGTTTTGCGTACCATGGAATTGTCGGAATCAAGGTCATTATTCTGCCGATTTGATTCATCGTGCAAGATTCATCGTTCACATTGCAAATTTGTTAGGCCAAATTAGATTCATATCGCTAAATGAAAATTGGGTGTTTTTCCCAAATAATTGAAATATTTCCACAATTACAATAGCATGTGTTAAAATGTGAAAGACGTGTTTAAGGATTCCATGGAGTTGCCGCCGACATGACAACCGTTTGTCCCCTCACGCATTTTGCAGGTTCAAAACACTCCAATTTCCAAAAAAACTCAAGAAAAATCTGAAAGAAGAACAGAAAAGATGATCAGATCTTCGATATGATCTCTCTCATTTGGCGTGCAATCCACGCAATGCCTGGCTCCTTCAATCTCTTCTTCCCCATTACAATTGGTCTCTAATTCTCCATCGGTCGGTAAACAACACCTATCATTTCATTTCATTTTCTGCTCTTCATTCTTCTTCATTCATTTGTTTGATTTGATTCTGAACCGAACCAACCTCAAAAGTTTTTTCGGGATGGTTCTCGCTGTTGACTTCGCCCAGTGCTAATTGTATGGCGAATTCGAAGATAATGAGTAGCATACTTATCATCAATCGCTTCGATTCGCTTGCTGCAGTTGTCAACTCCTCGGATCCTCTGGTTGAAAAACATGAGTACCAAGTACAGGTATAGATGATTGGAAAAAAACATAACTTTTGTTAAATTCATTTTTGTTTTTCCTTTTTCAGTGATAAATTTATCACAATTATATGTTTTTGCTGGATGAATAGGTTAGTCACCTTATGGACCTCATCATGCATAGTTTGTATAGCAACAAGGAGGTGTACTGTTGTGAGTTAGGCAGGCGTATGCTTCATTCCACACATTTTTGGTGTGCATATTTGATTAAGTATTGTATTTATTAAATGAGCATTGCAAGTTAAAGTCGTCATGGTGATAAAATTATGCTTTTACAATTGAATGCATATTACTATGTCCAATTATTTAAGAAATGTTGAATTTTAGGATATGCAGCAAATTTTGACAATAAGCAGTCAGTTTATTTTACTATTCTCCTGTCTAAAATGGAGTTTTTAAAGTAAAATTTTAACTTTTCATGATCTTCTTACTGGTTACCATATTAATACTATATTTGGTGCAACAACAATCAAACAAAGAGTTCAAAGTTCACCGAAAAATTTGAAAGCTGAATAATTCTCTTCTGATAGGAAACGTGGGTGACAATCAGTAAAGACATTATGAGACAATTTATAAAAATTTTCACTTGCACCACAAAAAAGTTTCATCGTTTAGTAATTTGGTGAGAATGCAACCATAAATTCCTCTAAGTTCATGATTTAGCTTTCGATAATCTTTTTAGGAGCAATTTTTGTGTGTGGCATCAATAAATAATTAGCATATGATCTTCCCTTGATCAGATTCTCTCCAATATGTTCTGGACAACATATTAAAATCACAATCACATATTTGTGCTATAAAAGAAAGCTGAATGAGACATCTTTGATTTGAAAACTAGAAAAAGAGAACAAACAAAAATTAAGTTTGATTCGATTGAAACAAAAGGTGAAGAGATACATATTCAACTAGATAGAACAATATTTTGCTAGGTGCAAAGTTTCATTAATTTATGCAAAGTAATAATTTATTCAATCCTTAATACAGCAAGTATAGACATAATTTATTCAATCTTGCAAACATGCTGTGAGCATTATCATGCTTTGATGTGCAATAGCCATTAATACTGGGAGATGGCTGCATGAGAGATTGTCACTGAAAAGGATTATGCCCCATGTAGTAGAGGCACTTCTATCATAAAGTATGATTTAAACATCATGTGCAGGATATGCATGCCATACAAACATATCATGTGTACTTTTAAGAATTTGATCAATCTCGGCATATCATGTCCTTTCCTATGTAGCCGTGCCCCTGCAATATAGATTATGTCTTATTCTCATAATACTGTAATGCAATTATGAGTATATATTGTCATGGATTTCAAGCTTGGTAATTTAGAGCTAGGCTGATGTATTGTTTTGGCAAATTATGGCACAATCTTTATGGGAACTAAAATTTTTTATGGGAACTAAAATTTGTGTGGACCTAAAAATTTTGGGAAAACAAAATAACAATTATTGCGGTTTACTTATTGTTGTTCGTTTAAAATTAGATGAGCTAAGATTTTGAGAGGGAATATTTTGAGAGGGAAGATTTTGGGAGAAACAAAGATTTTTGGGGGGAACAAAATTCCTTGGGATGAGCTAATTTTTCGGGGGAACCAAGATTTTGAAGGGGGGATTTCTAAAATGAATCATGCCCACATTTTCAGGGGAACTAAGATTTTGAGTGGGGAATATCTAAAATGAATCGTGCCCACATTTTCGGGGGGATTAAGATTTTGAGGGGAAAATGTCTAAATTGAACCGTGCCCTACGGGCACGGGTATATACTAGTATATATCTATATTACAATTGATGGCAGATTTTGAATTTGTCTTATGTGGCAATGTCACATCAAGTTTTGGAGGGAAATTTTTGGGTTGAAGAGAAATTTGTTTGGAATACACAAAAAAAATTGAAATTAGGAATATCATTTTAATATTAGTTATGAAAAAAAATGTTGTGCACACACAATCTTATCTTGGGAATGAACGCGAGCTGTGGGAGAATGAACGCAGGAGATGCTGCCAACTCATTGATCCGCGTTGCAAAACCTTGTAAAATTTCGATCCCATCTGCTGATATTTCAGGTGAAACTAATAATTATTGATGTTTGTTTAAAATTAGTGGGTCCAAGATTTTTAAATGAACAGTGTCCCAAGGGCACGGGTTATATGTATATGAAGCCCGCGCCGAAGGCGTCCGCTAAATTTTTTAACGCTGATTTGTTGTTCCGCGCGTAAGGCACCCACGCCGAAATTATTGTTTTACGTCGAATTTGTTGTTCCGCGCGTAAGGCACCCACGTCGAATTTGGTGTTCTGTGTCAAAGACGCATGTGCTGAATTTGTTGTTCCGCCCGAAGGCGCCCGCGCCATTTTTTAACGCCGCTTTGTTGTTCTGTGTCTAAGGCACCTGCATCGAAATTGTTGTTTTACATCGAATTTGTTGTTTTGCGCCGAAGGCACCCACGTCGAATTAGGTGTTCTGTGTCGAAGGCGCATGCGCTGAATTTGTTGTTCCGCACCGAAGGCACCCATGCCGAAGGCGCCTGTGCCGCTAAATATTGTAAGCTAATTTGTTTTCCTTTTAAATTTTGGCTTTGATGAGCCATGCCCACGGGGAAAATCTTAAATGAACCGTGCCCGCGGGCACGGGTTATGACTAGTATATATATATATATATACATATATATATATATATATCAAAAGATGTGTACATGGCATACAGACATCAACATGTCCAACAAAAAATACAAACATCATGATCGCAAAAAAAATACATCATGATATCAACGTACATCATCATACAAACTATCCAAACATCATCCAAAGTATCCAAACATCGAAACATATAAACTCCAACAAACACCACTCAAAAACTAAAACACAATCTATGAGTGAGTGTCGCCAGGTGCTGCAGAGGAAGAACGAGGCTCTGTGACAGCAGGGGTATCCTCTGGAGGAGGGTCAAAAGCAATAACAACAGCAGCAACAACATCATCATCAGCATCCTGAGTAGAGGCTCCACCAGGATGCTCAACGACATCAGTGACGATGGGCTGAGGAGGCTCACTGGGCTGAGGAGGAATAAAACATCTTAGGTGCTCAGGGAAGGGAATACCCTGATGCTGGAAGAAAATAGAGGCCAACTCATACAGACCTGACACCATCTCAAGAAGAGTGTCAAAAACTGGAGAAGCAGATGTAGAAGGCTGGTCAGCAGGTGGAACTGTGGAGGAAGATGGGGCTGAAGATGATTTCCTCTTCTTTGATGCAGACTGTAGAGCCGAAGAGGACTTCGACTTCACAGAAGCATCAAGGAGAGGAGCAAAAGGCATGGGCTCGTAGCGAGACAAATCAACACCAAAATGTCGAAAGACAAGAGTCAAAAGACCACAATATGGAATGTGAGCTGAGGAAGAAGTAAACTCAACCTTGTCCATCCTGTCAAGGAGGACACCGGCCCAGTTCACGGACATCCCAGATAAAATCATATAAATACACTTCAGAATATCATGAGAAGGCTGGTCAGATGATCCATACCTCGGCAGGATGTTGGACTTCACCACTAGGTGAACTGCCCAACCTCTAGCCGAAAACATAGATGACCTGATACCAGAATTCAGGGCTAAAGGTATCTCACGAAACATATCCCTAAGGACAAACTGGTCAAGCTCGTCAATATCAGAAATGGAAATATCTGAAGGAAGAGAACCGGTAGAGGGAATCCTAAGAATGGTCCCTAAGAGTGTGGGAGTAATCTGGATGTGGGTTCCCTGAACAACGGTGTAAAGAACTCCAGAAGAGGAATACTCACCACGAACGCGGTTAGCATAGAAGAGCTTCACCAGAAATGGATAGGCTCGAGGGGACTCGCTCTGAGAGAAGCGAAAAAGATCGGCCAGGTGAGTAGAGATAGAATGTCTGAAAGTCTCTCAACAGTAAAGGCGGGAAAAGCAATGTACCGCTCCCTAAGAAGTTTGATCCCTAAGAGAGAGTGATATTTTTTGCCAAGCAAAGGTCATCTCGGCAAAAGGGAACTAGGGGATCAGAAGGGGGCACTACGGGAGACTCTTCTGCAGAGCTCGAAGCAGAAGCAGAAGCAGACATATGGGGAGCGTCAGCAGTAGGCTCATTGATGGCAACAACAATGTGCTTCCGCTGACGCTTGATCAGGGGCTGAGCGCCGGAAGAAGACGCTGAAGGAGAATATCCCTGTGAAGCAGAGTGAGAGGGAGATTCGGCATGTTTGGTACGAGCTTTGTAGGGCTTCTTCTTCTTGGCTATAGGTTTCTTGGGTGCCCTAGGTTTCTTAAGAGCTAAGATCTTCTCTTTTCCCTTGGTTTTGGGTGCCATGGAGTCAGTCAATCGATAGAGAGAGAAACGACAGGCGATGAAATCGAAAGACAATAATCGTATGAGAGACTCGAGAAAGAGAGACAAACCAAATCGAGAAGACACGAAGAAGCAACGACGAAACGATCGACTTGCGAGGAGGAGGAGATCGACGACAACAGTTGAGGAAAAGAGCGGGAAGTCGATGCGGTTCAATCAGAGGAGAGAGAAACGACGAGGGGAAATGAACCGTCTCGAAGAATATATGAAAGAGGGAATAAATCTGGGCCGTTGGATCAAAGAATCGACGGCTCAGATCAAAGCAGTGAACCGTCACAAACAGGAGACAGTCGACTGATGAATAAAAGTCAGTCGACTGGATGAAGTGATAAGAATTAATCTGAGGAAGACAGACAGTCGACTGTTGGGTAACATACAGTCACCTGTCTGAGGGACAGTCGACTGAACTTAACACAGCAGTCGACTGACCGAGAATCAATAAACTTCACCAAAAATACAGAGAGCTCTATAGAAAAATTGACAGAGAAAACAGTCGACTGATGACTAAAATTCAGTCGCCTGTTAAAATAACAGTCGACTAGAAAACAGTCATCAGTCGGCTGTGCGAAAGATACAAATTCTCAGACTGAGGAGATAGAGTAGGGCAGTCGACTGTCGAAGGAAAGACAGTCGTCTGTCCTGGTCCAAAGATTCACAGTGAGATAGAAATCCAGAGAATAAGCACACTCACCCTAGGACCTATACTCTAATCACAAACTCATCATAAAAACAATGTAATATGATAAATCAATTGTAACATACATCTCCAAAAACAATCTCAAAGACATCACGAAATCACAAAAAATCTCAATGGCCTTTCTTAAACACATATATAGCACATATCAAAAGAAGAAAGGCAACATGATGAAATGCGCTCAAAAAGGTGTTATAAATGAAAGTTGAGCATCTAGATTTCAGATTCACCCATAATTCCTAATTCTCTACGCAACCTCACAAATGAATCTTCTTTAAGAGGTTTTGTGAAGATGTCGGCAATTTGTTTATAGGTTTCAATGTACTCTAAGATGATGTCCTTCTTAGCTACATGATCATTTATAAAATGGTGTCTAACGTCTATGTGTTTGGTATGGGAGTGGTGTACCGGATTCTTGAAAAGACATATGGCACTCTGGTTATCAACCATGATCGGGCAAGTATCACAGTTGACACCATAGTCCATAAGAATGTGTCTCATCCAAAGAACTTGTGCACATGCAAGACCTGCGTCAATATATTCCGCTTCAGTCGTGGACAATGATACCGAATTCTATTTCTTAGAAAACCAAGAAACTAAAGAATTTCCTAGGAAATGACAAGTGCCACTAGTACTTTTCCTGTTGGACTTGCATCCGGCAAAGTCGGCATCACTATATGCGATTAACTCATATGTGCTAGATTTAGGGTAAAGTAACCCATAATCTAGAGACTGATTGAGATAACGAAATATTCGTTTAACCGCAATCAAGTGTGACTCCTTAGGTCTAACTTGATATCTAGCACATAGGCATACAGAAAACATGATATCGGGCCTACTAGCGGTTAAGTAAAGTAAGCTACCGATCATACCTCGATATAGACGAACGTCTACATCTTTTCCGCTTTCATCCTTGTGTAGATGGGTAGTAGTACTCATGGGAGTCCTTTTGCTTGAAGACGGTTCCATCTCGAATCGCTTGATAAGCTCCCCTGTGTACGTTGTCTGATGTATGAAGGTGCCATTCTCCATTTGTCGAATTTGCAGTCCAAGGAAGTAAGTGAACTCTCCCATGTGGATCATCTCGAATTCATCCTTCATTGACTTAGAAAATTCTTGACAAAGATCAAAGTTAGTAGAACCAAAAATTATATCTTCTACATAAACTTGAATCAAGATAATGTCATTTTCATAATCTTTAATGAAGAGTGTAGAATCAAGTTCTCCCATTTTAAAACCTAAATTCAAAAGAAAGGTCTTAAGTCGATCATACCAAGTTCTAGGAGCTTGTCTCAACCCATACAACGCTTTCTTAAGTTTGAAAACATGGTTTGGAAAATTTTCATGAATAAAATCGGGAGGTTGAGAAACATATACTTCTTCATTGACAATCCCATTTAAAAATACACTTTTAACATCCATTTGAAATAGTTTAAAATTCTTATGGGATGCAAAAGATAAAAGTAATCTAATAGCTTCTAATCTAGCTACGGGGGCAAAAGATTCTTCGAAATCAATACCTTCCTCTTGTCGGTAGCCTTGAGCTACTAACTTTCTTTGTTCCTTGTGATCACCTCGTTCTCATCCGTCTTGTTCTTAAAGATCCATTTGGTCCCAATGACTTGGTGACCACTTGGAAGAGGAACGCTCTCCCAAACTTCATTTCTCTCGAATTGCATTAGTTCTTCTTCCATTGCCACTATCCAAGAGCTATCCTCACAAGCTTCTTGGATGTTCTTTGGCTCAATGGTAGAGACAAATGCGCAATGAGAGAATTCTTCAATTCTCGACCTCGTTCGAACACTCACACTAATATCTCCAATAATTTGGTTATGGGGATGGTTGCGAACGGTCGGGTAAGCTTTGGGTATTCCTGCATCACTAGGAACATCTTCAACAATTTCGTTAGTAGTGTTAGTATCAATAATCGAATCATTAATCTTAACATTACTAAGAGGATCACACAAAACATCTACACTATCATCATCAACACGAGAAAAATCAAAATCTTCATTAAATGAAACGTGTAGTGATTCCTCAATCGTTGAAGAAGTTTTGTTGTATATCCGGGAGGCTTTGCTACGTGTGGAATATCCAACAAAAATTCCTTCATCGGATCTTGGCTCAAATTTATCTAGATTACCGAAAGTGTTCTTGATAAAACATTTTGAACCAAAAACACGAAAATATTTTACTGGAGGCTTTTTGTCATAAAACAATTCAAAACAAGTTTTGTTTGTTCGGGGTCTCACTAGGATCCAATTGAGCACATAACATGCCGTGTGCATCGTCTCTGCCCAAAATTGTAGTCCTAGATGACTATCATGGAGCATAGTGCGTGCACACTCAATAAGAGTCCTATTCTTTCTCTCTACAACACCATTTTGTGGTGGTGCCCGAGGGAAGGAAAAATTATGAGTTATCCCGGTGTCATCAAAAAAATTAGTAAAAGATTCATTCTCAAATTCTCCTCCATGATCACTACGGTTAGTGATAATGGTGGATCCTAAGAGATTCTGAATTTTCTTTGCAAATTGGTAAACTCTTCATAAGCTTCATTCTTATTAGTTAAGAATGAAACCCAAGTAAATCTAGAGAAGTCGTCTACGACAACTAATCCATAATGAGCATTGCCTAAAGAAGCGGTTCTACTTGGCCCAAACAAACTAAATGAAGAAGTTCTAGGGGCCTCTTAGAAGTAATCCTTTCTTTAAGCTTAAAGGAAGATTTACTAAGTTTACCTCTTTGACAAGAATCACAAAAGTTTTTCTTATTAAAAGCGATTTTAGGAAAACCTTTGACTAGATCATGCTTAGCTAACTTATATAAGTGCTTGAAGTGAACATGACCAAAACAGCGATGCCATAATAGTTGTTCACTTGTGTTAGCAACTAAGCAATGTTCTACGGTTTTAGGCAAGCTCAAATAATAAATATTTTTACGCCTAATACCGGAAAATAAAACATTTGAATCACAATCAACAATTGTACACAATCCTTCTCCAAAGTTAACCTTGTAACCTTTGTCACAAAGTTGACTAATGGAAATGAGATTGTGACACAAACCCCTAACTAGAAATACATTAGTAATTAAGGGGTTTGAAGGATTACCAACGATACCTACTCCAATGATGGTTCCCTTTTGATTACCTCCAAAAGTGACTGTTGCACCATCCTTGATGCTAATCACTTCGGAGAGCAAAGATGGATCTCCTGTCATATATTTGGAGCAACCACTATCGAGAATCCATCCTTTCCCTTTAGAGCTAATATGACTTTTATTGCTCTTCTTCTTTCTCTTGGATACCTATATAATATACCATAAGCTGATGGTACCCAATGTTTGTTGGGTCCAAGGGGATTAGCCCTTTGGAAGCCAAGTCCAAGTGGACTTCCGCTTCCCAACATAATTACTATTCCTAATAACATCATGGAAATAGGAATCAACATAAGCATTCCTATCATTTAGGTTAGTGTTCTTAGGACCCCAAATAGTGTAAATCTTGGGAGTCCTTTTCCTAGTTGCATGCATACTTGTTGAATTTCTATGTGGTGCATGCTTCTTAGGAACATTCTTTCTAGCATAAACATGAGGTGGTGGATATGCATATGACATACGAGAGTGATATGTATGCTTAGGAACATGCATGTGGTATGGAACATATTGATTATGCATGACATGAGGAGGATGTGCATACATGTAGGAATGATGCGCATGAGCATATGGGTGTATAGGAGCACGTACATGAGAATTTCTCATGTGTGGATTTGTATGTGTCCGTGGGTGTGGAGCATAAAAAGTGTCATGATTATCCACTTGTGAAGTATGAGGTTTCCTACGTGGATGAGTGTTAGTATACATGTAAGCATGGCCTTGCTTTTGGTTTTCACCCTTAGTGTGTTTCTTGCCAAAAGAAAGAGAAGGTGAAGTGGTGACTTTCTTGGTAGGTTTGCTACCTAGAGTGTCTTTGACACCACTTGTGGATGCACCGGAGGAAAGCCTCACAAAATCTATAGTGACACCACTATAGGAGGTGCGAGCATTGGATGCATTCGCATTCACAAACCCATGACCAACACGATGTGTGGCCGAAAATTGGTTTGCAAGCAAATCATCCAATTGACCTTTTCCCTTATTGAATCTCACAATACGGGAGGACATGAGCTCATATTTCTCCTTTAGAGAAGAAATGTTGGTATCCAAGGTGGACACCCGTGCTTTGAGCCCGTGTACATGGGTTTTAAGAGAATCATTCTCTAAACCCAATTGTGTGTGTCGTGTAACTAGATCACTATTATCCTTGGGATGTGTTTGATCTAGTTGAGATTTGAGGTTATTCACCTCATCTCTCAAAGTGACATTTTGAGAAGCTAAATTTGCTTTCTCAATAGTTAAAGTATCAACAATGGTGTCATTGTTGATAATGCATGGAATGGATGACTTGCTAACATTTGATTTCTTTAAGCTAGTATATATAAGCATTAAAGATTGATATTTAGCAAATAATTCTTCATTTGCAATACGAAGTTCATCCATTGTTACCTCGGTATCATCCGTGTCGGAGTCACTCTCATCGGAGAGTGGGTCTCCTCGTGCCATGAAACACATGTGTGCACTCTCACCCTTCTCATCATCGGAATCACTTGATGATTCTTCACTTGAGTCATCGAATGTACCTACGAGTCCTGTCTTCTTGTCTCTCTTGTTCTTGTCGGACTTGTGGTACTTTGGTGCCTTCCACTTCTCTTTGTTTCTTAGCATTGGGCAATCCCTCTTGATGTGCCCTGGCTTGTTACACTTAAAGCAAAGAGAGGAAGTAGCATTAGTAGACTCAAATCTTTTGTTAGATGGAAATTTACCTTTGCGAAAGAAGCGTTGGAACTTCTTCGCCATTTGGGCCATTTCACCCAAATCCATCTCATCTTCCGAATCTTCGCTATCGGAGGATGATGAATTGGCATTGAATGCCAAAGCTTTCTTCTTGGCCTCCGAGGGATTCATCATAGCTCGAATCTTTAATCGGTTCTCCCGTCTTACTTCATAAGACATGAGAGTCCCGATAAGATTCACAACTGTGTAATTCTTCAAATCATTGACGTCCTCGTGGCGATCACTCTTCTTTCCCATTTGGATGTCATTCCCATGATGATCTTCTTTACCTTTTCAGGTTCGGTGTATATTTGGCCAAGGGCTTCCAATTCATTGATGATGTCGGTAAAACATCCGTACATCGATGCAATGCTCTCATTTTCCTGCATATGAAACAAATCGAAGTTTTGCACGGCAACATATAACTTTGAAAGTTTTACCTTGTTCGTTCCCTTATGGGTAACGATGAGATGGTTCCAAATTTGATATGCACTCTTACATGTGCATATCTTGTTGAACTCATTCGGGTCCAACGTACAATGAAGAGCGTTTATTGCTTTAGCGTTGTTAACTTCGGCGGACTTCTCGGAAGACGTCCATTTTTCGAAATCCTCGTCGGTGGGCTCGACGTATTCCTTGTGGAGAGTTCTCCAAAGCGAAGCGCTCCTTAGGAATGTCTCCATCTTACACTTCCAATAGCCAAAGTTAGTGCCATTGAAACATGGAGGACGCACCGTTGATTGACCTTCGAAAAGTGTGGACGCTCCATCACGGTCGTGATTGTTGTACGAAGTCGGCGGAGGAACGTTGTTGTTGTTGGGCGATATAGCTATAACCTTGCGCTATGATATCAATTGTAAGGATACTGTCTATGGAGAAAACACTAGAAGGGGGGTTGAATAGTGTTTAAGCAATTTAAAACGATAGTTTCACCAAATTAAAATGCTAACCAACAATATAGTGCGGAATTAAAAATAAACCCAAATAAGAAACAAATGCAAACACAATTATGTTTATAGGGTTTGGATTACCCAAGTCACTTTCCAACTTGTTCCCGGTAATCCTACGTCCCTTCCACCCGGATACCTCCGGATACTCAAGTTAGAACCCTAACTTGAGGTTTCCTTAAACCCCACTTGTAGCAACCCTACAAGTGAAATCGAATACAATTGATGTCCTTGACTCCCACAACTTGGGAGCAAGCAAACCGCTCTCATAACCTGAGAGCAAATTTAATTTACGAAAGAAATGAAATATGAAAGCAACCCTTACAATCACCTATGCTTTGAAGTGGAACTTGAAGGAGAAGTGTGATGTGTGTTGTAGAATCTCTTGGAAGAGAGGAGAAATCCCTTTCTCTTGACTGCACCAAATACCTAGAGGATCACTCTTTGATTCTAGGTTGGAAAGCAAGAGATCAAAGATTGGAATTCTTAAGGCTTGGGATTTGAGAGCTTTAAACTTTAGAATGAAAGCTTGGAATGAAAACTTGGAAGAATTGGTCACCTCTCAATGGAACAGTAGAAGCCCCATTTATAGGTTTCTCAAATCCACAAAACATTTAGGTAAAAACCCTTTTGGAATCCGTGAGAAAATTCTCAACGGATAGAAACTGAACTCGCAACAGTCGACTGATGAAGAAACCTCAGTTGACTGTTGCACAGTCAGCATGGGTAGGTAAAAATTCATAACGGTAACTTACCACGTGGACAGTCGACTGGTGAAGCAAAGACAGTCGACTGGTGAACCAATAGGCGACAGTAAATACTTCTACAGGCGATTGGCCGAAAGAATGGTAAGTCGAAGAAATCTGGAAATTCTGTAAGATAACAGGATAGACGACTGATGAGGATAATACAGTCGACTGTTAATCAGAACAGGCGACTGTAAATCCTTATACAGACGACTGTCAAATACCCTGAGAATTTTCAGAGAGCTGAGTCAATAAATTGGCTCACCGACAGACGACTGTTGCAGCATATGCAGTCGACTGATCCAAGGGATAGTCGACTGTATATACAACAGTAGTCGACTGGCCGTAAAATTCAGATCAACATAGTTTGAGCAGAAGGATAGACATGCGACTGATTTACAAAACACAGTCGTCTGTCACTAGGACAGGCGCCTGTGAATCGTTCATCAGTGGCCTGTGCGAAATAAACAGAACGGAAAGGCCCAAAACTAGATTGTAAAAGTTTGTGCATAACAGGAAACTATAGAACAAAACACCGTCGACTGTTTTTGAGACAGACGACTGTAAAATGTTCAGCAGTCGACTGTTATAAATAATCCAAGCACAATCACTAAGAAATGAATTGGGGTCAAAGGACAATTGATCTAATGATGTCCTTAGACTGAAATGAAGATGTGTGTGAGTGCTCCATCAAAGTTCTATTTCTAAGCTACAGACTAGAAGAGATAAAAGAAATTTACATTCACGAAATCTCTCTTCTATCCATCGCCTGAGCTTGAAGTCTTTATGGAGCTTCAATCAACATCTACAATCACCCAATCCATTTTCATTTGCCTTCAATGACCTTTGAGAGTTATCCATTGCTAGAAGATCTTCATAAATAGCTTAGGCAATGGATTAACTGCAAAATATGGGATTAGTCACAAGTATTTATATTTGATCATCATTAACACCAAGTAGGGAGAAGTCCAATACTCAACAGAAGCGTCCCGTCAAAGCGACGCGTCAGCGAGGGTCCGTCTGAAAGGGATTAACGACGGTGTCAGGACATGTTTTTCACCATTCTTATTAGAGTTCATTTCTAGGTTCAACGGGGCTATCCTAGCAGTCAAAGTCACGTTTTCATTTCAGTTCAGCCTAATCGACGATCTATTCTATGTGCATAGAAATTCAGTCCTTCGTCGATGTCTAATATTTGCAACGTTTTAAAGGTACGAAAATGAAATTTAGTTATTTTTGACGATTTTTAGATTTAATTTTTCGTTTTGCTACGGTGGGGGTTCTTACTACGCGTTAGAGGACTAACCTTTTGACGTCGTTCAAAAAGCAGATGTCGGGTCTGAACGGTGATGGATCGGCGTCGTCTGCAATGTCTCGGCCATGGGTAGCACAGCGAGACACCTCTGGACAGCGAGGTGGTGGCACGAAAACAGCAAGCAAGCGGCGATCTCTCTCCCGTTGCGGGTAGCGCAACGGATCTTCACGGCGGCGACGACGTCGGGTAAAAACACGTGAGTACGGAGATGCACGTGAACTCTGAGGGTCCAAAGGGGCTGTTGGTGATTGAAGGAGATCAGTGGGGGTTGCTCGGCCCGGTGGGTGGCCGACGGCGTGAGCCTGTGGCGGTGGGCGGCCGTGAGAAGACGAAGAGGACAGATTCGCGCAACAGTCATTGTCGCACGTCTCAGCAGAAAAACAGCGATGAAAAGAGTCAAAGTAGCTAAAGAACTTCAAGAGGAATCCAAGGGTGATGGAGTGGTCTCTGGAAGTGGTCGGAGGTGGCCGTGCGCCGGCGTTGAAGAACAGCACATAGATCTGTCAAAAACAGCCGCTAGGGCTTGTTTAAACGGATTTTCGAAGAGATCGAGATAAGAGAAGTGAGCAAGGAGTGATGAAGTTGATAGGGGGGTTCGATAGGAGTCCAACGGTGGTAGGGTGGTCGACGGCGGTGGCCGAAGGTGGCCGGGCACGGTGTTTTTCCGGCGATGGACAGATCTGTCCAAACTGCCGTTAGTGTTGTGTTTGAGAGTGTTTTGAGAGAGATAGAGATGATAGAAGTGAGGAAGGAGAGTTGCAGTTGATAGGGGGGTTCGATGGGAGTCCGATGGTGGTGGAGTGGTCATCGTAGGTGGCCGGAGGTGGCCGGGCAACGGGTTTTCCCGGCGGTGGCGTAGATCTGTAAAAACTGCCGTTAAGCCGAGTTCGAGAGGTGTTTCGAGGAGGTAGAGATGAGAGAAGTGTGCGAGGAGGGGTGCAGATGATAGGGGGACTCAAGGTGAGTCAAGTGGAGGTGGAGACCACCGGAGGGAGCGGCCGGAGCGACGGCGGCGGTCGTTTTCCGGCGGAGTGCGCAGCTAGGCAGATCTTGCAGTTAGGGGCTGTTTTGATGGGGTTTTGAGAGAGGAAATAGAGAAGAGAGGAGAGTGGAAGGAGGAGGAGGAGTTGCCGGAGGCTAGGAGGGCCGGTGGTGCCGCTGGTGGCATGGAGAAATCGCGCAAATGAAGAAGAAAATGGCGGCCATGTGTTGTCTTGCGTGAATGGCTAGGGTTGGGGGTAAGTTTGCATGATATAAGGGATTCTTGCTAAACACATTTTAAAGAGGGTATAATTTAGGGGGTGACTAGGAGAGAGGGTGAGTGAGGGGTTGTACGAAGTGGGAAAAATGTTGGGTGAGGTTAGTGGCTGAATCAAAATTCATGATACGTACTAATCCCATAAGATTTGATTAGCAACAGAATTTCGAATTTAATTGGGCTTAATGGGCTGAATTTGATTAGTGAATAGTTTGTGCTAGGAGTGTCAGATAATTACGAAAAAAATATCGAGACGACCGCGACGAAGAGAGGCTCGGGGATACAGTGGTCAATCACGTGTTTGGTCCACGGAAAATGATCAAAAAATAAAAGATCCGGTGACTAAGTCTAAAGCTACGACGACTCTACAATCAAACCTGATTTGTGGGAGAACGACCCGTGAAATGACGTTCACCAAGAATCCCACAAATAACTACTCTTCCTTACGGTCACAACGACGTATCACATCGTATAGTCCGGATCCAAGAAGATGCCAAATAAAATACGCACACGAAAAGAGTCGTACGTGCAGAAAATACGAACGGTCGGAAAGCGGCCGTTACATTCTACCCACCTTAGAAATGATTCCGCCCTCGGAATCACTTATACTAATACTAATAATATCTATAAACGCTTATGCCTACAACTCCCATATTCCACATAATGATTGCTAATCCTATAACTTATAATCAGTGTTCCTCAACAATTCATCATAATTCGTCTCTCCACTGAGTAACACTACAACTAGAATCCCATCCTATCACTTAACTATGAATCCACATCATTGATCGCAAATCAACAATCATCTCGTCCCCGATATATTCTCCATCATATTTTCTCATAAATTTATCCTCCAAAATCAATGAACCGTCAAACTACATCTATCCTTAGCCCTATCATCTAATCTCCTAATCATATAAAATCCGTCTTCCTAACTATCCATTCATCTCAACATGTCGTATTACTTCCAATGTCTTCTCACCCCAACCTATAGTCAAATCTTGATGCCTTAAGTGCTCTTCTCATTCCCATGATCACCCTAAAACTTACCATACCTCATAGCTGCTCCTATCTACCACTCGTCCAAGTTTCAGGTCTGTTAAGTTCTCATCTCCCTGTATATAATTTCATCCAACCAGAATTCTCCATTGAGTCTGTCACACATCGGTATTATAAATAAGTCTTGGACACCTCATTCTTTTCATCCAAAGAAATCTAATCTAATATCATTATGTTCCAAAATCAATTAATCATCGCTACAACATATCTCATCTCACTCTATGCCTACCCGCAAACATAATCTTATAGCAATAATAACTAGTACTAACAATATCGTAACAAGAAAAATAACACTCCCGAAGAGGGAAAGAGAAGATAAGAATGTTCAAAAACGTGTGGGAAAAACGTGTGGAGTTGCGGTATTGGATGAGGGAGGTTAAGGGGTTGTGGTCTTGTGTGCTAGTTTCAAAACTTTAAAGATTTGGTTTAAAAGAAAATAAAAGTTTTGATACAATCACATGCAGCCAAGGATAAGCTATACTATAATACGGAAGACTAAGTCTAAGGAGTTGCCTGTTATGACGCCATTCACACCTATATGAATACCATCATTCAGACAACTTCTTACATATATTACGAACCACACTGATTATACACACATGACACAAGGGACGATCATTAAAGTCCTAAGGGTAGCACACTCATATAGGTCCACACACTCTACCTATATACATGCACCACGACGACATCACAAAACTAATGGGCCCACTACTAAACTAGAGTTGACACAGGCAACGACAAGCTCTAATATCCTAACAACAGAAAGGAAGCCGAAACCAAAAGTGTACCAGAATAAGATCAGAAGGAACGAGTTCAAATAAGGCGAGATAAAGAGATAGCTGGTTGGGTGGGACAAAAATATTGCTCAAAATAATTAAATAGATGAAAGAAGAATTACGTGTAAAATACGGTATCATATACTTTTATACTTATAAAAATATGTAGAAAACGTGAGCAGATGGTAGAAAATTACAACTCGGAAAAGAGTTAGACGAAGGAATGAAGAGTAGTGTGAGGTAGCGATTGTTTTGCAAATGAAAATAGGGTTATACAAAGATTTTTTTGAAATGTGAGCACGATGAACATAGAATTGATATATATATAATATAAATTGAAGTTCTCGTTAGTTTAGAAAGTATTCTTTTTAAGTACGTACGGTAAGTGGTTAAAATAAATTTCGTAGTTTAGAAAAAAAAGTGATATATTGAATTTTCAAAATGGTAACAAAGTTTTAAAACTGAAATACGAAAGATACCGATTCGAAAATAAGTACGAGATAGTAACTTAAAAATTACGACTAAGAAGGTTTCAAAATCAGTGAAAGAATTTTAACTCAACTGAAAGTAAGAAATTTAAATATGTATTAAGGGGTTTTAAAGAAGTTAAACCGAGCGAAGAAATTAATAAGGAATTTTCGAAAATACTTTTAGAGGAAACATGATTTGCAATGGAAAGATTCAAAGAATTTTCGATAATTGTTATGAAGCGATCACGTGAATCGAGGGCAAAGAATATGATCGCACGATGAATACGTCTAGGATATGATTCATGAAAAGCTGCAATGGAATTCTACGGTCGATAACACAGAAGTGTAATGATTGGAAAGATGCTAGAAATCAAGGGTTCTAATTATCAGGACGTCTAAAGATCAGAAAAACTCAGCACTATGACTTCCTAATGATCTAGACCGCAATAGAGAGATCTCAGGGAAGGGCCCTAAGAGAATCAAGATTACGTTCTGCTGGGCCCGAAGTCGATGGACCCGAGCGAACGACTAGAAGAAGGACTCTAGAAATCTAACATGGTCAGAACCGGGTGAGGGGCTACCAGGGCATCCTAAGGCGAGTAT
Organism: Scilla litardierei; assembly: GCA_030789695.1. Classification (NCBI taxonomy): domain Eukaryota; kingdom Viridiplantae; phylum Streptophyta; class Magnoliopsida; order Asparagales; family Asparagaceae; genus Scilla; species Scilla litardierei. The sequence continues at coordinate 667,837,545 of CM061142.1, read as the reverse complement.
GACTAAATCTTAACCAAGGCACCTGATTATCAGACCTGGACGTCTACCTAAGTCTTTCTACCATATAAGACAAGGAAAACCTAAATTTAGATTTGTGCATGGATATTAAATGAATGTGATACTCTCATTGTTCCGAACTTTTGCAAGACCTGCATGGGCCACCACTAAACCTGTCACGCCCCGCTACCCAAAACTACGGAGGCGAGGCGTGACTAAGGCCCGCTTGGGCCGGAGCTGTGAGCCTCGGGCCCAATAAGCGTCTGTAGGGGTACCATTTAAAAATTCCATGTTCTTGCATATATATAATTCGGAACAACACAAGTACAGAAAGAAAAGGATGCCTTCATTTTATTATAGAAATAATATCCAGCATGTGACAAGTCTAATAAGGGAAGCCTAAGCATGGCAACAAACTGCAAAAAAGGAAAACTAATAGTGCGAAGCACCCAACCTAGGCAGAGAGTAAAGTGGTGCTACTCACCCAGACTACAAAAAGTAGTAATCTCTGGAAGTCCGCAACTGTGGGGAACGTCTAAGTCTGGTCCTCGTCAGGTACGTCCTCCGGGTCAACGTCCTCTGGCTCCAAGTACTCAGGTATGTCCGGCTCGTCCACGCACTCTGGCTCAACACCTGATATACAACACCCAAGAGAAAAGGAACTGTACGTCAGGTAAAGTCTACAAGGAGGGGGTTAGACTTTACTGCAAGTGTAAGGTAATTTAAAAGCAACATTTTACTGGTTGTTTAACATGCTGAGGTTACAACATGGCAGTTATACTAAGTAGAAAGTAAAACGGTGCAGGAAAAGTAAGCGCGACAGGCAGTAGCCGTAGCGTATGCTACCAGCTACAGGACAAAGTTAGACGGGATAGGACAAGACAAGACAAGACACGTGTGACTCGAAGGGTTCACGCCTTACGGTTTGAGGGCGGCCAAACCCTCTCCCCGTGCGACCGCTCAACCCTAACACAACCCAAGTGCTCAAGACAAGACAATGCAGGGATCACTCTTGCTTGGAGAGCATCCGAAACGCTCGGAGGCTGTTTGTGTAACAGGGATCACTCTCGCTTGGAGAGCATCCGAAACGCCCGCAGGCTTTTTGTAAAACAGGGATCACTCTCGCGTGGAGAGCATCCGAAATGCCTGCAGGATTTTTGTAAAGCAGGGATCACTCTCGCGTTGAGAGCATCCGAAACGCCTGCAGGCTTTTTGTAAAACAGGGATCACTCTCGCGTGGAGAGCATCCGAAACGCCCGCAGGCTTTTTGTAACAGGGACCAAGACACGACAAGTAACAAGGAGTTGTTTATTCTAGGGGGTCCACACACACGCACACACAGGTGAAACCTATGGTAGCAGTTGTTGTTGTTGTTGATTCTAGGGGTTCCACACGCACGCACACACAGAGCAAACCTAAGGTTTCAGTTGTTGTTGCGCTTAGACTTTGTCGTCAAGTCTAAGCTGTCAAGGGGGGTCCCAGACGCTATCATTTCACGTCCAGTTCTCGTTAAATGTTCTTTAACTTCCTAAGAAGGGTAAGGCCTAAACATGGCTGTAAGAACACAAGTGTAAACACTTGCCTGCGGTGGCGAGTGCGTTGTCTGTACGAAGCGTCCCGTCGAAGCGGCGCGTCAGCGAGGGTCCGTCTGAAAGGGGTTAACGGCGGTGTCAAGACATGTTTTTCACCATTCCTATTAGAGTTCATTTCTAGGTTCAACGGGGCTATCCTAGCAGTCAAAGTCACGTTTTTATTTCAGTTCAGCCTAATCGACGATCTATCCTATGTGCACAGAAATTCAGTCCTTCGTCAATGTCTAATATTTGCAACATTTTAAAGGTACGAAAATGAAATTTAGTTATTTTTGACGATTTTTAGATTTAAGTTTTCGTTTTGCTACGGTGGGGGTTCTTACTACGCGTTAGAGGACTAACCTTTTGACATCGTTCAAAAAGCCGATGTCGGGTCTGAACGGCGATGGATCGACGTCATCTGCAATGTCTCTGCCATGGGTAGCACATCAAGACACCTCTGGACAGCGAGGTGGTGGCACGATGGGAGTCTGATGGAGTGGTCTCCGGAAGCGGTCGGAGGTGGCCGTGCGCTGGCGTTGAAGAACAGCACACAGATCTGTCAAAAACAGCCGCTATGGCTTGTTTCAACGAATTTTCGAAGAGATCGAGATAAGAGAAGTTAGCAAGGAGGGATGCAGTTGATAGTAGGGTTCGATAGGAGTCCAACGGTGGTCGGGTGGTCGACGGCGGTGGCCCGAGGTGGCCGAGCGCGGCATTTTTCTGGCGATGGACAGATCTGTCCAAACTGCTGTTAGTGTTGTGTTTGAGAGTGTTTTGAGAGAGATAGAGATGATAGAAGTGAGGAAGGGGAGTTGCAGTTGATAGAGGGGTTCGATGGGAGTCTGATGGTGGTGGAGTGGTCGTCGTAGGTGGCCGGAGGTGGCCGGGCAACGGGTTTTCTCGGCGGTGGTGCAGATCTGTAAAAACTGCCGTTAAGGCGAGTTCGAGAGGTGTTTCGAGGAGGTAGAGATGAGAGAAGTGAGCGAGGAGGGATGCAGATGATAGGGGGACTTGAGGGGAGTCAAGTGGAGGTGGAGAATGCCGGAGGGAGCGGTCGGAGCGGCGGCGGCGGCCGTTTTTCGGCGGAGTGCGCAGCTGGGCAGATCTTGCAGTTAGGGGCTATTTTGATGGGTTTTTGAGAGAGGAAAGAGAGGAGAGATGAGAGGGGAAGGAGAAGGAGGAGTTGCCGGAGGCTAGGAGGGCCGGTGGTGCCGCTGGTGGCGTGGAGAAATCGCGCAAATGAAGTGCATTTTAAAGAGGGTATAATTTAGGGGGTAACTAGGAGAGAGGGTGAGTGAGGGGGTGTAGGAAGTGGAAAAAATGTTGGGTGAGGTTAGTGTCTGAATCAAAATTCATGATACGTACTAATCCTATAAGATTTGATTAGCAACAGAATTTCGAATTTAATTGGGCTTAATGGGCTGAATTTGATTAGTGAATAGATTGGGCTAGGAGTGTCGAAAATTTATGAAAAAAATATCGGGACGACCGTGACGAAGAGAGGCTCGGGGATACAGTGGTCAATCGTGCGTTTGGTCCACGAAAATCGATCAAAAAAATAAAAGATCCGGCGACTAAGTCTAAAGCTACGACGACTCTGCAATCAAACCTGATTTGTAGGAGAACGACCCGTGAAATGACGTTCACTAAAAATCCCACAAATAACTACTCTTCCTTACAGTCACAACGACGTATCACATCGTATAGTCCGGATCCAAGAAGATGCCAAATAAAATACGCACACGAAAAGAGCCCTATGCGCAGAAAATATGAACGGTCGGAAAGCGACCGTTACAGAGGGGGTCAGATGGTGAGCTCGTCGGCGGCGAGCCCAAGAAATGGAGATGGAACGGTGAGAGGGAGAGCGTGGCTCGGGTCTCGTTCGGGCTTGGGGAAGGCGAAGGTTGAGGGTTAGGGAGAGAACGAGAGTAAGATAGGGGAGGGATGAGATAATGGGTTTCGTTTCGTTTGTGAGGGAGAGCGAGTGGAAGGGGGAGAAGCTTGGGTTTGATGATGAACGGAGGGGAGAGTTGAGTTGACATGGGTTTTCGAGGGTGAGCTTGGGTGAGGGCTGAGTGTTTTTAGGGATAAAGAGATTAGAAGGGTGGGTTTATATAATACATTATATTATTAAAACAGTATAAAACTAATTAATTAGCTAATTAATGGTGGTGGGTGAGTGTTTGACAAATGGGTTAGGGGGATGCATCCGGTAGGGGAAGGAAATAAACGTGTAACCACGTTTAAAACTTGGGATGGGTTAATTAGGGTTAACTAAGGTTAATTAGTATTAAGTAAAAGTAATTTACAATGTAATTAGAAAAACGAAAAAACGAAATTACGATTTTGCCCCTGAAATTAAACGTGTCCAAAAAATTACGAAAATGGTATCACGGGTCTGTATCGTCGCAAGAATCAAGAATATGAAGTACAATTTCATATTTGAGCGACGAAAAATATAGAAAAAAATTCATTTACTCAATTTTGAAATCGTTTGAAAACGTTTTGTTACGGAAATACGTGCACGATGAAAACTGGCCGTTACAAGCAGGTTCTCGGTGGTGCCTGACTTGTCGATCATTTCTGGGGCAAAACTCCTGCTGGTGGAGGTGGCCACCTTGGCCTGCCACGCTGAGTAGTCTTCGGTTGGCGAGGGGGCGTCCTGTCCGTGTTTGAGGCTGGCCCGGAGGTCCAATCTGGAGGGTCGGTCTTCACTGACCGAGAAGTGGCCGTCCAACTGGCACATGGCTCCGTCCTTCCGAGGGACCGCTCTTTGTTGGAGAGGGTCCGCTCCGACCGTTTAACAAACTCCTTGGTATGGCAGTCTAGTAGGTCGGTCGTTCCCTTGCTTCCAACTGCGTTTTGCTACAGTCTTTGCTTATCCCTTCTGTCCTGCAGGCTGCCACGATGGCCGTAGAGGCACAGCGTCGCCTGGAGAGGGTGGACGGTCTCGAGGCGGCCCTGTCCCAGGAGCGCCTAAGGGCCGAGGCAGCTGAGAAGGCAGCTGAAGAGGCCAGATCAGAGGCTCATCGTTCGCGGAAGACTTAGACTCTTTTGAAAGTATTGTAATCTACTTTATTGCTTTCTCTCTTTTTTGAGTCCAGGGTTGATGTAATGCCTTGCAAGATGGTTTTCTCATTCATGTTCATGCATTTAACCATCTTAGTGAACCTTAGGATTATCATAGAATCCAACCCAATAGGTTCACTTCTTCTGTCAGTCGCCTGTTGAGGGAAACACAGTCGACTGGGTGATTTCCAGTCGCCTGTAGATCCTTCTACAGTCGCCTGATATGCACTGCTCAAGTCAACATTTCTATCGACTCAAACTTGAGCTTTACGCACAGTCGCCTGTCAATCAGTTCCCAGTCGCCTGAGATTTGGCCAACAGTCGCCTGTCTAGCGTAAGTGCAATCTCTGCATCTCTCTGTCTTCTCTCCATACTTTACAGTAGTCGACTGATGAAGAATATACAGTCGCATGACTATTCGACAGTCGACTGTATTATCAACACCAGTCGCCTGTGCGAAAAATTGGAGAAAGAGTGCAGCTCTCTGTTTCGATCCATCCCCTGCAGCAGTCGTCTGCTGAAGGAATTACAGGCGCCTGTCCTGTTTGTCAGTCGACTGTATTGTCTTCTTAAGTCGACTGTCCTGGCTCAGATTATAGCCGTTGGATATTTTCTAGCCGTTGATCAGTCGACTGTCTTATGATCATCAGTCTACTGTTCCTGTCGTTTTCACCCAGTTTCTAGCCGTTGCTGATTTGATTTTGTGGCTGTTTCTTTGGGTTTCTGGGCTTGATATAGGTTTCCTATATATATGGGTGTGTTGCCTTTCTTGAGAACTCTTGACAACATTTGATAAACTCTTGATTCTATAGAAAATCTCAAGAGATCAATAAGCCACTCTCAAGCTCCCTCATTTCCCTCTAATTGAGCATTCATCTTTCTTCATGCATTGAAGTCCAGCTCAAGGGAAATCATCCAAGTGCTCTCAAGCATATTCCAACACTTGGAGATCCTCTTCCATACCTTGCATTCATTCATGAGTAAGCATCTCAAGGCATAGGTAAGAGTATTTACTTTACAAGGTGTAAACTGTTTTCCTATTTCTCTTTGTGGGATTAGGATTTTCTCCTTGTGGGAGATTGTCTCTTTGTGGGACTAGATTGTCTCTTTGTGGGACTAGGAACTCTCTCTGTGGGAGTAACTCTCTTTGTGGGAGTTTGAGTGTCCTAGTGTAGGGCTAACCCTAATTCTCTGAGTGGGAGTTAGTGATTCTCTTTGTGGGAGTTGTGATCCTCGTGTAGGATTGGTTGGGTCCTTGTGTAGGGCATAAATCCTCTTTATGGGGGTATCTCCTTGTGAGATTTGTATTCACTTCTCTTTGTGGGAATATAGTGGATATTGGTGTGGCTGGATGTACCCAAGTTTGGGGAACCAGGGTATTTCTTTGTGTTTGCGTTTGGATTGATTGTGCCATTTAATTCCTCTTGCATTTATAATTCCGCATTTGCGAGTTAAATTTTATTTGGACAATTTTATTGCCATTACACTATTCACCCCCCCTTCTAGTGTGTGTTGTTAGTATTGCAAGGGTTAGACGATCCCTACAGTGTCAAGTCGACAAGCTCACCTCCGAGGTGGGGAGCTTGAGGGAGGCTCAGGCGGCCACCGAGAGGTTCACTCAGGAGGCGGAGGAGGCGTTCCACCTGGAGAGGAATAGGCTCTGGGCCGATCTGGGCACCATGTGGCAGGAGAACCCCGCTCGACTCGTCGAGGAGATGTAGAGGGGTTACGAGGAGGCCTTGGTGCCGAGGATCACGGAATCCTTCTGGGGGGCGTTCCAGGCATACAGTGACATCTTGGCCCCAAGGATCGTGGGGGCCTTTATGGATGGGTTCCTGAGGTTCGAGGAGCGAGTCCGGTAGGCGCTTCCCCATCCTCCGACTGGCCCCGAGGAGCCCATTCAATCGGGACAAGGCGAGACTCCCGTGGATGCCTCTTCCCGGGCCTCAGCACCATAGGCGATGTGTCCACGTTTTTGTCCCCCTCTTATAAAAAGAAATTTTTGGTATGTAAGAGATAATTCCTTTTCTTTGTATCTTTTACCTTTTTGTGCGTTGCTGTACTTTTTTCAAGTGTTTTCTGGGATCATGCTTCTGACTCGGTGTTGCCCCCCTCCCGCTGTTCATACCGAGGTAGTTTGCTGGTTTGGGTAGCGGGAGGTTTTCTTTTCATCGGCGGAGTCATCGTCCTATCGAGGTGATCGGCCTACTTGGGTGTGGCCCCCAGGCTTGTGGGCGATCATAGTGATCGGCCTGCTGGGGGAGCTGTGGGGGAGTCCCCCAGCCTTATGGACGATCATAGTGATCGGCCTGCTAGGGAAGGTGCCCCAGCCTTACGGTCGATCGGAGTGATCGGCCTGCTGGGGGAGCTGCCCCCAGTCTTACTGTCGATCGTAGTGATCGGCCTACTGGAGGAGCTGCCCCAGCCTTATGGTCGATCGGAATGGTCGGCCTGCTGGGGGAGTTGTCCCAACCTTACAGACAATCGTAGTGATCGGTCTACTGGGGGAGCTGCCCCAGCCTTACGGTCGATCGTAGTGATCGACCTGCTGGGGGGCTGCCCCCAGCCTTATGGACGATCATAGTGATCGGCCTGCTGGGGAAGTTGCCTCCAGCCTTATGATCGATCGTTGTGATCGGCCTGCTGGGAGAGTTGCCCCCAGCCTTATGGGCGATCGGAGTGATCGGCCTACTGGGGGAGTTGCCACCAGCTTAACAGATGATCGTGACAATCAGCCTACTGGGGGGGCTGCCCTAGCCTTATGGTCGATCGGGGTGATCGGCCTGCTGAGGGAGCTGCCCCAGCCATACGGGCGATCGGAGTGATCGGCCTGCTGGGGGAGTTGCCCCCAGCCATACGGGCGATCGGAGTGATCGGCCTGCTGGGGGAGCTGTCCCCAGCCTTATGGACAATCATAACGATCGGCCTGCTGGGGGAGTTGCCCCCAATCTTACTGGAGATCACTATAGTTGCCCCTAGCCTTATGGATGATCATAACGATCGTCCTGCTGGGAGAGTTGTCCCCAGCATTACGGGCGATCGGAGTGATCGGCCTGCTGGGGGAGTTGCCCCAGCCTTATGGACGATCATAGTGATCGGCCTGGTGGGGGAGTTGCCCCCAGCCTTATGCTCGATCATTGTGATCGGCCTGCTGGGGGAGTTTCCCCTAGCCTTATGGGCGATCGGAGTGATCGGCCTACTGGGAGAGTTGTCCCCAGCCTTACGGACGATCGGCCTGCTGGGGGAGCTGTCCCAGCCTTATGGTCGATCGGGGTGATCGGCCTACTGGGGGAGCTGCCCCCAGCCTTACAGATGATCGTGACGATCAGCCTGCTGGGAGAGTTACCCCCAGCCTTACGAGCGATCGGAGTGATCGGCCTACTGGGGGATTTGCCTCCAGCCTTATGGACGACCATGAGGCCTGGTGTGGTGGAGCGAGAAGAAACACGGTTTCTTCGGTGCGAACTTGCATTTCATTCTCTGAACCAGGGATACATTTGAAAGGAAAAAAGCATGGAAGATAATGGCGAGCTAGTCTCACATGGGGAGGAGGAGTCGTGGATGATTGTCCCGCCTTCTCACTCGATAGTGCGCAGAGCAGTCTGGACAACGTTCACCTTTTTTCTTTTGTCCATTTGTTTGGACGTTCCTTCTCCAGTGGTTGTCTTTGGGGCGTCGACAAAGTTCTTCAGGTGCCCACGACTAATCAGCTGGTCAATGTCTTTCTTTAGGTGCCAGCATTCGTCAGTGTGGTGGCCATTGTCTTTGTGGTACCTGCAGTACTTTTCCTCGTCCCTTCTGCCACCCTTCATCTTCAGGGGCGGCTTGCCGATGTGGCCTTCTTTTTGAGCATGCATTAGGACGGCGTCCTGAGTAGCGTTCAGCTTGGGGGGTCGTGCTTCCTCCTTGCGCTACTTTCCCCTTTCCTTCTTCTCCTGCTTGTGGTCTTCTGGCTCACGGCGCTCACTTTCGTCCCATTTGGAGCCCTGCTTGGCCCCCGTGGGGAGACCTCCTTCCTCCGCTGCTAACACCTCTTCCGTCAGCATGTAACGCTCTGCCCGGGCTATTACATCAGCAAGGTCCTTCGCAGGTTCGTTGTGCAGCGACTTCTTTAGGCCCATGTGTCGGAGCCCTTTCTTCAGGTCCATTTTCACGACCGTCTCGAGGCAGTTCTCCACATTCAGCCTTTCAACATCGAAGCGTCGCATGTAGCTCCTCAGGGATTCGTCTGGCCTCTGTATCACATTGAACAAAAGCTATGAGTCTGGCTTTATCTGACGGCCGGCCATAAATTGCTTGTAGAATTTCTAGGTGAGGTCATGGAAGTTGCTGATGGAGCGGTTTGGGAGGCTGTAGTACCAATTCCTGGCGGACTTTCGGAAGGTGGAGTAGAAGCCACGATAGAGCAGGGCGTCGTCGGACCCCTGGAATGCCATGACTCCTTCGTAGTCCGTCACATGATCTTCTGGGTCCCCCGTGCCGTCGTATTTCTCCAAGGTCAGCACCTTGATCTTGGATGATACCCGTGCGTCGGTAATGCTCCTTGCTAACGGGCAGCGGTTGTCCATGGGTCCTTCTAGGTCTCTGTGGCCTGCCAGCGCTTCGACGCAAGGGGCAGGTTGCCCCGACAGGCTGACGGTGGTTCGGGGAGAATTCGCTTGACGTCCATCCCGACTGGGGATAGGCATTGGTCGCTGAGCGCTTCTCCTCTCGTGGCGATCTTCCCGACCTCTGTGCCTCCTCTGGCGAGGGCTCCCGCTTCAACCCTGCCAATCCTCGGTAGCTCGATGGTTGGGTGACCGTTGGCATGCTGAGTGTGGTCGCTGGGACGAGGCCGTGGTCGACTCGCCTCTGGTCCACTCGGGCCTTCCATCCGCCTCATCATTAAGTGAGGTGGGGGTAAGGGATCGCCCCGGGACGAAGTTCGGCATGGTGAACCTTCGCTCCGGGTTGGCGCCCTTGAAGCCGTGGTCGGAAACCACAATCAAACATAGTGGGGGCGGTGTTCCTGTTAGTCGGGGATGGCCACTGAGCCACCCTCTGGGAGGCGTGGGTTGCCCGCGAGCTGTTGGATGGCTGCGGCCAGCGTCCGGAAGTGGACGTTCGTCTCTTGGCCAAAGAGACGGAGTTGTTCCTGGGTCACCGATGTGAGTCACTGGTGCCCTCGGTGGTGTGGTTGTGCCCGTTTTCGGGCGGGACGTAGTCGCCCTCCTCATGGATGGGGGGCAGGCGTCATATTCCATTGCAAGCTGATTCCATTGTGGTTTGTTTGACGTGTGTGCTTCTTCGTGTCCCACAGACGGTACCAGATGTTTCAGGGTGTTTTCTCACCATGGATTAGTTGACTGGAGGGCTGGAGGTTAACACGATCATGCGGGATGCGCGTGGCCTCCGGGAGACGGGTGCAGCTAGTTTGGCTCGGCGAAGATTGCACGAGTCTGTGCGTAGGCATGCCAAAGGGGATCCTCGGCAAGGCGACGGCCTCCATAAGGGAGATGAACAGGCTCGGGGGCGAGCGCGTTCGACTCCGAACTGATTGGGTGCCAAAGGGTAGCCTCGCGCGGCTGGATCAACTTGACCTGAACAGACGAGAAAGCTCGTCGGGGGGGGGGGGGGGGGGGGGGGGGGGGGGGGGGGGGGGGTCGGACCTTGGTTCCAACCAAGTCCCCTCCTATGCCTAAGTCAGAACGGATCTGAAGGATGCTCGGTGGGATCGGTATGACTCACGGGGCGACCGATACACGAGTCCTCAGGCCGAGCTGTGGAGGAGAATTACAAGGTGAAAGACAATGTCGTTAGAGAGGAATACCTCAATGTTTTGGGTATCCAGGCAGTGATCCCTTTGCACGATGCTCTTTTGATCGCTTTATAGGAGCCTTCCCCAGCCACGTCTCCTCGACATCCCCTTCTTTTGCCCCGACGATCCGCCACCTTGATGGCATCTTTACGGTAATGAAGGTAGGCGTAATGGGGGCACCTAAATGGTGATTAAGGGGGCGCGCTTTCAGGGGAGCGGTTAACTCCTGCCGGCATGGGTTAGCGGTTGTGCCCGCTTCGGTCTGAGGCCGACCGACTCTGATTCTCCGTGGGGGCCTCGTTCTTCCTAGGCCCGTGGGTTTGCGACACGGGCATGGACCGTTCAGTCTTGGCCCATTTTGGAAGGGCCGTATCAACTGCTCAATGCACCAGAACACTGAGCAGAATTCAGTAAGTAGAATCTAATGATTTAAGTAGAATCTAGAGTCAAATTATTTCTCCATTACTGACAAGTCTTTTATGTACACAGTTCATATTTTCTCCCTTAAGAACTGCATCCAGAAGTCCGTCGACATCAAATACAAAACACTAATTTTGGGACAGATTGCAAACAAATCTGCCCAACTAGCCACCGACTATCATGGGTAATGATCTGAACATGCAAGAAGAAGCTAGTACAGTGAAATCGTGTGTTATTGAAGACATAATGGCATGTTCTTTGTGATCCTTGCAAGAATTTTATTGTTCAGCTCGTGCTTGATCTCAATATCCCCAATATTGTTGACCATATCTGATACAACCATTTTGACCTGGCACAGAGGAACCGAGTCAACCACGACTAGTCAACCAACCCGCTACGGCCTTGGGCTCTGGCCCAAGGATCTCATGGGCGGGTCGTGCTTGTCCACCCGAGACGAAGGCCCAAAAGACCGCCCACTTTCCGTAGTGGAGGAAATCTCTCCCCCAAACCGAGGGAGCACTCTCCAATTATGGCATCCACTCAACGCCATCACTCCAACAATCATGGCCCACTTTCATGGCATTCATCCTCTCATCAAACGGGCGCAATTATGGGGGCCAATTAGCACATCCCCATCAATGACGGCAATAAGGTCTCATCATGGCCCATTACAACGGAGGGATGACACGCATATATGAAGGCAAGAGATGCATCATCTCAAGGGGGAATCTCCGAGATCAACAACGGAGGTATCACAATACAACTCTCACACCTTCTTCCACCAAAAAGATTCTCTCCTCCATAGCTCAGCTCGAGGATTCGTGCTTGGTCTCTCTGTGAACCAAGTTCGACACCACCAAGTATCCTTCAGACTAGATCTAACTTTAGCATCGGAGGGGACCCGGTCGGAACCAAGATCTGACACCCCCTGACGAACTTCTTTGTTTTACAGATTGAAGGAGATGTCACCACCGCCGAAGCTTCCCTTCGGCGTCCCATCGCTCAGATCCGAACGCCCTCTTGCCAGAACCCGTCGTCCAATCGATCCCGGAGGTCATCGTCCCACCGAAACTACCCTTCGGTGCACCGAAGCACGGATCCGCATCTTCCAGATCAAATGAACGCATGGCCGATCGACTCCGAAGGTCGTCACCGCCTCATGTTACAACGACGACCTCCGGACCTCCAGACAACCAACCTGTGGTGAGAAAACACGACGAAACATCTGACACCGTCTATGGGAACGAGTCAACACTCATGTCATCAACCACGATGACAAGGACTTGTTCCCCTAATCAAATGCCTGAAAGGCCAACGCCTGAAGGGGGAAGACTCCGACTCTCGGAGGATGATTCTGTGTAACCACAGTGGATCTGTCGATCCTAGCTCCCCTTCGCAAGTCAAAGATGGGAATCGAATGAACGCTGCTAACATATCTCCAAATCATCAGAGAAGGCCGACGGTCGCGTTTTCATCTAACACCTCGCCTTCATTCTTCGATCAATCCGAAGAGTGTTCTAATCGCTGGCATCGGCAACCAAATGATTCATTCAATGGTGGGCCCCTCTCGTGCCCCGACCCTAAAACGGGAAAAGAAAACCATTCCACTCCGTTCACCCTGCCGGAAGACGAGATCCGGTGGCGGATCCAAGGCGTCAAGCTTACCATTTGCGTTCTATTTCCGAGTAAAATTCAGCCTCTGTAATCAAATCTTCATGGATCTCATCCCCACCGCCGATCTCGCCTTCACCGAGCCCTGCAGCGAGTCGGAAACTTGGCTCCTCGCCATCGGAGACAAATCTCCAGAACGCCTCGTCTTGATTCGATATCCGGCATCAGATCGCTGTTGGAGGTTCGAGTATGGAAGATTATCTCTGAGCAATGGTTGCCAATTGTCATTGCAGTTGTTAGCATGGTAAAGAGGAACCAAGTCGACCGAGGCCAAAACGGAGTAAGCTTCACAAATTGTCATTGACAACAATTAGATCCCGTCTGATCTTCACGAACGACCTACCGCCTCCACCATTGCCCTGCATCTCCACCAAATTAGGCGTCGACCGAGGCCATCATGAAGATATTGAGTTTCCCCCTACCTTGCATGCAACCCTGGCACCAACCGATCAAGGAACTCGGTGTGTTCGAGTTCGTCCTCTCCTGACACGGATGAGGCCCTCCCGCTTGAGCTCAGATAGGGGCTGCGTGGACAGGGACAGCTCGACGGCCCCATCCGCAAGAAGCTCGGATGGGCCCACATCCCCGAGTTTACGATGCTCACCACCGACGAGCTCTTCTTTGATGGCAATCTCGTCCCGCTCTGACTGGCGTCATCCCTATCGTTACCGGAGGACAGATCGTAGAATTCGTCAGGATCGAGATGAGACCCAAGATTGTGGTGTCGGACAACTCAATCTCATCTCCTATCTCAAACAGTCCCTCAACAACCCTGGTATCGTCACTTCGCCTTCCCTCGGCTCAGATCCCTTCGACAGCGGTAAACTAACCGCCCTAGAGCTCGTGGATCCGAACACCGACTTCACCGTGCTTGGCGAGCAGCGGATCCGAACACTGGATTTGCCGTGCTTGGCGAGCGGCTGATCCGAGCAACTGATCCGAGCAGCTCGCCCTGTCATGCTACCTAGGCCGAGCGTCCGAGCAGCTCCTGCCACCGTCCGAGAAGCTCCTGTCAAAAATTAGTTCATCTTACTGAAGTATTTTTTATATTTGTTTGCTTAGTCAAATAATTCTGTTCCTAGTTTCATGGAAGGCTGAGTCTTTTTCTGTTGAAGTTTGTTAGAAGACTAAGTCCATTTTCTGTTGAAGTTTGTTAGCAATTCTAGGAAGTTAGATAGGAGGCCAGTGCTATATATAGCCTGCAAGTTATTGTAATCAAATATTCAAGTGTCAAAGCAATAAATATCTTTGTTCTCCACTTCCTATTTTCTTCTGTCTCCACATATTTCTTCCTCTGTATTTTTTGTTTTATGGTATCAGAGCCTCGTTGAGGTATCTTTAAGTTTCCTTGTTTCTTCTTGTCTATCAAGTGTGTTCTGCTTGTTGGAGAAGAACAGAAGGTGTTGAGAGGAAGGTTTGTTTTAAATCATGGAGTTACCAAATGGAGGAAATAGTGTAAACACACAATATGGTGTTGAAAAGCTTGTAGGCACAAACCATAAGTATTGGAGATTGTGCATGGAGGCTTATCTTCAAGGTCAAGATCTGTGGGAACTTGTTGCTGGTGCTGAAGCAGAAATTCCTGCAGATACTCCAGAAAATGCTGAACCACGAAGGAAATGGAAGATCAAATGCGGTAAAGCGCTCTTTGCTTTGAGGACTTCAATTAGCAAGGAGTTTATTGATCATGTTCGTGATGTCAATTCACCAAAAGGAGTATGGCAGACACTTGAAAGGCTGTTTTCCAAGAAGAATACAGCAAGACTACAATGGCTAGAGAATGAACTAGCAATAACAAAACAAGAAGGTATGTCTATTTCTGAATATTTCTTAAAAGTTAAAAGTATTTGCCATGAAATTTCAGAATTGGATGAGGAAGAAAAGATCAGTGAAGCAAGACTACGACGATTTCTCATTCGAGGATTAAAGAAGGAGTACATTCCTTATGTCACCTCCATTCAAGGTTGGGCAAAGCAACCTTCAGTTGAAGAATTGGAAAGCTTGATTGCTAATCAGGAGGCTTTGGCAAAGCAAATGGCAAAGACTTTTGATTCAGATGCTGTCTTATTTTCCAAGGGAAAGTATATCAGGAAGAACACATCAGCAGAAGTTAAGAATACTGAAGGGGAGTCAAGTTCCAGGAAAGCTACTGATGGAAATTCACAAAATCAGTATGTAATCAAGTGCTATAGATGTGGTAAAAGAGGACACATCAAGAAAAATTGTAGAGTGAAGTTGTCCAAAGCAAATGTAGCAAGTGAAAACAAGGAACAGGAACAACTCAAATGGGAGCAATGCTTCACTGTGGAAGTAGCTGAAGAAAGGAGCCATGTTGCTGCAAAACCAACACCAGTAGAAGTGCTTTACAACCAAGAAAGTTGCAAGGAGGAGTGGATCGTTGATTCCGGTTGCTCTCACCATCTAACTGGAAATGGTTCTCTTTTCTCGGAGTTGCGTGAACACAATGAAGAGCGAGTTATTGTCACAGCTGACAACTCAACATATCCAGTGGCAAAAGAAGGAATTGTGAAGATAGAAGCTGGTGATACAAGGACTGTCAAGCTGAATAGTGTTTATCACGTTCCAGGTTTGAAGAAAAATTTAATTTCAGTCTCTCAAATTACTAATTCTGGAAAGTATGTTTTATTTGGACCAAGTGATGTGAAAATACTTGATAATGTTGCTAATATAAATGCTGATGTTATTTACACTGGTGAGAAGAAAGGTTCTTTGTTTGTCTTGTCAGTAGGCGAAGCATATGTAAAGAAGACAAGCCAAACAGATAATGCAGCAATTTGGCATGCTCGATTGGGCCATCTGGGTTATCAATTACTACAACAAATCTCTTCAAAGAAATTGGTGGAAGGCATCCCAACTCTTAGAAATGTTCGTGAAGATGTAATTTGCCAAGGTTGTCAATTTGGCAAATCACATCGTCTTCCTTTCAATAAGTCGTCAAATCGGAAATCCGATATGTTTGAGTTGGTTCACACAGACTTGATGGGACCAACAAAAACATCCAGTTATAGCGGAAATCGCTATGTCATGGTGTTAGTTGACGATTTCTCAAGGTATACCTGGGTGAAGTTCTTGAAAGGGAAGAATGAAGCATTATCTTTATTTGCCGAATTCAGACATGCTGTAGAAAAAGAGTTTGGAAAGAAGATTAAATGTCTACGGAGCGACAATGGAGGAGAATATATGTCAGATGCCTTCTTTCAATATTGTGACAAGCATGGTATTTCAAGACAGATGACATGTCCAAATACCCCCCAACAGAATGGCGTTTCTGAAAGGAAATTAGCTCATCTTTCTTCGGTAAGTCTTTCATGGCTTCATGATAAAAATCTCCCTCGAGAATTGTGGGCTGAAGCTATTCAAGTTGCATGCCATGTGATAAATCGTTTACCTCCATGGCCAGGTAAAGAGAAGTCTCCTTTTGAAATTTTATATAATGCCAAGCCAAATGTAAATTACTTTCGGGTGTTTGGTTCAATTTGTTATGTTCATCTTCCAAAAACTAATAGAACTAAACTAGACCCGAAAGCAAAGAAGTGTATTTTTGTTGGCTATGATCCTTGTAGGAAAGGGTGGAGGTGTATGGATCCAGAAACAAAGAAGTTTGTCACTTCTAGAGATGTGGTGTTCGATGAAGTGTCATCTTATTATCAAGAAGAAGTTCGTGATGGCGATCCATTGAATTTTCAGTTGCTACCTGAAAACAACATGGAGCCTTCAAGCAATGATGAAATTCCTTCGTCAAACACCTTTGATTCAGAAGGCGAACAACAAGTTGAAAGAAGGTCTACAAGGGAGAAAAGACAGCCACAATACCTCAAAGATTATGAGGTACAAGTTAGCCATTGCTCTGTTGCTTCATGCTTCTTTACAGGAGTAGTAGATGATGAAGAACCGGCGAGTTATGATGAAGCTAAGGAAAGATCAGAATGGGAGGCAGCTATGCAAGAAGAAATTGAAGCTTTAAACAAAAATCAAACATGGGAGTTGGTGTCAAAGCCAGAGAATTGTGAGCCCATTACTTGCAAATGGGTTTATCGTTTGAAGAGAAAATCGGATGGTACTGTTGAGAGATGCAAAGCCCGACTAGTTGCACGTGGTTTCTCTCAAAGCTATGGGTTGGATTATGAGGAAACGTTCAGCCCAGTTGCAAAGATGGTAACAGTAAGAACACTTTTTTCTCTTGCAGCTTTTAAAGGTTGGAAAGTGTTGCAGCTTGATGTAAAGAATGCTTTTCTTTACGGAGAATTGGATCGTGATGTGTTTATGGAGCAGCCTAAAGGTTACATTTCCAAGGAGCATCCGCACCATGTTTGTCGATTGAAGAAGGCGCTATATGGCCTTAAACAAGCACCACGTGCTTGGTATGGTAAAGTTGCTCAATACTTTATCTTTTGTGGATTTAAGGTATCTGATGCAGATTCTAGTTTATTCATTAAATTAGAATCAAATATGCATTTGCTGGTCTTGTTGTACGTGGATGATATGATAATTACTGGAGATAATGAAGCCGAGATTACTAAGCTAAAAAGTGAACTATCTGTTCGATTTGAGATGAAGAGTTTGGGAGAAGTTGGCTATTTTCTTGGTCTAGAAGTTGAAAAATCAGATCAGGGATTTTTCATCTCTCAAAAAGGTTATGCAAAGAAACTTTTGCAACGTTTTGACATGGGGGAGTCTAAAGAAAAGGCCACCCCAATGGAGCAGCATCTTAAGCTGATGAAAGATGAAGGGAAGTTATTAAATGATGCTACAAAATTTCGACAACTTGTTGGTAGTTTAATTTATTTAACTATCACAAGACCTGAAATTGCTTATTCTGTTGGTGTAATCGCACAGTTCATGCAATGTCCAAGAAGTTCCCACTTAGATGCAGCGAAGAGAATTCTGCGGTTATTGTTTCAACACTGGTTCAGCAATGATATCTTGGTGCAGTAAGAAGCAAAATGTGGTTGCTTTATCCAGCACTGAAGCTGAATATGTGGCAGCAACTATGGCTGCACAAGAATGTATGTGGTTGAAGAATTTGATGGGAGACATGCTGTGCAAAGGTGAGTATGCTGTACAGATTATGTGTGATAATGAAAGTTCCATCAAACTTGCTTCAAATCCGGTTTTTCATGGACGAACAAAGCATATTGAAGTTCGTTATCATTACATTCGAGAGAAGGTGTTGGATCGAGCAATTGAGCTGCAAGGAATTTCTACAAACAACCAAGTTGCAGACATATTCACAAAAGCATTGGGAAAACCTAAGTTTGAAGAGTTTAGAGCTGCACTCGGTGTTGTCAATCGTAAGCATGCACTAAGGGGGAGTGTCAAAAATTAGTGCATCTTACTGAAGTATTTTTTATATTTGTTTGCTTAGTCAAATAATTCTGTTCCTAGTTTCATGGAAGGCTGAGTCTTTTTCTGTTGAAGTTTGTTAGAAGACTAAGTCCATTTTCTGTTGAAGTTTGTTAGCAATTCTAGGAAGTTAGCTAGGAGGCCAGTGCTATATATAGCCTGCAAGTTATTGTAATCAAATATTCAAGTGTCAAAGCAATAAATATCTTTGTTCTCCACTTCCTATTTTCTTCTGTCTCCACATATTTCTTCCTCTGTATTTTTTGTTTTAGCTCCTGCCACCGTCCGAGCATCCGAGCCCCATCTCAAACATCCGAACAGGAACTCCCGGGGACGAAAATCTCCCCGTGCAAGCGAAAGCCACCACCCGCTCGGCGAACGACCCCAACCTTGATCCGATGAAGGGCATGCTCAGCCTTCTTCGGCATGCATAACATTGTCTCGATCGCATGAAAAAAGCGGGTCTTTTCGTCGAAATTCTTGATGTAGCTCTAGGACCGGCAAATGCATTCCCAAGTGGACGTCCTCGATGGCGATCTGGAAGCCGTAAGAGGCGCGAGCCTCGGCGCCTGAACCTCCTTTATGAATCGGTAGGCGAGGTTCTCGATAACAATCCCATCAGAGGCTACAAAGGATGTGAGCACGCATGGCATGAAGAGACGCACATCGGCAGATACTAGGATCGTTGATGTCTCCCAGTTGCGGATCTGAGAGAGAGGTCGCAGTGGCAGTCCAGAAGAAGGCCAAACTACGGCGATCCGAATCAGGGCCTAGAACATCTCGAGATCCACAACGATTCGTCAAAGGCGGCGTCTTTCGAAAAATCACTGTTTTGCCTTGCTCTTCTCCTTTGACAACTCCCACCCAAGGGCAAACCCGAGCCGCGGAGGGGGCAAAGATAGCGCACACGGGAGGACCAGTACTACCTCCGCCTTTCAAAGCTTCCCCAACGGTACGGAAAATGAGGCGGTGATGCAAAACCCCATCGATCAGACTGGAGCTGGAGCTGGAGCTAGGATCCAGAAAAAAGCTGGAGCCAAAGCTGGAGCTAGAGCTGGAGATATGATCCAGATAAAAGCTAGAGTCGGAGCTTGAGCTAAAACCTAGAGGAGGCTGACTAGATGAGGCCGACCATACCAGTCCAACCGAACCAGGAGGAGGCCGACCAAATGAATCCAATCCTCCATACCGTGCATCCATGCCGAGAATTTGAGCCACCTTGCCGAGCTTACAAAGTTGTCCCTACCTCGGCAGAGCTGCTGACCAAGCCGAGCTCGCCTCTGCCCAAACCAACCGAGCTAGCAGACTTACCCCAGTCCGAGCCCGCGGACAATCCCGAAGGTCGCCTGACTTGCGCCAACACGATTAAATTTCGGACGACTGGAGTTTCCCACCTTTCAGGGCAAACCAGAGCCACGGAGAGGGCAAAGATAACGCACACAGGAGGACCAGTACTACCTCCGCCTTCCAAGCTCCCCCCAATGGTACAGAAACTCAGGCGGTGGCTGATCGGCTCGGAATTAACTCCGAAACGATGTTGTTTTACCGCAAGCGCACGGTATAGTGGCAAGCGGGTATTGAACACGGGGAAGCGGTGCTATACTACCTATCTACTCCTAGGTTGAGTTAGACTTGCTGATTTATTGGTGGATATAGATTATGGAGTGGCGTGATGGTGATGGATGTGAAAGTCGTGTCACTAAACGTCGTAAACAAAGAACTCCACAAAGAAAGGAATAAAAGACTAATGCTTTAGGACTCACCACTAGAATCGTCGGATGTCGATGCTTGGCTAAGACTCTTACGTTGCAGTGGTTTTATAGGGATTGTCGCATCCAAGATGTGGAATTCATGGTTCTAAGCACCATGAATCTAACGTATCTCATTAACCCCGCTCTCGCGACAGGAGCACACGACACGTGCATTAAGAATCGACAATATTCATGCCACTCTCGTGGACAGAATGATCTCCACTCACGCCGGACATGGACAGAGCTTTGACGTGTATTTTGGTGGCTCTTATTGACGCAATGACAGTAGCCGTCAATTAGTAATATCGTTCGTCGGTGGATCCCATCAAGACACGAGCCGGGCATTGTCACGAGTCCCAATTGATTCCACTAACTTCCTAATTAAACCTATAGGATACTCCTTAAGCTAATCAATTCCACTGACCGTGGGCATGATCTCAGTACGAGTTCTCCTACGAACTTTGCAAGATCAACCAAAATACTTCCCTTTTATACCAACGCAACCTAAAAATCCTAACTTTACATCTCAATCCTAAAATCCATGGACTAATCCATTAGCCCTAGAAAAGACTACTCAAGAATAGCAAACATTATGAAAACAATAGAGATCATTGTTAGCATCATAGAAAAACGATAAGAAGAAATAAAATAGAATTAAAGAGATAGAATACTTAGCTTGATACAAGAGAAGGGGCCTATGGCATGGCCTAACTCCTAAAAGAGTCTCCAAGAGATCCAAAGAAAATAAGATCTAACCTCCAAAAAAATCCACTCTAATGACGGCTACAATCACTATATATAGTCCCATCAAAACCTTAGCAAATAACCTAAGAAACCCTCTGAATTTTCTGCCCAAGATCAATTCTGGCCGCAACTTAAGTTCTGGGCACCAGCGTGCTCGGTCGAGTAGCCCCCTACTCGGTCGAGTCGAGTTTGATTTCCAAAGCATGTTTTGGCTTCTTTCTCCAATTCTCTGCAGCTCGGCCAAGTAGGTATGCTGCTCGGTCGAGTAGCCGGTCGAGTAGCCTTGCTGCTCGGGTCGAGTACAGATTTCAGCACTGCAGTGTCAACTTGCAGAAATTTTCTAGATTTCATCCGACCTCCGATTGACATGTTCTTGGAGGCGTTGGAACCGTCATGAAGTCTATTATCCATAACAAATATGAGAAAAATACTTTGCCAACTGGAATGATAGCAGATCTCAAAAGAGTAAGAGGCTATCTGAAAATCTGGGCGCTTGCCTTACTCGACCGAGCAGCCTTCGTGCTCGGTCGAGTTGCAGGGGGGTTGCTGCTTTAGCTTTAATATGCTTCTCTGGAAATTGGTTTAGCTCGACCGAGTAGCCACCCTACTCGGTCGATTAGGGTGTAGCTGTTTCCTTGCGAACTCTGCGTGTTAGCTCGGCCGAGTAGCTATTGCTACTCGGTCGAGTCGCCTGGGAAACTGACTCGGTTGCTTCTTGGCTTCTCCTTTCTCTGTCTCTTCCTCCTTTCTTCCTCTAGTCTTCTTCTTTGGCACCTCAAGCATGTCATCATGAGTCTTCTTGGTACTCTCACGTCGCCGATCATCTTATTTACTCCAAATTGCTCCAATAGCGCTCCAAATCTCTGAAATGGGCATACACGCTTCGAAAATCATATTCTTCCAAATAAATGCGTAAAAGCGTATAAAATGGGGAATTGGGGGGTAAAATGTGTCATGAAAATATACAATAAATGTAACGGCCACTTTCCGACCGTTCGTATTTTCGCGCGTACTTTCCTCTTTCGTACGCGTATTTTTCTTAGTCCTCTCTTCTATCCGGAATACGCGATGTGATATGTCGTTGTGACCGTATGGAAGAGTAGTTATTTGTGGGATTTTTAGTGAACGTCATTTCACGGATCGTTCTCCCACAAATCAGCTTTGAGTGAAGGGGTGTTTTAGCCTCTAGACTTCAATGCTTAGTTTTCATTTTTATTTTCGTTCTCGGTAGGCTTAGCTCGTGACCGGACCCCGTATCCTCGATCCTCCCGTTGTCACGGTCATCCCGATATTTTCTTCGTAATTTTCGGACATCATTAGCCCAACCTAACCCACTAATCAAATTCAAAGCCCGTTTAGCCCTAATCAATTTTTGAATTCAAACTTAATCAAATCTTATGGAATCTCAAACGTATCATATGAGATTTCTTTTAGCTATACGCACCCCAGTTTTTAGCGGAACGTTTTATTTGTATCCCCTCGGGTGTTACCTTTCTTCGTATCCGTAGCTAGTCGTATCTTACCCCGTACTCGTATCAACTCCTAACTTCTCACATGTTAACTACTACTATTATTATTATTTTAAATCTACTAAGAAAAGTCCCTTTTAATGATTATTTTGAAATAATTCAATTTTATTTTTAAATTCAGAACCTAAAACTTATTTTTTAAAATGTTTGAAAACTTTCCTCTTAAAATTCATTTAAACCTACATTGATTGGCCCTAATAACACAATCAATTCTTTTTAATACTCAAAATTTCCTATTATAACTAAACATTAGCCATGTTTTGAACTAGTAGCCGAACAAGCTACACCCTAGCCGCATCACAGCAATTTTTAAAAACCCATACTTGGACCCTACTAACCAGCTAGCCTATATGGGAGAGGACTTTGAAAACACATGGCCATTCACGTGTTGTACGTTTCCAATCACACACACACACACAACAGCAGCTATTCCATAGGAAACCTAAGGCTATAAAAAGTAACCTAGGTTTCTTATTATATTTTTCTCCCTACCCTCAACACATCAGCCGCCACCTCCCTATTCTTCATCGCGCAGACCCCGACTCCTCCTCTCCCCACACCCACGGGCACCATCTCCCCCGATGTCGCGGCAGCCAGTACTCCACGCCGTGCTAAACTCACAAGCGCCCGTGAGCGGCCTCTTCTCCTCTCCCCGCCAAACACCGATCATCTCCCCCTCCCTTCATCCACGCGACAAACCCTCCCCACACCGACAGCTGCCTCCCAGCCACGCAAGCCAGATGCCAACTACTCACGGCGACGAGCTCCTCCCCGCAACGCCCCAGATCTCCTCCCACCTTTGCGCGACCCATCTCCCCATGCAGCAGTTCGCCTAGGAGCTTTCTCCTCCCCTCACCGGAGCTCCGGCGCCCAACGACACCCAGAGACCCTCCCCCGACCTTCTCCTCCGCCTGCAGACACCTCCAGCCCGCACGGCTCCCCGAAGTCTTTCTCCGAGTGCCACGCACGTCGGAGCTTCCCCCGCCTGCATCACTCTGACACTGCACCACCCGGAGCCCGCTCACGACCGACGCACCTCCGCCTGCCCTCCTCCCTCAAGTGCAGACGCCGCCTCGCCGCCTGCGACAACTCTGGCGCCGTCATCCGTCCACTCCTCCACCTGCAAGCACAAACGAAAAATGGACCTGTGTGAATCCTAAGAGGTTAGTGCTGTGGTTATATAGTAGGGTTAGTTGTTAGTTTATTAGAGTAAGCTGAAGTAATAAACTGTGGTTTGTGGGTGTTAAACGTTCATCATTAGCTATTATCACCTACTCAAATCATGGGTTAGTGTTATTACAAGTTAATAGTTAGAGTTTTATTTTAAAAACCGTTTTTTTCTCTCCTTAATACTATGTTAGTAGTTAAGTTAATTAGCTGTTATATATATGTATCTTATAATGTTATAGTGGAACGTGTACATGTTATTAGATACATCTGCTTGATAAGTTAGTGAATTTGTTACCTGTTGGAAATATTGGACTGCTTATAGGTTAGCATGATAATAGATTTCCTTCTCGGAACAAAATTGATAAGTTATTGTCCCAAAAACCTAGAATAAACAGTACTCTTATATGCTGTGCCCTTGAATAAATGAGTCAGTTGATTTATAAGTTATTTTACTTTGCCCTAATATCGAAATCCGATTACGCAGAAAACGTCCGCGCCTTCCGTACGGACCCGACGTCACCAGGAACGTCAAAAACAGGCAAGTGTGCAATTAAATATGAATTTTTGAAGTTGATTAATAATTGCGTCTTTTGCTTTAATGTGTATATCTTGAAAATCGTGCGTATAACGGCACATGAAAATGTTTTAGACCAAAAATGCGACACTTTGACATATAACTCTATAAGGATTAAATTTAAACATTGGCAAGTAATTCGTTCACTGTAAGGTGTTCATTACACCAACCTGCTCAACCTTGTTTTTATTGTAAACGTTGTAGAACGAGAATATCGACAACATCTAAGTCATGTCCATCTTGCTTGGTCATTAACGAGAGTGACATCGTGAAATCGTGCGCCTCAAAGGCGAACTCGTGATATCGTGATGTCGTGTGAGTCGACTAGGCCGGCTCGTGTTCCGGCAAACTTTTGGGTGGGGTTAGGATTGAGCGGCCACTAGGCGTATGAAAGGTACTCTCCTCAAGAGCACCACCCGCACGCGGTGGGTTAGCGTCAATCACGGTAAGCCCCCGTGAGAGGAACGACCTTCTCATCACGACCTACAGGCGTGAACCCTAGATTAGAAAGCTAACTCTTGACATGAAAACTTGCAACGCTAACTCGGTCATCTTGAAATTGAAATGCTATTGGACTCAGAGAAATCTTAACCTTAATTTTGCAACCGTCTAGAACTGCATGTTAGGGATGCTCGTTTCTGTTTCTATAAAGTTGTTAAATGTTAATTGCTGCAGTCGTTTCTTTAAGTTATTAAATGCTTCTTAAATTCATATCATTTGTATATCTTGCCTTGGGATGCTAATCTTTTCTTGCAGACCTTGCTGACATACATTCATGTTTTTGGATGTATGTCAGATCTCGAGTTTGAGCACTAGGAGGATTCTCTCGAGACACTTGACTTAGAGAGCCAGAGTTCGTCGTAGATGCTGAGCCACTTTCTACGAAAGACTAGAGTCCCTTCCGTCACTACTTTGAGTTTTGGTTTCTGTACCTTGTAGTAGGATCAGTGCTCTGTTGTAATTTCTTTAGCCCTGCTGTGGCTCGTCTTGTAATTTCATGTACGCCTTATATATATATCTGGATGTGGCATTTATTTTGAATGTTCTGATTGTTCTGATACGCAAATGCAAGGACCATTTCTGTGTTTTTAGCACAGACGCTTATTGAACTCGAGCTTCACCGCTCCAGTTCAAGCGGACCGCGTAACGCCCTCGCTTCCGGTGTCTTTTGGGAAGCGGGGCGTTACAGATGATTTCAAAAGAGGATTTTGAAATCCTATCTGTCTTATGCGGGATGTGAGTCCAGAAGATTATTTGAGTAGTAAAAGGGACTTAAAGTCAGACATTGTGGTGTCTGATTATTATCCTTACAACATCATTAAGACATACGCTTCTTGGGAAAGGAGTGATGTTGTAATACGTATTCATACTACGTATGCATTTTGACCATTGGGTTAGAATAGTAATTATGTTTACTATTATGTGAGACCCAAAGACCACATGGGTCTTAACTCATTACCCTTATGGACTCTAATTGGTTCCTTTAGATTTGACTGGGTGATTGCTATCTTAGCATGTTGCTTATGGACTATGGTTAATTCGGTCCGGCGGGGCATGTTAGAAAAGCAAGTCAAGTCAAGATCGAAAGGATCGCAAGAAGAGGAAGATTGATTTCATATTCACATTTGGACTTTAGAGATTCAAAGCTGGCCAGCCAATTATAATCCAGATGGGATTCAATTGTTGAATATAAAGTATAAGAAATGTGAAGAAATAATCTAGGGTAAAGCATGCGTTGATCTACTCAACTTTGCACCTCGATGGGTGTTGTGTATCTCTAACAAGTGCACAACAACGGACTCTATGTGCATGACGGTCACACGGCCTATTTCTCGGTATGATAAACAGAAGAGTTAAAGGAAAAGATGTTTCCTTACAATCCCCTCAAGTGTGAGTGGGAGATGTTGGATATGGACGACATGAATACACCCATGAGGGGATGTATGAGGGTATACGGACCTCAGATGTCGCGTGCACGAAAGCGTGCACGAAGGGAACCTTTTCTCGTGTGAAAAGGACCACTCGATAAGTGGAAAAAGCCACTCGATAAGTGGAAAAAGTCACTTTATAAGTGCATAAAGGCACTTGATAAGTGAATGAAGAAGAGGATAAATGAATGTACTAATATAGGCTAATAAGCTTATAATTGGTTATTTCCTACAATAACTACCCATAAAGCCTATAAATAGGACCCAAGGGTAAGGCATTCATACTACACTTTCCATGACATAAGTTTGCAAAAGGCATCTTATGTTCTTCTTCTCCCTTCCATTAAAATCCTCTTCTAAATAGAGATTTAGGTGGTGAAACTCTGCTTCGATCCTCTGTGACGAAGTATCAACCGTTGTGGTGAATCCGAGGGCGAAGTTCCAAGATTACGGTGCCGCGTACGCAAGCGTAAGTCTCTACTTCATTATTCGATCCTAACGTCCTTGTTTTGACAGGATCCAACAAGCACCTGCATGTCGGGTACAACCCTATGCCAAAAACACTTTCTGGCTCGTGATCCAGAAGCGAGCACAGTGTGTTTGTGAAGAACCAACGCTCGATACACGTGGATGTGTAGGCTTAAGCTGTCACGCAGCGTAGAATTGTGCTCGATCAGCCACTTCAGCTGTAAGGAGTAAATCCTGTGCACGATGTGAATGCATGTTTTTATTGTGAAATCGTGAATATTGTTTAGTAGCTTTTTGCTACGACGTGTAATGCATCACAAACTATCATGTTAATTTTTACTGCTGCATTCATTGAAATATTATGTCATGTCATCTCATTTTAAACTGTTAAGTTGCATTCTTTAAACTTTACGTTTCCTTGCACAAAAGTCTCCTTTCCCATCTTTGGAGATTTTTGCTGACATGTGCCCTTTTATCTTTCGGTGTCACATGTCAGGCTTTAAATTTGAGATAATTGTTGAGGACTGCCAGGTTGTTGGTGTCCAGTTCGAGGGTACCAGAGGCCCGTCTTGGTCACAGCTGGAGGTTTCCTCTTAGTTGTTGTTTACTTTCCTAGTAGCTGCTGTTAGGTTGTTCGGTGCGTAGCACCATTACTTATTTTAGTTTCGGCTATGCTTAGGCCTTCATTTCAGACTCTGTATTTTCTTTTATGATTATATCTGTGAATGTTTGGAATAATAAAATGGATGTTATTTGAATGTTGGTTATTTTTTTTGTTGGCTTTCAATTATTATTGTTGTTGTTTCTTTTGCAATGCAAGAATCTGCGATTGGATGTATGTCACGCCCCGCTTCCCAAAACGTGGAGGCGAAGCGTGAGAAGGTCCGCTCAGACTTGAAGCTACAAAGCTGCAAGTCCGATAAGCGTCAATCAAATTTAATCTGCAGGTCCTTGCAACGCGAAACAAAACAAAGATAATATTAACGAAAGAGACAAAAGAAACATCTCAGAATATCCATAATAATAAGTCTCAACATCGCAGAAAAGCCACCAGGCTAAAATAAAAGAGTCTAAAAGAGGCCCAGCATGGCCAACAAAATACAAGGTACGAAAACAAGGAAATGGTGCAAGCACCGACAACTAACAGCAACCTAAAGCAAAAGCAAGTAAAATCAGTCTCTAAGACTGGTCTCCGGTGTCCTCGAACTCCTCGACGAACGTAGGCTCGGGCTCAACGTCAGCAAACACCTCGTCCTCAGCAACTGTCTCTGGCTCAGGGTCTAACATGTGACACCTAAAAGAGCAAGGGGCACATGTCAGCAAGTCTAAAAGACTTGTGCAAGTGAAACTGAAAGTACAAGTAAAACAACCTAGCAGTTCTAGCATGATGCAATGACATGGCAGTTTAAGTAATGAGTGCAACAGGTAAAGTAAAGTAAAGTAAAGTACGAGCATGGCATGGCATTCACAAGACAAGTACAAGACAAGGAAAGTAGGCACCTCGTGCACAGAGATTCCGTCTATTGGCTAGAGTGGCTACGCGGGCCAACTCCTAAGCTCAAGCGACCGTTTATCCCTACCCCTCCACGTGTATCGAGCCAGGGCCTTACCCCCGAACTTGGAATGCTCGCTTTTGGATCACGAGCCAGGAAGTGTTTTTAACAAGTATGGCGTAGGGGTGCACCTAGCCGGACAAGGAAGTACAAGTAGTGTAGCGTGTGCTACGAATGCGACATTCAATGCATGGATGACATGACATGGCAAAGTAGTAAAGCGTACAGGTAAAGAAAGTAAACGTGACAGTTTAGTATGCATGAATAACAAGTTTAATGGTTGGATCTAGCTTCGTTGTCAAGCTAGATCAATTAGGTGACGGATCTAGTTTCGTTGTCAAACTAGATCAAGTAGGCGTCTAGTCAGCTATCATTTCACTGGCTAGTCTCTTTTACGCTAGAAACAAGGAAGTGGCCTAAAAACATGGCCCTACACAAGAGTTGGCAAGTTTCACTTGCCTGCAACTATCACGTCAAGAAAACACCGTCCAACGAGTCCAAAGTCACGATTCCTACGTGCACAAGTCCACCGGCCTACATCCGTTTTATTAATCTTGATTAGTGATTGCTAAAACATTTAAAATACTTTAAAATACTGATTTTTAGTCTTGATTAGCATGCAATTGGGTTGGGGGTCCTAGGGGGCAAAACGTTACCTCAACACGACGTGAAAGCTACACCGGCGTCGGGTAGCGACGCCGGGGGTTGGAATAAAAGATCGCGCTCCAAGTCCAGATTCCAATTAGATTCCTCGCTGGAAATTTCAGAGCAATCGACCGGGGCGACGATTCCAGATTCCAAAGCTCGCACGTGCGACGACGGGCTACGACGTGCGACGACGTCGTACGCGGCAAGTCGTTGAAGAGAACGCACCTAGGTGGGGCCCACAGTAGTCCTAGGGACCTTTGGGGGACCCACAATAACTCTGGAGAACTTGGGGGGCCCACGGAGGCAAGTGGTGCGACGGATGCGGGGTTGCGACGAATGACTCTCGGTCGTACCCCTCCAATGCGGGAGAATCCCTCGGTCGCTGCGGGGAAACGGAGCTGTGCGGCGCTTTGGGTCGGTCACAGCAGCGGGGGCGGGGAGATCCTTCGGTCAGACCGGTCAGGGGCTTCGGTCGTGCGCTTGGGATGCGAGGCGGGCGATGTTGCAACGTTGCAACGTTGCAACGTCGGTCGCTGCGGGCGGGTCGACCGGTCAGACGCTGTGCGGAGCGGGGCGACAAGGCGGGTCGGTGCGGAGCGCTGTGCGGAGCGGGGTGCGGGCCAAAAGGTCGGTCAGACCGAGCGAACGGGGCGGTGCGGTACTGTGCGATGCGA
The DNA here is from genome assembly GCA_030789695.1 of Scilla litardierei. NCBI lineage: Eukaryota > Viridiplantae > Streptophyta > Magnoliopsida > Asparagales > Asparagaceae > Scilla > Scilla litardierei. The sequence goes on along the minus strand of CM061142.1, from coordinate 667,808,614 downwards.
GCGGCGATGGCTGCGGGGCGGGGCTTCGGTCGGAGCGGGGGAACGGAGCTGTTTTCCTCGGTCAGGTCGGGGGCTGAACGTCGCAACGTTGCGACGAATCGTCGCAACGTCCAATTTTGCTTTTGGAAGAGGCTAGGGCTAATTTCTTGTGAAAATAGGTCTTCCTAGGGGTTGCTTATATAGTATAGATGGGTTGACTTGGTCTAGGGCTAAATCTAATAGGATTAGAATATTAAAATAATTTAAAATTTGAATTAAAACTACTCCAACTCACCCAAGGGTTTGACTTGGTCCAAATGAGCTGGAAATTGGCTCAAAAATTCTTTAAAACGTTTAAAACTCAAATAAATTTTATTTGGCCGAAAATAATTTATAAATTAATTATTAAAAATAATATAAAACTTGTTAAAAATATAAAAGTGGTCAAATAAACTCCAAAAATTATAAAATAAATATCGTGGTGCTCGTGACAACGAATGTGAGCTAACTAAGAAGACGGATCTCAAATTCGAAGTCGGACGACGAAACTAAAAATAGAAACGTTTCCCGTCAAGAGTGAGAATCGTCACGTCTCATCGAGTAAGTGTAAATTGTGGAAAAACGACTCGAGAAGTGTTGTTCCAAGATAGTGCCACTATTTAATACTCTCAGAGACGTTCACAACGGCATATCACACAAAAGTGTTCTCAACCAAATAAAGTCTAAAATAAACACGTGCACGACCAAAAGCACGTGCACGATCAAAGTACAACGAAAACGTATCGTTACATCCTCCCCACCTTAGAAATGATTCCGCCCTCGGAATCAACATCAAGCACTGCTCGGGAAAAGGTGCAAGAAACGCTCTCTCATCTCATCTTCACGCTCCCAGGTAGACTCACCAGGGGAACCGTGACGCCACTGCACTCGAACCAAGTCGACGGTCTTATTCCTCAACTGCTTCTGTCGACGATCCAGAATCTCAACGGGCTGCTGATCATTAGACAGATCCGGAAGAACCGTAATCTCCGAGAAATCCACAGCGTGAGAGGGATCACTAACGTATCGACGTAACTGAGATACGTGAAATACGTCGTGAACTCCCACAAGCGACGGTGGCAACGCCAAGCGATAAGCCACAGCTCCAACTCTCTCCAGAACATCGAACGGTCCAATAAACCTCGGACTCAGCTTGCCTCTCTTCCAGAATCGAATAACTCCGCGGTTCGGAGAAATCTTCAGGAATACATGATCGCCAGGCTGAAACTCCAAGGGCCTCCGCTTAGCATCTGCCCAATGCTTGAAACGGTCCTGCGCAATCCTCAGCTTCTCTCGAATATTCCTCACAACATCCACGGCCTCCATGATCATCTCCGGTCCTAACAGCTCCCGATCTCCAATGTCATCCCAGCTCAGTGGCGATCGACATTTCTTTCCATATAGCGCGGCGAAAGGCGCCGTTCCAATACTCGCCTGGTAGCTGTTATTGTAGGCAAACTCAACGTGATGGAGATGATCCTCCCAAGATCCCTTAAAGTCCAACATGCAAGCTCGCAACATATCCTCCAAAATCTGAATCGTCCTCTCGGACTGGCCATCCGTCTGCGGGTGGTACGCTGTGCTGAAACTCAGACTCGTACCCAAGCTCTTCTGCAGACTCTGCCAAAACTGAGATGTGAATCTCGTGTCTCTGTCCGACACGATACTCACGGGGACTCCGTGAAGTCGTACGATCTCCTGCACGATTCACGTTACATCACTATCTAAACTAGTAGAAGGAAATAGAAACGGAGAGTAAAAGAATTTACCTCCATGTATCTCCTCGCTAGCGTCTCGGTAGACTGTCCTACTCGGAAAGGAATGAAGTGCGCAGATTTGGTCAATCGGTCTACGATCACCCAAATCGCGTCGTTTTGCTTCGGACTCCGAGGTAGTCCAGTCACGAAATCCATAGTGATGTGCTGCCACTTCCACTCTGGAATCGGAAGCGGTTGTAGCAACCCTGCCGTACGCTGATGCTCCGCCTTTACTTGTTGGCAAACCAAACACTTGGCTACACTCCGAGCCACACTCCTCTTCATTCCATGCCACCAAAAGTTCAGAAGAAGATCCTTGTACATCTTGGTCCCACCAGGATGCACAGAATACGGCGAACTGTGTGCCTCCACAAATAATTCCTCTCTGATATCTCCAGCCGGCACACACAACATGGCTCCAAATCTCAACGAACCATCCTCGTGGATCAAGAAGTCAGTCCGCAGACCGGCTTCCACCTGCTCCCGAATCTTCACCAGCTTAGCATCTCCAGCTTGCCCAGCCTTGATCCTATCCACGATCGTCGACTGTATCTGCATGCTCATCATCGAAGAAGTCTCTCCAGGAAGAATAATCTCGATACCAGACTCGCAAAAATCCTGCTGCAATCTCCACTGCGAGGTCAACATCATCACCGCTGGAAGCCTACTCAGCGCATCCGGAACTACATTCACCTTGCCGGGGTGATACTGCAAATCAATCTCATAGTCTGCCATGAGCTCCAACCATCGACGTTGTCGCATGTTGAGCTCCTTCTGAGTAAAGATATACTTCAAACTTTTGTGATCGGTGAAGATCTTCACCTTCTCACTCAGCAGGAAGTGCCTCCAAATCTTCAGCGCAAACACGACAGCAGCCAACTCCAAATCATGTGTCGGGTAATTCTTCTCATGAGCCTTAAGCTGACGAGAAGCATACACAACCACATGCCCATGCTGATGCAACACACATCCTAAACCTTTTCTAGAAGCATCACAAGAGATCTCGAATCCTCCACTCCGGTCAGGCACGGCAAGTACAGGGGCAGTCGTCAACCTCTCTTTCAGAATACCAAAAGCCTTCTCGCAATCATCAGACCAAACATAAGGCACATCCTTTCGCGTCAGTCGGGTCATCGGCTCAGCAATCCGAGAAAAGTCCATAATGAAACGCCGATAATATCCTGCAAGCCCAAGGAAACTACGAATCTCTGACGCCGACTGCGGAACTGGCCACTCTCTGATAGCCACAATCTTCTCGGGATCCACAGAAATTCCATCACCAGACACCACATGCCCGAGAAAGGCAACTCTATCCAGCCAAAACTCGCACTTGGAATATTTAGCATACAAACGATGCTTCCTCAAGATCTCCAACACTGTCCTCAAGTGCAAGGCATGCTCTTCCTCCGACTTCGAATAGATCAGAATATCGTCAATGAAGATGACGACGAACTTGTCTAGAAAGTCATAGAAGGCCAAATTCATCAGGTTCATAAAGACTGCGGGCGCATTGGTTACGCCGAAGGGCATAACCACGAACTCGTAGTGACCATATTTCGTCCTGAAAGCTGTCTTCGGGATGTCGTCCTTCTTCACCTTAAGCTGATGGTAACCACTTCTCAAATCGAACTTAGAGAACACCCTCGATCCTCCGAGCTGATCATAGATGTCATCTATCCGTGGCAAGGGATATTTATTCTTGATAGTCACAGCATTCAGCTCCCGGTAATCCACACACATGCGACGCGAGCCATCCTTCTTCTTTACCAGCAACACCGGTGCTCCCCACGGAGACACGCTAGGATTGATGTATCCTTTCTGCAAAAGCTCGTCCAGCTGCCTACGCAACTCCTCCAACTCTGCTGGAGCCATCTGATACGGTGCCTTCGAAATAGGTTGCGCTCCCGGCATAAGATCGATCGAAAACTCGAGAGCTCGATCGGGCGGCAGTCCAGACATCTCCTCGGGGAAGACGTCGTCGAATTCACGTACCATAGCTGGTCTATCCTGCTCCATCTGCATAGCAACGAGTTCCACCGGTCTGGCCCAAAACCTGACCGGGCCAAGCGAACTGCTACCTCGACTGAACTCAAACACCGGATGTCCGGGGATCTCGAACACCACCTTCTTCCTCCGACAATCGATCGTAGCATAGAAGCTCGTAAGCCAATCCATCCCGAGCACGGCATCGTAGTTGATGATGTCGTGGACAATAAAGTCAGCATAAAGCTCATGTCCACAGACCACCAAAGGGCAAGAAGTGCACCCACGATGCACCGAGATCATGCCATTTCCCGTAACGATGTTCCAACTCTTGGGAAGAGAGGAAGTCGTCAAGGAATGCTTCTCCACGAAGCTCCGAGAAATAATGCACATCGATGCACCTGAGTCAAAGAGGACTCGTGCAGGAAATGTGCACACCAAAATCACACCTAACAACAATCTAACAATCAAACCCTATTCTAACAAACAAACATATGCAAGCAACAAACATAAGCAATCAATCAAACTATCTAAGGAAGGGAACAACTAGTTTGAGAGTTACCTGCGATAACCTCATCCACAGCCTCGCTCTCCACTGCCATCATCAGGTAAGCCTGCCTCCTCGGCTGCACGGCCTGCTGAAAGGCCTGCCTCTGAGGAGCGAGAGGTGCTCCACGACCTGCAGGTACAGGTGCTCTCTGCTGCAACGGCTGTGCGGCAACGGGATCCTTCCAAGGTAGTTTAGAACTCGGGCAATCCTTCATAGCTTGAGTAGGGTCTCCACAGACCAGGCACTGTCCCAACATCTTCCTACACTGATCCTTGATATGCCCGGTCTTGCCACAGAAATGGAAAGTCTTCAGAGTAGGCCCTCCTGGCCTCTTGTACTGCACCGTCTGATTAGGCCTAGTCCCAGGCCTAGCCACTCCTCTGACCTGCTCCATAGGCCTCTTCCCAGCTCCAGAAATCAGTCCTCTCTTCTGCTTCGCAATCTTCTCCTGTCTCCGAGCAGCTACCAGCAACTTCTGATATGACTCCATGTCCGTCGTAGACACCAGACTCTGCAAGTCTAGAGAAAGACCCTGCAGAAACCTCTGAGCCTTCTCCTCAGCATCCTCTACCATCTTCGGCGCGAAGCGGCTCAATCTAGTAAACTCCTGGTGGTACTGGTCCACCGACAGACTCCCTTGCTTCAGCTCAATGAAGCGCTGCAACATCTCCCTCCTAGCAGCCTTCAGAAAGTACTCCTCGTCGAATCTAGACTTGAAAGCAGCCCAAGGTATAGGGCTCACCAACAACTCCTCCTCTGCATCCCACCAGTTTCGGGCATTATCCTTAAGCTGCTTCTTCGCCAGATCAACCCATCCAGCCGGGTTGACCTTCGACATCTTCAGATTATCCTCAGTGTTTCTGATCCACTCCTCTGCAGCCAACGGTCCTTCAGATCCGTCAAAGTAAGTCGGGCCCAGCTCCCGAAACTGCTTCGCTCCTGGCTCGAAGCGAGGAGCACACTGAGTGTTCTGGAGCATGCCCGGCTGCACCTGCATCATCTGATGCATCATCCTCATGATCTCAGCATTGGTGGGCTCTCTATCCGGCTCCTCAGCATGATTGGGCCCACTGCCCGATCGGGTCTGTCGTCGTCGAGCCATCTAAGGACAAGGAAAACGAACAAACAAATTAGACTAAAAGCCTAATGACTTGGATGTTACAATTTATTTACTGGATATTCCGTTTATTATCGTTGTTCCGTTAGTTCGCAATCGCAAGATAGGACCTGCATGGGCCACCAACAAAACATGTCACGCCCCGCTTCCCAAAACGTGGAGGCAAAGCGTGAGAAGGTCCGCTCAGACTTGAAGCTACAAAGCTGCAAGTCCGATAAGCGTCAATCAAATTTAATCTGCAGGTCCTTGCAACGCGAAACGAAACAAAGATAATATTAACGAAAGAGACAAAAGAAACATCTCAGAATATCCATAATAATAAGTCTCAACATCGCAGAAAAGCCACCAGGCTAAAATAAAAGAGTCTAAAAGAGGCCCAGCATGGCCAACAAAATACAAGGTACGAAAACAAGGAAATGGTGCAAGCACCGACAACTAACAGCAACCTAAAGCAAAAGCAAGTAAAATCAGTCTCTAAGACTGGTCTCCGGTGTCCTCGAACTCCTCGACGAACGTAGGCTCGGGCTCAACGTCAGCAAACACCTCGTCCTCAGCAACTGTCTCTGGCTCAGGGTCTAACATGTGACACCCAAAAGAGCAAGGGGCACATGTCAGCAAGTCTAAAAGACTTGTGCAAGTGAAACTGAAAGTACAAGTAAAACAACCTAGCAGTTCTAGCATGATGCAATGACATGGCAGTTTAAGTAATGAGTGCAACAGGTAAAGTAAAGTAAAGTAAAGTACAAGCATGGCATGGCATTCACAAGACAAGTACAAGACAAGGAAAGTAGGCACCTCGTGCACAGAGATTCCGTCTTTTGGCTAGAGTGGCTGCGCGGGCCAACTCCTAAGCTCAAGCGACCGTTTATCCCTACCCCTCCACGTGTATCGAGCCAGGGCCTTACCCCCGAACTTGGAATGCTCGCTTCTGGATCACGAGCCAGGAAGTGTTTTTAACAAGTATGGCGTAGGGGTGCACCTAGCCGGACAAGGAAGTACAAGTAGTGTAGCGTGTGCTACGAATGCGACATTCAATGCATGGATGACATGACATGGCAAAGTAGTAAAGCGTACAGGTAAAGAAAGTAAACGTGACAGTTTAGTATGCATGAATAACAAGTTTAATGGTTGGATCTAGCTTCGTTGTCAAGCTAGATCAATTAGGTGACGGATCTAGTTTCGTTGTCAAACTAGATCAAGTAGGCGTCTAGTCAGCTATCATTTCACTGACTAGTCTCTTTTGTAATGCCCTACCAGCTACTGCACAAGTACTAGAGGGGGGGTGAATAGTACTTTAAAATAATAAGGAGTATAATTCCAAATTAAATTGCAAACAACTACCAAATCAATTTGCGGAAGCTTAAATTGAATGACAACAACAAAATTAACAATGCAAACAAATGATGTTAATGGGTTCGGATCCACCCAAGTCTCCCCGACTTGTTCCCGGTGATCCTACGTCCCAACCACCGGGATCCCCTCCGGATACTTGAGTTAGAAACCCTAACTCAAGATTACCACTATGAATATCTTGTGAAAAACCTTAACAAGATCAAATCATACATGCAATAGCAAACGTGAAACCCACAACCCGGGATCACAACCTTCTCTCACAACCGAGAGAATCACAAAGCAATATTAAAGAGTTTAATATGAAATAAACAATCTTACCACAAAATCCTATACCTTGAGTTTTTCTTACCCAAATGGTGAAATGAAGGATTTGAGGAAGATGAAGTCACCAAGACCTAGCACCAAGGAAATGACCAGCAAACGGTGCCTAGGGAAGATTTGGAGACTTGGATCAAGCAATAGCTTGAAGAGCTCACCAAGAACAACCTTCTCTCTAGATGGATTCTAGATCTAGAAATGAGAGAGAATGGGTTTCTTGTGAGGAAGAGAGCTTTTGATTTGAGTGAGAATGGCTATCTCTTTTGATCTCAATGAATCTCTGAATGGAAGCTCTAACCTAGATAGAAATGACCTAGGTTCGTATTTATAGGGTCCCATAAAAACAAGTTAGGTCATTCTCCAACGGATAGAAATCTGTGAGAATTAGTCGGTCAAAGAACAATCACTGACCGACTAGTTCATCAACTAGTCGGTCAGTCAAACAACGTGGACCGACTAAGAGAGGAACAGAGAAGAAAGAGAATTTCAGACCTAGAAATCTAGTCGGTCCAAGAAGACTGTCTGACCGACTAGTTTCACAACTAGTCGGTCAGTCAATGAACGTAGACCGACTAAGAGGTAAAATGAAATAGTCTGAATGCAATATGACTTAGTCGGTCCAAGAACAAAAGTTGACCGACTAGATTGTCAACTAGTCGGTCACCAAACGTTCTTAGACCGACTAACGATAAACAGTAGCTTAGGAGAATTTTAGTATGAACATTAAGTCACAACTAGTCGGTCAAAGAGGCATCACTGACCGACTAGTTCACAAACTAGTCGGTCGGTGAGTCAACGTAGACCGACTAACAGTAAACAGTAAAGTCCAAGAAATTAAGGAATCAAACTAGTCGGTCCAAGAAGAGTTGCCGACCGACTAGATCACCATCTAGTCGGTCAGTACTTGTTCTTGTACCAACTAACATGCACATACAAGTCCGAATCGAAGCGCGACGCTTCGAGGAAGTTAGAATGAACTTGTACTAAGATCCTAGAGCTACGATATGAGCGTTATGAAGTTAGAATGATAAGAAATACTCAAGGCTTAACATTCTATCAATCGAAGCTAAAAGACTATAAATAAAACCTTAAAGAACGGTCTTCGAGAGCTTCGATTAAATCTTCATAACTTCCAAAACGGCGCAAGAGCTTCAACGAAGCTTTAGGCATGAATATGAGCTTTGGAAAGTGTTGAGATGTCGCTTTGAATGTTCTCGTGAATTTGGCGACGATCTCCAAAACTGCGCTCACAAATTGTTAGTTCATGGATTATTTATGTTTGCTCATCATCAAAACCAAATCCGGGGAGTCCAATATTCAACATCTTTTACGCTAGAAACAAGGAAGTGGCCTAAAACATGGCCCTACACAAGAGTTGGCAAGTTTCACTTGCCTGCAACTATCACGTCAAGAAAACACCGTCCAACGAGTCCAAAGTCACGATTCCTACGTGCACAAGTCCACCGGCCTACATCCGTTTTATTAATCTTGATTAGTGATTGCTAAAACATTTAAAATACTTTAAAATACTGATTTTTAGTCTTGATTAGCATGCAATTGGGTTGGGGGTCCTAGGGGTGCAAAACGTTACCTCAACACGACGCGAAAGCTACACCGGCGTCGGGTAGTGACGCCGGGGGTTGGAATAAAAGATCGCGTTCCAAGTCCAGATTCCAATTAGATTCCTCGCTGGAAATTTCAGAGCAATCGACCGGGGCGACGATTCCAGATTCCAAAGCTCGCACGTGCGACGACGGGCTACGACGTGCGACGACGTCGTACGCGGCAAGTCGTTGAAGAGAACGCACCTAGGTGGGGCCCACAGTAGTCCTAGGGACCTTTGGGGGACCCACAATAATAATTTATTATTATCATTTGAAATATGACACAATCCTTTCGCAAAACTAACTTTGTAACCTTTGTCACAAAGTTGGCTTATTGAAATAAGATTATGATTTAAACCATCAACTAGATAAACATCGCTAATTAAGGGTTTAGAAGGGTTACCCACTTTACCAACACCGACGATGGTTCCGCTCTCGTTGCCTCCAAATACGACGCGATTTCCATTTGCAATGGGAACCACTCCGGAGAGCAATTGAGCGTCACCCGTCATGTGTTTTGAACACCCGCTATCGAGTATCCAATTCCCTTTGGAGCTAAATTTAAATTTGTTGCTCCTCTTCTTTTTCTTTTCCTTGAGTACCTAAAGATAGAAACTTTCATATCATGGTACCCAAGGTCATTGGGTCCTCAAAAGTTAGACCTTTGGAAGCCAAGTCCAATTGGACTTTGACTTCCCCACATAATCTCTACTATGCACAACATCCGAAAAATAAGCATTCATATATTCTTGTTTTTCATCCATGCTTGTGTCCTTTGGGCTCCAAATAGTGAAAATTTTGGGAGCCATCATCCTATTGGGTGCATGCATGCGTTGTTGGTTTCTACGTGATGCATGACGTGGATAGGCATACGGAACATGATGGAATGGTGCATGACGAGAATTATTCATACGATGAGGTGGGTGAACATATGCATGTGTGGGAACACGTGCGTGAGGGTGTCTCACATGGTGTGCACGTGCCCGTGAACGTGTAGCATAGAAATCATCATATGTGTGAGATGGTGGAGTAGGACGTGTGTTCCTACGTGGCATGGTATTTGTGTACATATAAGCATGCCCCTTCTTTGGAGGTCCACCCAAAGTGGGTTTCTTTCCAAAAGAGGGTGTGGACGAGGTGGAAGCACCATTGGTAGATGAACTACCAATAGAGTGTTTGCTACCACTCGTAGAGTCACCGGAAGTTGGCCTAATAAAAGTAGTGGCCGCTTTGGATGGACATCCCATCGTATACCCCAAACCAATGTGGTGATTGGCCGGAAGTAAGTCACTTAGGATTTTATCCAAATGGTCCTTACCCTTATTGAATCTATTGATTCGGCCTAATGTGTTCTCATATTTCTCTTTGAGAGAACGCATAGAAGTATCTAAAGTGGATACTTGCGATGTGAGCACATAAACACGAGATTTAAGATTCTCGTTCTCAATACTCAAAGTCGAGTTTTGAGAAGTTAAATCCGCTATCCTATGTTCTTCCGGATCATCAATGCTAACATGTTCAAGTTTAGATTTGAGATTAACAATCTCATTTCTTAACTCTTCAACAACGGTGTCGTTGTTGGTGATGATAGTCTTAGGCGAGGTTTGAATGCTAGCTAGGTCATCTTTTACTTTAGTATATCGATTTACTAATTTTGTGTATTTAGACCATAAATGAGAGTTAGCATCCCTAAGATCATCCATCGTTACCTCATCGCCTTCGTCGTCGCTATCATCGGAGGAGGAAGATCCTTGATCATGCTCCTCTCTTGCCATGAAGCACATGTGCGCTTGCTCCACTTTCTCATCATCCGACTCTCCGCTTGAGGAATCCTCGGAGTCGGTGAATGTTGCTCCGACAAGTCCCTTTTTGTACCCCTTTTTGTACTTCTTTGACTTGTCGAACTTCGGCGCCTTCCACTTCTCCTTTTGCTTGTTTTGAGGACAATCCGCTTTGATGTGTCCTGGCTTATTGCATTTAAAGCACAAAGGTGGAGAGGCGTTAGTAGAAGTAAACTTAGATTTTTGTTTGAAGTTACCCTTTCGGAAGAAGCGATTGAACTTCTTTGCCATGAGTGCAATGGATTCCATGTCCATTTCTTCTTCCGAGTCCTCATCATCGGTAGAGGTGGATGAAGCCGCCTTGAATGCAATCGCCTTTTTCTTAGGCGCATCTAGGTTCAAATAGGACTTCATCTTTTCTTGTAACTTCACCTTGCTATCTTTGCGTACCTCGTATGACATCAAAGTACCCATTAGTTGAACTACGGTATATTTGTTCATGTCATTACCTTCCTCGATGGCGAAGGTACGTTTTTCCCAAGAAGAGGGAAGTCCTTCAATAAGCTTTGAGCACTTCTCCTTTTGAGTGTAGGACTTGCCGAGGGCCTCTAACTCGTTTATTATGTCAACGAAGCGAGCGTAATATTCTTTCATCTTCTCGCCCTGTTGCATATGAAACATTTCGTAATCTTTGTTTACGACTACGAGTTTAGAGTCTCTTACCCTACTCGTCCCTTCATGAAGAATGAGGAGGGAGTTCCAAATTTGATATGCACTCTTACATGTGCATATCTTATTGAAATCCTCGGGCTCCAATGCGCATTGCAAGGCGTTCATTGCCTTGGCATTGCTTACCTCCGCGGCGACCTCCGCGGTAGTCCATTTCTCAAAGTCTTCTTCTTTGGGTTCGATGTATTCCTTCATTGTAGTCCTCCATAAGGATGCACTCCGGAGGAAGGTTTCCATCCGGCATTTCCAATACCCATAGTTGGTACCGTTGAAGAATGGAGGCCTCGTAGAGGAATGTCCTTCCATCACCGAAGATGCTCCTTCACGGTTCCTGAAGGTGTCATAGTTGGAAGGTGGAGGCACGGTCTTGTTGTCGTTGGCAGACATAGCTGAGTATCTGGCTCTGATACCAAATGTAATGCCCTACCAGCTACTGCACAAGTACTAGAGGGGGGGTGAATAGTACTTTAAAATAATAAGGAGTATAATTCCAAATTAAATTGCAAACAACTACCAAATCAATTTGCGGAAGCTTAAATTGAATGACAACAACAAAATTAACAATGCAAACAAATGATGTTAATGGGTTCGGATCCACCCAAGTCTCCCCGACTTGTTCCCGGTGATCCTACGTCCCAACCACCGGGATCCCCTCCGGATACTTGAGTTAGAAACCCTAACTCAAGATTACCACTATGAATATCTTGTGAAAAACCTTAACAAGATCAAATCATACATGCAATAGCAAACGTGAAACCCACAACCCGGGATCACAACCTTCTCTCACAACCGAGAGAATCACAAAGCAATATTAAAGAGTTTAATATGAAATAAACAATCTTACCACAAAATCCTATACCTTGAGTTTTTCTTACCCAAATGGTGAAATGAAGGATTTGAGGAAGATGAAGTCACCAAGACCTAGCACCAAGGAAATGACCAGCAAACGGTGCCTAGGGAAGATTTGGAGACTTGGATCAAGCAATAGCTTGAAGAGCTCACCAAGAACAACCTTCTCTCTAGATGGATTCTAGATCTAGAAATGAGAGAGAATGGGTTTCTTGTGAGGAAGAGAGCTTTTGATTTGAGTGAGAATGGCTATCTCTTTTGATCTCAATGAATCTCTGAATGGAAGCTCTAACCTAGATAGAAATGACCTAGGTTCGTATTTATAGGGTCCCATAAAAACAAGTTAGGTCATTCTCCAACGGATAGAAATCTGTGAGAATTAGTCGGTCAAAGAACAATCACTGACCGACTAGTTCATCAACTAGTCGGTCAGTCAAACAACGTGGACCGACTAAGAGAGGAACAGAGAAGAAAGAGAATTTCAGACCTAGAAATCTAGTCGGTCCAAGAAGACTGTCTGACCGACTAGTTTCACAACTAGTCGGTCAGTCAATGAACGTAGACCGACTAAGAGGTAAAATGAAATAGTCTGAATGCAATATGACTTAGTCGGTCCAAGAACAAAAGTTGACCGACTAGATTGTCAACTAGTCGGTCACCAAACGTTCTTAGACCGACTAACGATAAACAATAGCTTAGGAGAATTTTAGTATGAACATTAAGTCACAACTAGTCGGTCAAAGAGGCATCACTGACCGACTAGTTCACAAACTAGTCGGTCGGTGAGTCAACGTAGACCGACTAACAGTAAACAGTAAAGTCCAAGAAATTAAGGAATCAAACTAGTCGGTCCAAGAAGAGTTGCCGACCGACTAGATCACCATCTAGTCGGTCAGTACTTGTTCTTGTACCAACTAACATGCACATACAAGTCCGAATCGAAGCGCGACGCTTCGAGGAAGTTAGAATGAACTTGTACTAAGATCCTAGAGCTACGATATGAGCGTTATGAAGTTAGAATGATAAGAAATACTCAAGACTTAACATTCTATCAATCGAAGCTAAAAGACTATAAATAAAACCTTAAAGAACGGTCTTCGAGAGCTTCGATTAAATCTTCATAACTTCCAAAACGGCGCAAGAGCTTCAACGAAGCTTTAGGCATGAATATGAGATTTGGAAAGTGTTATGATGTCGCTTTGAATGTTCTCGTGAATTTGGCGACGATCTCCAAAACTGCGCTCACAAATTGTTAGTTCATGGATTATTTATGTTTGCTCATCATCAAAACCAAATCCGGGGAGTCCAATATTCAACATCTTTTACGCTAGAAACAAGGAAGTGGCCTAAAAACATGGCCCTACACAAGAGTTGGCAAGTTTCACTTGCCTGCAACTATCACGTCAAGAAAACACCGTCCAACGAGTCCAAAGTCACGATTCCTACGTGCACAAGTCCACCGGCCTACATCCGTTTTATTAATCTTGATTAGTGATTGCTAAAACATTTAAAATACTTTAAAATACTGATTTTTAGTCTTGATTAGCATGCAATTGGGTTGGGGGTCCTAGTGGGTGCAAAACGTTACCTCAACACGACGCGAAAGCTACACCGGCGTCGGGTAGTGACGCCGGGGGTTGGAATAAAAGATCGCGTTCCAAGTCCAGATTCCAATTAGATTCCTCGCTGGAAATTTCAGAGCAATCGACCGGGGCGACGATTCCAGATTCCAAAGCTCGCACGTGCGACGACGGGCTACGACGTGCGACGACGTCGTACGCGGCAAGTCGTTGAAGAGAACGCACCTAGGTGGGGCCCACAGTAGTCCTAGGGACCTTTGGGGGACCCACAATAACTCTGGAGAACTTGGGGGGCCCACGGAGGCAAGTGGTGCGACGGATGCGGGGTTGCGACGAATGACTCTCGGTCGTACCCCTCCAATGCGGGAGAATCCCTCGGTCGCTGCGGGGAAACGGAGCTGTGCGGCGCTTTGGGTCGGTCGCAGCAGCGGGGGCGGGGAGATCCTTCGGTCAGACCGGTCGGGGGCTTCGGTCGTGCGCTTGGGATGCGAGGCGGGCGATGTTGCAACGTTGCAACGTTGCAACGTCGGTCGCTGCGGGCGGGGCGACCGGTCAGACGCTGTGCGGAGCGGGGCGACAAGGCGGGTCGGTGCGGAGCGCTGTGCGGAGCGGGGTGCGGGCCAAGCGGTCGGTCAGACCGAGCGAACGGGGCGGTGCGGTGCTGTGCGATGCGAGCGGCGATGGCTGCGGGGCGGGGCTTCGGTCGGAGCGGGGGAACGGAGCTGTTTTCCTCGGTCAGGTCGGGGGCTGAACGTCGCAACGTTGCGACGAATCGTCGCAACGTCCAATTTTGCTTTTGGAAGAGGCTAGGGCTAATTTCTTATGAAAATAGGTCTTCCTAGGGGTTGCTTATATAGTATAGATGGGTTGACTTGGTCTAGGGCTAAATCTAATAGGATTAGAATATTAAAATAATTTAAAATTTGAATTAAAACTACTCCAACTCACCCAAGGGTTTGACTTGGTCCAAATGAGCTGGAAATTGGCTCAAAAATTCTTTAAAACGTTTAAAACTCAAATAAATTTTATTTGGCCGAAAATAATTTATAAATTAATTATTAAAAATAATATAAAACTTGTTAAAAATATAAAAGTGGTCAAATAAACTCCAAAAATTATAAAATAAATATCGTGGTGCTCGTGACAACGAATGTGAGCTAACTAAGAAGACGGATCTCAAATTCGACGTCAGACGACGAAACTAAAAATAGAAACGTCTCCCGTCAAGAGTGAGAATCGTCACGTCTCATCGAGTAAGTGTAAATTGTGGAAAAACGACTCGAGAAGTGTCGTTCCAAGATAGTGCCACTATTTAATACTCTCAGAGACGTTCACAACGGCATATCACACAAAAGTGTTCTCAACCAAATAAAGTCTAAAATAAACATGTGCACGACCAAAAGCACGTGCACGATCAAAGTACAACGAAAACGTACCGTTACAATGTACACACAGACGCTTATCAGACTGTAGCTTCACAGCTCTAGTCTGAGCAGACCTCTTCGCATCTCGCCTCCCGTACTTGGGAAGCGGGGCGTGACAGGTTTTTGTGGTGGCCCATGCAGGTCATTGCACCTGCGAAATATCGAAACAACGATAATAATAAAAACATCCATTAAAACATTCGAAACATTCGAGTCATAAAATTTGAGTCTAAATGAGAACATTTTCCTTGTCTTAGGTGGTAGGAAGACTTAGATAGATGTCCAGGTTTGATAGTCAGGCGCCTTCGTTAAGATTTACTCGTACTTGTCTTAGGATACACTAGTAGCCTCTCACCCAGCCCTGACCATATTAAGAGTTTTTTTTCCTTTAGTCGTTCGCTCGGGTCCATCAAATTTTGGGCCCAGTAGAACGTAATCTTGATTCTCTAAGGACCCTTCCTGAGATCTCTATTACAGTCTAGTTCACTATAAAGTCTTAAGTGCTAAGTTTCTCCTAATCTTTAGTCGGTCCGGAAATTAGAACCCCTGATTTCTATCATTTTTCTGATCATTACACTTTCGAGCTAGGATCATAGAATCTCATTGTAGCAGATTCACTAAGTTTTCTCAGTCGTATTTACGTTGTGAATATTTGACTCACTTTCTTGCTTTCGATTCACGTGATTATCCATGTCGTTCATCCTCACTCGTTGAATCTTCTCCATTACTATCCTGATCAACCAAAAAATATTTTCAATATTATTTATTTTGAATTCCTCTCCCAGTTTAAGTTCTTTGAAAACATTTAGCATGCACTTAGACTTCCTACATTCTTTGAATTTCGAAACTCTTTCCCCGAAAGCTTCAAATTACTACATTATAATATTTTCTAACTTATATCTTTCCTTCCCTTACCTAAACATTCACAATTATATCTCTGCTTCACCTAACCAAGCTATCTCCTGATCCTCGCCTTGCCTGAACCCGTTCATTCCAATCTTGTTTCGTTACGCTATTTGATTTCGGTGCCCTTACCATTGCTAAGTCATCCTACTAGTGCTTGTCGTTGTCTAGGTCAACCTTAGTTTAGTAGTGGGTCCATTGGTAGTGTTGTAATGTCGTCGTGGTGCATGTATATAGGTAGAGTGTGTGGACCCGTATGTGTGGACCCCGCATGCCACTCATGTATGAGTGTGCTACCCTTAGTATTAATGATTCTCTCTTCTGTTATATATGCATACTCAGTGGTATTTATGATATATATGAAGTTGTATGAATGATAGTATTCATATGTGTGTGTGTGTGTGTGTGTGTGTGTGTGGGTGGATAGCTATACCACTTTAGGGATGTCTTGTATATCAGATTTAGTGTTGGAATATCTACTAGTGGTGTGTGTAGTTTGAAAGTACTTGTAAATGCTTGAAATAGTATACTAGTAAGTCATGTGCTTGTTAGGTGTAATAGGTGTACTTATAGTTAAGTGTGCAGGCCTACTATATGATCTACATGTTAGTACGTATGAGCGTGTGCTTGTACGTAGATATGTGTGTGCTTAGTCATGGGTAGATATATATACATGTTGTATGAATATATGTGATATATGTATGGTAATAGGATTATAATTTTGTACAAGTATTGCTTGCCTTTACGGGATGTTGTGTGTGTACGTGTATACCATGAGGTACACACGATTATTGTATGTCGTAACTATGTATGGATTTGTATATATAGTAGTATGCTAATTACATGTAAATGGCTATGGTGTGAATATATTATATGTATGTAACTATGCGGTGTATGCATGTATAAGAGGGTGTATTATGATTGTATACGTGTATTGATATTGTAATTATGGTATGTAAAATGATTGCATTATGGGGTGTTACTTAACTAAATATAAAGTGTGATTGATATTATTGTGTATATATGATTACATTGGTATATGTATATAAGAGTGGTGTGTTGGTATAGGTATAAATATCGTGTTATATATAAAGTATTCTGGTTCTGGTATGAGTCTTTGAGTCTCACTCTTGTTTGAGTGGGTATACTCTATATATGTTGTTATATTTGTCTGTGGTTTGTGTATAGTGCTATGATCATTGTAATAGATGATGTGTGTATAGTAATAGGTTTGGTTGTACGTGGTTACGTTACGCACATGGTTGTGGGTGACTGTACCATTATATAATTATAGGTGTTGGTCTTGTAGTATAGTTATTTACCAAGGACTTACATGTTAAAATGTATATGTGATAGCTAATTTGGTATGTAGATATGCTAAGTATATAGTAGTATGAGTGGCATGTATGAATAGTATATTAGCGTGTGTGGGTGTGCACCATGCACGGATAAGTATGTGCTTAGCTATAAGTATTTGCGACTATGGTATGTGTGTTGTGTCTTGAATATAGTTAAAGGATTGTATGTGATGTATATATATGATGAAGTATCTGCGTGTATTTGAATAACCATATTTGTGTATTTATAGTAGGGATGAATGTATATTAGATACAGCAAACATGATTTAATATTGTATAGTGATTACATTTTTGATATGTTTGGTGTTGAATGTACACTAGGAGATATAGGGAGCAGTATATCCATATTTGTTTGTACATAGGTAGTTACCTATACGTGAAGTACTACGATTTTATTTGCTGGTGTGAATTATTTTTATGTAAGTATGTGTACCATAGTTATGTGTTAAGTGAGTTATAGCTATATAAGGGATGTACGTGATTATATGAATGATTGAAGCACGTGTATGAGTTTGACTGTCTATGATAGGTATAAGTATAGAATGTGTATATATACATGTTTGTAGTATTAATGTTTGACCACCTAGTGCATATATATAAGCACTTGTAGTAACTATACATGGTTTGAATTATAGTGTGATGTGATTGGGGTAGTTACTAAAGTGGCTAGATATATTTATAGTTAGAAAGTCCGAGGATGAACTTTATTCTAAAGTAGGTAGGATGTCACGGTCGCTCTTCGATCGTACGTTTTTTGTGCGCGTACTTTCCTTTCGTACACGTATTTTTAATTGCCTCTTCTTGTATCCCAAATGTGTGCTGTGATATGTCGTTGTGACCCTATGAGAGAGTACTTATTTGTGGAATTTTTCGTAAACGTCATTTCACGGCTCATTCTTCCACAAAATAACTTAGTATAAAGGGGTGTCGTAACTTTAGACTTCGTCGTTTGATCTTTTTATTTTTAGTTCCGTCTTCCGTTAACCTGGCTCGTGAATGATCATCTTAGTCCCAACCCTCTCATCGACACGGTCGTCCCGGCATTTTTCTTATATTTATCGAACACCGTTCGACCTAATCATTTTCAATCTGTAATTAGCCCTAACTAAACCCTAATTAAACATTCTAATTAAATCCATAGGTTATTATACGTTTCACATGTTAACTTTCCCTAACTAATTACACCCTAAGTCTCCCCCTCCCTCTCACATCTTCTCTCTCCAATCACACTAGTTCTACCCATTTTCAACACCCATATAGCAAGACCCTTCATCATTCACGTGAAACTTGCCCTAGGGTTTCTCCAACCCATTAGCCAGCCGCCACTTGAACTTTTCCCCTAGTTGCCATCAACCCCACGCACGACACGGTCGCCGGCCACCTCCTTGCTCCGGCAAACCCCTTAACCTTCGGCTGATTCGTGGTGAAAAGTGTATATTTATACCCTCTAACTACCCCTATTTTGTGCTAAGGATTATGCTTAATCTTGTTGTTTTGGGTATAAACACACTTTATGTTGCATATAAGAGCTTATTTGCATTCTTTGCACAAAACAGCATTATGTGGGCTAATTTCCTCCTTCCCTATTTTTCAGATACTCCTGGGAGTCTTGGGGATTTTCCAGAATTTTCTGGGATTTTTCTGGGATTTCTGGGTATTTTTGGCAAATTATTTGGAGGAAAAAGGGAGAGAAAAAAAGGAAAATAAGGGATTTTAATGGGCATCGCGTGGCGCAATCTCGCAGCACCACGCGACGTAGATCGGACGACCGGATGCCGCCCGCCCTTCGAACGGGCTAAAGCGCTGCGGGGGCACGTGCCCCCGCGTGATTATATGCGGGCTTTGCCTGCAATCGAAGTGGGCGAGTCTACCGGGTCAGGCGGCATTACGGACCCGACCCGGCCCGCTTCTAAGAGCCCAGTCACACACGCAGTTTGCAATTCTTGAGGGTCGGGCGCCAAGAAACCCGACCCGCAAGCCCATTTCGAACCAAACTGCGTTTTGGGCTATTTGTTGCACCTGTAGCGATTTCCAGAGGGATATATTGGGGTTTACTGTTCTATTGGGGGTTTGAGACCCTCATCTTCTTCCCCAAGAGATAGGGCAAGGGCTTGGAGGCCATTGGAGGCTAGGAAAGCTTGGAGGAGGAGCAAGAGAGGTGGAAGCTTGGTTTTCTAGGGTTTCTCTTGGTGATTTCTTCCCCTCTTTTGTAGCTATTGGTTTCTAAATGAATTGAATGTATATTTGAATGATTATTGAATGATAGTGAGAATCTTTTGATAGTTATTCAATTTATGGCTTGTAATAAATGCTCATTAATGTTTATCATCTTGCTTTTCATTATGAAGGCCTAGAACCAATAGTGTGTGGAATTGGGCTAATTAGGGCTTGTGTGATTGATTATTAATTGCTCATTTCTTGCATTTAATAGACCTAGCATGCCTTGAAATGGATGCTAGTAGTGTTGATTGATGGGTTGTGCCCTAGGTTTAATTGAGTCTTGCACCACTCTTGGCGGGGTCGTAGAACGGTGGTGTACCCTAAGGGTCACACATACGTGCACCATCTTTGCATCCTATTGACACGAATGCAAGGATTGACTCACGAGCTTAAGTTAGGGATTCCAACCCACTAATCAACACACGAATAAAGCGTGCATTACCATTGGTGGGGCCGTAGAACGGCGGTGTGCCTTAAGGGCATTATCTATGTGCACAACTCCGCATACCTTGAAGTGGATGCGAGGGTTGATTCATTTGGGATAAGCCTATTACTAATCTACCCACGACCTTAATGACATCCCATTACATACACTTCTCATTGCTTGACTGGCTCCCTACTTTGGTCTCCACCCTACCTACCTTGGGTTTAGCTCGACCGTCTTACCACCACACTCCACACTACACTTGTTAGTTTAGTTGGTTGTGCCAACACCTTTAGCCTTCCATAACTAATTGAGATTGTGAAAGTGAAACGAATTGTCCCTGTGATCTGACCTTGTGCTCACCAGGAATTACTACTTTACGACCTCATATCCTTGAGAGTAGGGCGCATCTTTTGCGCCGCGTCACCGGCCATCATCACCCCCTAACATCCCTCCTCCTCCATGAATAGCACAAACCCTCTCCCCACCTTTCCGCGGCTACCACCTCTTGTGCCGTCGGTCTTCTTGTTGCTCCGGCCACCATGCGCGTGGCCACCACGATCGTCGGCCAGCTTGATCTCCTCCCCTTAGACCCAAACTCCACGGCAGCCCCACCCCTTGCCCGAACTGCCGCACTACAGCCCAAGCCCCCGGCCAAACACAACGACAGCCCCCTCCCTTGAAGCCCGACGGCCAGCCTCCCTAGTCGCGGCCAACCTCCTGCCACCCCAAAATCTGCCGGCCATCTCCCCTACTCCCAGCCGCAACATACTCCCTTCCTCCATCTCCCCTCCACGCAACCGCCCGGAGCCACCTAGTCCGAACTGCCACCTGCCCTCTCCCATCCTTCACGGACCCAACACCCTCCACAAACTGCCCTTCCCTTGCCTCTGTCGACCTCACGACAGCCCCTATTGCCGGCAAACTCTCCTCCCATTCTCCAAACTGACGCACACCTCCTCATAACGGCCCTTCTCCATAAAAATCTGCCACACCTCTTCCCTTAGACTGTCGGCCGTGACACCCCAAGCCGAGTTTCCCTTGATCGTTGTCCATGCTGTTCATCCACCTCCCACGGCCATCTCCCTACCGTGCTACTTCCCCTAGTGGTCGCTGTCTTCGCTGCAAGCCGTAGAAATCACCGTACCTTGCACGCTACTGGAATCCAACCACTGACGTCGCTATCCGACGTCATTGTAGCTCTCGCGTCGTGTTAAGGTATACCTGAACCGTAGGAACCCGCACCCGTATGTTTAACAAGATAAAAATCGGTAATTTCCTTTGCTTGGTTAAATAACTAATTGAGATTAATAATACGGTACTGTAGGTTGGATGATTGTGATTTGAGCACGTAGGAAGATCTGGACTCTCTGATCGTGTGACTTGCAGCACGTCTCTTTCAAGCAAGTGAAACTTGCCAGTATTTGTTTAGGCCATGTTTAGGCCATTTGTGAATTTTTGTGTAAAAGAGATTAGGCGGTGAAATGATAGTCGCCTAGTGATCACTCCATATTTTACACCTTTTTTCTGCATGTTTGCATGCCATTTTGATCGCTCGAATCGCGCTTTTCATGATTTTTCGACAATATTGCGATGCTTTTCACGATTTCTTGTTTTTTGTCGAATTTCAGGAGATTTCGAGTGATTTGGAGTGATTCTTAGATGCACCCACTCCAGAGTGTCACCCGTGACTCCTTCGAGGGGAATTTTGCTATTGGAGAAGAGTGGAAGAAGAAAGAACACCGTAGGAGCGACGAGGGAGCGAAAATATGAAGTTTGGGCATTTTGAGCATGTCACTCGGATGAGTGAAGGAGTCACTCGGCCAACCATCGAGAGCCCGCTCGGCCGGACAAATCGGACACGCAGAAGACTGAATATCAGCGTGCACTCGGCCGAGCATCGCCATCCCACTCGGCCGAACCACGGAGACACCACTCGCCCGAGTGGCATCAAGACGATGACAAGCAAAAGTCCAGACTTACTGTAATTTTACAGTCGATTCCCGAGTTTCGACTTGGCCGAGTGAAGAAGTCCCCTCGGTCGAAGCAAAGAAAGTCACTCGGCCGAGTGACTCCCGAGGAGCTGACCCCCCAAAAGTCCGAAGTTACTGGAAATTGTCAGGGTTTGTCACTCGGCCGAATGATATTTGTCACTCGGCCGAGTGAGCCGCGCTGCCTGTAGCGTAAACTGCGATTCTGAGGCTGTGCAGGGGCATTTTCGTCACAGTTTTTTGGGCAATTTTGGGGGGTATTTAACCCCAGTTTTTAACCTATTTTAGAGAGATTTTTCAGAACTTTTTGCATCCTTTTTTAGATTACTTTTAGGAGATTAGATTTAGCTTTTAGGGGGGAGAGAAAAGTGTTATTTTGTTGGATGCTATTGGTTCTTCATTGGTTTGTCTCTCTCCCTATCAAAAACTCCATTTTTATTGATATATTGAATATTGCAATGAATTCTATTGATTTTATTTGTGAATTTCTATTGAATTTTATTATGAATTGTGAGTAGTTTTATCGTCTTAGGGCGTAGGGATGAACCCTACGAACCCTATTTCTAATTTGTGATGAATTGGTGAAATTATTGCTAGAATTGATTAGGGTTAGTTTGGGATTGATTTAATACGAATAGCTAGGGATTCATACCGATTGGGATTTGCAAGAGATTGGATCCCAACTCGATAGGAAGCCCTAGATATTCGAATTGGGTTACAATTGAATTTCTCCGGAATCGGTTTGCAAGAGATTGGACCGAAACTAGGGTTTTCGATTGCAATTCTATACCAATACCTGTTTGCAAGAGATTGGACGGGTAGGAACTATCCCAACCTAGGTCGTAGCTCGAGTTTGCATGAGAGTGGGCTCGAGATACGATTGAACGATGATGTTGTTCTTCACGCTAGCTTGCCTAGGTTAGGGTTTGCAAGAGATTGGACCCTACCCTAGGTTTGCTATAGACCGGCAATAGCGCGAGAGCGTGAGCTTGGTTCTACATTTAGTTGCAACTAGTTCACCTGAATTTCAAGTCTAGCAATTGTGAAACCTACGAATCACAATGACGAGAAACGGTTTGTAGTGGGGATTCCCTACCCCTAGGCGTCTTTATTAAATTAATATTCCTTTCATACCATTGAACGACTATGAACGCTTTGTTGCGAATATTTCTCGACTTTTCTTATAGCCAGGTGAGTTGAAGAAGACACTGTCATTCGTCCTCCTCGTGTTCGATACCCGATCGCCGCTACACCGTGCGCTTGCGGTAAGACTAGCGAGTCGCGTGCCCCGGTTGCGTGTTCGCATCCTCGGGGCTCCGATCAAGTTTTTGGCGCCGTTGCCAGGGAGGCAATAGTGTTTGATTCTACCTACCTAGCTATTTTTCTTTTTTGTTCTATTATTTCTGTTTTTATTTTACCCTTCCTTTGTGCTAACTATTTCTTTGAAACTCTGTTCTCCCTTGCATGTACATGAGATCCTCGGTGAACCCCGAAGAAATACTATACGATCCGGAGATCGAGCGTACATTGAGGAGGATCCGAGCAGAGAGGAGACTCGATACGGAAGGGAATTTTATGACCCATCCTGAGACACCCGAAGAATTGGCGGAGCGAATGACGAGGATCATTTCCATTAGAGATAGGCTTCGGCCTAAGACTTCCTCCACGACCTCATCCATAGCTATGCCGGAGTTGGCGGCCGACAAAAACTTTGAATTGAAGACCAGATTGGTGGTTCTTATGCAACAATATCCGTTTCATGGGAACTCACATGAAAACCCTCATTACCACATCCAGCTCTTCCTATCAAAATGTGCCACCTTCCAAATGCCGGGCGTCTCCATAGATGCTATCAGACTGTGCCTCTTCCCCTTCACACTCAAGGACAAGGCCTTATATTGGTTGAGGATGCAAGCTGAAGGAATCTTCACCACTTGGGATGAATTGGCGAGTGCATTCGTCGACAAATTTTACCCACCCTCCAAGACGGTGAAAATAAGAAGTGCTCTCATGTCCTTCAAGCAAGGACCGCAGGAGACTCTCTATGAGGCATGTGAGCGCTTCAAGGACTTGCAACACCAATGCCCCCATCACAGCATTGAAGATTGGGAGCTTGTCCACAGTTTCTACAATGGACTCCAACCGGGCACAAAACAGATTATTGATGCTACCGCAAATGAAGCCATTTTATCGAAGACTCCTGATGAAGCTACGGCCTTGCTAGAGGAGATGGCCTCCAACAACCAACAATGGGGGGACGAGCAAGGACATTCTTCATCCTCCTTGAAGCCCACGAGTATTTATGAGGCCAAGGCCGTGGCGGAGCTTGCTAGCAAGTTTGACTTTCTCCATAAGGTAGTGGAGAGGTTGGAAAAATACATTACCGAGCTGCAAGGAGCCCCTACTACATGCGCACCGACAAATCATATGAGTGATTGGCAAGACCAATCCCAAGCCATGTATGTAGGAGGAGAGCAAGGAGAAGGAGCTTTGGAGCAAATTCAATATGTTGCGGGAAATTCCGGATATTGGGCCAACCCGGCCGCTAGAAACCATCCGGGTTTTTCTTATGCTAATAATGATGGTGCCTTGAACCCCCCGCCTCCACAACCTCCTCAAGCTCGGGCCCCACCAACACAACCGAATTATCAACCAAGGGGGCCACCGCAACAAAACTTCCCACCGAGGAACCAAGTGGGACCTTATAGGCCACCTGGGTATAATCAAGGGTGGAGAAATCCCAACCCTCCGCAAGCTCAACCACGTTTGGATTTTGAAGCTAAGGTGGAGGAGTTTATGGCGGAGCAAAGAAAGATTAACGCCACGTTGAAAGCGGGACAAGATTTTCTCTCCACCGTCGTCGCTCAAATCGGCGAGCAACTTGCGTTGCTCAATAGAAACAACCAACAATTGTCGGCTCAACCCGAGCCGAATCCACGGGGCAACACCGGCCATATCAACGCGGTCGTTGCGGTTACTACAAGGGGAGGGAAGGATACCACTCCCCCCATGACCCAAATCAAGGAACACGTGGTGGAGAATCTAGAAGAGAGCGAGCCGGTAATTGAGGTGGAAAAAGACTAGGAGCCGCAAGAAGGATCCGCAAGAAGGAGAAAAATCTAGGGAGGAAGAACCTATTGATGAGCGCCGATTCATGCCACCGGTGCCTTTCCCTCAATGGCTAGCTAGAGCTAAGATCGAAAAGAGGCTAGCCAAGTTCCTCGAATACTTAAGAGGGGTGAGCCTCAATATCCCTTTTCTTGATGCATTAGTGGAAATCCCGTCCTATGCGAAGTTCTTAAAGGACTTGATTACGGTAAAGAAAAGGAAGGAGAAGATCATGCTTGCGGAACAAGGAACGTGGTTCACGAGGAAGGAGAAGGAGCCCGCCAAATTTAAAGATCCCGGGAGTTTCCGGATTCCTTGCACACTTGGAGGCGTCCCCTTACAAAAAGCATTGGTTGATTTGGGCGCTAGTGTGAGCCTCATGCCTCTCACTATGTTCCGGAAGTTGAACACCGGCACAGATTTAAAGCCAACCGACATGAGGATTCAACTCGCGGACGGTCGGATTACAAGGCCGGTTGGGATCGCAGAGAATATCCCACTCCAAGTTCCGGGAGGCATATGCTTGCCTTGTGATTTTGTGATCATGTACATCAAGGAAGAGGGTGACACATCGCTCATACTTGGACGCCCGTTCCTCGCCACCGCCGGTGTAATCGTCGATGTGTGGGAAGGGACTCTTACCTTGAATGTAGGCAATATTGAAGTCGAGCTCCATATACCAAAGGCTATGAAGTACATGCCGTATCATGAGGAGCTAGATTATATGGACCTCCTTGATGAGGTCATTGAAGAGGCTATCCCCTACTCCATCGGTGTGCTCCATGATGACGGCTTCGAAGAAGGCCAAAATTTGGTCGAAGAAGAGAAGATGGAGGACTCTCCCGATAGCTCCACGGTGAATGATGATGGCGACGCTGATGTCACGAGAATACGAGAGCTTTACAAGATCTTGACGTTGAAGAGTCCAAATAAAGCTCCACCGATTCGAAGATCGGTGTCACCGGCGAAGTCGAGGACCGGAACAAGCTCAAGCTTGGGGGAGCCATCCCCCAACATTGCTCATGATGAAGGGGCACTGAGGAAGGCCATGCACCGCCACGATCCAAATCCGAGCGGTCTTCCGGGCAAGTTCGACGGGTGCATCTCATATGCACCAAACATCAAGCCTTAATTGAAAATCTAAAGGGGTCGAGCTCAAGACCTTAAACGAGCGCTTATCGGGAGGCAACCCGATGGTTTTTGCATTCTTTTTATTTTGGTTTTTATTTTTGTTTTAGACTTTATTAGTGTTTTGAGTCTTTTTGCCCGTAAAAATCGTGACAACGGGTCTTGATTTCTATGACATGAGAGGAGAAAAGGAGATCTCTCACATGGAGGGAGATAGAGGCAAGGAAGAGCGCTCCAGGAATGCGCTCAGGCCTTGGGAGGAGGAAGAAACCAACTGGAGGAAGAAAAACAGAGAGTAGAGCGAAAACGAAGCCCCGAAGCAGAAAACAGCATGCCACTCGGCCGAGTATCATATGCGACTCGACCGAGCAAAGGACCCCATTCGACCGAGTGGGGTACCAACAAGGGAAGTCTGCTGAACACAACTCTCTGTCTTTTTTGTGCATTTCGAAAAAACTGTCACTCGGCCGAGTACGTTTAGTCACTCGGCCGAGGGAAACGGATACCCTCCTAGCCTGAATATTGCCAAGTAGCTTATGCCACTCGGCCGAAGGAGTTTTCTCCCTTCGGCCGAGTGAACAGAAGCCACTCGACCGAGTCGTAAGTGGCGAGGAGAAATTTAGAACTCATTTTTCGTTACGTCACTTGGCCGAGCAACATAGCCACTTGGCCGAGTCGTAACTTCCCCTATATAAATCGCTGGGCTCGGCGCGAACTTCGAAGCGCAATTCACAGTTCATTTCGCCTGAGCCCCGAGCCCTTTCGACTTCCCTCACCCACGACGACCCCTCCCTCGCCCGAATCACATCGCCGCCGGCTCCGATCACCGACCACCGCCAGCGACGACCCTCGTCGACCTCCGGCGACACCCCCCCACCGCCGGCCGACCTCCGGTGATCCCCTGTTTCGCGCAAAATTCCTTTTTCTCCTATTTTTCTCAATCCGTAGACCCGTTGAGCCCCTAACCCAAATTAAATTGTTTATCTATCTATTATACCACATCTCCCCCATGTATTTTGAATATTACCTGCTGATATCGTTGTTTGATTTGTAGGCTATCTTGGGGGAGCTTAGGGGAGCTTCAGGACGCATTTTTCGCTTCGCGGAGGCGGCGCTCTTCGCACGCATTTGCTGATTTGCTCTCGCGGCGTGTTCAGGTACACTCGCTCCTTTTATTGAGCACGCAGCACTATATTTCAGTTGAGTGAGCACTCGCGACACACATGCCGCCCCGCACTAGGCCACGCACGCGGGGAGCCTCTTCCAAGCGGAAGAGGACCGATGATGTCGGTCCCTCTCACGCTAGGGAGGAATCCCCTCCACATAGCCCGCCACAGCCACCACCACCCACACAGCTGCTTCCCGCCGATCCCATCCACGCACAGCCCATCCCCGCGATCCTATCCCACCACCGGCTCCCGTTCTCGGGCCGCTGGGGATCACGTTCAGAGACGACGCACAATGCGTCCGATTTGAGCGTATCGCCCAGTGATCTATAGTTCCCTCTAGGTTTGCACACTTAGCAGACCTGGACCGCCTAGAGGTGCTAGAGGGGATGCTCATGTTGTACCACAACGTGGGTTGGCGTGACTTTTTGTCAGTGTCGACTGACACCTACGTCCGTCCGACACTTGAGGTACTTAGCTCGATTGCCCGGACCCTTGGAGGCTGCACATTCCGCCTTATGGATCGAGAGTGCGAGGTCACTCTCGACATGCTTCGTGCATTCTTCCAGTAGCTTGCTGTCCCCGTCCCCGACCGAGCCTATGCACCCACTCACATCCCACCACCATCATTTGACACTTCCACATTCTGGACACG
This sequence comes from Scilla litardierei, assembly GCA_030789695.1. Classification (NCBI taxonomy): domain Eukaryota; kingdom Viridiplantae; phylum Streptophyta; class Magnoliopsida; order Asparagales; family Asparagaceae; genus Scilla; species Scilla litardierei. The sequence goes on along the minus strand of CM061142.1, from coordinate 667,780,598 downwards.
TATCACGGGCTCCCACCATGGCTTTGACCCTAGTAGGGCCAAGGCCTCATCGATCCTACATCCCTGCCTCCGCATAGCCCAGCGCCTCATGGCGACCACTTTCTTGGCGAGGTACGAGCCTGGGATGATGTCTACGCCTGAGCTCTATATGCTCTACGTGATGACTCGCCCCAGAGTTCTCGATAGGGATAGTGATGACCTGGTCCCCGCCGTAGAGATTGATATTGCTAGCTGGTTCTTAGACCGCATCATCATTTCGGTGGGCGCTCGCTCACCTATTTGCTGTGGCGGTCTGATTACTTTGCTAGCCCTGATGACCGGCGTGGACCTGCCTGCTGACCTTAGACGAGCCCCGGGCCCCACTGCACTCTCGATAGACGTCATGGCCCGGATGAAGATGCTTCGTCCCCACAGTCAGCGGCACTGGGTGTGGTTGCACGGTCCTTTTAGTGCCGATTACATGATCCTCCCGAGCCTAGCTCGGACACATATAGGACTGGCCCACGAGGATTGGATCCCAGCGATGGATCTCCGCATCCCAGCTACTTACGTTCTTGAGGCTGAGGGCACTGAGCAGGCACACCCTGCACCCCCTGCACCTCCTGCTGACCCTGTGATACCTGAGCCCGAGCCTGCACTTTCTGCACCTCCCGGCACTTCTGTCCCCATTTCTGCCAGTGTCGGGAGTACCCTTGCTGAGCCATCCACCACGTCCACCACCACCCCCACCACTGATGTGCCTATCTCGGTTGAGCCTATTTCTTCACTTCTTCCCGAGCGTCCACCCACCATACTTGAGAGCGGAGAGCCTTCCTTTGCTGCCGTCGTGGAGACCATGTCCAGTATGATCTCCGCTGGGTTGTCACCTTTTGGTCCATTCACTTCCTCCCCAGCGGTCGATCTTTCTGTCTCCACCGTAGTTGTCCTATCCGAGAGTGTCGTGACGTCTGTCCTCACACCTGTGTCACCGACCTCTCTTGCTGCCTCGTTGCCGATTTTATCTTCCACCACCACTGCTGCTGCCTCCTCGTCCCAGCCTGCTACCCAGCCTCACACTGAGGCTGGGCATCCACTAGTGAGCACATCACCTTTTTCACACCTACCTGCTGGCCCGATTACTTACACCTCCCGTATCAGACAGTCCCGACCTTCACAGCCTAGACCTGTCCGTCCCTCCGCTCCACCACCCCCTGACGCTCTAGTTCAGAGCATTCGTGCCCTTGAGGGGGCGGTGAGTGGACTCAGGGGTGATTTTAGGGCTCTCTCTGCCGCGGTCAGTTCCGTGGAGTCCCGTGTCGCCATGCTTCCTGATATTCAGGTTTGCCTGAATCAGATACTGGCACGACTCCCTCCACTACACCCACCCACCCAGCCGACACCTCGACCACCACCCCCACCACCTCCTCTACCACAGGACGGAGATGGTGCAGCACCACCAGCTTAGGCACACCCTTGATGCCATTGATCTTTTTTGTCGTTATGCTGCCCATTCTCTGCTGGTACTGTCGATATATTATTTTTGCCCACCCTCCCCCTCCTGCCCTCACTATTTTGACCCTATCTTGACCACATCATTATATATCTTTTTTGGGAGAGAGGGAGAGTTACTTTTGGTGACACATATCTGCATCACTCCCATCTTTGTATGCATCATTCACATCATCATATTTTCTTTTTATTTTTACTTTTTCTTTATCTTGCATGCATCCGCACCCTCCCCACCCATTACACGTCTCTCGGTGTGCCACACTTTGCACATTGAGGACAATGTGCACTTTAGCTTGGGGGGAGTGAGTTCTCACACTTTTTGCTTTTGTCACCTTTATTTTTAGTTTTTTCACGTTTTTCCGCTTTTGCACCCTTTTTTCATCACTTTTTCATTTTTTTACCATGCATCACGTTTTTCTTATTTTCCTTATGTGCTGCATTGTAAATATCTTTGTTTTTCCTTTATCTTTATTTCTTTCATCTTTTGCTAGAGATGATTTTTCTGTAATGACAATGACGTGGTGTTAGTTTTTCTCTATATGCATGCTAAATTTGTCATGTCATAGCTTTTGTTTCTGATATCATATGATATGTTCTGTTTTGCATTTAGAAATAGTAACCCACTTCTTTTTCGGTATGAAAATGGATGAAATTCTATTATTAGCTGATGTCTAATGATTCATATGTATGCTATCGTAGAAAACACACCAAGATTCACGCATTGATGCTTATATCTGGAGTACTGATTTCTTTTCTCATATCACTTCTTATTGCATGATTTGTACGCTTCACTTCAGGTTGATTGAATGTTTTCTAGCATTGATATATCTGGATTAGTTTACTTTTTGAGATCAAACTGAGTAGATTAGATTACCCTGCTGAAGTTGTCATGCACGTCCTATAGAGTGAACCGAGAGATACATTTATTTCTTTCTACACATATCTTGAACATTATTTCTCTATTTTAAATTCCTTGGTGAATCTCCCCTTAGCAATTCTATTATTGGCATTCCCCGTTATTATATCACATGCTCCAAATTCCCCAAAACCCAAAGAAAAAAAATACTTGTATATCATTCTCTTTGATTTGGGATCATTTGTATATATATTCTATTAAAAAAAGAAAAAGAAAAATAAAAATAAAAATAAAAAGAAAAAGATTTGAGAATAAGAAAAGAAAAGAGAAAAGAAGTTCGAAAACGATCCCATCTCATATCATTTCTCTCTTTCTTCCCTCTTTTGCTTTTATTTTTGTTTTCCTTTGACTTTTGGAGCTTCATAAGAAACGGGGATGTAAATATTGTTTTATATATGCCACCACGCTTATGGATAAGCTTGGGGGAGAGGATCCAATGATGTGTGAGAGAGTGGATACTTGACGGTGCATGACAACCTAGGCTAAGTAATATTTTATACTCGGTAAGATTGATAAAGTTTCACGAAATCCAGAAATCTAAGCTTAGCACTCATTTCATGAAAACCACACTTTTCTATTCTTACTACTCTATTGTGTGATATCTCTTATACTCCTTATAGAAAGCATTCAATTGAAAAGTGTGTGATCTACGATATTGTATACCGCTTTAGATGCTTCAGACGATGCTAATTCTAGAATTATTCCATTTTTCATGCTATATTGACATTCTTGGGTTTTCTATTTTCAAATGCACATTTATACTATGATATCAGGATAAAAGTCTTTGACATGTGTTTTACATTCGATGCGTGCTATATGAGTAAGCAAAACCTACGTCCTGAGAAAAATGATCTAGCAACTTCCCTCTTTGTTTTCTACTTTGTTTTTTATTTTTCATTTTCTGCCTTTCCATCGTTTTTATTTTTTTCTTTATCCACCGGGTTCGCTTTTTACTCATCTTCCTCGAGGACGAGTAAGAGGTAAGCTTGGGGGATTTTGATCACTCCATATTTTACACCTTTTTCTGCATGTTTGCATGCCATTTTGATCGCTCGAATCGCACTTTTCATGATTTTTCGGCAATATTGCGATGCTTTTCACGATTTCTTGTTTTTTTTGTCGAATTTCAGGAGATTTCGAGCGATTTGGAGTGATTCTTAGATGCACCCACTCCGGAGTGTCACCCGTGACTCCTTCGAGGGGAATTTTGCTATTGGAGAGGAGTGGAAGAAGAAAGAACGCCGTAGGAGCGACGAGGGAGCGAAAATATGAAGTTTGGGCATTTTGAGCATGTCACTCGGCCGAGTGAAGGAGTCACTCGGCCGACCATCGAGAGCCCGCTCGGCCGGACAAATCTGAAACGCAGAAGACTGAGTATCAGCGTACACTCGGCCGAGCATCGCCATCCCACTCGGCCGAACCACAGAGACACCACTCGCCCGAGTGGCATCAAGACGACGGCAAGCAAAAGTCCAGACTTACACTTACTGTAATTTTACAGTCGATTCCCGAGTTCCGACTCGGCCGAGTGAAGAAGTCCCCTCGACCGAAGCAAAGAAAGTCACTCGACCGAGTGACTCCCGTGGAGCTGACCCCCAAAAGTCCGAAGTTACTGGAAATTGTCAGGGTTTGTCACTCGGCCGAATGACATTTGTCACTCGGCCGAGTGAGCCGCGTTGCCTGTAGCGTAAACTGCGATTCTGAGGCTGCGCAGGGGCATTTTCGTCACAGTTTTTTGGGCGATTTTGGGGGGTATTTAACCCCAATTTTTAACCTAGTTTAGAGAGCTTTTTCAGAACTTTTTGCAGCCTTTTTTAGATTACTTTTAGGAGATTAGATTTAGCTTTAGGGGGGAGAGAAAAGTGTTATTTTGTTGGATGCTATTGGTTCTTCATTGGTTTGTCTCTCTCCCTATCAAAAACTCCATTTTTATTGATATATTGAATATTGCAATGAAGTCTATTGATTTTTGTAACGGCCGCTTTCCGACCGTTCGTAGATTCTGCGTGCACGTGCCTTGACGTGCACGTATTTTAATTTGGCCATTTCTGAGCTCCAGCATATGCGATGCGATATGCCATTGCGATCGCTTCGGAGTGTTGAATTTTATAGTAATTTTTGGGAACGTCTTTTCATGGCTCGTTTTCTCGCGAAACGACTTTGAATGATAGGGGCGTTTTAGTCATTTGACTCAAAACGCCGTTTCCAATTTTACGTAAATTTTTGGTAGGCGTTACGCACGATCGAGCTCCGTAGATCTGTGATTCTCGTCTCCACGATCGTCCCGGTATTTTCGGATTATTTTTCTAATGACTGGATTGAAAGATATCGCTCGGAGAAACCCCGACCGTCGATTTTACCCCAATCAGATTCAAATTTCGAAATTTGTTAGCCAAATCTGGCTATATCTCTAATTAATCTCATGATATCTTTCCTAAACTGCTCCCCTTATTGTCCCCTAGAATTTCCCCTATTTGTACACCACTAACTCCTTAATCTCTCCTTTTAGCTATTAACCCTAGAGTTATATATCACTTTTAATTATAATAAGGACCATAACCCTAAACCCTAACTGTGATTCACGAAATAACCTGAGGCTGAGTTTTCAGCCGCCTCAAATCTCAAGAAGCCGCACCCGAGTCCTCTCTCCCTCTCGCGTCTCTATCTCCCTCCCTCCGACTCTGACTCCGGCAAGAATCCTCCGACCCGCGGCCTCCCTCGTCGATCCCGATTGTCGACGCTCCCCTGCGCTTCCTGCCACTGCACAGGAGCAGCAACCCTGCCGCAGGAGGCCCTAGCTCAACCGCGGTGAGGCCGCCACTCACATCGCCCATCGTTGGGGCTCCTCCGCGGCGTCCCCGTCGCTAGCAACCGCGCCCTCGCTCTCCTCTCTCGGAAGCCCCGCTCCGATCTCAATTTCCCCTGTTTCCACCCCGATTCCTGACCACCCCTGATCGATCTCCGGCAGCCTCCTCTTCCAAGTCACCTCCGACCCCCCAACGAGCCCCGCAACCACCTCCGACCCTTCGCTGTTGTCACCATCTTCCACAAGCACAACATCCACGACCCCGCGGCCTACTCCTCCACCTGCGAGACCCCGCCGTCGCTGTTGCCGCTCCCCGCGCAACCCTCAGCCGCCTGCAAGAACTCCTCTGCTTTTGCCCCTTTCCCCTATTTGAAGCAGAGTAACCGTAACCAACACACGAAACTCCGAGACCCGACCTTCTCCCCTCGCCGTCAACCCATCTACGACCTCGCACTTGACGTTTCTCCGTCCGCAGTCGCCGTGGGGCCTCACTAATCGCCGTTGCCCCCGCTGCTGGCCGTCGGAGCCACCGCGACTCGCTGTTGGATCACACAGCAGCAGCGGCGGTAGCTTGCAACGGCCGCCGCCGCCGCTTCTGCTTCCGCCGCCGTCGCGACCTCCCCTCTCCCCCGTCGACTCCCCTTGGCCCCCTTGCCGCTGTGGACCACCCCCTAGCCGCCCCTCTTGTTCATCTGTAACCACTGCAAGTTGAACTTGCATTAAGGTTAGTGATATTAGTATAAGATGTTAATTCTAAATTATAAGCTAAGATGTATGTATGTATTGGTTTTGAGTCTGTGCAAAAGTTTATAAAGTGTTGGTTAAGTAATTAACGAGATGAGCATTCCTGTTGTATCTATATGTGAGTGTGTCATTCTTATACCAATAAGTAAACTAAAATACTAGTTAGTAATAATATTAGCCTGGTACTAGTATCTCATATTTGAGATGTTAGTCCTGTTATTATATATATAGTAGATAATGTTCATATGTTTATAATGGAAGTTTCCCTTATATCAATAAGATGGTACATGTATGAACTTTAGCTTATAACATGTATATTTTATTATATAACCTAAGTTGCATAAATAGGTTAGGTTTGTTTTTCCTTAGCTTGATATTTGTTATCCGCGACGCAGATAAATTATGTACGATTCATTGTTACCGTCTAGGTGATCCTTCCTGCGCTACCTACAGTTGAGGAACCGACGAGACCGTGCCGTTTCAGATCCGTCACCGTTCAGACCCGACACCAAATCCCCGCTCAGTGGTCGTTTCAGGTTGGTCCCCCTAACTCGTAGCAGAACCCACACCGTAGCAAAACTGAAAACCTAACTAAAACTGGACAATTACAATTACATTTACTTTTCGCATCAGTAAAACGCTGCTCACTGTAGATATCGACCATCGGACAAATTTTTCTGTGCATATAGGGTAGTGGTCGTTTTAGGCTGAACAAGAACATCAAAATTGTGACGTTGACAATTAGGGTAGTCCCGACAACCTAGAAATGAACCTAAATAGGATTATTGAAAAACGCGACCTGACACCGTTGCCGTGACCCCCTTGTTTCAGACGGACTACCGCGGAAGAGATGCTTGGGCGCGACGCTTCGAGAGGACGACACACTTGCCATCGCAGGCAAGTGTACCCCAGTTTGCACTTTTGGCCGTGCTTAGGCCTTAGTTGGTTAGAACTGATAACTGTGAACAAAAAGAACCGGACGTGAAATGATAGCATCTAGAACGAACCCTGACGGCTCAGACTTAACGACGAAGTCTGAGCCCGACAACAACAACTTTTGACATCATAGGGCTATCATATGTGTGCGTGTGTGTGGACACCCTAGAATAACCCTTCCCGTCTTGTCACGTCCCATCCCGTCTTGCACAGTCCGCTGGGTAATAAGGCACTCTTCGAGTGATCCCTTGTACAGATTCACAGCCTGCGGGGAATATGGCACTCTCCAAGCTAGAGAGAGTGATCCTTTGTACGGATACACAGCCTGCGGGCAATAGGGCACTCGCCAAGCTAGAGCGAGTGATCCCTTGTACTGTTATCTTGTCTTGTCTTGTCTTCCTTGGGGTTTGGGGTTGGGTTGAGCATGCGCACGGCAAGAGGGTCTGATCCCCCTCGAACCGTAAGGCGTGAACCCTTTTCGTGTCTCACTTGTCTTGTCTCGTCTTGTCCCGACACGTCCCGACTTGTCTTGACACCTGTAGGTTAGTCCCGTAGTTGGTAGCACACGCTACGACTACTACCTGTCCTGTTTTACTTTCCTGCTGCGTTACTTCCTTTTGTGTTACTCTGTTATAACCACAGCATGCTAATCAACCAGTAAACTGTTGTGTAATAGAACCTCAGCATGCTAATCAACCAGTAAACCGTTGTTTAAAGTTCGGTGCACTTGCAGTAAAGTCTAACCCTTCTTGTAGACTTTACCTGACGTACAGTTCCTTTCTCTTGGGTGCTGTACGTCAGGTGCTCAGCCAGAGTTCGTGGACGAGCCAGACTCACAGGAGTACGAGGAGCCGAGGACGTCGACCCAGAGTACGTGTCTGACGATGACCAGACCTTGAGGTCTTTTTAGTCGCCACCTTTCAGAGGTTACTGCTTTTAGTTTGTTTTTAGATACTTTTGTTGCCATGCTTAGGCTTCTTTTAGACTTTGTACTCGTTGGATATTATATCTCTAATTTAATGAATGCAACATCCTTCTGTACTTTCTGTTGTTTTGAACCTTTATTAATGCAAGAACCTGAAACTTTTAAAATGGCACCCCTACAGACGCTTATTGGGTCCGAGCCTCTCAGCTCTGGCCTAAGCGGGCCTTTTGTCACGCTTCGCCTCCATATTTTTGGGAAGCGGGGCGTGACAGGTTTTAGTGGTGGCCCATGCAGGTCTTGCAAAAGTTCGGAACAATAAGAGTACCGCATTCATTTAATATCCATGTACATGTCTAAATTAGATTTACCCAGTCTTAGATGGTAGGAAGACTTAGATAGACATCCAGGTTTGATAGTCTAACGCCTTGGTTACGAATTAGTCATCCTCATCCTAGGGTACCTTAGTGGCCGCACCTGACTCTGACCATGTTAGATTTCTAGAGTCCTTATTTTATTCGTTCGATCGTGCTCATCAACTTCAGGCCCAGCAGAACTAACCTTGATTTTTCTTAGGAATCTTTCCCATTAGATCCTGGTTATAGTGTATCTCCTTAGGAAGTCTTAGCGCTGAGTTATCCTGATCTGTAGACGACCTGATAATTAGAACCCCTGACTTGTAGCATCTCTCTGATCATTACTGTAACGACTGCTTTTCATGTATCTGGATTTATTATAATATAATATATGTTTTGGTGGATTTTCTCCTCTTGTGTGGTTTTCGTCTCCGTAGCTTTCATTTTCGATCGATTCGTCGTATTTTCTCGTTTCTTCCTTAGGATTGTCGATTTCGAAGTATGTCATTCGTGACGGACTTCATAACGGTCGTATCTTACTATTAGATCAAGCCTAGGAGTCTTAGGAATCGATCCCGGGGCCCCGCGCTCCGTATCAGAACTTTTTGTGCTCATTAGCCGGTATAAGAAGGGGCACCGACCGACTAGATGACGATCCAGTCGGTCGGCAATCCTTCTTGGACCGACTAATTGGCTTTCTAAATTTCTCAGGAGTTACTGTTTATCGTTAGTCGGTCTAAGAACGTTGGTTGACCGACTAGGTTGCAAACTAGTCGGTCGGCAATGCTTCTTTAACCGACTAACTCATCAGCTAAATTTTAGTATCAATACTGTTCACTCTTAGTCGGTCTAAGAACGTTCATCGACCGACTAGATGCTAAACTAGTCGGTCAGTATTTGTTCATGGACCGACTAATTCTAAAATCCTATTTTCGTTCAGAAGTTACTGTTTGCACTTAGTCGGTCTGCGTTGGTCGACCGACCGACTAGTTGCCAAACTAGTCGGTCAGTGGTTGCTCTTTGACCGACTAATCTGTGTTAAAACCCTAATTTCTGGGCAGCCGCCAGCCCATCCTATTTATACCCCTCCCAAACGTTTCTTCTTCCTCCCTCACGACCCAAAACCCTAAAATCTCCCCCATTGAGCCCACATCTTCCTCCAAGCTTCATTCCTTCATCCCAAGCCCTAGATTCATCATCTAAACCCTCCATCCACTCATTCCACCTCTCATTTTCCCCAAAATCCCCCAAAACCCCTAGTTCTCCAAACTTCTCCAATCTTTTCCAGATCTGATCCTAGGGTTCTCCGGAGTGTTTCTTCCGCCTCCTCTCGGTAAGAAATCGATCCCTTGGTGTTTTTATAACCTATTTTTATTTTTATGAAACCCTAATAAAATTTCATGTTGTTTAATGATTGTTCCCCCATAACAGCGATCTCCCCGTAGATTAGCATCCGTGTGACGAAGTGGTCGTCATCCCCGGTGCTAGGCAAGTGAAACTTGCCACTTAGGGTTTAGGCCATGTTTTAGGCCATTTGCTTGTTGTAGGCGTAAAAGAGGCTAGGCGACGAAATGATACTCGCCTAGGCGCAAATTGGGGAACTAGCTTGACAACGAAGCTAGTTCCGACATTTAGCATGTTGCACAATTACCATGTCATGTTTAAATTCCATTAACGGTACGCAATTTAATTGTCATGTCATTGCATTCTTTAAGTGATCCCGTGATTGCGTAGCATCGCTACAATACTTGTGTTTCCTGGCTCGTGAGCAGAAGCGAGCATAATGAGTTGCTAACCCCAACGCTCGATATTAAATTGTGAACTAAGAAACAAGCTCCCGTGCGGGGCAACCCTGGCTCACTTGCTGGGCTCATGTACAGGGACCCTGGCTTGTTTACGTGTGGGATGGGGTAAGGGTTAAGCGGTCATTCAACTGGGGGTCTGCCTGATCAGCAACTGCAGTTGTAAGACGTAAACTCTGGGGTGGGGTAGTGTTTAGTGCCGATCGGTGTGAATGATGAACCATTCAGCTGAAGGTCGTAAACATCTACAAACAATAGTGAAACGTGAATTGTGTTTAGTGCCGATCGGTGTTAATGATGTACCATTCAGCTGAAGGGCGTAAACACCTACAAACAATATGAATTGATTGAGATTGTTAGTAGCTTGGCTACTCTTGTCTTGTCCCGATAAATGTTCTCTTGTACTTGTTGTTCACCATGTCTTAATTGTGCACTCACGTTATAACTGGCATGTCATGCATACTATAACTGCTAGGTTGCTAGTTGCCTTACTTTCAGTTTCCTTGCCCAAGTCTTTTAGACTTGCTGACATGTGCCCCTTTACTCTTTTGGGTGACACATGTTAGATCCTGAGCCTGAGTACCTTGTTGAGGACGAGGTGTTTGCTGACGCCGAGCCCGAGCTTGTGTTCGACGGGGAGTACGTGGACACTGGGGACCAGTCCTAGTGTCTTCGTTATGTTTTACTTTTGTTTAGACAGTTGTTTTGTTATCGGTGCGTAGCACCTATACTTTGTTATGTCGTTGCTTTTGTTGGCCTTGTTCTGGGCCTTTAGACTCTTTCTTTTAGCCTGGTGGCTTTTCTAGATGTTGGACTTATTTTTATGTTGGACAATTTATGAGATGTGAGATTTTATTTCAGTCTCTCCTTGTGTTATTATTGTTGTTCCGTTGTGGTTACAGGGACCTGCTTATGTTTTATTGACGCTTATCGGGTTTGGGGCTTCACAGCTCCACTCTCGTGCGGACCTTTTCACGTCTCGCCTCCATTTTAGGGAAGCGGGTCGTGACAATTACACTTTTATGTTATCAACCATAGAGTCCCATCATAGCTTCCGTAAACCATATCCTATGTGTAACCATCATGCGACTATCCTTCCTTTCTCCCGATTCACGTGATCGTTTCCTGACGATCATCGTAGATCCTTCGAATCTTTCTCTTTGCCAATTTTGCCTCCTCTAAAAGTATTTTCGAAATTCCTTATTCAGTTTCTTCGCCCAGCTTAAATTCTTTGAAAACCCCTATACTATATATTTAAAATTTCTTGTTTTTCGATTAAATTAAAATTCTTTCACTGATCTTTTGAAAACCTTCTTGGTCGTAAATTTATTTCTACTATCTTATACTTATTTTCAAATCGTTATCTTCCATAATTCAGTTTTAAAAGCTTGTTACCATCTTAATAATTCAATATGTATTAAAAATATTTTTTTTCTTCTAACCTACAAGATTTATTTCTAATCACTTACCGTACATACTTTTAAAATATTTTTCTAAACTAGAGGGAACTCCAATTATTTTATTATTATTATTATCTCAGTTCTATGTTCTTCGTGACCACATTTCAAAATCTTTGTGTAATATATTCATTTACAAAACAATCGTTTCTCACCCTACCCATCCTTCCTTCGTCTCACTTTTTCCAAAATTTTTAAAATTGCTATATCTGCCCACTTTTAAGTATATATATATATATAAATAAAGGAGTATAAGATACCATATTTTGCACAAAATCCTTCTTTCATCGTTCAATCATTTTTTTAAGCAATATAATTCTGTTCCATCCAACCGACCATCTCCTTATCCTCGCCTTATCCAAACTCGCTTCTTCCGATCTTGTTTCATTTCGCTTTTAGTTCCGGTCCCTTTCTATCATGTAGACATGGTGCTTGTAGTTGTCTGTGCTATCTCCAGTATAGGAGTAGGCCCTTGGTAGGTGATGTTGTCGTGATGCATGAGTATAGGTAGAGTGTGTAGACCTGTATACTTTGTTATGTCGTTGCTTTTGTTGGCCTTGTTCTGGGCCGTTAGACTCTTTCTTTTAGCCTGGTGGCTTTTCTGGATGTTGGACTTATTTTCATGTTGGACAATTTATGAGATGTGAGATTTTATTTCAGTCTCTCCTTGTGTTATTATTGTTGTTTCGTTGTGGTTACAGGGACCTGCTTATGTTTTATTGACGCTTATCGGGTTTGGGGCTTCACAGCTCCACTCTCGTGCGGACCTTTTCACGTCTCGCCTCCATTTTAGGGAAGCGGGTCGTGACAGGTTTTGTTGGTGGCCCATGCAGGTCCTTCTGTAACTGCGATTTTCGGAATAGCGATAATAATATTAGAATGTCCAATAAACTAAGTTCGACGTCCGATGTCATAAGCTATGAGTCTAATCTGATTCGTTCTCTGTGTCATTAGATGGCAGGAAGGCGTTTCACCCTTGGTGGGGGTAGTGGTGCGCTCCCTCATGATGAGGAGCCTGAGCGGGAACCCACCAGCGGTGAGATGATGCGGATGATGCTGCAGATGATGCAAGTGCAGCAGGGCGTGCTTCTGCAAGTCCAGAATGCTCCACTTGCTCGAGCTGCCCGGGCTCTTCCGGATGCCCCTCGCTCTGAGCCAGGAGCGAAGCAATTTCGGGAGCTGGGTCCCGCATATTTTGATGGTTCTGAGGGTCCTCTGGCTGCCGATGAGTGGATTCGGAACATCGAGGACAATCTGAAGATGGCCAAGATCACCCCGGCTGGGTGGGTTGATTTGGCGAAGAGGCAACTCAAGGATAATGCTCGGAATTGGTGGGATGCGGAAGAGAAGATGTTGGTGGAGCCGATAGCTTGGGCTACCTTCAAGGCCAGATTTGAGGGTGAGTTCTTCCCGAAAGCTGCCAGGGAAGAGATGCTGCAGCGTTTTATCGATTTGAAGCAAGGGAGCTCGTCGGTGGACCTATATCACCAAGAGTTCATGAGGCTGACTCGGTTTGCACCAAAGATGGTGCAGGACGCTGAGGAGAGAGCTCAGAGGTTCCTGCAGGGACTCGCTTCGGAGCTCCAGAGTTTTGTGACCTCTTCTGACCGGGAGTCTTATCAGAAGGTTCTAGTAGCAGCCAAGAGGCAGGAGCTGCTCGTGAACCAGAGGAGGGGGTCTGTTGTTGGTGCTAGGAAGAGGCCTGTGGAACAGGCGAGGGCTGTGGTTAGACCTGGATTCAAGCCTAATCAGTCTGCTCAGTTTAAGAGGCCAGGAGGGCCTATTCTGAAGACTTGCCATTTCTGTGGCAAGCCTGGCCACGTTAAGGATCAGTGTCTGAAGTTTTTGGGCCAGTGTCTGGTTTGTGGTGATGCTTCCCATGTCGCGAAGGATTGTCGGCATGCGGGTCCGCTGCGGAGGGCACCTGTTGCAGCACTGCCGTTGCAGCAGCGAGCGTTTGTTCCTGCTGGTCGTGGAGCAGCTCTTGTTCCGCAGAGGCAGGCTTTTCAGCAGGCTGTTCCGCCGAGGAGGCAGGCTTTTTTGATGATCGCTGCGGAGAGCGAGGCTGTGGATGAGGTTATCGCAGGTAATCCTCAATCTAGCTGTTACTTTCCTAGCTGGTTTTGATTGTTAGATTGTGTTGTTTGCTTGAACATGATTGTTTGCTAGACTAGAGTTTGATTGTTAATTGATTGTTAGGTGTGGTTTTGGTGTGCACATTTCCTGCACGAGTCCTCTTTGACTCTGGTGCATCGATGTGCATTATTTCTCGGAGCTTCGTGGAGAGGCATTCCTTGTCGACGTCCCCTCTTTCCAAGAGTTGGAATATCGTTACAGGGAATGGCGTGGTCTCTGTGCATCGTGGTTGCAATTCTTGCTCGTTGGTGGTCTGTGGACATGAGCTTTTCGCTGATTTCATTGTCCACGACATCATCAACTATGATGCAGTTCTTGGGATGGACTGGCTTGCGAGCTTCTATGCTACGATCGACTGTCGGAGGAAGAAGGTGGTGTTTGAGATTCCCAGACATCCAGTATTTGAGTTCAGTCGTGGTAGCAGTTCGCTTGGTCCTGTCAGATTTCGGGCCAGGCCGGTGGAGGCTGTGGTTATGCAGATGGAGCTGGAGTGGCCAGCTGTGGTGCGAGATTTCGGCGACGTCTTCCCCGAGGAGATGTCTGGTTTGCCACCTGATCGAGCCCTAGAATTTTCTATCGATCTTGTTCCGGGTGTGCAGCCGATTTCGAAGGCGCCGTATCGTATGGCACCTGCAGAATTGGAGGAGTTGCGGAAGCAGCTAGATGAGCTTTTGCAGAAGGGTTATATTAATCCTAGCGTGTCTCCGTGGGGAGCACCGGTATTGCTGGTAAAGAAGAAGGATGGTTCGCGTCGCATGTGCGTGGACTATCGGGAGTTGAATGCGGTGACCACTAAGAATAAATACCCGTTGCCTCGCATCGATGATATTTTTGATCAGCTTGGAGGTTCGAGGGTGTTTTCGAAATTGGATTTGAGAAGTGGTTACCATCAGTTGAAGGTGAAGAAGGATGATGTTCCGAAGACAGCGTTCAGGACGAAGTATGGACACTATGAGTTTGTGGTTATGCCTTTCGGCGTAACTAACGCGCCCGCAGTTTTCATGAATCTGATGAACCTGATTTTCTACGACTTTTTGGATAAGTTTGTCGTTATCTTTATTGACGACATTCTGATCTATTCGAAGTCGGAGGAAGAGCATGCCTCGCACTTAAGGACGGTGTTGGAGATCTTGAGGAAGCATCGGTTATATGCTAAGTTTTCGAAGTGCGAGTTTTGGCTGGATAGAGTTGCTTTTCTCGGGCATGTGGTGACTGGAGATGGTATTTCAGTGGATCCCGAGAAGATTAGGGCCATCAGAGAGTGGCCTGTTCCGTCATCTGCGTCTGAGATTCGGAGTTTCCTTGGACTTGCTGGTTATTATCGGCGATTCATTAAGGACTTTTCTCGTATTGCTGAGCCGATGACCAGGTTGACGTGGAAGGATGTTGCTTTTGTTTGGTCGGGTGATTGTGAGAGTGCTTTTGGTATTCTGAAGGAGAGGTTGACGACTGCCCCTATTCTGGTTGTGCCTGATCGCAGCGGTGGATTTGAGATCTTTTGCGATGCTTCTGGCAAGGGTCTCGGTTGTGTGTTGCATCAGCATGGGCATGTTGTGGCATATGCGTCTCGTCAGCTTAAGGTTCATGAGAAGAATTACCCGACGCATGATTTGGAGTTGGCTGCCGTTGTGTTTGCTCTTGAGATTTGGAGGCACTTCCTGCTGAGTGAGAAAGTGAAGATTTTCACCGATCACAAAAGCTTGAAGTATATTTTCACTCAGAAGGAGCTCAACATGCGACAGCGTTGATGGTTGGAGCTTATTGCAGATTATGAGATTGATTTGCAGTTTCACCCTGGCAAGGTGAATGTGGTTCCAGATGCTTTGAGTAGGCTTCCAGCGGTGATGATTTTGACCTCGCAGTGGAGATTGCAGCCGGATTTTTGCGAGTCTGGCGTGGAGGTTGTTCTTCCTGGGAAGGCTTCATCGTTGATGTACATGCAGGTACAGTCGACGATCATGGATCGGATTAAGGCTGGCCAGGCTGAGGATCCGAAGCTGATGAAGATTCAGGAGCAAGTGGAAGCCGGTCTGCGGACTGACTTTTTGATTCATGAGGATGGCTCGCTGAGGTTTGGAGCCAGGTTGTGTGTGCCAGCTGGGGATATCAGAGAGGAGCTGATGGTGGAGGCACACAGTTCGCCGTATTCTATGCATCCTGGTGGCACCAAGATGTACCAGTATCTTCGTCTGAATTATTGGTGGCATGGTATGAAGAGGAGTGTGGCTCAGAGTGTAGCCAAGTGTTTGGTTTGCCAGCAAGTGAAGGCGGAGCATCAGCGTACGACCGGGTTGCTACAACCGCTTCCGATTCCGGAGTGGAAATGGCAACACATCACTATGGATTTCGTGACTGGACTACCTCGGAGTCCGAAGCAGAATGACGCGATTTGGGTGATCGTGGATCGATTGACCAAATCTGCGCACTTTATTCCGTTCCGAGTGGGACAGTCCACTGAGGCGCTAGCGAGGAGATATATGGAGGTAAATTCTTTTACTCTCCGTTTTTATTTCCTTTTCCTAGTTTGGATAGTGATGTGACGTGAATCGTGCAGGAGGTCGTGCGACTTCATGGAGTCCCCGTGAGTATCGTGTCTGATAGAGACACGAGGTTCACATCTCAGTTCTGGCAGAGTTTACAGAAGAGCTTGGGTACGCGTCTGAGTTTCAGCACGGCGTACCATCCGCAGACGGATGGCCAGTCCGAGAGGACGATTCAGATTTTGGAAGACATGCTGAGGGCGTGCATGTTGGATTTCAAGGGTTCGTGGGAGGACCATCTGCATTTGGTGGAGTTCTCTTACAACAACAGCTTCCAGGCGAGTATTGGCATGGCGCCTTTCGCCGCTCTTTATGGGAGGAAATGTCGATCGCCATTGAGTTGGGATGACGTTGGTGATCGGGAGTTGTTGGGACCTGAGATGATCGTGGAGGCCGTGGATATCGTCAGGAATATTCGGGAGAGGTTGAGAATTGCTCAGGACCGTTTTAAGCATTAGGCAGATGCTAAACGTCGTCCTTTGGAATTTCAGCCGGGCGACCATGTGTTCTTGAAGATTTCCCCAAATCGCGGTGTGATTCTTTTTGGGAAGCGTGGGAAGTTGAGCCCGCGATACATTGGACCGTTTGACATTTTGGAGAGGGTTGGCGAGGTAGCTTATCGCTTGGCCTTGCCGCCATCTTTGGAAGGAGTTCACAATGTTTTCCATGTGTCGCAGCTTCGTCGATACATTAGCGATCCATCTCATGCTGTGGATTTTTCGGAGATTACCGTTCGCCCCGATATGACGTATGACCAGCATCCAGTGCAGATTCTGGACAGGCGTCAGAAATCGCTTCGGAACAAGATTGTCAATCTTGTGAGGGTGATGTGGCGACACGGCTCACCTGGAGAGTCTACTTGGGAGAATGAGGATGAGTTGCGAGAGCGTTTCCCACTTTTGTTTCCGGACTCGTGAGTATTTGGAAATTACGAGGACGGAATTTTTCTTAAGTTGGGGAGGATGTAACGACTGCTTTTCATGTATCTGGATTTATTATAATATAATATATGTTTTGGTGGATTTTCTCCTCTTGTGTGGTTTTTGTCTCCGTATCTTTCATTTTCGATCGATTCGTCGTATTTTCTCATTTCTTCCTTAGGATTGTCGATTTCGAAGTATGTCATTCGTGACGGACTTCATAACGGTCGTATCTTACTATTAGATCAAGCCTAGGAGTCTTAGGAATCGATCCCGGGGCCCCGCGCTCCGTATCGGAACTTTTTGTGCTCATTAGCCGGCATAAGAAGGGGCACCGACCGACTAGATGACGATCCAGTCGGTCGGCAATCCTTCTTGGACCGACTAGTTGGCTTTCTAAATTTCTCAGGAGTTACTGTTTATCGTTAGTTGGTCTAAGAACGTTGGTTGACCGACTAGGTTGCAAACTAATCGGTCGGCAATGCTTCTTTAACCGACTAACTCATCATCTAAATTTTAGTATCAATACTGTTCACTCTTTGTCGGTCTACGAACGTTCATCGACCGACTAGATGCTAAACTAGTCGGTCAGTATTTGTTCATGGACAGACTAATTCTAAAATCCTATTTTCGTTCAGAAGTTATTGTTTGCACTTAGTCGGTCTGCGTTGGTCGACCGACCGACTAGTTGCCAAACTAGTCGGTCAGTGGTTGCTCTTTGACCGACTAATCTGTGTTAAAACCCTAATTTCTGGGCAGCCGCCAGCCCATCCTATTTATACCCCTCCCAAACGTTTCTTCTTCCTTCCTCACGACCCAAAACCCTAAAATCTCCCCCATTGAGCCCCCATCTTCCTCCAAGCTTCATTCCTTCATCCCAAGCCCTAGATTCATCATCTAAACCCTCCATCCACTCATTCCACCTCTCATTTTCCCCAAAATCCCCCAAAAACCCTAGTTCTCCAAACTTCTCCAATCTTTTCCAGATCTGATCCTAGGGTTCTCCGGAGTGTTTCTTCCGCCTCCTCTCGGTAAGAAATCGATCCCTTGGTGTTTTTATAACCTATTTATATTTTTATGAAACCCTAATAAAATTTCATGTTGTTTGATGATTGTTCCCCCATAACAGCGATCTCCCCGTAGATTAGCATCCGTGTGACGAAGTGGTCGTCATCCCCGGTGCTAGGCAAGTGAAACTTGCCACTTAGGGTTTAGGCCATGTTTTAGGCCATTTGCTTGTTGTAGGCGTAAAAGAGGCTAGGCGACGAAATGATACTCGCCTAGGCGCAAATTGGGGAACTAGCTTGACAACGAAGCTAGTTCCGACATTTAGCATGTTGCACAATTACCATGTCATGTTTAAATTCCATTAACGGTACGCAATTTAATTGTCATGTCATTGCATTCTTTAAGTGATCCCGTGATTGCGTAGCATCGCTACAATACTTGTGTTTCCTGGCTCGTGAGCAGAAGCGAGCATAATGAGTTGCTAACCCCAACGCTCGATATTAAATTGTGAACTAAGAAACAAGCTCCCGTGCGGGGCAACCCTGGCTCACTTGCTGGGCTCATGTACAGGGACCCTGGCTTGTTTACGTGTGGGATAGGGTAAGGGTTAAGCGGTCATTCAACTGGGGGTCTGCCTGATCAGCAACTGCAGTTGTAAGACGTAAACTCTGGGGTGGGGTAGTGTTTAGTGCCGATCGGTGTGAATGATGAACCATTCAGCTGAAGGGCGTAAACATCTACAAACAATAGTGAAACGTGAATTGTGTTTAGTGCCGATCGGTGTTAATGATGTACCATTCAGCTGAAGGGCGTAAACACCTACAAACAATATGAATTGATTGAGATTGTTAGTAGCTTGGCTACTCTTGTCTTGTCCCGATAAATGTTCTCTTGTACTTGTTGTTCACCATGTCTTAATTGTGCACTCACGTTATAACTGGCATGTCATGCATACTATAACTGCTAGGTTGCTAGTTGCCTTACTTTCAGTTTCCTTGCCCAAGTCTTTTAGACTTGCTGACATGTGCCCCTTTACTCTTTTGGGTGACACATGTTAGATCCTGAGCCTGAGTACCTTGTTGAGGACGAGGTGTTTGCTGACGCCGAGCCCGAGCTTGTGTTCGACGGGGAGTACGTGGACACTGGGGACCAGTCCTAGTGTCTTCGTTATGTTTTACTTTTGTTTAGACAGTTGTTTTGTTATCGGTGCGTAGCACCTATACTTTGTTATGTCGTTGCTTTTGTTGGCCTTGTTCTGGGCCTTTAGACTCTTTCTTTTAGCCTGGTGGCTTTTCTAGATGTTGGACTTATTTTTATGTTGGACAATTTATGAGATGTGAGATTTTATTTCAGTCTCTCCTTGTGTTATTATTGTTGTTCCGTTGTGGTTACAGGGACCTGCTTATGTTTTATTGACGCTTATCGGGTTTGGGGCTTCACAGCTCCACTCTCGTGCGGACCTTTTCACGTCTCGCCTCCATTTTAGGGAAGCGGGTCGTGACAATTACACTTTTATGTTATCAACCATAGAGTCCCATCATAGCTTCCGTAAACCATATCCTATGTGTAACCATCATGCGACTATCCTTCCTTTCTCCCGATTCACGTGATCGTTTCCTGACGATCATCGTAGATCCTTCGAATCTTTCTCTTTGCCAATTTTGCCTCCTCTAAAAGTATTTTCGAAATTCCTTATTCAGTTTCTTCGCCCAGCTTAAATTCTTTGAAAACCCCTATACTATATATTTAAAATTTCTTGTTTTTCGATTAAATTAAAATTCTTTCACTGATCTTTTGAAAACCTTCTTGGTCGTAAATTTATTTCTACTATCTTATACTTATTTTCAAATCGTTATCTTCCATAATTCAGTTTTAAAAGCTTGTTACCATCTTAATAATTCAATATGTATTAAAAATATTTTTTTTCTTCTAACCTACAAGATTTATTTCTAATCACTTACCGTACATACTTTTAAAATATTTTTCTAAACTAGAGGGAACTCCAATTATTTTATTATTATTATTATCTCAGTTCTATGTTCTTCGTGACCACATTTCAAAATCTTTGTGTAATATATTCATTTACAAAACAATCGTTTCTCACCCTACCCATCCTTCCTTCGTCTCACTTTTTCCAAAATTTTTAAAATTGCTATATCTGCCCACTTTTAAGTATATATATATATAAATAAAGGAGTATAAGATACCATATTTTGCACAAAATCCTTCTTTCATCGTTCAATCATTTTTTTAAGCAATATAATTCTGTTCCATCCAACCGACCATCTCCTTATCCTCGCCTTATCCAAACTCGCTTCTTCCGATCTTGTTTCATTTCGCTTTTAGTTCCGGTCCCTTTCTATCATGTAGACATGGTGCTTGTAGTTGTCTGTGCTATCTCCAGTATAGGAGTAGGCCCTTGGTAGGTGATGTTGTCGTGATGCATGAGTATAGGTAGAGTGTGTAGACCTGTATGAGTGTGTCATCTTTAGGATCCTGATGAGTGCTTCTTGCATCTTGAATATGTACCCAGTGTTAACCATGATATGATTGAAGTTGTCTGAATGACAGTATTCATACGTATATGAATAGGGTCATAGCAGACAATTTCCGTAGACATAGTTTTTCGCGATTATAGAATAGCTTATCTTTGACTGCATGTGATTGTATCAAAACTTTGTTTTTTTTCTTTGAAACCAAACCTTTAAAGTTTTTGAAATTAGCTCACAAGATCACAACTCAATTATCCTTCCTCATCCATTACCACGACTCCACACGTTTTTCCAAATGTTTTAAAAATGTGTCACTGGTTTTAAGTTTCCCTTTCTCTTCTCTCTCTCTCTCTCCATTTAGAAATGTTATGTTATGGTTGTCATAGTTTTGGGACTAGCTATTATTGTTGTAGGATTTTGTTTGCGGGTAGGCTCAGGGAGAGATGCGATTTGTTACAGCAATGATTAACCGATTTTGGAACAATAGGATATTGGAATAGATTTCTTTCGGATGAAAAGAATGGGCTGTCCAAGACTTATTTATAAAACCGAAGTGTGGCGGACTCAATGGAGAATTCTGGTTGAATGAAATTATATGCGTGAAGATGAGAACTTATCAGATCTGAGGCTTAGACGAATTGTAGATAGGGAGTGGCTACAGAGGATGGTAGGAGTTAGGGTGATCTTGAGATTGAGTAGAGCTTTTATTAGCATCGAGACTTGATTGTTGAGTTGACGTGAGGAGACATTGGGAGTAACACGACGCGTGGAGATAAATGGATGGTTAGGTAGACGGACTTAATATTGATTAGGGATTAGTTACAGTAGGTGGGTTGGGATGTGATAGTCCAAAGTAATTGGTGGATAAATTTATGGGAAGATATGACAAGGAATGAATTAAGGACACGTCGTTTGTCGATTTGTGAAAAGTGTTATGAATTAGACAAGTTTTTGTTCTGGATTGATGATTGACTTGAACATCCTTTTAGCGATCAATTAATATTGGGAAGAGATCGAGAAATTTCAAGATGTTTTTGAGCGATGATGTTTAGTGGAGTGGGATGGTATGAGGAGATTATTATTATTCTTTTATGAGGACTTAGAGTTGGAAGTTTGAACAGTAGTGATGGGACTATAGATAAGTGTTAGGATGAGAGATTAGTCGTGGCTTTATCCAGTGAAAAGAAGGATTTTGATGGATTATTTGAGGAATGATGTTGAAGTTATATGATTAGAGACCATTGTGTGGGGAACGAGGGTTATAGGCTTAAGTATTTATGGATTTTATTAATTAGTCTTAGTATGAGTGATTCCGAAGGCGGAATCATTTCTAAGGTGGGTAGAATGTAACGGCCGCTTTCCGACCGTTCGTAGATTCTGCGTGCACGTGCCTTGACATGCACGTATTTTAATTTGGCCATTTCTGAGCTCCAGCATATGCGACGCGATATGCCATTGTGATCGCTTCGGAGTGTTGACTTTTATAGTAATTTTTGGGAACGTCTTTTCATGGCTCGTTTTCTCGCGAAACGACTTTGAATGATAGGGGCGTTTTAGTCATTTGACTCAAAATGCCGTTTCCAATTTTACGTAAATTTTTGGTAGGCGTTACGCACGATCGAGCTCCGTAGATCTGTGAGTCTCGTCTCCACGATCGCCCCGGTATTTTCGGATTATTTTTCTGATGACCGGATTGAAAGATATCGCTCGGAGAAACCCCGACCATCGATTTTACCCCAATCAGATTCAAATTTCGAAATTTGTTGGCCAAATCTGGCTATATCTCTAATTAATATCATGATATCTTTCCTAAACTGCTCCCCCTATTGTCCCCTAGAATTTCCCCTATTTGTACACCACTAACTCCTTAATCTCTCCTTTTAGCTATTAACCCTAGAGTTATATATCACTTTTAATTATAATAAGGACCATAACCCTAAACCCTAACTGGGATTCACGAAATAACCTGAGGCTAAGTTTTCAGCCGCCTCAAATCAAAAAAGAAGCCGCCCCGAGTCCTCTCTCCCTCTCGCGTCTCTATCTCCCTCCCTCTGACTCCGACGCCGGCAAGAATCCTCCGACCCGCGGCCTCCCTCGTCGATCCCGATTGCCGACGCTCCCCTGCGCTTCCCGCCGCCTCACAGGAGCAACAACCCCGTCGCCGGAGGCCCTAGCTCAACCGCGGCGAGGCTGCCACTCGCATCGCCCATCATCGGGGCTCCTCCGCGGCGTCCCCGTCGCTAGCAACCGCGCCCTCGCTCTCCTCTCTCAAAAGCCCCGCTCCGATCTCAATTTCCCCTGTTTCCACCCCGATTCCTGACCACCCCTGATCGATCTCCGGCAGCCTCCTCTTCCAAGTCACCTCCGACCCCCCAACGAGGCCCGCAACCACCTCCGACCCTTCGCTGTTGTCACCATCTTCCACAAGCACAACATCCACGACCCCGCGGCCTACTCCTCCACCTGCGAGACCCCGCCGCCACTGTTGCCGCTCCCCGTGCAACCGTCAGCCGCCTGCAAGAACTCCTCTGCTTTTGCCCCTTTCCCCTGTTTAAAGAAGAGTAACCGCAACCAACACACGAAACTCTGAGACCCGACCTTCTCCCCTCGCCGTCAACGCATCTACGACCTCGCACTTGACCTTTCTCCGTCTGCAGTCGCCGTGGGGCCTCGCTGATCGCCGTTGCCCCGCTGCTGGCCACCGGAACCGTCGCGACTCGCTGTTGGATCACACAACAGCGGCAGCGGTAGCTTGCAACGGCCGCCGCCGCCACTTCCGCCGCCGCCGTGACCTCCCCTCTCCCCCGTCGACTCCCCTTGGCCCTCTTGCCGCTGTGGACCACCCCCTAGCCGCCCCCTTGTTCATCTGCAACCACTGCAAGTTGAACTTGCATTAAGGTTAGTGATATTAATATAAGATGTTAATTCTAAATTATAAGCTAAGATGTATGTATGTATTGGTTTTGAGTCTGTGCAAAAGTTTATAAAGTGTTGGTTAAGTAATTAACGAGATGAGCATTCCTGTTGTATCTATATGTGAGTGTGTCATTCTTATACCAGTAAGTAAACTAAAATACTAGTTAGTAATAATATTAGCCTGGTACTAGTATCTCATATTTGAGATGTTAGTCCTGTTATTATATATATAGTAGATAATGTTCATATGTTTATAACGGAAGTTTGCCTTATATCAATAAGATGGTACATGTATGAACTTTAGCTTATAACATGTATATTTTATTATATAACCTAAGTTGCATAAATAGGTTAGGTTTGTTTTTCCTTAGCTTGATATTTGTTATCCGCGACGCAGATAAATTATGTACGATTCATTGTTACCGTCTGGGTGATCCTTCCTGCGCTACCCACAGTTGAGGAACCGACGAGACCGTGCCGTTTCAGATCCGTCACCGTTCAGACCCGACACCAAATCCCCGCTCAGTGGTCGTTTCAGGTTGGTCCCCCTAACTCGTAGCAGAACCCACACCGTAGCAAAACTGAAAACCTAACTAAAACTGGACAATTACAATTACATTTACTTTTCGCATCAGTAAAACGCTGCTCACTGTAGAAATCGACCATCAGACAAATTTTTCTGTGCATATAGGGTAGTGGTCGTTTTAGGCTGAACAAGAACATCAAAATTGTGACTTTGACAATTAGGGTAGTCCCGACAACCTAGAAATGAACCTAAATAGGATTATTGAAAAACACGACCTGACACCGTCGTCATGACCCCCTTGTTTCAGACGGACTACCGCGGAAGAGACGCTTGGGCGTGACGCTTTGAGAGGACGACACACTCGCCATCGCAGGCAAGTGTACCCCACTTTGCACTTTTGGCCGTGCTTAGGCCTTAGTTGGTTAGAACTGATAACTGTGAACAAAAATAACCGGACGTGAAATGATAGCGTCCGGAACGAACCCTGACGGCTCAGACTTGACGACGAAGTCTGAGCCCGACAACAACAACTTTTGACATCATAGGGCTATCATGTGTGTGCGTGTGTGTGGACACCCTAGAATAACCCTTCCTGTCTTGTCATGTCTCGTCCCGTCTTGCACAGCCCGCTGGGCAATAGGGCACTCTTCGAGTGATCCCTTGTACAGCTTCACAGCTTGCGGGCAATAGGGCACTCTCCAAGCTAGAGAGAGTGATCCCTTGTACGGATACACAGCCTGCGGGCAGTAGGGCACTCGCCAAGCTAGAGCGAGTGATCCCTTGTACTGTTATCTTGTCTTGTCTTGTCTTCCTTGGGGTTTGGGGTTGGGTTGAGCGTGCGCACGGTAAGAGGGTCTGATCCCCCTCGAACCGTAAGGCATGAACCCTTTTCGTGTCTCACTTGTCTTGTCTCGTCTTGTCCCGACACGTCCCGACTTGTCTTGACACCTGTAGGTTAGTCCCGTAGTTGGTAGCACACGCTACGACTACTACCTGTCCCGTTTTACTTTCCTGCTGTGTTACTTCCTTTTGTGTTACTCTGTTATAACCACACCATACTTGATCTAGCTTGACAACGAAGCTAAATCCGACACCCTTGCCATGTCATTTCATGCATGTTTATTTTGATATAACGGTACACAAATTCATATCTGCTCATATTGCATGTCATTGCATGTTTGTCGTGATTGTGTAGCACACGCTACTATTGTAATGTAAGCTGCGGCGAGTAGGATTTTGACTCCTAGCTAATGATTGAGGCTAGGCACCTGCATGTCGGGTACAACCCTATGCCAAAAACACTTCCTGGCTCGTGATCCAGAAGCGAGCTCAGTGTGTTGGTGAAAAACCAATGCTCGATACACATGGAGGGGTAGGGTTAAGCTGTCACGCAGCGTAGAAGTGTGCCCGATCAGCCATTTCAGCTGTAAGGAGTAAACCCTGTGCACAATGTGAACGCATGTTTTTATTGTGAAATCGTGAATATTATTTAGTAGCTTTTTTGCTACGACGTGTATTGCATCGCAAACTATCATGTTAATTTTTACTGCTGCATTCATTGAAATATTATGTCATGTCATCTCATTTTTAAACTGCTAAGTTGCATTCTTTATACTTTACGTTTCCTTGCACAAAAGTATCCTTTCCCCTCTTTGGAGATTTTTGCTGACATGTGCCCTTTTATCTTTGGGTGTCACATGTCATTTTATCTTTGGGTGTCACATGTCAGGCTTTGAGTTTGAGATAGTTGTTGAGGACTACCAGGTTGTTGGCGTCCAGTTCGAGGGTACCAGAGGCCAGTCTTGGTCACAGCTGGAGGTTTCCTCTTAGTTGTTGTTTACTTTCCTAGTAGTTGCTGCTAGGTTGTTCGGTGCATAGCACCATTACTTGTTTTAGTTTTAGCTATGCTTAGTCCTTCATTTCAGACTCTGTATTTTCTTTTATGATTATATCTGTGAATGTTTGGAATAATAAAATGGATGTTACTTGAATGTTGGTTAATTTTATTGTCGGCTTTCAATTATTATTGTTGTTGTTTTTGCAACACAAGAATCTGTGATTGGATGTACACATAGACGCTTATCAGACTGTAGCTTCACAGCTATAGTCTGAGCGGACGTCTTCGCGTCTCGCCTCCCGTACTTGGGAAGTGGGGCGTGACAGGGTGAGTTGGTATACTCGAGTGGTTCGTCGAGGGGGATATCGACTCGTGGTTTCCCACAGACAGTGTCAAACTGTTATGGCCAAAATTGACCGGCACAGTTGTCAAGCCGACAGAGATGCCAAGCGCTGAGTTAGAGCCTAGTCAGCCTTCAAAGTGGGACCCTCGGTTGAAAGAACCGGGGTTGATGGTTGATGGTTGATGGTTGATGGTGATACGATCGTTGATCGACATAGATACAACGGTCGGTTGGTCGTTCGAGGTTGAAGGGCTCGGTATTGACCTTGGGCATTGGATGGCGATCGTCGATCTGCACCACAGGGAGTCGTTAGGGGGGGTCGGATCTGGGTTCTGACCCAAATCCCCTCTAATGCTTAAGTTAGTATGGGACTTAAGGTAGAGAGGAAGCTTGGCATAGCTGAGATCGATCCGCGAAGGTTCGTCTCGAGACTAACGACTCAAACTCGAATATAGTAATGGAGAAGTAAGAAGATAGAGTTCTATGTATTAGTGATTCGGGTTCAATATTACATATTTAACCCCCCATTTAGCCCTATTTTGGGCTCATGAGATGCTACATTGATCACTAATTCATACGTATTTTCTACACATTTATTTATTAGAGAAAACACCTTATTTGAGCACAAAACAGATATTAATGGGGTATTTCTGCACTTATTATATTTTTCCTAGCACCGTCTCAATCTCACGATTCCAATGACTATTTATTTGTATTTTTCTGAGATCTGTGCTAATTACTATGAATTTTTGAATGCAGAATATCATTTAATTGAAGAAATACAAAAGAAATACGTCGCACGAATTTTAGCGCAAGACGCGGCCTCCATCGGGAGCGCCACGTGGCAGAATCTCGACCTTTCCCGTGCGAATCGAACGGCAGCGCAGCGCTTCACAGAGCGGACGACGCGGCCATATATCAACCGCCCGATCGCAATCCAACGGTGATAACGAGTCCAATTTGAATTCGTCGAGCGCAGCAACCAGCGGTCGACGTGGCAAGGTCCGGGGCGTTGACCCAAAATCCGACGATCGCGGTTCGAGAGCAGACGAAGCAAGCGGCGACACCTTTAAAGGACACGCGACGGCAATCTGACGACCCCCCGCTCGATCCTACGGCCCCGAGCTCTTCCGCGTTTTGAAATGAGAAGCGGGGTGATTCGCAGATACAGCGGGACACGTGGCTGACCCACAGCTGAGTGATTACGATCCGACGGCCTACATTTACCCCGATCCGAACTCAAAGCGGATGCGGGCTTCGCACTAATTTTAAAGCACACGCGGCGCCACGAGGGAAGATCCCGCTTGGATGAGCGGCCCACAAATGATGCGGCTTGGATGAACGGCTCAGATCTTCCAGCGGTCGTGGGTATGGGTTTAACGAGAAATGGATGCGGGTTTAGACCCGTTAGCAACCCCAAACCCGCAATCTTATTATATAAGCGTATTTAGGGTTTTTTGGGCGTATTCAAGCAGATTGGGGCGTATTTTGGGCGTATTGGAGGCTCTAGGAGCCGTATTTTCCCCCTGAAAAATTCTGTAAAATTCCAGAGGCTTGTTTTATTATTTCCAGAGAGTTTGAATTCTTTTCATGGAGAATTGGTGATATATTTCTTAACTTAAACCCCGTATTTTGGTGTTTTCTATTGTATTTTGCTATGAACTTGAAGTATTTGGTTATGAAAGTTGTTTATTATTGCATTATGAGTAGCTAAATCTCTGTTGTGCATGGTATGGAGTAGTTAGGGGATATTATTTGTGTTAGTTTGGTTGTATTCCTTGTGCTAAATCGTTAAACATCGCTAAAATTGTAATCTTTGTTCGTAAATCGACTTTTTTAGATTCCAAAAGAATTAATTTAGTTGATGATCGCCCCAAAAGGGTGAGTTTTGATATCCCCAAAAGAGAGTTTCATATCGTATTATAACTTTAGCGACAATCTTTTTGAATATTATGTTTGAACCCCCAAAAGGGCATCTTCCGATGAGTTGCTCCCAAAAGGAGAATTCATTGAGTTATCTTGGGTATTTTCCGGTGAATTGCTCCCAAAAGGAGAATTCATTGCGTTATACCTATCAACCAAATTAATACGAATCGTTGATCCTAACGAACCCATACCATGTGCATACTTTTTATAGATATTTGTTCTCACGTATTTTCCTTGTTCGTATCATTCATGTATCCCCATTCACACCACCATCACCACCATTAAAAGTGTTTAGTTTCTTTCCGTAGGATTTCTATTTGATTTGAATTGTGGTTGCAACAGATTTCTTCCCGTGGATTCGACATCTGGACTCCCAGATTTTACTACTTGTACGGACTCTTGCACTTGAGAGAGAGCACCTTTTCGGAGCCCACCAAGTTTTTGGCGCCGTTGCCGGGGAGGAATGGTTTGTGACTACGGTTTATTTCATTTAGAGGACCTTCAGTGAGATCTTTCCACTTTACTGTACATAAAATTTTTTACTTTATTTTAATTTTTTTTGAAATGGAATATATGAACTTCTATTGCACAAACAATCTGTATGATGCAAGGTATGCTAATGCACACAAACATAGAATGGAGAAACTCAAAATTGTTAATTTTAATCAAACTGACTGTGAAACTTTCTTTCAGGCCTGGAGGAGGTTCACAGACATTATATCGAGCTATCCGCAGCATGGGTACACAAATGAAGAGCTTATGGCGTTCTTCCTAGATGGACTACGACCACAGCTGCAGGAATTCTTGGGAGGCATGACGCCGACAGGGGCGTGGGAATACATGGAGTCTCTGCAAGAAAACGAAGAAACCATGGAAGAGACTTCAGAGAGCGATTCAACGGAGCCTTCGTGCCTCGATCAAGAAGAGCAAATCGTAGACGTACCTTTACAATCCTTGAAAGAGGAAGCTTACCAGACTATTCAGACACAGGAGGCCACATCCCTTCAATTCCAAGAGAATTTCCTTGCTCAGAGTCGGAAAATTCAGGAATCCATTGAAGATATTAATTTGATTGCCACTTGCGTAGAAGAAGGTAATGATTTTGAAACTCAATTTAAAGAATCTTATACGAGTTTATCTTCTATTGCAGGAAAATCGAGCAAGCCATGTCACGTTGATGACACGAATAAAAAAATATACATGGCAAAAAGTGTGTGCGAAAGAGAGGACGAACTAGCAATTTTGGATGAACGAGAGGAGGAGACAGCTAGGGACAAGGGTTTTGAGATTATCACCATGGAGCCAGAACCATTCCCTCTTCTAGTTTTGTCCCAAAATCATTTATCCCTCTCTCCATTGATCGAGCATCGTACAGAGAGTAGTGCAAATCTTTCAGGGAGTAGTCGTCAACTTGCTTTAATTCATTTCACTCATTTTGATGACTACGTTTGGAACATTTTCGTTGAAAGGAACTTTAAAATAATTTGGACTTACATAACTCATCTCTCGCAGGACATTGGCAAACAGCTTATAGAGATGATTGGAGTTGTGTTGCTGGGGTCCAAATTAGTTTTTGGAGGAAGAATAATCGCCGAGGAGCGCAATGAGCAAATTGAACAACTCCCTCCACCATCAAAGATTCGGGATCCGCCATTTGATCACGGTGCGTTCTTTCCAGTAGTGTAGTTTTTATATGCTTTCTAGGTTGCTTTCTTGAATAAACTCGTGCACCTTCCTACATTGAGGACAATGTCCATCTTTAGTTGGGGGGGTGTGATTGAGACCTTATGATTTTTTTTTGAGAAGAATAAATCACCAAATCTCATCTTTTTAAAACTCATTCATATGCCTCAAATTCAGATGATTACGCATTAATTGAGTTCTAAGAAATTGTTTGTGGCTTGAGTTAATTATTTTTCCTTCATGGAATTACCGTTAATATGCTATTCACGAAAAATTTCAATTTCCATGATTAATATCTCGAAATAGTTTGAATTTATTTCATGCATGCTAAAGTGATGAAAAAGCTTAAGTATACACGATTTTTAAGAATAGTCTTCAAGTTGAAGAGGAATTTGGCCTTTGATTCTAATGTTTATATTCAAAGATGGGTTTTGAGTTGCTTACAAAGAAAAAGATGAAGAAGAGAAAGAAAAGAAAAGACAAATGAATGAAAAATGAATGATGAAAAATGAATGAATAAGTATGTCACTAATAAATAACTTGGTTGGCTCGAGTAGTACAGTCCGAGGGGTCCTTCTTGGCCTAATGCCCAATTATCGTCTGATTTGGGAGCCATTGACCGGAACCTCACTCATTTGATGGAGCGATCCAAGTTATACATTTTTCTACGAATGTTGCTTGATGCGCGTTACGCGGAACGAATAAAAGAAAAGAAATGGTGAATATAATAAGCAACTTCAACACCCATGTCTTGAATGATTGTTTTGATAGGCCAATTCCTTGGAAACACGAAAACTAGGTTATAACGACGTGTTATACTTTCGCTTGTGCAAAACGATGCTTGTATGTTATTTATTCATACTAAATTAGAGAAAATATCATGTGATTGATTTTGTTCATGGATGTGTATATTGATGGTCAAGATCATGTTGGAATGCGTATTATTGAGCCATGCCATAAGCAATTTGAAAGAACTTATTGTTTTATTACTCATCCGCATTTATCGCTCTTTTTGCTAGAGACTAGCAAATCGCTAGTTGGGGGGTGTGATTCGGGTTCAATATTACATATTTAACCCCCCATTTAGCCCTATTTTGTGCTCATGAGATGCTACATTGATCACTAATTCATACGTATTTTCTACACATTTATTTATTAGAGAAAACACCTTATTTGAGCACAAAACAGATATTAATGGGGTATTTCTGCACTTATTATATTTTTCCTAGCACCGTCTCGATCTCACGATTCCAATGACTATTTATTTGTATTTTTCTGAGATCTGTGCTAATTACTATGAATTTTGAATGCAGAATATCATTTAATTGAAGAAATACAAAAGAAATACGTCGCACGAATTTTAGCGCAAGACGCGGCCTCAATCGGGAGCGCCACGTGGCAGAATCTCGACCTTTCTCGCGCGAATCGAACGGCAGCGCAGCGCTTCACAAAGCGGACGACGCGGCCACATATCAGCCGCCCGATCGCAATCCAACGGTGATAACGAGTCCAATTTGAATTCGTCGAGCGCAGCAACCAGCGGTCGACGTGGCAAGATCCGGGGCGTTGACCCAAAATCCGACGATCGCGGTTCGAGAGCAGATGAAGCAAGCGGTGACACCTTTAAAGGACACGCGGCGGCAATCTGACGACCCCCTGCTCGATCCTACGGCCCCGAGCTCTTCCGCGTTTTGAAATGAGAGGCGGGGTGATTCGCAGATACAGCAGGACACGTGGCTGACCCACAGCCGAGCGATTACGATCCGACGGCCTACATTTACCCCGATCCGAACTCAAAGCGGATGCGGGCTTCGTACTAATTTTAAAGCACACGCGGCGCCACGAGGGAAGATCCCGCTTGGATGAGCGGCCCACAAATGCTGCGGCTTGGATGAACGGCTCAGATCTTTTTGAATATTGTGTTTGAACCCCCAAAAGGGCATCTTCCGATGAGTTGCTCCCAAAAGGAGAATTCATTGAGTTATCTTGGGTATTTTCCGGTGAATTGCTTCCAAAAGGAGAATTCATTGCGTTATACCTATCAACCAAATTAATACGAATCGTTGATCCTAACGAACCCAAACCATGTGCATACTTTTTATAGATATTTGTTCTCACGTATTTTCCTTGTTCGTATCATTCATGTATCCCCATTCACACCACCATCACCACCCTTAAAAGTGTTTAGTTTCTTTCCGTAGGATTTCTATTTGATTTGAATTGTGGTTGCAACAGATTTCTTCCCGTGGATTCGACATCTGGACTCCCAAATTTTACTACTTGTACGGACTCTTGCACTTGAGAGAGAGCACCTTTTCGGAGCCCACCAATTAGCACTCGTACCTTAAAGATGGAACCCCTTGACCTTTGTCTGTCGACCTATTTATAGGTAGTTCTCCCTTGATGAGGCGTAACCGCACCTCATTGATTAGGGCATGATCTTCTCCGGGATTCGAGCTAACGTCTGCCATTAATTCGGCCCATTAACTCCTTAATGTCGACGTCAGTCGAACAGTGGGCTGACCCATTCGACTGACTTAGTCATAGCCTGCTCAGAGTGCGGGGGTAATGGGTTGCGAATGATATATGGGCCGAGTAAGCGGATACCCAATCGGGTTAGTATCCATGCACTAACAGTCGGTATCGGGCTTTTTTAGTGGACCTTGCAGACCATGATTATTAGTCGATCGAGTAATCTCAAACGTCGGCCCAATGACTCAACAATGGTCCCCATCGCACGACCGTGAAGGATCCATCCGCTGAAGTCAAGCGACGTTACATCGCATTAATAGGGCTCGGCAGTCGAGAAAATAGCACTTGAGTTCTAGGCACCAAAACACATGCCTTGTCGATTCAGATGATTTGTCGGTTTGAAATCCAAGACATTCTGAGCCCTTGGATCTTTGACACACGTTCCATCATGCGGTTGTTGCCTCGCCCATATATGACGGTTCCAGCAATAGAGTGCGGAAGTACAGTCTTCATTCCCTTGATTCGGATTTTCCTTCTCTCGAAAGCAATGGTTTCGTCCTCCATCTCTGCCTCCAGAAGGAAGCTGGTCACAGCCGTGCAAAAGAATTGAGAAGGGATCATGGAGCCGGTCTTGCTGGCGAATGTGAGGCCCAAAGTCAAGGCCGGTCAGATCGCCGAGCTTCAAAGGAATTACGTCTGTCTCGGCTACCAAATTAGGCTGCCTGGGAGGGATAAGAGGGCTCATTGTCCTGGCGATAGGGAAGCGGGGGTTTATGTCAAAGCCTTTGAGCGTCGCCTTCGATTTGCCATGTAACCTTTCATGCAGTACTTCCTGTGTACCCTGAATATTTCCCTTTTCCAGCTGATGCCAAAT
Source organism: Scilla litardierei (assembly GCA_030789695.1). Lineage (NCBI taxonomy): Eukaryota > Viridiplantae > Streptophyta > Magnoliopsida > Asparagales > Asparagaceae > Scilla > Scilla litardierei. The sequence continues at coordinate 667,747,498 of CM061142.1, read as the reverse complement.
GCCATTGGTATGCTAATGGGCTTCATAGTTCTGTGTGTAACGTAGGGGATTGAACCAACTCTGAGTCTGTTCAATCATTTTTTCTCGATCCCTCCATTCAAGACCCCGGGGTGGTATATGATAATGACCCATCGAGGTAGGAAGCTGCTGGAGGATCTTCCCACCTCCAACCCCAAGTGGAAAAACGAGTTTGTGTTTGTGGTTTTTCAAAGGGAGGCTAGCTTTTGCACCGGTTGGGGTGCCCCTGATTTGGGACTTCCTGGGGATAAGACGTTGACTCTCAAGGAGAAGAAAGCCGCCGATATCTTGACGAGCCTGCCAGAGGGTATGAGGTCGATCAAATGGCTGTGGTCTGACGACGTACTGCGTCGGACCATGTGGACGAAAGGTTAGTTTGGTCGTGCACACCAAACGCTCGACCTATGTCTTTCAACCTAACTTGTTTATTGCTCACGCAGGCAAGACTAGAGTGGATTATTAGGTGGATCCCGCATTGAGGGAAGCAGTCGATGGTTCCATCAAAGAGGCGAAGGCAAGCATGTTGTTGTCCCCGGGCCGAATGTGTTGGGATCGATAGCCCAGTGGTCCGATGATCGACCCATGGTTGTCGAGGGGACTGCCCAGGTGGTTCTCCCTCAGCAGCAGCAGAAGAAAGGGGCCCCCTTTGAATTTGAAGTGGTTGCGCTGGAGGGGACCAAGATGAGGCGAAAGCTCGTTCTCAATGACTTGGTGCCGTCTGGGTCGAATACAGCCGCAGAGCAGGTCTCCCAGCCAGGGAGTGATGCTTTTCATGATGAAGATTTACGGGAGACTCAGGTTCCATCGGAGCTTCTTGTGCACCATGACTCCTGGCCTGGGGGGCTATTCCCCTTTGTAGGGTTGCCTGAGGACATCCCCGATGAATATAGGTCGATTTTGCTGGAGAGCCAATCCCCTCAGGCTCCATTCGACTGCTCGAAGGGGAAGCTTGTTTGGGCAAAATTTCTGTTGAGGCATGGAGATTCTGCTCTTCTTGATTGCGGGACCGCCTCCTGAATCGCTGAGAATGCGACCCTTCCATGAGACAGGGTTGTCGTGGAGAGGGTCGATTATGAGCGGCTTGCTTCGTTAGCCATCCACACCAGCATCCAGTTAATTATTGTTCGGCCCTCTATCGATGCTGATATCGGCACGTATGCTAACCATCGAGTGTTGTGTGCAGGCTCTTATGGCCACCGCGGCGTTGCACCGTCGCGCTCCGGAGGTGGCCAATCATGGGGTCACCCTGGAGGCCGTTAGGTCGTTCATGAAGCGATCTCAAGTTGAGCTGACCAGACTAAGACTTCTCTGTGAGACGAGACTGAGTCGCCTCCAGAAACTCAAGGATGAGTTGCACGAACTCGTAGGAGGGGGGCTGAGCAAACCGTCTTGACGAAGCAAGCAGAGGATGCTCTGCTGGAGGAGAGGGTCGAAGCTGAGGTCATAGCGGAGAGAGAGATTCAGGAATTCGAAGATACATTTCGCTACTTCGAAGAATTATACAAAGAAGGCTACAAGCGATGTCGACTGGAGATGAAGAACTGATTCCCCGACCACTTCGTTGAGATCGACAAGATCCCGGTGATACTTTTGTACCTCGGCAAGGATGAGTCGAGCCAAGACGATGACGAGTCAAGCCGAGGCACGGAGGAGGCGGCTCCTGTGGATGAGGATGCCACCATTACTGACGAATCAAGAGCAGATGTGATGGGGACACAGAGTCTATGGTCATGCTGGATGGAGATCAAGGGCCTGACCGGCCGTTGTAAGAGCTTGATGCTTTTGTTTTAAGCCTGCTTGTAGAAATTTTTGAATGTATAGGGGGTGATGTAAACGAAAACAATGTTTTGCAATAGGAAGTGACAGGAGAATTGGCCTGTGTATCCTTGTTTGTCATTGCCTTTCTTTGTTTGTTGTCGCGTACGCCATGTGGTGGTCGTAATGCCTGATGGCCCCTTTCGATGGGTTAGGCGCTGCTTCAAGGTGATCGAGGATAAACCATCGAACCATATTCAGAAGTTGACCACCATGCTCCATGGTGAGGGAGAGATTTACTTAACTTGTGGTTGACGAAATAGGAGTCGTTCGGTGTCTAAGGGGTGGCCCTTTGACTTATAGCTGACGACATCTTCTAGGAGAGTCGTTTAGTCGCGAAGGGGTGGCCCTTCGACTTATGGCTGAAGACATTGTGGGAGAGTCGTTTAGTAGCGAAGGGGTGGCCCTTCGTGTTGAGTATTGGACTTCTCCCTACTTGGTGTTAATGATGAGCAAACATAAATACTTGTGACTAATCCCCTATTTTGCAGTTAATCCATTGCCTAAGCTTATTATGAAGATCTACTTGCAATGGATGCCACTCAAAGTTCATTGAAGGCAAATGAAATGGATTGGATGATCGTGAATGGTGATTGAAGCTCCATGAAGACTTCAAGCTCATGCCATGGATAGAAGAGAGATTTCGTGAATGTAAATTTCTTTTATCTCTTCTAGTATGTAGCTTAGAAGTAGAACATTGATGGAGCACTCACACACATCCTCTTTTCAGTCTTAGGACATCAATAGATCATTCGTCCTTAGACTCCAATTCATTTCTCTATTGATTGTGTCTGTATTGTAAATAACAGTCGACTGCTGAACGTTTTACAGTCGCCTGTCTTAAAAAACAGTCGACTGTGTTTTGTTCTACAGTCGCTTGTTATGCATAAACTATTACAATCTAGTTTTGGGCTTCTCTGCCTTAATTCGCATAGGCGACTCATGAAGATTTACAGTCGCCTGTCCAAGTGACAGTCGACTGTGTTTTGTAAATCAGTCGCATGTCTAACTTCTGCCCAAACTCTGTTGATCTTTATTTTTACGGCCAGTCGACCAATGTTGAATATACAGTCGACTGTCCATTGGATCAGTCGACTGTCTATGCTGCTTCAATCGTCTGTCTGTGAGCCAATTTGTTGCCTCAGCTCTCTGGAAATTATCAGGGTATTTGACAGTCGTCTGTTTAAGGATTTACAGTCGCCTGTTCAGATTAACAGTCGACTGTCTTTTCCTTATCAGTCGCTTGTCCTGTTCTCTCAGAAGATTCCAGAATTCTTCAACTTACCCATCTCTCAGCCAATCGCCTGTAGAAGGATTTACAGTCGCCTGTTGGTTCAACAGTCGACTGTCTTTGCTTCATCAGTCGACTGTCCACGTGGCAAGTTACCGTTATGAATTCTCACCTACCCATGCTGACTGTGCAACAGTCGACTGTGGTTTCTTCAACAGTCGACTGTCACGAGCGCAGATTCTATCCGTTGAGATTTTTCTCACGGATTCCAAAAGGGTTTTTGCCTAAACAGTTTTGTGAATTTGAGAAACCTATATAATGGGCTTCTACTATTCCATTGATAGGTTACCAATTCTTCCAAGTTTTCATTCCAAGCTTTAATTCTAAAGTTTAAAGCTCTCAAATCCAAAGCCCTAAGAATTCCAATCTTTGATCTCTTGCTCTCCAACCTAGAACCAAAGAGTGATCTTTTAGGTATTTAGTGCACTCAAGAGAAAGGGCTTTCTCCTCTCTTCCAAGAGAGTCTTCAACACACAACACACTTATCCTTCAAGTTCTACTTCAAGGCATAGGTGATTGTAACTGTTGCTTTCTTAATTTCATAACTTTCGTTATTTGCATTTGCTCTCGGGTTGTGAGAGCGGTTTGCTTGCTCCCAAGTTGTGGGAGTCAAGGTCAATCGATTGTAGTTCGATTTCACTTGTAGGGTTGTTACAAGTGGGTTTTAAGGAAACCTCAAGTTAGGGTTCTAACTTGAGTATCCGGAGGTATCCGGGTGGAAGGGACGTATGATTACCGGAACAAGTCGGGAAGTGACTTGGGTAATCCGAACCCTTGAAACATCTCTGTGTTTGCGTGCGTTTCATATTGGGTTTAATTTTAATTCCGCACTATTTAGTTGGATTGCATTTAAATTGGTGTAACTATCTTTTTAAATTGCATAAACACTATTCAACCCCCTTCTAGTGTTTTCTCCATAGACAGGATCCTTACACTTCGACCTACGTCTGACACTCGTTTAGAAAAGTCATTCAGTAGCGAAGGGGTGGCCCCTTCGACTTACGGCTGACGCTCGTTTAAGAGAGTCATTCAGTGTCGAAGGGGTGGCCCCTTCGACTTATGGCTGACGCTCGTATAGGAGAGTCGTTCAATAGTGAAGGGGTGGCCACTTCGACTTACGGTTGGAGACGCTCTGGGAGAGTCGTTCAATGTCGAAGGGGTGGCCCCTTCGACTTACAGCTGACGCTCATTTAGGAGAGTCATTCAATAGCGAAGGGGTGGCCCCTTCGACTTACGGTTGACGCTCGTTTAAGAGAGTCATTCAGTGGCAAAGGGGTGGCCCCTTTGACTTACGGCTGATGCTCGTTTAGGAGAGTCATTCAGTGGCAAAGGGATGGCCCCTTTGACTTACGGCTGAAGATGATCTTGGAGAGTCATTCAGTGGCGAAGGGGTGGCCCCTTCGACTTATGGCTGGCAATCGTTTAGGAGAGTTGTTCAGTAGCAAAGGGGTGGCCCCTTCGACTTATGGCTGACGCTTGTTTAGGAGATTCGTTCAGTAGAGAAGGGGTGGCCCCTTCGACTTACGGCTGAAGACGCTCCGGGAGAGTAGTTCAGTGGCGAAGGGGTGGCCCCTTCGACTTACGGCTGACGCTTGTTTAGGAGAGTCGTTCAGTAGCAAAGGGGTGGCCCCTTTGACTTACAGCTGACGCTCATTTAGGAGAGTCGTTCAGTAGCGACGGGGTGGCCCCTTTGACTTACGGCTGAAGATGCTCTGGGAGAGTCGTTCAGTGGAAAAGTGGTGGCCCCTTCGACTACTGGCTGACACTCGTTTAGAAGAGTCGTTCAGTAGCGAAGGGTTGGCCCTGTCGACTTATGGCTGACACTCGTTTAGGAGAGTCGTTCAGTAACGAAGGGATGTCCCCTTCGACTTACGGTTAAAGATGCTCTGGGAGATTCGTTCAGTGGCGAAGGGGTGGCCCCTTCGACTTACGGCTGATGCTTGTTTAGGAGAGTCGTTCAGTAGCGAAGGGGTGGCCCCTTCGACTTATGACTGAAGACGCTCTGGGAGAGTCGTTCAATGGTGAAGGGGATGCCCCTTCGACTTATGGCTTACGCTCGTTTATGAGATTCATTCAGTAGCGAAGGGGTGGCACATTTGACCCATGGCTGACGACTGTTTAGGAGCCAATTGCATCAATGTAAGTTTAGTTTTCCCAAAACCTCTCGAGGATCGGATCCTTTTCAAGGGGAGTATTGATAGGATGGTTTCTGTAGACTTTACGAAGGCTTATGGAAGTGAAACTTTATTCGATAAAAGAGACATGCTTGATTGACTGAAATAAGGCGCATAGGTTTTTCCCGATTGACATCGAAGCTGTTGTTGTTCATTGCCCCTTTATTTGCCTCAGGTCTCATATGGCTCATTAGTCAATCACCTTGGTGACATGCGATCTCGTTATCTTGGCCTTCTGCTTTGAGGATCACTCCTTGCTTGGTGGATCATTAGCCGGGTTCTTGGGGTGTCTTCGCTTGACCAAGGCATTGATCTCTTTTTGAGAGTCCAATAGTCGTTGGTATCGTGCCCATAGTCGTTGTGATATTTGTAGAATTTGATGTCGTCCCTCTTCTCATATTTACCCTTCTTTGTTGTCTCTTGGATCGGATCTTCTCGTGGGGCGTAGACGAGGACTTCTGTCTTAGGGGCGACCGGCTTAGCATAGGTAGGACACTCCTTGCTTCGAGTGCTCCTCTCCCTGAGCCTCTTATCTCGAGACTCTTGGCAGGGGGTCCCCGAATTTAGTTTCTCTCACCTCGTATCTCCGCATCGTGAGGGGGTGCTCTTCGCATTAGCTCCAGTTGGTTCTTTCGCCTCCTCGGAGGAAGTGAACCGATCCGTTATGTTGAGCATTTCTGTGACGGTGTTAGGGGAACTCATAAAGGGCCATCCTCAGGTGCTTGTTCTGGACCGCCTGGGTGAACGCTGCTATGATGGTCACGTCCGGTGTCTCTTCTACATCGAGCTTCTAGGCGTTGAATCTCTGGACGAAAGCTCGGATCGAGTCATTCTTATTCTGTTTGAGCGAGAAGATGTGGGACGACCTCTACTTGGGACGTCGTCCTGCGATGAATTGTTTGCAGAATATTTCTACCAATTCGTCGAACGAGACGATGCAGCCGTGGGGTAGCCCTTTGTACCAGCTTTCTGCCCTCTTGAACAGGTAGCGTGGAAGGCTCTACAAAGGTATGGCTCGTCGGCCCAGTGGAGCAGCATGTCATTCAAATACTTATGAATGTGCGACCCTGGGTCTCCTCTGCTATCATAAGCTGGTATAGCAGGGAGCTTGAATTTAGGAAGAAAAGGAGCAGAGATGATATTCTCTTTCAGGAGGTCTTCCGAATCGCGGATTGGACCAATATGTATCCTCCTGCTCCAGGTTGCGAGAAGTTGGCTCCCGAGGATCGGTTCAGGATCTCTTCCATCCTCACAAATCCCCTTGCCGAGTTTAGTGGGTTATATCCTGGGAGAGCCCCGTACATTACCTAATCTAGGATGTTACGGGTTGTCGCCCGGTAATTGGAGGGGGTGGGTTCCCCCTGGAGAATGAAAGCTCGATTATCGATTGAAGGATCCTGTACAAAACAGAGTTAGGATCGATAACATGAAGTTTAGACTTACGCTTGCGTACGCGGCACGGTAGTCTACGAACTTCGCCTTCGGATTCGCCACGACGGATCGAGTCTACTCACGAACGGAGTAAGGCTACTAATCCCACAATCTAAATCTCTATTTTAGATTAAGAACTTGGATGGAGGGAGAGGAAATATTTCTGCAGAGCTTCGCTATGAAGAAGATGCATGCATGAATTTCATGCAAAAAAATGTGTAAGGAAAATGGCTACCCTTGGGTCTTATTTATAGCCCCCAAGGTAGTTATTTTAGGGTAAGTTGTTCCTTTGGAACAACTTAATTAAGGTGTACCATGATACATGGCACATTATAAGCTTAAGTTGTACCATATGCATGGTACAACATAAGCTTAAGATATTCCCCCTTTATTAGCCATATGTCGCATGCACTTATGCATATATAATGCGACTTTCCCGCTCATACAGAGATCCTCTCCGCAAGGGAACAGATTCCCTTTGCACATGACTTAGTGTGCGCGACGTTCGAGGTCCGTATTCCCTCGTACATCCCCCACAAGGGTGTACAAACGTCTTCCATATCCAACATCTCCCACTCACACTTGAGGGGATTGTAAGAGAACGTTTTTCCCTTAGTTCTTTCATCTATCATACCGAGAAATAGACCGTGCGACCGTCATGCGCGTAGAGTCTGTTGTTGTGCACTTGTTAGAGATACACAACGACCTCGAAGGTGCAAAGTTGAGTAGTTCAACGCATGCTTTACCCTAGATTATTTCTTCACATTTTCTTGTACTTTATATTCAACAATTGAATCCCATCTGGATTACAATTGGCTGGCCAGCTTTGAATCATTAAAGTCCAAATGCGAATATGAAATCAATCTTCCTCTTCTTGCGAACCTTATGATCTTGACTTGATTCACTTTTCTAACGTGCCCCGCCGAGCCGAATTATCATAGCCCATTAGTAACATGCTAAGATAGCGATCATCTCGTCAAATCTAAAGGAACCAATTGGAGTCCTTGAGGGTAAGAGTTAAGACCCGTATGGCCTTTGAGTCTCACATAATAGCAAACACTATTGCTACTAACTCAGTGGTCGAAATGCATACGTGGTATGAACACGTATTACAACATCACTCCTTTCCCAGGGAGAGTATGTCTTAATGATGTTGTACGGATGAAAGATCAGACACCACAGTGCCTATCTTTTGAGTCCCTTTACTACTCAGGAAATATTCCCGGACTCTCATCCTGCATAAGACAGATAGGATTATAAAATCCAATGAGATCCTTTTATCCTTGTGATATAGATCTCAGATCTTTTTGTAAGCATCCATATGATGCAGATCTTTCATTCGACTATCTTGTTAAAGTCATGACTCTAAATCATTCGTCTAATGATTTTGACTTTAAACTAGTCTCATCTCTATCTTATCCATCTGATAAGATAAGGCGGTTGCTCATGTGAGAGAGCCAACCTTAATCTGTCCGACATACACACAATTCAGCTGAGATTTCAAAAAATGTTCACAAACATTTCTTAAGAAATTCATATGCAATGTTGGAAAAAGAACTTATTCTTTTATTAATTTTGATCATTTCTTAGACATGGGAATATATATTTGGTACAACTCAGCCCATACGCAATGATAAGTGTTTATAAAACACATTTCTGGGGATCGCTTTCGTAAGCTGATCCTCTATCATCTCATGCGTAGATATGTACCTTATGTCTACCTTCTTGGTTTTATCATAGTCTTTTGCAAATCTGCAGTTCCTTTAAGATACTGCATTATCCTCTTAACCGCTTTCCAGTGTTCTTGCCCTGGGTTGGATTGGTAACAGCTTACCATTTCCAACGGCAAAACAGATGTCCGGTCTCGTACACACCATAGTGTATATAAGACTATCAACTGCACTGGAATATGGAACTTTTTCCATAATTTCCTTTTCCTTTTGGTTCTTTGGACACGATTCCAGATATAAATTATCGCATATGCTTATATGAATATCAATGGACTTGCAGTCCTGCATATTAAATCATTCTAGAACCTTCTTTATATAAGTCTCCTGTGAAAGAGAAAGAAGTTTCTTCGAACGACTCCTTGAAATCTTAACTCCAAGGATATATGCGGCTTTTCCTATGCCTTTCATCTAAGATACTGATGAAAGCCAAGCCTTGATACTCATTACAAAGCCCTTGTCATTTCTGGCTATTAAAATGTTATCTACATATAGATACATGATAATATACTTGCTTTTAATCCTCTTGATATATACTCAGTTATCTTCATCAAGCATGGAAAAAATCCATTTGATAAGACAACTTCTTGAAATCGTATATACCATTTCCTCGAGGATTATTTAAGACCATATATGGACTTACGAAGTTTACAAACTTTATGTTTGTTTCCTTCTTTTACAAACCCTGTTGGTTGTTCCATATAGATCTCCTCGTCCAATTCTCCATTGAGAAAGGCAGTCTTTACATCCATCTGATGTAATTCGAGGTATAAGCAAGCTACCATTGCGAATCAAGGTAAAACGCACAACAGGTGAGAAGTTTTCTTTGTAGTCTATCCCTTCCTGTTGCGTAAAACCTTTCGCGACAAGGCGAGCTTTATATCTATCTATAGAGCCATCAGCCTTATGCTTGATCTCGAGAACCCATTTGTTCCCAATCGAGAACCCATTTGTTCCCAATTGCTCTATGTCCTCTGGGTGAGTTAACTAAGTCCCAGACTTGGTTAACTTTCATGGATTTCAATTCCTCCTTTATCGCTTCCATCCATTTGTCATTTGCAGGGCATGATTCGGCATATTTGAGATTCTTCAAGTCCTTGTTGACTTGAATTTAGATCAATTCTAATATCACTCCCACTTGAAATGTTGTTAGAATTGCTCCCACTTGGATCATTATTCCCGTATGGAATAGGATAATCGTCATTCGTATAATCCATTGGTGAAGGTTGAAAAAGTATTTTCGTTTTCACCAAGAATTCTCCCACTCGAATGAGGTAATCCTTCTTGATCACAAATCTCAAATAGAGATAAGTCCTGACTTATCTCGCCCTGTCTTGGAAACTCGTTTTCCAAGAAAGTGACATCCCTCGACTCAGACTCAATTAGCACACCATTGTCTTCCTGATTAACAAAAACATAACCTTTGGAGTTTAATGCATATCGTTTAAAGATACATTTCCTTCCCCATGGCCCAAGTTTGCCATACTTATGGGAGGAAGTATATGCGTTGAATGCACAAACTCAAGGTAAAATGTTTAAGTTAGGAGACCTTTGGTTCCACAACTCATAAGGAGTGGAGCTAACTGATTTCGAGGGTACGCGGTTTAAAATGAAAACGGTTGTCAATAATGCATCACCCCAGAAGGTGATTGGCAAGTTAACTTGCGCCATCATTGAACAGACCATTTTTCATTAAAGTCCTATACCTCCTTTCTGCAACACCAATTTGTTAAGGAGTATAAGGCATAGTTACCTGATGTACTATGCCTTTTTCATCACAAAGTTCCTTTAAACTTGTTGATTGATATTCACCGCCCCTATCGGTTCGCATGACCTTAATCTTGCGATCTAATTGATTCTCCACTAAACTCATATAGTTTTTAAAGCAGGTATAGTGCTTTCACTTTTGTGGGATATCAAATAGATATGACCGAATCGGGTGAAATTATCAATTAAAAGTGATGAAATAGGACCTCCCGCGTCTTGTCTTGACATTCATCGGACCACATATGTCCGAATGGATAAGCGGTAATGGAACCTTGGCCCTTGTGCCGGTTCCAAACGGCTTGCGACAAGATTTCCTTTCAAGGCAATGTTCGCAGGTCGACATTTCAACCTTTGAAACATTGGATAGAAGGCCACGTTTGGCAAGTCTATCCATACGCGTTGGTCCAATATGACCAAGCCTTGAGTGCCAACAAATTATATTAGACTCATTAGTCAAAGAATTTGTCATAAGGAAATGAGAAATCATACATTGTACTTATTACAATGAATCTTTTAAATACATAACCCAGAACCAATAAAGGAATTATTACAAAAAATAGGTCCATATTACAAACATGAAGGAACCAACCATTAACCAAGACCCAATGAATTGACCACAATTTTAATATTCCTTTGAATATATGGAATGAAGAGAACATCATGAAGTAGGATAGTGCGGCCGTTGTCCAAGACAAGCTTGCGAGTCCCAACGCCTTTCACTTCAACACGTGTGTTGTTTCCTACATTGATCCAATTCATTCCTTGAGTATCCGGTGATACTCCACGAAGGACCGTTTGTCCGTTGCTATGTGGTTGGTGGCACCTGAATCAATTATCCCAAAATGGATTAGATTCCACAAGAAATAGTGAACTAGAAACACATATGTAACTAGTATTACAAGTTACCTCGTCACTTCCACTCGTACACGAACGAGCATAGTGACCGAGCTTGTTGCACTTGAAGCACTTGATCCTTTTCAAGTCTTTCTTCTTGTGCCATTTCTTGTGTCCACCCTTATGTTTGGGTTCCTTGGTAGACTCAGGTTGCTTATTACGTTCATTAGAAGACTTCGAACGATCTTTACGTTTCTTTCCCCCGTGTGAGGAACTAGCAACCATGTGCACTTCTGCACCTGGCTTGGCAGCCGCAAGCCGCTCTTCCTCTAATTCGAGGTGCTTGGAAACATCGTTGAAGGTCTTGATGCTCTCATTATGAGTGAGATGCATCTTCATCTGATCCCACCCATTTGGTAGGGAACGTATGACTGCTTGGATTTGTTGCTCATCCGTGAGCACATGACCTGCGTCCTTTAACTCTGATATAAGGTTCGTCATATGTCGCAGATGTTTCCCCATGGAATGATCTGGACGTTTCTTATATGTATCGAACTTTATAGTTAAGGCGCGAAGTTTGGACACCGATGTGCCACCGAACTTCTCCTCTAGCTTGGACCATATTTCCATGGCTAGGTCATGTTCTCGGAAGATGCGCATTATGTCATCAGCCATACTGCTTAATAACGTAATGCGTGCTATCTTATTCTTCCGAGACCAAGCATCAAAAGCTTCCTTGTCTCTTCGGTGTTGGGCCGTAGTGCCCAACTCGGGTTCAATCATTACGTTCTTTAGAGTTTCGAGCACTTCTTGCTCCTCTAAAACGTATTGTATCTTAATGGACCAAAGTTTGTAATTATCGCCGTTGAGTTTTTCACCTTTGTTTAACTCAGCGACGATATTCTTTGAAGCGGAAGACATTTTACTTTTAAAATGCTGTAAAAAGACAAAACCGAAGGTTCGATCAAAAACATTGCATAAAAAATTCTCAAAATATAACTCCCACTTGAAATGATAATAGAATATCCCATTTGGATAGTTCTAAAATTCAAATCCCACTTGGAATTATATTATATTTGATAAGTTACTTTCGAAAAATATTGAAGGTGTTGTTCTAGAATCGAAAAGGTCTCTATGATTCCAATCACCATCTAGAACAACTTTCAATATTCCCCCATCACTTATCAAACAATAGTACTCTTATAGTACTAGCAGCGGAAAATGAGTATTTGATAAGTTACTTTCGAAAAATAGTGAAGATATTACTCTAGAATCGGAAAGGTCACTATGTTTCCAATCACCATTTAGAGTAACTTTCAATATTTCTCCCTCACTTTATCAAATGTTAGTACTCTTGTAGTACTTAGCAGCAAAAAAGCGTTTTTGAAAACGTATTTTTCAAAACGAAAATACATTGGCTAATCTCCGTAGAGTAGAGCACAACGTCATAAGTACATTGGCTAATCTCCGAAGAGTAGAGCACAATGACTTGGCTAATCTCGCATGAAGTAGAGCATTACGGCTAATCTTCAAGGAGTAGAGCACAATTTCATAAGTACATTGGCTAATCTCCGAAGAGTAGAGCACAATGACTTGGCTAATCTCGCATGAAGTAGAGCACTATGGCTAATCTTCAAGGAGTAGAGCCCAATAAAAAACTTCATTAAAATGTTAGTCCCGTATGAACTAGTTGGCACTGTGGTTAGCCCCGTATGGGCTAATCGACACATTCGAGTTTGACCAATACCTTTTGTCACCCCGTATGGGTCAGTTGACAAATTTGCAGTCGACCCAGACCTTCTGCCAGATTGGTCGACCAAAAACACAAAATTGGTCGACCAATTTTCCGGACTGCATCTTCTTCCCGGCCAGGGCCTCTGCCCTGGCCGGGGCTTGGCCAAAGGCCGGCCAGGGCCTCTGCCCTGGCCGGCCAGGGGCCCTGACCCCTTTGGCCAGGGCTGGCCAGGCCCTGGCCTCTGCCAGGGCCGGCCAGGCCCTGGCAGAAGCCAGGGCGCCGGCCCTGGCCACTGCCAGGGCCGGCCGGGCCCTGGCAGTGGCCAGGGCGCCGGCCCTGGCCACTGCCAGGGCCGGCCGGGCCCTGGCAGTGGCCAGGGCGCTGCCCTGGCCTCTGCCAGGGCGGCCTGGCCCCTGGCCGGGGCCAGGGCCCCTGCCCTGGCCTCGGCCAGGCCCTGGCCTAGGCCAGGGCGCTGCCCTGGCCTCTGCCAGGGTGGCCAGGCCCCTGGCCGGGGCCAGGGCCTCTGCCCTGGCCTCGGCCAGGGCGGCCTGGCCCTGGCCAGGGGCCAGGGCCCCTGCCCTGGCCCGGCCAGGGCGGCCTGGCCCTGGCCTGGCCGCGGCCAGGCTGCGGCCAGGGCCCCCTGGCCCTGGCCGTGGCCGGCCAGGGCCGGCCGGCCATGGCCATGGCCCGGCCACGGCCTATTAGCCTTGCCCGGCCATGGCCCTTTAGCCATGGCCGGTCTTCCCCCTTTGATGGGGTGGCCGCATGCACTCCACCCCCTTGATGGGGTGGTCGCCGGTGGTTATTGGCCGTAGCCAACCCCCTCCGCATGAGGAGAGGGGGTGCATGGCCTTCATGGCCCATTTGGCCATGGTGCACATGCACCAAATTTTCCTCTTACCCGATGGAAATAACTTCCATCATCTTCCTCGATGAAGCACCCGTTCGTCGAAGAAATTAGTTATCTCTTAATGGCCGTGTGCCAAAAATGAATAACGTACTACGTGAACGGTCGGTTCTTCCCGTCACGGAGAGTTCCTACCATATCCGTAATGATAGAAGACCCTAACGTGAAAAGAACAACCGCTGCGTTCTCTCCGTCACGAAGCGTTCCTACTATATCCGTAATAGTAGGAGACCCATTCGTGAAAAAGACAACGACTCGTTCGTAGTTTCGACGGGGCGGTGGATTGACCGGGGCGAACCCATATGGCTCCGATACCAATGAAGGATCCTGTACAAAACAGAGTTAGGATCGATAACATGAAGTTTAGACTTACGCTTGCGTACGCGGCACGGTAGTCTACGAACTTCGCCTTCGGATTCGCCACGACGGATCGAGTCTACTCACGAACGGAGTAAGGCTACTAATCCCACAATCTAAATCTCTATTTTAGATTAAGAACTTGGATGGAGGGAGAGGAAATATTTCTGCAGAGCTTCGCTATGAAGAAGATGCATGCATGAATTTCATGCAAAAAAATGTGTAAGGAAAATGGCTACCCTTGGGTCTTATTTATAGCCCCCAAGGTAGTTATTTTAGGGTAAGTTGTTCCTTTGGAACAACTTAATTAAGGTGTACCATGATACATGGCACATTATAAGCTTAAGTTGTACCATATGCATGGTACAACATAAGCTTAAGATATTCCCCCTTTATTAGCCATATGTCGCATGCACTTATGCATATATAATGCGACTTTCCCGCTCATACAGAGATCCTCTCCGCAAGGGAACAGATTCCCTTTGCACATGACTTAGTGTGCGCGACGTTCGAGGTCCGTATTCCCTCGTACATCCCCCACAAGGGTGTACAAACGTCTTCCATATCCAACATCGATCCCCGCTCCATTGTATTGGTGGGCCGAGTGGGGTCGAATTGTGGAGGTTAATCTTTAGTTGATTTGCCCTTGGGTCCCCCAGATCTCAGAGGAAAGCTAAGCCCTTGGTTGGCATCAAGTTCGGGTTTGGAGGCGACAACGGCTCATTTACTAGGGATGGGCTCCCCATGTTTTGGCGTATTAAAGTCGCCAATGCTCATAGTCTCCTATCGATCTGCTCGGTGAACTGGGTGAACTCCTTTCAGATCACCCTAGGCTCCTTTGATGCCTTTGCTGGTCGTGGTGGTGGCATTGTGGAGTACGCGACGTCCTCCACCAGGATGATGTTTGCTCTTGGCTTCTCATTCGGGCCTTCAACCGGTCTGGCGTTGCTGGGTCCAGCTGTTATAGCTTTTGGATTGCTTTGGGATGTCAAGATGGTTAACGTTTCTCACAGACGACGCCAAACTATTAAGGCCAAAATTGATCGAGACAGTTGTCAAGCTGACATAGACTCGAGATGCTGAGTCAGAGCCTCGTCAGCAATTGGAATGAGACCCTTGGTTGGAAGAACCCCTGGTCGAGTGATGGTAGTTGGAGCTGGTGCGACATTCGATCAACCTTCGAGCGATAGTTACATCGATCGTTCGAGGCTGGGAAGCTCGACGTCGACCTTCGATGTTGGATGGTGACCGTCGAACTTCACCATAAGGACTCATTAGGGGGTCGGATCTGGGTTCCGATCCAAATCCCCTCTGATGCTTAAGTTAGTCTGAAACTTAAGGGAGAGAGGGAGATTGGTTCAGCTGAGATCAACCCACGAAGGTTTGTCTCAAGACTGGCGGCGCAAGCTCGAATATATAAGAAACGTAAGCTGAGAAAGTAGAGGTCTATGTCTTAGACCTCGCACCTTGGAAATGGGACCCTTTCCTCTATTTATAGACGTTCAGGGTCCCTTTGGAGACATTGGGGTGATAACGGACACCCATAATTGGGCCACGATCTTCCCCCGTAAATAGAAATAAATATTGTGCACGTCTCCGAGATTCACGAGACCACATTTAATCCCACGTTCGAGTGAAGCGAACTCAACGGTCGACTGATCTTTGGGCTTTGACAGAGTCGGTATCAGGCTTCTTTGGTGGGCCTTGCGGGCCATGATCATTTGTCGATCGAGTAATCTCGAACGCCAGCCCAATGACTCAACATTCTCTACTTTACTAAAGTGTGCAGGCACACAAGTCAGTTCAAACCTTCGCGAGTACCTCGGGTCAACGTACCGGGGCAGGCCCTCCTACGGCCGAGGAACCTTGCTCGTTGAAGAAGAACTCCAACCTTCGCGAGTACCTCGGTTCAACTACCGATAGTAGGCCCTCCTATGACGGAGGAACCTTGCTTGTTGAAGACGAACTCCAACCTTCGCGAGTACCTCAGTTCAACGTACCGGGGGCATGCCCTCCTACAGCCGAGGAACCTTGCTCGTTGAAGGTGAACTCCAACCTTCGCATGCTCTTCGGTTATACGGCCGGGAGCTAAGGCTCTCGCGGACCGACGAAGAATAACGATGAATGAACGCTGGTGATCTTCTCGAGCTCTTCGGTTATACGGCCAGGAGTCAAAACTCTCGTGGACTGACGAAGCATAACGACGAAGATACGACCTTATCACCTATGCAAGGTCTTCGGTTATACGGCCGGGAGCTAAGGCTCTCGCGGACCGACGAAGCATAACGACGAAGGAAATCTGGCGATCTTCTCGAGCTCTTTAGTTATACGGCCAGGAGGCAAAACTCTCACGGATAGACGAAGCATAACGATGAAGATACGACCTTATCACCTTCGCAAGTTCTTTGGTTATACGGCCGGGAGCTAAGGTTCTCGCGGACCAAAGCTAAGGTTCTCGCGGACCGACGAAGCATAACGACGAAGGAACTCTGGTGATCTTCTCTAGCTCTTCGGTTATACGGCCGGGAGTCAAAACTCTCGTGGACCGACAAAGCATAACGACGAAGATACGACCTTATCACCTTCGCGAGCTCTTTGGTTATACGGCCGGGAGCTAAGGCTCTCGTGGACCGATGAAGCATAACGACGAAGGAACTCTGGTGATCTTCTTGAGCTCTTTGGTTATACGGTCGAGAGTCAAAACTCTCGCAGACCGACGAAGCATAACGACGAAGATACGACCTGATAAGGCCAAACTTGAACGAGACAGTTGTCAAGCTGACGTAGACTCGAGATGCTGAGTCAGAGCCTCGTCAGCAGTTGGAGTGGGACCCTCTATTGGAAGAACCAGGTTCGAGTGACTTTAGTTTGAGATGATGCGATGTTCGATCGACCTTCGAATGGTAGTTGTGTCGATTGTTCGAGGCTGGGAAGCTTGATATCGACCTTCGACGTTGGATGATGACCATCGATCTGCAGCATAGGGACTCGTTAGGGGGGACGGATCTAGGTTCCGACCCAAATCCCCTCCGATGCTTAAGTTAGTATGGAACTTAAGAGAGAGGGATCTTGGTGCAGCTGAGATCGACCCACGGAGGTTCGTCTCAGGACTGGCGGTGCAAGCTTGAATGTATAAGAAGTGTAAGCTAAGAAAGTAGGGTTCTATGTCTTAGACTTCATACCTTGGAAATGGGACCCTTTCCTCTATTTATAGACGTTTAACGTTACTTTGGAGACGTTGGTGTAATAACAGCCGCCCATAATGGGGCCACGATCTTCACCCCATTAATAGGAATAAATGTTGTGCATGTCCCCGATATTCACGAGCCCGTCTTTAATCCCACGTTCGAGTGAAGCGGACTCAACGGTCAACTGACCATTGGGCTTTGACTGAGTCAGTATTGGGCTTCTGAGGTGGGCCTTGTGGGCCATAATCATTTGCCGACCGAGTTATCTGGAGTGCCGGCCCAATGACTCAACAATGGCCCCCGTCATACAACCTTGAAGGATTCATCCGCTGAAGTCAAGCGACGTTACATCACATTAATAGGGCTCGGCAGTTGAGAAAATAGCACTTAAGTTCTAGGCGCCAAAACGCCCGCCTCGTCGCTTCAGATGATTTGCCGGTTCAAAATCCAAGACATTCTGGGCTCTTGGATCTTTGACACGTGCTCCATCATGCGGTTGTTCTCTCGCCCATATATGACGGTTCCAACAATAGAGTGTGGTGGTACCATCTTCATTCTCTTAATTCAGATTTTCCTTCTCTTCGAAAGCAATGGCTTCATCGTCCATCTCTACCTCTGGAAGGAACTTGGTCACTGCCATGCAGAAGAATCAGGAAGGGATCATGGATCCGGGCTTGTTGGCGAATGTGAGGTCCAAAGTCAAGGCCGGTCAGATCGCCTAGCTTCAGAGGAGTTACGTCCGTCTCGACTACCAAATTAGGCTGTCTGGGAGGGACGAGAGGGCTCATCCTGGCAATCGGGAAGCAGGGGTTTATGTCAGAGCCTTCGAGTGTGGCCTTCGATTTCTCATGCACCCTTTCATGCGGTACTTCCTGTGTACCCTGAACATTTTCCTCTGCCAGCTAATGCTGAATGCCATTGGTATGCGGATGGGCTTCATAGTTCTGTGCGTGACGAAGGGGATTGAACCATCTCGAGTCTGTTCAACCGTTTTTTCTTGATCCCTCCCCTCAAACCCCGGGGTGTAATAGCCCATCGAGGTAGGAAGCAGCTGGAAGATCTTCCCACCTCCAATCCCAAGTGGAAAGATGAGTTTGTGTTCGTGATTTTCCAAGGGGAGGCTAGCTTTTGCATCGGTTGGGGTGCCCCTGATTTGGGACTTGCCGAGGATAAGCCATTAACTCTCGAGGAGATGAAAGCCGCCGATATTTTGATCAGTCTGCCAGAAGAGATGAGGTCGATCAAGTGGCTGTGGTCTGACGATGTGCTACGTTGGACCATATGGACAAAAGGTTAGTTTGGTCGTGCACACCAACTGCTTGAACTTTGTCTTTCGACCTAACTTGTTTGCTGCTTTTGCATGCATGGATAGAGTGGATTATCATGTGGATCCCGCATTGAGGGAAGCAATCGAGGCTTCCATCAAAGAGGTGGAGGCAAGCATGTTGTCGCCCTGTGCGCCAACCATGGTGAGGTCGATAGCCCAGCTATCTGATGATAGACCAATGGTTTTCAAGGGGGTTGCCCTGGTGGCTTGCCCTTAGCAAAAGAAGAAGAAAGGGTCCCCTTCCGAATTTGAAGTGTGTAACGCCCCGCTCCCCAGGATACCTGGGAGGTGCGTCTTCGTCTCAGGATCTCCCAGAATAGCGAGTGTTACGAAGAGAGAAAGGAAAATACAAGGAAACATCAGGCTCACTGCGCACTGCTGGGATAGTACCTGTAATGTTCCCAAGAAACAAACTAACAACACAGCATAGAACTCACAGAGAGAATCATAGGAAACACCGCACCAACCCAAAGACAACAACTAAAACTAAAGAGAAACTCTGATCTTTAATCATCACATATGTCTAATACATCCATTTATGCACGAAATCCCACTCTCCCCAAAACAAACCCCAAGAGTACAAGTCTCTCATCCTCTCCCCTCACCAACCAACCCTCAACTCCAGCTCCTCAACCATAACTCCAACTCCAAAAACCAACTCACTGGCCTGAAATGACAACAATTGGAGCACGCCAAAGCGTGTCCAAATCGGAAACCCAACTCAAGCATATAAATATTAAATTATTGAATGCTGGTGTTATCACATTATCATACATGGCATAAGAAGGAACATAGAATCATCAGACAAGGAAAATGAACAAAACTGCATAAAGGAAATTCACAGAAATCATGTGAACCATAGTAGAGGGTATAAGGGGTGGGGTACTGATCGTAACAGTAAATAATAACAGGCACTACTGAGGCATAAAAGAGGGCCAGTCAATCAATTACATACAATGTTAGCTTTTGGAATCCTAATATCGAATACGACGTATGTGACTAGACCTCTCCCAACTGTGTGGGAGAGTAACAGAGGACTCCCCACCGCGCTAGCCCGTCAGGAGCCTCGGGTACCACTATACACTCCTCGCCGCGCTAGCCTGTCAGGAGTGCAAGTGTACCCACCTCACAGAATTATAAAGACACAACCACTAGTCCATCCCATAGGCCTACCCGATACTTCGGAATTCCCCCAACCAGTGTCACCCTCATTTAAGAGGACTTAATCATTTATTAGCATTTAAGTTAAGTAAACTAACATACAACGATAAGGGAAATAGATTGTAACAACATTGAGGTGACATGAAGAACAACATTAAGTAGGCTATATTAATGTGACATGAGAAACCACAATCCTAATTGCATTTAAATAACAAGGCTAGTATATAGCATTAATTGAAATGAAAGTAAAAAAGAAAAGCCATGAATGAAAGCTCTCATGTAGTCCACAACATGCCGCATGAATCCATGCCCACCATAATCCAAATCCCACTTACACATAAACATAATCACACATCATGCCATCAACTTCAATCTCCAAGTCCAACATACACTTGCCCTTCACAATTTCCACTTGCATTTACGGGTAATTGAATCCTTTGCACATAAAATTTCAAACCAACATGCTAGCACTATGCAATGTAACGATTTTACCAACTCACAAGCATTCTTTAGCAAAAGGTGACAACTCTAACAACCAACATGTAGGATTTGGCCATTTTAGTAACAAAAATGCAAGCATTAGGTTTGAAACGGTAATTTCATATAAACAACTTTAACAGCAATATTCTATGTTTTATAGAAAAGACCCAATTCTTAGAGGCTACATGGAGAATCATCTAAAAAACATGAAAACTTTGAGGAGTCACACAAAAAATTACTTTAGAATTACAAACATTATTACGATGAACTTGAATGAATGACACTTTCATTACAACAATACCACTTTCTTTACAATGGACTTGAATAAAATGCAAGCTTATAAGTAATACCCATTTTATAAACTACTTAACAACACCCACATTTGGTTACAAGATTAAGCAATTCATTAAAAATGTAACATTTGTCAACTAATAAGAATTGCATGAAAGTGAAGTCTATGCAAAGGCGAAACCTTAAACAATTCTACACTAACATGCAATCTTTATAAAGGCTAATAGAAATTGCATGCATTTAATACCTTTTTAATTAACACTAATTCCGTCATGGCATTATTGCTAATAAATTCTTGATTAGAAGGAAGCGCATTGCCATAGGCATATGTTAAGAAAAGAAATGGTTGATTTAGGCAACTTAGCAATTTTCACCAACCTACAAGCATTCGTTAGCATGTTGTGGCAAACTTAATATCCAACACTGCAAACTTTTAATAACTTTAGTACCTAATAGGCAAGTATTAGCAACATTAGTAATCTTAGCATTAACATTCTAAAAATGAAGCTTTTAAGGAACTACACAACAATTTACCATAAAGTTGCAAACTTTACTAAAAACTACAAGGGATTTGTCCTAAAAATGCTAACTTTAGCAAACATACTTAGGGAGTGACATTAAAAATACCAACTTTATTCTATTATCATGAACTAATCAATTCTACAGTTCTACAACAAACAATTCTACAATTCTACAACAAACCCCAAATTATCATCTAAAGCACAAGTAGGGATCCATTCTACCTAAAAAGCACAAGTGATGCCTTGCCAAGAATCCCTTCATGAAAGATTTCAAGAGTCCACCTCAAGCTCCATGAATCCCGTTTTTGGGCCTCACCACCCCAAAATACATCATCCTAAGCCATGAAATCATCTCCTTCTAGCTCCAAACTCCCACATATACATTTTGCTAACATTTTGGTTCAAAAGGAGCATGAAAAAAAAGGGAATTTGGGCTTGAAATTGGAGGAGAAAGAGCATGAACAGGTTCGGCCAGAATTGGACAGTTTTGGGCTAGAGTTTGGCCATGGAGATTTAGAGAAAGAGGAAGAATTGAGAGGGGAGAAGGGGGGAAATAGGCTAGGGTTCTTCTCCCCTTCTTTTTCTCTTCTTTTTCCCATCTTTTCTCCTTCATTTCACCAGAAATTTCGGCAGCCCCATGGCTGTTCGGGTTCAATTTGGGGAGGAGAAAGGAGGGGGAGGGGGAGAGAGAGAGAGAGGTGTAAGAAAAAGGAGATGAGTTCCTCTTTTTACACAAAACACCTCATACTATACAAAATTGCAAAATAATTACAAAACCTCTCATACTTCCCATTAAACATACACCAAAGTATACACTACCAATAATACTCACTACCATACATATCCATTCATCCAAATATACATTAAGATACAATCATTTTAACATTCATTCATATCTCTACATATAAATTTACTATAGACATACAACTAATATTTTCATGCAACATATTGCCAATAATATTTCTTACATCAAATTAATTAGCATAATTCAACACTCATGCATCCATATACACATTTCATATATATCCCACTAACTATCCAATACTATACGTATCAATACACATAATTACACATTCAGTTTATACACACATATACCACATATCCATTCAAGTTTGCACACATAATAGCCATACACATACTCATATCAATACCACATAAATATATCCAATACGTATTATACACAGATACTAGGATTACACACGTAGGGATATTAGAAGTGGTTGCATTGGAGGGGACCAAGATGTAACGACCCGCTCCCGGGGGCAGTTACTTTTTTGATATTTGCACAGGTCCTGCAGGTTACTAGTGAAAACAAAATAGCCACGATGCAGAGATGTACAAAAATACCCAAATAGTGTCCAATTATTACAATCCATACTGTACAAGATGTCCCAACAGATATACATGAAGGAAGAAAAATACATAAGTGAAATAACTCTGGAAGCTGCGGTCGAATTCTGGCGCTATTAGCTCAGGAGCATCTACCTCCATATGTACGTCGTCTGCGATGCCACGGAGATGAAACCGTAGGTAAGTCACAACAATTCTAAATATAGAAAAGAAGCAGTGCACAAGTATGACAAAAGTAACTACGTACGAGCAGATCAGAGTGAAAAGTAAAGTACTGAGCAACAACTATACACAACTGAGTAGTAAAAGAAAACTGAACTGGAAAGGAGAACAACTGTACTGAGGTAGAGCAAGTGTAAAAAAAGAGCAAGAAACATGCTACTGATGTAGCTAAAAGTAAGTAAAGTACTGTGACTGCACAAGTGTAGTAGGTAAAGTGTATGTACTGCGTAAAGTAAAGGTGACTGTAATGCGTAAAGTAGAAGTGACTGTGCAAAAGTAACTACACTACGTGACTCAAGTCGGAGAGTACAATATGTGACCATCGAGTTCATCTCTTGCCTGGGCGCGACCCAGACGAATGCCAAAAACACAGGCAGCTAGACAGGATGCTGACATGCAGCATATTTTTGTTTGCCAAGACACAGGCAGCTAGACATGATGCCGAAAACCCAGGCAGCTAGACATGTAGATTGAACTCCAGTCACTCCCGCACTCTCTCAAACTATGAGTTACCCCAGAACCCCAGTGAAGTGTCAAGTGTTCTATGTACATATTTTATACAGGATGTTCCACAAGATGTTCCACTAGATGTTTCACAAGATATTCCACAAGATGTTTCACAAGATATTCCATACGATGTATCACACGATGCTAGTCAACCCAAGTCCACTGGTTGACTTTCTTATTGAAAACCAGAGAGTAGAAATTCTTTTCAAAGCAGGCTGGCCAAGCAAAGTGAGGATAAAGACAAGTCCAACATTTCGGGGTGTCTAGTATTGTCTAGCACACAATTTACCCAAGTTGATGGTTGTGTGCTACAACCACCAAAGTTGAAAGTTGGCAAAGTAATCTGGTGTTGATTACTTTCCTAATAGATTAGGTCTCTAGTTCGGATCAAGTCAAGTAGCCGTTCTGAGGCTATAGATAGTGTTCCTAAGTTCATACGGGGACACTTACTAATTTTTTATTTTTAGAATTAGTCGTGACTTACCAATTTCGAGATCGACGTAGCAAGCCGGAACTGGTTATATGGCTTCTACGGATGTTGGTGCACAAGAATTGGTACTTGCAATCACAAGAACACTTGGTTAAGAACACTACATTTCTATTTTAAATAATTTGGTCGTTTTGATTTTTAAACGGATCGAAACGTTGTCGAAAAGTGTTCTAAATATTTCTATAGGCTAGATATGATGAAAATAATTTTTCTGCAAGAGGAAATATTTTTCTGAAGCTTGTAGGAATTTTTATAATTTTTAAAAGCTCAAAATAGATTTAAAACTAATTTTTAACTTACGTATTTATTCAACAATTTATTCCGGATGCAATCTACATCGGAAAGTTGCGAATGAACTGTCAAAATGGCAGTTTCGAAGAGTACTTTAACACATATTTTTCTCACATATAATTGTACGTGAAAATAACAAGTTACGGATTTTTTATCGAAAATAACGTATTTAAATTTTAGGCTTAAAAATTAATTTTGGAAAAACTAAGCGTCAGCTTGAGATGAAACTAGCGCTGTTAGGTCCAGAATGTCATTTCTGATTTTCTGGGCCTAGTCTGGTATTTTTCTGGCATGTATATAATGTATTATCAATTTTTTATCAGAAAACCAATTTTTATATAAGTATAATTTTTTTGGAAAAATAAGTTTATACGTATTTGTCTTTAATAACCGTATTTTAACTCACCCCCTTTTGTTTCGAATGCTGCATGCGGGGGTGGGTTCGGACGTCGAAGGGTGCGGTGGCGGGCGGTGTATGGTGGCAAAGCGGCGACGGGTCCGGTAGGCGATGGCGATGGCGCTCACGAGCAGCGGCGGAGGTGGAGCATCGGGCTGAGGGGGCTTCGGGGCGGAGCTGCAGGAGGGCGAAGGCGGGGGAACGGCTCTCGAGGCTCAGCGGTGGTCGGATCTTGGTGAAGGAGCTCCGAGCGGCGGTGAGAGCGTGGGCGTCGCTTGTGGGCTCGTCGGCGTTGCTGTTGGGTGGCGGAGGGGCTCGGTGCATCTCCCTGGGTGACGAAGACAAGGTTGCTCCGGGCGTGGGTGCCGTCGAAGGGAAACGGCCTTGGCGGCGATCGTTGCTGCTTCGGAGGGATGGCGTCGGAGGTGGAGCTCGCGGGGGCTCGCCGTGAGAGGCGGTCGGGCGCTTTGACAGGCGGAGATGCAGTGGAGGGGGTCTGCGATGTGGGTGGAAGCGGATCGCCGGAGGGGCGATGAGCGAACTGGGGTGAGAGAGAGAAAGAGATTGCGTGTGGAGCTGAGGGAGTTGGGTTTCTTCGTTTCCGGGGGAGAGGAGTACGTCGGCGTCACTGAGGAGGAGAGCTGAAGGAGAGGTGTATACGGGCAGTGGGATTGAGAGAGAGAGAGAGAGAGAGAGAGAGATAGAGAGAGAGAGAGAGGAGAACAGAGGGAGAGTTTTGAGAGAGAGTTTGGGAGAGCAGGCTACGGACTTTGGGGTAGAGGTGAAAGAGATATCCTGTGGGTTAATATTGGAGGGGGAGAGGGTTTTGTCCTAGGAGAGAGAAACATAGGGCATGGCCTTGCGTGCGTTGTGGGTTTTTTCCCGTAGGAGATGGGTTTCGAACGAAGGAAAACAAGGAGATTAAATAATGGTTAATTATTAATTAAAAAATCACATTAGTCAAAGAGTTTAATGATGTTAGGTAGAGATTAGGTGTTAGTGTGGACTAGGGTTAGAAAAATGTGAACGTTCCCTCTCCATGTGTTAGTCATGGCTAGGGTAGGTAGGGATTAAAGTTAATTAAAATAGTTGATAGGGTAATTAGTAATTAAGTAAAAAGGTTAAAACGTAATTAGTAGATAATGTCAAAAATACAAAATTACGATTTTGCCCCTACTAGTAAACGTGTCCGAAAAATTATGAAAACATACCCACGGGATCGTATCGTCGCGAGGATCGCAAATACGAGATCCATTCCAGGGTTTGAGCTACGGAGATACTAGTTTTAGGCCAAAACATTTAGGAAGCAGGTTTGCGGGTTCTCTATTGATTTGGCTTCGGAAAATTACGAAATTAATATGGAGAGCCCTAAATGATCATAGAATGCTACCGTAGAAGTTTGAAAACGTTTTGATGTTGTTTGTATAGAAAATAAATTCATTAAGCCAAAACTGTAATAACTGAAAATGAAATTTTTATCAGAATTGTTTTGAGTATTTGATGAAACTCGAACTTACTAAAATACTTCATGACTAGTCTGGTATCTCAAAATATTTTTATAAGAAATTTTTGAAATCGTAAAACTTCTGACAAACCATTATAAAATAGTTTAAGAAAAATGAAAATATGTGAATATTTATATTGAAAAAAATCCAGACCGTTACACAAGAAGAGGCAGAAAATCATTCTCAGCAACTCAGATCCGTCTGGATCGAATGCAGCCGTGGAGCAGGTCTCCCTGCCAGGGAGTGATGCTTATCACTAGGAAGATTTGATGGAGACTCCGGTTCCACCAAAGCTTCTCGTGCACCAGGATTCATGGCCCCGAGGGGCTCTGTTCCCGTCTGTAGGGATGTCCGAGGACATCCCCGATGAATACAGGCCGATGTTGCTGGAGGGCCGATCTACCCAGGCCCCATTCGACTGCTCCGAGGAGGATCTCGTCCGGGTGGGATTTCCGTTGAGGCGTGGAGATTCTGCTCTTCTTGACTGTGGGACCGCCTCCCACATCGCTGAGAATGCGACCCTTTCACGGGAAAGGGCTGTCGTGGAGAGGGTCAATTACATGTGTCTTGCGTCAACAGCCGTTCATGCCAGTGTCCAGATAATTATTGCTCCAGCCTATATTGATTCTACTATCAGCGCGTAAGCTGACCATCGAGCGTTGTGTGCAGGCTCTTGTGGCTACTGCGGCGTTGCGTCGCCATGCTCTGGAGGTGGCCAATCATAGGGTCACCCTGGAGGCCGTTAGGTCGGGCATGGAGAGGTCTCAAGTTGAGCTGACTAGACTCTGCCTTCTCTGTAAGATGAGATTGAATCGTCTTCAGAAACTCGAGGACGAGTTACATGAGTCTTGTAAGAGGGAGACTGAACAACCCGCCTTGAGAATGCGAGCAGAGGATGCTCTACTGGAGGAGATGGTCAAAGGCAAGGTCATAGCCGAGAGGGAGGTTTAGGAGTTCAAGGACACAATTTTCGACTTTGACGAGCTATACAAAGAAGGCTACGAGCGATGTCGACTGGAGATGAAGAACCGATTCCCAGACCTCTCCCTGGAGATCGACAAGATCTCAGTGGTACTTCCGGACCTTGGTGAGGATGAATCGAGCCAAGGCGATGACGAGTCGAGCCGAGGTACGGAGGAGGCTGCTCCCTTTGACGAGGCTGCCACCATGGCTGGCGACGAAGCAGGAGCGGATGCTACGGGGGACCCAAAGTCCATAGCCGTGCTGGATGGAGACCAAGGGCCTAACCGGCCACTGTAGAATCTCGGTGCTCTTGTTTGTGCCTGCATGTAGAAATATTTGAAATGTATAGGAGGTGATATAAACGAAAAAAATGTTTTGCAATAGAAAGTGCAAGGAGAATTGGCATGTATATCCTTGTTTGTCATTGCATCTCTTCATTTGCAGCTTATGTCCTATTATGGTCGTAATGCCTGATGGTCCCTTTCAATGAGTCGGGTGCTACATCAGGATGATCGAGTATGATCCATCAAACCACGCTTAGAAGTTGACCACTATGTTCCATGGTGTGGGACGGATTTCCTTGACTCACGATTGACGAAATGGGAGTCGTTCAGTGACGAAGGGGTGGCCCCTCGACTTACAACTAAAGACGGTTTAGGAGAGTTGTTCAGTGGTGAAGGGGTGGTCCATTCGACTTGCGACCGACGCTCGTTTTAGGAGAATCATTCAGTGGCGAAGGGGTGGTCCTCTCGACTTACAGCTGAAGCTCATTTAGGAGAGTCGTTTAGTGGCGAAGGGGTGGCCCCTTCGACCTACGGCTGATGACGTTTTAGGAGAGTCGTTCAGTGGCGAAGAGGTGGCCCCTTCGACTTACGGCTGACACTCATTTAGGAGAGTCGTTCAGTAGCGAGGGGGTGACCCCTTTGACTTACAGCTGACGCTCGTTTAGAAGAGTCGTTTAGTAGCGAAGGGGTGGCCCCTTTGACTTATGGCTGACGCTCGTTTAGGAGAGTCGTTCAGTAGCGAAGAGGTGGCCCCTTCGACTTATGGCTAACGCTCGTTTAGGAGAGTCGTTCAATGGCGAAGGGGTGGCCCCTTCGACTTACGGCTGACGCTCGTTTTAGGAGAGTCGTTCAGTGGCGAAGAAGTGGTCCCTTCAACGTACGGCTGACGACGTTTCAGGAGAGTCGTTCAGTGGCGAAGGGGTGGCCCCTCGACTTACAACTAAAGACGCTTTAGGAGAGTCGTTCAGTGGCTAAGGGGTGGTCCCTTTGACTTACGGCTGATGCTCGTTTAGGAGAGTCGTTCAGTGGCAAAGTGGTGGCCCCTTCGACCTACGGCTGACGACATTTTAGGAGAGTCGTTCAGTGGCGAAGGAGTGGTCCCTTCAACTTACGGCTGACGATGTTTTAGGAGAGCCGTTCAGTGGTGAAGGGGTGGTCCCTTCGACTTACGGTCGACGCTCGTTTAGGAGAGTCATTCAGTGGCGAAGGGGTGGTGACGTGCCCCCGGTTTGCGAGCCGCAAATGGCCGGGGGACCCGCGTGAGGGTTTAGATATTTGTAACCGTAAGCGCACGGTGTTGTAGTGTGGCTTGGGGGTCGAACACAGGGAGGCTAGGATGTGCTTGTGTCAAGGAGGACCAAAATCACCCCGTGGGTGAGCTAGCCCGGATCGGTTGATGGGTTGTCACGGTAAAGGAATGCAAGGTATGAACAATAAGAAAATAAACCCGGGACTTTGGTTTCCACTCCAACGAGCGACTCTCACCAATACGGCCTACGGGTAGGATGGCGATCGGAATTAGGGTCTAATGGTGAGACGTTACCTCTGAAAGTGGTACCGGCATCCCATGGGCCCGATATTCCGGTCGGTGCCCAGGATGATACACCGGACTTCCCGGGTTCGATCAGTGGGCACTCCCATGTCCATTAACACTGATCGATTCCGGGAGCACTAAGCTCGCAACGATAACTCCCAACGTCTCATCCTGCCGCTCCCGCGCGCTAGGATTCGGCGTCTACGCTAAGGGCGTGAGCTATGGCTAGGGAGTCAACCGCCAAGTTTATTCCCCCTTGGCCCAACGGTCAAAGGCGGTCTTTTTCCCGCCGATGACAATAAAACACCCCGCGTAACCGTTAGATTCCTAATCCCTATCGATTTCCTAACCCTATGGATGCATCGGGAAGAGCCCCCGAAGGGGTTTCCGCCAAAATCCCAGATTTGGGAACTACTCACAAATATTCATTAAAAGCGATCTAAACGAAAATGAACCGTTAAAATCATAATCAGACGATAGGAATGCGAAGGTAGTAGAGCAATTAAGATAATACTAAAGTTTAAGAAAGATCTGAAAACTTACAATAGAAAAGTAATTACAGCCGTCACAAATAGGAGAAAACAGTAAAAACTAACAGCTCCCCCGTTTCTGGAACCCTAGGGGTCCTATTTATAGGATCTCGTATCACCCGATCGGTTGACAAGTCAACCGATCGGGTGATCCGTTACAAATAATAAACAGAAAACGGCGGAGTTTCACCGGTCATATGAACCGGTCGGTTGAGTTCTTGGGGTGACCGGTTGGATCTTGGCGCCATTGGGTGAAGGGGTCGGTTGGGTGCCCGTGTCTTGGCTCCTCAGCATCAGCTACAGATGAACCGATCGGGTGAAAGTCACCCGATCGGTTGGAATTTGGCTTGAAAAGACAGAGAATCGGCCCCGTTGAACCGGCCTGTGAACTGGTCGGGTGACATCCACTTGAGCTCCAGCCGAGACCGGGTGGTGCACGCGTGCATCACCCGATCGGTTGACTTAGTCCAACCGATCGGGTGAGGGGATAAAATGATGTCATCATCTTCGTTTGACCCCCTGGGTCACGCGTGACTCCTCCCGTTGCTCCGGGGACTTGAGATATCGTCGTTAAACGTCCCCTACGTGGGCAATCTCCTGCAAACATGGAGAAACAAAGAAAAGTGAAAGAAAACGAGAAAACACGAGAAAACGAATAAAAGACAGCGAAAAATACAGAGAAACATGAAAGAAAACGTGCGTGAATATATGAAATATATACGCACGTCAAAATTCCCCAAGCTGAACTCTTCCTCGTCCTCGAGGAAGACGAATGAGAGTAGGAGCTCGGAGGGGAAAAATAGAGAGAAAGAGAGAAAAAGAGAAAACAAAAATCCTAGATCGCCCGTCAGAGCCAGCAAAATCAAACACAACACACTAAGCAAGCAAACACAAAAATCACATCACTAAACCAAGGAATACGAGTCCAGACAAGTGTCGTGGGCCCACGCGGTGAAGCGCGTGTGAGTGCGGTCGTGTGCTAGCAAATGGTGTCGCTTTCTACAATGTGCTATAAGCTCATATACGCAAATCCAGGAAATGGCCCAAATATCAACTCGATTTAAAATAAGCTGTGAATATATAGTTCAAGCATGCATGAGAGGAGCATAAGAATAGAAATGCATCATGCGTTAGGGACTCCACAGCTAGGGACTCAGACATCACCACACTATTGCCTAGAAGAAAGCTAGATATTCCCTATTCCAAGTATTTTCGAAGGCGATGGGGGTTGAGATGATGTGGAGTAGGACACTCGGTGCAAATTCTCGCCTTCCCTTTATTCTCGGAAAGCGGGGGAAATATTCACATACATATATTTTTTTTTGGTTTTGGATGTATATATTTTTTTTTTGGCTTTTCGGCTATACAACTCTTTCTTTTCTCTTTTTTTTTGTTTTTCTTTTCTTTTTCTCTTTTGTTTTTGGTTTTTCTTTTCTATCTTTTTTTTTGGTTTTTTTGGATTTTGGGGTATATACATGTGTACTCTCCCAAGTGGGAGAACGGTACACGACGAGGGGATTTGCACCAAGCAAAACAAAAAAAGAAGTCGGATTCTAGACACTCGGGCAAGGGAAATATTTTGCTAATCAGAGCATAGGTTAAGTGGGTTATCCTAGTCCTTAATTGTGGAATCCCGACACATGCGAAATGAAGTACACGATATATATATATAGCATGCAGAAGCAGACAGGGGAAATAAATACCGCATATTCAAATCGAAGCATGATAATCTAGGGGTCATTCCTGGATAGGTATATAAAGTAAAATCACAAAGTAGAAGCACACCAAACAGATAGGCACGACACACGACTCACAAAAACTAAGAGGGCCCACGATGCGTGAAATGCAAGAGAACTCGAAATCCTAGGGTTAGTGAATGTGATTATCGATGCCATGCTAGGTGTGTGTGATTTTGTGGTGATTCATCATAGTGTTCATCTCTAGGAGAAAGAGATAAAAAGAAGAGAAGAGAAAAAAGAAAAAAATAAAAACACGATGAAAACGACACAAAAACGAAAAAGAAAGACTCAAATGGCGCACACAGTGCGACTCCCCCAAGCTGAAGCTTGCATTGCCCTCAATGCAATATGAGTGAGTACGGGAGGGCAATGAAGATGGGGGGGAATACGCACCGACACAAAAAGAAATGAGAACGAGGAAAACATAGAGATGAAACTGAAAATAAAGAAAAATCAAAATCAAACCACACGACACGAAAATAGAAATAAAACCACACGACACGACACTCAAAAGGAGAAAGACAAGCACACACACAAAAATAAGAAAAAATAAAACACGACAACACACCAAAATAGACGTCCCCCAAGCAAGACATGACAGTGCTAGCAAATAAAATGTGATCGTGAAATGCAGAAATATGCAAGGGGGAGTCAAAAACAAACAAAGTGAAATCAAAAATCAGGAGAAGGTGAATCCTCGCCCTCCTCGGAAGAGGGTGTGGCTGGGTGTTCGGGGTAGGCTGGGGGTGTGTGGAGAAGTGGGGAAAGAGGCGGAGGAATAGGTGCAGCGGTGGTGTGAACGATGGGAGGAGTGTCGGTGGAGGTGGGTGACGGTGGTAGGACGGCGATCAAGGCGGTGGTGAAAGGAATAGAAATGGGGGGAGAAGATGTGATGGTGACGGTAGTGGGTGGTGGTGGGAGAGATTTGGAGCGCACCGGCAATTTCCTCCGACGCACATATGAAGTGATGGAGGAGGAGGGAGGAGGTAGTGTGGGTGGGATGGAAGTGGTCGGGAGGGGGGAAGTGGATACATGGATGGGAATAGATGAGGGAGGAGAAGAATGTGGTGGGGGAGGTGATGGATGTGGGGATGTGTGGGAGGGTGGAGGAGAAGATCGTCGAGGTGGTGAAGGTGGAGGTGGACCGTGGATGTGAGTGAGAAGGCGAAGAATGGCGGCCACATTCCTCTCAAGCGCGAGGAAACATGGGTGAGTGAGAAAGGAGGACGGTGATGGGTCCGAGGAGGCAGAGGACATGGCGAGATCACGGAGGGCAGTGACCTCCCTTTCAAGACCAAGACGGGCAGAGACCTGGCGACGACCAAAGGATGTGGACAGACGTGAGGCAGAAGTGGTGCCGGCAGGTAAGGTGGAAGTGGTGCCGACGGCGGTGGTCATGCCGGCACATGAGACAAGGCCAGAAATGGCCGCTAAGAGGTGCTCAGAAGTGATGGGACCCGGAACAGAAACAGGACGACTCGGGCCAACCCCCATATCTCCCCGAGACGCAGGAATATCCTGCTCGCCTAAGTGGGCGGCAGGGGACGGTGGTCTGCGTGCGTCCGCGGGAAGGAAAGGAAGGTGCAACCCCGCTAGGAAGTTCGGATCAGGTGGGAAGGTCCAATCTCCCACCAGAGCTATGGTCATGCGAGCGGGGTTGGGGAGAATGGTGTAAGGGGCTGGGGGTGGCCATAATTGAAGATGAAGCGGCCATCGGAATGGGGTTTAATCATGTGAATGTGTCGTAGGACATCAATATCTAGCTGTGAGGGTCCTGCGGCAGTGGGAAGATTATCGGGGATGGGAATGTTAAATTGGGGGTAAGAACAAATGATAGTAATGATGCCCCCACAACAAAGCTTCCCCTTACCGGCCCGGCTGATCTCGAGAAGCTTGTAAACAAGCCAATCGCTGCCATGGATGGGGACGGTAGGGGCCCTAAAGCTAATCCCATCATCGTCCCGAACAAAAGGGAAAGTCATGGCCCAGAGGATAAAAAGATCGGGGATAGTCACGGTGCCGGACTCGTCCCTGGGAAAAATGCAGATGATATGATCCTATGGGCCAAACAAAATATGGGGTGGATGATGGAGGAGGCCTTGGCCCTACCTCGGGGATAGCTAGGGAGCAGTGTGAGGCGGAACCAGAATTGATCGACGTCAAACTCGGGCGTGTACCCGTAGTGTCGGATGGAGTCATCCCCAAGATTGGGGAAACCAAATATATCGTTAATGGTATTCAGATTGGTGGTGACACTCTTGTTACGCACCCGGAATTTTATGATCGACCCGGACTCCCAAACAAGTGTAGAGAGAAATTCAAGGGTGAGTGACGGGTATGATAAGACAGAGGCATTAAGAAAGGCCAACCAACCTAAGTTAGCGAAAAGAGATTCGACCTCGGTGAAGACACCGAGATCGACTAGTGACTGTGTGTGCGGGAACTTAGTTGATAGATGCCCCCGAGCATCGAGCCTACGATAAAAATCCTTGTGTTCCTGGTTCCTAAAGATATACCAATGCGGGCCCAACATTGGGTCCACAGGGGGGATAACATGCGCGGGAGGGCCTAGTATCAGTGCTCGTGCGTGGGGAGGGGGACGTGTTTGTTTTCGTCTCTTTCGAGATGGTTCCTCCTCCCGCAAAATCTCCTTCCCCTTGTCTTTATCCCTAGCCATGCGTGAGTGTGTGTGTGTGAATGAGTGCAAAAAGCAATGAATGCACACTAACACAAGCAAACTGAGCAAGCAAAATATATAGGGAAAAAATAGAAATATGAGCGTAGGAGCGAGTGTACCCAAGCAAAATGGCGAAGCTTGCTCGTAGATTACCCCATGTCGTGCAATGAGAGTAGCGTCGAGCCGCGGCGACCTCTTTCAGCAAGAATTTTCGAAATAGGCGTTGTTTGGGGGGAATTAGGTCAGAAATTCGAAATGAAGGGGGGAGAGAGTGAAAATGATGGAGAGATTGGTGGAGAGAGGGAGTATTGGAGGAGTGGAGGACGTGGGGAGGAGAAATCGGGCCGTTGGGGAGGAGAAGCAGGCGAAACGATGGCGGTTCGAGCGATCAGGCGAGGTGGAATGCGAACGGGTGAGGGTGGGGTATTTATAGGGTTTAAGTCGAACCGATCGGGTGACTTGTCACCCGATCGATTGACTGTTAGGTCGAAAATTCTTGCCGAAGAAGTGCTACAGGCGAACCGATCGGTTGACTTGTCAACCGATCGGTTGGCCGCTCCACTCATTTTCCCGAGAACTGGGGGTTTCTCACCCGGTCTCTTCAACCGATCGCGCTCTAACTCAACCGATCGGTTGATATTTCCCAAAAATTTCCCGAGAATTCTCCCCAGATCACCCGGTCTATCACACGGTCTCTCCATTCTTCATCTGATCGGTTCATTTGGGGACATATGCGGCTTGTATCTGATACATCCCAACCGATCGGTTGAGTTATCAACCGATCGGTTGGGGCCTTGTTTCCTGCAAAAACCAACAGATTGTCTAAGTCCCTGAACGGATGTTCTTGCGGATGATTTTATTTATAAAAATAGATAAAATAAAGTCAAAAATAACACTAAAAAGTGGGGCAAAAGTTTAGAGCATGGGTTGCCTCCCATGAAGCGCACTTGTTTAATGTCGTTGGCTCGACGCCCGCAAGTGATGTTCACGGTGGTTGATACGGGTGATGCCCGAAGTTTAGCATCTCTTCTTCATCGGAGCTTACGGCCTTTGGAGTAGTCAGCGGCTGGAGAAAGATTTGCTCGACTACCCTCTCCTTGTTTTTGGGATCCGGGGGCTTCTCTTTCGTATTGGCGTTTACCGCCATCTTCTTAAGGATCCGGACCTCGTCTTTGGTGAGGTCCATGGGTTCTTTCCCCGTTTTCCTCGCAGGAGGAGCCTTGGGGAACCCGGGAGGGGTCGTACATGCTGCGTTCGCTTTCCCAGCAGCATCATCGTTCTTGGGGCCGTCTTGGTCTTCTGAGTCCCCCAAGTTATCTGGAGGATTTCTTAAGAGAATCTCCCAGGAGCTCTCTTCAGCAGCTTTATCTTCTTCCACCTCCAGCAAATTACACCGCGGGTCATCTGGGGGATCGGGGTACTTCATGGACAATCCCAGATCAAATTCAACCTTTTCTCCGCTGACGTTTAGCGAAAGTTTTCCATTCTTCACATCAATCAAAACGCCGGCAGTGGCCATGAAAGGCCGTCCCAGGATGATGGGGGTGTGTGCGTCTTCAGGCATGTCCATGACAACGAAGTCCACTGGCACATGCACCCCTTTTACATTGACGGGGAGGTCATCCACAATCCCCACCGGATATTTGACCGACCGGTCAGCAAGTTGTAGGGTCATACCGGTGGGCTCCAAATCACCCATTCCTATCGTCTTATACATCGATAAGGGCATCAAACTGACACTCGCTCCGAGATCGACGAGTGCACGATGAATCTTTACTGCCCCGATCGTGCAAGGGATTGAGAAGCTCCCCGGGTCTTTAAGTTTCGACGGGTTTGCCCTCTGGATGAGAGCGCTACACTCTGCCGTCAACACTACTTTCTCTTTTCTAGACCCTCTCGTCACCAAATCCTTCAGGAATTTCGCATAGGAGGGGATTGTTTCGATTGCTTCTAGGAAGGGGATTTGCAAGCTCAGATCCTTGACCATGGCGAAGAACTTGCCATATTTCTCATCAATTTTGGCCTGAGCTAACCGTTGTGGAAAAAGGCACAACGGGTTTGAACACGTTCAGGCTCCCTTCCTCGTTCTTCTTCTTCTCTTCTTCAGAGACTCCCTCCGGAGTCGTAGGATTTGATGACGAAGCACCGGCGTCGTTTGATTTTTCGATCGGTCGCTCGACGACCAACGGTGCTTCCGGTCTGTTAGGGGGCACTCTAGTAGGGATTTGTGTCCCGCTTCTCAAAACGATAGCGGACACATTTGTGTGCTCGTGCACGAGTGCCGATGTTTGGGTTGCTCCCCTCGGGTTCACCTCAGGTTGTGGCGGCAATTGGTTTTGTGACCTTGAAAGGGTCGCCACTTGTAACCCCAGCTAGGTTACTTGGTTCGTGAGGGCCCGCTGACCCATTTCCAGCTTTTGATTGATCTTCTCCTGGTTGGTTATATATTGAGTCAAGAGAGACTCAACCGGAGAGACGGCCCTCTGTTGGCCATACTGCTGCTGCTGCTGATTCCTGGGGGCGTAATATTGTTGCTGAGGCTGCTGCTGATATTGTTACTGCTGAAACTGACTCTGCTATAGCCTAGTCGGCTGATATGTTTGTTGCTGCGGCTGCTGAGGCGGCGAGGGCTGGAATGGTGCCCGGTAACCAAAGTTAGGGTGGTTCCGGTTGTTTGGAGAGTAGGCCAGGTTGGAATTGGTTCTTGGTGGATACGGCGCATTTCCCGTGGGGTTGTAAAATAGTGCGCTCGCCTGATCTAACGGTGGTGAGACGTCACCACCGTCGAATTCCCCAAAAACTTCGGATTCTACCGTAGCAATCTGTTGTGTACCGGTGCCACCGGCTCCTACCATTAGTGCGGAGATCTGGGTCGAAAGCAAGTCGAACTTGCTTGAAAGTTTTTCGACGTCCTCGACTCTGTGTATACCCCCAGACCTGGGTGTGGCTCTCTCGTCACACCACCGCTCATTGTTGGATGCCATATTTTCCAGAATATGTCCGGCATCTTCCTCGCTCCTTGACATGAAGGAACCCCCAGCCGCGGCGTCCATAGAAGATTTTAGGTCATCCCTCAGCCCATTGTAGAACAGATTAATAATCTACCACTTCGGAAGCTCATGGTGAGGGCATATTCTCTGCATCTCCTTGTATCTCGTCCAAGCTTCATGCAAGGACTCGTGGCTGGCCTGGGAGAAGGAGGAGATCTCACTCCTCAACTTCATGGTCTTCCCCGGAGGAAAGAACTTCGTCAGAAAAGCGTTGGAGAGCTTCTCCCAGGTATTGAAAGTGTTGGGGTCCTTCCCCCTAAGCCATTGCTTGGCTTTGTCTCGCAACGAGAAGGGGAACAGCTTCAGACGGATCGTCTCAGTTGTGACACCGTTAATCCGGAAGGTGTCACATTTCTCCAAGAAGGAGTCTAGATGCTCGATCGAGCTCTCCATGGGTGCACCCGCAAACTGATCCTACTGGATCCATGTCACCAAAGACGGCTTTAGCTCGAAGCTTTGGGACGTAATAGCTGGAGGACGGATGGCGGAAGTGGACTCGATAGATGGCATCGAGTACTCCAACAGGGACTTGCGAGGCGGGGTGTTCTCCTCCATGGCTTCAGGATCCTCTCTTCTTCGCTTCTCGGCGGCCAAACGCCTAAGGGTGGCGTTAATCTCTGGATCAACGGGGATCAAGTCGTCGAGACTTCTTGAACTCCTGCGCATGAAAAACAACAAACACCCGTGAAGCGACAAGTGGGAGAGAGACAGATAAGATAAGAAATAAAAAGAAGAAAATAAAAAGGAAAAAGAAGAATGCGAAAATTATCGCGAGGTAGGGATAAGAGCTAGACACTAGGGTTCAAGAGATCCTAAAATAAC
Source organism: Scilla litardierei (assembly GCA_030789695.1). Lineage (NCBI taxonomy): Eukaryota > Viridiplantae > Streptophyta > Magnoliopsida > Asparagales > Asparagaceae > Scilla > Scilla litardierei. The sequence goes on along the minus strand of CM061142.1, from coordinate 667,710,113 downwards.
AAGCACGTTGCCTCCCCGGCAACGGCGCCATAAACTTGACGTGCCCCCGGTTTGTGAGCCGCAAATGGCCGGGGGACCCGCGTGAGGGTTTAGATATTTGTAACCGCAAGCGCACGGTGTTGTAGTGTGGCTTGGGGGGTCGAACACAGGGAGGCTAGGATGTGCTTGTGTCAAGGAGGACCGAAATCACCCCGTGGGCGAGCTAGCCCGGATCGGTTGATGGGTTGTCACGGTAAAGGAATGCAAGGTATGAACAATAAGAAAATAAACCCGGGACTTTGGTTTCCACTCCAACGAGCGACTCTCGCCGATACGGCCTACGGGTAGGATGGCGATCGGAATTAGGGTCTAATGGTGAGACGTTGCCTCTGAAAGTGGTACCGGCATCTGATTCAATTGAAATTGTGCACAATCCAAATAGGATGCACACGATCCCCCCTGAAGTGAAAGGGTGTCGAAGCAATACAAAATAACCTGGTGAGCCCAGGGTCGAACTCAGGGACAAGTCGTGTCGCATTCACAGAGTCGATCAAAGATAGCTAAGGGTGTGAGAACGTCCAACTACTAACAAAGATGTGGTAGAGGAACGTATGTGTGGTAAAATGTATCAAACTACTCTATGAAAATAAGGGATGGCGGATTGGATAGGCAAGTGGCAAGGAGCTAGGAGGAATGCATGGATCGTGGGTTTGTTAGGATCAATGTTAAGTGTGAGAATATAACCCTACAACTCAATGATGTCCCTTTTGGGGATGCACCATCGGAAAATACTCTTTTGGAGGTGAAAGCAAGTGTGAAATGTGATTCAATTGTGGAGCCCTTTTGGGGTCACAATTGGAAGTGGTAGCGGTCACGGGCTATGGTTCTTTATGACTCAATGGCGTCCCTTTTGGGGAAGCGTCATCGGGGATATCCTTTTGGGAGTTAAAATGATGGGATAGTGTAGTGGCTTAAGAATCAGGTCTCATGAAAATTAAGTTGATACTTGTTTTTGAGAAGATCAAACTCATCCTTTTAGGATGATCGGTTCTCTAATACAATCTTTTGGATTCATATAAGAGAATTAAATTAGAAACTTAAATTTAAGCCACATAAAAAATAATTCAATCCAAATGAACCCAACTCAACATGTGAACAAAAGTTCCATAGCAAATCACGATCCATGCAAAGAAATTTAGCAATTCATATGGATAAACAATACTAACTTCATATAAATCATTATCAAATCCATACAACCCAATTAAGCACAAATGAAAACCAAAGACAAAGGAAAGAGATCACCAAATGTTGCTACAAATGAGTCCTTTCTTCTTTTCCCTTTTTCTTGTCCAAGCTCCTCCAAGTTTCTTGCCTCCAAGCCCACCAAGAGCCCCTCAAGGACCTCTCTATTTCAGCTATAGAATGAACTACAATGGGATATAATGGAATATATTGGAATGCCATAAGATGAAGCTCTCCCATCCTTTTATAGGCTTAGAATCCCAAGGGGTTTATAGTGCTTGGCTCTTCATTTCTCCACTCTTTATTTGAGAATCAATTCCATGACTCTTCATTTTCCATTCTTTATTTTAGAATAAATTACATGAAACCATTCAAATCTTGGCCTCTTCATCTTCCACTCTTTATTTGAAATTAAATTCACATGTCTCTTCATTTTTTGTCTCTTTGGCTTCTGGTCATGCAAATAAGCTTAAGAGTGGCAAATTGGTGGAATTTGGGCTGGCCTGTTGGGCTTCTTTTTATTTTTGAGAAATTGCTTTTCGCCTTCAAAAATTCAAGAAAAATACCTAGAGGCTTAGGAAAATTCTCAGAAAATACTGAAAATTCCCTAAGGCCCCTAGAAGTACCTGAAAAGTATGAGGTGTAGAAATTAGTCCAAATAATAATAATATGAATTAAACCATGAACTAAAATCAATATAAAATCATTTTAAGCCTCCAAAAATTGTAGAAAATTCCACCAAGCTCCAAAAAGTACAGAAAAATAGATGTAGCACCACAAAAATACTATGAGCACATAAAAAATAATGGAAAGCTACAAAGATAACTAAAAACTCTATTTTGTGCACAAATCAACGATATGCTCCATAAACCAATTTTAATTCAATTATGCTTATAATGAAGCTTAGTTAAACTATATTCATGCACAAAATGCCCAGAAATAAGGGGAATAAATATGTAATATTCATACTGAATCACAACCCCCAACTAGCTATTTGCTAGTCCCTAGCAAAAATTTGCGATAAATTCGGATTTCATTTAAAAAATGTGCAGCAAACTCAAGATATTATCATGACAACCCTCCAAAAATTATTTCCAACTTGATTTCAAAGTAATATACACATTGCATGAAAATGAACAACATATGACATTCTCCTCAATCTAATTCAAAGAAAAGTAAAGTAGTAAGCATTGTATGCATTTGTTAGGACATTTCACAAATCATATCATAGTTTTCAACCTTCAATGAAATGGCCAATACGAAAAATATTTCTTCTAAGTAGTGGGAGTTTGAGATTGCATCACTCATGTTTTTTATTCCCTCATTTATTCATCATTTTTTTCGTATATATCCTATTACCAGGAAAATATACATTTTTCTTTTTCTTTTCTTTTTCTATTTTTTGTTTTCTCTCTTTTTTTTATGTTTTTTGTTTTGCTTTCACGCAATAATGCTATGAAATGCAAACACGGCCACCTTTGTGTACACGCGATAACGCTATATAGACAAAGGGCTAGAATGACTCCTAAATCTCATCTTTGGCGTCCTCCCCAATGTTTCGTGGGGCACCGGCTACTCAACTTGATTAGAAGAAACATTCACTTATTATAACTCTATTTCTCATTCTAAACACAAGTTATCAACTCATCCACCCACTCCGTAGGAGAAACAAAGCATAAACCATTGGCCACACCCTATCCAATCAAAAACTAAGCCATTCATCCTAACTCAAGCAATTACTTACACCGAACTTTTTCCAAATTATTTCAAGGTGAGTATCACGGCATATAGATTTGTTTCATACATTGCATATTAACATTTGAATCCATATGGAAAAGAAATTAAACCATGCCATTCAAACATATATGAATTTGATACAAAAATAATAATCCGAAAAATTACATGGAATTAATCTTTTAGGGACTAAGCAAAAAAATGCATAGGAGAAGGCAACCAAACGATATGCTCAAAGATGAATGGATGATGATGAATGAATTTTTTTAATTATTAAAAAAACATAAACTAGCGAACTAGCATCCAACGTCATAGTACCCCCAACTAAAAATAAACTTTGTCCTCAAAGTGTGAAGGGAAACTAGATTTATTAAAACGATGCTAGATGATAAAAAAAAGAAAAAGAAAACATGCGAAAGCAAACTAATTTCATTTTATTTTTAATTTACACTTAAAGGAAGGAATACACCTTAGCAAATGATGGATCCCGAATATGTAATAGGGGAGAAAGCTGCTCGATTATATCCTTGCGATCCTCCACCAATATTCTTCCTCCACGCTTAGCACTAGCGGCCACCAACACAATCCCCAGCATCTCCATCAGATATACATATTTGTCCTGCATGAGATGGATTATGTTAGTAAATGTGGGACTCAAATGATTTTTAATGAAAACATCCCAAATATAGTCATCAAAATGATTAAAATAAATTAACGTATAATGATGACTATTCCCTGAAAAAGGTGCACCAATCTCGGTATGATATGCAACCACTGGGGAGAGGAGTGAAAGATGCTGGAATAGAACTGGAGGAAAACACAATCCAGGCTCAGTTACAATGATATCTGAACTTGTGTCCTTAACTGCATCCTCCTCATGATCATCCAAAACTGTATGCTCGTCCTCTCCATCTCTGCACACATCACCACATGGAAGCTCTGACGGCTCCATCATCAAATCCTCTGGAGTCCCCACCAATGTCGGAGCATCCTCACTCAGGGACTCTAGACGCTCCCAAGCATCCTCAGGTGTGTACTCCATGAAAGCTCCATTGTCCAACATCTCCATGAAAATTTGTGCATCTTCCTGCAGCCCCTCGTAGAAGAACTGGAAGAGAGCATCAACCGTGTATTCATGATGTGGACAGCCACTAACTGCATCTGTGAACCTCCTCCAGGCCTGAAAGAAGGATTCACCATCGCGCTGTGCAAAGATGGCAATTTTGAGCTTCAATAACATGTCCTTCTGCAAAGAAGATGAAGGTGCATCATATCGAAATTTTGTGCCATGAAAGTCCATCACAAATTTTTTTAAAGAAAAATGACTCAAAAAGTGCAAAATAAAGAAATAAAGAGACTCAACACTAAAGAAGGAAGTACTACACCCAAGGTCCCCAAAACCAACCAAAAATGTGAAATGCAAAAATCGTTGTCCCCGGCAACGGCGCCAATTGATTCAATTGAAATTGTGCACAATCCAAATAGGATGCACACGATCCCCCCCTGAAGTGAAAGGGTGTCGAAGCAATACAAAATAACCTGGTGAGCCCAGGGTCGAACTCAGGGACAAGTCGTGTCGCATTCACAGAGTCGATCAAAGATAGCTAAGGGTGTGAGAACGTCCAACTACTAACAAAGATGTGGTAGAGGAACGTATGTGTGGTAAAATGTATCAAACTACTCTATGAAAATAAGGGATGGCGGATTGGATAGGCAAGTGGCAAGGAGCTAGGAGGAATGCATGGATCGTGGGTTTGTTAGGATCAATGTTAAGTGTGAGAATATAACCCTACAACTCAATGATGTCCCTTTTGGGGATGCACCATCGGAAAATACTCTTTTGGAGGTGAAAGCAAGTGTGAAATGTGATTCAATTGTGGAACCCTTTTGGGGTCACAATTGGAAGTGGTAGCGGTCACGGGCTATGGTTCTTTATGACTCAATGGCGTCCCTTTTGGGGAAGCGTCATCGGGGATATCCTTTTGGGAGTTAAAATGATGGGATAGTGTAGTGGCTTAAGAATCAGGTCTTATGAAAATTAAGTTGATACTTCTTTTTGAGAAGATCAAACTCATCCTTTTGGGATGATCGGTTCTCTAATACAATCTTTTGGATTCATATAAGAGAATTAAATTAGAAACTTAAATTTAAGCCACATAAAAAATAATTCAATCCAAATGAACCCAACTCAACATGTGAACAAAAGTTCCATAGCAAATCACGATCCATGCAAAGAAATTTAGCAATTCATATGGATAAACAATACTAACTTCATATAAATCATTATCAAATCCATACAACCCAATTAAGCACAAATGAAAACCAAAGACAAAGGAAAGAGATCACCAAATGTTGCTACAAATGAGTCCTTTCTTCTTTTCCCTTTTTCTTGTCCAAGCTCCTCCAAGTTTCTTGCCTCCAAGCCCACCAAGAGCCCCTCAAGAACCTCTCTATTTCAGCTATAGAATGAACTACAATGGGATATAATGGAATATATTGGAATGCCATAAGCTGAAGCTCTCCCATCCTTTTATAGGCTTAGAATCCCAAGGGGTTTATAGTGCTTGGCTCTTCATTTCTCCACTCTTTATTTGAGAATCAATTCCATGACTCTTCATTTTCCATTCTTTATTTTAGAATAAATTACATGAAACCATTCAAATCTTGGCCTTTTCATCTTCCACTCTTTATTTGAAATTAAATTCACATGTCTCTTCATTTTTTGTCTCTTTGGCTTCTGGTCATGCAAATAAGCTTAAGAGTGGCAAATTGATGGAATTTGGGCTGGCCTGCTGGGCTTCTTTTTATTTTTCAGAAATTGCTTTTCGCCTTCAAAAATTCAAGAAAAATACCTAGAGGCTTATGAAAATTCTCAGAAAATACTTGAAATTCCCTAAGGCCCCTAGAAGTACCTGAAAAGTATGAGGTGTAGAAATTAGTCCAAATAATAATAATATGAATTAAACCATGAACTAAAATCAATATAAAATCATTTTAAGCCTCCAAAAATTGTAGAAAATTCCACCAAGCTCCAAAAAGTACAGAAAAATAGATGTAGCACCACAAAAATACTATGAGCACATAAAAAATAATGGAAAGCTACAAAGATAACTAAAAACTCTATTTTGTGCACAAATCAACGATATGCTCCATAAACCAATTTTAATTCAATTATGCTTATAATGAAGCTTAGTTAAACTATATTCATGCACATAATGCCAAGAAATATGGGGAATAAATATGTAATATTCATACTGAATCAGCATCCCATGGGCCCGATATTCCGGTCGGTGCCCAGGATGATACACCGGACTTCCCGGGTTCGATCAGTGGGCACTCCCGTGTCCATTAACACTGATCGATTCCGGGATCACTAAGCTCGCAACGATAACTCCCAACGTCTCATCCTGCCGTTCCCGCGCGCTAGGATTCGGCATCTACGCTAAGGGCGTGAGCTATGGCTAGGGAGTCAACCGCCAAGTTTATTCCCCCTTGGCCCAACGATCAAAGGCGGTCTTTTTCCCGCCGATGACAATAAAACACCCCGCGTAACCGTTAGATTTCTAATCCCTATCGATTTCCTAACCCTATGGATGCATCGGGAAGAGCCCCCGAAGGGGTTTCTGCCAAAATCCCAGATTTGGGAATTACTCACAAATATTCATTAAAAAGCGATCTAAACGAAAATGAACCGTTAAAATCATAATCAGACGATAGGAATGCGAAGGTAGTAGAGCAATTAAGATAATACTAAAGTTTAAGAAAGATCCGAAAACTTACAATAGAAAAGTAATTACAGCCGTCACAAATAGGAGAAAACAGTAAAAACTAACAGCTCCCCCGTTTCTGGAACCCTAGGGGTCCTATTTATAGGATCTCGTCTCACCCGATCGGTTGACAAGTCAACCGATCGGGTGATCCGTTACAAATAATAAACAGAAAACGGCGGAGTTTCACCCGGTCATATGAACCGGTCGGTTGAGTTCTTGGGGTGACCGGTTGGATCTTGGCGCCATCTGGTGAAGGGGTCGGTTGGGTGGCCGTGTCTCGGCTCCTCAGCATCAGCTACAGATGAACCGATCGGGTGAAAGTCACCCGATCGGTTGGAATTTGGCTTGAAAAGACAGAGAATCGGCCACGTTGAACCGGCCTGTGAACTGGTCGGGTGACATCCACTTGAGCTCCAGCCGAGACCGGGTGGTGCACGCGTGCATCACCAGATCGGTTGACTTAGTCCAACCGATCGGGTGAGGGGATAAAATGATGTCATCATCTTCGTTTGACCCCCTGGGTCATGCGTGACTCCTCCCGTTGCTTCGGGGACTTGAGATATCGTCGTTAAACGTCCCTTACGCGGGCAATCTCCTGCAAACATGGAGAAACAAAGAAAAGTGAAAGAAAACGAGAAAACACGAGAAAACGAATAAAAGACAGCGGAAAATACGGAGAAACACGAAAGATAACGTGCGTGAATATATGAAATATATACGCACGTTAGGTGGCCCTTCGATCTACGGCTGACAATATTTTAGGAGAGTCGTTCAGTGGCGAAGGAGTGGTCCCTTCGACTTACGGCTGACGACATTTTAGGAGAGTCGTTTAGTGGTGAAGGGGTGTTCCCTCAACTTACAACTGAAGACGCTTTAGGAGAGTCGTTCAGTGGTGAAGGAGTGGTCCCTTTGACTTACGGCTGACGACGTTTTAGGAGAGTCGTTCAGTGGCGAAGGGGTGGCCCCTCGACTTACAACTGAAGACACTTTAGGAGAGTCGTTCAGTGGCGAAGGGGTGGTCCCTTCAACTTACAGTCGACGCTCGTTTAGGAGTCACTCACATCAACGTAAGTTCAGTTTTTCCAAAACTTCCAGTGGATCGGATCCTTTCCAAGGGTAGTTTTGATGGGATAGCTTATGTAAACTTTACGAAGGCTTAAGGAAGCGAAACTTTATTTGATAAAAGAGACATGCTTTATTGAAAAAAGAGTGACAAAGAAAAACAAGAGGCGAACATGTGTTTCCGAACTTCGTCGGAGTTGCTGCTGTCTAACGCCTCTTTATTCGCCTCAAGTTTAGACGGTTCGTTAGTCGATCACCTTGGTGACAGGTGATCCCGTCATCTTGCCCTTCTGCTTTGAGGATCCCTCCATGCTGGGTGGATCATTAGGCGGGTTCTTGGGGTGTCCTCGCTTGACTCGGGCATCGATCTCTTTTTTGAGAGTCCAACAGTCGGTGGTATCGTGCCCATAGTCATTGTGATATTTGCAGAATTTGAGGTCGTCCCTCTTCTCATATTGGCCCTTCTTAGCTGTCTCTTGAATCAGCTCCTCTCATAGGGCGTAAACGAGGACTTCTGCCTTCGGAGTAATTGGCTTAGCGTAGGTAGGGCGCTTCTTGCTTCGAGGGCTCCTTTCCATGTGCCTCTTGTCGCGTGACTCCTGGTGGGGGGGTTCTCGAGGTTGGTTTCTCTCACCTCGTGGGAGGGGGTGCTCTTCGCATTAGCTCCAGCTAGTTCTTCTGCCTCCTCGAAGGAAGTGAAACGATCCGTTATGTTGAGCATTTCTGCGAAGGTGTTAGGGGAACTGGTGAAGGGCCCTCCGCATGTGCTTATTCCGGACCGCCCAGGTGAGCGCCGCTATGACGGTCACGTCAGGTGTTTCTTCTACATCGAGTCTCTCGTCAATGAATCTCTGGACGAAGGCTCAGATGGACTCATTCTCATTTTGTTGAGTGAGAAGAGGTGGGACGACCTCTTCTTAAGACGTCGTCCTACGACGAATTGTTTGCAGAATATTTCTACCAGTTCGTCGAACGATCCAATGCAACCGTGGGGTAGCCCTTCATACTAGCTTTCTGCCCTTTTAAACGGGGTGTCATGGAAGTCTCTACAGAGGTATGGCTCGTCGGCCTCTGACGCACCCGGAACCTACACCTAAATTCCACCTAGCGGTGTCACGGTCCCTAGGCGTAGTATGGCCCTTAGGTGTCAATTCTGGGCTCTATTCGCAAGCGGACGGTGTCAAATTATAGTATAAAAGATGTCGGATCCCACGGGGACGGTAACAGTGTATTTACAGTCTCGGGTTATTTTTAAATCTCAAAGTGAGATAGCTGTCGGTTGGAAAATTTTGGTTGTGGTGTTGTTGTTGATTTGATAATGAAGAGAACTAGGGTTTTAGGGATCACCTCTAAGACCGTCGGAGATTGATGTTGGAATAGGATCCTTACGTTGCATTAGGTTTAGGGGATTAATCTCTCAATTCATACCACTCTCGTGAGTTAGAATTTCGAGGCATTTCGATGGCTCTCATTGACGCAATGGCGGTAGCCGTCAATGTAGCGATATAGTTCGTCGGTGGATCCCCTCAAGGCACAAGCCGGACATGGTCACAAGCCTTGGTTGCATCCACCGATTTCCATATTTAAATCCCAAGGATACCCCTTAAGCTCATCAATTCCACAGACCATGGGCATGATCTCAGTGCGAGTTATCCTAGAGATTCGGAAGGATCGACCGAAATACTCCCTTTAATCCCAATCCAACCTAGAGATCTAGATCTACATCTCCGTCCTAAAATCTTAGGGCTAACCCATCAACCCTAGAGGAAACTACTCACACATGGTGATATTGACAAACAAAAATACGATTTTTATCAAGGAGAACATTGCAACAAATTAATTGAATGAGAATTGAATAAATTACGTACCAAAGGCGAAGAGAAATAATAATCAAGAATAATCTAAAAAGATCCCAAAGATTCCAAAGCGCGAATAATAATATATCTCCAAAAACAATTTAATAATCTCCAAGAAATTAGGTTTAGATCTAACAAACGTTTCTAATCTCCCCTCTCCGCAAAAAGTAATTCCAAAATACAAAAGAAATGAACTCTCCCCTTTTTCGCAATACCCAGATCCACACTTCACTCCCCTACACGCATCAGACGGCCACGAGAGTTTCCGAAAATAGCCTTCATTGTTGTCGACCGAGTTAGTGACTCGGTCGAGTAGAGGCTTGCTCGGTCGGGCTGCTCGGTCGAGCAGCCCTCATGCTCAGTCGAGTATGTCAGTGAGTTGGGCTCCTCCACAAAAATGTCACTCTGTCTGCTCGGCCCGAGTCAGCTGTGCTCGGTCGAGCAGCCAACTGACTCGGTGGCCATAAGTTCTGCTCGGCTTGAGTAGGAGGTTGATTGAGCTTTGGAAATAAGAGCTGCTCGACCGAGTCACCATACTGCTCGGTCCGAGCAGCATGCGTATAAGCTCTCCTTCTTCTTCGTGCACCTGCTCGACTGAGCAGGTGCTCTGCTCGGTCGAGTCACCTGGGAAATCCTGAGCTTCTTATTGCAGCTTCTCCTCCTTTCCTGGTAATCTCCTATACTCCTCCCATAGGATTCCAAAACTCGGCGAACTCCTGTAGAGCTACGCCAACGGGCTCCAGGGTATGCCGGATGTGTCCATATCCAAAATGGGTCCCGAATCGCTCCAAAATCCCTGAAAATCCATAAAACTCTATGAAACTCGAATATGGTGTTAGATTTGCAATATCGTAGGAAAATACAGGATTTGGATGCGAATATGATATGAAATGCAATGGAATGATGCTATGAAAAGATGGAAAATATGGACACATCAAAATCCCCCAAGCTTACCTCTTGCTCGTCCTCGAGGAAGACGAATACTAGGTACGCCGGGAGATAAACAAAAGGAAATAAAAATAAAAATAAAGGAGAATAGAGATGGATGGAGGGTGCTAAGATTGTTCAATCAGTCTCAAGCCTCAGTAGTATGTCACGGTGCTTCAAATGGTAAAAACACATGCTAATGGTATTTTCAAGTTTTACTAATCATATGGCTAGAATGCAACAAAGGCAAAAACAAGGATCTTCTAAAATAATGCCATCAACTCATATCAATCTCATGCAATCTATAGAGCTTAGTATAAAAAGAGTTAGCAATGCACTTTTCAATCAATAGATACAATTGGAGTATATAGAAATCACACTAGCATGCAATAAATAATGGAAGGGAATTATGCTATTCGAATATTCATTTCGAATCATGAAAAATCTCCAAAACTAAAGTATTTCGTAAATTTCAAGCATTATCTAATCTCCCCGTTGTGCACCGTCTCCGCTCTAATGTTATGCTCACTCATATGACCAATTGGTTTACCCTCCCACCAAAGCTTAGCGTGAGGCGTCGCATCTAGGAATAGGATATGAAAGTTTTTGTCTTTTCCCGAGTAATTGTGATAGTTTCTAATAAAGAAATATGAAATAATTTTATTTCTTTCTTTTATTTCTTTTTCTTTTCTTTTTCTCTTTTCTTTTTTTTTTCTTCTTTTTATTTAGAAGCTACATTTTTTTCTTTTGGGATTTTTGGGAAGTGGGATGCGGTAAGGGTAGCTATAGGGTGAAACCAACTGATATGTAGAGAATCATAAAGATATATGGAGAAGGAAAATAATGAATCACTCGGTTCACTCATCAGAGGTGCACAACGATTCAATATGATAATACTCTAACTAAACTCATAACTAGCATGAATATTTTCATTCATGTAGATGAATACTAAAAAGCATGCAGTAATAAGCACAATAACATCAAGCATGCAAATAGAAGTGAATGAGATAGCAAGCAGATGCTCCAAGTGTTCTAATGATGCGTGAATCTAGGTGCATTACCCAACATAGCTCATACTAGATACTATTTCATGCATTTGATTTTCAATTCATAACAGGCGTTAATTTAAATAGATCAGCAAAAGAATATGCACGCATATAGAAAATAAAACTGAAACTACCCTAAATAGCATGTCATCAAATAATAAATAAGCACTGTGAGAAGCTACTGAGGGCAACGAGAAGTATCATCATGCAGAACAATCTCAGCAAAAAGAGAAAAAAGGGCGAATAAAACAAGAGAATGAGAAAAAACATGCATGCATGGCGAAAAATGAAAACCGTGATGTTGAATGAGAAAAAATATAAAAAGGTGGAAAATGGGTGGAAAAGTAAACTAAAAAGCTGGAAAAGGAAGAAAAATATAAAATAAAAATAAACATAAAGCGATAGCGCTCATCCCCCAAGCTAAACCCAACAGTGTCCTCACTGCTGAGAAAACGCTAGTATGCTGGAGATGATGCTAGAAAGGGAGGGTAGTTGAGGGGATAGAAAATGAATGAGAAATAAAACTGTGCAGAAGAAAAAAAGACGTGATATGATGGAATGCTGAAAAGATGATGCGTATGCAAGAAATGATGCATGGTGGGTCCTCCCCCAAGCTATGTAAGATCAGGGTCCCAAAAAGACAGATGGGCACAATACAATATGAGGGAAGCAAAAAGTGAGTAGGGACAGAATCAAGCAGGGGCACCGCCCTCTGGAGGTGGTGATGGGTCCCGCTGCTGTGGATCAGAAAATGTGGGGGGTGAATATAGGACAAGAGCAATAGTGGACTGGACTGTGGTGACCGACTCAGGTGTGGAAGAAGCAGGCTCTGCAGAAGTCTGAGAAAGTGGAGCATTGAGTGGTGCAACGGTCGTCACAGGGGCTGGTCGGGGTGGAAGGGCATGAGCTAGGATCACGGGTGGTGGGCCACGTGTCCGAAGCAGGTCAATGATGGAGGCCAGGTCAGCCTCGACTCTTACATGATGTGTGGCCGTCGACCGGAGGAAGGCGTCGAAATCCCATCGAAGGCAAGAAGTCGACTCCTATAACACGGTCAGACGACCGTCTGTGGTACGAGAGTCGAGGGGAGGACAAGAACCTGAGACACACTCTCGTGAAATGGTCCCGTGTGGATGGTACACTGTGCCTAGGCTGAAAATTCAGAGAGGGTGTACTCGACGGGATCTCAGTAGTGGAGGTGAGAGGTGTGGTGTGGCTGAGATCAGGTGAGACTGTGGTGGAAAGAGGGGCAGCAAAGGATAGAGCAGTCGTCGACACAGATGTGTGGACAGAAGTCGAGATGCTCTCGGTAAGGACAGTTGCTGCTGGTGACAAGGTGGAACCAGCGGTAGGTGGATGGGACCCTAAGGAGATGGGCAGTGAAGTTATAAGGTCCCTAAAGGGTGGAAGGGTGTCTGCTGGCTCGTGCTCTGGGAAGTCTAGAGCCGTAGGCTCTGGAGCAGAGGAAATATCAGTGCCCTCAGGCACGGGTACGTTGGAGACAGAGGTATGAGCCTCTGGGCAAATAGTGGTGACAGTCCCCGAGGACTCGACGGTGGTGGAGGTGGTAGATACAAAGGTGGAAGAAGAAATGCCTCCTGGGGGTGGTGGGTGCACAGGCAGAGCTGGAAGGGCGGCCACAAGGGCCGACAGGTCGTGCTCCTCGTACTCGGAGGAGCGGGGAACCGGGTCATCGGTGACTGCCTCGACGGGAGTTCCCGGGGGCTCGAGTACGTGGAGTGCTGGGAGTGGGTTGACCCTATTAATCATCCAGCTCTACTGGACAGGTGCAATGGTGGTAAGGTGAGGTGTAGGAAGAACGAGGTGGGGTGTGTGGCGGGTGCCAGCAAGGTAGGTCCAGTGACGGGCTCCATAAGGCCTAATGATATGCATGTGCTTAAGCACGCCTAGAGTCAAGCGTGTGGGGGCCTGGAGGGGTCACTAGGTCAGGGGAGAGGTCGATGTCGAGCATCCGGGTAAAGATGGTAAAGAAACCGCCGCAACAGATATCAGTCGCATAATGAGTGTGGGCAGTATGCAAAAGGCGATGACACAGCCAATGGGCTGCGTCAGAGAGTACAAAAGGGCGGGAAGAGCCATCGGGGTGGAAGCGCATAGGTTGGGTCATTCCTATAAGATGGAAAAGCTCGGAAAGAGACATGGTCCCGACCTCTGGCTTGAGAAGATAGTGGTGGCTAAGTGGCGTTGCGCGTAGCGAAGGCAAGGATGCACAATGCATGATGCCTTCGCCCGGCTGGGGCGGAGTGGTCCAGACCTGAAATGCGATGCCAGAAATCTGTGGCATCGAACGTGCCTATGTCGTAATCTAGGGAGAAGGCGGCTCGGGAGTCGGGGATGGCAGGGAAATGGAAGTGTGAGCGGATCATGGCGTGTGTGAGTGTGAAGTCGTGATCCATAAGGCGGAAGGTGATGCCATCGCCTACCTCGGTGTGGGTGATGGAGCTCAAGGTCTCCAGGGTGAGGTGAGAGTACATGGGGGCGTGGACGGCTAGGAGCTGCTCGAAGCCAATCGTGCGGTAGAGCCAATGGACTCCCTGCAAGAGTTCAAGGGATCGGAGGGTAGGAACGTCTATGAAAAGTGTAGGGATGAGACGATGTGAGAGCCTGACGAAGCACTCGTGGTGTACATCATTACGGAAAGTGATGTCGAATGTCTGCACACATGGTGGCAGAGCAGTGGGAACAGCAGGGGGTGTGGGCGGCACTGTGGGTGCAGTGGTGGGGATATGTGTAGAAGTGGCAGGTGTGTGAGTGAGACGTGTGGGAGAAGAGTCAGACGCGGACGACTGATCGCCCACGTGCTCCTCCTCGGAGGTGGGGGTAGTGGCACGGTGAGGGCATCGTGGGGGACGAGAAGAGGATGGGGACAGTGGCTTTCCTCTTCCCACGACCCGCATGTGTGTGGGCCCCTCTAGTGCAAGGCATCGTGGCGATGGTAGGATGATGTGTCAGTCTAAAAGTAAAAAGGGTAAAGAGTGTACCGACTGAGCAAGCGCAGCGAAAGTATCCCCAAGCTAATCCCGCTAGTGTCCACTGACGTAGGCAAAGTGTACCTGAAAATAGAAACAAATAAAACGTCAGAATATGAAAAAAAAATCTTAAGGGATTTGGCATATGCTCGACCGAGCAGTAGCCTTGATCGGTCGAGCAGTGTAGGTGCTGAGAGGGTGTTTCGAGTTGGGGCTGCTCGACCGAGCAGCTGTACTGCTCTGTCTAGTAGATCGGCTCGTTGGGATGTTTTGACTGAGCATCAAATGTGCTCGGTCAGTTGTGCCGATCGCGATGGGGAAGGGGCGAGCTGCTCGGTCGAGCACCATCGAGCAGTCAGATATGCCCTAGGGTGGCGGCGGATGGGAAATGGGGGGTTGATGCACAATGAGAGGGGGCAGAGGAGAGTGGATGTCGGGGGGGTGTTTTAATAGGAACGGGGGAGGGTTTTGTGGGGGCGGCGCCGCCAACATGGGTGGCATGGGTGGCACCGGCGGCATCCGTCGGTGATCTGAAAGGGGGAAGGTAATAGGGGTGGAGAGTGAGGGGAGAGAGAGAGGGGGGGTTGAGAGGGAGAGAAACTGATCGGGCGGGCGGCGGCACGAGTGGAGGGAGGGTGAACGGCGACGGGGGGTAGATCGAGTAGGGTAGGGATATGCTCGGGCGATTTTTTGATTAGGTTAGAAAGCTTAGGGGAAATCGAGAACGAGTTGGGTTTTAATAACCTAACTCATTTGGAAGTGGGGCCCGAAAAAATTAGGATAAACCGACTCGATTGAGCAGTGAATCTGCTCGGTCGAGTCGGACAATCATAAAATAAGTTTAGAACACTCCCTCTTATGCTCGATCGAGCATGGTCTGCTCGGTCGAGCAGATTGCTACTCGGGCCGAGTAGAGGCTGCTCAGCCCACGTAGACAGAACGTCGTTTCTTCCAAGTTTTCACGAGCCAATGCTACTCGACCGAGTAGGTGGCTGCTCAGTCGGGCTGGTGTCTACTCGGACCAAGCAAAAGCTGCTCGGGCCATGTAGATAGAGCGACGTTTTCTTCCTATTTTCTTGTGTCTGCGCTGCTCGACCGAGCAGAGTGGCTGCTCGGTCAAGCAATATGTGTCCCCTTCTGACTCTTCTCCTTTGGTCTGCTCTTCAAATCAGCTGCTCTCCTCCAGCTTTCTTCCATTTAAAACGTCGATTTGCGTGTCCCTTTACATTCAACCTGTAAAAAGGAAGAACCCATCAGATTTTTATGATTTTGTATTTTTAAGAAAAACAAATGGCATTTTTATTTGGTTTTCTCAAATAGATAAAGTAAAAATAAGAAAATGGAAAAGAAAATCCAAGATATAAAAGATTGGGTTACCTTCCAATAAGCGCTCGTTTTGAGTCATGAGCTCGACTCCCTCTGGTTCATCAATAGTTATTTGGTGCGCATGAGATTCGCGCATCGTTCTTACCAATGATACCATGTGGCGGTATTTGGCATCCTTCCAGTCCAGGATTTTCCTCGATGGCGTAACTGATGGCCTCTGGTTTTTCGTGGTGCAAGGAATGGTCCAAGAGCTACTCATCCAACACCCGAAGATAGGCGACGACCGCTTTGTGGTAAACTGGGTTGCCATCGTCGTTAACATTTTTTCTTATTGGGTCCTTCATGACCCCCTCAGAAGTATAATCTTCTACGGCCTCATCTTCTAGGAGCTCCAAATAGCTAGCTCCTTCTTTACAAACGTGCTCCCTCATAGGTTTCTGCAGCCTGAATTGGGCTTCAATGTTGCCCACGTTCAACGAGAGAGTCCCTTCATGGACATCAATCAAGACGCCGGTCGTCGCCATGAAGGGGTAGCCAAATATAGCTGGGAGCTCCCTCCCTAAGGCAAATTCATAATAACAAAATCTACTGGGACACACAACCCAGGAGGTATCTGCAGAATAATGTCCCTAGCAATGCCCATCGGATATGTGATCGAATGATCCGCTAGCTGTATGGACATGTTCGTGGGCTCCAGCTCGCTCCCAGTTTGCAGTCTTTCAAATATGGAGAGTGGCATCAAGCTGATGCTCGCTCCCAAGTCAATTAGAGCACGACTGATGGGCGTACCTCCTATGGAGCATGGAACCGTTAAGATTCCCGGATCCGATAGCTTCCGCGAGAGATGATTATTTATAATGGAGGTAGAGTCCCCATGAGCTTTATCTCTTTGTGCTTCCTATTCCCTGTAATAAGGTCCTTTAAGAACTTCGCATAAATGGGAATCTCCGTGATGGCATCCATGAATGGGATGTTGAGCTGGATGCCCTTCAGAAGCTCCGTGAATTTAGAATATTTCTTCTCCATTTTAGCCAAAGCCAACCTCTGTGGATACGACGGAGGAGGTCGGCTTCCTTTGTTCCTTGCGACATCATTAGGAGACGGCGTTGTTGTGGGTGTGGTGGATGGTGAATCTTCTTTCTCCTCATTCTCTGTAGGCTCTTCTGTAGCCTCTTCTCTATCACCGCCAATAGTGGCCTCCTCAGTTATGACTTGATCCTGGTTCACAACTGGAATCATAACGGGGTCAGTTGTCCGTCCTCCACATATGGTAACAGAGACCATGGCATTGGCTTGAGCCCTTGGATTCGGCTCCGGTTGCGATGGCAACCTCCCTTGGTTCTTCAGTAGCTGGGATATCTGGCCCCTCAGTTCATCGAGCGATGTGTTTATATTCTTGAACTAAGCGGTCGTGTCCTGGTTGAACCTGATCTGCCCACTCATAAATGTTTCCAATGTGGCCTCTAGATTGGATTGAGGCGGATTTGCTGCATAGCCCTGATGAGGTGGGCGATTGAACTGGTAGACTGGCGGTCGATATGGCCCAGCTGGCCTAAACCCACTCTGATGTTGATTCTGTGGCTGCCCTTGTTGTTGTTGAGGAGGGGGTGGCGGTCTCTGAAACTATAGAGGTTGCAGCCCTCCACTTGGGTTTCCGTAAGAAAATCTCAGATGATTTCTAGCGGCTGGGTGTTGCCATTGGTTGCGTCTCTCTCCTTGGACGTATTGCATGGACTCAGATGATTCAGTACCATCATAATGTCCCTTATTGGGAACATAACTGTGCTCTCCATATTCCTCTGAAGGATGATAAGCAGAGGTGCTGGTGGTCACCGGGATGGAGTCAAAACGTTGTTCAATCCTAGCCACCTGTTTACACCAAGTCTCAATGTGAGAATCAAGGTGGCTGGCAGATTTGACCTCAGGGGTTCTGGTTACAATGGTTCGCTCTTCGCTCCACTGCTTATTATTTGCCGCCATATGCTCAAGCAGGTCTATGGCTTCCTCAGGCGATTTGTCCAGTAGGGTGCCTTACGTGGCATCGTCAATTAACATCTTGGTGCTGGGCTGCAGTCTATTATTGAAGCTCTGAACCAAATCCCAGGACTGGATCCCGTGATGAGGGTACTGATGTTGAAGGTCCTTAAACCTTTCCCAAGCCTCGCAAAGAGATTCTTACAGAAGCTGTTTGAAATTTGAGATAGCCCCCCTCCTCCCTGATCCGCACTGTCTTTGAGGGTGGATAGAATGTATCCACAAAGGCGAGTGCCAGTTTCTCCCACGTGGTAAAGTAGTTGGGTGGATGGGCCCGTAGCCAGTACGAAGCTTTATCCCTCAAGGTGAATGGGAAAAGCCTTAGCTTGATGGCGTCATCACTCACATCTTCAGCCTTAAAAGTGTTGCACTTTGCCAGAAAAGTGTCGATGTGGTGATTGGGGTTCTCGTGAGGATGCCCATGGAAGGGATCCTGCTGCATTAGATTTATAAGCCACGTCTTCAACTCGAAGCTAGCTACCACCAATTGTGGTCTCAGGATAGAAGAATTATTTCTAAAAGTAGGCTTCATGTGGTCCCTGATGGACCCGGTGCCAGGAGGGACAATGGTATTGTCTGCCATCTGACCAGAGGGAGATTGATTTCTACTGAGGCCCTCAGAGCCCTTGCCGTTTTCTCGATCTCAGGGTCGAATAATAATTCTTGATTAAATGCCCTAAAGCGAGTGTTCATGCACCAAAATAACTCAGAAAAATACCATTAGTAGCAATGTAATAATTAAAAGAGAATGAAAAGGGTGGAAAGATAGGGATGACAAGATTTGCTAGCAAACTCTTCAAAATAAAAATAAACTGAGATACACTATAGCCGTCCCCAGCAACGGTGCCAAAAACTTGACGCACCCGGAACCTACACCTAAATTCCACCTAGCGGTGTCACGGTCGTTAGGCGTAGTATGGACCCTAGGTGTCAATTCCGGGTTCTATCTGCAAGCGGACGGTGTCAAATTATAGTATAAAAGATGTCGGATCCCACGGGGACGGTGACAGTGTATTTGCGGTCTCAGGTTATTTTTAAATCTCGAAGTGAGATAACTGTCAGTAGGGAAAGTTTGGTTGTGGTGTTGTTGTTGATTTGATAATAAAGAGAACTAGGGTTTTAGGGATCACCGCTAAGACCGTCGGAGATCGATGTTGGAATAGGATCCTTACATTGCATTAGGTTTAGGGGATTAATCTATCAATTCATACCACTCTCGTGGGTTAGAATTTCGAGGTATTTCGATGGCTCTCATTGACGCAATGGCAGTAGCCGTCAATGTAGCGATATAGTTCATCAGTGGATCCCCTCAAGGCACGAGCCGGGCATGGTCATGAGACTTGGTTGGATCCGTCGATTTCCCTATTCAAATCCCAAGGGTACCCCTTAAGCTCATTAATTCCACAGATCGTGGGCATGATCTCAGTGCGAGTTATCCTAGGGATTCGGAAGGATCGACCGAAATATTTCCATAGAATCCCAATTCAACCTAGAGATCTAGATGTACATCTCCATCCTAAAATCTTAGGGCTAACCCATCAACCCTAGAGGAAACTACTCACACATTGTGATATTGACAAACAAAAATACGATTTTTATCGAGGAGAACATTGCAACAAATTAATTGAATGAGAATTGAATAAATTACGAAGGCAAAGAGAAACAATAAACAAGAATAATCTAAAAAGATCCCAAAGATTCCAGAGCGCGAAGAACAATAGATCTCCAAAAAGAATTTAATAATCTCCAAGGATTAGGTTTAGATCTAACAAATGTTTCTAATCTCCCCTCTCCGCAAAAAGTAATTCCAAAATACAAAAGAAATGAACTCTCCCCTTTTTCGCAATACCCAGATCCACACTTCACTCCCCTGTGTGCATCAGACGGCCACGAGAGTTTCCGAAAATAGCCTTCATTGTCGCCGAACAAGTCAGTGACTCGGTCGAGCAGAGGCTTGCTCGGTCGAGCAGCTCTCCTGCTCGGTCGAGTATATCAGTGAGGCGGGCTCTTCCACAAAAATGTCACCCTGTCTGCTCGGCCCGAGTCAGCTGTGCTCGGTCGAGCAGCCAACTGACTCGGTGGCCATGAGTTCTGCTCGGCTCGAGTAGGAGGTTGATTGAGCTTTGGAAATAAGAGCTGCTCGACTGAGTCACCATACTGCTCGGTCCGAGCAGCATGCGTATCAGTGTAATGCCCTGCTAAGCTACTGCACAAGTACTAGAGGGGGGTGAATAGTACTTTAAAATAACTAAGAGGATAATTCCAAATTATCTTGCAAACTCTACCAAACAATGCGAAAATGCGGAAATTAATGTAAATGTTAGACAACAAAGAAACAATCGCAAACAAGCAATATTACTGGGTTCGGATCCACCCAAGTCTCCCCGACTTGTTCCCGGTGATCCTACGTCCCAACCACCCGGATCCCCTCCGGATACTTGAGTTAGAAACCCTAACTCAAGATTTCCACTATGAAATACTTGTGAAGAACCTTCACCAAGTCAAATCATACACAAAGGAAATTGTGACTCCCACAACCCGGGATCACAAACACACTCTCACAACCGAGAGTGAAACACTTACAATATGAAAGTAAATGAAATAGAAATTGCTTACCGACAAAATCCTATGCCTTGAGTAAAACTTACGATTTAGGGCCAAACGGATTTTGGGGAAGATGAAGAGGCACCAAACCCTAGCTCCAAGATGTAGATCAGCGATGGAGAGCTATGAGGTTGTTGGTGACCTAGGATCAAGCACTTGGCTTGGAAGGCTCACAATCAATGAATCTCTCTTTTGAAATAAGAGTGAGAAGAGATTCAAAATTGGAAATGAATGAGCTTTAATGAGATGGAATGATTTCTCTTTGATCTCTAAACTTCTCTTAATATCAGCCGTTTTGTGTAATGAATGCAGTTCAACAAGTATATATAGGTTAGAGGAAAGAGAGAGAGAAAAACGTTTCAATTAATGCTCCAACGGCTCTATTCTGAACCAAACTAGTCGGTCAAAGAACAACCACTGACCGACTAGTTCATCAACTAGTCGGTCGGTCAATCAACATGAACCGACTAAGTGGTGAACAGGGAATAGGTCGAAGTTCAGACAAACAGAACTAGTCGGTCAAAGAACACTTGCCAACCGACTAGTTTCACAACTAGTCGGTCGGTGAGTCAACTTAGACCGACTAAGAGATAAAACACAAAGTCTGAAAACAAATAGAATTAGTCGATCCAAGAACAAAAGTTGACCGACCTGTTCATCAACTAGTCGGTCGCCAAATGAACATAGACCGACTAACGACAAACAATAACTTGGCATGTACAGTAGAAGCTCAACTAGTCAGTCTAAGAAGGATCACTGACCGACTAGTTCACAAACTAGTCGGTCGGTGAGTCAACGTAGACCGACTAACTGTAAACAGTAAAGAGCTATGATTTGAGAAGGCAAACTAGTCGGTCCAAGAAGCATTGCCGACCGACTAGATTACCATCTAGTCGGTTGGTTCTTCTTCTTGAACAACTAACATGCACAAGAAGTCGCGAAACGAAGCGCGATGCTTCGGGAAAGTTAGTATGGACTTCTTACAAGTTCCTAGCTCTACGATAGGAGCGTTATGAAGATTAAAACGTAAGACCTACTCAAGGCTTAACATTCTACGGAACGAAGCTAAAAGACTATAAATAAAACTTAACGAACCGTCTTCGAAAGCTTCGATCCGAATCTTCATGACTTCTAAAATGGTCCAAAAGCTTCAACGAAGCTTTAGGCATACGATCACGTGCTTTGAGAAGTCTCGAGACGTCGCTTTGGATGTTCAAATGGGTTTGGCGACGATCTCCATAACTGTGCTCACAAAGAGTTAGTTCACGATATATTTATGTTTGTTCATCATCCAAAACCAAATCCGGGGAGTCCAATATCCAACATTCTCCCCCTTTTTGGTGATGACAAACTAACATAAATAATAATCAAAAATAATGATTCAAATGTAATTTACTTACTCCCCCTGCATTGATGACACGTTAATTCCAAATTGAATAATAATAATACGCATCAAGCAGACGAGTAAAGTATAAAAATGAGAATACATTAATGAAATATCGGATTTGAAATCCAATTTTTATATCTTAACTCCCCCTGAATCTAACATTTCAAATTAGATTCTTGGAAAAATGCTTAAATTATCATTTAGCACATGTCATTATTATATCTCTCCCCCTTTGGCATTAGCAAAAAGAGTGGGAGGAGATCAACGACAACAACAATGGCTTCAAATAAAAGCATGGGAGTCGTAGAATACGACTACGGTCCAAATGACACCAAAGGGAAAATATGAATTAAATCAAAGCGTGTCAATGAGACCAAAGTCGAAAATCGATAAATAAAATCATCAAAACTCAAATTAATTTTACGATTTGAGTTATGGAATATACTCTCTAATATCAACATTCTTGGTTAATCTAGTGCATGGAAAACAATTCTATGTTTTCATAAAATAAATTCTATTTAACCAAGTATTATCGTCGAGCGACGATATCAAACATCAGAGACATATAAAATATTAAATGTGCACAACATAATGAAATGTCAACATCGATGTATATATATATTTATATATATATATGAAGCATGAGTACAACACAAAGATACATCGCCGACATACAAAACATCGATCCAACGATCGGGGCACAAAATCAACATCATATCACACATAGATAAGAGTATCACAAAACATATCGACATCCATCCAAAATACATGAAAATACACGAAGATACATCAAAATACATCAAAATGATCCCAAAAACATAATCACTCTCTATCCTACCCAAACTCTCTCACACTAGATCTATCATCCAAGGTGCATCGGGAGAGTCCTCAAAAGAGCTCAGGAGGAAGCGGTAGGATCTGCAGCAGCAGCAGGCTCTGCAGGAGGAGTGGAGGTGGTCACCGGATCAGCTGTAGTGTCCACGGGAGCGACGGTAGCGGCCTCGGGAGCACCAGTCGTATCATCCACTGCAAGAACGGTGGCAACAGGAGTACTCTCGGGGTCACCAGCAGAAGAGGCAGTAGCTCCAGAAGTGCCCTCGGGGGCACGAGTAGAAACACGAACAAGCTCCTCAATCTCCTCCTCATCCAACTCCTCCTCGTCAGAGACTGACGGAGGGATCTCAATACCCAAACGTGAGGCGATACGAGCAAGTATCTCCTTAGTCCGAGCAAAATGAGACTCCATGCGTCGCACTGAACGCGCGAGCTCGTCAAGAGTGGTAGAGGGAGCAGCTGAGGTAGAAGCAGAGGCAGACGCTGAAGGGGTCGTCCTATGAACGTGACGGAGCGCCGCAAGAGACTTCTTGACGGCTGTTGCATGACGTGTGCCCCGGCTTGCTATCCGCAAATGGCCGGGGGACCCGCGTGGGGGTTTAGAAATTTGTAACCGCAAGCGCACGGTGTTGTAGTGTGGCTTGGGGGTCGAACACAGGGAGGCTAGGATGTGCTTGTGTCAAGGAGGACCAAAATCACCCCATGGGCGAGCTAGCCCGAATCGGTCGATGGTTGTCACGGAAAGGAATGAAGGGTATGAACAATAAGAAAATAAACCCGGGACTTTGGTTTCCACTCCAACGAGCGACTCTCGCCAATACGGCCTACGAGTAGGATGGCGATCGGAATTAGGGTCTAATGGTGGGACGTTGCCTCTGAAAGTGGTACCGGCATCCCATGGGCCCGATATTCCGGTCGGTGCCCAGGATGATACACCGGACTTCCCGGATTCGATCAGTGGGCACTCCCGTGTCCATTAACACAGATCGATTTCGGGAGCACTAAGCTCGCAACGATAACTCCCAACGTCTCATCCTGCCACCCCCGCGTGCTAGGATTCGGCGTCTACGCTAAGGGCGTGAGCTATGGCTAGGGAGTCAACCGCCAAGTTTATTCCCCCTTGGCCCAACGGTCAAAGGCGGTCTTTTTCCCGCCGATGACAATGAAACACCCCGCGTAACCGTTAGATTCCTAATCCCTATCGATTTCCTAACCCTAAGGACGCATCGGGAAGAGCCCCCGAAGGGGTTTCCACCAAAATCCCAGATTTGGGAACTACTCACAAAAATTCATTAAAAAGCGATCTAAATGAAAATGAACCATTGGAATCATAATCAGACGATTGGAATGCGGAAGTAATAGAGTAATTAAGACAATACTAAAATTTGAGAAAGATCCGAAAACTTACAAAAGAACAGTAATTACAGCCGTCACAATGGGAGAAAACAGTAAAAACTAGCAGCTCCCTCGTTTCTGGAACCCTATGGGTTCTATTTATAGACTCTCGTATCACCCGATCGGTTGACAAGTCAACCGATCAGGTGATCTGTTACAGATAATGAACAGAAAATGGCGAGCTTTCACCCGGTCATATGAACCGGTCGGGTGAGTTCTTGGAGTGACCGGTTGGATCTTGGCGCCATCAGGTGAAGGGATCGGTTGGGTGCCCGTGTCTTCAGCTCCTCAGCATCAGCTACAGATGAACCGATGGGGTGAGAGTCACCCGATCGGTTGAAATTTTGCTCGAAAAGACAGAGAACATGCCCCAGTTGAACCGGCCTGTGAACCGGTCGGGTGACTTACACTTGAGCTCCGGCTGAGACCGGGTGGTGCACGCGTGCATCACCCGATCGGTTGGAGATGACCAACCGACCGGGTGAGGGTCTGAAAGATGTATTCTTTGTCGTTTGACCCCCTGGATCACGCGTGACTCCTCCCGTTGCTCCGGGGACTTGAGATATTGTCGTTAAACGTCCCCTACGCGGTCAATCTCCTGCAAACATGGAGAAACAAAGAAAAGTGAAAGAAAACGAGAAAATACGAGAAAACGAATAAAAGACGACGGAAAACACGGAGATACACAAAAGAAAACGTGCGTGAATATATGAAATATAAACGCACGTCAAAATCCCCCAAGCTGAACTCTTCCTCGTCCTCGAGGAAGACGAGTGAGAGTAGGAGCTCGGAGGGGAAAAATAGAGAGAAAGAGAGAAAAAGAAAACTCTATATCCTAGATCGTCCGTCAGAGCTAACAAAATCAAAAACGACACACCAAGCAAGCAAACGTCAAATCACACCACTAAACCTAGGAAAACGAGTCCAAATAAGTGTCGTGGGCCCACGCGGTGAAGCGCGAGTGAGCGCGGTCGTGTGCTAGCAAATGGTGTCGCTTTCTACAATGTGCTATGAGCTCATATACGCAAATCCAGAAAATGACCCAAATACCGATTCGAATTTGAAATTGCGGTGAATATTAGTTCAAGCAAGCATGAGAAGAGTATAAGAATAGAAGCGTATCATGCATCGGGGACTCCACAACTAGGGTTAAGGAAATCACGCCACTATAGCCTAGATACTAGCTAAAAAGTTCCTAAGCCAAGTGTTTTCGAAAACGATGGGGGTTGAGATGATGTGGAGTATAACACTCGGTGCAAATTCTCGCCTTCCCTTTATTCTCGGTAGGTAGGAAAAATATTCACACTAGAAAATTTTTTGGGTTTTGGGTATTTGTATTTTTTTTTGGCTTTTTGGCAATACAAAACTTTTCTTTTCTTTTCTTTTTGGGTTTTTCTTTTCTTTTCTCCTTTTTTGGATTTTTGGGTTTTTGGCTATACACATGTGTACTCTCCCAAGTGGGAGAACGGTACACGACGAGGGGATTTGCACCAAGTAAAACAAAAAAGAAGTCGAAATCTAAACACTTGGGCAAAGGAAACTATTCTCACTAAATAGAGCATAGGCTAAATGGGTTATCCTAGTCCTTAATTGTGGAATCCCGACGCATGCGAATTGAAATATACGATATAAATATAGCATGCATATAGTGGAAGCAAGTACCGCATATTCAAATCGAAGCATGATAATCTAGGGGTCATTCCTGGACAGGTATATAAAGTAAAATCACCAAGTAGAAGCACATCAAATAGCTAGGCACGACGCACGACTCACAAAAAAGCTAAGTGGACCCACGATGCGTGAAGTGCAAGAGGACTCGAAATCCTAGGGTCAGTGAGTGTGATTATCGATGCCATGCTAGGTGTGTGTGATTTTGTGGCGATTCATCATAGGGTTCATCTCTAGGAGAAAGAGCTAAAAAGAAGAGAAGAGATAAAAAGAAAAAATAAAAAACACGATGAAAACAACACAAAAAACGAAAAAGAAGGACTCAAATGACGCACACAGTGCGACTCCCCCAAGCTGAAGTTTGCATTGCCCTCAATGCAATATGAGTGAGAACGGGAGGGCAATGAAGATGGGGGGGAATACGCACCGACACAAAAAGAAATGAAAACGAGAAAAACATAAAGATGAAACTGAGAATAAAGGAAGATCAAAATCAAAATCAAACGACACGAAAATAAAAATAAAATCACACGACACGACACTCAAAAAGTGAAAAACAAGCACACACACAAAAATGAGAAAAACAACAAAACACGACAACACACCAAAATAGACGTCCCCCAAGCAAGTCATGACAGTGCTAGCGAATAAAATGTGATCGTGAAATGCAGAAATATGCAAGGGGGAGTAAAAAAACAAATAAGGTGAAATCAGAAAGCAGGAGAAGGTGAGTCCTCGTCCTCCTCGGAAGAGGGTGTGGATGGGTGGTCGGGGGGAGGCTGGGGGTGTGCGGAGAAGTGGGGAACGAGGTGGAGGAATAGGTGCAGCGGTGGTGTGAACAATGGGAGGAGTGTCGGTGGAGGTGGGTGGTGGTGGTAGGAAGGCGATCAAGGCGGTGGTGAGAGGAATAGAAATGGGGGAAGAAGATGTGGTGGTGACGGTAGTGGGAGGTGGTGGGAGAGATCTGGAGCGCATCGGCAATTTCCTCCGACGCACATATGGAGTGATGGAGGAAGGGGGTAGCGTGGGTGCGATGGAAGTGGTCGGGAGGGGGGAGTGGATGCCGGGATGGGATTAGATGAGGGAGGAGAAGAATGTGGTGAGGGGGGTGATGGATGTGGGGACGTGTGGGAGGGTGGAGGAGAAGATCGCCGAGGTGGTGAAGGTGGAGGTGGTGAAGGTGGAGGTGGTCCGTGGATGTGAGTGAGAAGGCGAAGAATGGCGGCCACGTTCCTCTCAAGTGCGAGGAAATGTGGGTGAGTGAGAAAAGAGGATGGTGATGGGTCCGAGGAGGCAGAGGACATGGCGAGCTCACGAAGGGCAGCGACCTCCCTTTCAAGACCTAGACGGGCAGAGACCTGACGGCGACCAAAAGATGTGGACTGACGTGAGGCAGAAGTGGTGCCGGTAGGTAAGGTCGAAGTGGTGCCGGCGGCAGTGGTCATGCCGGCACAGGAGACAAGGCCAGAAATGGTCGCAAACAGGTGCTCAGATGTGATGGGTCCCGGAGCAGAAATAGGACGACTCGGGCCAGCCCCTATATCTCCCCGAGACGCAGGGATATCCTGCTCGCCTAAGTGGGCGGCAGGGGACGGTGGTCTGCGCGCGTCCGCGGGGAGGAAAGGAAGGTTCAACCCCGCAAGGAAGTTGGGATCAGGTGGGAAGGTCCAATCTCCCACAAGAGCAATGGTCATGCGAGCGGGGTTGGGGAGAATGGTGTAAGGGGCTGGGGGTGGCCATATTTGAAGATGAAGCGGCCATTGGAGTGGGGTCTAATCATGTGAATGTGCCACAGGACATCAATATCTAGCTGTGAGGGTCCTGCGGCAGCGGGAAGATTATTGGGGATGGGAATATTAAATTGGGGGCAAGAGCAAATGATAGTAATGATGCCCCCATAACAAAACTTCCCCTTACCGGCCCGGCTGATCTCGAGAAGCTTGTAAACAAGCCAATCGCCGCCATGGATGGGGAGGGTAAGGGCCCTGAAGCTAATTCCATCATCGTCCCAGACAAAAGGGAAAGTCATGGCCCAGAGGATAAAAATGTCAAGGATAGTCACGGTGCCAGACTCGTCCCTGGGAAAAAATGCAGATGATATGATCCTGTGGGCCAAACGAAACACGGGATGAATGATGGAGGAGGCCTTGGACCTTCCTCGGGGATAGTCATGTAACAGTGTGAGGCGGAACCAGAATTGATCGACATTAAACTCGGGCGTGTACCCGTAGTGTCGGATGGAGTCATCCCCAAGATTGGGGAAACCAAATATATCGTTAATTGTGTTCAGATTTGTGGTGACACTCCGATTACGCACCCGGAATTTAATGATCGACCCGGACTCCCAAACAAGTGTAGAGAGAAATTCGAGGGTGAGTGCCGGGTAGGATATGGCAGAAGCATTAAGGAAGGCCAACCATCCTAAGTTAGCGAAAAGAGATTCGACCTCGGTGTAGACACCGAGATCGATAAGTGTTTGTGTGTGCGGGAACTTAGTAGATAGATGCCCCCGAGCATCGAGCCTACGGTAAAAATCCTTATGCTCCTGGTTCCTAAAGATATACCCATGCGGGCCCAACATTGGGTCCACATGGGGGATAACAGGCGGGGGAGGGCCAAGTGTAAGTGCTCGTGTACGAGAAGGGGGACGTGTTTGTTTTCGTCTCTTTCGAGACGGTTCCTCCTCCCGCATAATTCCTTTCCCCTTGTCTTTATCCTTAGCCATCCGTGAGTGTGCGTGTATGAATGAGTGCAAAAGCGATGAATGCACACTAACACAAGCAAAATGAGCAAGCACAGTTTATAGGGCAAAAACAGAAATATGAGCGTAGGAGCGAGTATACCCAAGCGAAATGGTGAAGCTTGCTCGCAGATGTCCCCACACTGTGCAATGAGAGTAGCGTGGAGCCGCGGCGACCCCTTTCAGCAAGAATTTTTGAAATGGGCGTTGTTTGGGGGGAATTAGGTCAAAAATTTGAAATGGGAGGAGAGAGAGAGAGAAGATGATGGAATGATTGATGGAGGAGGTGGAGAGAAGGAGTATTGGAGGAGTGGAGGACGTGGGGGAGTGAGAATCGGCCGTTGGGGAGGAGAGGCAGGCGAAACGATGGCGACAATGGCGATCGGGCGAGGGTGAAAACGAACGGGTGGTCGGGGGTTTATATATGGTTTTAAGTCGAACCGATCGGGTGACTTGTCACCCGATCGGTTGACGGTTAGGTCGAAAATTCTTGCCGAAGAAGTGCTACAGGCGAACTGGTCGGTTGACTTGTCAACCGATCGGTTGGCCGCTCCACTCATTTTCCCGAGAATTGAGGGCTGCTCACCCGGTCGCCTTAACCGATCGCGCTCGAACTCAACCGATCGGTTGATATTCCCCAAAAATTTCCCGAGAACTCTCCCCAGATCACCCGGTTTGTCACCCGGTCTCTCCATTCTTCAACCGATCGGTTCATTTGGGGACAGATTTCGGCTTGTATCTGATACATCCCAACCGATCGGGTGAGTTATCAACCGATCGGTTGGGGCTTCGTTTCCTGCAAAAACCAACAGATTGTTTAAGTCCCTGAACGGATGTTTTCGCGGCTGATTTTATTTATAAAAATAGATAAAATAAAGTCAAAAAAATAACACTAAAAGTGGGGAAAAAGTTTAGAACATGGGTTGCCTCCCATGAAGCGCACTTGTTTAACGTCGTTGGCTCGACGCCCGCAAGAGATGTTCACGGTGGTTGATACGGGTGATGCCCGAAGTTCAGCATCCCTACTTCATCGGAGCTTGAGGTCTTTGGAGCAGTCAGCGGCTGGAGGAAGGTTTGCTCGACTACCCTCTTCTTGTCTTTGGGATCCGGGGGATTCTCTTTCGTATTGGCGCTTACCGCCATCTTCTTAAGGATCCGGAGCTCATCCCTGGTGAGGTCCATGGGCTCTTTCCCCGTTCTCCTCACAGGAGGAGCCTTGGGGAACCCGGGAGGGGTTGTACGTGCTGCACCCGCTTTCCCAGCAGCATCTTTGTTCTTGGGGCCGTCTCGATCTTCTGAATCCCCCAAGTCATCGGGGGGTTTCTTAAGAGAATCTCCCAGGAGCTCTCTTCAGCAGCTTTTTCTTCTTCCACCTCCAGCAAATTACACCGAGGGTCATCTGGGGGATCGGGATACTTCATGGACAACCCCAGATCAAATTCAACCTTTTCTCCGCTGACGTTTAGCGAAAGTTTTCCGTTCTTCACATCAATCAAAACGCCA
Organism: Scilla litardierei; assembly: GCA_030789695.1. Lineage (NCBI taxonomy): Eukaryota > Viridiplantae > Streptophyta > Magnoliopsida > Asparagales > Asparagaceae > Scilla > Scilla litardierei. The sequence continues at coordinate 667,680,016 of CM061142.1, read as the reverse complement.
GCAGTGGCCATGAAAGGCCGTCCCAGGATGATGGGGGTGTGTGTGTCTTCAGGAATGTCCATGACTACGAAGTCCACTGGCACATGCACCCCTTTTACATTAATGGGGAGGTCATCCACAATCCCCACCGGATATTTGACCGACCGGTCAGCTAGTTGTAGGGTCATACCGGTGGGCTCCAAATCACCCATTCCTATCCTTTTATACATCGACAAGGGCATCAAACTTACACTCACTCCGAGATCAACGAGTGCACGATGAATCTTTACTGCCCCGATCGTGCAAGGAATTGAGAAGCTCCCCGGGTCTTTAAGTTTCGACGGATTTGCCCTCTGGATAAGAGCGCTACACTCTGCCGTCAACACTACTTTCTCCTTTCTAGACCCTCTAGTCACCAAATCTTTCAGGAATTTCGCATAGGAGGGGATTGTTTCGATTGCTTCTAGGAAGGGGGTTTGCAAGCTCAGGTCCTTGACCATGGCGAAGAACTTACCATATTTCTCATCGATTTTGGCCTGAGCTAACCGTTGTGGAAATGGCACAACGGGTTTGAACACTTTCGGGCTCCCTTCCTCGTTCTTCTTCTTCTCTTCTTCAGAGACTCCCTCCGGAGTCGTAGGATTTGATGAATAACCACCATCGTCGTTTGATTTTTCGATCGGTCGCTCGACGACCAACGATGCTTCCGGTCCGTTAGGGGGCACTCTAGTAGGGATTTGTGTCCCGCTTCTCAGAACGATAGCGGACACATTTGCGTGCTCGTTCACGAGTGCCGACGTTTGGGTTGCTCCCCTCGGGTTCACCTCCGGTTGTGGCGGCAATTGGTTTTGTGACCTTGAAAGGTTCGCCACTTGTAACCCCAGCTGGGTTACTTGGTCCGTGAGGGCCCGCTGACCCATTTCCAGCTTTTGATTGATCTTCTCCTGGTTGGTTATATATTGAGTCAAGAGAGACTCAACCGGGGAGACGGCCCTTTGTTGGCCATACTGCTGCTGCTGCTGGATTGGCTGCTGATTCCTGGGGGCATAAAATTGTTGCTGAGGTTGCTGCTGATATTGTTGCTGCTGAATCTGACTCTGCTGCGGCCTAGCCGGCTGATATGTTTGTTGCTGCGGCTGCTGAGGCGGCGAGGGCTGGAATAGTGCCCGGTAACCAAAGTTAGGGTGGTTCCTATTGTTTGGAGAGTAGGCCGGGTTGGAATTGGTTCTTGGCGGGTACGGCGCATTTCCCGTGGGGTTGTAAAATAGTGCGCTCGCCTGATCCAACGGTGGTGAGATGTCACCACCGTCGAATTCCCCAAAGAATTCGGATTCTACCGCTGAAATCTGCTGTGTACCGGCCCCACCGGCTCCTACCATTAGTGCGGAGATCTGGGTCGAAAGCAAGTCGAACTTGCTTGAAAGTTTTTTGACGTCCTCGACTCTGTGTATACCCCCAGACCTGGGTGTGGCTCTCTCGTCACACCACCGCTCATTGTTGGATGCCATATTTTCCAGAATATGTCCGGCATCTTCCTCGCTCCTTGACATGAAGGAACCCCCAGCCATGGCGTCCATAGAGGATTTCAGGTCATCCCTCAACCCATTGTAGAACAGATTAATAATCTGCCACTTCGGAAGCTCATGGTGAGGGCATCTTCTTTGCATCTCCTTGTATCTCGTTCAAGCTTCATGCAAGGACTCGTGGCTAGCATGGGAGAAGGAGGAGATCTCACTCCTCAACTTCATGGTCTTCCCCGGAGGAAAGAACTTTGTCAGAAAAGCGTTGGAGAGCTTCTCCCAGGTATTGAAAGTGTTGGGGTCCTTCCCCCTTAGCCATTGATTGGCTTTGTCTCGCAAAGAGAAGGGGAACAGCTTCAGACGGATCGCCTCAGTCGTGACACCATTAATCCGGAAGGTGTCACACTTCTCCAAGAAGGAGTCTAGATGCTCGATCGGGCTCTCCATGGGTGCACCCGCAAACTGATTCTGCTGGATCCATGTCACCAAAGACGGTTTTAGCTCAAAGCTTTGGGCCGCAATAGCTGGAGAACGGATGGCTGAAGTGGACTCGATAGATGGCATCGAGTACTCCAACAGGGACTTGTGAGGCGGGGTGTTCTTCTCCATGGATTCGGGATCCTCTCTTCTTCGCTTCTCGGTGGCCAAACGCCTAAGGGTGGCGTTAATCTCTGGATCAACGGGAATCAAGTCGTCGAGACTTCTTGAACTCCTGCGCATGAAAAACAACAAACACCTGTGAAGCGACAAGTGGGAAAGAAACAGATAAAATAAGAAATAAAGATAAGAAAAATAAAAAGGAAAAAGGAGAATGCGAAAATTATCGCGATGTGGGGATGAGAGCTAGACACTAGGGTTCAAAAGATCCTAAAATAACAAGCACGTTGCCTCCCCGGCAACGGCGCCATAAACTTGACGTGTGCCCCGGCTTGCTATCCGCAAATGTCCGGGGGACCCGCGTGGGGGTTTAGAAATTTGTAACCGCAAGCGCACGGTGCTGTAGTGTGGCTTGGGGGTCGAACACAGGGAGGCTAGGATGTGCTTGTGTCAAGGAGGACCAAAATCACCCCGTGGGCGAGCTAGCCCGAATCGGTCGATGGTTGTCACGGAAAGGAATGAAGGGTATGAATAATAAGAAAATAAACCCGGGACTTTGGTTTCCACTCCAACGAGCGACTCTCGCCGATACGGCCTACGGGTAGGATGGCGATCGGAATTAGGGTCTAATGGTGGGACGTTGCCTCTGAAAGTGGTACCCGGCATCCCATGGGCCCGATATTCCGGTCGGTGCCCAGGATGATACACCGGACTTCCCGGATTCGATCAGTGGGTACTCCTGTGTCCATTAACACTGATCGATTTCGGGAGCACTAAGCTCGCAACGATAACTCCCAACGTCTCATCCTGCCGCTCCCGCGTGCTTGGATTCGGCGTCTACGCTAAGGGCGTGAGCTATGGCTAGGGAGTCAACCGCCAAGTTTATTCCCCCTTGGCCCAACGGTCAAAGGCGGTCTTTTTCCCGCCGATGACAATGAAACACCCCACGTAACCTTTAGATTCCTAATCCCTATCGATTTCCTAACCCTATGGACGCATCGGGAAGAGCCCCTGAAGGGGTTTCCACCAAAATCCCAGATTTGGAAACTACTCACAAAAATTCATTAAAAAGCGATCTAAATGAAAATGAACCGTTGGAATCATAATCAGACGATTGGAATGCGGAAGTAATAGAGTAATTAAGACAATACTAAAATTTGAGAAAGATCCGAAAACTTACAAAAGAACAGTAATTACAGCCGTCACAATGGGAGAAAACAGTAAAAACTAGCAGCTCCCTCGTTTCTGGAACCCTAGGGGTTCTATTTATAGACTCTCGTATCACCCGATCGGTTGACAAGTCAACCGATCGGGTGATCCGTTACAGATAATGAACAAAAAACGGCGAGCTTTCACCCGGTCATGTGAACCGGTCGGGTGAGTTCTAGGAGTGACCGGTTGGATCTTGGCGCCATCGGGTAAAGGGATCGGTTGGGTGCCCGTGTCTTCAGCTCCTCAGCATCAGCTACAGATGAACCGATCGGGTGAGAGTCACCCGTTCGGTTGAAATTTTGCTCGAAAAGACAGAGAACATGCCCCAGTTGAACCGGCCTGTGAACCGGTCGGGTGACTTTCACTTGAGCTCCGACTGAGACCGGGTGGTGCACGCGTGCATCACCCGATCGGTTGGAGATGACCAACCGACCGGGTGAGGGGCTGAAAGATGTATTCTTTGTCGTTTGACCCCCTGGATCACGCGTGACTCCTCCCGTTGCTCCGGGGACTTGAGATATTGTCGTTAAACATCCCCTACGCGGTCAATCTCCTGTAAACATGGAGAAACAAAGAAAAGTGAAAGAAAACGAGAAAATACGAGAAAACGAATAAAAGACGGCGGAAAACATGGAGAAACACAAAAGAAAACGTGCGTGAATATATGAAATATAAACGCACGTCATTGCATTCAGAGGGGGACCAAGGGGACGCTCATCATCAGGTGGAAGTGTGACACGAAAGTGGCGAAAAACAAGAGTCAACAAGCACGGATATGTGATATGCGCAGACTTCGTGGACTTCCGGATACACTCGAAAGAATCCATCTTATTGAGTATGATCCGGGCCCAGTTAATCTCGCTTCCCATAAAGATGGCATAGATCAACTTCAGAAATGGCTGGGAAGGCAAAGAAGAGGAGCCGTACTTAGGAAGTAAGCACGACTTCAAGATCAAGTTCAGGACCCAGCCATTGGGCTTGAATGACTTAGAGGGGACGCCAATCATGGTAGGAGGAATCTCATGGAAGATCTCAGAAAGGATGACCTGATCGAGTGAAGAGATGTCATCAACGGAAATATCTGAAGGGAGGAGGCCAGACGACGAGCAACCGATCAACTCTCCTAAGATTTCTACCGTGAGGACTATCGGAGTCCCCAAGACAGTAGTCTCAATCGAGTGGGTCACGTTGTACTGACCCCAGATCCTAATCGCGTAGAAAAGCTTCACTAGGCGAGGGTAGGGATGTGGATTCGCCTTAGGGTCATACCGAAGATAATCGATAAGACCCGAAGAAGACAGAAGATCTGCAAGGCCAAGGAAGTTATAAAACTGCATGAAATGCTCCAGAAGCAGCGAACAGTGTTCGATACGGTTGTAAGCTGCGAGACACAACGGGTCGTCGCGACACAACGAGATATCGACACCGCCCACTGGCATCAGAGCCTTTCCCTTAGGCTGACGAGTAGAAGTACGGGGTCGATAGCTAGACTCAGGTTGCCTAGGAGGAGGAGACGGATCCCTATGGGTCTCGGTCTCGGGTATGTACTCGGTGTCAGAATCCGTAGGTGTATGAAAAGAGGAGGGAGACACAGTTTGCTTCGTAGGCTTGGGTTTGGGCTGAGATTGGGCTCGAGGCTTGGCGGTCGTCGTCCTCTTCTTCTTAAGAGGAGGCGAAGATGACGAAGGATGTGTAGTCTTCGATCGGCGTTTGGGTGGGGTTCGTGAAGGTTGATTGGGATCCGTAGGAGTAGGTTCAACGGTCATAGGCGAAGGGCTCGTAGGACGGATCGGGATTCGTGTTCTTGCCATAATCGAAGCAAGACACGACGCAATCAACACAAGAGATCGAAGAAGACAACCCTAAACAAACCCTAGAAGCCGAAATCGATTGAAGCTAGAGGAAACCCTAACCCTAGACAGCTAGAAAATGAACCCTAGTGAGCTAGGAGAGAGGTTAGAACAAACCCTAGGGGAGATCGACGGAGAAACAGCCGGAGATAGGTCGGAGAACGATCAGAGAGGGAGTGGAAGACCAAGGGATTTTCGGGGGTTTTGAGTTGGAGAAGAAAAAGATCGACTAGAATGGATTTAAGTCGAATAGATGTGTTTTTAATCGATCGGAAGCTCAAAAGACGCAACAGTCCCCGTCACAATTAGTCGGTCACAGTTCAAGCACTTACCGACTAGATCACGATCTAGTCGGTCGGTCAATGAGCTTGAACCGACTAGTTGTAAACAGTAACTGAAGCCAAAAAATCCTGACAAGAATTAGTCGGTCTAAGCTCATTCACTGACCGACTAGAACTGAATCTAGTCGGTCGGCCAATGTACTTGGACCGACTAATAGAGTCCAAAAATTTTAGAATTTGAAATTTTGATTTCTCTCCTAATCGCACTTGGACGAAACATCGTAATACTCTCATTAATCATTATACTACCCCATTAAACATCGAAAATCTGAAATTTGACGTTTACGAACAAATCGAGCGAAAATTCCGAAAATTCAACAAAAATCCAGAAAATTCAATATATCAAGCATGTGCAAATATAACGAAATTGAATAGCATGCAAATCCTAAATCTCGGATTCACCCATAATCCCCAATTCTCGACGTAACCGCACAAAGGAGTCTTCCTTTAGGGGTTTCGTGAAAATATCGGCGATTTGCTTCTGGGTTTCAACGTACACTAATATGATGTCCTTTTTAGCAATATGATCATCTAAGAAATGGGGACGGACATCTATGTGTTTCAAACGGGAATGGTGTACCGGGTTCTTAGAGAGATATATTGCACTTTGGTTGTCCACTATGATAGGGCAAGTATCACAGTTTATACCAATGTCTTTAAGTGTGTGTCTCATCCAAAGAACTTGAGCACACGCGGCACCGGCGGCAATATATTCCACCTCGATGGTTGAAAGTGATACGGAATTCTGCTTCTTGGAAAACCAAGAGACAAGAGAATTTCCTATAAAATGGCAAGTACCACTAGTACTTTTCCTGTCGGATTTGCATCCCGCATAATCTGTGTTACTATATGAGATTAACTCATATGTGCTAGATTTTGGATAAAGTAATCCAAAATCAAGTGTATAACTTAAATAACGGAAAATACGTTTTACCGCTACTAAGTGAGATTCCTTAGGTTGAGACTGATAAGGAGCACATACACATACGGCAAACATAATATCAGACCTACTTGCGGTAAGATAAAGTAAACTACCTATCATACCTCGATATAGACGAATGTCTACATCTTTACCGCACGTATCCTTATCAAGATGCGTAGTCGTGCTCATTGGAGTCTTCTTCCCGGAGGCATTCTCTATTCCAAATCGCTTTAGCAACTCCACCGTATACTTCGTTTGGTGGATGAAGATTGCATCGTTCATTTGGTGAATTTGGAGACCTAAGAAATATTTGAGCTCACCCATGTGGCTCATCTCAAATTGATCCTTCATCACATTAGAAAACTCTTCGCAAAGAGCAAAGTTAGTAGCACCGAAAATGATATCATCAACATATATTTGAACTAAAATTATATCATTATTCGAATACTTAACAAATAATGTGGAATCAACTTCTCCCATTTTAAAACCCAAATCCAAAAGAAAATTCTTTAAACGGTCATACCAAGCTCGAGGAGCTTGTCTCAAACCGTAAAGTGCTTTCTTAAGTTTGAAAACATGATTTGGAAATTTTTCATTTATAAAACCTGGAGGTTGAGAAACATAAACTTCCTCAACAACATCTCCGTTTAAAAACGCACTTTTTACATCCATTTGAAATAATTTAAAATCCTTATGGCATGCAAAAGATAACAATAATCTAATTGATTCTAATCTAGCTACCGGAGCAAAGGATTCTTCGAAATCGATACCTTCCTCTTGCCGATAGCCTTGAGCTACTAACCGAGCTTTGTTCCAGACGACGACTTGGTTTTCGTCGGTCTTGTTCTTGAAGATCCACTTTGTCCCTATGACGGTGTGGTTCTTCGATGGCAATGGAACAAGCTCCCAAACTTCATTCCTCTCGAATTGAATGAGTTCCTCCTCCATGGCTAAGATCCAAGCACCATCTTCGCACGCTTCATTAACATTCTTTGGCTCTATCGAGGAGGCAAAGGCACAATGAGCGAAGTAGTTGACTTGCGATCTCGTCTTGACACTATCATGGATATTGCCAATGACTTGCTCATGAGGATGGTCACGAACGGTATGAAGCCGTTTGGGGATTCCCTGATCACTAGGAACATTCTCAACAACTTCATTAGTCGGGTTAGTATCAATAGAATCAATAGAATTAGAATTACCAATTGAATCACATAAGACATCCATAGAGTCATCATCATTAGTAATTCTAGTTGGAACAAATCCTTCATTAAATGAAACATGAAGCGATTCCTCGATCGTTGAGGTTCGTTTGTTGTATATCTGATAGGCTTTGCTACGTGAGGAATATCCAACAAAAATCCCCTCATCGGATCTTGGATCGAATTTGTCCAAACTACCATACGTGTTTTTAATAAAACATTTCGAACCGAAAACACGAAAATGTTTAACTTGAGGCAATCTACAAAACAACAATTCATAACAAGTTTGTTTAGTGCCGGGCCTCAAAAGTATTCTATTAAACACATAGCAAGCGGTATGTACCGCTTCTGCCCAAAATTGATGGCCAAGTTGGCTATCATCAAGCATAGTGCGAGCACATTCCACTAGCGTCCTATTCTTTCTCTCAACTACACCATTTTGAGGAGGTGCACGAGGGAAAGAGAAGGTGTGTGTAATACCAACTTCATCACAAAATGTCTCACCATGATCACTACGAATAGTGACAATGGTGGTTCCAATGAGATTTTGTACTTTCTTGACAAAAATTGTGAAGTTTTCAAAAGCATCATTTTTATTACACAATGAAAATACCCAAGTAAACCTAGAAAAGTCATCAACGATGACAAGTCCATATCATGCATTTCCTAATGAAGCAACTCTAGTTGGCCCAAATAAATCTAGATGTAATAGCTCTAGTGGCCGCTTAGAAGAAATGCTTTTCTTAGGTTTAAAAGACGATTTTGGAAGCTTATCTCGTTGACACGAGTCACAAAAGCTTTTCTTTTGAAAGACTAGCTTAGGGAAGCCTCTAATAGAATTTAACTTGGAAAGCTTAAATAGTGTTCCAAAGTTCAGATGACCAAAACGTCGATGTCATAAGTGTTGTTCACTTGTGTTGGCAATTAGACATTGTTCATGTGATCTTGGAAGATCAAGGATGTATATATCCTTGTGGCGTGTGCCGGAAAATAATACAGCATTAGTATTTTTATTCAAAATATGGCACATTCCTTTCACAAAGCTAACTTTGTAACCTTTGTCACAAAGTTGGCTTATTGAAATAAGATTGTGGTTTAATCCTTTAACAAGGTAAACATCACATATTAGGGGTTTAGAAGGATTACCCACTTTACCAACACCTATGATGGTTCCGCTCTCATTTCCTCCAAAGACGACGTGGTTTCCATTTGCAATGGGCACCACTCCGGAGAGCAATTGAGCGTCACTCGTCATGTGTTTTGAACACCCGCTATCGAGTATCCAATTATTCTTGGAGCCAAATTTTGATTTGTTGCTCCGTTTCTTTCTCTTGAGTACCTAAAGATAGACAATATCGTATCATGGTACCCAAGGTCATTGGGTCCAAAGGATTAGACCTTTGGAAGCCAAGTCCAATTGGACTTAGACTTTCTCACATAATTATCACTATGCACGACATTCGAAAAATAAGCATTCATGTAAACTTGTTTTTCATTCATGCTTGTGTCCTTTGGGCTCCAAATTGTGAAGATTTTGGGAGCCCTCATCCTATTGGGTGCATGCATGCGTTGTTGATTTCTACGTGATGCATGACGTGGATAGGCATAAGGAACATGATGAAATGGTGCATTATGAGAATTATTCATACGATGATGTGTGTGAACAAATGCATGTGGAGGAACACGTGCATGAGGGTGTCTCACATGGTGTGCACGTGCCCGTGAACGTGTAGCATAGAAATCATCATATGTGTGAGCCGGTGGAGTAGGACGTGTGTTCCTACGTGGCATATTATTTGTGTATATATAAGCATGACCCTTCTTTGGAGGTCCACCCAACGTGGGTTTCTTTCCGAAAGAGGGTGTGAACGAGGTGGAAGCACCATTGGTAGATGAACTACCAATAGAGTGTTTGCTACCACTCGTTGAGTCACCGGAAGTTGGCCTAACAAAGGTAGTGACCGATTTGGATGAACTTTCCATCGTATATCCCAAGCCAATTTGGTGGTTGCCCGGAAGTAAGTCATTTAGGATGTTATCCAAATGGTCCTTACCTTTATTGAATTTGTTAATTCGGCCTAATGTGCTCTCATATTTCTCGGTGAGAGAACGCAAAGAAGCATCCAAAGTGGATACTTGCGATGTGAGCACATAAACACGAGATTTGAGATTTTCATTCTCAATACTCAAAGTCGAGTTTTGAGAAGTCAAATCCGCTATCTTGTGTTCCCCGGATCCTCAATGCTACCATGTTCAAGTTGAGACTTGAGATTTACAATCTCATTCTTCACCTCTTCAACAACGGTGTCGTTGTTGGTGATGATAGTTTTAGGCGAGGTTTGGATGCTAGCTAAATCATCTTTTACTTTAGTATATCTATTTACTAGCTTGGTGTGCTTAGACCATAGTTGCTCATTAGCATTTCTAAGGTCATCCATGGTTACCTCATCGCCTTCGTTGTCGCTATCATCGGAGGAAGATCCTTGTCCATTTTCCTTTCTAGCCATGAAGCACATGTGTGCTTGCTCCACTTGCTCATCATCCGACTCTCCACTTGAGGAATCCTCGGAGTCGGAGAATGTCCCGACAAGCCCCTTTTTGTACCCTTTCTTGTACTTCTTGGACTTGTCGAACTTCGGTGCCTTACACTTCTCCTTGTGCTTGTTTTGAGGACACTCCGCTTTCATGTGTCCGGGCTTGTTGCATTGAAAACACAAAGGAGAGGAGGCGTTAGAAGAATTAAACTTCGATTTGTTTTTGAAGTTACCTTTCCGGAAGAACCGGTTGAACTTCTTGGCCATGAGTGCCATGGACTCCAAGTCCAACTCGTTTTTCGAGTTTTCATCATCGGTCGATGTGGAAGTTAATGCAGCGGCCTTGAAAGCAATAGCCTTCTTCTTTGGCTCGTCTTGCTTTAGGTAGGACTTCATCTTGTCCTGCAACTTCATCTTGCTATCTTTGCGTACCTCATATGACATCAAAGTACCCATTAGTTGAACAACCGTATAGGTTTTCATATCATTACCTTCCTCGATGGCGAAGGTCCGCTTCTCCCAACAAGAAGGAAGTCCATCGATTATCTTCGAGACTTTCTCCTTTTGGGTGTAGGTTTTCCCAAGAGCCTCCAACTCGTTTGTGATGTCGACGAAGCGAGCATAATACTCCTTCATCTTCTCACCCTGTAGCATATGAAATAACTCGTAATCTTTATTAACTACTACGAGTTTATAGTCTCTTACCCTACTTGTTCCTTCATGCAAGATGAGGAGGGAGTTCCATATTTGATATGCACTCTTACATGTGCATATCTTATTGAAATCCTCGGGCTCCAAAGCGCATTGCAAGGCGTTCATTGCCTTGGCATTGCTTACCTCTGCGGCGACCTCCGCGGTAGTCCATTTCTCGAAATCTTCTTCGGCGGGCTCGACATACTCCTTCATCGTGGCCCTCCATAATGAAGCACTCCGGAGGAAAGTTTCCATCCGGCATTTCCAGTACCCGTAGTTGGTACCGTTGAAGAATGGAGGCCTCGTCGAGGAGTGTCCTTCCATCACCAAAGACGCTCCTTCACGATTCTTGAAGGTGCTATAGTCGGAAGGTGGACGAACGGTCTTGTTGTCATTGGTAGACATAGCTATAGACTTGGCTCTGATACCAAATGTAATGCCCTGCTAAGCTACTGCACAAGTACTAGAGGGGGGTGAATAGTACTTTAAAATAACTAAGAGGATAATTCCTAATTATCTTGCAAACTCTACCAAACAATGCGGAAATGCGGAAATGTAAATGTTAGACAACAAAGAAACAATCGCAAACAAGCAATATTACTGGGTTCGGATCCACCCAAGTCTCCCCGACTTGTTCCCGGTGATCCTACGTCCCAACCACCCGGATCCCCTCCGGATACTTGAGTTAGAAACCATAACTCAAGATTTCCACTATGAAATACTTGTGAAGAACCTTCACCAAGTCAAATCATACACAAAGGAAATTGTGACTCCCACAACCCGGGATCACAAACACACTCTCACAACCGAGAGTGAAACACTTACAATATGAAAGTAAATGAAATAGAAATTGCTTACCAACAAAATCATATGCCTTGAGTAAAACTTACGATTTAGGGCAAAACGGATTTTGGGGAAGATGAAGAGGCACCAAACCCTAGCTCCAAGATGTAGATCAGTGATGGAGAGCTATGAGGTTGTTGGTGACCTAGGATCAAGCACTTGGCTTGGAAGGCTCACAATCAATGAATCTCTCTTTTGAAATAAGAGTGAGAAGAGATTCAAGATTGAAAATGAATGAGCTTTAATGATATGGAATGATTTCTCTTTGATCTCTAAACTTCTCTTAATATCAGCCTTTTTGTGCAATGAATGCAGCTCAACAAGTATATATAGGTTAGAGGAAAGAGAGAGAAAAATGTTTCAATTAATGCTCCAACGGCTCTATTCTGAACCAAACTAGTCGGTCAAAGAACAACCACTGACCGACTAGTTCATCAACTAGTCGGTCGGTCAATCAACATGAACCGACTAAGTGGTGAACAGGGAATAGGTCGAAGTTCAGACAAACAGAACTAGTCGGTCAAAGAACACTTGCCAACCGACTAGTTTCACAACTAGTCGGTCTGTGAGTCAACTTAGACCGACTAAGAGATAAAACACAAAGTCTGAGAACAAATAGAATTAGTCGGTCCAAGAACAAAAGTTGACCGACTAGTTCATCAACTAGTCGGTCGCCAAATGAACATAGACCGACTAACGACAAACAGTAACTTGGCATGTACAGTAGAAGCTTAACTAGTCGGTCTAAGAAGGATCACTGACCGACTAGTTCACAAACTAGTCGGTCGGTGAGTCAACGTAGACCGACTAACTGTAAACAGTAAAGAGCTATGATTTGAGAAGGAAAACTAGTCGGTACAAGAAGCATTACCGACCGACTAGATCACCATCTAGTCGGTTGGTTCTTCTTCTTGAACCAACTAACATGCACAAGAAGTCGTGAAACAAAGCGTGATGCATCGGGAAAGTTAGTATGGACTTCTTACAAGTTCTTAGCTCTAAGATAGGAGTGTTATGAAGATTAAAACGTAAGACCTACTCAAGGCTTAACATTCTATGGAACGAAGCTAAAAGACTATAAATAAAACTTAACGAACCGTCTTCGAAAGCTTCGATCCGAATCTTCATGACTTCTAAAATGGTCCAAAAGCTTCAACGAAGCTTTAGGCATACGATCACGTGCTTTGAGAAGTCTCGAGACGTCGCTTTGGATGTTCAAATGGGTTTGGCGACGATCTCCATAACTGTGCTCACAAAGAGTTAGTTTACGATATATTTATGTTTGTTCATCATCCAAAACCAAATCCTGGGAGTCCAATATCCAACATATGCTTCGAGAAAGTTAGTATGGACTTCTTACAAGTTCCTAGCTCTAAGATAGGAGCGTTATAAAGATTAAAACGTAAGACCTACTCAAGGCTTAACATTCTACGGAACGAAGCTAAAAGACTATAAATAAAACTTAACGAACCATCTTCGAAAGCTTCGATCCGAATCTTCATGACTTCTAAAATGGTCGAAAAGCTTCAACGAAGCTTTAGGCATACGATCACGTGCTTTGAGAAGTCTCGAGACGTCGCTTTGGATGTTCAAATGGGTTTGGCGACGATCTCCATAACTGTGCTCACAAAGAGTTAGTTCACGATATATTTATGTTTGTTCATCATCCAAAACCAAATCCGGGGAGTCCAATATCCAACAATCAGCTCTCCTTCTTCTTCGTGCATCTGCTTGACCGAGTCGCCTGGGAAATCCTGAGCTTCTTCTTGCAGCTTCTCCTCCTCTGCTGGCAATCTCCTCTACTCCTCCCATAGACTTCCAAAACTCGACGAACTCCTGTAGAGCTACGCCAACTGGCTTCATGGTATGCCGGATGTGTCCATATCCAAAATGGGTCTCGAATCACTCCAAAATCCATGAAAATCCATAAAACTCTATGAAACTCGAATATGGCATTAGAATTGCAATATCGTAGGAAAATACGGGATTTGGATGCGAATATGATATGAAATGCAATGGAATGATGCTATGAAAAGATGGAAAATATGGACACATCAACCCTGTGGAGCAGCATGACATTCCGATACTTATGAATGTGTGACCATGGGTCGCCTCTGCCATCATAAGCTGGTAGAGCAGGGAGCCTTAACTTAGGGAGAGGAGGAGTGGAGATGATATTCTCCTTCAGAGGGGGCTTCCGAATCGTGGATTGGACCAGTAGGGATCCTCCTACCCTGGGTTGCATATAGTTGGCTCCCGAGGATAGGTTTGGAATCTCTTCTCTCCTCACGAATCCACCTGCAGGATTCAGAGGGTTATAACTAGGGGGAGCCCCATATATTACATGATCTAGGATGATGCGGGCTGCTGCCCGGTTATTTGTGGTGTCTGTGACGTCCTCCACCAGGACGTTGTTCGCTCTCGGCTTCTCCTTCGGACCTTCGATCGGTCCAGCGTTGCTGGGTCCAGCTGTCATAGCTTCTGGATTGCTTTGGGATGTCAAGCTGGTTAACTATTGCCACAGACGGCACCAAACTATTAAGGCCAAAATTGACCGAGACAGTTGTCAAGCTGACGTAGACTCGAGATGCTAAGTCTGAGCCTCATCAGCAGTTGGAGTGGGACCCTCGGTTGGAAGAACCAGGGTCGAGTGATGGTAGTTGGAGATGATGCGACGTTTGATCGACATTCGAGCAATAGTTATGTCGATTGTTTGAGGCTGGGAAGCTCGACGTCGACCTTCGATGTTGGATGATAACCATCGATCTGCACCACAGGGACTCGTTAGAGGGGTCGGATCTGGGTTCTGATCCAAATACCCTCCAATGCTTAAGTTAGTATGGAACTTAAGGGAAAGAGTGAGCTTGGTGCAGCTGAGATAGACCCACAGAGTTTCGTCTCAGGACTAGCTGCACAAGCTCGAATGTATAAGAAGTGTAGGTTGAGAAAGTAGAGTTCTATGTCTTAGACCTCGTACCTTGGAAATGGGACCCTTTCCTCTATGTATAGACGTTCAGAGTTCCTTTGGAGACGTTGGGATGATAACGGCCGCCTATAATGGGGCCACGATCTTCACCATTAATAGGAATAAATGTTGAGCACGTCCCCAAGATTCATGAGCCTGCCTTTAATCCCACGTTCGAGTGAAGTGGACTCAACGGTCAACCAACCATTAGGCTTTGACTGAGTCAGTATCGGGCTTCTGAGGTGGGCCTTGCGGGCCATAATCATTTGCCGACCGAGTTATCTTGAGTGCCGGTCCAATGACTCAACAGAACCTTATCACCTTCGCAAGCTCTTTGGTTATATGGCCGGGAGCTAAGGCTCTCGCAGACTGACGAAGCATAACGACGAAGGAACTGTGGCGATCTTCTCGAGCTCTTCGGTTATACGGCCGTGAGTCAAAACTCTCGTGGACCGACGAAGCTTAACGACGAAGATGCGACCTTATCCACCTTCACTATTGTTAAGGCCAAAATGATCGATACAGTTGTTGGGCAGATGAGGACGCTTCCGTTGGATCGATCCTTCGTCGGCTGAGAGATGGGACTTATGAACGAGCGTCTCCGGGTCGAGGGTGCTAGGATCAGACTCCACGGATGGATGTTTCCCTAGCTTCACGATATCTCCATAATCCCGCAACCTGAGAAAATCGTTAGGGGATCGGGGTTGGGGCCCGACTGATCCCCCTCCGATGCTCAAGTTAGTTTCTATTAGATGAAAAACAATAATGTAAGATGAAGAGGAAGATCTTAGAGTGAGGGATGAGAGCGTATATTTTGTGTGGTACTTAGCCATTCTTGGAGATCTCCCGTAGTAGAATCTGGCCTCCTCCTTTGATTTGTCCTCCTCCCTTTTATCTCTCCACATTTTCCATTTAATCACCCGTCTTAATGGCCATAACGACCACCATAATTATAGGCCATTAAAGTGGATTCATAGGATTAGCTACCCCATGAATATAGCCCTTAATTCTCTCATTATTGGCCAATTATGTGAGCCATGATGATAAGGTTGACTCATTCAAACCATGAGTAATGGGTCATGTGGCAGATTTAACTCGGTAAGGATTGACTTCCATTGGGCGGGGCACGGGGCTATTGGACAGAGGTGTACCATCCTTAGTGGGCCTTGCTCTTCATGTAGAAATTATCTACTTGCAAAATGGGCTGAGCCCATGTATTCAACAGCTAGCTCTTCGGTTATACGGTCGGGAGCTAAGGCTCTCGCGAACCAACAAAGCTTAACACCGAAGATAATTTTCTAAGTCCTTAATGGCCGATCTATATAAATGAGCAATTGCTTTAGCTGATCTACTTGTCCAACTGGGGCAATTTATTCACATCTCTCGACCACAATCATCATCATGATTGAACTTGTTGCGGGTTAAAATCCGCTAACAATGAATTTGTATTAAAATGGAAATCACGGTTACAATGATTACAAGTGTTTGGGGTGTAGGCGAGGCTAATCACGCATTCGAGAGCACTTTGAGGAGGAAGATCTCAAGGTCACCCATTGTTTGGTGAAGGTCACACGTTAATTGGAGAAGGTCGCCGCGGGTTGCTTCGACCACTGCTAGCTGTGGCGAGCTTCCTGCAAGAAGAACAACTCATCAGGAAGGCTCGGTTGGCTGCCAACCGAGAGCCTCTCCGATGCTTAAGTCAGTTGATGACTATTTGGAGAATGTCTGACATGTTGGGTGATCTCAGAGGTAGATCGACACTCACATGACGGACTTGTGTGGAAGGCCTGAATATATGGAGGATATTCCACCTTGAATATAAATAGAAGTGTTATGATATCTTACTCTTTAGCCAACCCTTTTGTCGTTGGAGGATAGGGTGTATTTATAGGCTGTTGAAGTCGATTGCTTTAGCTGAGCTGGCAGTGTCAGGGTGTCAGAAGGTCAGTCGAGGATGTCAGAGTCGAAACTGTTAGGAGCGCAATTGTCAGGCTGTCAGGCATGAAACTGTCATGCACGCAATTGTCAGGCGTGAAACTGTCAGGCTGTCAGGCGTGAGACTGTCAGACATATTTGGGGCGGTTCGCCTCCATCTTGAAGTCTCAAGTCCTTTTTTGGCTGTGATTCTTCTGGGCGGAGAGTTAGGTGAGCTAAATTTAGGGTGAGCTACCTTTGGGGCGAGCTGGCGTAGATCATGTGCGATCAGCCGGATGGATCCTCCCTTTGGTTCGGTTGACAAGTTTACCGCTTTGTATGTGCAGGCTGCTCTGAGCCTCGGTAAGCTTCTCTAAGCATCGACGAGCTTCTCTAAGCCTCAGCGAGCTTCTTTAAGCCTCAGCGAGCTTCTCTAAGCCTTGGTGAGCTAGTTCTCATCAAGGAGATTCGGCGGGCTATTTACTTGGATTTTGATCATATGGGCCTTAATCGGCTGAGTCAATCTTAAGGTCGTAACAAAACTCGAGAGACAAGGGCAATTGTTACGTGTAAAATATCGCACTAAATGAACTTGGGCTATTGGACGTCTCCCATAAATTTAAGGAGGCCAAGAGTAAATAATACCAAGGGTCAAGAAGACCAAGAGCTAAGGAGACCAAAGGGTGGAAGTTGTCTCATGCAATTCTTCATTAAAACCAATCCATCAATGATCAAACTCTTCATATTCTACATAAATGAAGCATGCCAAGGGTCTTCAACATTAAGGCCATTTATTTGGGAGGCGAAGAGGCATCATCAATAGGCCTTAGCCATCCTACTCTTATAAAAGGAGCTATCTCCAAGAGAAAGGGGAGGGAAAAATACCACAAGAGGTAATCTAAACCCCAATATTTTAAAATCCACATTATTTTAGTCCCAGAGGCCAACTTAAGCATTGGAGGGGGGCATGGGTCGGACCCAAGCCCGACCCCCCTAATGAGTTGTTCATTCTGCAGACAAACAGACAGTTCATCAGCAAAAAGCTCGTCAGAAGATAGTTCGTCAGCAAATAGCTCGGCAGAGCTCGCCAGCAGATAGTTTGTCCCCATCCAGGAAAGTTCGTCGTCATCCAGGATAGTTTGTTAACATCTAGGATAGTTCGTCACCTTGGAGGCAATTCGTCATCCCGGAGATAGTTTGGATCGCCATCCTATAGATAGATCGTCAGATCGTCGCCCAAGAGATAGATCGCCCGATCGTCGTCCCCATGGATGAGATAGATCATCAAATAATAGATCGTCAAATCTTCTATCCATCATCGTCATCCTCACAAAAAATACGAAAGCTCGATAAGTCTTCCTTTAATCAATGCTGTCACTTACAATCATTGTAACCTTGATCCTTGTTTCGGGGTGTTTGCTCACCACGGTTTAATAGTCTTGAGGGTCGGAGGGCAACACGGTCGTGGGAGACATATGCGTCCTCTGGGATCGGATAGAGGCACGTTCGCTTGGTTGGGAATGCACGGATCCGTGCATCGGTATCCCAAAGGGCAGCTTCAAGAGAGCGACGGCCTCCTCGAGTGGGGAAGCGAACGAGCTCGGGGTCGAGATCGCTCGGCTCCGGTGGATGGAGCGTCGAGGGGCAGCCTCGGCGGGGTGAAGTCTTCTTGACCTGTGTGGGCGAGAAAGCTCATCAGGGGGGTCGGACCTTGGTTCCGACTAAGTCCCCTTCGATGCCTAAGTCAGATATGATCTGAGTGATGCCCGGTGGGATCGAGTGCGGTTCACGGAGAGACCGACGCCCGAATCCGCAGGCCGGGCTATGGAAGAGAATTATGAGGTGGAAAACAAGGTTGTATGAGGAAGAATACCTGAGTGTAGAGTATTCAGAATTCGATCCTTCGTCTTTCGATCTTCGGGTCTTTTGTAGGGATTGAACCTCTCACGTCCCCCTCGTCCTCCCCCATCTTTCCCCAAGCATCCACCACTTTGATCGTCACTTGATGGGTCATCAAGGTGGACGTAATGGGGCTCTTGAATGGTAATGAAGGTGGGTGCAATTCGGGGGACGGTTTCCTTAACCTACAATGGTCAGCGATTCCCTCCACGTAGGTCAAGGGGCCGCCATGGCCCGAGTCCTTCGAGGGGCCCTTAGGCTGGGGCCTAATCCCGTCATGGCCCATGGGCTCGAATCGTGGGCTCGGCACGTTCCGTCTTAGCCCATTTTGGGAGGATCGTATCAATTACCCACATCGTTCGGGTCGTTCGGATTGTGACGGCTCGGTCCGAGAGATGTGATTCGTGTGGATCTGATGGGTGCGTCAGTCGAGGCGACACATTAAATGAAAACCATCATGTGATGTCATGCTGGAATTCTCCCGTGCTTAAGGAGCGGGATTCGAAGTGCCGCCTTCTGCAAGATGCCGCCACACGTCCCCCTTTGAACGCTTGGATTCGAAGTTGCTTTCCATATAAAACTCTTGGGGTTCGGATCTCTTTTTTGATGTTTCCTGATTTGGCTCCTGCTCTCCCCTGGTTGGCGAGTCCCTCTTCGCTCTCTCTCTTTCAACGTTCTCTTCTTCGAATTTTGCAAGGTAATCCCCTTCTCTTGCTCATGCTTTCGGTTTATTCCATTGGCGATGGCATTGAGGATAGGGTCTCCGTTGTCTAGGCCTGGCGGCTCCTCTGAGCCCAGGTTGCCCTCTGACAAGGTCAAGGGTTTGCTACTTGCGGATTCGGCCCAACGAGGGTATCATTCTGGAATTGGAGAGTCCGGTGTCCCTTCGATGATCATCAAGTCGGCCTCCACCGTCTCCTATTCCACCGTCGAAAGAATTAGGAAGGAATACCTCACTCACCCGTACGGTGTTCGGGTGCCCTTTACAGATGAGAGGATATGTTTCCCTAGGAACCACGAGGTCGGGGTGTATGTGGAGATGTTCCAGACGGCACTTTGCTTTCCCCCTCCATCCTTTCATCATTCGGGTCCTGGAATTCTTGGTGGTGGCTTTATGTCAACTGACCATGTATTCGGTCCCGGCTCTGGTTGGATTCATCATGATCTATCATATGCATGGGTTGGAGCCGACATTACCGCTTTTCTTCTACCATTTTAGAGTCCGGGGAGTTGCTCGGGGGACGTGGCTTCATATTTTCCCCTGGGCGGGATGAGAATGTCTACTGGGATTGCCCCGCTGGGTTGGAGATTGGAAGAACGGCTACGTCTTCGTCACTTTCCTAGAGGACGATGTAATCTTGACCGGTTGGGGGAACTCGGGGGCCTACGATCTGACGCTATCCCTCTCTGAGCCTGATCGGGCCTCGGTCATGCTTCTAGCGGGCTTGTCAAGAGGAGAGAGATTGGTCTAGCCCCTGTTGGACAGCCTTCTCCTCAAGAGCGTCTTGTGGTCCCCCGGTAAAGGCCCTTTTTAGATTTTGTTTTCCCCCTCGCTTACCCTGATTTCCCTCTTTTTCGCAGACATGGCGAGTCGGGAGTTCAGCCGTGACGTGCGCCAACTTATTCGTCGGGGGGCTCTGGACGCTCAGGGGAGTTCCGCCGGCCATGCACCGCGGTGCACCACGGAGGAGGAGAGCCGTGCGGCTGACCCACCGATCTGGACCATAAGGCCGATGGGCATTCCCTCTCCACTGCCTCTGGCTACGGACGTTCCCCCTCCACTGCCTCTGGCTATGGTCGGACCGACTCCCATGGTGGCGGATCCACTCAATGCCCCCGTCGGTTTTCCCCCAGGAGAGATGGTCGATGCGGCCGCCGAGCAGGTCCCCTGTGCACCGACCGTGAGTCAGGGAGAGAGGAAGAGACTCTCTTGCTTGGGGTCTGAAGAGCCTGAGGGGATGAAGAGGAGGCGAGAGGGCTTCCCCGACGGCGCACGATACCCCGATAATCTCTGGGGCGAGCCCTCAGACCTTGGCGGAGGCTCCTCCTACCCACCAGGCCAAGCATCCCCAAGTTGAGGCAGGACAGGCCTTGTCCGTTTTCGGGATCGGCCAAGAGGCTCCGCTCGGGGGGTCGGTCTTTTCGGACAACGACATGGCCCTCCGGCTGGCGAGGGATTCTACCCTTCTGGGGGACCACGCCCTTCTCGAGAGGGTCCTCTCCTCAACCCTGGCGGACTGCATGCTATAGAAGATCCAGCAGGTGTGTTTTCTTCCCCTCTCATTCCTGTTTTGTTTTCGAATGGCCCCTATTCCCTCTGTCTTGCAGGCGTCTTCGCTAGCTGTGGAGGTGCAGCGACGCTTGGAGATGGTTGATGGGCTCAAGGCGGCTCTTGAGCGAGATCGCTTGAGGGCAGATGCGTTGAGCATGCGACCGAGGAGGTCCGCAGGGCGGCCCACCAGTCCCAATCCTGGGTCACCGAGCTCACCTCGGAGTTAGGAAGCCTGAGGAAGGCTTGGGTGATTGCTGAGTCTTCCTAGGCGGTCGTCGAGAGGTCGGCTAAGGAAGCTGAGGAGGCATTGTCTCTTGTTCGGGAGGTGCACAGGAAGGAGAGGGCCAAGCTTATGTCTGATCTAGGCGCACTGCGGCAAGTGAACCCTGCCCGGCTCGTCTAGGAGGTCCAGAGGGTTTACAATGACGTCCTAGCCCCGAGGAACGCGGAGTCCCTCCGGGAGGCATTCCAGGCGTACGAGGGCATCTTGGGTCCGAAGATAGTGATGTCATTCCGAGAAGGATTCTTAGCATTCGAGGATGGGTCCGAGGAATGCTTCCCCGTCCTTCGGTTGCCCCTGGGCATCCTACAGGCTCAGGAGGGGATGAAGCGCCTGGGGATGCTTCCTCGCGAGTTCCCACATCGTAGGCGGAGCGGCCACTCTTTTGTTCCACCTTTTCTTCTTTTTTTATATCTGATTGTAAGAAGAAGCATTTTTGTTGAAATGGACTTTTCTTTTCCTCTGTGTCGCCATTGTGTTTGCGCTTTCGGAATTTCCTTTTGTCTAGTTTGGTCTTCTCCCCCTCTCGCTGCTCAAGTAGGGGTCGTCTGCTGACTTTGGCCTGCGAGAAGTGTCTATCGAGGGGATCATTCCCCTATCCTTATAGTCAGCTTAGGACCGTTCTGCTGGGGGGGGTTGCCCCCAGCATTATGGTAGGTTCGCGTCCGACCCGCTAGAGAAGTTGCCCCAGCCTTATGATCGATGCGAAGTGGATCTGCTGGAGGAGTTGCCCCAGCCTTATGGTCGATGCGATGTCGATCTGTTGGGTGAGCTGCCCCCAGCATGACGGTCGACATGGTGTCGATCTGCTAGGGGAGTTTCCCCTAGCTTGAAGGTCGACGTGATGTCGATCTGCTGGGAGAGCTGCCACAGCCTGAAGGTCGATGGGTCGATCGGCTTCCTGGGGGAGCTACCCCTAGACTCACGGCTGAACGAATTATCAGCCTACTGGGGGAGTTGCCCCTGCCTTACAGTCGACGTGATGTCGATCTGCTGGGGGAGCTACCCCCAGCCTGACGGTCGACAGGTCGGTCGGCTTGCTGGGGGAGCTACCCCTATATTCACGGCCGACCGAATTATCGACCTACTGGGGGAGTTGTCCCCAACCTTACGGTCGACGTGATGTAGATCTGCTGGGGGAGCTGCCCCCAGCCTGACGGTCGACGAGTCGGTCGGCTTGCTGGGGGGCTACCCCTAAACTCATGGTCGACCGAATGATCGACCCGCTGGGGGAGTCGCCCCCAGCCTTACGGTCGATCGAGTGACCGGCCCGCTGGGGGAGTCGCCTCCAGCCTTACGGTCGATCGAGTGACCGGTCTGCTGGGGGAGTCGCCCCTAGCCTTGCAGTCGATCGAGTGACCAGTTTGCAGGGGGAGTTACCCCAGCCTTACGGTCGATCGAGTAACCGGCCTGCTGGGGGAGTCGCCCCCAGCCTTATGGTCTATCGAGTGATCGGCCTGCTAGGGGAGTTGTCACCAACCATACGGTCGATCAAGCAATCAGTCTGCTGGGTGTTGCCCCAGCCTTACGATCGATCGAGTGATCGGCCTGCTGGGGGAGTTGCCCCAGCCTTACGATCGATTGAGTGATCGGCCTGCTGGGGGGTTTCTCCTAACCTTATGGTCGTTCGAGTGATCGGCCCGCTGGGGGAGTCTCCCCCAGCCTTAAAACCGATTGAGCGATCGGTCTGCTGGGGGTGTTGCCCCTAGCCTTATGACCGATTCGAGTGATCGACCTGCTGAGGGTGTTGCCCCAAGCCTTACGGCCGCTACAGGAGGTTCGACATGATGGAGTATTGAGTCAGATCTCAAGGGACACGTAGTTGTTGGTGTGAACTCGCACTTCATTCTTGAAAAGTAAATCTGGGGATACATTCGGAAAGACATACAGAAAAGCGGGAAAGATAATGGCAGGCGTGCAAATCTTGCACGGGGAGTAGCGGTTGTGTAACAACCCGCTCTAAGGGGGCCATTGTTGGATATGGAAAACATTTGTACACCCTTATGGGGGATGTACGAGGGAATACGGACCTCGAACGTCGCACACACGAAGTCGTGTGCAAAGGGAATCTGTTCCCTTGCGGAGAGGATCTCTGGATGAGTGGGAAAGTCGCATTATATATGCATAAGTGCATGCGACATATGGCTAATAAAGGGGGAATATCTTAAGCTTATGTTGTACCATGCATATGGTACAACTTAAGCTTATAATGTGCCATGTATCATGGTACACCTTAATTAAGTTGTTCCAAAGGAACAACTTACCCTAAAATAACTACCTTGGGGGCTATAAATAAGACCCAAGGGTAGCCATTTTCCTTACACTTTTTGCATGAAATTCATGCATGCATCTTCATCCTAGCGAAGCTCTGCAGAAATATTTCCTCTCCCTCTATCCAAGTTCTTAATCTAAAGTAGAGATTTAGATTGTGGATTAGTAGCCTTACTCCGTTCGTGAGAAGACTCGATCCGTCGTGGCGAATCTGAAGGCGAAGTTCGTAGACTACCGTGCCGCATACGCAAGCGTAAGTCTAAACTTCATATTGTCGATCCTAACTCTGTTTTGGACAGGATCCTACATTGGCATCAGAGCCATATGGGTTCCCCCCGGTCAATCCACCGCCCCGTCGAAACTACGAACGAGTCGTTGTCTTTTTCACGAATGGGTCTCCTACTATTACGGATATAGTAGGAACGCTTCGTGACGGAGAGAACGCAGCGGTTGTTCTTTTCACGTTAGGGTCTCCTATCATTACGGATATGGTAGGAACTCTCCGTGACGGGAAGAACCGACCGTTCACGTAGTACGTTATTCATTTTTGGCACACGGCCATTAGGAAATAACTAATTTCTCGACGAACGGGTGCTTCATCGACGAACGGGTGCTTCATCGAGGAAGATGATGGAAGTTATTTCCATCGGGTAAGAGGAAAATTTGGTGCATGTGCACCATGGCCAAATGGGCTATGAAGGCCATGCACCCCCTCTCCCCATGCGGAGGGGGTTGGCTACGGCCAATAACCACCGGCGACCACCCCATCAAGGGGGAGGAATGAGTGCGGCAACCCCATTTAAAGGGGGTGGCCGGCCATGGCCGGCCAACGCCGAATGGCCTTGGCCATGACCGGCCATGGCCAAGCCATGGCCGGCCATGGCCAGGCCGGCAGTGGCCGGCCTTGGCCAAGCCCTGCCGACCAGGCCGGCCCTGGCAGTGGCCAGGGCCGGCCCTTGGCCGGCCTGCCGGCCCTGGCAGAGGCCAGGGCCGGTGCCCTGGCCTCAGGCCAGGGCCTGGCCGAGGCCAGGGCAGGAGCCCTGGCCCCGGCCAGCAGCCTGCCGGCCCTGGCAGAGGCCCTGGCCGGCCCTTGGCCAAGCCCCGGCCAGGGCAGAGGCCCTGGCCGGGAGAAGTTGCATTTCGAAAATATTGGTCGACCAATTTGGTGTTTTTGGTCGACCAATCAGGCAGAAGGTCTGGATCGACTGCAAACTTGCCAACTGACCCATACGGGGTGACAAAAGGCATTGGTCAAACTCGAATGTGTCGATTAGTCCATACGGGGCTAACCACAGTGCCGACTAGTTCATACGGGACTAACGTTTTAATGAAGTTTTAACTTGGGCTCTACTCCTTGAAGACTAGCCATAGTGCTCTACTTCATGCGAGATTAGCTAAGTCATTGTGCTCTACTCTACGGAGATTAGCCAATGTACTTATGTAATTGTGCTCTACTCCTTGAAGATTAGCCGTAATGCTCTACTTCATGCGAGATTAGCCATGTCATTGTGCTCTACTCCACGGAGATTAGCCAATGAACTTATGACGTTGTGCTCTACTCTACGGAGATTAGCCAATGTATTTTAAATTCGTTTTGAAAAATACGTTTTCAAAAACGCTTTTCCGCTGCAAAGTACTATAAGAGTACTAACATTTGATAAAGTGAGGGAGAAATATTGAAAGTTACTCTAGATGGTGATTGGAAACATAGTGACCTTTCCGATTCTAGAGTAACATCTTCAATATTTTTCGAAAGTAACTTATCAAATACTCGTTTTCCGCTGCTAGTACTATAAGAGTACTATTGTTTGATAAGTGATGGGGGAATATTGAAAGTTGTTCTAGATGGTGATTGGAATCATAGAGACCTTTTCGATTCTAGAACAACATCTTCAATATTTTTCGAAAGTAACTTATCAAATATAATATAATTCCAAGTGGGATTTGAATTTTTAGAACTATCCAAATGGGATACTCTATTATCATTTCAAGTGGGAGTTATATTTTAAGAATTTTTTATGCAATGTTTTTTATCGAACCTTCGGTTTTGTGTCTTTTGCAGCATTTTAAAAGTAAAATGTCTTCCGCTTCAAAGAATATCGTCGCTGAGTTAAACAGAGGTGAAAAACTCAACGGCGATAATTACAAACTTTGGTCCATAAAGATACAATACGTTCTAGAGGAGCAAGAAGTGCTCGAAACTCTAAAGAACGTTATGATTGAACCCGAGTTGGGCACTACGGCCCAACACCGACGACACAAGGAAGCTTTTGATGCTTGGTCTCGGAAGAATAAGATAGCGCGCATTACGTTATTAAGCAGTATGGCTGATGACATAATGCGCATCTTCCGGGAACATGACCTAGCCATGGACATATGGTCCAAGCTAGAGGAGAAGTTCGGTGGCACATCGGTGTCCAAACTTCGCGCTTTAACTATAAGGTTCGATACATATAAGAAACGTCCAGATCATTCCATAGGGAAACATCTGCGACATATGGCGAACCTTATCTCGGAGTTAAAGGACGCAGGTCATGTGCTCACAGATGAGCAACAAATCCAAGCAGTCATACGTTCCCTACCAAATGGGTGGGATCAGATGAAGATGCATCTCACTCATAATGAGAGCATAAAGACCTTCAACGATGTTTCCAAGCACCTCGAATTAGAGGAAGAGCGGCTTGCGGCTGCCAAGCCAAGTGCAGAAGTGCACATGGTTGCTAGTTCCTCACACGGGGGAAAGAAACGTAAAGATCGTTCGAAGTCTTCTAATGAACGTAATAAGCAACCTGAGTCTACCAAGGAACCCAAACATAAGGGTGGGCACAAGAAATGGCACAAGAAGAAAGACTTGAAAAGGATCAAGTGCTTCAAGTGTAACAAGCTCGGTCACTATGCTCGTTCGTGTACGAGTGGAAGTGACGAGGTAACTTGTAATACTAGTTACATATGTGTTTCTAGTTCACTATTTCTTGTGGAATCTAATCCATTTTGGGATAATTGATTCAGGTGCCACCGACCACATAGCAAAGGACAGACGGTCCTTCGTGGAGTATCACCGGATACTCAAGGAATGAAGTGGATCAATGTAGGAAACAACACACGTGTTGAAGTGAAAGGCGTTGGGACTCGCAAGCTTGTCTTGGACAACGGCCGCACTATCCTACTTCATGATGTTCTCTTCATTTCATATATTCAAAGGAATATTAAAACTGTGGTCAATTTATTGGGTCTTGGTTAATAGTTGGTTCTTTCATGTTTGTAATATGGACCTATTTTTGTAATAATTCCTTTATTGGTACTGGGTTTTGTATTTCAAAGGATTTATTGTAATAAGTACAATGTATAATTCCTCATGTAATGAAAATTTCCTTGTGACAAATTCTTTGACTAATGAGTCTAATATAATTTGTTGGCACACAAGGCTTGGTCATATTGGACCAACGCGTTTGGATAGACTTGCCAAACGTGGCCTTCTATCCAATGTTTCAAAGGTTGAAATGTCGACCTGCAAACATTGCCTTGTGAGGAAATCTTGTCGCAAGCCGTTTGGAACCGGCACAAGGGCCGAGGTTCCATTACAGCTTACCCATTCGGACATATGTGGTCCGATGAATGTCAAGACAAGACGCGGGAAGTCCTATTTCATCATTTTTTTTTGATGATTTCACCCGATTCGGTCATATCTATTTGATATCCCACAAAAGTGAAAGCACTAAACCTGCTTTAAAAACTATATGAGTTTAGTGGAGAATCAATTAGATCGCAAGATTAAGGTCGTGCGAACCGATAGGGGCGGTGAATATCAATCAACAAGTTTAAAGGAACTTTATGATGAAAAAGGCATAGTACATCAGGTAACTATGCCTTATACTCCTCAAAAAATTGGTGTTGCAGGTATAGGACTTTAATGAAAAATGGTCCGTTCAATGATGGCGCAAGCTAACTTGCCAATCACCTTTTGGGGTGATGCATTATTGACAACCATTTTCATTTTAAACCGCGTACCCTCGAAATCAGTTAGCTCCACTCCTTATAAGTTGTGGAACCAAAGGTCTCCTGACTTAAACATTTTTACCTTGAGTTTGTGCATTCAACGCACATATTTCCTCCCATAAGTATGGCAAACTTGGGCCAAGGAGAAGGAAATGTATCTTTAAACGATACGCATAAAACTCCAAAGGTTATGTTTTTTAGTCAGGAAGACAATGGTGTGCTAATTGAGTTTGAGTCGAGGGATGTCACTTTCTTGGAAAACGAGTTTCCAAGACAGGGCGAGATAAGTCAGGACTTATCTCTATTTTGAGATTCATGATCAAAAAGGATTACCTCATTCGAGTGGGAGAAATTCTTGGTGAAAACGAAATTCTTTTTAACCTTCACCAATGGATTATACGAATGACGATTATCCTATTCCATACGGGAATAATGATCCAAGTGGGAGCAATTCTAACAACATTTCAAGTGGGAGTGATATTAGAATTGATCTAAATTCGAGTCAACAAGGACTTGAAGAATCTCAAATATGCCGCATCATGCCCTGCAAAAGACAAATGGATGGAAGCGATGAAGGAGGAATTGAAATCCATGAAAGTTAACCAAGTATGGGACTTAGTTAACTCACCCAGAGGACATAGAGCAATTGGGAACAAATGGGTTCTCGAGATCAAGCATAAGGCTGATGGCTCTATAGATAGATATAAAGCTTGCCTTGTCGCGAAAGGTTTTACGCAACAGGAAGGGATAGACTACGAAGAAAACTTCTCACCTGTTGTGCGTTTTACCTTGATTCGCATGATTCTGGCAATGGTAGCTTGCTTATACCTCAAATTACATCAGATGGATGTAAAGACTGCCTTTCTCAATGGAGAATTAGACGAGGAGATCTATATGGAACAACCAACAGGGTTTGTAAAAGAAGGAAACGAACATAAGGTTTGTAAACTTCGCAAATCCATATATGGTCTTAAACAATCCTCGAGGCAATGGTATATACGATTTCAAGAGGTTGTCTTATCAAGTGGATTTTCCATACTTGATGAAGATAACTACGTATATATCAAGAGGATTAAAAGCAAGCATGTTATTATGTCTCTATATGTAGATGACATTTTAATAACCGGAAATGACAAGGGCTTTGTGATGAGTATCAAGGCTTGGCTTTCATCAGTATTTTAGATGAAAGGCATAGGAAAAGCCGCATATATCCTTGGAGTTAAGATTTCAAGGAATCGTTCGAAGAAACTTCTTTCTCTTTCACAGGAGACTTATATAAAGAAGGTTCTAGAACAATTTAATATGCAGGACTGCAAGTCCATTGATATTCATATAAGCATATGCGATAATTTATATCTGGAATCGTGTCCAAAGAACCAAAAGGAAAAGGAAATTATGGAAAAAGTTCCATATTCCAGTGCAGTTGATAGTCTTATGTACACTATGGTGTGTACTAGACCGGACATCTGTTTTGCCGTTGGAAATGGTAAGCTGTTACCAATCCAACCCAGGGCAAGAACACTGGAAAGCGGTTAAGAGGATAATGCAGTATCTTAAAGGAACTGCAGATTTGCAAAAGACTATGATAAAACCAAGAAGGTAGACATGAGGTACATATCTACGCATGAGATGATAGAAGATCAGCTTACGAAAGCGATCCCCAGAAATGTGTTTTATAAACACTTATCATCTCAAGGATTGCGTATGGGCTGAGTTGTACCAAATATATATTCCCATGTCTAAGAAATGATCAAAATTAATAAAAGAATAAGTTCTTTTTCCAACATTGCATATGAATTTCTTAAGAAATGTTTGTGTACATTTTTGAAATCTCAGCTGAATTGTGTGTATGTCGGACAGATTAAGGTTGGCTCTCTCACATGAGCAACCGCCTTATCTTATCAGATGGATAAGATAGAGATGAGACTAGTTTAAAGTCAAAATCATTAGACGAATGATTTAGAGTCATGACTTTAACAAGATAGTCGAATGAAAGATCTGCATCATATGGATGCTTACAAAAGATCTGAGATCTGTATCACAAGGATATAAAGATCTCATTGGATTTTTTAATCCTATCTGTCTTATGCAGGATGAGAGTCCGGGAATATTTCCTGAGTAGTAAGGGGACTCAAAAGATAGGCACTGTGGTGTCTGATCTTTCATCCGTACAACATCATTAAGACATACTCTCCCTGGGAAAGGAGTGATGTTGTAATACGTGTTCATACCACGTATGCATTTCGACCACTGAGTTAGTAGCAATAGTGTTTGCTATTATGTGAGACTCAAAGGCCATACGGGTCTTAACTCTTACCCTCAAGGACTCCAATTGGTTCCTTTAGATTTGACGAGATGATCGCTATCTTAGCGTGTTGCTAATGGGCTATGGTAATTCGGCTCGGCGGGGCACGTTAGAAAAGCGAATCAAGTCAAGATCATAAGGTTCGCAAGAAGAGGAAGATTGATTTCATATTCGCATTTGGACTTTAATGATTCAAAGCTGGCCAGCCAATTGTAATCCAGATGGGATTCAATTGTTGAATATAAAGTATAAGAAATGTGAAGAAATAATCTAGGGTAAAGCATGCGTTGAACTACTCAACTTTGCACCTTCGAGGTCGTTGTGTATCTCTAACAAGTGCACAACAACAGACTCTACGCGCATGACGGTCGCACGGTCTATTCTCGGTATGATAGATGAAAGAACTAAGGGAAAGACGTTCTCTTACAATCCCCTCAAGTGTGAGTGGGAGATGTTGGATATGGAAAACGTTTGTACACCCTTGTGGGGGATGTACGAGGGAATACGGACCTCGAACGTCGCACACACGAAGTCGTGTGCAAAGGGAATCTGTTCCCTTGCGGAGAGGATCTCTGGATGAGTGGGAAAGTCTCATTATATATGCATAAGTGCATGCGACATATGGCTAATAAAGGGGGAATATCTTAAGCTTATGTTGTACCATGCATATGGTACAACTTAAGCTTATAATGTGCCATGTATCATGGTACACCTTAATTAAGTTGTTCCAAAGGAACAACTTACCCTAAAATAACTACCTTGGGGGCTATAAATAAGACCCAAGGGTAGCCATTTTCCTTACACTTTTTGCATGAAATTCATGCATGCATCTTCATCCGAGCGAAGCTCTGCAGAAATATTTCCTCTCCCTCTATCCAAGTTCTTAATCTAAAGTAGAGATTTAGATTGTGGATTAGTAGCCTTACTCCGTTCGTGAGAAGACTCGATCCGTCGTGGCGAATCCGAAGGCGAAGTTCGTAGACTACCGTGCCGCATACGCAAGCGTAAGTCTAAACTTCATATTGTCGATCCTAACTCTGTTTTGGACAGGATCCTACAGCCATTACTTATTTGATTTATTTGCAGGTCTGCAGTTTACCAGTGAAATCAATATAGTCACAATCCAGAGATGTATCAAATACTCAAACCAGCATACACACATTATTACAGTCCAAATTTAAAGTACAACACCAACCAGCACTCTCTCACAAAATACATAAAGGAAGTACGGAAAAGAAATGCGAAAGTGAAATACATAATACAACACATACACCAATACAAGCAGCTAAAACTCTGCAGCCTCCGGGTCAAACTCAGGCTCCTCGAACTCGGAGGCAACTTCCTCAATCAGGTCGTCATCTGTCGGTGCCATAAATGGAACCGTAAGTAAGTCACAACAATTCTAAATTTAGAAAAGAATCAGTCAACAAGTATGAAAAAAATAACTACGTACAAGCAGACCAGAGTGAAAAGTAAAGTACTGAGCAACAACTGTACATAACTTAAAAGTAAACAGAACTGAAAGGAGAGAACAACTGTGCTGTGGTAGTGCAAGTGTAACAGGCTACTCCTGTAGCTAAAAGTACGACAAGTAAGGTACTGGTGACTGCACAGGTGTAGTAAGTAAAGTGCATGTACTTCAAAGAAGTGATCGTGCAAGCTACACTAGAACTACGTGACTCAAGTCGGAGAGTACAATATGTGACCATCGAGTTCATCTCTTGCCTGGGGGTGCTTACCCAGACGAATGCCTGAACACAGGCAGCGGTACAAGTAGTTTGCCAAAACACAGGCAGCAGGACAAGATGCCAAAACACAGTCAGCGGGACGGGAAGATAAACTCTTGTCACTCCCATACTCTTTCAAACTATTAGTTACCCCAAAAAAACCCCAGTGAAGTGGCAAGTGTTATACGGGATGTTTCACAGGATGTTCCATACGGTATATCACATGATGCTAGTCAAACCAAGACTACTAGTTGACTTTCTTATTGAAAACCAGAAAGTAGGAACTCATTCCAAAGCAGACTGTGCCAAAGCACAGTGGATGCTAAGGAATTAGAGGATAAAGATAAGTCCAACATTCGTGGTGTCGATTCCATGCTTCGAGCATGTGGTAGTGTTGTTTAGCACACAATTTACCCAAATTAATGGTTGTGTACTACAACCACCAAAGTTGAAAGTTGGCAAAGTAATCTGTAGTTGATTACTTTCCTATTAGATTAGATCTCTAGTTTGGTTCAAGTCAAATATCCATTCTGAGGCTATAAGTGGTGTTCTTAAGTTCGTAAGAGTACACCTAACTAATTTTCTAAATCTAGAATTTTTCGTGACTTGCAGATTTCGAGGTTATGGTAGCAAGCCGGGACTAGATCTAGGGCTTCCACAGCAGTTGGTGCAGAAGAACTGGTACCTGAAAACACAAGAATAATTGGTTAAAGAACACGACATTTTCCATCTAAATTATTTGATCGTTTGGATTTTATAAACGATCGAAACGCTGTCGAAAAGCGTTCTAAAATTTTATATAGGCTAGATATGAAGAAAATAATTTTACTGCATGAGGAAATATTTTTCAGAAGCTTCTGGTAATTTTTATAATTTTTAAAAGCTTAAAATAGGTTTTAAAACTAATTTTAATTAGTTATCGTATTTATTCAACAATTTATTCTGGATGAAATACTTATCAGATAGTTTCAAGTGAGCTGTCAAAATGACCGTCTCAAAGAGTGCTACAACATATATGCTTTCCACATATCAGTTTACATGAAAATAACAAGTTATGGATTTTTAAAAGAAAACTACGTATTTAATTTTTAGGCTTAAAAATTTATTCTGAAAAAACTTCTCGTCTAATTGAGATGAAACTAGCGTCATTGGATCCAGAATGTCATTTCTGATTTTCTAGAGCTGGCCTTATATTTTTTCGACAATTATATAATTTATTATCAATTTAAAACCAATAAAACCCATTTATAAATACATATACGCGTATTTATACTCGAATACGTATACGTATATAAAAATAATACGTTCAAAATAACCTCACTTCTCGTTCTCTTCGATACGTGCATGCGGGGGCGGGGTCGTTCCTCGTCGACGACGGCAGCGAAGCGGGGCGGCGACGGCAGCGAAGCAGGTGGCGGACGCGGCATGGGGCGGAGAAGCGACGTCGTTGGTGCAGCAATCGGAGGGGGGCGTCGAGCGGCGTGACGTTGCTCCGAGGTGGCGAGCTACTGGGGTGTCTCTGGAGCGTGATGGTGGCGACGTGAGGAGCGACAGGCGGCGTTGTTGTGGGTGACGACGTCGAGGTGGAGAGATGCGCACGGAGGAGCGGGAGGTGGCGGCGTTCGACATGAAACAGCGGCAGCATGATCCTCCGAGAGTGTAGAGGAAGGTCGAAGGCGGGGATGCTCTCGTAGGAACGCGGCGGCAGAGCGGGCGGTGGCCTCTTGGTGGCGGGGAAGTGTGCTGCACGGAGGCGAGGCTGACGAGGGGGCGGAGCTGGAGGCGGTTCAGGCAAAGGCGGGGGATGGCGGAGGAGCAGCGGGTGGTGGGAGCCTCATGCATGCTTGGCTTTGATACGGCGGCGGGAACGGTGGCCGCACGGCGTCGACTGCGACGGAGCGGGGAGTAAGGGTGAGAGAACGAGTGTGAGAGGGGAGAGGTTTTGTTGTTTGAGTGGGCCTGTGGGGTTAATTCGGGGGGGGGGAGAGAGAGAGAGAGAGAGAGAGAGAGAGAGAGAGAGAGAGAGAGAGAGAGAGGTGATACTGTGTGTTAATTTGAGAGGAGGATGGTTTCTTATATATGGTTTATAAATGGCAAACTTGTAATTAACAATGGTAGACAAGGGATGGGTGAGATCCTAAATTTTTGGATCTCACCAGCTAACGGAGGTGTGTTAAGGGAGTGGTTGGGGGATTAGGGTAGAAGTAATTTAGTAAAAAGTTAGTTAGTAATAGTGAAAAGGTCATTAGTGATTGTAATTAGTGAAAACGGAGGAATACAACCCCGTTTTCGCGTACGACTCCGAAAATATACGAAAATATACCCACAGGATCGTATCGTCGCAAGGATAGCGAATACAAGATCCATTTTGGGGTTTGAACTACAGAGATACTAGTTTTAGGCCAAAATGTTTAGGAAGCGGGTTTGCGGGTTCTAGGTCGATTTGATATCAGAAAATTATGAAATTAATATGGGGAGCCCTAAATGATCATAGGATGATACTGTAGAAGTTTGAAAATATTTTGAAGATGTTTGTATAGAAAATTAATTCGTTAAGCCAAAACAGTAATAATTGAAAATGGATTTTTATCAAAATTGTTTAGAGGTTTTTGATGAAACTCGAACTTACTGAAATATACTATAACTAGTTTAATGCTTCAACATATTTTTATAAGAGATTTTTGAAATCATTTTTGATATGGAAACTTCTGACTAACCATTATAAAGAAATTTTTAAAATGTGAAAAAATGTTAAATATGTAAATAGATATGTTGAAAAATATGGGTTGTTACATCCTACCCTCATAATTCCGTCCTTGGAATTTCTCGAACTTCCTGAAACAAATAATTGATGTTATGTAGAAGCTCAAGCAAATAAATGATAGAAAAGATAGTACTATAGTAAATCAGGTTGTAAATAACATGAAATATAATGTGAAATCACAGCATCAAGAAAACAAGAGATGTTGATTATGAATACATATTATTGACATCACCATTGTTCTGTGACTAGCCTCGAGACTAGTAAGATCCTCAGACTCGGTAAGTAGGTGGTGGGCTTGTCGAATCCACAAGAGCGATGGTGATATGAACAGATTTAAGAACAAAAATTAAATCGGATTAATTCTATTATAGCTTCACATGAGCACAAAATAGCGCTAAATGGAGGGTTAAATATGTAATATTGAATCCGAATCAGTAGGTAAGAGTAGTGTCCTCGCATATCATCTTCTCGCTCCCAAGTAGACTCTCCAGGTGAGTCGTGACGCCACATCACCCTGACAAGATTGATCACTCAATTCTTGAGGGCTTTATGTCGTCGATCTAGGATCTTGACTGGTTACTGCTCATAAGATAGATCCGAACGAACAGCGATCTCTGATTAATCCACAACATGACTAGGATCACTTACGTAGCGTCGAAGCTGTGAGACATGAAATACTTCATGTACTCCTTCCAATGCAAGTGGCAAGGCAAGGCGTTAGGCCACCTCGCCTACTCGCTCCAAGATATCAAATGGACCAATGTATTAAGGACTCAGTTTCCCTCTTCATCCAAAACGAATCATCCCACGATTCGAAGAGATCTTCAAAAATACATAGTCGCCAGGCTGGAACTCCAAATGTCGACGCTTTGCATCTACCCAATGCTTGTAACGATCTTAATCCAACTGTAGCTTCTCTCTGATGGTCCTGACTACTTCCACTACTTCAACAGTCAAGCCCGGACCGATGAGCTCTCGATCACCAATGTCGTCCCAACTCAAGGGAGAACGACACTTCCTGCCATATAGCACTGCAAAGGGCGTCATACCAATGCTGGCCTGATAGGTGTTGTTGTAAGCAAACTCCATGAGATATAGATGGTCTTCCCATGATCCCTTGAAGTCCAGCATACATGCACGCAACATGTCTTCCAGGATCTGAATGGTGCATTTTGATTGGCCATCGGTCTGAGGATGATAAGCTGTACTGAAGCTTAAGCGGGTCCCCAGACACCCCTGAAAGCTCTTCCAAAAGTGAGACGTGAATCGAGTGTCTCTGTCTGAAACAATACTGACAGGGACACCATGCAACTTCACTATCTTCTCCATGTACTTCTTGGCAAGCACCTCGGTCGACTGG
This sequence comes from Scilla litardierei, assembly GCA_030789695.1. Taxonomy (NCBI): domain Eukaryota; kingdom Viridiplantae; phylum Streptophyta; class Magnoliopsida; order Asparagales; family Asparagaceae; genus Scilla; species Scilla litardierei. The sequence continues at coordinate 667,644,570 of CM061142.1, read as the reverse complement.
CCCACTCTGAAAGGGATGAAGTGTGCTGACTTGGTCAATCAATCAACGATCACCCAGACAGCATCGTTATGCTTCGTGCTCTTGGGCAGTCCCGTCACAACATCCATCGTGTTGTGTTTCCACTTCCACTCTGGAATAGGCAAAGGCTGTAACAAACCGATAGACTGGTGATGTTCAGCCTTCACCTGCTGGCACACTATACACTTCGTCACACTCTGTGCGATGGTTCTCTTTATACCATGCCACCAGTAGTGTTGTCGCAAGTCCTAATACATCTTGGTACCGCCTGGATGAATGGAATATGGAGAACTTTGAGCTTCCTCCAATAGAGCTTCTCTGACGTCTCTAGATGGTACACAGATGCGGTTGTCAAATCTCAAAGATCCGTCCTCATGGATCTTGAATTTCGGCATCTGACCTGCCATCACCATGTCTCTGATCCTTTGCAGCTTCTCATCTCCTGCTTAGGCAGCCTTGATCTTGTCCACCAAGTTCGACTGTCTGAAGGTTGAGTAATGAAGACGTTACTCCAGGCAATATGATATCCATCTCCATTGGTCGTATCTCATGCCGCAGCCTCTATTGCAATGTGAGGGTCATCACTGCAGGGAGACAACTTAATGCATCTGGTACGACATTGACCTTCCCAGGATGGTACTGATGGTCAATATCATAGTCCGCTGATCGATTCCGAGAGCACAACCTAAGTCCCGGGAGTACACATGTGTCTCCGTCCAATCTGTCAAGAGAAAATAACAGCCTCTCATCATTGTGGAACATGGGTATAGAATGCAATTAAAAATCCTATTAAGGCGATGGCACTACTCTAATAATCTAAAATGGCTCCCAAAAAGGCTGCCTGAGCTTCGACAGGATGTGGGAATTCTTCGTTCTCCGTTCCAGTCGGTCGCTTGAAAACCCCTTGATCGTCATGCAAACATGTACATCCGCCATCAGCTCGATCCATCGTCGTTGTCGCATGTTGAGCTCCTTCTGGGTGAACAGGCACTTGAGACTCTTGTGATCTGAAAATATCTTCACATGTTCGCCCAGCAGGAAGTGCCTCCAAATCTTCAGGGTAATGATAACTTCCGCCAACTCAAGGTCATGAGTGGGGTAGTTCTTCTCGTGGATCTTCAGTTGTCTGGATGCATAGGCAACGACTCGACCATGCTGATGCAGCACACACCCAAGTCCATTGCCAGAAGCGTCACAAAATACTTCGAACCCTCCAGTTCTGTCTGGGATGACCAGAATTGGGGCCGAAGTCAATCTTCTCTTCAGCTCCTGGAATGCATCCTCACAAGCCTTCGACCAGATGAATACTACGTCCTTTCTCGTTAATCGCGGCATGGACCCCGCGATCTTTGAGAAGTCTTGGATGAATCGTCTATAGTAACTAGCCAGTCCCAGGAAACTTCGAATCTCAGTCACAGTCTTAGGGACCGGCCAGTCTCAAACAACAGCTACCTTCTCGGGTAGACGGATATTCCTTCTCCCGACACGATGTGGCCCAGGAAAGCCACCTTGTCGAGCCAGAACTCACACTTACTGTACTTGGCATACTTGGTGTTGTCTCGGCGTCTCCAGGACCTTCCTCAGGTGTCCTCTGTTTTCATGGACGTCCTTCGAGTAGATGAGGATGTCGTCGATGTAGACAACTACGAACTTGTCCAGATGGTTGTACAGAACGTGGTTCATGAGACTCATGAATACAACAGGTGCATTAATGACACCAAATGGCATCACCAAAAATTCGTAGTGTCCATATCTGGTCTGGAAAGCAGTCTTGTGGACATCCTTCTTCTTCACCTTCACTTGATGATATCCGGTCTTCAAGTCCAACTTCGAATACACGCTTGATCCTCCAAACTGGTCGAAAAGGTCGTCGATGCGGGGCAGAGGATAGTTGTTCTTCACCATCATCTTGTTCAGCTCGTAGTAGTCGATGTATACGCGTTGGGATCTGTCCTTCTTCTTCACGGGTAGCACCGGGGCACCCCATGCAGATACACTAGGTCGTATCCATCCCTTATGCATGAGGTCGTCCAGCTGAGCTCGAATCTCTTCAAGCTCAGGTGGTGCCATGCGATAAGGATCCCTTGGATATCGGTTGTGCACCTGGCATAAGATCAATGGTAAATTCAAGGCCGCGATCTAGAGGCAAACCTGAGAGGTCGTCCGAAAATACGTCCAGGAATTCTCGTCCTACTTTAGGCTTCTCTTGCTCGTCTTCCATTGCAGTCGCCACTGCTTCTGAAAGTCCGGCTCGAAACTTCACTGGTCCTTCTGATCGGCTTCCGCTGAGGAATTCAAACTTAGGATGGTTGGGTATTTCAAATTCTACCCTCCTTTGACGACAGTCAATGGTGGCATGAAGTGTCCATAACCAATCCATTCCAAGAACATCATCAAAACTTGGCATCTCTATCACCATGAAGTCGGTAAAAAGGTCTCGTCCACAAATCACAACAGAGCAGTGAAGGCATCCGCTGGTTATTTGTAGGGAACCGCCAGCGGTGTCGACCTTCCAACGGGGAGTTAGAGGTTCAACAGGGATGTCATGTGTGTTGACGAATCGACTCGCCAAGAAGCAATGTGTAGCTCCCGAGTCAAATAATGTGAGGGCAGGTTTACCAGCTACTAAGACGATACCTACGGTTACAAGAATCATGTCTAAGCTTTCGGTTTCTAGATAATAGATTAAGTTGCTGAATGGGATATCTCGTACCTGTGATTACTTGGTCCTTAGCTTCGGCCTCTTCCACCGTCATTATATAAGCTTGGCGCCTTGGAGGTAGCGCCTGTTGTCATGCCTGCTGGAACACTTGCTGTTGAGGAGGAAGTGACTGTCGTTGCGGAGCAGGTGGTGGTTGTCGCTGCGGAGCATTCCTGGCAGGGGCAGTAGCCGGAGCATAGTTAGGAGGTCGAGGCTTCCTCTCAGGACAATCCCTTGCACTGTGGTCCTTCGAGCCGTAGATCAGGCAAAGGTTCAGAAAGGACCGACATTCGAAACGAAAATCCTGGCTTCCCACAATGATGACACACCTGACGTGGTGGTGGGGCCTGCCTTTTGAATGGCGTCTGCTGGGTAGGCCGGTACATCTGGTTGGTTGGGGGGTCGTTGGCTGGGTCCAGCAGCAAGGGTTGGAGGTGGTGGCCTTCTGGAAGGGGCAGCAATCTCACACCTTTCTTCTCTCTCAAAGAACTCGTGTTCACGATCTGTAGCCAGGACCTCGGTATGAGTGCAGAGTTGGCATCCGACTAAGTTCAGTCGGATCTCTATGTTTAGCCCTTGCTTGAAGCGTTGAGCTCGGGTCAGAGGAGTGGCAGCCATCCTGGGGGCAAAACGGCTAAGCATTGTGAATTGGGCATCATACTGTTCCACTGACATGGAACCTTGCTTTAACCCGACGAACTGAGCTTGCAGTTCCATTTGAGCTTCAGGTGAGAAGTACTGGGTGTGGAAGTGGTCGGTGAACGTCGCCCAGTCGATTGGTCATTGCAGACGACATTCAGCAGAGCTACACCAGATTCTAGCTCCGTCAGTCAGTTGGGACTTGGCAGTGTCCACCCATGCATATTCTACGATTTGAGCATCTCCCAAATCATCTTCGGTGCTTTACAGCCATTCTTCGGCCTTCAGAGGACCATCCACGCCATTCCAGGTCTTTGGGCGGAGTGACCAGAATTGGTGTATGCCTCCTCCGTGCTTTTGTTCTCCTCAGATAGCTTGAACCATCTCTCGCAATGCGATATCGGAAATCTGATGCACCGTGGGAGGTGGTCTGTTGCTGGTCTGGTTGCTGGCTCCAGATATGTCGGCTCCGTTGGGATTATCAGAGGAGTTTTCGTCCATCGTTTTGAGTGTCAAGCCTGCATACATAGAGAAATGTCAGCTTAGTCGAGTATCGTATACGGTACATCCTGATTTTAGTATACTTTTCATGAGGTATTTTGCGCGGACCTGCATGTGCCACCAAACTTGTAATGACCCGCACTCAGGGGGCCATTACTTATTTGATTTATTTGCAGGTCTGCAGTTTACCAGTGAAATCAATATAGTCACAATCCAGAGATGTACCAAATACTCAAACCAGCGTGCACACATTATTACAGTCCAAATTTAAAGTACAACAGCAACTAGCACTCTCTCACAAAATACATAAAGGAAGTAGGAAAAGAAATGCGAAAGTGAAATACATAATACAACACATACACCAATACAAGCAGCTAAAACTCTGCAGCCTCCGGGTCAAACTCAGGCTCCTCGAACTGGGGGGGAAACTTTCTCGATCAGGTCGTCGTCTGCCGGTGCCATAAATGGAACCGTAGGTAAGTCACAACAATTCTAAATTTAGAAAAGAAGCAGTGCATAAACATGAAAAAAGTAACTGTGTACAAGCAGACCAGAGTGAAAAGTAAAGTACTGAGCAACAACTATACATAACTGAAAAGTAAACAGAATTGAAAGGAGATAACAACTGTGATGTGCTAGTGCAAGTGTAACAGGCTACTACTGTAGCTAAAAGTACGACAAGTAAGGTACTGGTGACTACACAGGTGTAGTAGGTAAAGTGCAAGTACTGCAAAGAAGTGATCGTGCAAGCTACACTAGAACTACGTGACTCAAGTCAGAGAGTACAATATGTGACCATCAAGTTCATCTCATGCCTGGGTGTGCTTACCCAGACGAATGTTGGAACACAGGCAGCGGTACATGTAGTTTACCGAAACACAGACAGCAGGATGAGATGCCGAAACACAGGCAACGGGACGGGAAGATGAACTCCAATCACTCACATACTCTCTCAAACTATGAGTTACCCCAAAAAAACCCCAGTGAAGTGGCAAGTGTTATACGAGATGTTTCACAGGATGTTCCATACGGTGTATCACATGATGCTAGTCAAACCAAGATCACTGGTTGACTTTTTTATTGAAAACCAGAAAGTAGGAACTCATTCCAAAGCAGACTGTACCAAAGCACAGTGGATGCTAAGGAATTAGAGGATAAAGACAAGTCCAACATTCGGGGTGTCGAGTCCATGCTTTGAGCATGTGGTAGTTTGTTTAGCACACAATTTACCCAAGTTGATGGTTGTGTGCTGCAACCACCAAAGTTGAAAGTTGGTAAATTAATCCGTAGTTGATTACTTTCCTATCAGATTAGGTATCTAGTTTGGTTCAAGTCAAATAATCGTTCTGAGACTATAAGTGGTGTTCTTAAGTCCGTACGAGTACACCTAACTAATTTTCTAAATCTAGAATTTGTCGTGACTTACAGATTTCGAGGTTGTGGTATCAAGCCGGGACTAGATCTAGGGCTTCCATGGAAGTTGGTGCAGAAGAACTGGTACCTGAAAACACAAGAATAATTGGTTAAAGAACATGACATTTCCGATCTAAATAATTTGATCGTTTGGATTTTATAAACGATCGAAACGGTGTCGAAAAGCGTTCTAAATTTTTATATAGGCTAGATATGAAGAAAATAATTTTACTGCAGGAGGAAATATTTTCCAGAAGCTTCTGGTAATTTTTATAATTTTAAAAGCTTAAAATAGGTTTTAAAACTAATTTTAATTAGTTATCGTATTTATTCAACAATTTATTATGGATGAATACTTATCAGAAAGTTTCAAGTGAGCTGTCAAAGTGACCGTCTCAAAGAGTACTACAACATATATGTTTTCCACATATCAGTTTACGTGAAAATAACAAGTTATGGATTTTTAAAAGAAAACTACGTATTTAAGTTTTAGGCTTAAAAATTTATTCTGAAAAAACTACTTGTCTGATTGAGATGAAACTAGCGACATTGGATCCAGAATGTCATTTCTGATTTTCTGTAACTGGCTTTGTATTTTTCCGACACTTATATAATTTATTATCAATTTAAAACCAATAAAACCCATTTATAAATACATATACGCGTATTTATACTCGAATACGTATACGTATATAAAAATAATACGTTTAAAATAACCTCACCTCTCGTTCTCTTCGATACGTGCATGCGGGGGCGGGGGCGGGGGCGGGGTCGTTCCTCGTCGACGACGACGGCGAAGCGGGGCGGCGACAGCAGCGACAGGCGGCGGACACAGCGTGGGGCGGAGGAGCGACGTCGTCGGTGCAGCGGTCGAAGGGGAGCGTCGAGCGGCGTGACGTTTATCCGAGGTGGCAAGCTGCTGGGGGGTCTCTGGAGCGTGGTGGTGGCGACGTGAGAAGCGGCGGGCGGCGTTGCTGTGGGCGACGGCGTCGAGGTGGAGAGATGCGCACGGTGGAGCAGGAGGTGGCGGCATTCGACATGAAGCGACGACGGCGTGATCCTCCGAGAGTGGAGAGGAAGGTCGAAGGCCGGGGTGCTCTCGTTGGAACACGGCGGCAGAGCTGGCGGTGGCCTCTTGGTGGCGGGGAAGTGTGCTGCTCGGAGGCGAGGCTGACGAGGGGGCAGAGCTGGAGGCGGTGCAGGCAAAGGCAGGGGATGGCAGAGGAGCAGCGGGCAGTGGGAGCCTCATGCGGGCTTGGCTTCAAAGCGGCGGCAGGAACGGTGGCCGCACGGCGTCAACTGCGGCGGAGCGACGGGGAGCGTGGGTAAGGGTGTGAGAACGAGTGTGAGAGGGGAGCAGTTTTTTTGTTTGAGCGGGCCTGGGGGGTTAATTCGAACGGGGAGAGAGAGAGAGAGAGAGAGAGAGAGAGAGAGAGAGAGAGAGAGAGAGAGAGAGAGAGAGGTGATATTGTGTGTTAATTTGAGAGGAGGGGAGTTTGTTATATAGGGTTTAGAAATGGCAAACTTGTAATTAACAATGGTAGACAAGGGATGGGTGAGATCCTAAATTTTTGGATCTCACCAGCTAAGGGAGGTGGGTTAAGGGAGTGGTTTGGAGATTAGAGTAGAAGTAATTTAGTAAAAAGTAAGTTAGTAATAGTGAAAAGGTTATTAGTGATTGTAATTAGTGAAAACGGAACAAAACAACCCCGTTTTCGCATACGACTCCGAAAAATTACGAAAACATACCCACGGGATCGTATCATCGTGAGGATCGCAAATACGAGATCTATTTTGGGGTTTGAGCTACGGAGATACTAGTTTTATGCCAAAATGTTTAGAAAGCTGGTTTGCAGGTTCTATGTCGATTTGATATCAGAAAATTATGAAATTAATATGGGGAGCCCTAAATGATCATAGGATGATACTGTAGAAGTTTGAAAATGTTTTAAAGATGTTTGTACAGAAATTTAATTCGTTAAGCCAAAACAGTAATAATTGAAAATGAATTTTTATCAAAATTGTTTAGAGGTATTTGATGAAACTCGAACTTACTGAAATACACTATAACTAGTTTAATGCTTCAACATATTTTTATAAGAAATTTTTGAAAACATTTTTGATATGGAAACTCCTGACTAACCATTATAAAGAAATTTTTAAAATGTGAAAATATATTAAATACGTAAATAGATGTGTTGAAAAATATGGGTTATTATAGGTTGTTTGGCCCGTCTCCTCATTCGATCACGCGTAGGGGGGTCTGAACGACATTCACTTTCTTCCCTTTGTCCACTTGCCTCGATGTGCCCTCCCCAGGGGTCGCTTTTAAGGCATCGACACAATTCTTCAAGTACCCTCGGCTGATCAGTTGGTCGATGTCCTTCTTCAGGTGCCAGTATTCGTCGGTGTCGTGGCCGTTGTCCTTATAGTACATGCAGTATTTTTCCTCGTCCCTTCGGTCGCCCTTCATCTTTGGGGGCTGCTTGTTGATGTGGCCCTCCTTCTGAGCCTGTGTCAGGACGTCATCCTGAGTCGCGTTTAGCTTGGTGGGCGGCGCTTGCCCTCTGCGCTGCTTCCACATTGGCTTTTTCTCCTATCGGTGATCCTCCAGCTCGCGATGCTCACTTTTATCACGCTTGGAGTTCCGCTTGGTCCCTGCCGGGGACCCCCTTCTTCCGTCGCCAGGGCCTCTTCGGTCGGCATGAACTGTTCTGCCCGTGCTATGACCTCGGCGAGGCCTTTCGGGGGGGGGGGGGGGGGGGCATTGTGTAGGTTCTTTTTCAGGCCCCTATGCCGGAGCCCCTTCTTTAGGGTCGTTGTTACGACCAGCTCGGGGCAGCACTTAATGTTCAGCCTCTGGGTGTTGAAGCGCTTCATGTAGGCCTTCAAAGTCTCGCCCGGCCTCTATATCATGTCAAACAGGAAGTCCGAGCCCGGATTCCTCTGCCTTCCATCCACAAATTGTTGGCAGAACATCCGTGATAGGTCTTGGAAGTTGTTGATGGACTGGTCAGGGAGGCTGTTGTACCAGTCCCGGGCGGACTTCTTGAGGGTGGTGTAGAAGCCGCGGCAGAGCAGAGTATCGTCAGCCCCCTAGAACCTCATGACCCCTGCGTAGTCCAAAACATATTCATCAGGGTCCCCCGAGCCGTCGTACTTCTCCAGAGCTGGCACTTTGAACCTGGAGGGCACCCGTTCTTCGGTGATGCTTCTCGTCAGCGGGCATTGGTCGATCGCCAGCGGCCCCAGGTTAGCCTGGCCGACTGGCGCCTCGCTCTGGCGCTCGAGTTGTCTAGTTAGGTCGGTGGAGATGCGGGGAGGATTCCCTCGGTGGCCATCCTGGCTGGGAATAGGCGTAGGTTGCCGAGTGCGCTCTCTGTGGCGACATCCCTCGCGGCTTCTCGGCCTCCTCCGGCTCGGGCCCCGGCTTCGACCCCGGCGCCCTTCTGTGGTTGCGCGGCTGGACGACTGGCGCCAGGTCGGGCGGGGCCGCTTGGAAGAAGCCGTCTCCCTGGTCCACCTTGTCCCCTCCACTCCCCTTGTTTGAAGAGAAGTGGGGTCGGTGAACGTTCCCTGTTTTAGCCTCCACCATCGCGGTCCGTGACTATAGCTGAGCGGAGTGGGGGGCGCTTATTTGAGTGGTCAATGGACCCCGCTCGGTTTCCCCCTAAGGGGTGTTGCGGGCCCGCGAGTTGCTGGATGGCCGCTGCTAGAGTCTCGAAGTTGGCATTCATCTTCTGAGTGAGATTGTCGAGTAGTTCATGGGTCATCGAACATGAGTCGTCGGTTCCCTCTGTGGACCGGTTGTGCCCCGTTCCGTTCGAAACGTAGCCACTGTTCTCGGGGATGGTTGGCAGGCAAGTGGATCCTTTATCGTGCTGATTCATGTCGTTTGTCGTGGACGACGTGGGTGTAGAAGATCTCGTTCCCACATACGGCACCCGATGTTTCGGGGTGTTTTCTCACCACTGTTTGATAGTCTCGAGGGTCAGAGGGCAACACGGTCGTGCGAGACACGTGCATCCTCCGGGATCGGATAGCGGCACGTTCGCTCGGTTGGAAATGCGCGGATCCGTGCGTCGGTATCCCAAAGGGCAGCTTCGGGAGAGCGACAGCCTCCTCGAGTGGGGAAGCGAACGAGCTCGGGGTCGGGATCGCTCGGCTCCGGTGGATGGAGTGCCGAGGGGCAGCCTCGGCGGGGTGAAATCTTCTTGACCTGCGTGGATGAGAAAGCTCGTCAGGGGGGTCAGACCTTGGTTCCGACCAAGTCCCCTCCGATGCGTAAGTCAGATATGGTCTGAGGGATGCCCGATGGGATCGAGTGCGGTTCACGGAGAGACGCACGAATCCTCAGGCCGGGCTATGGAGGAGAATTATGAGGTGGAAGACAAGGTTGTAGGAGGAAGAATACCTAAGTGTAGTGTATTCAAAATTCGGTCCTTCGTCTTTCGATCTTCGGGTCTTTTGTAGGGATTGAATCGTCCACGCCCCCCCTCGTCCTCTCCCCATCTCGTCCCGAGCATCCGCCGCTTTGATCATCCCTTGATGGGTCATCAAAGTGGACGTAATAGGGCTCTTGAATGGTAATGAAGGTGGGCGCAATTCGGGGGAGCGGTTTCCTCACCCTACAACGGTCAGCGATTCCCTCCACGTCGGTCTGGAGGCCGTCATAGCTCGACGCCTTCGAGGGGCCCTTAGGCTGGAGCCTAATCCTGTCCTGGCCCAAGGGCACGGATCGTGGGCTTGGCCGGTTTCATCTTAGCCCGTTTTGAGAGGGTCGTATCATTCCTATTATTCTAAATTTATTCATCAGCCGAAGCAAACATAGCAGGAGTTTATTGTGGGACAGTATATGTATGGGAAGTTCAGTATCGACTTTGTGTTGTTAATGTTATACTATTTGGTAAATAAGTTAAAATTTAATGATCCAAAGGTGGTCTTGCTCGGCACTCTTTTCAGTTTACCGGCATCACACGGGCTTCGCCTACTGAATAACTAACTAATTCCAGTCGGGTTCTTCTTCAAAAATCACTTGTTTCTTTTCTTTTTTCGGAAAATTAAAAAATACCCAAAGAAAGTGAAAAAATACCCAAAGAAAGCAAAGATGTTCTTCCACATTCAGTTGGAGCGTAACATGCAGCTCCATCCCCGCCACTTCGGCCCCCACCTCCGGGACAAGATCGTTGCCAAGCTCATGAAGGACGTTGAGGGCACCTGCAGGTCTGTGCTTCTATTAAAACCCTAATTTTAACCCTAAACCCTAGACCTAACCCTAATTCTTCCTATCAGCGGGAGGCACGGGTTCGTCGTGGCCATCACCGGCGTCGACGACATCGGGAAAGGCCTCATCAGGGAGGGCACCGGATTCGTCACGTTCCCGGTGAAGTACCAGTGCGTCGTCTTCAGGCCGTTTAAAGGCGAGATTCTTGAGGCTGTGGTCACTATGGTCAATAAGGTCGGACGAATTGAGAAGAAATTTGTCAGCTTTTTCTTGATTTCGTTGGGAATCGATTGAGATTTTAGGAAGTCTTTCTTGAATGGTTTGTGCAGATGGGGTTTTTTGCGGAGGCGGGGCCGGTTCAGATCTTTGTGTCGAACCATGTGAGTTTTTATAAGGGTTCTGATTTTGCCTGCAATTTTGTGACTTCTAATTTTGCGTTCGTTTAAATTTTGGGGGTTTCATCCAAATTTTGGTTCTTTGTGCTGAAATTTTGAAAAGCATTTCTCAGATGAAATATTTCCTTTTTTTACTGAAATGTCAGCCGTTAACAGGAGCCCTAAGTATTCATATGTGCAGTTCATTTAGTCTTGTTCTTTCCTGTCGTATGCGGTGTTCTTACATTCTTTTGTGATTTTCTTTTCTTAATAAGGCCTTTTTGGCAGCTTGGTTTAGTTTTTGATAGTGGGATTTTGTTGGAGTTTTTGGCTCAAGCTTAACCAAAAGTCACCCACACCCCAAACCAAAAAAAAAAAAAGAACTTATGGAAATTGAGTTGGTGAAAATCCAATCTGATTATACTTTTCTCAGTGGTTATTTTAATTAAAACTGAAACCTCAGCTGCAGAAAGTGTGTTGACATATTAATCATAATAGACTGTCGAAAGGAAATTTTGAAGAGATCATCCACATTTTAACCCCTCTGTTGGAATGTTTCACATCTGTTTACAGAATTATTAACTCATAGTATTGATTGTTGCAAATAAAGGAAATTATTAACTGTTGCTCTTCTTGTTGTTTAGCTGATCCCTGATGATATGGAGTTCCAGTCTGGAGATATCCCATGCTACACTGCATCTGAAGGATCGGTATGCTTTCTTCTTGGATATTTGTGCTCAATTTTTTTTTCATAGTTGCAATTCAAGTCTCATTGAAAACGGTTTCCTTCTTTTCAGCTGCTTTGGTGTGTGGTTGGCATTATACAATTGCTTGCATTACATGCTGTGTAGTTATCCATAGGCTGAGGATAATAGTGATTTTATTTGTATGTGATTTTCAATGATGTTCACGTTATTCGAGATCATTAAATGCTCCAAGGCTAAGGCAGAAATAGCTTTTATTCCGGAGACCTAATTGCACATGAGAACAGCGGATTATTGTATATAGCATAATACACTAAGGATCTATTGTAAATTTGGAATTAAGGCTGCCTTTATACCAATTTTTTTGGTACGGAAATTTATGACTGATAGGCATAATGTCAAGTGGTTATATTGACATCGTGACATCGTTTACTTTTTAGTGTTTGTGTTTTAGTTATTGGCTATAGGGAAAATTTTAGTTCTAAGAAAGTAAACTCGTTAGCTATTTCTGCATTTTGCTTGGACTTGTTTATGACCAAAATATGTATATGAAATCGGTCTTGGGTGGTTATAACATGTGTAAATTTTTACCAGTAAGTTGGATGTAACTGCATTAGACAGATGAACTATTAGAAGATAAATGTGCTGGGACAATGGCATATTGAGAAATGTAGAGGTGATGGGAAGAAAATATGACAATTTGAAGAATCTGCAGCCTACATTGCATGGACATAGGCATGACAGGATGGCACAAAATAAATTCTAAAATGCACACACAAGAACGATCATGTCCAATGCCTGCGCAGGACGCATGGCTTTCTGCTTGGAAGGTCATATAGACTACAACAGATTAAGATATCAAGAAAACCATAATACGATAGACTTAGAAGAAGTGAATATACATAAACTATAATTAAGGAGAATGCTAACGATGTGTACTTCTTTTTATTTTTATTTTTTTAACAAACAGAAGCGGTCTTTAGTGGAGCAGTGTTGTGAACCATAAATTTTTAGACCACTAAACACATCTGTTATGCTAGTATGATGTCTGATTGGACTAAAAATGCCTACATTGATATTGTTTTTATGTCTTTAAAAGAGTCTGAAATATTGATAAACAACGGCATACTGAGTTTAATTAGTTTGTAAAAGAAATATTAATGTTTGAGCCATGATGAAGGGAATAAAAATAGTGCACCCAACTCATCAAAATTTCACACAGGTCATGTGTATTCAAATGTGATTGTTTGCTGAAATCTGAATGCTTAGTCTCCTATCAGCAGTCATCGTTGTTTAACATACTATCACATCTTCCATAATTTTATCTAAATACTAATTTTGTAATAATGTTCCATATGTTGCACACTTTACTTCTTCCAAGTGGACCTGCTAAGATTTAGGGGACATGCTTACTATTTGGCAAGCCTGATCCACTTTTGGCTGAGTTTGGCATACTTCAATTATTATGAATCTTGTTTTGAAGGGATTTTCTAGGTCCACGTGGCATTTGCATGGTAATAAGTGCATTTCAACTTGCTTAGCATTCACGCTAGTAATCCCTGCCTCACTCAACCAGTTTGATTAGCTCAACCTATTCAATTGTGAACACATCATAATAAAGCGAAAATTGGGTATGCACTGACAACACATACCCATCATGCCATATATTATTTGCGTCGTGATTCTCGTGAATGAGATTCATTAGAGTATACTAATAAAATCTTTATGAACTAATCTTAAATATTCATTACTTTCAAGTGAAGATTAAGTTAATCAGCTAAAGTTCCACTTCAACTTAATTGATGCAATTTACAAGAATTGCTATTGTACCAAAGAGCTATAAATATGTTGCACGGCCACAGCCATGCCAACACTCACGTGACATGCCAAGACTCAGTAAATTCTTTAAAAAATACGTAGGATATTGTGCCAAACACGCATGTCTACATGTGTCTAATACAACATGGCTTCATGATTGCATTGTTTGTGCTACATATGCTCTAATTGATTTTGTTCATTTGTTTTAATTCATGCATATATGATATATCATAATAATATTCGTTAATGGGATGGCCGAAGTAGGTTATGTAATCCTATGCCAGATGATGTGAACATCAACTTTCAAGCCTATACCAGCAAGCTAAACATAAATCTCACTGCGGGAGCTATGCTTGAAGAAACTTCATCCAGAATAGGTCCAAAACTATTTCAGAATATGTTGTCATCCAAATTTGCTGCAACATTCTAAACCTACATTAAAACCACATAATGAACAGATATGTTAGCTTATTCACTGTTCTCGGTAATGCATGCAAAAGATAGAGTTTTTATTGCTAACTTGGAGTAGTTTACTACTAGGCATTGTATAGTCTTGTTATATCTGGTGGCCGACCTATTTTCCCTTCAAAGGCATAGAAAGAGACAAATAATCTTGTTTCAATTTTTTCCATCATTTTTATGCCGTCTCAAATGAGCATGTAGTATATATCAGTTTCCCACAAGCTTGTAAATGGAAAATTTCGTATTCATGGCAGATGGGGATATTGACGTGCGTTTATATTTCATATATTCACGCACGTTTTCTTTTGTGTTTCTCCGTGTTTTTCCGCCGTCTTTTATTCGTTTTCTCGTATTTTCTCGTTTTCTTTCACTTTTCTTTGTTTTTCCATGTTTGCAGGAGATCGACCGCGTAGGGGACGTTTAACGACGATATCTCAAGTCCCCGGAGCAACGGGAGGAGTCACGTGTGATCCAGGGGGTCAAACGTCAAAGAATACATCTTTCAGCCCCTCACCCGGTCGGTTGGTCATCTCCAACCGATCGGGTGATGCACGCGTGCACCACCCGGTCTCAGCCGGAACTCAAGTGAAAGTCACCCGACCGGTTCACAGGTCGGTTCAGCGGGGGCCTGTTTCGATCCAAATTCCAACCGATCGGGTGACTCTCACCCGATCGGTTCATCTGTAGCTGATGCTGAGGAGCTGAAGACACGGGCACCCAACCGATCCTTTCACCCGATGGCGCTATGATCCAACCGGTCACTCCAAGAACTCACCCGACCGGTTCATATGACCGGGTGAAAGCTCGCCGTTTTCTGTTCATTATCTGTAACGGATCACCCGATCGGTTGACTTGTCAACCGATCGGGTGATGCGAGAGTCTATAAATAGAACCCCTAAGGTTCCAGAAACGTGGAGCTGCTAGTTTTTACTGTTTTCTCCCATTGTGACGGCTGTAATTACTGTTCTTTTGTAAGTTTTCGGATCTTTCTCAAATTTTAGTATTGTCTTAATTACTCTATTGCTTCCGCATTCCAATCGTCTGATTATGATTCCAACAGTTAATTTTCATTTAGATCGCTTTTTAATGGATTTTTGTGAGTAGTTCTCAAATCTGGGATTTTGGTGGAAACCCCTTCGGGGGCTCTCCCCGATGCATCCATAGGGTTAGGAAATCGATAGGGATTAGGAATCTAATGGTTACGCGGGGTGTTTCATTGTCATCGGCGGGAAAAAGACCGCCTTTGACCGTTGGGCCAAGGGGGAATAAACTTGGCGGTTGACTCCCTAGCCATAGCTCACGCCCTTAGTGTAGATGTCGAATCCTAGCACGCGGGAGCGGCAGGATGAGACGTTGGGAGTTATCGTTGCGAGCTTAGTGCTCCCGGAATCGATCAGTGTTAATGGACACGGGAGTGCCCACTGATCGAATCCGGGAAGTCCGGTGTATCATCCTGGGCACCGACCGGAATATCGGGCCCATGGGATGTCGGACCACTTTCAGAGGCAACGTCCCACCATTAGACCCTAATTCCGATCGCTATCCATACCCGTAGGCCGTATCGGCGAGAGTCGCTCGTCGGAGTGGAAACCAAAGTACCGGGTTTATTTTCTTATTGTTCATACCCTTCATTCCTTTCCGTGACAACCATTTACCGATTCGGGCTAGCTCGCCTACGGGGTGATTTTGGTCCTCCTTGACTCAAGTACATCCTAGCCTCCCTGTGTTCGACCCCCAAGCCACACTACAACACCGTGCGCTTGCGGTTACAAATTTCTAAACCTCCACGCGGGTCCCCCGGCCATTTGCGGATAGCAAGCCGGGGCACACGTCAAGTTTATGGCGCCGTTGCCGGGGAGGCAACGTGCTTGTTATTTTAGGATCTCTTGAACCCTAGTGTCTAGCTCTTATCCCTACATCGCGATAATTTTCGCATTCTCCTTTTTCCTTTTTATTTTTCTTATTTTTATTTCTTATTTTATCTGTTTCTTTCCCACTTGTCGCTTCACGGGTGTTTGTTGTTTTTCATGCGCAGGAGTTCAAGAAGTCTCGACGACTTGATTCCCCTCGATCCAGAGATTAACGCTACCCTTAGGCGTTTGGCCGCCGAGAAGCGAAGAAGAGAGGATCCCGAATCCATGGAGGAGAACACCCCGCCTCACAAGTCCCTGTTGGAGTACTCGATGCCATCTATCGAGTCCACTTCCGCCATCCGTTCTCCAGCTATTGCGGCCCAAAGCTTCGAGCTAAAGCCGTCTTTGGTGACATGGATCCAGCAGGATCAGTTTGCGGGTGCACCCATGGAGAGCCCGATCGAGCATCTAGACTCCTTGGAGAAATGTGACACCTTCCAGATTAATGGTGTCACGACTGAGGCGATCCGTCTGAAGCTGTTCCCCTTCTCTTTGCGAGACAAAGCCAAGCAATGGCTAAGGGGGAAGGACCCCAACACTTTCAATACCTGGGAGAAGCTCTCCAACGCTTTTCTGACGAAGTTCTTTCCTCCGGGGAAGACCATGAAGTTAAGGAGTGAGATCTCCTCCTTCTCCCAGGCCAGCCACGAGTCCTTGCATGAAGCTTGGACGAGGTACAAGGAGATGCAAAGAAGATGTCCTCACCATGAGCTTCCGAAGTGGCAGATTATTAATCTGTTCTACAATGGGTTGAGGGATGACCTGAAATCTTCTATGGACGCCGCGGCTGGGGGTTCCTTCATGTCGAGGAGCGAGGAAGATGCCGGACATATTCTGGAAAATATGGCATCCAACAATGAGCGGTGGTGTAACGAGAGAGCCACACCAAGGTCTGGGGGTATACACATAGTCGAGGACGTCGACAAACTTTCAAGCAAGTTCGACTTGCTTTCGACCCAGATCTCCGCACTAATGGTAGGAGCCGGTGGGGCCGGTACACAGCAGATTTCAGCGGTAGAATCCGAATTCTTTGGGGAATTCGACGGTGGTGACGTCTCACCACCGTTGGATCAGGCGAGCGCACTATTTTACAACCCCACGGGAAATGCGCCGTATCCACCAAGGACCAATTCCAACCCGGTCTACTCTCCAAACAACCGGAACCACCCAAACTTCAGTTACCGGCCATCATTTCAGCCCTCGCCGCCTCAGCAGCCGCAGCAACAAACATATCAGCCGGCTAGGCCACATCAGAGTCAGATTCAGCAGCAACAATATCAGCAGCAACCTCAGCAACAATTTTATGCCCCCAGGAATCAGCAGCCAATCCAGCAGCAGCAGCAGTATGGCCAACAGAGGGCCGTCTCTCCGGTTGAGTCTCTCTTGACTCAATATATAACCAACCAGGAGAAGATCAATCAAAAGCTGGAAATGGGTCAGCGGGCCCTCACGGACCAAGTAACCCAGCTGGGCTTACAAGTGGCGAACCTTTCAAGGTCACAAAACCAATTGCCGTCACAACCGGAGGTGAACCCGAGGGGAGCAACCCAAACGTCGGCACTCGTGCACGAGCACGCAAATGTGTCCGCTATTGTTTTGAGAAGCGGGACACAAATCCCTATTAGAGTGTCCCCTAACAGACCGGAAGCACCGTTGGTCATTGAGCGACCAATCGAAAAATCAAACGACGCCGGTGCTTCGTCATCAAATCCTACGACTCCGGAGGGAGTCTCTGAAGAAGAGAAGAAGAAGAACGAGGAAGGGAGCCCGAAAGTGTTCAAACCCGTTGTGCCATTTCCACAACGGTTAGCTCAGGCCAAAATCGACGAGAAATATGGCAAGTTCTTCGCCATGGTCAAGGACCTGAGCTTGCAAATCCCCTTCCAGCAATCGAAACAATCCCCTCCTATGCAAAATTCCTGAAAGATTTGGTGACGAGAGGGTCTAGAAAGGAGAAAGTAGTGTTGACGGCGGAATGTAGCGCTCTCATCCAGAGGGCAAATCCGCCGAAACTTAAAGACCCGGGGAGCTTCTCAATTCCTTGCACAATCGGGGCAGTAAAGATTCATCGTGCACTCGTCGATCTCGGAGCGAGTGTAAGTTTGATGCCCTTGTCGATGTATAAAAGGATAGGAATGAGTGATTTGGAGCCCACCGGTATGACCCTACAACTAGCTGACCGGTCGGTCAAATATCCGGTGGGAATTGTGGATGACCTCCCCGTTAATGTAAAAGGGGTGCATGTGCCAGTGGACTTCGTAGTCATGGACATGCCTGAAGACGCACACACTCCCATCATCATGGGACGGCCTTTCATGGCCACTGCTGGCGTTTTGATTGATGTGAAGAACGGAAAACTTTCTCTAAACGTCAGCGGAGAAAAAGTTGAATTTGATCTGGGGTTGTCCATGAAGTATCCCGATCCCCCAGATGACCCTCAGTGTAATTTGCTTGAGGTAGAAGAAGAAAAAGCTGCTGAAGAGAGCTCCTGGGAGATTCTCTTAAGAAACCCCCCCGATGACTTGGGGGATTCAGAGGATGGAGACGGCCCCAAGAACAAAGATGCTGCTGGGAAAGCGAGTGCAGCAAGAACAACCCCTCCCGGGTTCCCCAAGGCTCCTCCTGCGAGGAGAACGGGGAAAGAGCCCATGGACCTCACCAGGGATGAGGTCCGGATCCTTAAGAAGATGGCGGTAAGCGCCAATACGAAAGAGAAGCACCCGGATCCCAAAGACAAGAAGAGGGTAGTCGAGTAAATCTTTCTCCAGCCGCTGACTGCTCCAAAGGCCTTAAACCCCGATGAAGAAGAGATGCCGAACTTCGGGCATCACCCGTATCAACCACCGTGAACATCTCTTGCAGGCGTCGAGCCAACGACGTTAAACAAGTGCGCTTCATGGGAGGCAACCCATGTTCTAAACTTTTTCCCCACTTTTTAGTGTTATTTTTGACTTTATTTTATCTATTTTTATAAATAAAATCATCCGCGAGAACATCCGTTCAGGGACTTAGACAATCTGTTGGTTTTTGCAGGAAACAAAGCCCCAACCGATCGGTTGATAGCTCACCCGATCGGTTGGGATGTATCAGATATAAGCCGAGATCTGTCCCCAAATGAACCGATCGGTTGAAGAATGAAGAGACCGGGTGACAGACCGGGTGAGCTGGGGAGAACTCTCGGGAAATTTTTGGGGAATATCAACCGATCGGTTGAGTTCGAGCGCGATCGGTTGAGGCGACCGGGTGAGCAGCCCTCAATTCTCGGGAAAATGAGTGGAGCGGCCAACTGATCGGTTGACAAGTCAATCGACCGGTTCGCCTGTAGCACTTCTTCGGCAAGAATTTTTGACCTAACCGTCAACCGATCGGGTGACAAGTCACCCGATCGGTTCGACTTAAAACCCTATATATACCCCCGACCACACGTTCGTTTTCACCCTCGCCCGATCGCCAAAATCGCCGTCGTTTCGCCTGCCTCTCCTCCCCAACGGCCGATTCTCACTCCCCCACGTCCTCCACTCCTCCAATACTCCTTTCCTCCACATCCTCCATCAACCATTCCATCATCTTCACTCTCTCTCTCCTTCCATTTCAAATTTCTGACCTAATTCCCCCCGAACAACGCCCATTTCGAAAATTCTTGCTGAAAGAGGTCGCCGCGGCTCCACGCTACTCTCATTGCGCAGTGTGGGGACATCTACGGGCAAGCTTCGCCACTTCGCTTGGGTACACTCGCTCCTACACTCATATTTCTACTTTTGCCCTATAAATTGTGCTTGCTCATTTTGCTTGTGTTAGTGTGCATTCATCGCTTTTGCACTCATCCATACACGCATACTCACGCATGGCTAAGGATAAGGACAAGGGGAAGGGAATTATGCGGGAAGAGGAACCGTCTCGAAAGAGACGAAAACAAACACGTCTCCCTTCTCGTACACGAGCACTTACACTTGGCCCTCCCCCGCCTGTTATCCCCCCTGTGGACCCAATGTTGGGCCCGCATGGGTATATCTTTAGGAACCAGGAGCACAAGGATTTTTACCGTAGGCTCGATGCTCGGGGGCATCTATCTACTAAGTTCCCGCACACACAAACACTTGTCGATCTCGGTGTCTACACCGAGGTCGAATCTCTTTTCGCTAACTTAGGATGGTTGGCCTTCCTTAATGCTTCTGCCATATCCTACCCGGCACTCACCCTCGAATTTCTCTCTACACTTGTTTGGGAGTCCGGGTCGATCATTAAATTCAGGGTGCGTAACAGGAGTGTCACCACAAATCTGAACACGATTAACGATATATTTGGTTTCCCCAATCTTGGGGATGATTCCATCCGACACTACGGGTACACGCCCGAGTTTAACGTCGATCAATTCTGGTTCCACCTCACAATGTTCCATGACTATCCCCGAGGAAGGGCCAAGGCCTCCTCCATCATTCATCCCGTGTTTCGTTTGGCCCACAGGATCATATCATCTGCATTTTTTCCCAGGGACGAGTCCGGCACCGTGACTATCCCCGACCTTTTTATCCTCTGGGCCATGACTTTCCCTTTTGTCCGGGACGATGATGGAATTAGCTTCAGGGCCCCTACCGTCCCCATCCATGGCGGCGATTGGCTTGTTTACAAGCTACTCGAGATCAGCCGGGCCGGTAAGGGGAAGTTTTGTTGTGGGGGCATCATAACTATCATCTGCTCTTACCCCCAATTTAATATTCCCATCCCCAATAATCTTCCCGCTGCCGCAGGACCCTCACAGCTAGATATTGATGTCCTGCGGCACATTCACATGATTAGACCCCACTCCGATGGCCGCTTCATCTTCAATTATGGCCACCCCCAGCTCCTTACACCATTCTCCCCAACCCCGCTCGCATGACCATTGCTCTTGTGGGAGATTGGACCTTCCCACCTGATCCCAACTTCCTAGCGGGGTTGAACCTTCCTTTCCTTCCCGCGGACGCGCGCAGACCACCGTCCCCTGCCGCCCACTTAGGCGAGCAGGAAATCCCTG
Organism: Scilla litardierei; assembly: GCA_030789695.1. Taxonomy (NCBI): domain Eukaryota; kingdom Viridiplantae; phylum Streptophyta; class Magnoliopsida; order Asparagales; family Asparagaceae; genus Scilla; species Scilla litardierei. The sequence goes on along the minus strand of CM061142.1, from coordinate 667,623,789 downwards.
CGTCTGGGGGAGATTTAGGGGCTGGCCCGAGTCGTCCTGTTTCTGCTCCGGGACCTATCACGTCTGAGCACCTATTTGCGGCCATTTCTGGCCTTGTCTCCTGTGCCGGCATGACCACTGCCGCCGGCACCACTTCGACCTTACCTGCCGGCACCACTTCTGCCTCACGTCAGTCCACATCTTTTGGTCGTCGTCAGGTCTCTGCCCGTCTAGGTCTTGAGAGGGAGGTCGCTGCCCTTCGTGAGCTCGCCATGTCCTCTGCCTCCTCGGACCCATCACCGTCCTCTTTTCTTACTCACCCACATTTCCTCGCACTTGAGAGGAATGTGGCCGTCATTCTTCGCCTTCTCACTCATATCCACGGACCACCTCCACCTTCACCACCTCCACCTTCACCACCTCGGCGATATTCTCCTCCACCCTCCCACACATCCCCACATCCATCACCCCCCTCACCACATTCTTCTCCTCCCTCATCTTATCCCATCCCGGCATCCACTTCCCCCCTCCCGACCACTTCCATCGCACCCACGCTACCCCCTTCCTCCATCACTCCATATGTGCGTAGGAGGAAATTGCCGGTGCGCTCCAGATCCCTCCCACCACCTCCCACTACCGTCACCACCACATCTTCTTCCCCCATTTCTATTCCTCTCACCACCGCCTTGATCGCCTTCCTACCACCACCACCCACCTCCACCGACACTCCTCCCATTGTTCACACCACCGTTGCCCCTATTCCTCCGCCTCGTTCCCCACTTCTCCGCACACCCCCAGCCTCCCCCGACCACCCATCCACACCCTCTTCCGAGGAGGACGAGGACTCACCTTCTCCTGCTTTCTGATTTCACCTTATTTGTTTTTGACTCCCCCTTGCATATTTTTGCATTTCACGATCACATTCTATTCGCTAGCACTGTCATGACTAGCTTGGGGGACGTCTATTTTGGTGTGTTGTCGTGTTTTGTTGGTTTTCTCATTTTTGTGTGTGCTTGTTTTTCCCATTTTGAGTGTCGTGTCGTGTGGTTTTATTTCTATTTTCATATCGTTTGATTTTGATTTTGATCTTTCTTTATATTAAGTTTCATCTCTGCGTTTTCCTCGTTTTCATTTCTTTTTGTGTCAGTGCGTATTCCCCCATCTTCATTGCCCTCCCGTACTCACTAACATTGCATTGAGGGCAATGCAAGCTTCAGCTTGGGGGAGTCGCACTGTGTGCGTCGTTTGAGTCCTTCTTTTTCGTTTTTGTGTCGTTTTCATCGTTTTTTTTCTTTTTTTTCTCTTCTCTTCTTTTTATCTCTTTCTCCTAGAGATGAACCTTATGATGAATCGCCACAAAATCACACACCTAGCATGGCATCAATAATCACACTCACTGACCCTAGGATTTCGAGTCCTCTTGCATTTCACGCATCGTGGGTCCACTTAGCTTTTTGTGAGTTGTGCATCGTGCCTAGCTATTTGGTGTGCTTCTACTTTGTGATTTTACTTTATATACCTGTCCAGGAATGACCCCTAGATTATCATGCTTCGATTTGAATATGCGGTATTTGCTTCTACTATATGCATGCTATATTTATATCGTATAATTTCAACTCGCATGTGTCGGGATTACACAATTAAGGACTAGGATAACCCACTTAGCCTACGCTCTATTTAGCGAGAATAGTTTCCTATGCCCAAGTGTTTAGATTTCGACTTCTTTTTTGCTTTACTTGGTGCAAATCCCCTCGTCGTGTACCGTTCTCCCACTTGGGAGAGTACACATGTGTATAGCCAAAAACCCAAAAATCCAAAAAAGGAGAAAAGAAAAGAAAAACCCGAAAAGAAAAGAAAAGAAAAAAAAATTGTAGAGCCAAAAAGCCAAAAAAAATACAAATACCCAAAACCCAAAAAAAATTCCAGTGTGAATATTGTCCTACTTGCCGAGAATAAAGGGAAGGCGAGAATTTGCACCGAGTGTTCTTCTCCACATCATCTCAACCCCCATCGGTTTCGAAAACACTTGGCTTAGGAACTTTTTAGCTAGTATCTAAGCTATAGTGGTGTGATTTCCTTAACCCTAGTTGTGGAATCCCCGATGCATGATACGCTTCACTTCTTATACTCTTCTCGTGCATGCTTGAACTAATATTCACCGCAATTTCAAATTAGAATTGGTATTTGGGTCACTTCCTGGATTTGCGTATATGAGCTCATAACACATTGTAGAAAGCGACACCGACTGCTAGTGCACGACCACACTCACTCGCGCTTCACCGCGTGGGCCCACGGCACTTGTTTGGACTCGTTTTCCTGGGTTTGGTGATGTGATTTGACGTTTACTTGCTTGGTGTGTCGTTTCTGATTTTGTTGGCTCTGACGGACGATCTAGGATATATGGTTTTCTTTTTCTTTCTTCCTATTTTCTCCCTCCGAGCTCCTACTCTCACTCGTATTCCTCGAGGACGAGGAAGAGTTCAGCTTGGGGGATTTTGACGTGCGTTTATATTTCATATATTCACGCACGTTTTCTTTTGTGTTTTTCCGTGTTTTTCCGCCGTCTTTTATTCGTTTTCTCGTATTTTCTCGTTTTCTTTCACTTTTCTTTGTTTTTCCATGTTTGCAGGAGATCGACCGCGTAGGGGACGTTTAGCGCCGATATCTCAAGTCCCCGGAGCAACGGGGGGAGTCACGCGTGATCCAGGGGGTCAAACGTCAAAGAATACATCTTTCAGCCCCTCACCTGGTCGGTTGGTCATCTCCAACCGATCGGGTGATGCACGCGTGCACCACCCGGTCTCAGCCGGAACTCAAGTGAAAGTCACCTGACCGGTTCACAGGTCGGTTCAGCGGGGGCCTGTTCTCTGTCTTTTCGATCCAAATTCCAACCGATCGGGTGACTCTCACCCGATCGGTTCATCTGTAGCTGATGTTGAGGAGCTGAAGACACGGGCACCCAACCGATCCTTTCACCCGATGGCGCCATGATCCAACCGGTCACTCCAAGAACTCACCCGACCGGTTCATATGACCGGGTGAAAGCTCGCCGTTTTCTGTTCATTATCTGTAACGGATCACCCGATCGGTTGACTTGTCAACCGATCGGGTGATGCGAGAGTCTATAAATAGAACCCCTAGGGTTCCAGAAACGGGGAGCTGCTATTTCTCCCATTGTGACGGCTGTAATTACTGTTCTTTTGTAAGTTTTCGGATCTTTCTCAAATGTTAGTATTGTCTTAATTACTCTATTGCTTCCGCATTCCAATCGTCTGATTATGATTCCAACGGTTAATTTTCATTTAGATCGCTTTTTAATGGATTTTTGTGAGTAGTTCCCAAATCTGGGATTTTGGTGGAAACCCCTTCGGGGGCTCTCCCCGATGCGTCCATATGGTTAGGAAATTGATAGGGATTAGGAATCTAATGGTTACGCGGGGTGTTTCATTGTCATCGGCGGGAAAAAGACCGCCTTTGACCGTTGGGCCAAGGGGGAATAAACTTGGCGGTTGACTCCCTAGCCATAGCTCACGCCCTTAGCGTAGATGCCGAATCCTAGCACGCGGGAGCGGCAGGATGAGACGTTAGGAGTTATCGTTGCGAGCTTAGTGCTACCGGAATCGATCAGTGTTAATGAACACGGGAGTGCCCATTGATCGAATCCGGGAAGTCCGGTGTATCATCCTGGGCACCGACCGGAATATCGGGCCCATGGGATGCCGGTACCACTTTCAGAGGCAACGTCCCACCATTAGACCCTAATTCCGATCGCTATCCATACCTGTAGGCCGTATCGGCGAGAGTCGCTCGTCGGAGTGGAAACCAAAGTCCCGGGTTTATTTTCTTATTGTTCATACCCTTCATTCCTTTCCGTGACAACCATTTACCGATTCGGGCTAGCTCGCCTACGGGGTGATTTTGGTCCTCCTTGACTCAAGCACATCCTAGCCTCCCTGTGTTCGACCCCCAAGCCACACTACAACACCGTGCGCTTGCGGTTACAAATTTCTAAACCCCCACGCGAGTCCCCCGGCCATTTGCGGATAGCAAGCCGGGGCACACGTCAGATATGTATGTAGGATAGCGAATAGCAGGTAACATGTGAGGGACATGAAGGATCAGGCGCGCCATAGTGGATGAAAGCCATACGTTTAGTTATGTAAATTTAATTTAATGGACCTAAACTTAATATCCTGAATGCCACTATCTAGTATCTATAAAATACCATCACCTAAATATGATTATGCAAATTTTAGAGGTAACTCATCTTCAAGTCACAATCATGTAGTTAAGTGAATAATGCAAATGAAATCCACACAATTCCTAAAGTTAAGCTAGATTCTTACATTTTGTGCAATATATTAATCAAACGCGACATGTTTGTGACAGTGACTGAAGGTACTATGAATGATATTATCACTTGATGTCATGGCATTCGATACTCAAAAACCATTATGTTACATGTCGGCCAATATTTTCAACAATAACTACCCATTGAAGGTGGTTTTTGCCATGTTGGCCACTGTATTTCACAACTGAATCATCACAGAAAGCAGCTTTTGCATGTTCCCTACATAACTATTTTAATGCATATCTTATTAGTAACTACTTCAAGATAACATTTCGTTCAATGACTTCTTGGAAAATGTCTGAGTAGGCTAGTCTCCCAACATGATGTGGCATCTCTTTCATCCAAAAGCTAGAAACGTTTATAGTGCAGGTGCAAAATTTCAAAATTCTAGAATTCAAAAGTTCATGACATGAAATCATGCAATAACATGCATTCATGCAACCAAACACAGAATTATTAGATCAGTGTTTAATTGATGCAGTGATGGGGATCAAAGAGTTATTAAGTTCAGTGTTAATTGTTAGTTGTTATGTTAGTTGTTAGATAATGTCATGTTACTTAATTTGGATTTCTAGTAATTCTGTGATTTTAAGGTTGTTTTGAGCTAGATCAGTGTTTAATTGATGCAGTGTTTAATTGATGCAGCTTTTGCATTTTGTGCAATATATTAATCAAACGCGACATGTTTGTGACAGTGACTGAAGGTACTATGAATGATATTATCACTTGATGTCATGGCATTCGATACTCAAAAACCATTATGTTACATGTCGGCCAATATTTTCAACAATAACTACCCATTGAAGGTGGTTTTTGCCATGTTGGCCACTGTATTTCACAACTGAATCATCACAGAAAGCAGCTTTTGCATGTTCCCTACATAACTATTTTAATGCATATCTTATTAGTAACTACTTCAAGATAACATTTCGTTCAATGACTTCTTGGAAAATGTCTGAGTAGGCTAGTCTCCCAACATGATGTGGCATCTCTTTCATCCAAAAGCTAGAAACGTTTATAGTGCAGGTGCAAAATTTCAAAATTCTAGAATTCAAAAGTTCATGACATGAAATCATGCAATAACATGCATTCATGCAACCAAACACAGAATTATTAGATCAGTGTTTAATTGATGCAGTGATGGGGATCAAAGAGTTATTAAGTTCAGTGTTAATTGTTAGTTGTTATGTTAGTTGTTAGATAATGTCATGTTACTTAATTTGGATTTCTAGTAATTCTGTGATTTTAAGGTTGTTTTGAGCTTTTTAAAGCCCAAGGGTGGCTTTGTAATTTTGTTAAGTTGGCCATATATATATTAACTAGAATAACCCGTGCACAGTGCAAAAAAATCCCCACACGAACAGGATGTGGTGCACGCGTCCAACCGAAAAGGAGTGAGAAGTGTGGGTGCGTGTGTCGGTATCATCGGGAGTAAAAGAGGTAAACATCACAATGGAAAAAATGTAAATATGGGGGTTCAATGGGTGGAAGAAGGCCAATGGCAACCCCGTAAATAGAGGAAGACCAAGGGGCAAACTTGGGAGTGGGTTGATGTGACATTGTCACATGGGACACAGTCACATCTGTTGGGAATAAACTCTCTTGTATTATTCCAAGGGCAATAGCCCGATATATATAGAGTACATGGAATGGTAAATAAGCACAAAAGACCCTATACAAAGGGACATATACATCTAACACCCCCCCTCAAACTCATGGTGGATCAACAACACTGAGTTTGGAAAGATAAAAACTGTGCTGTGCTCTGGTCTGGGCCTTTGTGAAGAAATCCGCGAGCTGATACTCAGAAGGCACATACTGTAGAGCAATAACCTCATCCCGTACCTGTGAACGCGTAAAAGAGGCGTCCACACCAATGTGCTTGGTGAGCTCATGCTTCACCGGGTCACGAGCAATACTGATGGCACCTGTACTGTCAGACAACAAAGGAGTAGGTGTGGAAATAGACATGCCAAAATCCTCAAGTAACCAACGTAGCCAAATAATCTCTGCTGTCAACAAGGCCATAGTACGCAACTCAGCCTCTGCACTCGATCGAGAAACCGCCTGCTGCTTCTTGGTCTTCAAGTGATGAGAGAGCCACCCAGGAAGACGCAATAGGCAGATAGAGACCGACGATCAGAAGGATCACTGGCCCAAGTCGCATCAGAGTAAGCATGGAGCTGTAAAGGGCCAGAGCGTGGAAAGAATAATCGACGGTGGCTGGTCCCGCGCAGGTAACACATGACACGAAGAAGGTGGCTGTAGTGAAGCTGAGTAGGTGCAGAAACAAACTGGCTCAGGATGTGCACTGAATATGAAATATCTGGTCGAGTGATCCCAAGATAGACCAGACTGCCAACAAGATGACGATAACGAGTGGGGTCCGGAAGAGGCTCACCGTCAGTAGAGCAAAGATGTACATTCAGCTCCATCGGTGTATCAGCGGTACGCTGATCAACAAGAGAAGCCCGATCAAGAAGATCCTGAATATACTTCTCCCGAGAGAGATAGTAGCCATCAGGTGTGGAGGAAAACTCAATCCCCAGAAAGTAACGAAGAGGGCCAAGATCCGTCATAAGAAACTGCTCGCTCAGCCGTGCTTTCACAAAAGCAATAAACTGGGAATCATCTCCAGTGATACTCATATCATCCACATACAAAAGGAGAAGCGTCCGACCACGAGATGAAGTATGAACAAAGAGAGCAGGATCATGATCACTCGCAATAAAACCAGCAGCAGTGACGACAGAAGAGAACCGCTGAAACCAAGCACGGGGAGCCTGCCGAAGACCATATAGAGAGCGACGAAGGCGACAAACCATGCCCTCGGGGACAGAATAACCAGGTGGTGGTCGCATATAAACCTCCTCATCAAGAACGCCATTGAGAAAAGCATTCTTGACATCAAGCTGGGAAATAGTCCATGAACGAACAGCAGCAACAGCAATAAGACTGCGAACAGTAGTCATATGAGCAACAGGGGTAAATGTCTCCTCAAAATCTATCCCATGCTCCTGCTGAAAACCGCACGCTACAAGATGAGTCTTGTAGCGCTCCAGAGTACCATCAGATCTGGTCTTGACCTTGTAAACCCACTTGCACGTGATAGGACGAACACGGGCATGCAGGGGTACAAGATCCCACGTACCAGTACGCTCAAGCGCAGCAATCTCCTCAGCCATAGCATGCTGCCACTCCTGGTGAGCAGCGGCATCTCGATGAGCGGTCGGCTCGGCAAGAATAGCACCCAGAGAAGTAAACCGACCAGGAGGGCGTAGTGACTCACGATCACGAAGGTGGTAACGAGGAGGGTCACTGGAGGAAGAGGGCAACTCAGGAGGGTCACTGGTGATGGAGGGCATCTCATGAGAAGGTACTGCAGGAGGATCCTCGACTCGCTGACGACGAGTGTAGTGAAGAGGAAAGGGAGAAACATGTCCTGGGGTAGGTGCAGAGGTGACCGGAGGCACTGGTGGTGGAGGCGAGGGCACAGGTGATGGAGGTATGGGTGGTGGAATGGTGGATAGTGGACTATCAGGAAAAGTGAGAAACAAAAGAAGCTCAACAATAGAAGCCGGACTGGAAGATGAAGAAGGACGAGGGAAGAAGGGACGAGACTCATCAAAAGTCACATCACGAGAAATCCGCATCCGTCGAGCTACAGGATCCCAACACCGATATCCCTTGTGCACAGCACTATATCCAAGAAAGACACACTCAGCAGACTGGGCTGTCAACTTGGTGCGCTCACGAGGGGCCAACAAGACATAGCAGACACAACCAAAAAGACGAAGCTCAGGATAGGACGGCAGATCTGGAGGTGGTGTAGGAAGGCGCTCAAGTGGAATCGCACCCTGAAGAGGAGAAGATGGCTGCATGTTGCTGAGATATGTAGCAGTAGATACAGCCTCAGCCCAAAACTGAGGGGGAACAGAGGAAGCAATCATAAGGGCACGAGCAGTCTCAAGTAAATGACGATGCTTGCGCTCAGCAACGCCATTCTGGGCATGAGCACCAGGACAGGAAAACTGTGAGAGAGTGCCCTGGGTATCAAGAAAGGCACGAAGGTGCCGAGATAAGTATTCTCCAGCAGAGTCAGCACGAAGAACCCGAATGGGAGTGCTATACTGTGTACGGATCATGGTAGCAAAAGATTTATAGATAGACAAAACCTCAGTACGAGAGGACATAAAGTATATCCAAGTATAGCGAGAAAAATCATCTATAAATATAATATAGTAGCGATGACCCCCTTTCGAAACGAAGGGGGCCGGACCCCATACATCTGAGTGAACAAGATCAAAGGGACTCTGAGAGACAGACTCACTAGTAGGATAAGGTAGCTGTAACTGTTTGCCTAGTTTACAGCCCATACAGTCTAAAGACATATCACCAGAGACAGACCCTAATAAACCTCTACGAACCAAAGAAGAAAGACGTGAACCACAGAGATGTCCTAAGCGATGATGCCACTGGGCAAACGAATCGGTAGACGATGCAGCAGAGGCGGAGGCAATAGTCGTGATGGGAGGACTGGCAGAGGCAGCGGAAGGAAGATGAAGCCAGTCAAGCTCCCAAAGACGTGGAGAATCACGCCTGCGGGGGCCAGAACCAACTAGAGTGCCCGTGCGACGATCCTGGATAGAACAAGAGTCAGAATCAAGAATAACACGACAGCCATGATCAGTAAGTTGGCCTGCCGACATAAGCTGCATGGTGAGTTTTGGAACGAGGGACACAACAGGGACATGAAAAGTGGGACTAGAAAGTGTGCCTAGCCCTGTAACTGAAAGTGGGGTGCCATCTGCAGTGAGAACTGTGACAGAGCGGGAGGGAGTACTAATGGAATGTAAAGTGGTAGGGTCAGGAGTCATATGAAATGAAGCACCAGAGTCAAGGATCCAAGGAGAGGTACCTGAGGTGGTGGAAGATGGTGTCGCAGTACCTGGAGGCTGACTGGCAGAAGAAGCAGAGCCTGATGTCCCAGAAGCGGACATCCGACGAAATAACGTGAGAAGCTCCTGCTCAGTATCAGATGGGGCAGTGCTCCTCTGAGATGTGAAACCCCCAGTGTGAGTCTCCTTCTTCTTGGCAGCAGCCTGATCCCTCCGCTTCTTGTTACAATGCGCCTCCACATGTCTGTCTCGGTGGCAGTAGGTGCAGCGTCTGGTGTCACCTCGCACGGGTGCTGTAGCAGAAGGCAGATCTGGTGTGATAGGAGCAGAAGAGGCAGGAGCACGGGTCGCCAAAACAGAAGCAGAAGGTGCCAAAAGACCAGCAGTACGAAGACGAGTCTCCTCAGTACGAATAGCAGCAAGAACCTCCAAGAACGTCACGCGTGGGTGACGGGCAAGCAGCTGGGCACGTATCTGCTCGAACTCAGGCCGAAGTCGGGTCAAAAAGTCATAGACCCGACGAAGCTGCAGGTGGGAGTGCTGATGCTGGCAACACTGGCAGATACGACAGATCGCTGGTCCCAAAGAGTCGAGCTGACGCCAGATAGAGGATATCTGTGCATAGAACTCATCGACCGTGGCATCACCCTGCTGAAGAGCCTGCTCCTGTCTGACGACAGCAAGGTAGAGGGAGTCACCGGTAGGCTCATAGTGAGAGCGAAGATGATCCCACATCAGCTGAGACGTCGCCAAACTCACAATGTCGCCAGTCAGGGACACATCAATGCTAGCGATGAGGATGTTGGCGGCACGAGCATCGTCATCACACCACCGCCGATAGAGAACATCCTGAGAGGAATAAGCAGCAACAGCAGTCGCATACGCATCGGTTGCCGCCTTCTTGGCGGTGTCATCAGCAGTGGGAGGGGAGTGGTGTCTCGCTGGGAAGCACCGGTCGCGGTGGACAAGGACGATCGCCGGTGAGAAGGTCCCAAAGGCGCTGACCGCGCATATGGAGACGAATGTGCGGTACCCACTCCTTATAATTAAGGCCATCAAAAATCAACGAACACCTAGGGATAGCAACATGATGATGATGACGAGTTAGATCCGTAGGAGACGCCATAGGGGGCACCGGCAGTGGCAGGCGGCAGGCGGCGGCGCGCAGGGGGCACCGGCAATGGGCGTGGCGCGGCGGCACGGGCGCAGGGGTAGGCGCGCGGACAGCGGCGGGTCTTCGCGCGCGGCGTTGCACAGGACCGCCAGGCGGCAATGGGCGCGACGCGAGACGCAGGGGGTCGCAGATCTGAGCAAGGCGCAGCGCAGCAGGGCACCCAGGGCGGTGCACAGCTCGCGGATCTGGGCGAGGCGATGTCTGTCTCGGCGGCACGGGCGCAGATCTGGGCGAGGCGGGCGCGGATCTGGGCGAGGCACGCGCGGCGGCACGGGCGCGGATCTGGGCGAGGCGCAGCGCAGCGCGGCGGCACGGGCGCAGGGGGCGCGGATCTGGGCGAGGCGCAGCACAGGGGGCGAGGCGCAGGCGGGCGCGGATCTGGGCGAGACGCGAGACGCGACGCGAGACGCCAGGCGGCAGTGGGCCAACGCGAGACGCAGGGGGCGCGGACCTGGCGAGGCGCAGCGCAGGGGGCGAGGCGCAGGCGGAAGACGACGGCTTTGGGAGACGCGGTGGGGGAGAGGAAAAGACGGCTAGGGTTTAGGTCAAACCTAGCTCTGATACCATGTTGGGAATAAACTCTCTTGTATTATTCCAAGGGCAATAGCCCGATATATATATAGTACAGGGAATGGTAAATAAGCACAAAAGACCCTATACAAAGGGACATATACATCTAAACAACATCACCCCCTCAATTGTAATATAGACTAGAAATAACGGCAAAAAAAACCACACGAATAGGATGCGGTGCACGCGCGCAACCGAAGAGCGAGAAGTGTGGGTGAGTGTGTCGGTAGCGTCGGATGGTAAAAGGTGCAAAAAGCAAACACATAAATAAGTGGCTTGGGGGAGTGTTTTTGGGTTTTTGGTGGGAATGACAACCATGTAAATAAGGGGTTTGTGGGGGGGGGGGGGGGGTTATGGGGCTGCTGACTGGGCTGGGTTTGTCCTTGACTAGACTTGTGACTGAGACAAATCCAGTCAGCAGTCCTCAATTGTATAATAGATATTAGAGTTTACAAGTGAAATAATTGAATGGAATTCACTTTGGATGAAATTTTCCTCATAAAAGCACATGTCGCCTCCTTGACACAAACCCTAATTTTTGTGGAAGATTCATCCCCTATATTGTTGGTATTAGAACAAGCTTTCAGATCCAACAACAATCAGAGTCCAAGAAATTCATAACCAGACTTTAGATCTGTGACTACAATATAATTCATGTATGCTAGGTTACCCGCTACTGGTATATTGCTCATATGCTTTAGTAATTTTTCCTTTTCTCATGACTTATTTTTTAACATTTTCATACTATTTTAATGAACATTCTTGTGTATAGTAAGATATCATTGCCTTATATGAAGGTGTCCTTAGTAATACAGAGTAATTAGAGAGAACTCTTTCACAAGTTTTGAAACGAAATAGAAGAAGAATATTAAATAAGCATGATGTATTTGATGTTCCATGACAATCAAAATTAGTTGACAGAACAAAGCATAAAATTTGATTAAAAGTGGCCGATGGGGCATCTAGAATAATAAAGTCAATCACTTCTGGTATATGAACACTAGAAATAATCTGTGCACACAATGCACGGAGCCAAAAAAAACCACACGAAGATGATGCGGTGCACGCATGCAAACAAAAAGAAGCGAGAAGTGTGGGGGTGTGTGCCGATATCGTCGGGGGGTAAAAAGGTAAACCCAAAAACCTAGGGGGAAAATCCCATAGGGCAAAGATGCAATTAAGTGAGTTTGGAGGGTTTTTTTTGGGTTTTTGCAAAGTGAGCTGAGGGGGATGGCAAACATGTAAATATGTGAGAGGGGGGTGATTGTTAGGGTAGTGGGATGTGACATTTGTCATAGTCTGCTTGTGACTGGGACAAAGGGTGCTACATAGGAAAATCCTAGGTGTACATTTCTAATGTAGATGAATCTGAGCTAGATATTCATCGAAGTCAATTGGAGAAAATTTTACCACCAGTTTTGAAATGAAATAGAATGAAGAATCTTGAGTGGTCATGATGGACTTGATGTTTAATGAGCATCGAAAATAATTGACAGAACACAGCATAGAATTTGATTGCAAGTCGGTGGTTGGCATCTGGAATAACACGGTCAATCACTAGTGGCATATGAACATGATTCTCAGGTAAATATCAATCACAGTCTATCTATTATAACCAATATAGTCTATTTAAAAGCTGCATCGACCAATTCTTTTGGTATCTATTTACTTTTATATGGATTCGATATAAGATTCTTCTTAGGGATTAACTCACACTGTGTCTCGAATTCAAGCTTCAACACAGGATTTAACACTGGTTCAGACCGTGGCTTTAGTTCAGGCTCTACCTAGGGCAATGGTTTAGGCTTTGGATCTTGCACTGGCTCAGGATCTGACCTCAGTTTCAGCTGAGGCTTTGGCTTTGGCGGCAGCCAGAGACCTGGCATAAGCTTTGGGGTTGACACTGGTTATAAGTCAAACTCATATGGTGCTAAAAATAATGAGAAACAGGCGGCACTGAAAGTAGTAGATGGAGGATCATAATGCCTCCTTGATGAATAGCAGATCCGAAGAGGAGACTAGTATAGATTTTTAAGAAAGGATTTCATACGTGTCCAAGAATGAGCGTAGCAGTGATTCCTCAACCATTGGTCTTCAGCTATACCTTTGCTCAGGCGCCGTATCATAATAGGAAAACACATCATTCAAATCTTCCATCTAATATTAAACACCAAAAACAAGATATATTGCCTAATTTGTGAGGATATAACAATGTTTTTGTTAGGAGGCAATGGAACCTTACGATAATAAGGCCATCTCAAGAATAATATACAATAGCACGACGATGATCTAAAATAATATACGAGAAAAGGTAGAAATTACTACATCAGAGTTGGCACTATAACAATCACGGATGCTGTAACGACCACAAGTACTATGGCAAACACAGATAATATAGCAGCCAAAAATTTGATTTGAAATGACTGAAATTCTTGGACTTTAATTTGTTGTTAACTTGCTTCGATACCAAGTAAACAATAAATAAATCTGAGAGGGAATACCAAAATAACAAGAAACTAATTTGCACCATGAATCAGGGTTTGTGCAAAGGTAGTTGCTAGTTTTTAAAGTTATTTTTGCCTTTTTGAAGATTTAGGAAAAAGGAAAAAGATCAGGTTGAAGGCTTCACACTCACACATAAACCTTATCCTGGATAGAAGGCATAAAGCCTACTGATAGCATAGTAGAAGAGGAAATAATATCGATGAAAACCTACTGATATTATCCATCATCTCTCCTCCTTACAAAAGAAGGCATAAAGCCCTTTTTGTAGGAAAACACAACTGGTAGCCTAAGAAACTCATTCTATTCTAATTAGAATTCTCAAAAGACTTGCTATTTTATTGAGCGAACCAAAGATTTACTAATAAATAAAATTCTAAGCACTTCAAAAAAAGCTATGCCTTTTATAGACAAGGCTACAAAAAGATTTCAAAATAAAGCTAAATTCTAAAATAATCTATATTCTACTTAAGTATGATGCACATAGTGTTAAAGTTGCAACCAGATTCCTTAATCTAAAATAATATGACACCAATCATGAAATCATTCTGCATTGCAACCCTGTTCAGTCTTTGTACCATTTTCTTATGAAACTTGTTCATCCAGTTTAAGCATCTAACCAACACCCTTTTTCTGAAACTTGGGGAATTTGTTCTAGTCTTTTGGCTTGCATATGCCTTAGAGATGAATACAATTTTCTATAGTTTTTTTTGTTATAACAATTTTCTATAGTCAACTTACCATTTTGATGCCTTTCCCTAAACTAAATTCTAGGAGAGTTTTGATGGCGGCTTATTAATGCACGAGCTTAATAAGCACAACTGATAACTAGCGTGTCCTACCTCATATCTGGCCTACTGTGTCTTGTAACTAGCATATCTCGTCTGTGATTTCTTCAGATAGAAATTTGTCACCTAACCTCAAGAAAGTTGACATCAAAGTAAACCTTTCGTAATTAGATTTTGCTAGATATGTTATGGAGCCATTTGGACTTTTGAGTTGTGCTTTGCAGCAGATCCTATTTTGACGGAAATATGCGTAGATTACAGCTGTTACAATCCTGATAAAGAAGCAAGCGGGATGGTAATTTTATATTGGGTTTTTTAGAATTCGGTCCCTCAAATCCCCCAAATATAGCATTTGCTTTTTAGTCCCCAAATCATATAAATAACTCGAAATGAGTCTTTTTAGGGGACCGATTTCTAAAAAATAATATTGCAAGTAAGTCCCCAAAAGGGATTCTTTTCGAGTGAGTTAAATGATTTGGGGGACTAAATCGCAAATGCTATGATTTGGGCGACTCTTTTTTAATAACCCATTTTTTGGAGGACCGAATTCTAAAAAACCCTTCTATATTTTACCAAACAATAGTGTTTATAGTTTGTTTTCCTCGTAAACGCATGTCCGGATCTTAACCAGGTTGCGAAGTTTTTTTTTGATGGGCCTTTTACTTCATACTGACCTAATACATGTACCATGCACCTGTCAGTTTAATGGATTTCCAATCCTGATGGAAATATGCAATTTGAAAAGTCTGTGCAGGTGAAAATTCAAAAGGACAGCGAAGTACGGTTGAAGATTATTGGAACCCGTGTGGATGCCACTGAAATTGTATGGGTTTCTGCTTCAATCAGTCTAACTTCTGATCTTCTTTATTCCATGCAATTATGTATTTCTTCTTCGGCTGAGCTTTACCTGCGTTGACTGACCCTTTCATATCTTTTTACTGTTAATTTTATTCTTAGTTGCCATTGATGCAATTGCAGATCTTCTGCAAATTCTGACTTGTTGAAAACCATGTTTTGGGCGGTCCATTGAAGGACTTACCCAGTTTTTATTGATGAACTAGCAAATAACCCGTGCACACGTGCACGTAGACTGGAAAAAAAAAATGGTCGGGAAGGGGGGGAAGGATAAAATGTGTGTGTGTGTGGAGGGTCCATGGGCAAAAATGAAAAACCCAGGGTTGTATGTGCAAAATTCCTCACCTATTCTCTAATCTCTCAAAATCTCATCACAAAATTCCCCACCTCTTCTATTATATCTCAAAATCTCATCACTTATCCAATTTCTCTTGTCCAATCTCTTGATAACATCCCTATTTTATAGAATAGATATGCATTCATCACACACACATATTATAAAAGAGGGATGTTATCAAGAGAAATTGGATAAGCACAGGTTTTGTATTTTTTGCACACACACACACATGAACTTGAAATTTGTGGGGGAGAAAAGCTCAGCCATTAAATAAACCGTGCCCTATGGGCACGGGTAATGACTAGTATATATATATAGAGTGACACAATACTGAAATTATGCATCATAACATATTAACTACGAGAATAATGGTCATTTAATGGAGTCAAGAAGTCTATTGTAGGATTCACCTGCCAATTTTTTGTGTGATGAATATGAATTTATAATACCGATGTACATATACATATATTGACACAGTATTGAAAGTATGCTACAAAACATATGAACAACACACAATACTTGAAGTATGCAGCAGAACACACGAACTACACAAATAATGGTCATTTACTGGAGTCAAGTAAATAAATTTATCGGTCATAATTATGTTAATTATGTCTGAAACTGGTGATTGATAATTTGTCAGCACTAAATAGTGTTACCCGCTTTCTTTATATATTGGTTTCATGCACATTCAATTTTAATGAAAAGACTGCGAACAAAGGAATCATTTGATTGTCGTGAGGTTCCCCAACATCTGGGAGGGCCACATGTTCACGCATGTGACTTCTATGGTATCTAATATGGCCAATGTTGATTTACATGATTGAAATGCTTCTGATTTGCATGTTGTTTACCTTATTGATTCATGTTTTCCTCACAACACAAACGGCATTTAAAGCTTTTTACATACAATCTGAAATCTCTCTCTTTCTCTCTCTTCAGTTCTGCATTGGCACCATTAAAGATGATTTCTTGGGCCTCACTAGCGATCCTGCTTAGCGAGTCACTGTAAGTAGTTCGGGATTTCAAGATGATCAGTCCAAGTTTCATGGATGGTTGCGGCACATGGAATGCTCCAGATTTGATTGCCCGGAGGAATTCTGTAATTCAAAATGGCGTTGTAGTTGCAACATTTCACAAAATTTAGATGTTTCACTTGCGAGAAGTTTGTGAATCACCTTTCTTCAATTCTTGTTCGAGAATAATTTGATGTGAGGAGGTGGGAATTAGGGATTCATTCAAGAATTTGAAGATATAAGCACCTACAACTTGTAGATCTGATTGAATGCAATAAAAGTTAATTAAAAATGTGATTTTTATGCGTTAAAGTTTGAAATTAATTTGTTCAAGAATAATTTGATGATGGGTGTAGACTATTAAAAATAAGATCTTTATAAGTTTAGATCATCCACCCACCTAAATGTTTATTGTGTTAAATGGTGGTTTTTGCTCACTAATCTTAAAAATCTACATGATGTTAGTGTTAAAGAATATATCTTCCATGGAGGAATGTAGATTAAAAGCTTAAAATATGAACTTGTTTTGCATGCCAAAATTTCCATGTTAAAATTGAGGTTTGATCTAATAAATTAAATAATTTAGTTGCGAATCATGATGCATATAACCTAATGATGTTAAAAGAGATGATTGATCTAATAGATAAACCGAGATTTTTTCCCTAATCTTTATGCATGTTATACTAATGGCAACAAGATTAGTTTTGCTGAATGTTAAAAGCCCAAGATTGAGGATTTGTACGGCATACATAAAATTTACATGGTGTGAGAAAGAACTTAAAAGTTTTGAAGATGATAAAGTAATCATATGCTAAAAGATGTAATTTCTAAGCTAATGAAACTCTGATTAAGAGTTTAGGCATGTTGGTTACGAAGATGGTTCATTAATTAACCAACCATGGTTAATGATGTCCTCAAATGACGTGTGATGTTGATAACAATCGGACAATAAGAATTGTTACCGATTTTGGAGAGAACGAAAAAGGTAATGTCTCTATGAAATATATTCCTACTCGATGTATGTTGTTAATTTTGGCAAATCAAAAAGAAAATAAGTGATCTGAAGCTCACAAGATGACTAACTATTACACGTGAGTCAGTAAGTAAATTCATGGTCTCGTTTTGAGATAGATGATTTTTTACATATTAGTTTAATGATGGGTTTCCACCAAGTTGGTAAGAATTTATAATTGTTGCTTGTGTTGGCTTCCAAGTAACTGATGGGAAAGCGGTAATTTGTGTTAGTTTTTGCTTTATCGGCGAGGTATATCATCAATGTATATCATGCTTGGATTTTATGTTTATTCTACTTTGTCAGCGAGGTAACTATATTAGAATAATGGTACGAGCGTTGTGAAGGTGTCGGGTACGGAACCTGTAGCCATATATTTATAGTAAAAGATTACATAATGGGTGGATACCCTTATCCTATGTGGGCTCCACATGGGCCTACAAAAGCACATTCATAACACTTCTCTTTATCCATCCATCATTGTAAGCTTGTTATATGAATGCTTTGGGATTCATAGGACTTATCTGATCATGAGGATTTGGATACTTCTGGATCCTAAGTTAGAATGTATTGCCTCGTTAAAACCTTTGGCTATGGAAAACCCAGCAGGAAAAAAACCAATAGCTAAGGAAAAAGATTACAAGTCTCATTAACTTCCCTTGATCGGTGGATATCACTAGGGGTTGATACTTCTGGATCCGGAGTTAATGTGGTTGCCTCGTTAAAACATTTGGCTATGGAAAACCCAGTGGGAAAAACCAATAGCTAAGGAAAAAGAGTACAACTCTACTTTAACTCCCCCTGTTGTGTACAAGCTTCAGATTTGTAAGTCTCTCAAATGTCTCATCCCAATCCCTTTTACAAGATTCCTAAAAGTACATTGATGTATTGCTTTAGTAAACAGATTTGTCAAGTTGTTGCAAGACTGGATTTGCTGAATGTCGATCTGTTTATCTTCTTGTAGTTCATGCGTCCAGAAGAGCTTATGGGAGATGTGCTTTGTCCTGTCGCATTTGATGTAGCCACCTCGTAGTTGAGCTATGCAGGCTGTATTTTCTTTGAACATAGTGGTTGGTTCAAGGTCGCCCGTCTTCAGGCCGGTCGTCACTAGGATGTGGTGAATGACTGAACTTAGCCAAAAACATTCTCTGTCGGCTTCATGGATCACAATGAGTTTAGGTTTCGATACAAAAAGGGGTTTGTTTTGGAGCAAACTTACACTCCACAATGAAAGATAGCATAGAGTGATAGAATTGGCCTAGATCAACATAAGTTAAATGGAATATCTATCGCTCCGCTGCAAGAATTAAATATGAGACTTATGCATATAATGCAGTGATTGGATGAGTTTGTTATCGTGGTCTGCTTCACAGATCTCCATGAAATGGCCATCCCTCCGTAGGTGAACACGAACCCAGTCAGTGACTTTTCAGTGTGGGGATCTGATCTGCAACCTACATCTGCATAACCAATTAAGTTGGAGGATACACCTTTCTGGTAATATAATCCCAGATTGATTGACCCTTGGAGGTAGCGCATAAGGTGCTTCACTCTGTTCCAGTGGGGCTTTGTGGGCGCTGAACTGTATCTGGCTAGTAGGTTTACTGCGAACGCTATATTGGGTCGCGTGCAGTTGGCCAGATAGAGGAGTGCTCCAATGGCACTTAGGTAAGGCACTTCAGGACCAAATGTTTCCTCTCCCTCTTCCAACGGACGGAAGTGGTCTTTATTAATATCCAATGATCTGGCGACCATTGTTGTACTCAGCGGGTGACATTTGTCCATTTGGAAATTTTTCATCAATTTCAGTGTATAAGTGGATTGATGTAACAGGATTCCTCCGCTGAGGTGTTCTATTTGTAAGCTAAGGCAGTATTTTGTTTTGCCTAGGTCTTTCATCTCAAAAGTCTTTGTAAGGCTTTTGGATATCTTAGATATCTCTTCGGGAGACCTTATGAGATTTAAATCGTCTACGTAGACGGCAATAATTACAAATCCCGTTCCCTTTGCTCTTATGAAGATGCAATGGCAGACTTCATTATTGGTGAATCCTTGTTGTACAAGGAATTTACTGAGTCTGTTATATCACATTCTTCCCGATTGTTTTAGACCATACAGTGATCTTTGGAGTTTGACAGAATAGACGTCCCGAGGTCTATTTGTCATTTTTGTTGGTAATTTATAATCATCCGAAAGCTTCATATAGATATCTTTATCTATATTATCTTATATGTATTCAGTCACAATGTCCATGAGCTGCATATCTAGGCCTTCCGTAGCTGTTAAGTTTATTATAAATCGGAAAGTGATCGTATCCATGACCGGGGAATATGTCTCTTCATAATCTATTTCCGGTCGTTGAGAAAACCCCTGTGCTACAAGGCGTGCTTTGTAGCGTACGATCTGATTATTCTCATTTTTCTTTCTTACGAATACTCATTTATAGCCCACAGGTTTTACACCTTTTGGTGTTGGAACTACTAGTCCAAATACTTTGCGTTTCAAGAGTGAGTCCAGCTCTACTCCTATTGCCTCGTTTCATTTTGGCCAATCCTCTCTGCGTTTACATTCTGCTAGAGAGTGTGGATCAATATCATCGTCGTATTCAGTGACGTAATTAGCAATATCGAACGCAAAGTCATCACGATGACAGTGCTTTTTCTGTCCAGTACCTCTCCAGTACGTACATAATTTAATGATATTTCTCATATATTTTCCTCTTCTGGAGAATTGAGGAGGGGAGATGTATTTCGGCTGAGCTCAGCATCCTGTGGTGGTATCGTTATATTTTCTCCAAGAGTTTCTCTTTCGCGAAAACTTATCCTTGGAGCATGGGGGTCGTCCTCTCTTTGTTGAGGTACGTCCGCTTCTGCTGCAGGTGGATTGCATCCATCTTGGGTATGTCAATCCTAGCTGGCGTGTTTACAGCAGGGACATGGTATCTGACAATCTTCTGGTTGTCAGTGAATTTGTCTGGTAGTATGTAAACTGTGTTTTGTATTTGGAGGATCTTCAGGATCTCTGTAACGATCCGCCCTCCAGGGTACCCGGAAAGTACGAATCCGTCTCAGGTATTTCCATATCAACGAATGTTACGTAGAAAGAAAGAAAAGGAGAGAGTACAAAGAATCTGTAGGTCACTGCGCGCACGTGGTGGAAAGGAGAAGTAAAATTCCCTCACAAAAAATAAAACAAAGAACTAAACAAAAGTCCAAGTCCAAACTTTCCATTTTATTAATACAATGATACATCTTTACATACATCATCTTTGAACTGAGTACAAAAGAAGTAAACAAGAAAATCCCCTAAAGAACCCAAAAGGAAACACTCTTACTCTGTACAAGTATAACTCACTCTCTTTAACTACCCCTGGAAGAACAACTGGACCAAACTATCCTCTGAGGTACCATCTCTGAGTAGCTCCTGAGTCTAGCTCTGACTAATCTGCTTCTAGACCTGGAAAAGTAAATAGGGCACGTCAACACGTGACCCAGTAGGATTTCTAACTAAGCTAGGTAGGACCCAGTTTAGAACCAGACTTCCTATCTAGGAAGGGTGCACTAATAAGTAAGGGTCACAGTGCTTACAAAAGTATTCACAACATGACATGCAAGTATTAAAGGAGAACTTGGGAAAACATGCATAAGTAACCATATTATGACATGCAAGTGCTGGAGGTAAGCAAAGGAACATGTTAACATGCAGTTGTAACATTAAAGTAAACAATGGAATGGATCAGCATGAGTTAACTGCATTAAAGTAACAGAGAAACAAGTAAACATGAGGTAACAACATTTATAAATAAAAAGGCAATTACTTTCAGTTATCACTTCACTTGTTTGGGAACCCGTGTAAATAATAGGACACTTAAGGAGCTGGACTTCACCCAGGTTGGGTGAAAAGTGGTACCTCAACCAGCGACACGAGCACGTGAGGGGCCTCTCGTAACTCCTCAGAAGGGAGTGAGAAATCCCAGGTTTTCAGTGGAAAACAGAGCAAATCATCATTTACCGTCATGGTGCATCACGAGTACACCACCGGCCTCTCTAACTCTGCCCACTCCCTCTGCGTACTCACGGGAGTGCGAGTGAGAATCAAGCTATGTCCACACCCAGCCAACTCATTCGCTCAGGAGTGCTAGTGGGAGTCTCAGCTGTGTCCGCTCCTTAAGACATACTCTTTACACGTGTTCCCCCCCGAAACCTACACTTAAAGTCTCACCCATTTCTGAATGGATCGAGGACTTTAGACTATTACTTTCATTCTCACTCTTATTTTCATATTTCATATTACTTTCATTTTGGTACATCATTCTCATATTCATCATCATTTCATCATTTATTCACTTCTATCCTTAAATTTCATAGGAAACTTGCATGCCAAAAATAATGGAGAAGATTAACATATGATTCTCTTTCACAAACTAACATGGATATATCCTGGCATGATAATTCATTTCACACTTTTGATCGCATATAAACTAGTGCCTGGATTAACAAATAGTTCCAATAATGCAAAGGGTAACTTGATATGCAGATTCAATATGTAGATTCAATATGGTAAGTTCCAATACTAACTTGATATCCAGATTCAATATGATACGAATGGTAACATCAAGAATTTCACACTTTATCATGGATTTCTAAACATACGAACTGAAGCATATTCACTGCATGAACATCATCCAAAACATTGCAGTATTAAAGCATATGAATCCACAGAAATAATGAACATGGAGTTCTGTAAGAAATGAGAAAAGACATAGCCACACGGCCGTATGGAATTTTTCATACGGCCGTGTGGATTTAATAATGAAGGCTGAAAGATCCACACGGCCATATTGTGAAATCCATACGGCCGTGTGGATTTAGTTGGATACGGCCGCATGTTCTGTAATCCACACAGTCGTGTGGTTTTGGCCATATGGCTGTGTGGAGCCAAGGTTATGTCCATGGAGCTATTGACCACCATACGGTCGCGTGAAAAGGGCCATACGGCCGTGTGCTCTCGTTTACTGTCAAATTCGACAACATCGGAGATAAATTCTTCGAGATACCAACTGAATCCTATCTAACCGAGTTAGAATCCTACCTGATATGTCCATCAGTTAAATCTGGGGCCCTTCTTCTCCTAGATGACCCTAACAATCTCTTGTTCTCCTTCTTCCTTCTTCTATTGAATCCAAGGGGCTAGGGTTATGAAGCCTTTGAGGTGAGTTTGGAAATCTGAAGCAGTAAGTAGGCTGTGTGTGCACAAAAAGACGAGGAGATGAAGCTGGGAATCTCTTCAGAATTTTTCTTTCTAACTTCCTTTCCTTTTTACCTGATATCCTTAGCTTTTTCTTTCTTTTAATCTCCCCTGAGCTACCTCAAGCTTCCCCAAATCATTCCAGTCATGCCACCTAATGAAGGTTAGGTGAAAATCACCAGGAGGATGCCACCTCTCAAGGAGGAGGTGGCTTAAGGGAATAAATTAGGATTTAATCTTTTAGTTTAAATAGGATTACCCCTTTATACCATGTATACTCCTTTAATACAAGTATATCCTTATTTAATAATTCCAAAAGCTGTTATAAAATTCATTAAAAATTATTTTAATCTTACAAAAATCAAAGAAAATTATACACGTCTCCCAAAAATTTATACACATATTTATACGCCCAAGAATACGTTTTAATACATGTATATGAATTTTGGGATCATTACAATCTCATCCTCACATTGGTTTGTACGCGGATTAAATTAGGACAAAGTCTTGGTAACCCATGAAATGGTCTCTGAAGCTTCAGGCTTCTTAGAATTTAAGCCTAGTCTGGAAAATGTGCCCGCAACTTGATGATTTGTGTATTATTGGGTAGCAAGATATTTGCTTCCCCTGATCTTTCTATTATACTTGATGGTCCGGAAATAGTATTTACGGTGCCATCGTAGTTATTGATTCTTTGAAAAAAGCTAATGTCGCGAAGGATTGTGTGCGTAGAAGCACTGTCCACTAGGTATTTATTATCCATTTATATCAAGGAAAAAATGTATAGCAATATACTGCACAATAAACCAATTTTATTCATGACATAGTGTGGAAATAAAACAACATGCTAACAAAAAGCAAACATATATGAAAAGAAATTGTTTTCAAATACATTCAATTTGCAGAAAGGGATACAATGAAGCATCAGTCTGGGAGGGCATCGTTCGAGAAATCCTCGGCACTGAATCGAGTTGGAGCCAGGTCTTCATCTTCCACCAGGTTTGTTTCAGCATTAGTCTTCTGGCTAGCTTGGTACAAATCCTGGAGGTGGCGTGGAGTGCGACAATTTCTAGACTAGTGTCCAGTCATGTCACATCTGTGGCATTTGTCTTCCCAGTCTTTCTTGGGGGCAGATGTCTGGCCAGTGTTCTTCTTCTTCCCCGCAGTTTTATTTTCCCCTCATTGTTGTTCTGTTATGGAGGACCTCTAGTCTGCTTCTGTATTGCTTTTCCCTTCGGGGGTTTGCTTTTGAATTTGTTCTTCTTCTTCTCGAAAGAAACATTGTGTGCTTCAGGTGAATGAGCAGTGCCAGCAGGGTGCAAGTTATGGGTGGCCAGCAAAAGATCTCTGTTCTGTTCTGTCATCAGAAGACATGAGAGAAGTTCTGAGTATTTCTGAAATTTCTTTCACGATACTGTTGCATGAGGATAACATCCTTCTCATTGAAGGATGTGTAAGTTTTTTCCAATATGCGTTCCTTTGTGACTTTTCACCACACAACTTCAGACTGTTGGATATGGACGACATGAATACACCCATGAGGGGATGTATGAGAGTAGACGGACCTCAGATGTCGCGTGCACGAAAGCGTGCACGAAGGGAACCTTTTCTCGTATGAAAAGGACCACTCGATAAGTGGAAAAAGTCACTTTATAAGTGCATAAAGGCACTTGATAAGTGAATGAAGAAGAGGATAAGTAAATGTGCTAATATAGGCTAATAAGCTTATATTTAGTTATTTCCTACAATAACTACCCCTAAAGCCTATAAATAGGACCCAAGGGTAAGGCATTTACACTAATCTTACCATGCCATAAGTTTGCATAAGGCAACTTGTGTTCTTCTTCTCCCTTCCATTAAAATCCTCTTCTAAATAGAGATTTAGGCGGTGAAACGCTACTTCGATCCTCCGTGACGAAGTACTGAGCGTTGTGGCTTAATCCAAGGGCAAAGTTCAGAGATTACGGTGCCGCGTACACAAGTGTAAGTCTCTACTTTATTATTCGATCCTAACGTCGTTGTTTTGACAGGATCCTACATTGGTATCGGAGCCATACGGGTTCGCCCCGGTCTAACCGTCGCCCCGGTCTCATCGATGAACGAGGCATTGTCTCTTTCACGAATGAGTCTCCTTCCATTATGGATATGGTAGGAACGCATCGTGACGGAGAGAATCGCAGTAGTTGTTCTTTTCACGTTAGGGTCTTCTGCCATTACGGATATGGCAGGAACTCTCCGTGACGGGAAGAACTTACCGTTCATCTCGCCAAACTCGCGCTCCTCATGGATGCTGAGTCTCCATTCAATTGAGAATGTAAACTCTCTTCATTTAGAGCGTGAAGTTTGCGGCCTTGAAAACGTGTTCTCTTCATTTTTTGGCACACAGCCATTGAAGCAAAACCCTTTTCTCGACGAATGGGTGCTTCATCGGAGAAGACGATGGTGGTTATTCTCAACGGAGAAGATGACATTTTTGGTGCATGATCGCCATGGCCATATGGGCTATGGAGGCAATGCATCCCCCCTCCCCATGCGTAGGGGGTTGGCTACGGCCAATAACTTCCACGGCCACCCCTCCAGTGGGTGGTGTGCGGCCAACCCATGCAAGGGGGAGGCCGGCCATGGCCATATGGGCCAAGGCCGGCCATGGCCATATGGGCCAAGGCCGGCCAGGGCCAGGTCGGCTCTGACCGGCCTCGGCCAGGGCCAGGGGGCCCTGGCCGTGGCCATGGCCAGGCCTGGCCGAGGCCAGACCAGGGCCAGGAGGCCCTGGCCGGCCTCGGCCAGGGCCAGGGGCCCGCCTGGCCGGCCCTGGCAGGGGCCAGGGCCGGCACCCTGGCCGGCCCTGGCCGCTGCCAGGGCCACGGCCGGCCCTGGCAGAGGCCAGGGCCTGGCCGAGGCCGGCCCTGGCCGCTGCCAGGGCCACGGCCGGCCCTGGCAGAGGCCAGTGCCCGGCCAGTGCCGGCCCCGGCCTCAGCCAGTGCCGAGCCCCGGTTGACCCTGTATTGGGGGGGGGGGCTTGCATGAATGGGACATGCATGGCCAGCCCATACGGGGCCGACGACAGTCGTCTGCGGCAAAATTCTCCTGTAGGGGGGAAGCGCCTGGATCCATACAGGAACCGGCGACGGTGGCTTGCAGAGAAATCCCCTTAAGGGGGATCCGGCCTTGGCACGGCTACGACTTAATCCCGGCAATGGCCAGGGATTGCCGTATATTTCGCTAGTATCATAAGGGTACTAGGTTGAAATATCGCATTTGCTTTTGAAAAATACGTTTTCAAAAACGCTTTTCCACTGCGAAGTACTATAAGAATACTATCGTTTGATAAGTGAGGGAAAAATATTGAAAGTTGTTCTAGATGGTGATTGGAATCGTAGAGACCTTTCCGATTCTAGAGCAACATCTTCAATATTTTTCGAAAGTAACTTATCAAATATAATAATATCATTCCAAGTGGGATTTTTTTCCAAGTGGGAGTGATATTAAACTAGTCTGAAATTTCACATTCGATTGATTCAGTATCTCAATGGATCATGATTCGACCAGTGGTCTTTTGGACTAGTTTGTGGGACACCTCAGCTCAGTCTGGGGGTAGTGAACCATGGACTAGCCATTTTCCTGGTTGGTCCGCTGGCCGAGACTAATGAATCATGAAAATGTAACAATATGATGACTATGTATATGAAATTAATGCAATGTTTTTGATCGAACCTTCTTTTCATGTCTTTTGCATCATTTTAAAGCTAAAATGTCTTCTGCCGCTAAAATCATCGTCGCTGAGTTAAACAAAGGTGAAAAACTCAACGGCGATAATTACAAATTATGGTCCATTAAGATACAATATGTTCTAGAGGAGCAAGACGTGCTCGAAACTCTAAAGAACAAAATGATTGAACTAGAGTTGGGCACTACGACCCAACACAGACGAGACAATGAAGCTTATGATGCTTGGTCTCGGAAGAACAAGATAGCTCGGATTACGTTATTGTCCAGTATGGCCGATGACATAATGCGCATCTTCCGAGAGCATGACCTAGCCATGGACATATGGTCCAAGCTTGAGGAGAAGTTTGGTGGCACATCGGTGTCCAAACTTCGTTCTTTAACTATAAGATTTGATTCATACAAGAAACGTCCAGATCATTCCATGGGGAAACATCTGCGACATATGGCGAATCTAATCTCAGAGTTAAAGGATGCATGTCATGTGCTCACTGATGATCAACAAATCCAAGCAGTCATACGTTCCCTGTCAAATGGGTGGGACCAAATGAAGATGCATCTCACTCATAATGAGAGCATCAAGAACTTCAGCGATGTTTCAAAGCATCTCGAGTTAGAGGAAGAGCGGCTTGCGGCTGCCAAGCCAAGTGTAGAAGTGCACATGGTTGCTAGTTCCTCACACGGGGGAAAGAAACAGAAAGATCGTTCGAAGTTTACTAATGAACGTAATAAGCAACCGGAGTCTACCAAGAAACCCAAACATAAGGGTGTGCACAAGAAATGGCACAAGAAGAAAGACTTGAAGAGGATCAAGTGCTTCAAGTGCAACAAGTTAGGTCACTATGCCCGTTCTTATACGGATGGAGGTGACAAGGTAACTTGTAATACTAGTTACATATGTTTTTCTAGTTCAATATTTCTTGTGAAATCTAATCCATTTTGGATAATTGATTCAGGTGCCACCGACCACATAGCAAGGGACAGACGGTCCTTCGTGGATGTAACGACTGGTTTTCATTTATCTGGATTATTTCTATTATATATATATGTTTTGGTGGATTTTCTCCTTATGCGTGGTTTTCGTCTCCGTAGCTTTCACTTTCGATCGTTTCGTTGTGATTTTCTAGCTTCTTCCTTAGAATCGTTGGTCTTGGAGTAAGTCATTCGTGACGGGCTTCATATCGGTCATATCTTATTGTTAGATCAAGCCTAGGAGTCTTAGGAATCGATCCCGGAGCTTCGTGCTCCATTTCGGAACTTTATGTGCACGTTAGCCGGTACAAGAAGGGGAACCGACCGACTAGATGACGATTTAGTCGGTCGACAAACCTTCATGGACCGACTAGTGGGCTTTGTTAATTGTTCAGGAGTTACTGTTTATCGTTAGTCGGTCTAAGAACATTTGTCGACTGACTAGGTTGCAAACTAGTCGGTCAGCAATCGTTCTTTAACCGACTAGCTCTATGATCATTTTGATACCAAGTACTATTCATTCTTAGTCGGTCTAAGAACGTTCATCGACCGACTAGATTAGAAACTAGTCGGTCAGTAGTTGTTCTTTGACCGACTAAATCTAAATCCTATTTTGTACAAGAGTTACTGTTTACACTTAGTCGGTCTGCGTTGGTCAACCGACCGACTAGTTCCCAAACTAGTCGGTCAGTGGTTGCTCTTTGACCGACTAATCAGTGTCGAAACCCTAATTTCTGGGCAGCCGCCGGATTCTTCCTATAAATAGACCCGATCACTTTCACTTTCTTTCTTTTCTCCTGAGCCATTGTCTTCCCCAAATCCTTCTCCATCTTCCCCAAACCCTTCCTCCTTCATCTCAAGCCTATCTCCACCATCCCAAGCTCCATCTCACCTCCATTGGCCAAGCTTCAATCTCCTCTTCAAAAACCCCTTTAATCTATTTTCTCCAGATTTTCCCCATCATTTCAGATCTGAGCCGTGGTTCCCGGATCGTTCATCCGTTGCCGTGGTTGCTCGGCGTCGATCTTCCGCTTCTATACGGTAGTGTTCGATCCTTAAATATTTTCACAACCCCCATTGATATTGTGAAACCCTAATAAAAATGGTTATTAGACATCATAGGGTTCAATTAATAAACCGTTTCTAGATATCTTTTCTAATGTTGTTTCTCTATAGCAGTGGTCCATTCACCGTAGATAACATTTGTGTGACGTGCTTGTCGACCGTCCTCGTCGGTATCAGGCAAGTGAAACTTGCATCTCTTGATTTGGGCCATGTCTTAGGCCATTACCTTGCTTTAGCGTAAAAGAGACTAGACGGTGAAAGGATAGCCGTCTGGACGCCATTGACCTAGCCTGACAACGAAGCTTGGTCCGGCACCTTCATCATGCTTGTATGTCACGTTTAATTTCACTTAACGGTACGCGTATTAACTGTTCATGTCATCCATGCATCTTTAACTGCCATGTTTAATTTAAATTAACGGTACGCGAATATCTGTTCATGTCATTGCATTTTGCCTGTCATGTTTAAATTCAATTAACGGTACGCGAATATCTGCTCATGTCATTGCATGCTTGAACACTCATCGTGATTGCGTAGCATCACTACATACTAGTGCTACTTGTTCCGGCTAGGCACCCGTTTTGCGGGAACAACCCTAGGCCAATTACAAATCTGGCTCGTGGTCCAGAAAACGAGCTCAATACAGCCTGCAGGCAATAGGGCACTCGCCTGTGTGTGAGTGATCCCTTGTACTTGAATACAGCCTGCGGGCAATAGGGCGCTCACAAGTGTGTGGGTGATCCCTTGTACTTGTTACTTGACAATACATGTCACACCTACCACTTGTTACTTGCTACTTGTACTTCACTTGTTACTTCCATATGATACTTGCCATGCCATTCACCATACTTTAACTGCTAGGTTGTTAGTTTACCTTTCTTTCAGTTTCCTTGTACAAATCTTTCGACTTGCTGACATGTGCCCCTTTTCTCTTTTGGGTGACACATGTTAGATCCCGAGCCTGAGTTTGTCACTGAGGACGTGGTGCTTGCTGACGCTGAGTCAGAACCCGCGTTGATCGAGGACTTCGCGGACACTGGAGATCAGTCTTAGTGTCCTCGTAGAGCTTTCCCTTTTGTTTTAGACTGCTTTTAGTTATCGGTGCGTAGCACCCATACTATGTTGGTGTTTGTTTTGTTGGCCGTGTGTTAGGCCTTTAGACTCTTTCCTTTTAGCCTGGTGGCTTTTCTGGATGTTGAACTTAATTTTCATGTTGGACAAATTCTGAGATTTGAGATTTTATTTCTGTCTCTCCTTGTGTTATAATTGTTGTTCCGTTTGTGGTTACAGGGACCTGCTTATGTTTTATTGACGCTTATCGGGTTTGGGGCTTCACAGCTCCACTCTCGTGCGGACCTTTTCACGTCTCGTCTCCATTTTAGGGAAGCGGGGCGTGACATGTTTTGTTGGTGGCCCATACATGTCCTCTTCTGTAACTGTGATTATCGGAATAACGATAATAATATTAGAATGTCCAATAAACTAAGTTCGACATCCGAGTCATAAGCTATGAGTCTAATTGTTTCGTTTTCTGTGTCATTAGATGGCAGGAAGGCGATTCACCCGAGGTGGAGGTAGTGGTGCGCCCCCTTATGACGAGGAGCCTGAGCGGGAACCCACCAATGGAGAGATGATGCGGATTATGCTTCAGATGATGCAGGTGCAGTAGGGCGTGCTCCTGCAAGTCCAGAATGCTCCACTTGCTCGAGCTGGTCGGGCAATCCAGGATGCCCCTCGCTCCGATCCGGGAGCGAAGCAGTTTCGGGAGCTGTGTCCTGCTTATTTTGATGGTTCTGAAGGTCCTTGGGCTACGGATGAGTGGATGAGGAACATTGAGGATAACCTGGCGATGGCGAAGATTAACCCGGCTGGATGGGTTGATTTGGCTAAGAGGCAGCTGAAGGATAATGCCAGAAACTGGTGGGATGCTGAGGAGAAGATGTTGGAGGTGCCTATAGTTTGGGCTACCTTCAAGACCAGATTTGATGGAGAGTTCTTTCCGAAGGCTGCTAGGCAGGTGATGTTGCAGCGCTTCATAGATCTGAAGCAGGGGAGCTTGTCGGTGGATCAGTACCATCAAGAGTTTACGAGGCTCAGTCGGTTTGCCCCAAAGATGGTGCAAGATGCCGATGAGAAAGCTCAGCGGTTCCTGCAGGGACTTGCTTTGGAGCTTCAGAGTTTTGTGTCTTCCTCTGATCTGGAATCTTACCAGAAGGTTCTGGTCGCTGCAAGGAGGCATGAGTTGAACCTGAGCCAGAGGAGAGGACATGTTTCTGGTGCTGGGAAGAGGCCTGTGGAGCAGGTCAGAGCGGCGGTTAGACCTGGATTCAGGCCTATCCAGCCTGTTCAGTTCAAGAGGCCGGGAGGGCCTATTCTGAAGACTTGCCATTTCTGCGGCAAGACCGGGCACCTCAGGGATCAGTGTAGGAGGTTCCTGGGGGCAGTGTATTGTCTGCGGAGATCCTGCCCATACCATCAGGGAGTGCCCCAAGTCGAAGTAGCCTTGGCAGACACCTATTGCAGCACAGCCGTTGCAGCAGCGAGCTCCTGTGCCCGCTGGACGTGGATCACCCCTTGTCCCACAGAGACAGGCCTTTCAGCAGGCTGTTCTACCGAGAGGGCAGGCTTTCCTGATGACTGAGGAGGAGAGCATGGCCATGGATGAGGTTATCACAGGTAACTTCCCTCCTAGCTGTTTCTTCCTTAGTTATGTTTGATTGTTATATTATTTTTGGTTGCTTGCTCATGTTTGTTTGCTAGACTAGGGTTTGATTGTTAAATTGCTTGTTAGGTGTGGTTTTGGTGTGCACATTTCCTGCACGAGTCCTCTTTGACTCAGGTGCGTCGATGTGCATTTTGGCCCGGAGCTTCGTGGAGAAGCATTCCTTGTCAACGTCCCCTCTTTCAAAGAGTTAGAATATCGTTACAGGGAATGGCATGGTCTCGGTGCATCTTGGTTGCAATTCTTGCTCGTTGGTGATTTGTGGACATGAGCTTTACGCTGATTTCATTGTCCACGACATCATCAACTATGATGCGGTCCTTGGGATGGATTGGCTTGCGAGCTTCTATGCTACGATCGACTGTCGGAGGAAGAAGGTGGTGTTCGAGATTCCCGGACACCCATTGTTATAGTTCAGCCGTGGTAGCAGCTTGCTTGGTCTTGTCAGATTTCGGGCCAGGTCAGTGGAGATTGTGGATATGCAGATAGAGCTGGAGAGGCCAGCGGTTGTGCAGAACTTTGATGACGTCTTCCCTGAGGAGATGTCTGGTTTGCCACCTGATCGAGCTCTAGAATTTTCTATTGATCTTGTTCCGGGAGCGCAGCCGATTTCGAAGGCTCCGTATCGTATGTCACCCGCTGAGTTGGAGGAGTTGTGGAAGCAGCTGGATGAGCTTTTGAAGAAGGGTTATATCAACCCTAGTGTGTCTCTGTGGGGAGCACCGGTCCTGCTGGTGAAGAAGAAGGATGGTTTGCGTCGCATGTGCGTGGACTATCGGGAGTTGAATGCGGTGACCATTAAGAATAAATACCCGTTGCCTCGCATCGATGCTATCTTTGATCAGCTTGGAGGATCGAGGGTGTTTTCTAAATTGGATTTGAGAAGTGTTTACCATCAGTTGAAGGTGAAGAAGGGAGATGTTCCGAAGATAGCGTTCAGGACGATGTATGGACACTATGAGTTTGTGGTTATGCCCTTCGGCGTAACTAACGCACCCGCAGTTTTCATGAATCTGATGAACCTTATTTTCTACGACTTTTTAGACAAGTTTGTCGTTATATTTATTGACGACATTCTGATCTATTCGAAGTCGGAGGAGGAGCATGCTTCGCACTTGAGGATAGTGTTGGAGATTTTGAGGAAGCATCGGTTGTATGCTAAGTTTTCGAAGTGCGAGTTTTGGCTGGACAGAGTTGCTTTTCTCGGGCATGTGGTGACTGGAGATGGTATTTCCGTGGATCCCGAGAAGATTAGGGCCATCAGGGAGTGGCCTGTTCCGCTGTCAGCATCTGAGATTCGGAGTTTCCTTGGTTTGGCGGGATGTTATCGACGCTTCATTAAGGACTTTTCCCGTATTACGGAGCCGATGACCAGATTGACGCGGAAGGATGTACCTTTTGTTTGGTCGGGTGATTGTGAGGATGCATTTGGTGTTCTGAGGGAGAGACTGACGACTGCCCTTATTCTTGTTGTGCCTGATCGCAGCGGTGGATTTAAGATCTTTTGCGATGCTTCTGGCAAGGGTCTCGGTTGTGTGTTGCATTAGCACGGGCATGTTGTGGCATATGCTTCGCGTCAGCTCAAGACTCATGAGAAGAATTACCCGACACATGATTTGGAGTTGGCTGCTGTTGTGTTTGCTCTTAAGATTTGGAGGCACTTCCTGCTGAGTGAGAAAGTGAAAATCTTCACCGATCACAAAAGCTTGAAGTATATTTTTACTCAGAAGGAGCTCAACATGCGACATTGTCGATGGTTGGAGCTCATGGCGGATTATGAGATTGATTTGCAGTATCACCCTGGCAAGGTAAATGTGGTTCTTGATGCGCTGAGTAGGCTTCCAGCAGTGATGGTGTTGACTTTGCAGTGGAGATTGCAGCAGGATTTTTGCGAGTCTGGTGTGGAGATTGTTCTACCTAGGGAGGATTCTTCATTGATGTGTATGCACGTACAGTCGACGATCGTGGATCGGATCAAAGCTGGCCAGGCTGAGGATCCGAAGCTGATGAAGATTCGGGAGCAGGTGGAAGCCGGTCTGCGGACTGACTTTTTGATTCATGAGGATGGCTCGCTGAGGTTTGGAGCCAGATTATGTGTGCCAGCTGGGGATATCAGAGAGGAGTTGATGGTGGAGGCACACAGTTCGTCGTATTCTGTGCATCCTGGTAGGACAAAGATGTACAAAGATCTTCGTCTGAATTTTTGGTGGCATGTCATGAAGAGGAGTGTGGCTCGGAGTGTAGCCAAGTGTTTGGTTTGCCAGCAAGTGAAGGCGGAGCATCAGCGTACGGCAGGGTTGCTGCAACCGCTTCCGATTCCGGAGTGGAAGTGGCAACACATCACTATGGACTTTGTGACTGGACTGCCTCGGAGTCCGAAGCAGAATGACGCGATTTGGGTGATCGTAGACCGATTGACCAAATCCGCGCACTTTATTCCATTCCGAGTGGGACAGTCCACTGAGGCGCTAGCGAGGAGATATATGGAGGAGATCGTACGACTTCACGGAGTCCCCGTGAGTATCGTGTCGGACAGAGACACGAGGTTCACATCTCAGTTCTGGCAGAGTTTGCAGAAGAGTTTAGGTACGCGTCTGAGTTTCAGCACGGCGTACCATCCGCAGACGGATGGCCAATCCGAGAGGACGATTCAGATCTTGGAGGACATGCTGAGGGCGTGCATGTTGGATTTCAAGGGTTCGTGGGAGGACCATCTGTACTTGGTAGAGTTCTCTTACAACAACATCTACCAGGCGTCCATTGGCATGGCGCCTTTCACCGCATTGTATGGGAGGAAATGTCGATCGCCATTGAGTTGGGATGACGTTGGTGATAGGGAGCTGTTGGGACCTGAGATGATTGTGGAGGCTGTGGATGTTGTCAGAAACATTCGGGAGAGGTTGAGGATTGCTCAGGACCGTTTTAAGCATTGGGCGGATGCTAAACGTCGTCCTTTGGAGTTTCAGCCTGTGGATCATGTGTTTCTAAGGATTTCCCCGAATCGTGGAGTGATTTGCTTTGGGAAGCGAGGGAAGTTGAGCCCGTGATACATTGGACCGTTTGACATTCTGGAGAGAGTTGGCGAGGTAGCCTACCGCTTAGCCTTGCCGCCATCTTTGGAGGGAGTTCACAATGTTTTCCATGTGTCGCAGCTTCGTCGATACATTAGCGATCCATCTCATGCTGTGGATTTCTCGGAGATCGTCGTTTGCCCAGATTTGACGTATGACCAGCATCCAGTGCTGATTTTAGACAGGCGTCAGAAGTCACTTCGGAACAATGTTGTCAATCTAGTGAGGGTGATGTGGCGACACGGCTCGCCTGGAGAGTCTACTTGGGAGAATGAGGATGAGATGCGAGAGCGTTTCCCACTTTTGTTTCCGGACACGTGAGTGTTGGGAAATTCCGAGGACAGAATTTTTCTTAAGTTGGGGAGGATGTAACGACTGGTTTTCATGTATCTGGATTATTTATATTATATATATATGTTTTGGTGGATTTTCTCCTTATGCGTGGTTTTCGTCTCCGTAGATTTCACTTTCGATCGTTTCGTTGTGATTTTCTAGCTTCTTCCTTAGAATCGTTGGTCTTGGAGTAAGTCATTCGTGACGGGCTTCATATCGGTCATATCTTATTGTTAGATCAAGCCTAGGAGTCTTAGGAATCGATCCCGGAGCTTCGCGCTCCATTTCGGAACTTTCTGTGCACGTTAGCCGGTACAAGAAGGGGAACCGACTGACTAGATGACGATTTAGTCGGTCGGCAAACCTTCATGGACCGACTAGTGGGCTTTGTTAATTGTTCAGGAGTTACTGTTTATCGTTAGTCGGTCTAAGAACATTTGTCGACCGACTAGGTTGTAAACTAGTCGGTCATCAATCGTTCTTTAACCGACTAGCTCTATGATCATTTTGATACCAAGTACTATTCATTCTTAGTCGGTCTAAGAATGTTCATTGACCGACTAGATTAGAAACTAGTCGGTCAGTAGTTGTTCTTTGACCGACTAAATCTAAATCCTATTTTGTACAGGAGTTACTGTTTACACTTAGTCGGTCTGCATTGGTCAACCGACCGACTAGTTCCCAAACTAGTCGGTCAGTGGTTGCTCTTTGACCGACTAATCAGTGTCGAAACCCTAATTTCTGGGCAGCCGCCAGATTCTTCCTATAAATAGACCCGATCACTTTCACTTTCTTTCTTTTCTCCTGAGCCATTGTCTTCCCCAAATCCTTCTCCATCTTCCCCAAACCCTTCCTCCTTCATCTCAAGCCTATCTCCACCATCCCAAGCTCCATCTCACCTCCATTGGCCAAGCTTCAATCTCCTCTTCAAAAACCCATTTAATCTATTTTCTCCAGATTTTCCCCATCATTTCAGATCTGAGCCGTGGTTCCCGGATCGTTCATCCGTTGCCGTGGTTGCTCGGCGTCGATCTTCCGCTTCTATACGGTAGTGTTCGATCCTTTAATGTTTTCACAACCCCCATTGATATTGTGAAACCCTAATAAAAATGGTTATTAGACATCATAGGGTTCAATTAATAAACCGTTTCTAGATATCTTTTCTAATGTTGTTTCTCTATAGCAGTGGTCCATTCACCGTAGATAACATTTGTGTGACGTGCTTGTCGACCGTCCTCGTCGGTATCAGGCAAGTGAAACTTGCATCTCTTGATTTGGGCCATGTCTTAGGCCATTACCTTGCTTTAGCGTAAAAGAGACTAGACGGTGAAAGGATAGCCGTCTGGACGCCATTGACCTAGCCTGACAACGAAGCTTGGTCCGTCACCTTCATCATGCTTGTATGTCACGTTTAATTTCACTTAACGGTACGCGTATTAACTGTTCATGTCATCCATGCATCTTTAACTGCCATGTTTAATTTAAATTAACGGTACGCGAATATCTATTCATGTCATTGCATTTTGCCTGTCATGTTTAATTTCAATTAACGGTACGCGAATATCTGCTCATGTCATTGCATGCTTGAACACTCATCGTGATTGCGTAGCATCGCTACATACTAGTGCTACTTGTTCCGGCTAGGCACCTGTTTTGCGGGCACAACCCTAGGCCAATTACAAATCTGGCTCGTGGTCCAGAAAACGAGCTCAATACAGCCTGCGGGCAATAGGGCACTCGCCTGTGTGTGAGTGATCCCTTGTACTTGAATACAACCTGCGGGAAATAGGGCGCTCACAAGTGTGTGGGTGATCCCTTGTACTTGTTACTTGACAATACATGTCACACCTACCACTTGTTACTTGCTACTTGTACTTCACTTGTTACTTCCATACGATACTTGCCATGCCATTCACCATACTTTAACTGCTAGGTTGTTAGTTTACCTTTCTTTCAGTTTCCTTGCACAAGTCTTTCGACTTGCTGACATGTGCCCCTTTTCTCTTTTGGGTGACACATGTTAGATCCCGAGCCTGAGTTTGTCACTGAGGACGTGGTGCTTGCTGACGCTGAGTCAGAACCCGCGTTGATCGAGGACTTCGCGGACACTGGAGATCAGTCTTAGTGTCCTCGTAGAGCTTTCCCTTTTGTTTTAGACTGCTTTTAGTTATCGGTGCGTAGCACCCATACTATGTTGGTGTTTGTTTTGTTGGCCGTGTGTTAGGCCTTTAGACTCTTTCCTTTTAGCCTGGTGGCTTTTCTGGATGTTGAACTTAATTTTCATGTTGGACAAATTCTGAGATTTGAGATTTTATTTCTGTCTCTCCTTGTGTTATAATTGTTGTTCCGTTTGTGGTTACAGGGACCTGCTTATGTTTTATTGACGCTTATCGGGTTTGGGGCTTCACAGCTCCACTCTCGTGCGGACCTTTTCACGTCTCGTCTCCATTTTAGGGAAGCGGGGCGTGATAGTGGAGTATCACCGGATACCCCAAGGAACAAAGTGGATATATGTAGGAAACAACACACGTGTTGAAGTGAAAGGCGTTGGGACTTGCAAGCTCGTCTTGGACAACGGCCGCACTATCTTACTACATGATGTCCTCTTCGCTCCAAATATTCGAAGGAATATTATATCTGTGGTCGTGTTAATGGGTCTTGGTTATAGTTGGTTTTTTCATGATTGTAAAGTGGACTTGTTTTGTAATAATTCTTTAACTGGTACTGGGTATGTTTTTAAAGGATTTATTGTATTAAATACAATGTATGACTCCTCATTTTGTAATGAAAATTTCCTTGTTGCAAATTCTTCGACTTATGAGTCAGATATAATTTGTTGGCATGCAAGGCTTGGTCACATTGGACCAATGCGTATGGATAGACTTGCCAAACGTGGCCTTCTATCCAATGTTTCAAAGGTCGAAATGTCGACCTGCAAACATTGCCTTGTAGGAAAATCTTATCGCAAGCCATTTGGAACCGGTACAAGGGCCGAGGTTCCATTACAGCTCATCCATTCGGACATATGTGGTCCGATGAATGTCAAGACAAGACGCGGGAAGTCCTATTTCATCACTTTTATTGATGACTTCACCCGATTCGGTCATATCTATTTGATATCCCACAAAAGTGAGGCATTAACATGCTTTAAAAATTATATGAGTTTGGTGGAAAATCAATTAGATCGCAAGATTAAGGTCTTGCGAACCGATAGAGGTGGTGAATATCAATCGACAAGTTTTAAGGAACTTTGTGATGAAAAAGGCATAGTTCATCAGGTAACTATGCCGTATACTCCGCAACAAAATGGTGTTGCAGATTGGAGGAATATGACTTTAATGGAAATTGTCCGTTCAATGATGGCACAAGCTAACTTTCCAATCACCTTTTGGGGTGATGCATTATTGACGACCGCTTTCATCTTGAACCGCGTACCCTCGAAATCAATTAGCTCCACTCCTTACGAGTTGTGGAACCAAAGGTCTCCTGACTTAAACATTTTGAAACCTTGGGGGTGTGCATCCTACGCACATATTTCCTCCCATAAGTATGGCAAACTTGGGCCACGAGGAAGGAAATGTATCTTTATACGATACGCAGAAAACTCCAAAGGTTTTGTTTTCATTGGTCAGGAAGACAATGGAGGTCTAATTGAATTTGAGTCGAGGGATGTCACTTTCTTGGAAAACGAGTTTCCAAGACAGGGCGAGATAAGTCAGGACTTATCTCTATTTGAGATTAATGATCAAGAAGGATTACCTCATTCGAGTGGGAGAATTCTTGGTGAAGACGAAAATACGTTTCAAACTTCACCAATGGATGATACGAATGACGCGAATCCTATTCCATACGGGAATAATGATCCAAGTGGGAGCATTTCTAACGACATTCCAAGTGGGAGTGCTATTAGAATTGATCTATATTCGAGTCAACAAGGAATTGAAGAATCTCAAATACGACGTAGTAGTCGTACAAGGTTGGCTCCTCTAAGATTTGAGGATGAATTTCCGCAAACCTTTATGACTTTACTACAAGATGATGACGAGCCTGCTACTTTCAAACAGGCCGTATCATGCACTGCGAAAGACAAATGGATGGAAGCGATGAAGGAGGAGATGGAATCCATGAAAGTTAACCAAGTCTGGGACTTAGTTGACTTACCCAGAGGATGTAGAGCTATTGGGAACAAATGGGTTCTCAAGATCAAGCATAAGGCTGATGGCTCTATAGACAGATATAAAGCTCGCCTTGTCGCAAAAGGTTTTACGCAACAGGAAGGGATAGACTACGAAGAGACCTTCTCACCTGTTGTTCGTTTTAGCTCGATTCGCCTGATTCTGGCTATGGTAGCTTGTTTAGACCTCGAATTACATCAAATGGATGTAAAGACTGCCTTTCTCAATGGAGAATTGGACGAGGAGATCTATATGGAACAACCAACAGGGTTTGTAAAAGAAGGAAACAAACATAAGGTTTGTAAACTTCGTAAATCCATATATGGTCTTAAACAATCCTCGAGGCAATGGTATATACGATTTCAAGAAGTTGTCTTATCAAATGGTTTTACCATGCTTGATGAAGATAACTGTGTATATATCAAGAGGATTAAAAGCAAGTATGTTATTATGTCTCTATACGTAGATGACATTTTAATAGCTGGAAATGACAAGGGCTTTGTGATGGATATCAAGGCTTGGCTTTCATCAGTTTTTGAGATGAAAGACATGGGAGAAGCCGCAATTATCCTTGGAGTTAAGATTTCAAGGAATCGTTCGAAGAAACTTCTTTCTCTTTCACAAGAGACTTATATAAAGAAGGTTCTAGAACGTTTTAATATGCATGACTGCAAGTCCATTGATACTCCTATAAGCAAATGTGATAATTTATGTCTAAAATCGTGTCCAAAGAACCAAAAGGAAAAGGAAATTATGGAAAAAGTTCCATATTCCAGTGCAGTTGGTAGTTTTATGTACGCTATGATGTGTACAAGACCGGACATCTGTTTTGCCGTTGGAACGGTAAGTCGTTATGTCACGCCCCGCTTCCCAAAAATGTGGAGGCGAGACGTGAGAAGGTCCGCTCAGACTTGAAGCTGTAAAGCTCCAAGCCCGATAAGCGTCAATCAACAATAAATTGGCAGGTCCTTGCAACGCAATACGAAACAACGATATTAATAATGAAGTGAGACAATAAGCAATTTATTAAATCTCAGAATATCCATAAAATAAATTACAATATCACAGAAAAGCCACCAGGCTCAAAAGGGAAAAGCTAAGGCCCAACATGGCCAACAAAGTACAACATACAAGCAAGGGTGCCCCGCACCAACAACTAACAGCAAACCTAAACAAGGAAGAGAACACGATCGACCTCTAAGACTGGTCACCAATGACCACAAACTCCTCCTCAGCAACCACTGGCTCGGCGCCATCAAACACTACGTCCTCAGCGACAAACTCAGGCTCGGGATCTAACATGTGTCACCCAAAAGAGAAAAGGGGCACATGTCAGCAAGTCGAAAGACTTGTGCAAGGAAACTGAAAGAAAGGTAACTAACAACCGAGCAATATAGTATGATGCATGACATGACAAGTATAGTATGGAAGTGACAAGTAAAGGGAAGTACAAGTAGCAAGTAGCAAGTATGTCATGGATAACAAGTTTTACAAGTAAAACACGGACAAGTACAAGTGGTAGGTGTGATATATATTGTCAAGTAACAAGTACAAGGGATCACCCATACATGGATGCCCTATTGCCCGCAGGCTGTGGTCATGTACAAGGGATCACCCACACATGGATGCCCTATTACCCGCAGGCTGTAGTCATGTACAAAGGATCACTCAGAGAGTGCCCTATTGCCCGCAGGCTGTGTTGAGCTCGTTTTCTGGAACACGAGCCAGAATTGTAATTGGCCTAGGGTTGTGCCCGCAGAACGGGTGCCTAGCCGGAACAAATAGTACAAGTATGTAGCGAAGCTACACAATCACGATGAGTGTTCAAGCATGCAATGACATGAGCAGATATTCGCATACCGTTAATTGAAATTAAACGTGACAGGCAAAATGCAATGCAATGAACATATTCGCGTACCGTTAATTTAAATTAAACATGGCAGTTAAAATGCAATAGTAGTTAAGGATGCATGGATGACATGAACAGTTAATACACGTACCGTTAAGGGAAAGTAAACGTGACATACAAGCATGATGAAGGTGACAGACCAAGCTTCGTCGTCAAGCTAGGTCAATGGCGTCCAGACGGCTATCCTTTCACCGTCTAGTCTCTTTTACGCTAAAGCAAGGTAATGGCCTAAGACATGGACCAAATCAAGAGATGCAAGTTTCACTTGCCTCACGCCAAGGAAGATGATCAACGAGGCACGCCACAGAAGTTATCTACGGAGAGGAAATCGCTGCCACGGAGAAACAATCATCAAACAACATCCAACCTAGTTTATTATTAGGGGTTCAATAAAATCACAGGAGAGTTATGAGAAAACCAAAGGATCGAACACTACCGTATAGAAGCGGAAGATCGATGCCGAGCAAGCACGGCAACGGAAGAACGATCGGGGGAAACCTAGGGTTCAGATCTGGATGGGGAGAAAATCTGGAGAAATGGGGTTTTGGGGATTTTTGGGGGTTTTCCGGCGACCTAGAGGTGGTGGTCGGCCAAAATGAAGGGGGGAAGGGCTCTTGATGAAGGAGGAAGGCTAGGGGAAGATGGAGAAGGATTTGGGGAAGAAGGAGGCTCAGGAGAAATGAAAGAAGAAAAGAAAACGTTTGGGGGGTTTAAATAGGAAGAGTTGGCGGCTGCCCAGAAATTAGGGTTTCGACACTGATTAGTCGGTCAAAGAAGAGTTACTAACCGACTAGTTTAGCAACTAGTCGGTCGGTCGACCAACTGTGACCAACTAGAATCAAACAACGAAAGAAGGGGAAAAATCTGGGAAGTGAATTAGTCGGTCTGTGAAGGCCCGTCGACCGACTAGTTTGGAATCTAGTCGGTCGGTGAGTGTTCATGAACCGACTAACGAGGAACAGTAGCTTAGGTAAAATTAATCAAAGGAACTAGTCGGTCTGAGAGCAAGTTCTGACCGGCTAGTTTCACATCTAGTCGGTCGGTGGTTGTTCTTAGACCGACTAAGAGTAAACAATAACTCCTGTCAGTAGATTTAAAGAACTAGTCGGTTGGAGAAGAGTTCCTGACCGACTAGATTGAATTCTAGTCGGTTGGTCCGCCTTCTCGAACCAACTAAGATGCACTAAAAGTGCCGATTCGAATCGCGGAGCTTCGGGAAGATTCCTATGGCTTCTAAGATCACTCTAACTCTAAGATATGAGCGATTTGAAGCTCGTCACGAATGACTTACTCTGAAATTGACTATCGAAGGAAGAAGCTAGAAAATCACGACGAAACGATCGAAAGTGAAAGCTACGGCGACGGAAACCACACATCCAAGGAGAACCAAGCATATATTTTAATATAGATAATCCAATTACACGAAAACCAGTCATTACATCCTACCCACCTTAGAATAAAGTCCGTCCTCGGACTTTCTAACATATCTAGTCGCTCTGGTAACTACCCCAATCATATCACATTCAATCAGGTATAGTTATTACAAGTGCTTATATTCGCACTAGGCAATCAAACATTAACACTACTAGCATGCATCATCCACGCACATCATACTCTTACACCTATCATAGCCATTCTTACTCATACATGTATCTCAATCATATATATACATACATCCCTTATATAGCTATCACTTACCTAGCACCAAACATTAGTCCATATACTCACGACCAATTAAATAGTTCACACTAGTAATTACCATCGTAACACTCTACGTTAGGTAGCTACCTATGAACAAGGCAATAAGAATACACTACTCCCTATATCTCCTAGTATACATCCAATACCAAACACGTCAACACACGTAATCACACCACACCATCCAAACTCAAGTTATTATATTTAATATACTTCCACCATCATTATAATTTCACAATTTATAGCCATTCCAATACATGCAAATATTTCACTATAACTTCACATCACATACGGCCCTATAATTATACCCACGGCACGCCACACATATTATAGTCACCAAAACTTATAACTAAGCACATACTTACCCGTGCATGGTGCACACCCACACACGCTAACATTTCATTCATATTTACCAATCATACGATTATAAACTCTGTACATCGACACACTTAGTTTAGCTAGCACGTAAACATATTCACGCAGGCAAGCCCCCTAATAAATAACTATACCACAAGACCAACACCTATAACTATATACTGGTTAGTGACCCACAATCATATGCGTAACACAACCGGAAACAAATAATCCAAACATTATACATACATCATCCATCACTATACACCAACCACATACAAATACACCAACGTACATAGAGTATACCCACTCAAGCTTGAGTGAGACTCAAAATCATAGCAGAATAATTCCATATACATAACATAGCATCCATACATATGCCAATACTATCTAATGCATACACATCTACCAACATAACCACATACATATCTAAATGTCAAACACCCTTAATATCTAATCAGGTAATATCACATATTTCAATCACTTCATATACCATGATATTGTTATAAACATCAGCACACTTAGAATTACAATACTCTCCCTAATAAATGCTGTCATCGTATGGTCACATACATGTATCATATATTCATACCATATCAATCCATCTATAATTGGCACATCAATACACTTACTTCATTCATTAGTTAAGATATGCTGTAGTCGGGTATACCTCATGGTATACACGCATACGACATCTCATAAAAACAAGTAATATCAATCAAACATTATAATCCTACTATCATATGTATATCACACTTACACTCATGCAGCTAATACATAACTACCTACACACAATATACCAATACCAACCACAAACAACTTCATATGCATCATGAAATTTAATACACTACGACAACACAACAAATTACACTAATGGGGCCCACCAAATTATACTAAGGTTGACACGGGCGACGACAAGCTCTATTGGCTAGACAAAAGGAAAGAAACTGAAATCAAAAGCGTAACGAATAGAAAGATCGAAAAGCATGAGAACGGCCGTGTAATGATGTAATGATGCTCCATTATGATACATGGAAAACAGTGCGTAAAAGATATAAGTTAAAATGAAGAGTACGAAACCGGTCGATAAAATGAGTTGTTCGAAATAAGTTTGAGTCGAATATATATAAGAAGAGGAATGGGTTATTTAGCTTATATAAAGCTATCACGAGTAAAAGTAAATCATTTACACGAACATATAGGGCATATGTTAGAAAATGTAATGCGGCAGTAGTTTAAAAATTTTGGGAAAAAGTTTCGAGGTTCAAGGAATGAAATCAGATCAAATATAGTGTAGAGGGTTATGCTCATGCCAAATGTTTTTTCCAAGTCTTAAAACTGAAGAGAAATTCCAATAAACCGTATTGAAAGTACTTTTTAGAGAATCCGGGTTCGCCAGCAGAAACTGATGTATACAAGGGTCTTAACACACAAGCACAATGTACATAGTACTGATATATAAAAATAATTGTAGTTTTATTCTAGAAATCATTTTTAGAAATATGTATGATGAATGGAAAGGTAGTAACATCTTAATAAAAGCGGGAGGACATACATATATAGAATTATTAAATTGGTAATAAAGCTTCAAAACCGAACTATGGAGGGTCTAGATCAGGAAATGGTTTCGAAAAGTAATTTTACGAAAATCTGAACTAGGGAAAACGTTGAGCATAAAATCGACTCGCTGAAAGCTGAAGTCCCATGTGACTTGAAAGGTA
This sequence comes from Scilla litardierei, assembly GCA_030789695.1. Classification (NCBI taxonomy): domain Eukaryota; kingdom Viridiplantae; phylum Streptophyta; class Magnoliopsida; order Asparagales; family Asparagaceae; genus Scilla; species Scilla litardierei. The sequence goes on along the minus strand of CM061142.1, from coordinate 667,579,314 downwards.
TATAAGAAGCAAACATGATGCGGTATTCGAATAAGTTTTAATGGCATAAGTAAGAAAAGAAAATTATAATTCAGGTTAGGAAAAACAGAAGTACGGTTCAGAATAAAATTGGTATATGAAAAGGGGCAAGACATTTATATCGATATGAAAATATAGGCTGGAAAATATTATAAACTAATAATCAAAAATCTCGACAAAAGTTTCAATGTTTAGAAAAGAACAAATAAATTTAAGTCGCGAAAGAGTATGAAATCTAATATATATATATATATATTAAAAGTTCGCGAACAAATTCAAACTTAGCGAAAGAGGAACATCGAAAATACTTTTAGGGGAAACAAGGATTTGCCACAAGAATGGGTTGGTATAAAGACTTGAAGTACGGGTACGACAAACTTGTAATTAGTATATATTCATAAATTAATTGGAGTTCTATTTATCTTGAAAGAAGTATTTTAAAGTACGTATGGTAAATAGCTAAAATGAATTTCGCGATTTAGAAAAGGTGGTATATCGAATTATCGAAATAGTACTAAAGTTTAAAATCAAGTGCGAATGATATATGTTAGAAAGATAGTTACCAGATAGTAATTTAAAATTACGACCAAATAGTCTTCAAAATCTACGAATGACTTCTAGCTCAAATGGAAGTAATGGAAATATATATTGAAAGAAGGTTTAAAACAAAATTTAAATCAAGTGGAAACTTTTAATAAGGAAAATTTGAAAACGACTTTGAAAGAATCAAGATTTGCAACGGGAAAGATTTGAAAGGTCAACGATAATAGTAAGGAGGGGATCATGTGAATCGAGGGCAATGAATGTGGTTGTGTGATGAATGCACCTAAATTACGATTCAAGAAAACTACGACGAAAACCTACGGTCAGCAACACAGAAGTGTAGTGACCAAGAACAGATTGAACCAGAGAGTCCTAATCATCGGTTGACTAAAGGTCAAGAAAACTTAACACTAAGCTTCCTAATGGCTAGAGTATATTAGAGGCCTCAGTGAAGGTTCTAAAAGAATCGAGATCATGTTATGTTGGGCCCGAAATCGATGAACCCAAATGAACGGCTAAAGAAATCCTAGGAATCTATCATGGTCAGGGCTAGACAGGAACCACTAAAGTAACTCTTAAGACTATCATATCGATCACTAGTATGGAGTTTAACAAACAATCAGGGGCCTCTAACCATCAAGCAAAACATCTAACTAAGTCTCACTATAGTCCTGACCTAACGGATTTCCTACCAAGCTGGGACAGGTGCTCTAACACGTCTACTAACCACCTAAGGCATAAGAACGCTAAAAACCTAGACTCCGGGCTTATAATTTGGATGTTCTAATTTATTTAATGGACATTCTATAATTATTATCGTTGTTCTGATAGCTCGCATTTACAAATGGACCTGCATGGGCCACCAATAAAACCTGTCACGCCCCGCTTCCCAAAAATGTGGAGGCGAGACGTGAGAAGGTCCGCTCAGACTTGAAGCTGTAAACCTCCAAACCCGATAAGCGTCAATCAACAATAAATTTGCAGGTCCTTGCAACGCAATACGAAACAACGATATTAATAATGAAGTGAGACAATAAGCAATTTATTAAATCTCAGAATATCCATAAAATAAATTACAATATCACAGAAAAGCCACCAGGCTCAAAAGGGAAAAGCTAAGGCCCAACATGGCCAACAAAGTACAACATACAAGCAAGGGTGCCCCGCACCAACAACTAACAACAAACCTAAACAAGGAAGAGAACACGATCGACCTCTAAGACTGGTCACCAATGACCACAAACTCCTCCTCAGCAACCACTGGCTCGGCGCCAGCAAACACTACGTCCTCAGCGACAAACTCAAGCTCGGGATCTAACATGTGTCACCCAAAAGAGAAAATGGGCACATGTCAGCAAGTCGAAAGACTTGTGCAAGGAAACTGAAAGAAAGGTAACTAACAACCTAGCAGTTATAGTATGATGCATGACATGGTAAGTATAGTATGGAAGTGACAAGTAAAGGGAAGTACAAGTAGCAAGTAGCAAGTATTTCATGGATAACAAGTTTTACAAGTAAAACACGGACAAGTACAAGTGGTAGGTGTGACATGTATTGTCAAGTAACAAGTACAAGGGATCACCCACACATGGATGCCCTATTGCCCGCAGGCTATGGTCATGTACAAGGGATCACCCACACATGGATGCCCTATTGCCCGCAGGCTGTGGTCATGTACAAGGGATCACTCAGAGAGTGCCATATTGCCCGCAGGCTGTGTTGAGCTCGTTTTCTGAAACACGAGCCAGAATTGTAATTGGCCTAGGGTTGTGCCCACAGAACGGGTGCCTAGCCGGAACAAATAGTACAAGTATGTAGCGAAGCTACACAATCACGATGAGTGTTCAAGCATGCAATGACATGAGCAGATATTCGCGTACCCTTAATTGAAATTAAACGTGACAGGCAAAATGCAATGCAATGAACATATTCGTGTACCGTTAATTTAAATTAAACATGGCAGTTAAAGCAGTTAAGGATGTATGGATGACATGAACAGTTAATACGCGTACCGTTAAGGGAAAGTAAACGTGACATACAAGCATGATGAAGGTGACGGACCAAGCTTCGTTGTCAAGCTAGGTCAATGGCGTCCAGACGGCTATCCTTTCACCGTCTAGTCTCTTTTACGCTAAAGCAAGGTAATGGCCTAAGACATGGACCAAATCAAGAGATGCAAGTTTCACTTGCCTCACGCCAAGGAAGATGATCAACGAGGCACGCCACAAAAGTTATCTACGGAGAGGAAATCGCTGCCACGGAGAAACAATCATCAAACAACATCCAACCTAGTTTATTATTAGGGTTTCAATAAAATCACAGGAGAGTTATGAGAAAACCAAAGGATCGAACCCTACCGTATGGAAGCGGAAGATCGATGCCGAGCAAGCACGGCAACGGAAGAACGATCCGGGGAAACCTAGGGTTCAGATCTGGAATGGGGAGAAAATATGGAGAAATGGGGTTTTGGGGATTTTTGGGGGTTTTCCAGCGACCTAGAGATGGTGGCCGGCCAAAATGAAGGGGGGAAGGGCTCTTGATGAAGGAGGAAGGCTAGGGGAAGATGGAGAAGGATTTGGGGAAGAAGGAGGCTCAGGAGAAATGAAAGAAGAAAAGAAAACGTTTTGGGGGTTTAAATAGGAAGAGCTGGCGGCTACCCAGAAATTAGGGTTTCGACACTGATTAGTCGGTCAAAGAAGAGTTACTGACCGACTAGGTTAGCAACTAGTCGGTCGGTCGACCAACTGTGACCGACTAGAATCAAACAGCGAAAGAAAGGGAAAAATCTGGGAAGTGAATTAGTCGGTCTGTGAAGGCCCGTCGACCGACTAGTTTGGAATCTAGTCAGTCGGTGAGTGTTCATGAACCGACTAACGAGGAACAGTAGCTTAGGTAAAATTAATCAAAGGAACTAGTTGGTCTGAGAGCAAGTTCTGACCGACTAGTTTCACATCTAGTCGGTCGGTGGTTGTTCTTAGACCGACTAAGAGTAAACAGTAACTCCTGTATAGTAGATTTAAAGAACTAGTCGGTTGGAGAAGAGTTCCTGACCGACTAGATTGAATTCTAGTCGGTTGGTCTGCCTTCTCGAACCAACTAAGATGCACTAAAAATGCCGATTCGAATCGCGGAGCTTCGGGAAGATTCCTATGGCTTCTAAGATTACTCTAACTCTAAGATATGAGCGATTTGAAGCTCGTCACGAATGACTTACTCCGAAATTGACGATCGAAGGAAGAAGCTAGAAAATCACGACGAAACGATCGAAAGTGAAAGCTACGGCGACGGAAACCACACATCCAAGGAGAAAATCCACCAAGCATATATTTTAATATAGATAATCCAATTACACGAAAACCAGTCGTTACACATTACCAATCCAATCCAGGGCAAGTACACTGGAAAGCGGTTAAGAGGATATTGCGGTATCTTAAAGGAACTGTGGACTATGATTTATGCTATCAAGGAGATGCCTTGAGGCTCGAAGGCTACACTGATGCTGATTGGGCAGGTGATCTCGATGAGCGACGATTGACCTCAGGATATGTTTTTTACTCGGATCTAGTGCAATATCCTGGAATAGCAAGAAACAATCCTGCATCGCACTTTCAACTATGGAAGCCGAGTTTGTAGCATTTAGCATGGCAGTCCAAGAGGCTGTTTGGCTTAGGAAATTCTTAGACAGGCTAATTGATGCAAGTGACTCAGGTGTTGTACCAATACACAGTGGTAGTCAAGCATCTATAGCCTATATCAAAGATCCAAAATTCCATTGTAAGACCAAACATATTGATATCCGCTACAAATTTATAAAAGACTATGATAAGACCAAGAAGGTGGACATAAGATACATATCTACGCATGAGATGATAGCGGATCCGCTTACGAAGGCGATCCCCAGAGATGTGTTTTACAAACACTTATCATCTCAAGGATTGCGTAAGAGCTGAGTTGTACCAATGTAAATTCCCATGTCTGTAAAAGATCAATTTTAATAAAAGAATAAGTTCTTTTTCAACATTGCATATGAATTTCTAGAAAATGTTTGTGTACATTTTAAAATCTCAGCTATATTTTCTAGTTTGTCGTACAGATTAAGGTTGGCTCTCTCACATGAGCAACCGCCTTCATTATATCAGACGGATAAAATAAAGATGAGACCTGTTTAAAGTCAAAATCATCAGACGAATGATTTAGAGTCATGACTTAGACAAGATGGTCGTATGAAAGATCTGCATCATATGGATACTTACAAAAGATCTAAGAGGATTCTTAAATCCTATCTGTCTTATGCGGGATGTGGGTCCAGAAGATTATTTGAGTAGTAAAAAGTACTCAAAATCAGACATTGTGGTGTCTGATCATCATCCTTACAACATCATTAAGACATACGCTCCCTGGGAAAGGAGTGATGTTGTAATACGTATTCATACTACGTATGCATTTTGACCATTGGGTTAGAATAGTAATTGTGTTTACTATTATGTGCGACCCAAAGACCACATGGGTCTTAAATCATTACCCTTATGGACTCTAATTGGTTCCTTTAGATTTGACTGGGTGATTGCTATCTTAGCATGTTGCTTATGGACTATGGTTAATTCGGTCCAGCGGGGCATGTTAGAAAAGCAAGTCAAGTCAAGTCGAAAGGATCGCAAGAAGAGGAAGATTAATTTCATATTCACATTTGGACTTTGGAGATTCAAAGCTGGCCAGCCAATTGTAATCCAGATGGGATTCAATTGTTGAATATAAAGTATAAGAAATGTGAAGAAATAATCTAGGGTAAAGCATGCATTGATCTACTCAACTTTGCACCTCAAGGGGTGTTGTGTATCTCTAACAAGTGCACAACAGCGGACTCTATGCGCATGACGGTCACACGGCCTATTTCTCGGTATGATAAACAGAAGAGTTAAAGGAAAAGATGTTTCCTTACAATCCCCTCAAGTGTGAGTGGAAGATGTTGGATATGTACGACATGAATACATCCATGAGGGGATGTATGAGGGTATACGGACCTCAGCTGTCGCGTGCACGAAAGCGTGCACGAATGAAACCTTTTCTCGTGTGAAAAGGACCACTCGATAAGTGGAAAAAGTCACTTTATAAGTGCATAAAGGCACTTGATAAGTGAATGAAGAAGAGGATTAGTAAATGTGCTAATATAGGCTAATAAGCTTATATTTAGTTATTTCCTACAATAACTACCCCTAAAGCCTATAAATACGACCCAAGGGTAAGGCATTTACACTAATCTTACCATGCCATAAGTTTGCATAAGGCAACTTGTGTTCTTCTTCTCCCTTCCATTAAAATCCTCTTCTAAATAAAGATTTAGGCGGTGAAACGCTGCTTCGATCCTCCGTGACGAAGTACTGACTGTTGTGGCTAATCCGAGGGCAAAGTTCAGAGATTACGGTGCCGCGTACGCAAGCGTAAGTCTCTACTTTATTATTCGATCCTAACGTCGTTGTTTTGACAGGATCCTACACAGACGTGAGGTGATACTGAATAAAGCCGAGTTGTACTCGGTTATGGACTTGAAGTCTTGTAGTTGGAGGTTTTCCTATTCGTAGTGCGCTCAAGGAAGGATAACATCTTTCTGATGTTTGTATCGATCATCGAGTGCAGACCATAACTCGTATGAGTCTTCCACTGTGAGATGTTTGGCCTTCAGGGTTCGATCGATATGGCGTCTGATGTAGATAATGGCTTTCGCCTTATCTATATCAGACACTTTATCTCCAGCAACAATGCCTTGACTCAAGCCTTGTAAGCGTAGATGGAATTTAATATCCAGTTGCCAGCTCTGGTACTTCTTGCCTGTGGCGTCCAAAATATAGAAGTCAACGATCGCTATCTTTGCCATTTTATCTATAAGCATGTTAAATAAGCAACAATTAAATATTTTAAAAATAAATAATCATGCAATCTAGACATAGATACTTGTTGTGTGGATTGGCTAGTCACCATGTACAAATTACAAACCAAAGTCCATATACAGTCCCATTAAAAAAAGGAAAAATACAACTTGGGAACACATATAGGGCCCCATCTTCTGGAAGCAGGTCTTTTTCTCCATGGGACGTGCGCCAGTCTTGGAATTTTACAAAGTAATCCTCATTACAATTTCTCTCAAAAAGAAAATAATGTGAGGAAAAAGAAATGGTGACAAATAGCCGATCCAAAGCCACAACAAAGTATTAAACATGCTTCGCAGAACATAAAATATACAGCATGCATATATTTTTCAGCACATGCATGTAGTTATGCAACAAGCATTTAAATTATTTAATTACATATATATAATTGTGCTACATGCATTAAAAATATATCGTATAAATTAACATGCTTCAGACATCCAAATTAAAGGTATGTAAGGATCAAAATAAAGGTGAATGTTGGATTAAAAAAATTTATTCTGTGTCCCAAAAATTGTTCGGTGTTCAAAAATTCGTCCCAAAAACCTAATTAGGGTTTGTTGTGTTTTTCGTGTATCGTTGACCGTCAGGGTGGCAAAAATCGTGAAGTGCACATTTTCATCCGACGGGGTTGCGAAAATTACAGTTTTAGGGTTTTGGCCTTCGGGGCCATTTCCCACGAAAATCGTCTGTTTTCCACGAAGTGGTAACGGTTTGGGGGTTGTGGGGCTGCCGACCCACCGTGAAATCGTCGGGGGGGAGGGGGGGTTGCCGGCCCCCCGATCCGCCAGAGGGGGGGCTGGCCCCCCCGATCTGCCTGAGGGGGCTGCCGGCCTCCCGATCGCCAGAGGGGGGGGGGGGGGTGGCCCCCCCGATCCGCCTTAGAGGGGCTGCCGACCCCCAATCTACCAGGGGGCGGTTGGCCCCCATCAATCCGCCTGGAGGCCCCCCCCGCCGCGTTGTAGTCGACGGCCGCATGGAGGGGTAGGATTGCTGCCCCCCTCTCCCTTGCGCTGTTCACCATGAGGGGTAGCTTCCGGCCACCTCGATCCGTTGTAACGGGGAAATATGACGATGCTGGGGGGGGTTTCACCCCCACCTTTTCATTTAAAGAATGGTGGCAGCGTTGGTCAGTAGGGATTTTGATGACGGAGATAGGAACAACACAGATCCAATATAAAAACATCTTTTTAAAATAAAAAACAAATTTTTTGTAGTAAAAATGTGATTTTTATTATTGAAATCAATGTTTTATCATAAAAAATTTGACTTTTTTTGTGTAAACATTGAGTTTTGGTCCAAAAATAGGCAGATCTAAACATATTATACGCAAGAAATAAGTTTAGATATGTTTTATGTATGATTACCTCTAGATTCGTCCTCCAGATCTAGCAATGTTTGACGAAGCCTACGCATGGAAGATGATGCCCGTGTGTGGTGGATCTATCTCCTCCTCGTCGCCCTCGCAAGATCGGATCTTCGGAAAGTTTCAGAGCTTTCGTGCTAATAACGTTTTGTGAAGGTGTCGGCTACGGAACATGTAGTCATATATTTATAGGAAAAGGTTACATAATTGGTGGATACCCTAGTCCTAAGTGGGCTCCACATGGGCCTACAAAAGCCCATTCATAACAACGAGTACTTTTTTGAACTAAGAACTTAACAGAAACTATTTTTGGAAATTAACAGAAACTACCCCAACTTTAACGGCATACCAATACGTATGCATTATGTTTAAAGTAAGGGAGGCAATTCGGGCCGGCCCGACCCGGTTTCCTTAAAGGACCGGGTGAGCATGGCTCGATAAGAATTCGGGACATTTCGGGACAGCCTGTGCATGACTCGATAAGAATTCAGGCCTTGTGGGACGACCACCCGGCTCGACATTCTTTCTCTTTTGTTTGCATGCTTCACACAAAAGTTCTTGTACAAAGAGGCAAACTATCCAGCTAGATGTGTGGACTTGTTCTTGTTGGATATTGATACTCCAAATAAAGTTTTGATGATGATTAACAAATGATAGTAGTAATTATTTTTAATGACTGTGTAGGTGCATGTGAAGTATTCAAAGTCAAAGGACAATGTTGACCAAAGTCAACTAATGAAGCTCAAAGCCATGAAGTCAAATCAAATTGGAGCTGTGGTCAAGATAGAGTGTGGAGAAAGCTCACTCAAAGGCAATGGAAGCTCAAGACTCTAAGGCATGGAGAAGATGGACTTCAATCTGCATCAAGAGGATATTTTGATGTATTTTATGTATTATTTAGTCCATGACATTAGATATGTTAAAGCCTTTGGTATAAAGCTCCACACATACACACGTAGAATAATGTTTTAAAGTGATAAAAATTGTTTTGAAATTATTTTGAACATGTTTTGAGAGTGTCTCACACTCCTCTATGATATATGTCCATGTATCAGGAGAGAGCCGACTCCCAGATGAGCTAGAGTTGACTCCTGGAGTCATGACAAACTCAGAGCGGTTTCGACCACTGGCTGGGACTCGACTCGTTAAGTATCAGGAATCGACTCCGAGGACAATAGTCGATTTCCAAATGCACTAGAGTCGACTCCTAGGCCCCCAATGGTCATATTTTGACTACTTCCTTAATTGACGCGATTTGTTGATTTTATCCATTGGAAGATAATTTTCCATGTTTGTTCTATACAAAAATTGTCTTTAAATACTGAGAGTCTTTGCTAGGTTTTATCATTAAGAAGAAAATATTTTTACAAGTTTTTCTAAGTATTTTCTCAAGATTTTCAATGCTCTCAATCTCTCATTGCTCTCTCAATTTTTTACCGAATTTCATTTCTATTGTTGCTCTAATCTTTCAAATAATTTTTTGGCCTATCTTGATCTCAATACATAGATAATGGATGGTTCCTTAATTGTGGCAAGGCTTGAAGATGATGAAGAACTTTGGCCTAGTAGATGATGAAATATATGAAGCTATTCAGAATACAACTCATGCTAAAATAAATACCATGGATTTAATACAGAGATTAAAATAAGAAAACTATCACCATGTTGTAGAGCACTGAGTTATGATCGTCCTGGCGCAAACGGTTCGTCGATCCAAGCTCTGTGGAGAAAGTTATGCGCTTTTTAGCGTCGTCCGTCGAGCTCCTTCTTCTTCCAGCGAATTTGATGATCTCTTTGAAGCTTGGAAGATAAATTCGGCCAAGATGAAGAGAAATGAGTCTAGGCCGACATTGTTTTCTCTCTCTCCTTTGGACGTGGGTGTATAAAGGAGGTGGTGAAAATCAATTAGGCTCTTGTAGAATCCCTTAGAATAAGGAGATTGGATGTAATTCTAACTTGAATAGGATTTGAAATAATCATATGGAAGATATCTTTCAATATCATCTCTATATGTTGAGATTGGATCAAAAAGGCGTTTTTGATTCTCAAGTGATTTGATTTCCTATTTTGTTCTTGAGATAATTTTTTTATGTAGCCACTTATTCACACGAGCTTCAAATCAATTGGATATAGGATCGTTGTTATCGCTAAAAAATAGTAAGTATAACAACGAGGGTGGGTAGTTGGTAAGTTGTTTGTACTTGGTGTTTGAAAGCCTCTTGCACGAGGTCCTCATGCAGTGAGGTTATTGTTTAACAGTTGTAGAAGCCCTCTTATCGGAGAAGAAGCAAGGTTGTAAGAAGCCCTTTAATTTGAGGCAAGTTTTACTCTCACTTGAGAATTGGTAGTGAAAATCCAAGTCGGTTGACTTGGTACTGCAGGTAGCCTGGGGGTAAGTGAACTAGTATAAATCTCCATGTATTTGCGATTGGTATTGTTTCTCATATCTCATATCTCTCATTACTTGCTGAGTTGTTTAATTTCCGCTGCACTTTTTTATTCTATTGCAAGTAATATTGAGTAGTTGATTAAGTGCCTAGCTGAGTAACATTCGTAGGAGACTTAGGCTTTCTTAGAAATTTTTTATTAAGCTATTATTTTTTAGCAACAACACTATTCAACCCCCTTCTAGTATTGCTTGCCGTTTACATGATCCTAACAGTTCTTGTAAAAGTTGTTTGCAATTTACAAAGGATTCTCAAACTACTGTACACCCCCATCAACTTTACACACAAGAATAATGGTTTTCCCAAAATTTTGAGGAAGTTCATTGTGATTTCCCTGCCACGTCCTATTCAACAACATCGACACCAATCTGATCATTCTGACGGAGCACCTGACCCTCATCCCCTCAAAACATGAAGAGTACAAGAAGCTTGTGTTGAGAATTTGACACAATATCAATCAACACCAATGTATGCACATCGGAATGAATATGATAAAGCGTCGCCAACTAAATCAATGCAGAGTTAGGAGCTTGAAAGAATCATAAAAACCCCAAGAATACCACAAAATCAAAACTAAGCAATCACACAGAGAGGCAAGGATTTGTACTGGTTCGGCCCAACCTATGACCTACGTCCAGTCTTCAATTATCACGGTTTCCATTAGATCAAAGATGATAACTCGGGGAATACACTGACCACTCAAGATCTCCTCCAAACAATATGTAAGCCCTCTCCACAAAATAGTTTTAGCACTCTAGCAATTACAATGTCTTATGCACATACCAATTGGACAAATCTTACCAAAAAATCTAGAACAAGGACTACATCCTCTTCCAAAGCTCGTAGTTTCACTAAAAGCTCTTTTGTTTTCTGTTGCCGGTAACTTTGCTCAAGAAAGCACAATGAATTCTTCTCCGATTCTCTTCGCACCGTCAAAAGATGTATCTCTAGGGTATTTATAGCATATGAACCCTTCCTATGGTAGAGGAGGGCATTTTATATCGTATCCATATGATTTAACCTCAAAACAGATCAACAGTCCATATTAAAGTTTGAATTCTGGACGGTTTTAGATTTCTACACTTCGACACGGCTATGCGCAGTCTGTGTAACATGCCAATCCACTTCAGCACGGTGACACGACCGTGCAAGTATATGGCACGGTCTTGCACAATGTGCGAATAATGCTGGGATGCTCATGTTGGTAGTGCACGGCCGTGCACACTTTGGGAGAAGTGGCTGGATTCATTGTTAGATCCCACACGGCCGTGCATGGTCTCGTGCGGCCATGCGTAGCTTGTGTAAAGCAACTGGCTCTCATGTTGGTCTCGCACGCCGTGCCAACTCCCAGAATTCAAATTTGAAGCATTTTTCAACATCTCGGAAGTTGAATCCCTTGCTCTCGTCGGCCTCTGCTTTGCATCCTACCGGATCCCCTTCGTGACGCCCAGATCCGACACGACCTACTACCTGATCATCGTCGCCGGTGCCAACTTCGGGTGCGTGCCTTTATGTGAGCATGCGCCCGTCGCACTCGGGGCTGCTCGAGCTAGGATCATGGTGGTCGAGTTGTACGTCGACCACGATCATTTTTAGGAACTCGATGGCCACATGTGGAGAGATTTGCCTGTGGGGTTGGTGCTGCACTCTGCTTCCTCGGTCCAGACTCCAAAGGCGGCTAGGGTGTTAGCACTCATAAGGGGGATTATATAGTAGTCCATTTAATGAATCAAAGCAAGATTGCAGCTAGGGTGTTAGCACTCATAAGGGGGATTATATAGTAGTCCATTCAATGAATCAAAGCAAGATTTCGGGCCAGGCCGCTCAATGGGGCAGATAGATCGGCTGAGCGATCAGACCGGCACGGTCCGACAAGGATAACTTACACTTAGGGCATGTTTCTTTCGGTGAGTCTGGGGTGAGAAAGTGACTTATGTGCACTGTTTCCCGTCATTTCCTCTACTATTCATCAATTATCTCGCTCCACTTTCTTCGCTCGTGTTTCTTTCGCTCCGCTGCTCTGCTCCCCTCAGGGGATTCTCGTTTTCGACGTGGATCGGCCAAATCCTTCGACTGAAATCCCCCGAATTCATGCGGATTTTGCTACGAATCCTCGATTTGGGGCCCACTTGGTCAGAACACCACTCCTCTCACCTTCGTTTTCGCAGGTTTCAGTTGGTGAGGCAAAAAACCCTAGCTGTGGGGGGGGGGGGGTTTCCGTGGGATTTGGTTGCCTCCTTTGATACCCAGTGCGGATCTGACTTGGGTGTGCCTAGCTTGGGCGGATATCGTTTCCATCGATGCTCAGAGCAAAACCCTAGTTTGCTGGGGAGATCGGCAGGATCGGTGAGCTGCCCTATAATTTATCTGCAATATTATCGACGAGGTATAATTTCTTCAGCTCTCATATGAATTTTCATTTTCTTTGATGCTGCAATGGGTTCCTTTCGTCGTTGATATTTACGGCCAAGTGTTTTTGATATTATCAATGTTCTAAATGGCATGGGACATAGCGTGGTGGCGAGGTCAAGCCTCAAGCCTTAGAAGCCTTGGCAGAGCCACGACGTTTTTCAAGGCATGGCTTAAGGTGGCAAATGTGTGTATATATTATATAATATATATATAGGTAGACGGTAAACTATGCTCCACTTAGATGGATTAGTTTCCAAATCCTACCAAATCCATAGCCTTCCATCTACATTGAGATGTGTGCTTACTACTTACAATTAACTAAAGTGTTACTTTACTAAAAAGCAATTGTTTACATAATTAAAAAGCATGTGACCTCATTACATCATCAATATCAATGTAATCGATTAACACAGTTGTTAAAGCTATTTGGATAATTGGATCTAAACGAAATTTGCTGATACTAGAAGGAACATTGATTTTTGCATGTCCTAGTTTAACATCTTGAATAAACTTTGTTCACAAGTGCTGTCTAAAGCCAGAAAAGGAATACTATTGAATATTGATACATCATATGGACATATTTCAGCCAAGCAAGTAAACAAACACCATACTATGCATAATGCATATAATCATTAAATGAAGCTGATTTGTGGTATAATGCAGTTTGAGCTCAGTAACCTTCTTCCCAGATTTGATGTAGACGCCATATATTTGATGAAACCATCATCAAAGTATGAGTGCATAGCTTCTGCCCCAAACCCTACATTTCAAGAACTAAAGAAGCCGTCGACGCTGATGTCGTTCAGAGGGAGGGCCGGAGACAAGGGCGGTCGGAGAACTGAAGAAGCCGGTGACGCTGATGCCATTCAAAGGGAGGACCAGAGACGAGGACGGCCGAAGACGAAGGCGTCGCAAATCGGTTGCTGCGAGCGAGATGAAATGCCTTGGCCCCAAATCGAATGCGAGTTGCTACGAGATGAAAAGAAGCCTCAAATAATGAGAACGGGTCGGGTTCGGGTTCTCTCAGCCCTATAATACGGACCCGGGTGCTTTTATTTTATTTTTTTTTGTTTTAAGGCGCGCCTTATGTTTTGTGGCATGCCTTGTGTCGCCATGGCACGCCATGGCAGCGTACCGCCTCAAAGAGCTAACTTGGGCATTAAGGGACGTGAGGGTGGAGCATTGCCGCCATGGCACACCATGGCGTCGCCGTGGCGAGTTTTTTTAGAATATTGGATAGTATACCTTGCTGTTCTTGATGGCATGCTGCTAGGGTTTCCAATTTCATGGGTTTAGGCCCTATGCGGATCTTATTTCGTGATGTTGGTAGGGATGAGTGCATGAATTCTATGTTTGATGAAATATTTGTATGATGAATGCAATGTCATGAGGCTAGGGTTTTCAAATTTCATGGGTTTAGGCCCTATGCAGAGCTTAATTTGTGATGTTGGTAGGGACGGGTGCATGAATTCTATGTACGATGAAATCTTTGTATGATGAATGCAAAGAATTGTGCATTCTTCCAAATAGCCAATGATGAAAAAAATAAGGAAGTTCGGAATGGATTTGATTAAGTACGTAAACGCTGGAAGGCTTGCTAGTTGGAACATTTCATCCCCATTTTGATTTTTACATTCATGGATACCCATTTCAACTGAAAGTGAATGTTTTTATATATTTATAATCAAGTATATTTAAAGTTTCAAAATATTTGAATTTATAATTTATTTTTTCAGTATACAAAATTGTTTAATTACGACCACTTGATGATTGGGAAATTTTTTTGATGTGTGTATTTTTATGTGATATAATGTTTGGGTATTTATGGGGTGAAATTGCAGGATCAACGGCACAACAACCGCGTGTGTGACTATGATTACACAGTAATTCTGGGGGCTAATGTTTTGGATATGCACAAGTGTATATTAAGTGTGTGATTCATAATGTTTTAGGCTATGTAATTAATTTAAAAGGGATATCAAGTGGGTTATGTTTTTTTGCTTGTCCTAAGTTCTATATAATAATGGGAAGAGATATGTATATTTTTTCATTCCCAGCCTATATGGTAATATCATATGTCAGTCATCCTTACGCGTTAAGTTATATTTGAAGCAAGTAAGGTGGACATGGATATACAAGGAGACCATTCGTCTTGTGATTTATGTACATCTGCCGCGTGCAATAATGTTTGTCATCTTATCTTTACAACTTGACAATTCCGCTAGGCCCGACCCTATACCCAGAGAGCCCTCAGCTATGCGAGATCTGCATAGAAAATCCCACATGCGGAGAATTTTGTATGGGTCTGAAAGTAGCCGTTTGCACTACCTACGAATGCGAAGACATGCTTTCATGAATCTTGCATCATTAATGCGACATTGTGATCTTCTCAAGGACACTATTCATGTATCCGTCGAGGATCAGGTGGCCATGTTCTTGCATATTGTAGGGCACAAGTCAAAGAATAGAGTCATGCAAGTGGATTTTATAAGGGGTGGGGGACAGTTAGCCGTTATTTTAACAAAGTGATGGCGGGACTATGTGCACTTCGGGATATGTTCGTGAAGCAAGCTCCTAATGAGACGCCCCCTGAGATTGTCAATAATCCAAATTGGTGTAATGCCCTGATAGCTACTGCACAAGTACTAAAGGGGGTGTGAATAGTACTTTAAAATAATTAAAAAGATAATTCCTAATTATCTTGCAAACTCAACCAACAATGCGGAAATGAAAATATTGACAACAAAGAAATACAATCGCAAACAATCGATATAACAGGTTCGGATCCACCCAAGTCTCCCCGACTTGTTTCCGGTGATCCTACGTCCCAACCACTCGGATCCCCTCCGGATACTTGAGTTAGAAACTTCTAACTCAAATTTGCACTATGAAATACTTGTAGAAACCTCTACAAGATCAAATCATACACAAATAAAATTGTGACTCCCACAAACCGGGATCACAAACAAACTCTCACAACCGAGAGTAAATCACTTGCAATATTAAAGTAAATTGAAATATGAAATTCTTACCAACAAAATCCTATGCCTTGAGTAAACTTACGAATTAGGGCAAGAAGGATTTTGGGGAAGATGAAGGCACCAAACCCTAGCTCCAAGATGTTGATCAGCAATGGAGGCCTAGGAAGTTGTTGGTGACCTAGAATCAAGCTCTTGGCTTGAATGGCTCACAATCAATGAATCTCTCTTTTGAAATAAGAGTGAGAGAGAGATTCTAGAGAGAAATGAATGAGCTTTGAATGAGAATTAATGCTTTTCTTTGACTCTCTAAACTTTAATAAATATCAGCCTTGAATGCTATGAAAGCAGCCCTTCAAGTATATATATGATAGAGGAAAGAGAGAGGAAAATCGTGGCATTTAATGCTCCAACGGCTCTATTCTGAAGCAGACTAGTCGGTCAAAGAAGGACCACTGACCGACTAGATTCACATCTAGTCGGTTGGTGATTCAATATGAACCGACTAACAGATGAACAGCGAAAAGAGAAGTTCAGACAATGATGAACTAGTCGGTCTAAGAAGACTTGCCAACCGACTAGTTTTACAACTAGTTGGTCGGTGAGTGTTCTTTGACCGACTAAGAGTCGAAATAGTATAGGCTGAATTCAAGTTGAACTAGTCGGTATAAGAGCAAATTCTAACCGACTAGTTTCTCAACTAGTCGGTCGATAGATGTGCTTTGATCGACTAATGATAAACAGTAAGTTAGGCTGTACAGTGAAAGCTCAACTAGTCGGTCTAAGAAGGATTCCTAACCGACTAGTTTCACAACTAGTCGGTCGGTGAACCTTCTTGGACCGACTAACTGTAAACAGTAAAGAGCTGAATTTGAACAATGCATTCTAGTCGGTTCAAGAACATTGCCGACCGACTAGATTGCCATCTAGTCAGTTGGTTCTTCTTCTTGAACCAACTAACATGCACAAGAAGCCGCGATAAGAAGCGTTAAGCTTTGGGAAAGATTCTATGGACTTATAATAAGATCCTAGCTCTAATGAAATGAGCGTTATGAAGATTAAAACGTAAGACCTACTCAAGGCTTAACAATCTACGAAACAAAGCTAGAAGATAAAAATAAAACTTGACGAACCGTTTTCAAACGCTTCATTCCGAACCTCTTGACTTCAATAATGGTCCTTGAGCTTCAACGAAGCTTCAAGCACACGATCACGCGCTTTGAGAAGTCTTGAGACGTCGCTTTTGATGTTCATAGAAATTTGGCGACGATCTCCATAAATGCGCTCACAAAGAGTTAGTTCACGATATTTATGTTTGTTCATCATCAAAACCAAATCCGGGGAATCAATACTCAACATTCTCCCCCTTTTTGGTGATGATAAACCAACATAAATAATAATAAAAAATAATGATTCAAATGAAATTTACTTACTCCCCCTGCATTGATGACACGTTAATTCCAAAATAAATAATCATACGCATCAAGCAAACGAGTAAAGTATAAAATGTGAATCCAATTATTGAAATATCGGATTTGAAATCCATTTTTATATCTTAACTCCCCCTGAATCTACCATATCAAATTAGATTCACGGTAAATTGCTTTGAATTATCAATTAGCTCAATGTCATTATTAATTCTCTCCCCCTTTGGCATAAGCAAAAAGAGCAGGAGGATATCAACGACAACAACAATGGCTAAAAATAAAAGCACGGGAGTCGTAGAATACGACGACGGTCCAAATGACACCAAAGGAAAATACGAAGTAAATCAAAGCGTGCCAACGAGACCAAAGTCGTTAATCGAAAAATAAAATCATCAAAACTCAAATTAATGTCACATATTGAGTTATGGAACATACTCTCCAATATCAACATTCTTGATGAATTAAGTGCATGGAAAACAATTCTATGTTTTCATAGAAATAATTTCTATTAAATCTAATGTAATCGTCGATCGACGAAATCAACATCAGAGACAATAATATAATGTGCACACAGAAATGAATGGCAACACGATGTATATATATATCAAACATGGTACAACAAAATGTATACATCTGCCAACATACAAAATAACGGTCGAATGATCGGAGCACATCATACAACATATATCTTACAGACATCAAAATGATCATACAACAGAAGTGTAGCATCAAAACATCAAAAATACATCAAAACTCATAACCACCCAAACTATCCTACCCCACTCTCTCACTACAAGATATATCATCCAAAGTGCACTAGGGAGAGTCCTCCAACGCAAGCTCAGGAGGTGGAGGCAGGGTCAGCAGCAGCAGCAGGCTCTGCAGAAGGTGTGGTGGTCTCAGGAACGACCGGAGTGTCGACTGATGGGAGAGTGGCAATGGGAGTGGTCTCGGGAGCACCAACAGACGAAGTATCCACCGGAGGAATGGTGGCAGCATGCGTGCTCTCAGGATCACCAGTAGAAGTAGCAGCAGTACGAGCAGATGTACCCTCAGGGGCATGTGCAGTAAATCCAACAAGCTCCTGGAGCTCAGCCTCATACATCTTCTCGTCGTCAGAAACCGACGGAGGAACCTCAATGCCCAAGTGAGTGCAGATGCGAGCAAGCATCTCCTCAAAACGAGAGACATGAGACTCAACACGTCGCAGGGAAACTGCAAACTCAACGAGCGACGGAGTAGGAGAAGGAGCAGGAGCAGCTGAAGCAGAAGCTGAAGGGGTCGTCCTCTGAACGTGACGAAGCGCCGCAAGAGACTTCTTGACGACCGTCGCATTCAGAGGGGGACCAAGAGGACACCCATCATCGAGAGGGAGAGGGACCCCGAAGTGACGAAATATAAGAGTCAGAAGGCAGGGTATGGGATGTGAGCTGATTTTGTGGACTTTCGGATACATTCGAAAGAGTCCATCTTATCAAGAATAATCCTAGCCCAATTGATCTCGCTCCCCATGAAGAGAGCGTAGATCAGCTTAAGGAATGGCTGGGATGGCAAGCTCAATGAGCCGTACTTCGGAAGGAGGCACGACTTCAGGATACGATTTAATACCCATGCGTTTGGCTTGAAAGATTTTGAAGGGACGCCAATCATGGCGGGAGGGATCACATGAAACATTTCAGCAAGCATGACCTGGTCCAGATCAGAAATGTCATCGACAGATATATCGGCAGGGAGGAGGCCAGAGGATGACACCTATCAACTCCCCTATGATTTCTGCCATGAGGACAATAGGTGTCCCCAAGACAGTCGTCTCAATGGAGTGGGTGTCGTCATACTTACCGCGGACATGATTCGTGTAGAAAAGCTTGACAAGACGGGGGTACGAGTGAGGATTCGCCTTGGGGTCATGGCGAAGATAGTCTATGAGTCCACTATGGGAAAGAAGATCAGCGAGATGTGGGAAATCAGAGAACTGAACGAAGTGCTCCAATAGCAATGGACAGTTCTTTATACGGTTGTACGCCGCGAGACAGAACGAGTCATCGTGACACAACGATATATCGACACCGCCCACTGGAATGGGAGCCTTCCCTTTAGACGGACGAGTGCTAGACCGAGGAGGAGGAGTAGGAGCCCTATCGATAGGCTCGGACTCCGGAATATATTCCGTGTCAGAGTCATCGGGAGGAATGGGAGCACGGAATGAACTGGGCTTGGATTGAGTAGATCGGGCTCTAGGCTTAGCGATCGCCATCCTCTTCTTCTTAAGAGGATGTGAAGAAGACGATGGGTGGGTCGATTTGGCTCGACGTTTGGGTTGAGGGGGGTCCGTAGACGGAGACTCTACGGTCATAGGAGACGGACGCGAGGGTTCGATGGGGATACATGTCTTCGCCATGATTGCGACGAGACACGCGCAATCAAACTAGAAATCGAAAACTCGGTCGAAGAATCAAACCCTAGTCAAACCTTAAACACGAACTGAAATCGAAGAAACCTAGGTCTAAAAGCTGAGAGGGAGAGTTACCCTAGGTCGACATGAGGAGGGAGAGGGATTGATGGCCGGAGATGGTCGGAAAACGGCAGTCGGACGACGGAGGAGAGGAGGAAGTCGAGGGGTTTTAGGCTGAGGAATTTTTCGCACCGACTAGAAAGAAGACTAGTCGGTGCGGAGAGGGTATAAGTCGATTGGGAGACCAAAAGACGCAACAGTCACCGACGCATTTAGTCGGTCACAGTTCAAGCGCTGACCGACTAGATCGCCATCTAGTCAGTCGGCCAATGAGCTTGAACCGACTAAGTGCAAACAGTAACTGAAGCCAAAATTAGGGCTTGAGTTAGTCGGTCTGTGTTCATTCACTGACCGACTAGAACGCAATCTAGTCGATCGGCCAATGAACTTGGACCGACTAAGAGAGTCCAAAAAATTGAATTTCAGAAATTTTGAGTTCTCTCCTACGCGCACTTGGACGATACATCGAAATACTCACATATATCATTATACTACCCCATAAAACATCGAAAATCTTAAGTACGACGTTCATGAATAATTCGAGCATAAATTCCGAAAATTCAACCAAAAATCCAGAAAATTTCAACACATCTAGCATGAGCAAATATAAACGAAATTTATTATCATGCAAGATTATTGAACAAAATATGAATCCTAAATCTCGGATTCACCCATAATCCCCAATTCTCGACGTAACCGCACAAAGGAGTCTTCCTTGAGTGGTTTCGTGAAAATATCGGCGATTTGCTTCTGGGTTTCAACGTACACTAAAATGATGTCCTTTTTAGCAACATAATCATCAAGGAAATGGTGTCGGACATCTATGTGTTTAGAACGGGAATGGTGTACCGGATTCTTAGAGAGACATATTGCACTTTGGTTGTCCACCATGATAGGGCAAATATTACAGTTTATACTAAACTCTTTAAGAGTGTGTCTCATCCAAAGAACCTGAGCACACGCAACACCGGCGGTAATATATTACACCTCGGTGGTTGAAAGTGATACAGAATTCTGCTTCTTGGAAAACCAAGAGACAAGAGAATTTCCTATAAAATGGCAAGTGCCACTAGTACTTTTCCTCTCAGATTTGCATCCCGCATAATCTGCGTCACTATATGAGATTAACTCATATGTGCTTGACTTTGGATAAAGTAATCCAAAGTCGAGTGTGTAACTTAAATAACGGAAAATGCGTTTTACCGCTACTAAGTGAGATTTCTTAGGTTGAGACTGATAACGAGCACATACACATACGACAAACATAATATCGGGCCTACTAGCAGTAAGATATAATAAACTACCTATCATACCTCGATATAGACGCATGTCTACATCTTTGCCGCCCGTATCTTTATCAAGATGTGTAGTAGTGCTCATTGGAGTCTTCTTGCCTGAGGCATTCTCCATTCCAAATCGCTTTAGCAACTCCACAGTGTACTTGGTTTGGTGGATGAAGATTGCATCGTTCATTTGGCAAATTTGGAGACCTAAAAAATATTTGAGCTCACCCATGTGGCTCATCTCAAATTGATCCTTCATAACATTAGAAAACTCTTCGCAAAGAGTGAAGTTAGTAGCACCGAAAATGATATCATCAACATAAATTTGAACTAAAATAATATCATTATTTGAATACTTAACAAATAATGTAGAATCAACTTCTCCCATTTTAAAACCCAAATCCAAAAGAAAATTATTTAGACGGTCATACCAAGCTCGAGGAGCTTGTCTCAAACCGTAAAGTGCTTTCTTAAGTTTGAAAACGAGATTTGGAAATTTTTCATTTATAAAACCCGGAGGTTGAGAAACGTAAACTTCCTCAACAACATCTCCGTTTAAAACGCACTTTTAACATCCATTTGAAAGAGTTTAAAATCTTTATGGCATGCAAAAGATAACAATAATCTAATAGATTCTAATCTAGCTACCGGAGCAAAGGATTCTTCGAAATCTATACATTCCTCTTGTCGATAGCCTTGAGCTAATAACCGAGCTTTGTTCTGGACGATGATTTGGTTTTCGTCGGTCTTGTTCTTGAAAATCCACTTCGTTCCTATAACGGTGTGGTTCTTCGATGGCAATGGAACAAGCTCCTAAACCTCATTCCTCTCAAATTGAATGAGTTCCTCCTCCATGGCAAGGATCCAAGCACTATCTTCGCATGCTTCGTTAATATTCTTTGGCTCTATTGAGGAGGCAAAGGCACAATGAGCGAAGTAGTTGACTTGAGATCGCGTCTTGACACTGTCAAGGATGTTGCCAATGACTTGCTCATGAGGATGGTCACGAACTGTATGAAGCCGTTTGGGAATTCCCTGATCACTAGGAACATTCTCAAAAGATTCATTAGTAGGGTTAGTATCATTAGAATTAATAGAATTAGAATTACCAATAGAATCACATAAGACATCCATGGAGTCATCATCATTAGTAATTCTAGCCGGGACAAAACCTTCATTGAATGAAACATGAAGTGATTCCTCGATCGTTGAGGTTCGTTTGTTGTATATCCGGTAGGCTTTGCTACGGGAGGAATATCCAACAAATATCCCCTCATCGGATCTTAGATCAAATTTGTCCAAACTACCATACATGTTTTTAATAAAACATTTTGCGCCAAAAACTCGAAAATATTTAACTTGAGGCAATCTACCAAACAACAATTCATAACAGGTTTGTTTGGTGCAGGGCCTCAAAAGTATCCTATTAAACACATAGCAAGCGGTATGTACCGCTTCCGCCCAAAATTGATGGCCAAGTTGGCTATCATCAAGCATAGTGCGAGCACATTCCACTAGCGTCCTATTCTTTCTCTCAACAACACCATTTTGAGGAGGTGCGCAAGGGAAGGAAAAGGTGTGACTAATACCAACTTCATCACAAAAATTTGAGAAAGACTCATTCTCAAATTCCCCTCCATAATCACTACGAATAGTGACAATGGTGGTTCCAATGAGATTTTGTACTTTCTTAACAAATATTGTGAAGTTTTCAAAAGCATCATTTTTATTACTTAAGGAAAATGCCCAAGTAAATCTAGAAAAGTCATCAACGATGACAAGTCCATATCGTGCATTTCCTAATGAAGCAACTCTAGTTGGCCCAAAAAGATCTAGATGTAATAGCTCTAGAGGCCGCTTAGATGAAATGCTTTTCTTAGGTTTAAATGACGATTTTGGAAGCTTGCCTCGTTGACACGAGTCACAAAAGCTTTTCTTTTAAAAGACAATCTTAGGGAAGCCTCTAATAAAATTTAACTTGGAAAGCTTAAAAAGTGTTCCAAAGTTCACATGACCAAAACGTCAATGCCATAAGTGTTGTTCACTCGTGTTGGCAATGAGACATTGTTCATGTGATTTTGGAAGATCTAATATATAAATATCCTTATGGCGTGTGCCAGAAAATAAAAAATCATTATTATCTTTTCTCAAAATATGGCACCTTCCTTTCGCAAAGCTAACTTTGTAACCTTTGTCACAAAGTTGGCTTATTGAAATAAGATTGTGGTTTAATCCTTTAACAAGGTAAACATCACTTATTAGTGGTTTAGAAGGATTACCAACTTTGCCAACACCTATGATGGTTCCACTCTCGTTGCCTCCAAAGACGACTCGGTTTCCATTTGCAATGGGCACCACTCCGGAGAGCAATTGAGCATCACCCGTCATGTGTTTTGAACACCCGCTATCGAGTATCCAATTATTCTTGGAGCTAAATTTGGATTTGTTGCTCCGTTTCTTTTTCTTGAGTACCTAAAGATAAACATATCATTCCATGGTACCCAAGGTCATTGGGTCCTAAAAGATTAGACCTTTGGAAGCCAAGTCCAATTAGACTTAGACTTCCCCACATAATCATCATTATGCACGACATTCATAAAATACGAATTCATGTAAACTTGTTTTTCATTCATGCTTGTGTCCTTCGGGCTCCAAATAGTGACGATTTTGGGAGCCCTAATCCTATTGGGAGCATGCATACGTTGTTGATTTCTACGTGATGCATGTCGTGGATAGGCATATGGCATATGATGAAATGGTGCATGATGATACATGTTCATATGATGGTGTGGATGAACATATGCATGTGGAGGAACACGTGCGTGAGTGTGTCTCACATGGTGTGCACGTGTCCGTGGATGTGGTGCATAAAAATCATCATATGTGTGAACATGTGGAGTAGGATGTGTGTTCCTACGTGGCATGGTATTGGTGTACATATAAGCATGACCCTTCTTTGGAGGTCCACCTAAAGTGGGTTTCTTTCCAAATGAGGGTGTGTACGAAGTGGAAGCACCATTGGTAGATGAACTACCAATGGGGTGTTTGCTCCCACTCGTTGAGGCATCAGAAGTTGGCCTAACAAAGGTAGTAGACGACTTGGATGAATTTCCCATCTTATACCCCAAGCCAATGCGATGATTGGCCGGGAGTAAGTCATTTAGGATATTATCCAAATGGTCCTTACCTTTATTGAATTTATTAATCCGGCCTAATGTGGACTCATACTTCTCGGTGAGAGAATGTATAGAAGCATCCAACGTGGACACTTGCTATGTGAGTACACAAACACGAGATTTGAGATTCTCATTCTCAATACTCAAAGTTGAGTTTCGAGAAATCAAATATGTCATTTCATGTTCATCCGATTCCTCAATATGAACATGCTCAAGTTGAGATTTGAGATTTACAATCTCATTTCTCAAACTTTCAACAACGGTGTCGTTGTTGACGATGTTAGGCTTAGGTGAGGTTTGTAGACTAGTTAACTCATCTTTGGTCTTAGTATATCTATTTACTAATTTAGAATATTTAGACCAAATTTGCTCGTTAGCTAATCTAAGTTCATCCATAGTTACCTCATCGCCTTCATCATCGCTATCATCGGAGGAAGATCCTTGATCATGTTCCTCTCTTGCCATGAAGCACATGTGTGCTTGCTCCACTTGCTCATCATCTGACTCTCCACTTAAGGAGTCATCCTCGGAGTCGGTGAATGTCCCGACAAGCCCTTTCTTGTACCCTTTTTTGTACTTCTTTGACTTGTCGAACTTTGGCGCCTTCCACTTCTCCTTTTGCTTGTTTTGAGGACAATCCGCTTTCATGTGTCCTGGCTTATTGCATTTAAAGCACAAAGGAGCAGAGGCGTTAGAAGAACTAAATTTAGATTTGTTCTTGAAATTACCTTTCCGGAAGAACCGGTTGAACTTCTTTTCCATGAGGGCAATGGATTCCAAGTCCAACTCTTCTTCCGATTCTTCTTCATCGGTAGATGTAGATGTAGATGGAGCGGCCTTGAACGCAATCGCCTTTTTCTTTGGCTCGTCTTGCTTCAAGTAAGACTTCATCTTGTCCTGTAACTTTAGTTTGCTATCCTTGCGTACCTCATAAGACATCAAGGTACCCATTAGTTGAATAACAGTATACTTACTCATATCATTACCTTCCTCGATGGCGAAGGTACGTTTTTCCCAACACGAAGGAAGTCCATCAATGATCTTTGAGACTTTCTCCTTTTGGGTGTAGGTCTTCCCAAGAGCCTCCAACTCGTTGGTGATGTCAACGAAGCAAGCATAGTACTCCTTCATCTTCTCACCCTGTTGCATGTGAAATAATTCGTAATCTTTATTTACAACAACGAGTTTGGAGTCTCTTACCCTACACGTTCCTTCATGCAAGATGAGAAGGGAGTTCCAGATTTGATATGCACTCTTAGATGTGCATATCTTGTTGAAGTCCTCGGGCTCCAAAGCGCATTGCAAGGCATTCATTGCCTTGGCATTGCTTACCTCCGCGGTGACCTCCGCGGTAGTCCACTTAGCGAAATCTTATTCTTCGGGCTTGACGTACTCCATCAACGTGGCTCTCCATAGTGAAGCGCTCCGGAGTAAACTTTCCATCCGGCATTTCCAGTACCCGTAATTGGTACCGTTAAAGAAGGGAGGCCTAGTCGAGGAGTGTCCTTCCATCACCGAAGAAGCTCCTTCACGGTTCCTGAAGGTGCTATAGTCTGAAGGTGGACGAACGTTCTTGTTGTCGTTGGTAGACATAGCTATGAACTTGGCTCTGATACCAAATGTAATGCCCTGATAGCTACTGCACAAGTACTAGAAGGGGGTGAATAGTACTTTAAAATAATTAAGAAGATAATTCCTAATTATCTTGCAAACTCAACCAACAATGCGGAAATGAAAATATTGACAACAAAGAAATACAATCGCAAACAATCGATATAACAGGTTCGGATCCACCCAAGTCTCCCCGACTTGTTCCCGGTGATCCTACGTCCCAACCACCCGGATCCTCTCCAGATACTTGAGTTAGAAACTTCTAACTCAAATTTGCACTATGAAATACTTGTAGAAACCTCTATAAGATCAATTCATACACAAATGAAATTGTGACTCCCACAAACCGGGATCACAAACAAACTCTCACAACCGAGAGTAAATCACTTGCAATATTAAAGTAAATTGAAATACGAAATTCTTACCAACAAAATCATATGCCTTGAGTAAACTTACGAATTAGGGCAAGAAGGATTTTGGGGAAGATGAAGGCACCAAACCGTAGCTCCAAGATGTTGATCAGCAATGGAGGCATAGGAAGTTGTTGGTGACCTAGAATCATGCTCTTGGCTTGAATGGCTCACAATCAATGAATCTCTCTTTTGAAATACGAGTGAGAGAGAGATTCTAGAGAGAAATGAATGAGCTTTGAATGAGAATTAATGCTTCTCTTTGATTCTCTAAACTTCAATAAATATCAGCCTTGAATGCTATGAAAGCAGCCCTTCAAGTATATATAGGATAGAGGAAAGAGAGAGCAAAAATCGTGGCATTTAATGCTCCAACGGCTCTATTCTGAAGCAGACTAGTCGGTTAAAGAAGGACAACTGACCGACTAGATTCACATCTAGTCAGTCGTTGATTCAACATGAACCGACTAACAGATGAATAGCCAAAAGAGAAGTTCAGACAATGATGAACTAGTCGGTCTAAGAAGACTTGCCAACCGACTAGTTTCACAACTAGTCGGTCGGTGAGTGTTCTTTGACCGACTAAGAGTCGAAATAGTATAGGCTGAATTCAAGTTGAACTAGTCGGTCTAAGAGAAAATTCTAACTGACTAGTTTCTCAACTAGTCGATCGACAGATGTGCTTTGACCGACTAATGATAAACTGTAAGTTAGGCTGTACAGTGAAAGCTCAACTAGTCGGTCTAAGAAGGATTCCTAAACGACAGTTTCACAACTAGTCGGTCGGTGAACCTTCTTGGACCGACTAACTGTAAACAGTAAAGAGCTGAATTTGAACAAGGCATTCTAGTCGGTTCAAGAAGCATTGCCGACCGACTAGATTGCCATCTAGTCGGTTGGTTCTTCTTCTTGAACCAACTAACATGCACAAGAAGCCGCGATAAGAAGCGTTAAGCTTCGGGAAAGATTCTATGGGCTTCTAATAAGATCCTAGCTCTAATGAAATGAGCGTTATGAAGATTAAAATGTAAGACCTACTCAAGGCTTAACAATCTACGAAATGAAGCTAGAAGACAAAAAAATAAAACTTGCCGAACCGTCTTCAAATGCTTCATTCCGAATCTCTTGACTTCAATAATGGTCCTTGAGCTTCAACAAAGCTTCAAGCACACGATCACATGCTTTGAGAAGTCTTGAGACGTCGCTTTTGATGATCATAGAAATTTGGCGACGATCTCCATAACTTCGCTCACAAAGAGTTAGTTCATGATATTTATGTTTGTTCATCATCAAAACCAAATCCGGGGAATCAATACTCAACAATTGGTTCCCATTTTTAAATGTATGTGTGATTATCTATATATGTGTCAGTATAATAAGTATCGTAATGGAGATTGCAAATTGGTCTCATTTAATACGTTGTAGGACTGCATCGGTCTCATTGATGGGACGCACATAGATGCCATGATACCAGCAAGGCTCGTACCCCACTTTAGAGGGCGAAAGGGGGTTACGCAAAATGTGCTAGCAGCTGTTACTCCAAATAATAGATTCACATACGTACTAGCCGGGTGGGAAGGATCCGCAAATGATTTTACAGTCCTGAAAGATGCATTGTCTATACCCCTCCACTGGGGGCTTCGAGTGTATGAAGGTAATATGCATAAATTTACATATAAATTATAATTACATATCTCAGAAAGCATTGGATCATAAACTTGGTTTCTTTGTTCGAATGTAGGTAAATATTACTTTTGAGATGATGGATATACTACAATGCCAGGATTCATATCTCCATACGGGGGAGATAGATACCATTTGAAGGACCATACTGATCGGGTTCCTCGAAATCGACGAGAGCTATTCAACCTATGCCATTCTACATTAAGATCAAAGATCGAGTCGAAATTTGGTATCCTAAAGAACAAGTTTAAAATATTGACATCCAAGCCTCACTACCCATTCAAAAGTCAGGTCGATACCATACTATCGTGCACTGTTTTGCATAATTACATCCAAATTGTAGATCCTCATGACCCCCACCTAACTGAAGATGGTGATGGGTTTGAGGAGGATGTAGAGGGTATCGATGATCAGAATGACGATGTTATTGATCTATCCCAACATGTGACCGTTCGTGAACAAACCGAACAACGGGATCGCTGGAAAATTTGCAGGGAGCAGATAGCTTGGGATATGTGGATGGACTGCTGTAACATAAATAATAACGGGAACACAGTAGAGCATGGGCTATGAGGGGGTCGTAATAATTGCATACTAAGTCTGATCATTTTAACATTGTGCCTTGATTATTGCATTATGTTTGTTGTGTTGAGTATGCCAATATTTTCATGCTTTGGCTTATCCTTTCAATGATTTACAATTCTGTATTTTTATACACAATGCGGTATAGTTTCAGATAATATGATGGTTGGATTTTTATTGTAAAATTATGCATTTTCATTATCATAATATTGATGTTGTAGGGATGGAAGGATCTTCAAAATCAGGGCATGGGGGTGATGCATACTCGGATGTGAGTGATCCAATACATCAATTTTATGAAAATGTATATAGGACACAATGTGGAGAAGCGGAAAGGAGGGTGGATCCCCTTCTCAACCGACCAATTCCTATGAGGATGCCTCCTATCCCCTACCACATGCATGGATTCCAAGCTGGTAGGTATGGAATGACATATCCACAATATGGCAATTTCAACTTGCCAATGCAAATGCCAATGTCAATGCCATCGCATAGTGGCCATGGGTATATGAATATGCTCCAATATGGAGAACTACCCACTTTCAGAAGCCCCTCGTCTCATGGTGCCTTCGCTATGCCAACGCCACCAAGTGGTAATGAAAGAAATCCCGACAGTGACTCCTCTAGGAAGTCGAGCCAGCGTAGCGAGGATGCCGATGGGTCTGTATCAAGTCCCAGTAAAAAGCAGAAGCAACCTTCCTCTTCTTCACAACACAACAAACTATGGAAGCCCGAGCACGATGCCACCCTTATTCCATTCCTGGCTGAACTTGCACGGCAGGGCCTTAAAGTCGATAAGACATTCAAAGGGGCTGCATTCAATGACGCTGTAGCCGAAATCAATAACATTCATGGGACGACGTTCACAAGTGGTAATGTGAAAAATCACATGAAAGCATTGAAGACACGTCTCAGTGATGTTTACGAGTGCATGGAAGTAAGCGGAGCGGGATGGGATGCGGAGAGGAAGATAATTGAGCTGGATCTGGAAACTTATGAAATGTGGACGGTGGTAATTACTTCTATCTTATATATAGGATAGGTGCTAATACATTAAATATAGCTATGAATGTTATGTTCATATATGCTCTGCTAATCGTTCAGGCAAACCATAGGAAGCGTGCTTATGTGAACCAACCCATACCATGGTTTGACGATCTGGTTATCATCATTGGGGATGACGCTACACGGGGGGGATATGTCAAGGTCTTTGTTCGATAGCTTTGGTGGCCCATTTTTTGGCGGGGAAGGAGAGCCCGTAACGCCTGATCCGACACATATTCCTACTCCACCCCACTATGTCCCTGAGGACATACACACACAAGCATCGACAGGAGATTTTCCACAAGGGGGGACAAGAAATGCTACCCCACCATCACTTGGGAAGAAGAAACAGCAGCGACGCTCCTTGAGGGAAGATCCGGACGTAATGCGGGATATAGCCGCTAATGTGAAAGAGGTCACGGATGATATACGGAGCACACACTCCCACTGGACAGAAACTCTTGCACAACATGTGTACGAGTTTACGGAGTATCCTCCCGACCTCTTGTTGAAGTTGTTTAAAGACCTAAGCATGAATGAGATAGTGGGTCGACAATTTTTGGCCGTGCCACAATCGGGTCGGAAGCTTATGCTTGAGGAGTTAGTTGCTGAGATGGAAAGGGACTTGCGTAAAGCATCTTATGAAATAGGATATGGCAAAGGAAAGATATGAGAATGGGCGGGCCCTATGGCATTTTGGTTGGGTGGTGATGAGTGTTGGTTGGGTTGGGGATGTGTTGCATGGTGGGGTAATATGATATTGTATGGTGGTGTTGTAGGGAAGGGATTCTGGTGGGTTGGTGAAGGTGTATGAGATGGTTGGGTATGGGTATTATGTAGGGATGAGGATGTTAGTGAAGTGGGTTTAGCCTTTGGGGTCTGTAACATATGTGCATGGCTACTTGGTTCAGTTTTTTGGTGCATATCTCCTTGTTGCTTTTTGTGTTAATGTGAAACATATGGACATGGCTCCTTGGTGCAGGTTTTGGGGCATGGCTCCTTGTTGCTGGGTGTGATTTTATGAAACATATGTGCATGACTACTTGGTTCAAGTTTTTGGTGCATGTCTCATTGTTGCTTTTTTTGTTTATGTGAAACATATGGGCATGGCTCCTAGGTTCAGGTTTTGGGGCATGGCTCCTTGTTGCTGGGTGTGATTTTTTGTTTCATTTGTGCATGGATAATTGGTTCAGTTTTTTGGTGCATGTCTCCTTGTTGATTTTGTATTTATGTGAGACATATGGGCATGGCTCATTGGTGCAGGTTTTGGGACATGGCTCCTTGTTGTTGGGTGTGATTTTCTGAAACATATGTGCATGGCTCCTTGGTTCAGGTTATGGGGCATGGTTCCTTGTTGCTGCTTGTGTTTTTTTGAAACATATGGGCTTGGCTACTTGGTTCAATTTTTAGTGGCATGGCTCCTTGTTGATGCTTGTGTTTTTTTGAAACCTATGGGCTTGGCTACTTGGTTTAGTTTTTAGGGGCATGGCTCCTTGTTACTTTTTGTGTTTATGGTGCCTTCACATATGGGCATGTATCCTAGTTTCAGTTTTTGTTTATGGCTCCTTGTAGCTGGTTACCTATAGCCCAATGATGAAGATAATTATTTGATCCCTTTATCCCTTGGTTATGCATAAATAGTTGGTTCTAGGCTTGATGGTTCCATTACCTATGAGGGGGTGATATGTGATGGAGCAACTTCTTATGACCACCATATTTTCTTGATAAATTAAATTTCTTCCTGAGGGCTTATGTATCACAAAAACACAAACAGCAACAAGGAGCCATGCCCCAAAACCTGAACCAAGGAGCCATGCCCATATGTTTCAGCCCTATGATGATGAACATATAATGATCAATTTGTCCCTCGGTTATGATGAAAAAGTGGTATTTGGCAAGCAGGTTCATTCATAATGATCAACCGCCTAATACATACTTAATACTAAAAATCATGTTTACCTGAGCGCTTTAATTTTGTAATATTTTAATTATCTATTGGGTTTAGTTTTTGGGGCATGACTCATTGTTGCTGGTTGTGTTATCTTTAAACAAATGGGCATGGCTCCTGGGTTCAGTATTTGAGGCATGACTCCTTGTTGCTGGTTGTGTTTTGTTGAAACATATGGGCATGGCTTTTGGGTTCAGATTTTGGGGGGCATTTCTCCTTGTTGATGATTGTGTTTTTTGAAACATATGTGCATGGCTCCTGGGTTCAGATTTTGGGTCATTTATCCTTATTGCTGCTTGTGTTTTTTGAAACATATGTGCATGGCTCCTGGGTTCAGTTTTTGGGGCATGACTCCTTGTTGCAGCTTTTGTTTTTTTTGAAACATATGTGCATGGCTCCTGAGTTCAGATTTTGGGTCATTTATCCTTGTTGCTGCTTGTGTTTTTTTTGAAACATATGGGCATGGCTCCTGGGTTCAGTTTTTGGGGGCATGACTACTTGTTGCAACTTTTGTTTTTTTGAATCATATGTGCATGGCTCCTGGGTTCAGTTTTTGGGGCATGACTCATGGTTGCTGCTTGTGTTTTTTGAAACATATGTGCATGGATCCTTGTTTCTGTTTCTTGGGCATGTGTTTTTTGCTGCTTGTGGTTTTTTGAAACATAAGTGCACGGCTCCTTGTTTCAGTTTTTGGGGCATGACTCATTGTTGCTGCTTTTGGTTATTTGAAACATATGTGCATGGATCCTTATTTCAATTTTTGGGGCTTGTGTTTTTTTGCTGAGTGTATGTTTTTGAAACATATGGGCATGCCTCCTGGGTTCAGATTTTGGGTCATTTATCCTTGTTGCTGCTTGTGTGTTTTTGAAACATATGGGCATGGCTCCTTGTTTCAGTTTTTGCTGCATGACTCCTTGTTGCTGCTTATGTTTTTTGAATCTATGGGCATGGTTCCAGGGTTCAGTTTTTGGGGCATGACTCATTGTTGCTGCTTGTGTTTTTTTTGAAACAAATTGGCATGGCTCCTTGTTTCAGTTATTGGGGCATGACTCATTGTTGCTGCTTGTGTGTTTTTGAAACATATGTGCATGGCTCCTTGTTTCAGTTTTTGGGACATGACTCCTTATTGCTGCTTTTGTTTATTTGAAATATATGTGCATGGATCCTTGTTTCATTTTTGGGGCTTGTGTTTTTTTGCTGCTTGTGTTTATTAGAAACATATGTGCATGGCTCCTTGTTTTAGTTTTTGGGCATGACTCATTGTTGTTGCTTGTGTTTTTTGAAACATATGTGCATGGCTCATTGTTTCAGTTTTTGGGGCTTGTGTTTTTTGCTGCTTGTGTTTTCTTGAAACAAATGTGCATGGCTCCTTATTTTAGTTTTAGTTTGGGCCATGACTCCTTGTTGCTGCTTGTGGTTATTTGAAACATATGGGCATGGCATATTAGGTCAGTTTTTGGGGCATGACTCATTGTTGCTGCTTGTGTTTTTTTGAAACATATGTGCATGGCTCATTGTTTCAGTTTTTGGGGCTTGTGTTTTTTTGAAACATATGTGCATGGCTCCTTGTTTCAGTTTTTGGGCCATGACTCCTTGTTGCTGCTTGTGGTTATTTGAAACATATGGGCATGACATATCAGTTCAGTTTTTGAGGGCATGACTCATTGTTGCTGCTTGTGTTTTTTTTGAAACATATGTGCATGGCTCCTTGTTTCAGTTTTTGGGGCTTGTGTTTTTGTTGCTGCTTGTGTGTTTTTTGAAACATATGTGCATGGCTCCTTGTTTCAGTTTTTGGGCCATGACTCCTTGTTGCTGCTTGTGGTTATTTGAAACATAAGGGCATGACATATCAGTTCAGTTTTTGGGGCATGACTCATTGTTGCTGCTTGTGTTTTTTTTGAAACATATGTGCATGGCTCCTTGTTTCAGTTTTTGGGGGCTTGTGTTTTTGTTGCTGCTTGTGTTTTTTGAAACATATGTGATTGGCTCCTTATTTCAGTTTTTGGCCATGACTCCTTGTTGTTGCTTGTGGTTATTTGAAACATATGTGCATGTCATATCAGTTCAGTTTTTGGGGCATGACTCATTGTTGTTGCTTGTGTTTTTTGAAACATATGTGCATGGCTCCTTATTTCAGTTTTTGGGCCATGACTCCTTGTTGCTGCTTGTGGTTATTTGAAACTATGGGCATGGCATATTGGTTCAGTTTTTGGGGGCATGACTTATTGTTGCTGCTTGTGTTTTTTGAAACATATGTGCATGGCTCCTTATTTCAGTTTTTGGGGCTTGTGTTTTTGTTGCTGCTTGTGTTTTTTGAAACATATGTGCATGGTTCCTTGTTTCAGTTTTTGGGCCATGACACCTTGTTGCTGCTTGTGGTTATTTGAAACATATGGGCATGTCATATCAGTTCAGTTTTTGGGGTATGACTCATTGTTGCTGCTTGTGTTTTTTTGAAACATATGTGCATGGCTCCTTGTTTCAGTCATGACTTCTTGTTGCTGCTTGTGGTTATTTGAAACATATGGGCATGGCATATCAGTTCAGTTTTTAGGGGCATGACTCATTGTTGCTACTTATGTTTTTTTGAAACATATGTGCATGGCTCCTTGTTTCAGTTTTTGGGGGCTTGACTCATTGCTGCTGCTTGTGTTTTTTTGAAACATATGTGCATGGCTCCTTGTTTCAGTTTTTGGGGCATGACTCCTTGTTGCTGGTTGTGTTTTTTTTGAATCAAATGGGCATGGCTCCTTGTTGCTGCTTGTGTTTTTTTAGAAACATTTGGGCATGGCATATCAGTTCAAGTTTTTGGGGGCATTTCTTGTTATTGATGCTTGTGTTTTTTTGAAACATATGTGCATGGCTCCTTGGTTCATTTTTTGGGGCATGGCTCATTGTTGCTGGGTGTGTTTTTTTGAAACTTATGGGCGTGGCTCCAGGGTGCAGTTTTTGGGTCATGGCTCCTTGTTGCTGGGTGTGTTTTTTTTGAAACAAATTGGCAAGGCTCTATGGTGGTGGTTGTGTTTTTGGGGTGGTATGTGCATGGCTCACGGTTTCAGTTTGTGTGGCATGTCTCCTTGTTGCTGGTTGAGTGTTTGGGGTGGTTTGGGCATTGCTCCTAGTTTCAGTTTTTGGGGGATGGCTCCTTGTTGCTGGTGACCTATAGCCCAATGATTTGGTGCTGGTTTACTATAGCCCAATGATGAAGATAATTATTTGATCCCTTTGTCCCTTGGTTATGCATAAATAGTTGGTACTAGGCTTGATGGTTCCATTACTCCCCAATGATGTATTTTAGTGAGATACATTGAAAATCATATGAATTGATATGGACTGTATGTATCAGTATATGAGATGGGTGAAGGTTAAATGAGGGGGTGATATGTGATGGAGCAACTGCCTATTACCAACATTTTTACTTGATAAATTAAATTTCTTCCTGAGGGCTTATGTATCACTTGCAGACAAACAACAACAAGGAGCAATGCCACCAAACCTGAAACAATGCGCCTTGCGCATACCACCCCAAAAACTGAAAATGATACACCTAAAAAATCCAACATATGCTTGGCATTTGAGACCTTTGCAAATGTATCATGTTCCTACTGTGGACGTTGGTTATTTATCAGTTGGATGTGTTCATATAGCCCTATGATGATGAACATATACTGATCAATTTGTCCCTCGGTTATGAAGAAAAAAATGGTATTTGGCGAGAAGGTTCATTCATAATGAGCAACTGCCTAATACATACTTAATGCTAAAAATTATGTTTACCTGAGGGCTTTAATTTAGTAATATTTTAATTATCTCTTCTTGATTCATTCTTTATCTTTGCTTTGTTTGGGTTTCTGCGTTGTCTATGTTATAATATTTCCTTTTCTCTTTTACTTCTGATTTAATTTAGATGATGTCATCTTTCGCGGGTATTGTAACTGTTCGTAGGTACGCTTCTTAAACCAATTTTCATCTATTTAATTATCATATCTCTTTAAATCATTATTCATTCTAATTGTTTTTATTTCATGCTAGGTTCAAATGAGCACCGGGTCCAGCTCTTCTATTCAATCCAGACCCAGAGTTACTGCAGGTGGTGAGTTGGCTGCTGATGAAGATGACTGCAAGTTTTGCAATTGTGGGCTGAGGGTTGCCAGGAGGACATCATGTACCCAAAAAAAATCCCGGCTGGCGCTTTTGGAGTTGTCCATCCCGCGTGAATAAATGCAAATTCTACGAATGGAAGGATCCACCACACTCGGACTGGTCCACATATGTGATACTGCAGTTGCTTGATGATATTGAAAGAGGCCCTAGCAATGCTTCATCTTCCTCAGCGTTCTCTGATCGGCGGCTTTTAGAGATAGGGGGGTGGTTGGCCACACTCATGGGTCGATTTGAGCAGACCACGGTGAAAATGGACAACATGAAGTTGATTTTGTTTACGCTCCTAGGTTTGATGTTAGTATTGTTATTATTGATTATAAACAAGAGTGTTTGATGTTAGGCTGGCTACAATGTAACACTTTATTACTGTTTGTTGTTTATGCAAAATGAGATTGTATTATGGATACTATAAGTATTTTGTTTTTGCTAGATTAGTATGGTATGTTTAAAGTGATTGTGATATCCGTTGCATGCATTCTATGCCTTTCATTTAATATTTTTATAATTTATGAATGTTGGATATGAAATGGTCTACATTGTTCTGTTGGTTACGTTGCCGGGCATGCCTTCGTTTATATGTAATAGTCCAAAAATGAAATTAATTAATTCTTTTTTATTATTAAATTCGGTATTTTAATATTTTTTTGAGTAGTGAGATTTAATTATGCGTATTTAATAGATATTTATTTAATTGTTAATAGTTAGTTAACTAATAGTTATTAGTTTAGTTAATTAAATGATTTTTCTACTTCATATGTGAATAGGAGGGTATTCTCACCTCATAACACCATAACCAACTCCCAACAATCCTAATCATACAATGCCAATATCACTTTAACACAAAGAAACACAAAACTTTAGTGTGAGACCCACAAACAAATCACAAACCTACTTTCCACCACACTTTCCTCCAAAAGAAACACAAAACTCTACCTCTCTCTCCTCAAGAATCCAACATGGATTTATTATTCACAACAGTAAATCCCAACTAGGGGTGGCAATTTTCGGCCCGGCACGATAGCCCGGCACTGGCCCGGTACGATAAGACTGTGCTTGGGCCAATAATTTTGGCCCAAAAATCCTTATTGGACCGGGCCGGCCCGGGCCGGTTCATTTTCGGGCCGTACCCGGGCCAAGCTTTCAGCCCATGGACGGCACGTCACTGCACGAAAAGCATTTGATCGCCCCACTTCAATTTGACCACGCACTGATCTAAAGCGGATTTCAGTAATGTGCATTCATTTATGGTGTTGAGTCCAATGTCATGAATCTTATCAGATCAATGTCCAAATATCATAAATTTTAACAATTTCCCACCAGCGCCAACTTTAATGTCTTCAGATCTTGGAGGTCGATCTTAATTTTCGAGAAGAGACAAAGAACTACCAAACATGTTACTTCATCTTGCCAAATAAATGAAAACAATGTAGGACACATCACCTTATGCAAACCACTTAATCCTTTTCTTCCGCCGCCGCAGCGACGGCGGGAAGGCCCCGCCGCTGCCGGCGCCGGGGGGAGGGGGGGGGGGGCGTGGGTGAACCCTTTTTAGGGTTTGGGTGATTTTTGGAGAAAAAGAACGGGTAAAAATCCGATTTTTAGTGGGAAAACCAATTTTTTTCTTCCAAAAATACGTTTTTATTGAAAAAGGGTGATTTTTATCAATAAAAACGGTATATTTTTGATCGATTGATCCAAAAAATTGAATCACCACATATGCGCATATGTAAAATTTAGATCTAGGGAGAAAGTTACCTCTAGATCCTACCCGCCGGATCTAGCGACGTTCGGTGAAGGAAGCCCGTTCGCGTCGCGTCCGTCCGTCGGCAGGGGTTTGGCTTAGCTTTGAGCGTGCTGATAACGTGTTGTAAACTTGGCGGCTATGGAGACCATAGTCCTATATTTATAGTGGTAGGGTTACATAATGGGTGGATACCCAATAACGGGTAGGCCCACCAAGAAGCCCGTTTATAACAGATAAAATATTGTCCCAATACATAATTCATTCAACCCTATCAGACCGGGCCAAACGGCCCGAATTTTTATTTGACCGTGCCCGGGCCTCTCTGGAATGGCCCGAAGTCTTATCGGGTCGGACCGGCCCAGTCCTTTAAGAAAACCGGACCGGACCGGCACAGCCTGATAAGACCGAGCCGGCCTAAATTGCCACCACTAATCCCAACCCACAATCACAAAAAGAAACATGCCCTTAGAGTCCCATCTTCCCTGATGATGTACTTCAACTCTTTCAAACTGAAGTTAGATACATTACGGGTCTTAATGCACTTTACCCCCAATAAAAACAAAATTTACCCCACAAAAAAAAGTAACCTACCATGCGAAATTCTACAATTATACACCCAAAATTCGATCAATCAAAGATCCAAAATTTATTTGGGATCGAACAACAAATTTCCATATCGAAACAACAAACAAACAAAAAACACAGTAGCCCTCATCTCGTCGTCTATACACAGTCCTTCCCAAAATAAGAAAAAAAACATACAAATTAAACTTCTCACATCCTCGAATTCCAATTAGGATTGGAATTATTGTGACGGATCAGCCTCAAAATGGAGGCCAGGATCCTCCGAAACCCGAACCGGATCCGAGGAGCAGTTCTGCGAGAGTAATCCGCCGTCTCCTTCACGAATCCCTCCACCGCCTCCACAAACAGATTCAGGCTCCTCACCGGCGGCACGTACAGCGTCAGAGGCGCCGCCGAAAACGCCACCGCTAAAAACGCCTGCAGCATCTTCTCATTTATTTTTCCGCCTCCTCTCTCTCTTCAATTGATTTTGAGCTCTGAATTTATATGAAAATTCGCCGAGATTTTGAGAGAAGTTTTTAGCTGATACTAGAAACTAGCGACAAAGTCGGGAGGTCGTCATGGCGGTAAGCGTGTGAGTCCTGTACACCGTACAGTCGGCGTGGCTGTATTTTGGAAGGGGGCGTGGCTTGTTTGAGGCCGTCACGGATCGAACCGTCGATCTCTTATAAGAAAGAGAGCGAATACCATAAAGCCAGTGGGCTTAGGTGCCTACGAGGAACCTTAACCACATAATGCCAATATTTGGGCTGAATTCCATGTTCATTATGTGGATCCTTAATAGCCCACGCATTGATGCATATAATCAAGTGCACAATTCGCAAGTTGCTCCTGCATTTGACTTGTTTACCAATTTTAACATGTACTAATTAATTGGTGAAGTCTCTAAGCATCCAGAAGTCAACAATTTATGCTAGACTTCATACCAAGGGCGTGACTTGGCCTATCATCATCCAGCCTGGCACGATTTTAGGAAAAACCCAATATTTAAAGATCCATGGATATGCCAATTTTCTACAACTTATTAATATAATTATTATTTTCTTAATTAATGTTACTTTAATTTGATGCTGTAATTCATCGTTATAGCTAGTGTTAGTGCACTGGTACTGATCCCGAAGGAGTATCCCAGTACCCGACCCATTTAGTGCCAACGACCCGAAACCCGCCAGTGAGGCGGAGTAATACCAAGTTAAGCGAACGGCCCACTCGACCGTTAAGCTCCCGCTAAAACTCAGGGGAAAGTTAATGAGGCCGAATAAATGGGCAGCCGTTATTTCGAATCCCGGAGAAGATCGCGTCCGAATCAATGAGAGACGGTTACTTGCAATCAACAGAGAACTGCCTATAAATACCTGAAATGACAATGGTAATGGGGTTCCAATTCCGAAGGTACGAGATCTAATACATAGTCTATACTCTTTCAGCAGATATTTCTTCCAATAAAGAGCTTGTGATGTCAGATCTGAGACGAACCTCCGTGTGTCGATCTCTGCTGCTTCAAGCTCCCTCTCTTCCTTAAAAGTTCCTATTCTGACTTAAGCATCGAAGGGGATTTGGGTCGAAACCCAGATCCGACCCCCCCCCTGACGCTTTCTTGTGGTGCAGATCGCCGAGTCTCGATCTTCCGTGAGGGTCGTTCCAGAGCATCACAGCCTCGATCTATCGACATACAGGTCGATCGAAGGTCGATCGAGCATCGCAAGTTATTCATCATCAATCAACCAACCCTGCTTCTTCCAACCTAGGTTCCCACTCAACTCATTGACGAGGCTCCAACTCAGCACGAATGGTCCACATCAGCAGGATAATTGTTTCGGTTATTTTCGGTCTTACCAGTTTGGCGTCGTCTGTGGGAATCATAGAGTCGACATCCCCATCGACGAAACATCTTGACCATGTCGACTCACCCACCAACATCCTCGGTGATGCCGAGGCACCTTCCAGTGTCGGTTCTGAAGGATCCTGTCCAAAACAGAGTTAGGATCGATAATATGAAGTTTAGACTTACGCTTGCGTACGCGGCACGGTAGTCTACGAACTTCGCCTTCGGATTCGCCACGACGGATCGAGTCTACTCACGAACGGAGTAAGGCTACTAATCCACAATCTAAATCTCTATTTTAGATTAAGAACTTGGATGGAGGGAGAGGAAATATTTCTGCAGAGCTTCGCTATGAAGAAGATGCATGCATGAATTTCATGCAAAATGTGTTAGGAAAATGGCTACCATTGGGTCTTATTTATAGCCCCCAAGGTAGTTATTTTAGGGTAAGTTGTTCCTTTGGAACAACTTAATTAAGGTGTACCATGATACATGGCACATTATAAGCTTAAGTGGTACCATATGCATGGTACAACATAAGCTTAAGATATTCCCCCTTTATTAGCCATATGTCGCATGCACTTATGCATATATAATGCGACTTTCCCGCTCATACAGAGATCCTCTCCGCAAGGGAACAGATTCCCTTTGCACATGACTTCGTGTGCGCGACGTTCGAGGTCGGTATTCCCTCGTACATCCCCCACAAGGGTGTACAAACGTCTTCCATATCCAACATCTCCCACTCACACTTGAGGGGATTGTAAGAGAACGTCTTTCCCTTAGTTCTTTCATCTATCATAACGAGAAATAGACCGTGCGACCGTCATGCGCGTAGAGTCTGTTGTTGTGCACTTGTTAGAGATACACAACGACCTCGAAGGTGCAAAGTTGAGTAGTTCAACGCATGCTTTACCCTAGATTATTTCTTCACATTTCTTGTACTTTATATTCAACAATTGAATCCCATCTGGATTACAATTGGCTGGCCAGCTTTGAATCATTAAAGTCCAAATGCAAATATGAAATCAATCTTCCTCTTCTTGCGAACCTTATGATCTTGACTTGATTCGCTTTTCTAACGTGCCCCGCCGAGCCGAATTACCATAGCCCATTAGTAACACGCTAAGATAGCGATCATCTCGTCAAATCTAAAGGAACCAATTGGAGTCCTTGAGGGTAAGAGTTAAGACCCGTATGGCCTTTGAGTCTCACATAATAGCAAACACTATTGCTACTAACTCAGTGGTCGAAATGCATACGTGGTATGAACACGTATTACAACATCACTCCTTTCCCAGGGAGAGTATGTCTTAATGATGTTGTACGGATGAAAGATCAGACACCACAGTGCCTATCTTTTGAGTCCCCTTACTACTCAGGAAATATTCCCGGACTCTCATCCTGCATAAGACAGATAGGATTAAAAAATCCAATGAGATCTTTATATCCTTGTGATACAGATCTCAGATCTTTTGTAAGCATCCATATGATGCAGATCTTTCATTCGACTATCTTGTTAAAGTCATGACTCTAAATCATTCGTCTAATGATTTTGACTTTAAACTAGTCTCATCTCTATCTTATCCATCTGATAAGATAAGGCGGTTGCTCATGTGAGAGAGCCAACCTTAATCTGTCCGACATACACACAATTCAGCTGAGATTTCAAAAATGTACACAAACATTTCTTAAGAAATTCATATGGAATGTTGGAAAAAGAACTTGTTCTTTTATTAATTTTGATCATTTCTTAGACATGGGAATATATATTTGGTACAACTCAGCCCATACGCAATCCTTGAGATGATAAGTGTTTATAAAACACATTTCTGGGGATCGCTTTCGTAAGTTGATCCTCTATCATCTCATGCGTAGATATGTACCTTATGTCTACCTTCTTGGTTTTATCATAGTCTTTTGCAAATCTGCAGTTCCTTTAAGATACTGCATTATCCTCTTAACCGCTTTCCAGTGTTCTTGCCCTGGGTTGGATTGGTAACAGTTTACCATTTCCAACGGCAAAACAGATGTCCAGTCTCGTACACACCATAGTGTACATAAGACTATCAACTGCACTGGAATATGGAACTTTTTCCATAATTTCCTTTTCCTTTTGGTTCTTTGGACATGATTCCAGATATAAATTATCGCATATGCTTATATGAATATCAATGGACTTGCAGTCCTGCATATTAAATCATTCTAGAACCTTCTTTATATAAGTCTCCTGTGAAAGAGAAAGAAGTTTCTTCGAACGACTCCTTGAAATCTTAACTCCAAGGATATATGCGGCTTTTCCTATGCCTTTCATCTAAGATACTGATGAAAGCCAAGCCTTGATACTCATTACAAAGCCCTTGTCATTTCTGGCTATTAAAATGTTATCTACATATAGATACATGATAATATACTTGCTTTTAATCCTCTTGATATATACTCAGTTATCTTCATCAAGCATGGAAAAAATCCATTTGATAAGACAACTTCTTGAAATCGTATATACCATTGCCTCGAGGATTATTTAAGACCATATATGGACTTACGAAGTTTACAAACCTTATGTTTGTTTCCTTCTTTTACAAACCCTGTTGGTTGTTCCATATAGATCTCCTCGTCCAATTCTCCATTGAGAAAGGCAGTCTTTACATCCATCTGATGTAATTCGAGGTATAAGCAAGCTACCATTGCGAATCAAGGTAAAACGCATAACAGGTGAGAAGTTTTCTTTGTAGTCTATCCCTTCCTGTTGCGTAAAACCTTTCGCGACAAGGCGAGCTTTATATCTATCTATAGAGCCATCAGCCTTATGCTTGATCTCGAGAACCCATTTGTTCCCAATTGCTCTATGTCCTCTGGGTGAGTTAACTAAGTCCCAGACTTGGTTAACTTTCATGGATTTCAATTCCTCCTTTATCGCTTCCATCCATTTGTCATTTGCAGGGCATGATTCGACATATTTGAGATTCTTCAAGTCCTTGTTGACTTGAATTTAGATCAATTCTAATATCACTCCCACTTGAAATGTTGTTAGCATTGCTCCCACTTGGATCATTATTCCCGTATGGAATAGGATAATCGTCATTCGTATAATCCATTGGTGAAGGTTGAAAAAGTATTTTCGTTTTCACCAAGAATTCTCCCACTCGAATGAGGTAATCCTTCTTGATCACAAATCTCAAATAGAGATAAGTCCTGACTTATTCCGCCCTGTCTTGAAAACTCGTTTTCCAAGAAAGTGACATCCCTCGACTCAAACTCAATTAGCACACCATTGTCTTCCTGACTAACAAAAACATAACCTTTGGAGTTTAATGCGTATCGTTTAAATATACATTTCCTTCCCCATGGCCCAAGTTTGCCATACTTATGGGAGGAAATATGTGCGTTGAATGCACAAACTCAAGGTAAAATGTTTAAGTTAGGAGACCTTTGGTTCCACAACTCATAAGGAGTGGAGCTAACTGATTTCGAGGGTACGTGGTTTAAAATGAAAACGGTTGTCAATAATGCATCACCCCAGAAGGTGATTGGCAAGTTAGCTTGCGCCATCATTGAACAGACCATTTTTCATTTAAGTCCTATACCTCCTTTCTGCAACACCAATTTGTTGAGGAGTATAAGGCATAGTTACCTGATGTACTATGCCTTTTTCATCACAAAGTTCCTTTAAACTTGTTGATTGATATTCACCGCCCCTATCGGTTCGCATGACCTTAATCTTGCGATCTAATTGATTCTCCACTAAACTCATATAGTTTTTAAAGCAGGTTTAGTGCTTTCACTTTTGTGGGATATCAAATAGATATGACCGAATCGGGTGAAATCATCAATTAAAAGTGATGAAATAGGACCTCCCGCGTCTTGTCTTGACATTCATCGGACCACATATGTCCGAATGTATAAGCGGTAATGGAACCTTGGCCCTTGTGCCGGTTCCAAACGGCTTGCGACAAGATTTCCTTTTAAGGCAATGTTCGCA
This sequence comes from Scilla litardierei, assembly GCA_030789695.1. Classification (NCBI taxonomy): domain Eukaryota; kingdom Viridiplantae; phylum Streptophyta; class Magnoliopsida; order Asparagales; family Asparagaceae; genus Scilla; species Scilla litardierei. The sequence continues at coordinate 667,535,650 of CM061142.1, read as the reverse complement.
GGTCGACATTTCAACCTTTGAAACATTGGATAGAAGGCCACGTTTGGCAAGTCTATCCATACGCGTTGGTCCAATATGACCAAGCCTTGAGTGCCAACAAATTATATTAGACTCATTAGTCAAAGAATTTGTCATAAGGAAATGAGAAATCATACATTGTACTTATTACAATGAATCCTTTAAATACATAACCCAGAACCAATAAAGGAATTATTACAAAAAATAGGTCCATATTACAAACATGAAGGAACCAACCATTAACCAAGACCCAATAAATTGACCACAATTTTAATATTCCTTTGAATATATGGAATGAAGAGAACATCATGAAGTAGGATAGTGCGGCCGTTGTCCAAGACAAGCTTGCGAGTCCCAACGCCTTTCACTTCAACACGTGTGTTGTTTCCTACATTGATCCAATTCATTCCTTGAGTATCCGGTGATACTCCACGAAGGACCGTCTGTCCTTTGCTATGTGGTCGGTGGCACCTGAATCAATTATCCCAAAATGGATTAGATTCCACAAGAAATAGTGAACTAGAAACACATATGTAACTAGTATTACAAGTTACCTCGTCACTTCCACTCGTACACGAACGAGCATAGTGACCGAGCTTGTTGCACTTGAAGCACTTGATCCTTTTCAAGTCTTTCTTCTTGTGCCATTTCTTGTGTCCACCCTTATGTTTGGGTTCCTTGGTAGACTCAGGTTGCTTATTACGTTCATTAGAAGACTTCGAACGATCTTTACGTTTCTTTCCCCCGTGTGAGGAACTAACAACCATGTGCACTTCTGCACCTGGCTTGGCAGTCGCAAGCCGCTCTTCCTCTAATTCGAGGTGCTTGGAAACATCGTTGAAGGTCTTGATGCTCTCATTATGAGTGAGATGCATCTTCATCTGATCCCACCCATTTGGTAGGGAACGTATGACTGCTTGGATTTGTTGCTCATCTGTGAGCACATGACCTGCGTCCTTTAACTCCGAGATAAGGTTCGCCATATGTCGCAGATGTTTCCCTATGGAATGATCTGGACGTTTCTTATATGTATCGAACTTTATAGTTAAGGCGCGAAGTTTGGACACCGATGTGCCACCGAACTTCTCCTCTAGCTTGGACCATATGTCCATGGCTAGGTCATGTTCTCGGAAGATGCACATTATGTCATCAGCCATACTGCTTAATAACGTAATGCGCGCTATCTTATTCTTCCGAGACCAAGCATCAAAAGCTTCCTTGTCTCTTCGGTGTTGGGCCGTAGTGCCCAACTCGGGTTCAATCATTACGTTCTTTAGAGTTTCGAGCACTTCTTGCTCCTCTAAAACGTATTGTATCTTAATGGACCAAAGTTTGTAATTATCGCCGTTGAGTTTTTCACCTTTGTTTAACTCAGCGACGATATTCTTTGAAGCGGAAGACATTTTACTTTTAAAATGCTGCAAAAGGACAAAAACCGAAGGTTTGATCAAAAACATTGCATAAAAAATTCTCAAAATATAACTCCCACTTGAAATGATAATAGAATATCCCATTTGGATAGTTCTAAAATTCAAATCCCACTTGGAATTATATTATATTTGATAAGTTACTTTCGAAAAATATTGAAGGTGTTGTTCTAGAATCGAAAAGGTCTCTATGATTCCAATCACCATCTAGAACAACTTTCAATATTCCCCCATCACTTATCAAACAATAGTACTCTTATAGTACTAGCAGCGGAAAATGAGTATTTGATAAGTTACTTTCGAAAAATATTGAAGATGTTACTCTAGAATTGGAAAGGTCACTATGTTTCCAATCACCATCTAGAGTAACTTTCAATATTTCTCCCTCACTTTATCAAATGTTAGTACTCTTATAGTACTTAGCAGCGAAAAAGCGTTTTTGAAAAACGTATTTTTCAAAACGAAAATACATTGGCTAATCTCCGTAGAGTAGAGCACAACGTCATAAGTACATTGGCTAATCTCCGAAGAGTAGAGCACAATGACTTGGCTAATCTCGCATGAAGTAGAGCATTACGGCTAATCTTCAAGGAGTAGAGCACAATTTCATAAGTACATTGGCTAATCTCCGAAGAGTAGAGCACAATGACTTGGCTAATCTCGCATGAAGTAGAGCACTATGGCTAATCTTCAAGGAGTAGAGCCCAATGAAAAACTTCATTAAAACGTTAGTCCCGTATGAACTAGTTGGCACTGTGGTTAGCCCCGTATGGGCTAATCGACACATTCGAGTTTGACCAATGCCTTTTGTCACCCCGTATGGGTCAGTTGACAAATTTGCAGTCGACCCAGACCTTCTGCCAGATTGGTCGACCAAAAACACAAAATTGGTCGACCAATTTTCCGGACTGCATCTTCTTCCCGGCCAGGGCCTCTGCCCTGGCCGGGGCTTGGCCAAGGGCCGGCCAGGGCCTCTGCCCTGGCCGGCCAGGGGCCCTGGCCCCTTCGGCCAGGGCTGGCCAGGCCCTGGCCTCTGCCAGGGCCGGCCAGGCCCTGGCAGAAGCCAGGGCGCCGGCCCTGGCCACTGCCAGGGCCGGCCGGGCCCTGGCAGTGGCCAGGGCGCCGGCCCTGGCCTCTGCCAGGGCGGCCTGGCCCCTGGCCGGGGCCAGGGCCCCTGCCCTGGCCTCGGCCAGGCCCTGGCCTGAGGCCAGGGCGCTGCCCTGGCCTCTGCCAGGGTGGCCAGGCCCCTGGCCGGGGCCAGGGCCTCTGCCCTGGCCTCGGCCAGGGCGGCCTGGCGGGCGGCCTGGCCCTGGCCTGGCCGCGGCCAGGGCCTTCTGGCCCTGGCCTGGCCTGGCCAGGCTGCGGCCAGGGCCGGCCGGCCATGGCCATGGCCGGCCATGGCCCGGCCACGGCCTATTAGCCTTGCCCGGCCATGGCCCTTTAGCCATGGCCGGTCTCCCCCCTTTGATGGGGTGGCCGCATGCACTCCACCCCCTTGATGGGATGGTCGCCGGTGGTTATTGGCCGTAGCCAACCCCCTCCGCAAGTGGAAGGGGGGTGCATGGCCTTCATAGCCCATTTGGCCATGGTGCACATGCACCAAATTTCCTCTTACCCGATGGAAATAACTTCCATCATCTTCCTCGATGAAGCACCCGTTCGTCGATGAAGCACCCGTTCGTCGAGAAATTAGTTATTTCCTAATGGCCGTGTGCCAAAAATGAATAACGTACTACGTGAACGGTCGGTTCTTCCCGTCACGGAGAGTTCCTACCATATCCGTAATGATAGGAGACCCTAACGTGAAAAGAACAACCGCTGCGTTCTCTCCGTCACGAAGCGTTCCTACTATATCCGTAATAGTAGGAGACCCATTCGTGAAAAAGACAACGACTCGTTCGTAGTTTCGACGGGGCGGTGGATTGACCGGGGCGAACCCATATGGCTCTGATACCAATGAAGGATCCTGTCCAAAACAGAGTTAGGATCGATAATATGAAGTTTAGACTTACGCTTGCGTACGCGGCACGGTAGTCTACGAACTTCGCCTTCGGATTCGCCACGACGGATCGAGTCTACTCACGAACGGAGTAAGGCTACTAATCCACAATCTAAATCTCTATTTTAGATTAAGAACTTGGATGGAGGGAGAGGAAATATTTCTGCAGAGCTTCGCTATGAAGAAGATGCATGCATGAATTTCATGCAAAATGTGTTAGGAAAATGGCTACCCTTGGGTCTTATTTATAGCCCCCAAGGTAGTTATTTTAGGGTAAGTTGTTCCTTTGGAACAACTTAATTAAGGTGTACCATGATACATGGCACATTATAAGCTTAAGTTGTACCATATGCATGGTACAACATAAGCTTAAGATATTCCCCCTTTATTAGCCATATGTCGCATGCACTTATGCATATATAATGCGACTTTCCCGCTCATACAGAGATCCTCTCCGCAAGGGAACAGATTCCCTTTGCACATGACTTCGTGTGCGTGACGTTCGAGGTCCGTATTCCCTCGTACATCCCCCACAAGGGTGTACAAACGTCTTCCATATCCAACAGGTTCTGTTAGCATGATAATGGGAGGTCTTCCACACCCGAAATTGTCAACCTCGCTCCAAAGCTCCTATGTCGGAAGGTTGCTGACAATATCCGTGGGTCAAAAGCGTCCCAGAGATTCTACACCTCATATATCCTTCTCAGATGAAGATATAGAGGGTGTAGAGTTGCCACATGACGATGTCGTTGTCATCACAGCCACCATCAACGATATCGCCGTAAAGAGGTTACTCGTCGACACTGGAAGTTCGTGCGATGTCCTTTTCTTCACCACGTTGGAGAAAATGAGGCCGTCCTCTATAGAAATGAGGCCTTGTTCAGGGCCTCTCGTAGGATTCACCGGAGAATCCGCCCCAATAGCAGGCATTATTACTCTTCAGGTGACCCTAGGTACGCATCCACGACATGTCACTCACCTGACCAATTTTATAGTGGTGAAAATCAATTCGGTGTTTAACGGAATCATCGACAGACCGTTGCTAAATGATGTAGAAGCGATGGTCTCAAATTTTCATCAAATGATCAAATTCCAGACTCCTGAAGGAGTTGGGAAAGCAAGAGGAAATCAGAAGCAAGCGCATTCGTGCTATACTCTGTCCATCGCATTAAGAAGGGTAGAATAGGCGGACCCGGTCGATCCCAAAAGTGAAGATCGACGACCCACGACAGTCGAAGAGACGGAGAACATCCGGATCTTCGAAGAAGAAGGGAAGACTGTCTCCATTGGGTCGATGTTCCCTCTCGACCTAAGGGAGTAGTTGATCGCTCTCTTAAGAGAACATGCAGACGTTTTCTCATGGTCCCCGAAATATATGCCTGACATCGATCCCGGGGTAATATCTCACAAGCTGGAACTCGACCCGACTTCCAAACCTATGAAGCAAAAGAAAAGGAACATGTGGGGCGAAAAGATGAAGGCCGAAATCGAGGAAGTGGATTGACTTCTTGAGGCGGGTTTCATTTGGGAGGTCAAATATCCCGATTGGCTCTCGAGTGTCATGATGGTGAAAAAGGCAAACGGAAAATGGCGTATGTGTGTCGACTTCACTGATCTCAACAAGCCTGTCCAAAGGATAGCTACCTGCTGCCCCGGATCGACCATCTGGTCGACAGTGCATCAGGCTACGAACTCCTCAGCTTCATGGACGTATTCTCAAGCTATAACCAGATCCAAATGGCACCGGAAGACGAAGAAAAGACTTCTTTCATCACCGACCAAGGTATTTTCTGTTATACAAAAATTTCATTTGGTTTGAACAATGCTGGGGCCACATACCAACGTATGATGAACGGAGTCTTCGAGGCTCAAATCGGGAGGAACCTAGAAGTCTACGTTGACGACATACTGGTCAAGTCATGGAAGCCGACGGATCACATCGCAGATCTCCGAGAGATATTCGCACAGATCCAACGATATAACCTTCGCCTGAACCCGGCCACGTGTACCTTTGGGGTTCGATCAGGAAAATTCCTCGATTTCATGCCGACGAACCGAGGGATTGAGGCTAACCCCAAAAAAATTGTGGCCATCGTTTCAATGAAGGAGCCTTCCACCATTAGTGAACTCCAGAGACTGAACGAGAGGATAGCCGCTTTGGGTTGGTTTTTGTCTAAGTCGGTCGAGAGATCGTTGCCTTTCTTCAAAGTACTGAGAAAAGCGATAGCATCCACCTCGAGTGGCAAGAGAGTCATCGAATGGGACGCAGACTGCAAGAAAGATTTATCCGAACTGAAAGAGTACCTACACAGCCCGCCGCTCCTAACTAAGCCAGACAAGGATGACCAACTCATCATTTATCTGTCCGCTACCATGGAGGCCGTAAGCTCGGTGCTCGTGAAAGAGGACCCAAGAGTGCAATGACCAATCTACTATTGTTACGAGGTGGAACTCGTGTACAATGAATTTGTATTATGGGGAACCAAGGGCACGGTGGTTATGTTGAGAAGAGGGTTTAGGTGGGCTGTTTAACAAGTGATTAGTGGGGTGAAGAGGTTGGACTTGCCGTCGGAGGTGGCCACGGAGTCGAGTCTCACCGGACGCGGCGGAGGAAGGTTGGATTGCAGTAGGCTGAAGTTGATGTCGACCAAGGGCGATCTTTCCTGCAGCACGAGAAACTCGTCAGAAGGGCGGGGTTTGTTGGATGCAACGATCTAGGATCTCTTTGTTTGATGATGACAAACGTGTCGTGATATCTAATGTGTGTGCTAGTGTGTTTCAGGATTCGCCTTTTGGCGGAATTGTTATTCGTATAGCATATTGGGAGAGAGGGAGTGTGTGTGCACAAAGAAGTTTTGACTTGGTCAATGTGGAGAGATGGAGCCAAATCTTATTTGGAGATTGGATCAAATCCTATTGCCATTCAAACTCCTTAGCCAATACTTGTTTCATATGGGTTCCTATTCAAAGATGGGTGCGAATCTATAATTCCTATTTTCTAGGGATTCTACAATAACCTATCTCCAATCCCTATTTAAACACCTCTCCAAAACACTAACAAAAGTGTGCATGCGGCAAACACAAAAACTAGGCGGCCTACAAAAATATTGGAGAGGGAGCGGCAATAAAAAAAAATCAAGAGGCATCCAAAAAGTTCATTACGGCTGAACAAAAATTCATGTGCACCTAAAACTCCAAGGCAAACTAAATCACCAAGCTCTCAAACAAGCCTAAGCTGCCAACTCACGTCGGAGCTCGTTGCCAAAGGCCAAGCCATCATCGCCGTTCGTTTGAGTTGATGTTCATCTGTGTCGTCCGTGCTCGAGTTCTCCAGCGCCTTGATCATCTCGAAGCTCCGCCGCCGCTGCTGAACATCGTCGCTGGGTCGCCGCTCGGAGAAGAAGTTGAAGCCGCCGTCGAACCGTGCTGCCAAAGCCCTCACCACCGTGAGGAGATCTTGCTGCACGACGTCGTGAAGAAGTCGCAATAGTGTCGTCGTCGCTGCTCAAAGCCAGTGCCCAACAATGTCGCTGCTGCAGTCGACACATTGCCATCGTCGTCCACGGAGAACTTGCCGTTCGAAGAGGACGCATGCTGCCCCAACGTCACCGTGAAGTCAACGTCCATAGTCGAAGCTTCACGGGTGTTGCTGTCGAAGGAGCGCCGCTGATCAAGTCAGAGAACGCCGCTGCTGTTGCTCTCGTTCGACGTTAAAAACCGCCGCCACTCGTCGTTGAGCAGCAGTCGTTGCGGGGAAGAAGCTGTCGAAGGAGTCGACGCTCGAAGAGCTCTCCGCCGTTGAGTGCACATCGCCAGAGAGTCATCCGCCGTAGTCGAACGAATCCCGCCGTCGCTGTAGACTTGTCGCCGGCGTTGCCATTGAAAGTACGTCACCGGAGAAAGGGCTGGGTCGCTGCGAAGACGCCATTGCCATCGCCCTACTATCAGAGATCGCTGCTGTCCTTACTGTCACCCTCGCCGAGATTACCTGCCGCACGAAGTCGCCGCAGAGATCTTTCGCCGTTCGCTGTTGCCATCGAGAGAGACCCTACATGCCCTAGACGAAAGAAGAGAAGGCGAGCGAACGGAAAATTTTTGCTGACGTGGCGGCTGCATCTCGCGAAAACGAAGCGGACGGTGAAGATCACCTGCAATCGAAACCAACGACGGATATAGCGCCCGCATGCGTATAAGCTCCGTAAGATCGAAACAACGTGAATCAAAAGCGGGGTGAAGTGGAAGAAGTTAATTGGGGATTGCTTTGCGCACCGACCGAATCTTAAAAAGTTGAATTGGATCTGCTTTACACACCGACCGCTAAAAGGGAGTTGCTGTGCGCACAGACAGAAATTAATTTGGTTTGAACTGAACTTTCTTTACGCACAGACCAGTGCACAACTTGACATCCAGGAGTCGGATTGAGACACCGTTTGCGTCAGATTGGAGCTGACGACGTGCAGATTGACAGAGACGCCTACACAGACACAAACTGAGCATTTCTAAACTCTAAACTCCTTTATTTGTGTCTTAGTGTAACGTTCTCTGTAGGGGAAACTTTTACCTATTTTTGTGGACTATTTTGGGACTTGTCTAGTTGGGACTAGACAAGTGGGACCCAGCTAGTTTGGGACTAGCTGGTAGAAAGCTTTGCTAGGATTGATAGTGAGAGGAAACACTGTGTGTGGGGTACTGAGAGTCCGGCGAGTGTAGAGACGTAGAGGGTGCTCTGAGCGTGCTCTAACTTGTGACTTTGTACCTATTGCACTATTCAATCTAGTATTAGCTTTGGGGGCTGGAGTAGGTCGTTGGGACGACCGAACCAGGGTAAATCTGTGTGTACTCTGTGTCTGCTTTTCTTTACTCTGGTTGTGCTGTTAACTGCGTGTGATTTCTCGTGGGTTGCACGAGAATTTTTTATTAGCCTATTCACCCCCCCTCTAGGCTAGGATCCAGATCCAACAAGTGGTATCAAAGCAGGTTTTAGGATCTAGCCTAGTTTGACCATGGACCACATTGATAGTGCTTTTGCTGAGGGTCAGTCTATTTCCCGACCACCTAGATTTAATGGAGGAGATTATGCTTACTGGAAAAATCGTATGAAAATCTATCTTATTTCTATTGATTATAAAGCTTGGCAAATTGTTGAAAAAGGATATAAATCACCTGTTATCAAAATTGAAAATACTGAGATGCCTAAACCTGATGATAAGTGGGATGGGCTTCGTTTCGGTATAGTGATTGGAAGCTTTATTCTTTAAATGCTAAAGCTATGAATGCTCTTATTTGTGCATTAGATAAATCTGAATTCAATCGTATCTCACATTGTCTAACTGCGCAGGAAATATGGCATACTTTGGAGGTGACGCATGAGGGAACGTCACAGGTGAAGGAGTCTAGACTTGCACTTCTGAGCACGGAATACGAGGGATTTCGCATGCTACCATCAGAGACGATATCAAAAATGTTTGCGAGGTTCACCAACATTGTCTACAAGTCTAGTTCGCTCGGTAAGCCATATTCTAGCCTTGAGCAGGTGAGAAAGATATTAAGAGCACTGCCAAGCTCTTTCAGGCCTAAAGTCACTGCCATCCAAGAAGCGAAAGATTTATCACAGATGAGGGTGGAGGACTTAATAGGTAATTTAATGTCCCACGAGCTTGAATTGCAAAATATTGATGAAAGGGAGAAACCTGAGGAAAAAGAGAAAGCTACCAAGCCACTTGCTCTGAAAGCTGACGAAAGTGAAGATGATGATGATGACATAGCGCTAATGGTCAGAAATTTCAGAAAGTTTGTCCAGACCAAGCAAGGAAGAGCAGAAATGGCACCCAGGTTTAATCGCTCTAACTTTTTTCAGTCTTCTAAGCAAAATTATGATCAGAATACTACTAATAGAATGACTTGTTTTAAATGCAAGAAAAGAGGACATCGAATGAGGGATTGCCCACATGAGACAGCTCAGGTAGCTAAAGAAAAGGGAAAATCCAAGGTGCTTACTTGGGACATGGATAATGAAGCTGAGAGCGAGGAGGAGGAACACGAAGCCCATTCATGCATGGCATTGATGGGAATACACAATGAGGTAACTTCTGGTAGTAAAACTGAACTCCTTACTCTTTGTAAAGAAATGCAAGATAAAATAGTAGAGCTTGAATCCACTATAGATGATTATCAAAATGAGAACTTTGAAATGCAACAATCTGAATATGAAATGTCTAAAGAGATTGAAAAACTCAAAATTGATATTGTTGCACGTGACTCTACTATTGATATTCTGAAAAAGGAAAAATCCAGTTTTAATGATGAAGCACCTTGTCTCTCTTGCCCTTCCTTGATGAATAATGTTAGCATGCTTAAACTTGATTTGATTAAGCTCGAAACTGAAAAAGACTATGTTATTAGAGAGCTTAATGATAAATTCTGCATGTTGGATAATGATTTCAAAAGAAAAATGGTTGAATTTGAAAAGAAGGAAGAGGAAAACAAGAGAGCTTTTATAAGTAAATGCACATTGCTTGTGGAAGAAAATAAATTGTTGAAATCCAAAGTCTCTAATCTTGAATTGGCCATTAAGAAATTCTCTATGGGAAAACAATCGTTGGATAATATTTTAGAGAATCAATTATATGGCAATAATAGAAGAGGACTTGGATTTGGTTTGAAAAATGCCGAAAAGCCAAAATTCAAGAAATTTCACAATGCACCATCTATTGCAAAGAACGTATATGCAAAGTGCTTTACTTGTGATAGTGTAGGCCACACATCATACTATTGTAAATTTAGGAACACAAACATCAAGTTTAAACAAGTGTGGGTTCCTAAAACAATATTGGCTAACACTAGTGGACCTTGTTGGATTCCAAGGTCACACTTAACACCTTTCATGTAGGTGTGATGGAGTTTTGGCGAGGAGCGTTAAATTCAATGTCTCATTCTTTTAGCTCCTTCGTCAAAAAGCGACGAGAAGGTATAATTTTCTATCCCTCTTTGCATTTCATTGCATACCTTCATAGATTTTTTTTGTGTGCTTGATTTATTTTGGTTTGTGTGCTTGCATGGATGATTTTAAATGTTTTTATTTCTGAAAAAAAAATTGAAAAATCAAAAATCAAAAAAAAAAATGTGTGCTTATTGAATTCTCTTTTGAATCTCTTGAGTGTTATTGTATGAATGATCAATTCTATCCCTTGTAGAAGTCAATTCATTATTGTTGTAGCTACATGAACATGATGTTATTCTTTTTAGTAGCCATGACATGTCTCATAAGTTTCAAACTTGACTTCTACACCTACATTTGCACTTTCACGATATTTGACTTTTAGTGCTTTTGGAGATTCTTTTGAAGAATAATGGAAAGTGAATGTAGGAATGATTAATTTCTGAAATTTCTAAGGGATATGATGTGTTTAGCCATGAATTAAAATTGAGCACAAAAGAATTGAAAAAAAAACGATATTTGCTCCGTATGAAAAATGGATACACTTCATGGCTAAAACACAACCCACGAGTATCCAACTTGTGCTACATGGGTAATCATTAGCGTTGGTGTATATAACTCGTCAAGCAATGCCATCCCACATTTAAAAGTCCTTTTAGGCCATGTTTTGGGATTCGGTAACTTGAACTCATCTTTGATGAGGTGGGAAAAATCAATCCTAGTGATATTCATGAAAATTGGAAAATGTGGGTTGATTTGGTTGATTTTCTGAAATTGAATCTCCTCTTGTACTTGATTGTCTATATCACTACACTTTCACAAAGGTGGAGAAGTCCGGTTATGAAATTCTATGAACTTGAACTGTCTATTATTTGGAATACTCATGCAAATTGCACGCTACATCTAATAATGATTTATTTTTGCATGGGATATTTTTGTGACTTCATTAAACCACTTTTGGTGATTACAAAGGGGGAGAAAGAAAAGATTTTGAGAGCTTTGAGCTTTGATATTGATAGTATTTGAAGGGGGAGATTGAAATATACTTGAATACTCGTTGAAGGGGGAGCTAGAGAGAAGGGGGAGCATGCTATTGTATTTGTTATTGATAGTTTGTGCATGCCTTATTGTAATGCTTGAATATTCATCTCATGATTTTGATTCATGTTGCATTACACCCTTCAACACACTTCACACACCCATTCTATTGATCAAATCTTTTATGGGTTTGTCATCACCAAAAGGGGGAGATTGTTGGATGCAACGATCTAGGATCTCTTTGTTTGATGATGACAAACGTGTCGTGATATCTAATGTGTGTGCTAGTGTGTTTCAGGATTCACCTTTTGGCGGAATTGCTATTCGTATAGCACATTGGGAGAGAGGGAGTGTGTGTGCACAAAGAAGTTTTGACTTGGTCAATGTGGAGAGATGGAGCCAAATCTTATTTGGAGATTGGATCAAATCCTATTGCCATTCAAACTCTATAGCCAATACTTGTTTCATATGGGTTCCCATTCAAAGATGGGTGCGAATCTATAATTCCTATTTTCTAGGGATTCTACAATAACCTATCTCCAATCCCTATTTAAAAGACCTCTTCCAATAGCCTAAGGGTGTGCGGCAAACACAAAAACTAGGCGGCCTACAAAAATATTGGAGAGGGAGCGGCAATCAAAAAAAATCAAGAGGCATCCAAAAAGTTCATTACGGCTGAACAAAAATTCATGTGCACCTAAAACTCCAAGGCAAACTAAATCACCAAGCTCTCAAACAAGCCTAAGCTGCCAACTCACGCTGGAGCTCGTTGCCAAAGGCCAAGCCATCATCGCCGTTCGTTTGAGTTGCTGTTCATCTGTGCCGTCCGTGCTCGAGTTCTCCAGCGCCTTGATCATCTCGAAGCTCTGCCGCCGCTGCTGAACATCGTCGCTGGGTCGCCGCTCGGAGAAGAAGTTGAAGCCGCCGTCGAACCGTGCTGCCAAAGCCCTCACCACCGTGAGGAGATCTCGCTGCACGATGTCGTGAAGAAGTCGCCATAGTGTCACCGTCACTGCTCAAAGCCAGTGCCCAACAACGTCGCTGCTGCAGTCGACACATCGCCGTCGTGGTCCACGGAGAACTTGCCGTTCGAAGAGGACGCCTGCTGCCCCAACGTCGCCGTGAAGTCAACGTCCATAGTCGAAGCTTCACGGGTGTTGTTGCTGTCGAAGGAGCACCGCTGATCAAGTCAGAGAATGCCGCTGCTGTTGCTCTCGTTCGACGTTAAAAACCACCGCAACTCGCCGTTGAGCAGCAGTCGTTGCGGGGAAGAAGCTGTCGAAGGAGTCGACGCTCGAAGAGCTCTCTGCCGTTGAGTGCACACCGCCAGAGAGTCAACCGCCATAGTCGAACGAATCCCACCGTCGCTGTAGACTTGTCACCGCCGTTGCCATTGAAAGTACGTCGCCGGAAAAAGGGCTGGGTCGCTGCGAAGACGCCATTGCCATCGCCCTACTATTAGAGATCGCTGCTCTCCTTACTGTCACCCCCGCCGAGATTACCTGCCGCACGAAGTCGCCGCAGAGATCTTTCGCCGTTCGCTGTTGCCATCGAGAGAGACCCTACATGCCCTAGACGAAAGAAGAGAAGGCGAGCGAACGGAAAATTTTTGCTGACGTGGCGGCTGCATCTCGCGAAAACGAAGCGGACGGTGAAGATCACCTGCAATCGAAACCAACGACGGATATAGCGCCCGCATGCGTATAAGCTCCGTAAGATCGAAACAACGTGAATCAAAAGCGGGGTGACGTGGAAGAAGTTTAAAAGGGAGTTGCTGTGTGCACAGACAGAAATTAATTTGGTTTGAACTGAACTTTCTTTACGCACAGACCAGTGCACAACTTGACATCCAGGAGTCGGATTGAGACACCGTTTGCGTCAGATTGGAGCTGACGACGTGCAGATTGACAGAGACGCCTACACAGACACAAACTGAGCATTTCTAAACTCTAAACTCCTTTATTTGTGTCTTAGTGTAACGTTCTCTGTAGGGGAAACTTTTACCTATTTTTCTGTGACTATTTTGGGACTTGTCTAGTTGGGACTAGACAAGTGGGACCCAGCTAGTTTGGGACTAGCTGGTAGAAAGCTTTGCTAGGATTGATAGTGAGAGGAAACACTGTGTGTGGGGTACTGAGAGTCCGGCGAGTGTAGAGACGTAGAGGGTGCTCTGAGCGTGCTCTAACTTGTGACTTTGTACCTATTGCGCTATTCAATCTAGTATTAGCTTTGGGGGCTGGAGTAGGTCGTTGGGACGACCGAACCAGGGTAAATCTGCTGTGTACTCTGTGTCTGCTTTTCATTACTCTGGTTGTGCTTTTAACTGCGTGTGATTTCTCGTGGGTTGCACGAGAATTTTTTATTAGCCTATTCACCCCCCTCTAGGCTAGGATCCAGATCCAACAGGGTTGGGGTCCAACCCGTAGCCCCTCCGATGCCTAAGTCAGTAATAGGACTTAAAACGGGGGCTATGCACGTCGGTCGGACTGACGGTGTGTCGACCATACATGGCGAGCTATAGGTGGGAGAACAAAGGTATGGACGACCTTTGCTCTCGTGTGTGAATGATAGATTGAGAGAGAATTTGTCAACCCCCTCACCGTAAGAGGAGAGGGGGTATTTATACTTGACGGGTGATGACTAGGCGGGGCTGAACTGGCATGCTGACTTGACGTGCTGAGCTGGCTCGGTTGTCAGCGGAAGCTTCGGACAAGGACGTCAGGAACAGGAGTGCCTGACCTGCTTTTGTCAGACGGTGCGACGGCCAGGGGGTGCTTTTGTCGGGATGTCAGGGCCGAAAGCATTAACTGTCAGTCGGCTTAACCGCCAGGGGGTGCTTTGTCAGACGGTCGGGTGACGTATGTGTCAGTCGTGTCCTTATCCTAGGTTGTTTGTCGTTGGTGACGAACTAAAGGTCGGGCTATGCTATCCCTGGCGTCGTGGTGCATGGGGGCCGGCCGGGTCGACCGGCTCAGGGGCTGTTCGGCCCGGCCGCGCCTCCTTGTCGGTCGTGGCTTGTGGGCCGCTGGAACGGAAGGATACGCACATGACTGTGTCAACGCGTCCGGTGGTATTGTCCGGGGGCTCCCCAAGCGCCTTGGCCCTGGCGGGCCGAGCAACTGCGGTAGCGTGCCTCGACTGGGCGGGGGGGGGGGGGGGGGGGGGGGGGGGGGAGTGCCGCGAGGCGCGCCCCTTCCCGCGTAGCTTCGGTCTTCCGGGGTGGAGGCCCTTTCACGAAGGGGAGAGTTGATGGGGTATGTCAGCGGATCCGGGTAGGAGTCGGACTCTTACGATCTTTAGGTCGTAACAATTGCCCCTGGCCTTCGAGTCTGAGGCGGTAGCCCGGCTCGGCTCAGAGGGCGAACCATCTACGACGTCCTGGACCATCAGTAAGGGCCTTGGCCCACGCCCGGTGGTGGTGGCGGTGGCCTCGGAACTCCCGCCCTAGTGGTCATTATTACGATTTGAAAGGGGTAGAGGAAAACGAAGCGCCTCCACAATTGAGTTCGTGATGCGTGGATGAAGTGACCCTCACGCCAGTCGAGGCGTTGAGGACATCCTGATGGGCGCCGCGTGGCGGAAGTCCAACGGCCGAGATGGCCCGGTGGCCCACTTTACAAATAAAAGGGTCTGGGAGGCGGTCGGCGGGAGTTTTTATCTCTCTCCGATTCTTCTCCTGCGTTCGATACTTCTATCCGTCGCTTGCCGACTGGTTTGCTGCTTCCGTCGCCGGTCATCTTCTTCCAAACGCCTGCCGGATTTGAGGGATCAGACAGGTAATAACAATTAATTTCCTTCCTTTCCGACCGATGGCTTCTCGTTTCGAGGTTGGAGGCGGTAGCCAAGTGGGGGAGGAAGAGTTGGTGGGTGAGGGGGTGTCGTAGCCGGGGATGCGGCAGCCCAGGGAAAGAGGGTCATGGCGATCCATCGTCCCGAGAGCGATCAGATCCCTCCGATGTAGGTTGGATAGGATCAACATCAGGGAGATTCGCGTGCGGTTCGTGCGCCAAGCCTATGAGGTTCGGGTTCCCGGGTCAGAGGAAGCGGTGTGTTCACCTGGAGATAATGAGGTCGGGGTCTATGTCCGGTCCTTCGAGTTGGGGCTCCGCTTCCCGATCCATCCGTATTTGTTTTATTTGTTGAATTTCCTGGAGCTACCGATATTTGCCCTAGCGCCCCGTTCCTGGGGCTTGTTAGTGGGGTTTGTCGTCTTGTGCCTTGCTTGCTCCTTGAGTCCCTCCCTGGCGCTGTTCCAGTATTTCTTCGTGATTCGGAAGAGGGGGATGTATCATTGTGTTTGCGCTAGGAGGGGGCGAGGACTTATCCTCGGGGTGCCAGACGACGTCGGCGATTGGATGCGGGAGTTCGCCTTCGTGACGGTGCCAAGTGACGTGGCGCTGATGTCGAATTGGGGGGCACGGAATCCCCTAGTAAATGAAAGGGTGGAGCTGACTGGGGAGGATATTATCAAAGCTCAGATTTTGATGGAACTGCCCGAGGCGTACCGTCAGTTGGCGAGTCTGACGCTGAGCAGTCGGCTCGCCCAGGACTTTTGGACCCTAGGTATCTTTGATGTTTTGTAAACTCTGGGCTAGGCTTGCCCTGATCTTCTCTTCTTTTTTTTGTAGGTGGAGACGCGATGCGGGGGCCGGAGGAGGTGTCGGGTTCGGCTGGAGCCCCGGTCTCGGAGGACACTGATCCCCGTGGGAAAGGTAAGGGGGTGGCGCGCGAGGCAGGATCCCGGGAACGTGGAGGCGGGGTTCCCCATGGGGAGAGGGCGCATCCAGGACAGAGGGCAGCCGGGCCAGGTATCTCTGCCGATAGGCCCGGCGAAGATCTTCATGAGGGCGCGTCCGCGCGGGGGGACAGACCCTCCGTTCGGCCGAGGGTATCGGAGGTGGTCGAGCCTCGTCGAGCGCCTTTGGTTCAAAAGTGGCCATACGGAATCCCTTCGTGGGAAATGGGGGGGGGGGTCGTCGAGTCCGGCTTGTGAGGGCGCCCTTATTCGTTTTAAGAGGACCCGAGAAGAGGTCGAGGCGTATCCAGATGACCGTCTCTATAAGTTCCCTTTTCGAGTAGGCTGCGACGAGTCGGTATTCGAGGACGCGGGAGTGGCGGCGCGCCTCGCCGAGTATTGCGTGTTACCGCACGATCGCGAGTCTTTGACTCGTGTGGGGGCGGAACGGTTGTGTGGCTCGGCTATATGGCACGTCGTGCAGGTAAGCCGGTTTTCTTTCCTCGCCTTCGGGCTTTCTTTGTTCGTGCCCCGCTGATTCGGGTTTTCTGTAGATGGTTGCGAACGTGTTAGCCCTGCGGGGCCGTGCTCCTTTGGCCGTCACCAGGGCGTCTCTGGAGGTGGCGAAGGCAAATCTTGGGGAGGCCAAGGCGAAGCTGAGGGACACGGAGGCGGAGCTGGAGAGGGTTAGGAAGGCCTATGAGGTGGAGAAGGGGCGGGCTGCGTATTTCGATTCGTCCAAAGCAACGGTCGAGAACCAACTCCAAGAAGTAACGCGAGAGAGGGATGACATCCGGTCGAAGCATACCGCGGAAGTGGTTAGCAAGGAGGCGGTGATCGGGGTACAGAGGCGGCAAATAGCAGACCTAAAAGAGGCCCTTGAGACCGAGAAAAGGGAGAAGGGTCTTGCGATGCGGCGGCTGGAGGAAAAACGGGAAGCTGAAGGCGAGATGATCGAAGCCGCTATCCGCCGTTATCATGACGAGCATGTTGTGCCGATGCTGCAAGAGGCTAAGGACGCGGCGATTCGGCAAGTGGCGAGAGATGTGAGGGCTCGGTCGGCTGAGAGGCGGCGCCGCTAAAAAGGTGGGGTTGGGGAGGCCCGTACCTTCTTGTGTGAGGGTTATAACAAATGTTTTGTTGTAGTGTGTGGGAGGTTCAATGTACGGTTTAGCTATTTGGGTAAATACATTGTGTTGGTCTTGTGTCGAACTGTATCCTTCCTTGTTTTGTTCGTAGACCGTCAGCTTTGTGAAGGACGTAACTGCCCCCAACTTCGCTCTGTCGAGATCGTCGGGAGAGGGGAGTTGAGATATGTCGCGTTTACCAGTGGTTTGCTCGGAAGCCCAGCATGAATCCAGGTGGATCAGGGGCGGGGCGAGGTTGCTTGGTCCGCACGAACGTTTGCCAAGCGTTGAAACCGAGATCCCCAATTAGTTGGGCGGCGGATTCATGTTTCGGCCGCCCCGATGGAGGTCGGACCCTTCATTGGTACGAGCGATGCCGTCTTGTTTTGGCCGCCCCGACGGAGGTCGGACTCAGTCTTGGAATGAGCGGAGCCTTCTTGTTTTGGCCGCCCCGACGGAGGCCGGACTCAGCCTCGGGATGCGTGGCGCATAGAAAGAAAAGGCGAAGGGTGGAGTAATTTCAAATGGGGGTAATCATTTCGCCGGGATTTGGGCGGGAATTGTTGGCGGTCGCATGAGTAGACGTCATCCTGGCGACTCGACGGCGGGCGGGAACCGAAGCGACCCGACCACTGCAGTGTTGATGCGTGACAGAATTGACGGTTTGCCAGTACGCGAAGCGTCAGAACACGTGGGTCGGTGATGGATAGGGCCCGGATTGGTGACGCGTGTCTCGAGGTCGACGGTCATGATGCTTTGCGCATTCGTGTAAAAGAGAACTCAGGGAGGGGAGCGAAGCAAAGCTGATTGTTGGGTGAAGATTTTTGGCAAGCAGCTAGAGCTCGTCGGAGATTTCATTATCCTTGCCAGAGTCGTCCTCGTGGGAGCGGTCGACGAAGTAGCGCAGGCGCCCGAGTTGTCGACACCCATTAGGTAAGAGGCCCGTTTTATAGATGTCTTCCTCGATGTCTCCGTTTCGTGGTCAGGGGTCGGGGGTGGTTGGGGAAGGGAGCTCCACCGCGGAGACAGGAGAGGTGCCTCTCGAGATTGCGGGCGTGAAGTCGGTGCTGAAGAAATCCATTGCGGAGATCTTCGAGATGTATGTCAGGCCACCGTATTCGGTTCGTGAACCGGAGCCGCAAGAGAGGGTGTGTTTCGCGGGCGACCGGGAGGTGGGAGTGTATGTCTCTTCATTTGAGCAAGGGTTGCGCTTCCCCCCATCCGTTCTTGCTGGAAGTGTTGAACTTCCTGGAGCTGCCCTTGTATCGCCTGATGCCCAATGCCATCAGTGCCGTTGTGGGGTTCCTAGTGCTGTGCGTGAGTAACCAGGTTTGCCCCTCCCTGTCTTTATTTCGCCATTTCTTCTCGGTGAAGAGGTTGGGGTCCTGCTACTATCTCTCCGCGAAAAGGAGTCATCCGCTCATTAGGGGGTTGCCCTGGAAAATTAAGTTGTGGCGCCAGCAGTATGTGTTTGTGGGCGTGCCGGAGGATGTGCTAATAAGGTCCGATTGGACGGAGCTGAACCCCGAGGTGAAGGAGGGGGTTGAACTGGGGGATGAGGAGAAAATGGTGGCCCAGCTTTTAATGGCCATACCTGTGGAGGGCCGAGATTACCGGATGCTCGCTCGGGCTGAGATGATAGCGGCGAACATCTGGCCCGAAGGTACAACAGATTTTGGTGTTAGTGCATCTGAAGTGCTTACGCTGAACTTTCTCTCTTTGGCAGGTCGCACGATGAGTTTGTCCCTCGAGGAAATGATGCAGCGCGCCGCGGAGCAGGCGGGGCGGGCGTCGACGAGAATTGGCCCCAAGAGGTTGCGAGAGGAAGGAGGGGTGGGGAGCTCGACGGGAGTGTCGGTGCCCACGAAGAGGAGGAAGAGGCCGACGAGGGCGTCCGCACC
This sequence comes from Scilla litardierei, assembly GCA_030789695.1. Taxonomy (NCBI): domain Eukaryota; kingdom Viridiplantae; phylum Streptophyta; class Magnoliopsida; order Asparagales; family Asparagaceae; genus Scilla; species Scilla litardierei. The sequence continues at coordinate 667,516,468 of CM061142.1, read as the reverse complement.
TGACGCGCCGGGTCGGGGGGAAGCCGGTCAGCCGGAGGGTGGAGCCGGGGAGGGGATGGCGAACCCCGTCATCGACCTGGAGGGCGGGGACGAAGGGTCGACAGGGGGAGGGGTGGAAGCCCCCAGGATGCGGTCGTCTAGCCCCCCGGCACCTGCAGTAGTGGAGGCGGCGGCCGCTATAGGTCAGTCGGGGAGGGCCGAGACATCAGGTGGCCCGTCTGGGTCTGCCGGATGGGACAGTTGGCCCTATGGCTGTCCGGTGTTCGGTCTCGAGCGGGCTGCCGATCCCCGCTGTGAGGCCTCATTGGTTAAGTTCAAGGCCAAGAGGACCGATGTCGAGGGTTATGCCGACGAGGTGCTTTATCGGGCGCCATTCAAGGTGGCGAGTGATGAGTCCGTGTTCGAGGACGGAGGCGTGGCGGCGAGGCTGGCGGAGAACATTTTCTTGCCCTGCGACAGGGTGGCGCTGGAAGCTGTGGAGCCCGAGGGTCTGTGTGGGACCGCAGTGTTGCACGGCGTCCAGGTAGGTTTTGTAAGACGGATGATGTTTTCCAGTGGATTTTATCGAACACCCTAAATGGGTTCTCTTCTCTGCTTTTCTTTGTTCAGGCCGTCAACATGATGCTCGGGATGATGAGGCACGTGCCAGCCATACATAAGGCCGAGGGTGCCGTGGCTAGAGTGGTGGCCAAGTTTGCCGCCTTTCGTAAGAGTGCTGGCGAGGACCTGGCGAAGGAGAGGGAGAGGGGCGGCCGATATGAGGCGGAGGTAGAGCGCCTGAAGGCGGTCGTGGCCGATCATGAGCTGCAGGCGGCCGGGGCTAGAGAGAGAGCGAAGGAGCTGGAGGAGGCCCTTGGGAAGGAGGGAGTTCGTGCGGAGGGTCTAGAGGGACGTGCCAAGGCCGCCGAGGAGGAGTTGGCTCGCAGGGTCGATGAATTTCGCGCGTATCAGGAGAAGACCGTCATTCCTGCCCTCGCGGATTCGATGTCCCGGGGCATTGAGAAAGGGCGGGCGGAGGGGTGGGAAGCCTGCTTGGTTCAGATAAAGGAGAAGGTGGCGGGCCTGTCCCTGCCGGTTGAGCTCGACCTTGACGGGCTCGCAGCTTGCAGCGACGAGGAGGGGGATGGCGACGGAGGGGAGGGCGACGAGGCAGAGAACGGCGGGGCGGTGGGAGATTCCCCTGAAGGGGACGGGAAGGGCGTTGTGACTGGCGGAAGCGCCATCGGCGCGGGAAATGTAAACAAGTAGTTTTGTATAGGCGTTTTTGTTTTTTTAAAGATAGAAAGTAAACTTATGTGGGGTTGATTCCCGCACTTTTCTGGGATCTTCTATCTGTGTGAGTGCAGAAATTACTTTTCAGAGTTTCGCTTTGGTGCGGCTATTTTTATCCCGGCGTCGGGGGAGATGTGTTAATTCCCTTTATTTCGGGTAGTGCGCACGAGAAAATTTACAGCGGGTAGTCTCTTTTCGTCAGCTATTATTAATAATTTAATAAACAGGACGGGCCCGTAGGCGAAATGTTGAATTGTTCGAGGTAGGTTGATGTTCTCGTCGTAGTTGATGCGTCCCTCCCCGGCGTCATGCCCCCGAAAGGGGTGTAGAGTTGCTTCAGAGGGTTCCCACTCGGGGTAGGGGTGGATGGTTGTGTCGATGCCAGGGGCGGTGGCTTTGTCCCTCGCTCCCGGAATTGGGGGGAGAGGGAGTCCTTGGGGGTTGCTCTATCCCGCGGGGCGTTGTTGCTCCTATCGGCCGGAGTCTCCGTGTGATAGGCGGGGGGGGGGGGGGGGCGAGGTCCACCGCCAATCCGTGCGTCTTCCGGGCGTATGCGGTCCAGGAGAAGTCAAGGAGTGGAAGGTGGGGTGCTAAAGGTGTAAGCGGAGTAGCCTGTTGGAGTGCTCCGGCGCTCGGGGGCGAGTCCCTTGCGGTCGGGGCGACGTTGGCGGCTGCTGGGGTGCCTGATGGGGTGATTTGGCAGGTCTGTCCTGTCCATCAGGTTGTCTGCCAGCCGCGCCCGCGTCCGTGGGGAGTCCGTGGAGAGGCATGGTATGCCATTGGAGCCCCAGTTCCCGTGCCTTAAGTTGTCTAGAGGAAGGAGGGGAGCAGCGGGCCGGGTGCCCTTCATGTAAGAGGAATATCCTGTCGGGGGATCGTTTACTTGGGCGGTCGGCGATACTCGCATTTTCCACGTATTTTAGGGGGAGAGGGTGGCTAAAGGATTGGTCTTTCTTCATATTCTTTCTTTCGCCCCCCTCCACTCCGAAGAGGCTGGGGGGGATTTATAATGGTGTATTTTCGCCTCTTCCATGTCCTCATCGTGATGAGCTGGGGCCATCTTGGAATTTTGTTCTTCGAGGAGCGTTCCTGATGGGTGACTTCTGACGTGACTCCTCAGCTCCTGTTTTTCGGTGGGCCTGCCGTTTATCAGTGGCGCTTGTCCCGAGCGTCCTTTTGGTTGGAAAGTCATTTCGGTTGTCGGCTTTATAGGTGTCAGGCGTTACTTCTCAGTGATGGCCCCTCGTTGGGGTTGCCTCAATTTGCGGAGCCTGATTCGTTTCCCGATGTTTGAGGAGAGGGGTCGCAGGCCCTCTCTGGGGAGGGTGGGTATTGGGCCGTCGCCTATCCCGTACATGGCGCTCCGGTTTGGGTGGCCAAGCTCCGTAAGCTTGCCCCGGAGGTCTTTTTTTTTGGGGGGGCGAGTGCGAAGCTCGGCCCATGCCCCTCTCCGGTTTGGGTGGCGAGGATTGGTCCTGCCCTGGAGTCTTCGAGAGGGCGGGTTTTGGGCCGTCGTCTCCCCGCAGCCTCTATAGTCGGACGGATATTGGGCCGTCGCCTACCCCGCAAATGGCGCTCCGGTTTGGGTGGTCAAGCTCCGTAAGCTTGCCCCGGAGGTCTTCTCTGGGGGGAGCGAGTGCGCAGCTCGGCCCGTGCCCCTCTCCGGTTTGGGTGGCGAGGATTGGTCCTGCCCCGGAGTCTTTGAGAGGGCGGGTATTGGGCCGTCGCCTCCCCGCAGCCTCTATAGTCGGACGGGTATTGGGCCGTCGCCTACCCCGCAAATGGCGCTCCGGTTTGGGTGGTCAAGCTCCGTAAGCTTGCCCCGGAGGTCTTCTCTGGGGGGAGCGAGTGCGCAGCTCGGCCCGTGCCCCTCTCCGGTTTGGGTGGCGAGGATTGGTCCTGCCCCGGAGTCTTTGAGAGGGCGGGTATTGGGCCGTCGCCTCCCCGCAGCCTCTATAGTCGGACGGGTATTGGGCCGTCGCCTACCCCGCAAATGGCGCTCCGGTTTGGGTGGTCAAGCTCCGTAAGCTTGCCCCGGAGGTCTTCTCTGGGGGGAGCGAGTGCGCAGCTCGGCCCGTGCCCCTCTCCGGTTTGGGTGGCGAGGATTGGTCCTGCCCCGGAGTCTTTGAGAGGGCGGGTATTGGGCCGTCGCCTCCCCGCAGCCTCTATAGTCGGACGGGTATTGGGCCGTCGCCTACCCCGCAAATGGCGCTCCGGTTTGGGTGGTCAAGCTCCGTAAGCTTGCCCCGGAGGTCTTCTCTGGGGGGAGCGAGTGCGCAGCTCGGCCCGTGCCCCTCTCCGGTTTGGGTGGCGAGGATTGGTCCTGCCCCGGAGTCTTTGAGAGGGCGGGTATTGGGCCGTCGCCTCCCCGCAGCCTCTATAGTCGGACGGGTATTGGGCCGTCGCCTACCCCGCAAATGGCGCTCCGGTTTGGGTGGTCAAGCTCCGTAAGCTTGCCCCGGAGGTCTTCTCTGGGGGGGGGGGAGCGAGTGCGCAGCTCGGCCCGTGCCCCTCTCCGGTTTGGGTGGCGAGGATTGGTCCTGCCCCGGAGTCTTTGAGAGGGCGGGTATTGGGCCGTCGCCTCCCCGCAGCCTCTATAGTCGGACGGGTATTGGGCCGTCGCCTACCCCGCAAATGGCGCTCCGGTTTGGGTGGTCAAGCTCCGTAAGCTTGCCCCGGAGGTCTTCTCTGGGGGGGAGCGAGTGCGCAGCTCGGCCCGTGCCCCTCTCCGGTTTGGGTGGCGAGGATTGGTCCTGCCCCGGAGTCTTTGAGAGGGCGGGTATTGGGCCGTCGCCTCCCCGCAGCCTCTATAGTCGGACGGGTATTGGGCCGTCGCCTACCCCGCAAATGGCGCTCCGGTTTGGGTGGTCAAGCTCCGTAAGCTTGCCCCGGAGGTCTTCTCTGGGGGGGAGCGAGTGCGCAGCTCGGCCCGTGCCCCTCTCCGGTTTGGGTGGCGAGGATTGGTCCTGCCCCGGAGTCTTTGAGAGGGCGGGTATTGGGCCGTCGCCTCCCCGCAGCCTCTATAGTCGGACGGGTATTGGGCCGTCGCCTACCCCGCAAATGGCGCTCCGGTTTGGGTGGTCAAGCTCCGTAAGCTTGCCCCGGAGGTCTTCTCTGGGGGGGAGCGAGTGCGCAGCTCGGCCCGTGCCCCTCTCCGGTTTGGGTGGCGAGGATTGGTCCTGCCCCGGAGTCTTTGAGAGGGCGGGTATTGGGCCGTCGCCTCCCCGCAGCCTCTATAGTCGGACGGGTATTGGGCCGTCGCCTACCCCGCAAATGGCGCTCCGGTTTGGGTGGTCAAGCTCCGTAAGCTTGCCCCGGAGGTCTTCTCTGGGGGGAGCGAGTGCGTAGCTCGGCCCGTGCCCCTCTCCGGTTTGGGTGGCGAGGATTGGTCCTGCCCCGGAGTCTTGCGCGTTTTGAAAGTTTCCGGCTATATCACGACCGGCGTTCCACGTCCGCGCGGTTGGTCCTGTTCCCCTCTGCGGCGCCATCAGCTGGAGCCAACTCTGGATGGTAGGGGTCATGCCTCCGCCCGGTTAAGTCGATCCTCAGGTTCATCTCTGGTCCCTTGTGCTTGGTCGACCCCACGTAGCAGCTCCTAGACAGCTTCTGGCTTCCCCGTACGAACCCAACCCCTCGGGGGGTTTGGAACTTGACCATCTGGTGGAGAATGCTGGGGAGCGCTCCTATGGCCGCCATGTAAGGTCGTCCTATGATCCCGTTGTAAGCCGACGCAATGTCGACCACAACGAACAGCGTCATCCGGGTGACGACCTGCGGCTCTTCTCCGAGGGTTATCGGCAAGGTGATCACTCCCACGATGGGGGTCGAATGACCGGTGAAGCCGACGAGGGGTCCGGTACAGGGTCTCAGGTCCGTCGGCCTTAACCCCATCTTTTCGATTGTGGACATGAACAGGATGTCGCAGGAGCTCCCTGTGTCGATCAGGGGGCGACTGACGATGGCCGTCCCGATCTGGGCCTCGATGACGATGGCGTCGTCGTGGGGCAGCTCGACTCCCTCTAGATCCTCGTCACTGAAAGTAATGGGAGGGTAGGTCATCCTTCTCCCCTTCAGACCCCCCTAGGCCCGCCGTCATCACTTGTCTCGCGTACGCCTTTTTGCTTGACGACGATGCTCCTCCGGAGGACGGCCCGCCGCATATCGTGTTGATGCGCATGACGGGTTTCGGGGGGTGAGGCTCTTCCCGCTCGCCGTTCACAGGAGGGTCTGCCCTCCGTGCCCCTCGGTGGTTCCCCTCCTCTCGGTCTGGTCTCCTGCCCCCGACGAAGCCACCCAGGTGACCCGCCTGGATCAGCCGCTCGATTTCCCTTTTGAGGGTGAAGCAGTCGTCGGTGTCGTGGCCATGGTCCCGGTGGTACCGGCAGTACTTTTTGAAATCTCTCCGGGTCGGATCCGACTTCATTTCTCGAGGTGGCTCCGGCAGCAGTCCGGCTCTTATAGCCGCGGCCATCACCTCGATCAGGGGGGCATTGAGTTGCGTGTAATGTGCCCGTAGGGGGCCTTCTTGTCTCGGGACGACTCGGGGGGCCCTTGGGCCGGGGCGAACTCGCGCGCCGGGCCAGGACGATCTTACGGGCGAGGCCCCGGCGGTTCCCGCCTTGGTCGGGCCAGCTGGTCGCGACCTCGGTGCCCCTCTTCTTGCCTCGGCCGAGGGTGTGACCGGGGCTCGCCTTAGGATGGTTTCACCGGGGGGAATAGGGCCTTTGCTCCGAGAGTCTCTTCGGCCAACGCATGCCTCTCCGCCATAGCAACCAACGCCTCATAGTCGGTCGGCGGATCCCGGAGCAAGGATTTGTGGAGGCTCCGAGTCCGCAACCCCGTTTTGAAGGCCAGCATAAGCACCTCGTCGCCGCATGTCACCACCGCCCGTCTCTCATCCTGAAAGCGGCGGAGGTATCTGCCTATTGTCTCCCCTCCCCTTAGACTATCGTGCTGAGATAGTCTAAGGGCTTCTTTTTTGTCCGCCCGGCCCGGAACTCTTGGCAGAACTTGTGGGACAGCTCGCCAAAGCTCCCAACGGATCTCGCGGGTAAGCCAAAGTACCAGTCCAACGCGGTGTCCCTCAGGCTTTGGGAGAAATGCCGGCATAAGAACGCCTCATCCACATCCTGCGCCTCCATTGCCCCCCGGTACTGCTGCACGTGCGTGAGGGGGTCGCCACTTCCGTTGTATGTGGCCAAGTGGGGGGGGTTTGAACCTTATGGGTCTCGGAGCGGACGTAATCCACCGTGCAAGCGGCGTGGCCTCCTCCGGATAGGTAGGGCGATCGGGCACATCCCCCCCGCCATTCAGGGGTCCGGCTTTGGTCGCGCCTCGGCCGCCGACGGTCCTCCGGCCCCGGGGAGTAGCCCGACGGTCGCCAGGCGGGGCTCCCTTCTCGGGCCGAGGATTCGACGGGTTGCGGGCTGCGGTTCTCCCAGCGCCATCGCCTCCCCGCCAGCTCCCCTCGGGCCTCCATCCGCTCCTGATTCTCCCGTAGAAGCCTTTCGCGCTCGGCGGCGAGGTAGCGTAGTTGTCGACAAACGGCTTCTTCGCGCAGGGAATCGGAGGGGTGGTGCAGGCGATGCGGGCTGCCTCCTCCTGGTGGGGACCTGGTCAACAACGGGTCCCGCCCGTCCCCGAGCCGCCGACCCATCGCCGTCACCTCCAGGATTTCTCGGTTGCTCCTGTTCTCCCTCCTTAGCTTCTCACGCTCCGCGATGATGAGGCGGAGCTGGTGGCGAGCGGCCTCTTCGTCCTGGTAGGCCCTTCGGGCGGTCTCGGTCGCTTCGTCCAAACACCTTTGCGCGGCGGCCACCTCCCCCAGGCGCCTCCACCGCCGTGCAACTTCCATCTCCTCTTCCAGGAGCCTCTGCTGGGCCGCAACCTCCTCGACGAGCCCCCTGTTCTCCCCCTCCTCCTCGAACTGAGGGTGGAGATTCCGCCTCACGCTCTGGGGCTCCGAGGGGCCGGGCCGAGGCTCCGCCCCTGCCGCCGGATAGCCTCCCCTGGCCTGAGTGACGGCCTCGAAGCTCCTCAGGACGGCGTGGGCCGAAGTACGTTCAGTCTCGGTGCCCATCCCCTGAAGGGGGTCGGGCGTCGGGGTGATTAGTAGAGAGAGCGGCTCCTGACCAACGGGATCCTTGCCGTGGTCAGGGTTCCAAGAAATCGGCATGGAGTCTAACATGGGTGTGACCCTTCGTTCCCACAGACGGCGCCAATTGTTACGAGGTGGAACTCGCGTACAATGAATTTGTATTATGGGGAACCAAGGGCACGGTGGTTATGTTGAGAAGAGGGTTTAGGTGGGCTGTTTAACAAGTGATTAGTGGGGTGAAGAGGTTGGACTTGCCGCCAGAGGTGGCCACGGAGTCGAGTCTCACCGGATGCGGCGGAGGAAGGTTGGATTGCAGGAGGCTGAAGTTGATGTCGACCAAGGGCGAGCTTTCCTGCAGCACGAGAAACTCGTCAGAAGGGCGGGGTTGGGGTCCAACCCTTAGACCCTCCGATGCCTAAGTCAGTAATAGGACTTAAAACGGGGGCTAGGCACACCGGTCGGACTGACGGTGTGTCGACCATACATGGCGAGCTATAGGTGGGAGAACAAAGGTATGGACGACCTTTGCTCTCGTGTGTGAATGATAGATTGAGAGAGAATTTGTCAACCCCCTCACTGTAAGAGGAGAGGGGGTATTTATACCTGACGGGTGATGACTAGGCGGGGCTGACCTGGCATGCTGACTTGACGTGCTGAGCTGGCTCGGTTGTCAGCGGAAGCTTCGGACAAGGACGTCAGGAACAGGAGTGCCTGACCTGCTTTTGTCAGACGGCGCGACGGCCAGGGGGTGCTTTTGTCGGGATGTCAGGGCCGAAAGCATTAACTGTCAGTCGGCTCAACCGCCAGGGGGTGCTTTGTCAGACGGTCGGGTGACGTATGTGTCAGTCGTGTCCTTATCCTAGGTTGTTTGTCGTTGGTGACGAACTAAAGGTCGGGCTATGCTATCCCTGGCGTCGTGGTGCATAGGGGCCGGCTGGGTCGACCGGCTCGGGGGCTGTTCGGCCCGGCCGCGCCTCCTTGTCGGTCGTGGCTTGTGGGCCGCTGGAACGGAAGGATACGCACATGACTGTGTCAGCGCATCCGGTGGTATTGTCCGGGGGCTCCCCAAGCGCCTTGGCCCTGGCGGGCCGAGCAACTGCGGTAGCGTGCCTCGGCCGGGTGGGGGGGAGTGCCGCGAGGCGCGCCCCTTCCCGCGTAGCTTCGGTCTTCTGGGGTGGAGGCCCTTTCACGAAGGGGAGAGTTGATGGGGTATGTCAGCGGATCTGGGTAGGAGTCGGACTCTTACGATCTTTAGGTCGTAACAACTATGTCAGCCAAGTCCTCCGTGGTGCAGAAATAAATTACTCAAGAATAGAGAAGATGGCATTCATGCTGATCCAATCTGTGAGGAGGCTACGACCGTACTTCCAAGCACACACCTTCTTGGTCCTCACCGATACTCTCTTGGAACAGACCCTAAAGAGGCTGGATCGTTAGAAGAGAATGACGAAATGGGGAGTTGAGTTGAGCGAATTCGACATCCAGTTTAAGCCAAGGACTGCCATCAAAGGGCAAGCTCTCGCCGACTTCATCATCAAACTCACTTACGATGACAACCCAATGGAAGAGGTACATGTTACTAACATACAATCCGATGCTACCTCTTCACCATCGTCAGGTCTCAATTCGTCAACTGATACAATTGAAGACGAGGGAACGTGGATTATACAATTTGACGGTTCGGCCACTCAAATCGGAAGCGGGGCCGGAATAATTGTCCAAACGTCTGCGGGCAGGATATTCGAATATGCTCTCCGGTTTGATTTCCAAACCACAAATAATGGTGTAGAGTATGAAGCCGCCATCAACGGACTTCGAATGGCTCGAACCTTAGGAGCGAAGGTGATCCAACTATTCAACGATTCCAATCTCGTCGTCTACCACTTGAAGGGAGGTTTTGGGGCCTGCGAAGACACAATGCAGAGCCACATGCAAGTTGTTAAAGCGGAGCTCGCCAAGTTCAGATGAGTAGAGATCCATCATATACCAAGGTCGAAGAATCATTGAGTCGACGCCCTTTCGAAACTCGCGTCATCCTCCCCTACGGGACTCGGTTGGATAGTGTACGTGCAACGTCTACCACACCCCATCGTACTGGAACGAGAACTGCTAAGCATCGATCAAGAAGTTACTTGGATGGATCCCATAATCCGTTACCTAAGCACGGAGGAAAAGCCGACCGACACCATAGAGGCGTGAAAGTTGGAACGAAAGGCATACCAGTTCATTCTGCTGGACGGTTCATTGTACAAAAGATGATGGAACATGTATGACGTTTTCCCCTACCTCAAATGTTTAGCCTTGCAGGAAGCGCTTTATGTGATCCATGAGATCCACAAGGGTGATTGCGAGAACCATTGTGGAGGAAAAGCAATAGCCTTGAAGGTCGTAAGGCAATGCTACTTCTGGCCGACCATATTCAAGGATGCGGTCGAGTACGTGCGGAAGTGTCCGACTGCCAGAAGTTCTTAAGGATCAGCCTCAGCTCCTTCAACTGATCTGATCCCTATCGTCAGTCCAATACCCTTCGCTAAATGGGGATTGGACATCCTTGGCCCATTCAAGCAAGCAAGCGGGCAATAGAAATTCTTGATAGTGGAAATCGACTACTTCACAAAATGGATTGAGGCAGAGCCCCTATCCCGAATCACTTGGAAGGAAGTCAGAACCTTCGTGTGGAAATCCATTGTTTGTCGATTTGGCAGACCTCAATCCATTGTGACAGACAATGGGACGCAATTCAACAACACTGGCTTCAAGGATTTCTGCTCTGAGTTGAAGATCAAGCTACATTTTGCCTCTATCACCCACCCCCAATCCAATGGACTGGCGGAGGCTGCTAACAAATGCATCCTTGGACCCCTTTAAAAAAGAATAGCTAGGCTCAAGGGAACATGGTCGGAAGAAATCCCTGACATACTATGGTCGTACTGAATGACCCATAAAATTTCAACAAGTGAAACACCCTTCATGCTTGCCTATGGATGTGATGTTGTTGAAACTCCGAGGGACTCGAACTTAACCTGCAACTGGTCGACGAGGTTTGCGAACATGCTTTGGCGACCCTCATTGAACAAAGAGGCCGCATGGCTCGGTACTTCAACTCCATGGTACGTGGACCAAGCTTCTGTGTAGACATCTTGGTGTTACGTAAGGCTGCCTTCACCACCGAGATTCTCAAACAAGGAAAGCTCACTGCGAAGTAGGAAGGACCTTATAAAGTGATCGATGTACTTGGTCCATCCACCTATCGACTCACTACATTGGACGACAGGGAGCTATCCCATCCTTGGAATGATGAGAATTTGCAGAAGTACTATCAATGTGTTACACCCTAAAGGCCGGCCTAGTTGATAAAGGCACACTTGAATAAAACCCACTCAAATATGAGGACTAGTTCGCCAAGGCTAAGAGGAGCTCACCGAGGCTCAGAGCAGTGCACCCCGAACCGCCAAGCTCGTCAATCGAAGTGAAGAGCCCTCCGGCTGATGGCACACGTACTATGCTCGCTCGCCCCAGAGTAGCTTGCCCCAGAGGCAGTTTGCCTACCTCTTCGCCCCGAAGCAGTCCGCCCAATGAGGGAGGCGACCCCCGCTAACATTACTGCTAGTTTCACTATAGACAAAGTCTGACAAAAGCGCACATGGTCGCTTCGCCGCCTGACTGCCTGCCGAAAGCATCCTTAGCCGTTTCACTGCCAGACAGCCTGACAAAAGCACACCTGACACTTATGGCTCTGACGGCCTGACAAAAGTGCGCCTGACATGTTCGGCCCTGACATCAACGGCTAAATCCCTGACACACTGACACCGCCAGCTCAGCAAAAGCAACCGACTCCAGCAGCCTATAAATACCCCTTCACCTCCAAGCGAGAAAGGGTGTTGGTTGGTTGGACAATTTTAAGCAACTCCTAACTCATCTACTTATATACAAGGTCGAATATCCTCCACATATGCACGCATTCCACACTAGTTCGCCACGCAAGCGTCGATCTGCCTCTAAGATCGCCCTTCGTGTCTGACATTCTCTCATCAGTCATCAACTGACTTAAGCATCAGAGGGGCTGCGGGCTGACAGCCGGCCCAGCCTCTCTGACGAGTTGCTCTTCTTGCAAGAACTTCGCCCCAGCTGCCAGCGGACGAGTGACCATCACCAACTAGCGGGTGACCTACACTGATTGATGGGTGACCTAGATATCCTCATCTACAAATCGTCCTCAAATCGTGATTAGCCTCGCCATCACCCCCAAACACTTGTAATCATTGTGCCCTTGATGCCACACATCAATACATATTCATTGTTAGCAGATTCTACCCTGCAATAATTGGTGCCGTCTCTGGGAACTTAGGGTCACACCCATGTCAATCCCATACACTTTAACCCCTTTCTGACTATGAGTCAGGCCCTCTCGGAGGGACTCCCCCGACGTATGTGCCCTTTGAGGGGACGACGGAGGCTATTCATGCCTCAGCCTGTGCTGTCCACCAAGGATTTGAAGCCTTCACAAAGATGATGAATGACTGGGGTATAGGTGGGGCAGGGACATCAACCGTACCCCCTAATCCCCAGAACGTAAGGCGCAGCCTTCACCCCCCGATCGAAGAAGAGGCGGCCGCCCGGCAAAAGGAGCTCAACGAAGAGATAGCGACCCAACAAAGACGTCTCGATGTGGACATTGAGGCCGCTCAATATAGGGCTCGATAAAGAAGCTGATGTTCAACCAGCACCTCCATAAAGCTCCCACCCAAAATCGAAGCTCCTCCGAGTAGGCCGACTACGCGCCCTAGGGCTCGAGCTCTCGCAGGACGACCTGGGACACGAAAATACAGGTCTTCCTTCTCTCTCACCTATCGTTAAGTTTCGACTCATGTCCTCTTCAAACTTTTCTTGTGAGAAGAAGCCCCAGATTAGGGTCGGCCTAATCGCAAAGAGCGAGCTGTCTTGCTGCAAGCAATGATCTGGGGCAGGTTTCCGAGCTGCGCGCCCAAAAGGTCTCCAAGGGCTTGGGATGGGCTACACACCTTGACCCTTTCCTACCAAAGATCTGGGGCAGGCCACGTGCTGTGCCTTTGAAAGGCACCTGGGGCATAGGACCCCCCAGGGGTACTGGAAGGGCTAACGAAGACTCATAGCACTGAGCTGAAGCCTTGTCAGCAGTTGAGGTGAGACCATTGGTTGGAAGAACCAGGGTCGGATGTTGGTAGTTGGAGGTGATACGACCTTTGATTGACCTATGAGCGGCCGTTGGGTCGATCGTTCGAGGTTGAAGGGCCCAACGTTGACCTTCAGTGTTGGATGGCGATCGTCGATCTACATCACATGGAGTCGTTAGGGGGGGTCTGATCTAGGTTCCGATCCAAATCCCCTCCGATGCTTAAGTTAGTAGGGAACTTAAGGAAGTGAGGGTGTTTGGTGTAGCTGAGATCGACCCACGGAGGTTCGTCTCTAGACTGACGACACAAGCTCGAATATAAGAATGATAAGAGTGAGAAGATAGAGTTCTATGTATTAGATCTCGTACCTTGAAGATGGAACCATCCTCTCTATTTATAGACGTTTGTGGTTCCTTGGATACGTTGGGGGAGATAACGGTCACCCATAATGGGCCACGATCTTCCCCCATTAATAGGAGTAAATGTTACCCATGATCCCGAGGTTTCTGAGTCCGCCTTTTATCCCATGTTCGTGTGGAGTGGACCCAACAGTCGCCTGTCCATTTGGGCTTTGACCGAGTCGATAGCGGGTTTCTTTGGTGGGACTGGTGGGCCTTGGACATTGGTCGACCGAGTCCCTCGAATGTCTGCCCAATGACTAAACAATGGCCCCATCACACGTCCTTGAAGGATCCATCCACTGAGCTCAAGCGACGTTACATCACATTTAATAGGGCGCGATAGTCGAGAAAATAGCACTCGAGTACTAGGCACCAAAAATGCCCGCCTCGTCGATTCGGATGATTTGTCGGTTCGAAATCCAAGACATTCCTGTCCTTGGATCTTCGACACGTGTTCCGTCATGCGGTTTTTGCCTTGCCTTTATTAGATGGTTCCAGTGAATGAGTGAGAGAGTATTGTCTTCATTCTCTTGATTCTGATTTTCCTTCTATCGAAAGCAATGGCTTCGTCCTCTCCCTCCGGAAAAAATGTAGTCATCGCCATTCAGAAGAATCAGGAAGGGGTCAGGGAGCCAGGCTTGCTGGCGAATTTGAGGTCCAAGGTTAAGGCTAGCCAAATCGACGTGCTCCAGATGAAATTCGTTCGTCTTGATTATCAAATCAGACTGCCTGGGATGGACAAGATGGCTCATTGTCCCGACAATCGGGAAGTATGGGTCTATGTCAAAGCCTTCGAACGGGGTCTTCAATTTCCCATGCATCCCTTCTTGTGGTACTTCTTGTGTACCCTGAATATCTCCCTCTACCAGTTGATGCCGAACGGTATTAACATGTTGATGGGCTTCATAGTGTTCTGCGTGACAAAGGGAATCGAGCCATCCTTGCATCTGTTCAACCATTTCTTCTGGATCCCACCCCTTAAGACCCCAGGGTGGTATACGATAATGGCTCATCGGGGGAGGAAGCTACTGTAAGCTCTTCCCACCTCCAAACCCAAGTTGAAGAACGAGTTTGTGTTCGTGGTCTTTCAGGGGGAGGCAAAATTCTGCACCGGTTGGGGTGCCCCCAATTTGGGGCCAGCCGAGGATAAGCCGTTAACCAATGAGGAGAAGAAATTCGCCGACACTCTGAAGAATCTGCCAGAGGGCATGCGGTCGGTCGAGTGGTTATGGTCGGACGATGTGTTGCATCGAACCGTGTGGACGAAAGGTTGGTTCAGCCGTGCTCCCCAACTGTTCGACCTTCGTCACTCGAACTAACTCGTTTGTTGCTCTAGCAGGAATGACCATTGCAGATTACTAGATAGATCCTACACTGAGGGATGCAGTCGAGGCTTCCATCAAAGAGGTGGAGGCGAAAATGTTGTCGCCCTGGGCGCCGACCGTATCGAGACCTTCGACTCAGCTGTCCGGAGATCGGCCTATGGTTGTTGAAGGGATCGCTCTGGAGGCTCGCCCTCAGCAGCAACAGAAGAAGAAGAAAGGAACCTCTTCCGAGTTTGAGGTGGTTGCACTGGAGGAAGGCAGAAAATGACGGAGGATTCTTCTCAGCGACTCGGAGCCATTTGGGTCGAACGCAACCGCGGAGCAGGCCTCCCGATCCGGGAGTGATGCTCTCCATGAGAAAAGTTCAAGGGAGACTCAGGTTCTACCGGATCTCCACACGCATCAAGACTCTTGTCCTTGGGGGGGTCTATCTCCTTCCGTGGGGTTGCCCGAAGACATCCCTGGGGAGTACAAATCGATGTTGTTGGATGGTTGATCTTCTCAGGCCCCCTTCAACTATTTCGAGGATGAGCTTGTCAGGACGAGATTCTCATTGTGACTTGGGGATTCTACTCTTCTCGATTGCGGGGCCGTTTCCCGCATCGATGAGAATGCGACCCGTCCACGGGGCATGGCGGTCGTGGAGAGGGTTGACTTCGAGCGGCTTGCATCGGTAGCCGTTCATGCTTGCATCCAGGTAATTATCAACTGGGCTTCTATCGATGTTACCATCTGCATACAAGCTGACTATCGATCGTTGGAATGCAGGCTCTTGTGGTGACCATGGCGTTGCATCGTTGAGCTTCGGTGGTGGCCGACCATGGTGTCACCCTGGAGGCCGTCAAGTCGAGGGTTGAGAAGTCTCAGGCTGAGTTAGAAAAGATCAGCCAACTCTCTGAGGCGAGGTTGCTAGTCGTTCAGAGACTCGAACATGAGCTAAGCGAGTCTCGTTAGAGGGAGGCTGAGCAAATCGTCTTGAGGGAGCGAGCGGAAGATGCTCTGCTGGAGGAGAGAGTCGGAGACGACGTCATTGTGGAGAAGGTGATCCGAGATTTCACGAAAGCGTTTTTTGACTTTGACGAGCTATATAAGCAGGGCTACGAGAGATGCCGGTTGGATATGAAGAACCGATTCTCTGACCTTTCCGCACATATTGATAAGATCCCAGTGATATTTTCGGATCTCAATGAAGATGAGTCTAGCCATGGCGATGAACAGTCGAGCCGAGGTATGGAGGAGGCAGATCCCCTGGACGAGGCTACCGTCATGGCTGACGATGAAGCAAGAGCGATTTCTACGGAGGACCCGGAGCCCATGGCCGTGTTGAAGGGAGATCAGGGATCTGAACGGCCATAGTAAGAATTGGCCTGCCTGATGTAAATTTTTGAATGTAGGGGGGGAATGCAAATGAAAACAATATTTTGTATTGAGGAGTGACATGAAAATTGGCCTATGTATTCTCATATGCTATTACTTCTTTTTGATTGATGTTGCTCATGCCCCGTGGTGGTCTCAGTGCCCAATGGTCCCTTTCGATGGGTTAGGCGCTACTTCGGGATGATCAAGGGTTAACCATCGAACCGCGTTTAGGATTTGATCACCATGTTCCATGGAGAAGGAGAGATCTACCTGATTCGTGGCCCCTTCGACTTACGGCTGACGACCGTTTAGAGGAGTCATTCAGTAGTGATGGGGTGGCCCCTTTGACTTACGGCTGACGACCGTTGGGGAGTCGTTCAGTAGAGAAGGGGTGGCCCCTTCGACTTATGGCTGATGCTCGTTTAAGAGTCGTTTGGTAGCGAAGGGGTGGCCCCTTCGACTTATGGCTGACGACCATTCGAGAGTCGTTCAGTAGCGAAGGGGTGGCCCCTTCGACTTATGGCTTACACTCCTTCGAGAGTCGTTCATTAGCAAAGGGGTGGCCCCTTAGACTTATGGCTGTCGCTCGTTCGAGAGTCGTTCAATAGCGAAGGAGTGGTCTCTTTGACTTATGGCTGACGCTCATTTGAGAGTCGTTCAGTAGGAAAGGGGTGGCCCTTTCAACTTATGGCTGACGCTCATTTGAGAGTCGTTTAGTAGCGAAGAGGTGGTCCCTTCAACTTATGGCTGACGCTCATTTGAGAGTCATTCAGTAGCAAAGGGGTGGCCTCTTTGACTTATAGCTGACGATCGTTCGAGTGTCGTTCAGTAGAGAAGGGGTGGCCCCTTCGACTTATGGCTGATGCTCGTTCGAGAGTCGTTTGGTAGAGAAGGGGTGGCCCCTTCGACTTATGGCTGCCGACCGTTCGAGAGTCGTTCAGTAGCGAAGGGGTGGCCCCTTCGACTTATGGCTGACGATCGTTCGAGAGTCGTTCAGTAGCGAAGAGGTGGCCCATTCGACTAATGGCTGCCGCTCATTCGAGAGTCGTTCAGTAGCGAAGGGGTGGTCCCTTTCTCTAACGACTAACGACCGTTCGAGAGTCGTTCAGTAGCGAAGGGGTGGCCCCTTCGGCTTATGGCTGACGACCGTTCGAGAGTCGTTCAGTAGAAAAGGGGTGGCCCCTTCGGCTTACAACTGACACTTGTTTGAGAGTCATTCAGTAGCGAAGGGGTGGTCCCTTTGACTTACGACTGACGACCGTTCGAGAGTCGTTCAGTAGCAAAGGGGTGGCCCCTTCGATTTACGGCTGACGACCGTTTGAGAGTTGTTCAATAGCAAAGAGATGGCCCCTTCGACTTACAGCTAAAGACCGTTCGAGAGTTGTTCAGTAGCAAAAGGGTGGCCCCTTCGGCTTACGGATGACGCTCGTTCAAGAGTCGTTCTGTAGCGAAGGGGTGGTCCCTTCGACTTACGGCTGATGACCGTTCGAGAGTCATTCATTAGCGAAGGGGTGGCCCCTTCAACTTATGGCTGACGCTCGTTCATATTATCGTTAGTTCGGTTTTTCCAACACCTCTTGAGGATCGGGTCCCTTTTCAAGGGGATTTTTTGATTAGGTAATCTTTACAAACTTTACGAAGGCTGAAAGAGGCGAAGCTTTATTCGATAAAGGAAAACATGCTTTATTAAAAGGAAAACAAGAAAGGCATACATGAGTTTTCTGATCGACGTCAGAGCTCTTGCCATTCATCTTTATTCGCCAGGTGTTTTGGGTGGTCCATCAGTCAACCACCTTGGGGACAGGTGATCCTGTCATCTTGCCCTTCTGCTTCGAGGATCCTTGCTTGTTGGGTGGATCGCTGGCCGGGCCTTTGGGGTGTCCTCGTTTGACTAGGACGTCGATCTCCTTTTTGAGAGTCCAACAGTCATTCGTGTTGTGCCCATAGTCGTTGTGGTACTTGCAAAATTTGAGGTCGTCTCTCTTCTCGTATTCGCCTTTCTTTGCAGCCTCTTGTATCAGCTCTTCTTTCGGGGCGTAGGCGAGGACTTCTGTCTTAGGGACGACTGGCTTAGCATAGGCATGACGCTCCTTGCTTCGAAGGCTCCTCTCCCTAGGCCTTTTGTCTCGGGACTCCTGGTGGGGGGTTCCCAAGTTTGATCTCTCTCGACTCGTGTCTCTGCGGTAGGAGGGGTTGCTCTTTGTATTGGCTTCGGTCGGCTCTTCTGCCTCCTCGGAGTAAGTGAACCGATCTGTTATGCTGAGCATTTCTGTGACGATATTAGGGGGAACTGGTGAAGAGCCCTCCTCATGTGCTTGTTCCTGATCGCCTGGGTGAGCACCGCTATGATGGTCACGTCCACCGTCTCTTCTACATCGAGCCTCTCGTCATTGAATCTAGAGATGAAGGATCGGATTGACTCGTTCTCATTTTATTTGAGCGAGAAGAGGTGTGACGACCTCTTCTTGGGGTCATTGTCCAACAGCAAATTGCTTGCAAAATATTTCTGCTAGCTCGACGAATGAGCCGATGCAGCAGCAGGGTAGCCTTTCGTACCAACTTTTTGCCCTTTTGGTAAGGGTGGCATTGAAAGCTCTGCAAAGGTATGGCTCGTCGGCCCCGTGGAGTAACATAATATTAGAATACTTTTGAATGTGTGACCATGGGTCGCCTCTGCCACCATAAGCTGGTAGGATCGGGAGCTTGAATTTGGGGAGAAAAGGAGAGGATCGGATATTCTCCTTCAGGGGAGTCTTACGAATAGCAGATTGGACCAGCACAGATCGTCCCGCTCCGGTTTATGAGAAGTTGGCCCCGGGGATCGATTCAGGATCTATTCACCTCTTGCAAATCCACCTGCAGGTTTTGGTGGGTTATAACCTGGAGGAGCTCCGTATATGAACTGATACAGGATGTTGCGGGTCGCTGATTGACTGCGAGGCGTGCACAATCTAAGTAAGATGCACACGCTCGCCTCCCAAGGGTAGGAGTGTCAGATGCAATATAAATCCGTGAGTACGGGGTCGAATCCACAGAGACAATTCGTTTCACATTCACAATCTCGATTGGTTAAGGAAAGGCTAAAGGTGTTGGTACAACCAACTAAACTAACAAGCGCGGTGAGTGGAAGTGTGGAGTGATACAATCGAGCCAAACCCAAGGTAGGTGAAGTGGAGACCAAGTGTGGAGCTAGTCAATCAAGGAGAAGTGTGTGGAATGGAATGTCATTAAGGTCGTGAGTTGATTAGCATTAGGTTCATCCCAAATGAATCAACCCTTGCATCCATTTCAAGGTATGCGAGGTTGTGCATATAGGTAATGCCCTTAAGGTACACCGCCATTCTACGGTCCCACCAAGGGTAATGCACGATTCATTCGTGTGTTGATTAGTGGGTTGAAATCCCTAACTTAAGCTTGTGAGTCAATCCTTGCATCCGTGTCAATAGAATGCAAGGATGGTGCACGTAGGTGCGACCCTTAAGGTACACCACCGTTCTACGGTCCCGCCAAGAGTAGTGCATGACTCAAATAAACCTAGGGCACAACCCATCAATCAACACTACTAGCATCCATTTCAAGGCATGCTAGACCAATTAAATGCAAGAGATGACTAATTACTAATCAGCCACACAAGCCTAGTTAATCCCAATCCACACACAAATGGCTCTAGGCCTTCATAATGAAAGAAACTTGATAATCAATTAAGAAAAGCAAATAAACATTCATTTCAAGCCAAAAATCAAACAACTATCAAATGTGTCTCACTCTCATTCAACAATCATTCATAAGATTCATTACAAAATAATAGAGACCAAATGTTACAAGAGAGGGGAAGAGATCACCAAATAGAAACCCTAAAACCCAAGCTTTCCCTCTTTTGCTCCTCCTCCAAGCTCCACCAAGCTCCAATGACCTCCAAGTCCTAGCCCTAGCCCCTGGGAAGAAGATGTGGTCTAAGCCCCCAATGGAACAGTAAAAACGCCGCTTGGTCGATTTCTCTTATTACATCAGAGTTTAGGGGTTTTAAACCCCTAAAGGATCGCATCCTACCCCTCCAAAGAAGCATCCAATGACCCACATTGACTGGAAGAAATTGGGTTAAGAAAAACCCATTTCTTACAACCCAGATCCGCCAGGAAAAACCCGCGACAGGCGACTACTGAACAAACGTCAGTCGCCTGTCATTGGTCAGGCAGCGTAGTCCCAAGGGGGCAGGCGAATGTCTTGAAAATCACAGTCGACTATGAATGACACAGGCGACTGTCTTTTGTGCTTCAGTCTCTGCTGCAGAAGTTTCAAATCGACATAGAGTTGGATTTCCTTCGCCCTTCGGGAGGAGATGAAACAGTCGACTGCTGAAGGACGAACAGTCGACTGCACAATCATACATTCAACTGTCAATCCTTCTGCAGGCGACTGTGTTGCACTTTGGCTTGCTCCAGGCGACTGTCGAGATAACATGCGACTGTCGTTGTAAGGACAGTCGACTGTCCTGGCCCCATGTTCACCTCTCCAATTACTTGATTTTGTCCTCTTCGGGACTCCTGAAAAATCCAGAAAAATATGTGAAAATACAATTCATGTTTATAAAGCTTTGGAGAGTGAATTTGTGCTGAAATAAAATCATATGCTCAAAAGATGATGAATTGATGCAAATATAGTTAAGTGAACATGATTTAATGAGTTATATGCACAAGATTGGTGTAGTTAGGGGTATAAATATACACTTTTCACTACGAATCACACCCCCAACTAGCATTTTGCAAGTCCCTAGCAAAATAAGCGATTAATTGGGATTAAATGGAAAACATGCACCAAACTCAAGATATCATCATGACATAATTCATATGTTATTTTTGGTCTAATTTCTGGTCGATCATATATGGTTACAAGTTCCGTAGCCGCCACCTTCATAACAAAACTCACAATTCCATGCTATGATAAAAACTTTGGGGCCAGCCGGCTCCTTGCTTAAGGGGGACTAATTGCAAATTAGTCTTTTATGAAGCGGCCCTCCCACGACGTTCCGGAATTACAAGTTTTTCATTGGCCTGGTGGGCCTGCGCCTCCGCCTTGAATAGCCTCGAACCTGTGGACCCGTGCCTCCAAGAGTCTCCCGTGCCGCATCAGTTTCCTATTATGTTATTGGAGATATTACATGTAATTAGGTTGTTGCAATCTTGACCCTTGTTTGAGTTTCTTGTTAGGTTGTTAGAAATACTAGCTGTAATGTTGTTGCGATCTTCATATACTTGATTGATTATCTGCAGATTTGCAATCTTCTCCCGTCACTATTGCTTAAATAATATTTTGAAATTACGGCGCTTTATCCACATTGGGGGGGGGGATTTGATCTGATATGTTGGTGAATCATATATAGGATAAGCCGGTTTCGAAAAGAAACAATTATCAATTTTTAAGCCCAATTTTCGATTTTGCAATTGGACAATATCTTTGTCGACGTAGCTAGCACAACTTCTTCATAATATATATTATACAAATAAGGGACGTTTTTTTGCTGCCTAGGACGAATCAAGTTGGCATGGTCTGTCTTATGTGACGATGGAGAGGTGTACCACCACATCTCCCCACATAGAGTCAGGGGGTAGGTGCAATTTGGGGTGTGGGTTTGGAGACCCAAAACAAAAGCACACATTATTCCCATTAATTGCTAGCTTGCCGTTACTTTTTCATAAAGCCCAAATGCCCTTTTCTTTTCCACATATTTACAGTTTTGCTATCGTTCTTTTTTCACTTTGGTCCACGGTGTTTTTATTTGCACTTTAATGGCGGGTGTTCTCCCTTTTATCCCATGTGGCTTGGGATGTGATTTATGCACTTTGTTCATCCCCAAAAGTTTTTATGTAATTTAACCCCCCTTTTACCACCTGACGATACCCACATACACCCACACTTTTTTCTCTTTTTCGGTTGCACGTGGGTCCCTCCTCCTTCCGTCGATACACACACCCACTCTTCTCACTCTTTTGTCAGTTTTGCACGTGCACCGCTTGTTGTGCGTGTGTTTTTTCTTGGGCCGTCACCGTGCATTACGTGCATGGGTTATTTGCACTTCACTAATAAAATTTGATAGTATTGAAGCATAAATCAAACCAAAATTAGTAATCACAACCACCTGCAAATGTAATCAGTTTATCGCTGCAATGAAAAAACACAAGCCTATGAATTGTCTAACACTCTTTCATGCACTAAACACATTTTAAGGAATCTTTCAATATTTGCCATTTTGTTCATGCACCTAACTAAACACTTATGTCCTGTCACTAACAAGATTGCCAACATCAGAAGTGAAACATGTTTAAGTAAACATAATTATTTCATCTCTATAATTAAGCACACATAACACTCACGTAATCTGATCAAAATTAAACTATGTTCATACCTCTTGAAGCTTAAAATCTAAGCATCACCTGTGAACAAAATTTGCACACATAGAGAGAGTGTGTGAGTGAAAAAGAGAGAGGATTATGTAAGTTGGAAGCAAATATCTTAGCTTCAATACAAAACAATCTCCTTTCTCAGTTCCCTTCTCAATATCCTACTCTCTCCTTCTCTCTCTCACACTTTAGATGCACACCAATAAACTTGTGAGTGAAGAAAAATACATCGAAAATGACAAGAACTGGAGTCAAAGACAAGAAGACCAACCCCATTCTCTCTCTCTCTCTCTCCCCCCCTCTCTTCCAAATTCTAAGCAAGCCCACAGATATCACAATCATCATCGTTCATCCAGAGTGCTATGCAGCCATATTACTATTACATACACATTTCTCTTATATATACAAGTGAATCCTTTTCATCTCAGTTGAATAGCTAGCTATCGCACAGGTTGTTAATCTAGCTAGCCCCTGCACAAAACAATTATTCTTATATTCGACAAGATGTCGAAGAACAGTGTGAATGTCAACGGTGAAGGATCGGGTATGTATAAGCTCACGAAGGGGTTGTGGTCGCCGGAGGAGGATGACAAGCTCATGTCATACATGCTCACTAATGGGCAGGGGTGTTGGAGCGATGTCGCGAGGAATGCTGGCCTGCGGAGGTGTGGGAAGAGCTGCCGCCTCCGCTGGATTAACTACCTGAGGCCTGATCTCAAGCGCGGCGCATTTTCGCAACAAGAAGAGGATGCGATCATCCAGATGCATTCTATCCTCGGCAATAGGTCCTCCCTCCATCTCTCTCAATGTGCATGCACTATAAAGGGCATAGCTGGATACAAATATTATGCACATTCATGAGTGCATGGAAGGCTTGAAAATGTAGAATTGAAGCCTAACAATGTCAGACATGACAGTTTCCTCCTTGTGATATTGCACATTCTTCAGTATTTTCTACAAATTGATCAATGCAGATGGTCTCAGATCGCGGCTCGTCTGCCCGGTCGCACGGACAACGAGATCAAGAACTTCTGGAACTCCGCCATCAAGAAGAGGCTGAAGAACTCATCATCCCCGCCGTCCAACCTTGACCAGTCGCCAATGCCAAAAGTAACGGTCGAAGGCTACATAAGCGCCAACAGATTACACGACACCATGACCTTGCAGATGGATTCATCCTCATCCTCAGCTTCGTCTATGCAAGCGTTTCCCATGAGCAACCGGTACGACCTGTTCCCCTTCCCCGACACCCCCTATGGCACGTCCGAGTTAGGCAATGCGGGCTACTTCCATGTTCCCGCACCCTTAGCACACATTGGTGGCTCGGAGAATATTGAATACTATGGTAGTAGCCATCATGGGATGATCATGGAGGAGAGTCTCATGGAAGGAGGATTTGAGCTCTTTGTACCTCCATTAGAGTGTACAAGTCTAGAGGACAAGATACAAACTAACAACAATATTGATGTGAATAAGATTGGTGCCAATGGGGTTGATGGGATTGGAAATTATTGGGAAGGTGAGAGGGGTGCATGGGATTTGGTGGATTTGATGGCAGGTGTCTCATCCTTTCCTTTCCTTGATTTCCAAGTTGAATGATTGGTCTCCTCCCTCTCATTATGCACAGAGATGTTTGAGGGTGGCCGCTAAATGCACATCAAAAGATTGAGGTGTATTTAAGTTTTTTGTCAAAAGTAGCAAAAAAGATGAAGAGAGTGAGTGAGAAAAGACTTGTGGATGCGACTTTTTTTGTCAAAAGGCCTAAATACACCTCAATACACATCAATCTTTGAAGTGTATTTTGCAACAACCATGTTTGAGTTGCAAGTGTGCCCATCAAATTGTTTATTTTGTAGGTTGTTACCGTTGGGATATGTTCTTCTTCATAAATTCACTTCAAGCAATCACACCCTTTCTAATAAAAATTGGACATTTATTATTGTGACTCCATGAAGCCTCTCTCTCTCTCTCTCTCTCTCTCTCTCTCAAGAAAGTACAATAGTATAATGATGTCTCTTCGGTTAACTAACACATTAGATGAGCTATCGTCGTAAATGCCCAAGGGTCACTGAATTATCACAGGATCTTAGCTGGGAACAGTGGAGAACTGCCAACCAATGATTGGATATTGATTCAGCAATATCAAAATATAATGAATACATGATTCTCATGGTTCTTGATATTTATGCGAACTAATCCCATGCATTTCAATAATTATATTGATGTGCTGCATCATCATTTATGGCCATATAGTTCTGTTCTACTCTAGTCAGGCATGATAAAATATACGATGAGGTGAATGATTTTTGTTGTGAAAGAGTAGTTTGTTTCTTTTGCACTGGTTAGCTGCTGTTTGCTGAGGAGGACATTTACTAGGTTTCAGAGGGATATAATATCTCTTGTTTAAAGGGAGAAATATGTACGTCATAGTTACATTACCCTTGTATGCCTCTGAGCCTCTCATAGTAGTTTGTTCATTTCTTAATCTTTTAAGTCGTGATACCGATTCAACATCCAGTTATGTCTTTACATTTGCTAAGCGTTATTATTTGTTGTGATACTTCGTTGGGCCGACCCTCTATTACAGTGGGCCGACCCTCAACCTCAACGTTCACTCGGCTGATTATTTGAGCGAACAAGCCCAGCAAAGCCCACAACTTCGGCCTATCAGTCCAGTGAATCACATGCATTCAATGCCCGACCATTGAACTCGTCATCAATAGGCGACGGCTCGGATCCATATGGTGTGTGCAAACACACAACACAGCAGAATACACAGGATCGTCAAGGACCGAGGACAAGGACAAGCAACACTAATAAACGAGAAGCACAAATAGAGATAACAACTTTAGGCCATCGGCCGGCCAAGTGAACACCAATGAGATTTATTACGAAAGGAAAGCAAGAATACAAATCTTCTCTTCACAAATGAAGAAGAAGCACACAAGTTTCTCTCCAAAGGCTCACAACAATATCCCTCCAAGTTGGTTCACATAAATGGCGGCTCAAGAACTCTCAAATGTGTTCCTTACGGTGGTCCATTTAAACCCCTCCTCTAAAACTCCATGTATATACCCATAGGTTACAATAGGTGACATCATTGCGGAGGAGTCCCCAAAAGATACGAATCCCAACTTTAACGGAATTCCTATCACATCACAACTCTACGCAATTAATGCACCGAACCCTGGGAGGTGTGCGCCGCATCCTACTGTCCTCTGTCACATCCAAGTGGGCCCGGCATCGCACGACCGAACTTCCTCCTGAAGACCGAGCGATCTGAAGTGCTGACCCAAGCTGTTCAACCCCTGGGTAAGTCGAACCGTAGAGCTGTCGATCCATCTGAGCCACCGATCCTCACGACCAAGAGTCCAATGCGCTGCTAAATTCTTATAGCTCGGCATTCGACCTATCTGACTTGTGCCGAGTTAGACAAGTAGGTTTCGAGCACAGACGAGCTATCTCGGCACAAAATAGCTCGGATGAATAACCAATGAATCATCACCGCCAAAATCGAGCCAACTTCCATAAATCTCCTCCTGGGCGAGATTTAGGCATCCGTCGCACGAATGACCATCCATGCATCACCTTGGTCAAGCCACATCTGGTGTTCCCACCAATTTGCTCCGAAGGGCCCAATGCCCCTCCGGGCTACAACTGGATCCACTGAGCCCAATGTCCCTTACTGGGGCCGCCACAAACGTCATCTCTAACTACATTGAGCAAGTCCAAACAGTGCTTGAACTTGGCTCCTGATACAACCTTCGTCAGCATGTCCACCAGGTTGTCCTCTGTTATGATCTTCATATTGGGGGATGTATGCTTGTAACGGTCGCTTTTCGATCATGTGTTTTTCGTGCGCGTACTTTCTTCTCGTACGCGTATTTATTGTGACCTCCTCTTGTATCCCAAACGTGCAAAGTTATATATCGTTGTGACCCTCGGAGAGAGTAGTTATTTGTGGAATTTTTTATGAACGTCATTTCTCGTGTCGTCCTCCCACAAATTAGCTTTGAATGAAGGGGTGTCGTAACTTTAGACTTCGACGTTTGACCTTTTTATTTTTAGTTCCGTTTTCTGTTAACCTAGCTCGTGACCGATCATTGTAGTCTCGATCCTCTCATCGACACGGTCGTCCCGATATTTTTCTTGTATTTATCGGACACCGTTAGACCAACCCTTCAACCTAATCATCTTTGATCTATAATTAGCCTAGGCTTATCCCAAATTAAATAATATAATAAAATCCCATAGGATTCCCACGTATCACATGTTATATCTTCCTAGCTATTTGAACCCTAAATCTACCCACCCCCTCTCTCACACTCTCTCTCCAATCAAGCCTAAGTCTACTCCTTTCCTACCCTATTTAGCAAACTAACCCTCATTGTTTTAAACTCACGCACCCGAGGGTATTTCTAAACCCATCAGCCGCCTTTCCCCGAGCCCTTAGCCGCCGGCCACCACGCCCATCTCGCCGGCCTCCACCCCATGTCAACCCTCCGGCCAAGCCCGCCAACGACCAACCTCCAGGCGACCCACTGTCATCCAACAGCCCGAGACCCCTCCTTCACAAACCGCAACCCCCGTTCACCCTACACCCACGCACACCCCAGGCCGAACTCCACAAAACTGCAACTTTCCCCCCTAAAAACTGCCGATTCTCTCCTCCCTTCATCCCCTTAAAGTCCGGCCTCCACCCCCTAAAACTGTCAGCCGCAACCCTCCTCTACCAAACGGCCGGTCACCTAAACCCCATCTTGCCAGCCTCCCCTTGTTAACAACCACGGCTGCCCTTCCCCTTGCCGACAGCCCTTAGTTGATGTTGTCGGCCTCTCCTCAGGCCGAACGTCCTGCCGGCCTCCCCACGACAGCCCCCTGCCGTTCATCTTCCTCCCACGGACGCCTTCGTCGCTGTCCTTTGCCTCTAGTTGTCGCCGTCTTCGTCGCTAGTGCACACCGTACCTTGCTCGCTACCGAAATCCAACACCTGATGTTGCTACCCGACGTCAGTGTAGCTTTCACGTCGTGTTAAGGTATATCCTGATCCGTAGGAACCCGCACCCGCCTGTTTAACAAGATAAAAATCGTATATTTCCTTTGCTTTGGTTAAATCACTAATTGAGATAAATAATACTGGAATGTATGTTGGAACTTGGATTGGTTTGAGCACATAGGAAGTTCTGGACCAGCTGAGACTTGCAGACGATTATTTCAGGCAAGTGAAACTTACACAGTTAAATATTAAGCCATGTTTTAGGCTATTCTGAGTTTTTGTGTAAAAGAGACTAGGCGTTGAAATGATAATCGCCTAGGCACCATGCTTGATCTAGCTTGACAACAAAACTAGGTCCGACACCCTTGCCATGTCATTTTATGCATATCACATGCCACGTTTAATTTTGATAAACTGTACGCATTTAATAACTCCTTTATACACTATCAATGTTGCATATCGCATGTCATTTTATGCATTTGAATGTCTTGTCATGAATGTGTAGCACACGCTACAAATGAAATGTAAGCTACGGCGAGTAGGATTCTGACGCATATATCATGAATGAGGCTAGGTGCACCCCTATGCCATAAACGCTTCCTGGCTCGAGATCCAGAAGCATAAAATGTAAGCTGCGGCGAGTAGGATTCTGACTCCTATATCATGAATGAGGCTAGGTCAACCCTATGCCATAAACACTTCCTGGCTCGTGATCCAGATGATGAGCGCCAGTTCATACACACGTGGAGGGGTAGAATTAAGCGGTTACTCAGCGTAGAAGTATGCATGTACAGCAACTTCAGCTGAAAGGCGTAAACCCTGTGCACATCGTGAATGCATGCTTTTCATGAAATCGTGAATATTGTTTAGTAGCTTTTTGCTACGTCCTGACATGCAATGTTAAATATCATGTTCATTTTAATTGATGCATTCATTGAATATTATGCCATGTCGTCATGTCTTAAACTGCTCATTGCATTCATAACTTTATGTTTCCTTGCACAAAAGTCTCTTTTTACCTTTGGAGATTTTTGCTGACATGCACCCTTTTCTCTTTGGTGTCGCATGTTAGGTTTTGAGTCTGAGGTTGTGGCTGAGGACAACCAGTTTGCTGATGTCGAGCTTGAGGCTTCTGCTGACATTCAGTTTGAGGATACCAGAGACCTATTCTAGTCTCAGCCGTTTGTTTTCTTACTTGTTGTTGTTAGGTTGTTCGGTGCATAGCACCTTATCTATGTTTTAGTTTCGGCCATGCTTAGGGCCTTTCTTTTTAGACTCTCTTGTACCTACTTTTTATGACTATATCTCTGAATGTTTTTGAATAAAGATGTGGATGTTGTTTTTGAATGTTGGTTATTTATTGCCTGCTTTCAAAATTATTATTGTTGTTGTTTCATTGCAATGCAAGAATCTGCGAATGGATGAACACACAGACGTTTCTTAGACTGTAGCTTCACAGCTTCAGTCTGAGCAGACCTCTTTGTGTCTCGCCTTCTGTTATTGGGAAGCGGGGCGTGACAGGTTTTTGGGGTGGCCCATGCAGGTCGTTGCACCTGCGAAATATCGAAACAACGATAATAATAAAACATCCATTGAAACATTCGAAACATTCGAGTCATAAAAATTGGAGTCTAATGTGAACGTTTTCCTTGTCTTAGATGGTAGGAAGACTTAAATAGACGTCCAAGGTTGATAGTCAAAGACCTCGAAGGCGTATTTCAGGAAGATGTTCCAGGTTTATGCTCCGGAAGAGATTGCAATCTTGATCCTCTAAGGACCATTTTCCTGATATCTCTATTACAGTCTAGTTCATTAGAAAGTCTTAGTGCTAAGTTTCTCCTAATCTTTAGTCGGTCCGGTAATTAAAACCCCTAATTTCTATCATGTTCTTAATCATTACACTTTTGAGCTAATGACCATAGAATCCCATCGTAGCAGATTCACTAACTTATTTTCCAGTCGTATTTACGTTTTGAATATGTGATTCACTTCCTTGCTTTTGTTTCATGTGATTCCTTCATGTCGTTCATTATCAATCGTTGAATCTTCCACATTACTTTCCTGATCCTTCGAAAAGTATTTTCAATATTATTATTTTTGAATTCCTCTCCCAGTTTAAATTCTTTGAAAACATTTAGCATGAGCTTAGACTTCCTACCCTTCAGTTGACTTAAATTCATTGTTTGAATTTCGAAATTTTTTCACCGAAATCTTTAAATTACTACCTTATAATATTTTCTAACCTATAACTTTCATACTCATGTGAATATCTACTTTCTTCATATAATGACTTTTCGATAATCCAATATACCATTTCTTCTCTTACTATAAATATACTAGTCAAACTTATTTCAAACAACTCGTTGTACCGACCTCTAAATATTTTTCTATGCGAAAGAGAACTCCAACTTTTCAAGTATGTTCGTTTTTATATTCTTCGGCTTTTTCCTACTCCAAAGTCCTTAGTACAAATCTAGTTCCAATTGCTGAACAGTCACTACATCTCTATACTAATTATTCTTTCGTCTTATCCCTACTTCATATTTTAAATTATATCATCTACACACTATTTTCCTGTATTTTATAAGAATATTATTATACCTTTCTTTCCCTTACTCAAATATTCACAATTATATCTCTGTTTCACCTAACCAAGCTATCCCCTCATCCGCACCTTATCTGAACCTGTTTGTCTCGATCTTGTTTTGTTACGCTATTTGATTTCGGTTCCCTTACTATTGCTTAGTCATCCTACTAGTGCTTGCCGTTGCCTATGTCAACCTTAGTATAGTATGGTGGGCCTATTAGTATTATTATGATGTCGTCGTGGTGCATGTATATAGGTAGAGTGTGTGGATACGTGTGTGTGAATCTTGCGTACCACTCATGTATGAGTGTGCTACCCTTAGTATATTAATGATTGTCTCTTTCATTATATATGCATACTCGGTGTTATTCATGATGTATATGAAATTGTATGAATGATAGTATTTATAAATATATGTGTGGATAGCTTTACCATTTTAGGGATACCTGTATATATTAGAATTAGTGTTGGAATATCAACTAGTGGTGTATGTAGTTTGAAGGTACTTGTAAATGCTTGAAATAGTATACTAGTAAAGTCATGTGCATATTATGTGTAATGATAATATGTGTACTTATAGTTAAGTGTGCATGCCTATTATATGATCGGTATGTTAGTACGTATGAGCGTGTGCTCATACGTAGATATGTATGTGCTTAGTCATAGGTAGATATATACATACTATATGAATATGTGTGATATACGTATGGTAATAGGGTTATAATTTTGTATAGTACTGCTTGCCTTTACAGGATGTTGTGTGTGTACGTGTATACCATGAGGTATATATGCTTATTGTATGTCGTAACTATGTATGGATAGGTATATGTAGTAGTATACTAATTATATGTAAATTGCTATGGTGTGAATATATTATATATATGTCTATGTTTTGTGTAGATATGTGGTAAGCATATAAGAATGTAGGTATGGTATGCATGCAATGAGTATGCGTGTAGTAATATGTATGTGACTATACGATGTATGCATGTATAGGATGGTGTATTATGATTGTATACGTGTACTAATATTTGTAATATTATTATAGTATGTAAAGTAATTGTATTATGGGGGTGTTACTTGACTAAATATAAAGTGTGATTGATATTATTGTAGCATGTGTTTTAACCTGTATAATGTGACGAGTAATATGATTACGTTGGTACATGTATATATAAGAGTGGTGTGTTGGTATACGTATAAATATCGTGTTATGAATATAAAGTATTCTGGTTCTGGTATGGGTCTTTGAGTCTCACTCATGCTTGAGTGGGTATACTCTAAATATATTGTTATATTTGTCTGTGGTTGTGTATAGTGCTATGAACATAGTAATGGATGATGTGTATATAGTGATAGGTTTGGTTATACATGGTTACGTTACACACATGGTTGTGGTGGCTATACCATTATATAGATATATGTGTTGGTTTTGTAGTATAGTTCTTTACGAAGGTTTTACATGTTTAAATGTATATATGCTAGCTAAACTAGGTGTGTAGAATGTGCTAAGTATATAGTGGTATGAGTGGCATGTATGAATAGTATATTAGCGTGTGTGGGCGTGCACCATGCACGGGTAAGTATGTTCTTAGCTATAAGTGTTTGCGACTATGGTATGTGTGTTGTGTCTTGAATATAGTTATAGGATTGTATGTGATATGTATATATGATGAAGTATCTGCGTGTATTTGAATAACTATATATTTGTGTATCTATGGTAAGGGTAAATGTATACTAGATATACCACACATGATTTAATATTGTATGGTGTGATTACATGTGTTGATATGTTTGGTGTTAAATGTACACTAGGAGACATAAGGGAGTAGTATATCCATGTTCGTTTGTACATAGGTAGTTATCTATACGTGAAGTACTATGATTGTATTTGCTAGTGCAAAACTATAAGGAATGTACGTGACTATATGAATGATTGAAGTACGTGTATGAATTTGACTTTTTATGTTTTTATGATAGGTATAAGTTTAGAATATGCATATATATATATATATATATATATATATATATATATATATATATATATATATATATATATATATATTATGGAAGGTAAGCGTGGTAATTTATTGATAGAAGTACAATATTTACATCAAATAACACTATAGAGTGTGTATATGCTAGGGAGAGGAGAGGGCACAAGCGCCGTCACTCCCCACTAGCAAATACACCTCCATACATTCTCCAAATTACAGAAATCATTTTGACAAAAATGGAAACAACACATCATCCATTGTCCCTAAATTCCCAATTTGAATAATCTTCAATCTCTTCCTCCGTTGTCGGGTCTTGGGAATGCAAACCCGCTCTAATGTCAGCAGCTATCTCTTCAAAAAGAACGGTTTTGCTTCTCCTTTCATTTTCAAAAATCCGTCTATTTCTTTCACGCCAGATGTGCCAGACCATGGTTGCCAAGCAAGTCTTAGATAATAAACTCAAACAATCCTTCTTTCCAAAATTTGCAAGAAAATATTCCCCCACCTCAGATAATGAATGATGAAAGTGGACAGGGACTTTTAATTTTAACATAGTTCTGCGGAAGATGTACCTCGAGTAGTTGCAATCAAAGAACAGTTGTTCGATATTTTCCGCGGCATTATCATCACAAAGCATACAGTTAGCAGGAGCACTAGGAGACCATCTGCAAATCTTATCTCTGGTTAGCAGTTTCCCTCTGAAAGCTCTGAGAAGGTTTAGCGACATTTTCGGAATGTGATTGGGGTACCAGATTAATTTGTGCAGAGGGAAAGCATCACTTCTTCTACGCACCCCTTCCCAAGTTTGTTTGAAAGTGAACGACTCGCCACGCATCCATTTCCAGCCATCAACCCCAGGTCTCAATTTGATGTTTCTCAGCAGGTGCCGAACCCTGTCCAAAACAGGGTCATCAATCCAGCCATTACTTCCCCAATAATCAGCAACCATGATCTTTTCAGCCCCCTGTGGAATCGGAAAATGTTGATTGAGGGGCCCTCCATCAAGCCAGAAATCCATCCAAAAAAGCGTGGCCTTCCCATCCCGCACAGTCCTCCTAATCAGCTGCTGTGACACGAAACGGCATCGGAGAAGACATTTCCAGTAAACGGAATCCGTCATCGAAGCCTTTGCCGCAAAGAGACCGGAAGCTGCTCCATATCACCCTTGTAGATGAGTCGCCCTAATGCCATCGCTAGTCAAGAATCTCCAAGTTTGTCGCAGGCCTGCTGCCACATTAAGGTCCTCCAGGAGCCAGATTCCCACACCCCCCTCCATTTTCGGTTTGCACAAATCTTCCCAGGCCCAGGCTTTTGTGTTGCCCAGGATGAATTTCCGACACGCCGAAGAGATAGTTCTCAGGACACTTACGGGAAGATGAAACACCTGCATCCAGAAGGAGACCATTCCGTAGATTACCGACCGTACAAGCTCAATACACCCCGCGATAGATAGCATCGAAGAGGACCAACCCCCCATCCTCTTCCTACATTTGTCAACTAGCTTCTTGTAATTAGTGGCCGCAGGATACTTTAGAGACAGGGGTAATCCCAGGTATGTAATTATAGTTGTAGCAATCTTAATCCCCAACGAAGCAGCAAGGAACTCTTTGTTCTTCGCCCCTTACTAAACATACCAGAACTCTTATCACAATTTACCAGGAGGCCAGTAAACTCAGAAAAATCTTCCAGTAAATTTTTAATGCCCAGGAACGAGGTTTTATTGGCTCTGCAAATGACCAGCAAGTCATCAACGAACAGGAGGTGAGAGATGGAGCCTCTCCTCTTCATAGGATGAATCATACGCAAATTGATAGCTTTCTTAACTAGGATAGAGAAGGTCTCCATGATAATAACAAAAAGATAGGGGGGAGAGGGTCGCCTTGTCGAAGACCTCTGTTACTACCAAAGAAGCCATATGGGGAACCATTAACCATTACCGAGAAGGAAGGAGTAGTGATGCATTCTATAATCCAGGATATAACGGTCTCAGGGAATCGTAGTTGCTACATAAAGTAGAAGATAAAGTCCCAATTCACACTGTCGAACGCCTTCCTAAGATCCAACTTCAAACAAGCTCTTCCCCCATTGGATTATTGAAATCCCTTATTTGTTCATGAGCAATAAGTGTACAATCCGAGAGAAGCCTCCCTTTGAGAAAAGCCGCCTGATTTGGGGAGATTAGATCATGAACCACCACCTTCAATCTGTTGCAAATGACTTTGCTGATAAGCTTATAAAGAACATTACAACAGGCGATTGGCCTATAGTCTCCCAACCCACTTGCATTGGAGTTTTTAGGAACCAGAGTTAGGAAAGTGTGGTTGACTTGCCGTAGGAGCGAACCAGAGTTGAAGAAAGATTTAATAGCTGTAGTAACATCTGCCCCTATGAGATCCCAATTATGCTGGAAAAAGAATCCATTATAGCAATCTGGCCATGGCGCCTTGTCTGCCCTAATTTGGCAAACTGCTTCCTTAATCTCCTCACTAGATACCCTTCGGCTAAGCCATAAAGAGGATTCATCAGTTAAGATACGCTTTGGGATCAATTTTTTGAAAGAGATTGGATAATTGTCCTGATTGTAGAGCCTCTTATAAAACAAAGGCGCTTCCTCAATAAGGTCCCCAGACATAGTGTTTTGCTTACCTCTCTCATCCACCAGATGACTCAAATTATTACGGCTACACCTGGCTTTCATATTAGTAAAAAAGAACTTGGTATTTCTGTCCCCTAGGGTAAGCCAGTCCTGGCGACTTTTCTGCTTAAACATATCCTCTTCCATCTTCAAAGCTTGTATCAACTCTCTAATCAGTTGATATTCTCTCCTTTGTAGGCCTATGTCCACATGGATGAGGGGGCAACTCCTGAGCTCATCTAACTTTTTCCTGCATTTCTTAACCACCTTGTCAGCTTTAAAAATCTCTAGACCATCCCCTAAGGGCAGGCTTCAGCCTGCTGAGCTTATGAACCAGACGGAACATAGGGGTTCCTTTAACAATAGTGTCCCAATTTTCACAGATAACATCCTTATACCCTGGGCAAGAGGACCAAAAATTAAATGATTTGAAAGGCTTAGGCTTAGAAGGGACCTGATTATGAAGATGAACAGCCATGGGAGAATGGTCGCTAGTGCCAGCCTCCAAATATATAACATAAGCTTCAGGAAGAATGGTGGTCAATTCTGCATTTCCAAAGACACGATCAATCTGCGCGGAAATCCGATCAGGACCAAGTCGGTTGTTACACCAACTAAGTCTATTTCCAGTACACTTCAGCTCCTTTAGCCCACATCTGCTGATACATTCTTCGAAATCACGAACCATGGTGGCATCAAGCGCACGTCCCCCAATCTTGTCCCTAGAATAAAGAACGCAGTTGAAATCACCCCCCACCAGCCATGGGACATTATTTAATTGATGGGAATCAGCAACAAGGCTTTTCCATAAATTATTCCTTTCCTCCATGGAATTGCGTCCAGACACTCCTGTGATAACACAAGTCAAACCCCCACATTTTTGCAAGAGACAGAAATATGTTGGTCAGAAGAAGACAACATGACCGCACTCCAAATTTCTGGATCAAACCCCATAAGAATCCGACCACCGGAAGAAAATTCAAAGTTATTAAAAATGATCCACCCCCTCGGTGTGACCATCCTACCACCAACAGGGAGAGACTTGAGCTTTGTCTCTACAAGAATCAGGGCAGAAGCCTTCATTTTCCTTAAATTATCCAGTAAATCCCTCCTTCTAACAGAACTATTAAGCCCCCTGGCATTCCAGAAAAAGACAGTTATTTATCAACGGTAGTTTTTCGTCCTTGGCTGGACTCCTGAAGTCTAGAGCATTTCCTGGAGGAGGCCAAAGGATTTGATTCATGCTTCTTCTTGACAACTTTATTAGCCGCAGCCTGTAAAAGTTGTTCTTCAACTTCTTGGTCCCAATCTGGATTGTCTATTCAATGCCATCAGGTATTTTGTCCAATTCATGGTCAGAAGCTTCGTTAACAAGAGAAGGCAAAGGTCTGGGTATAGAAAGCTCATGTTCCATCACATTTGCGTTAGATATCAGCTCAATTAATCCCCCCTCAGGAGAGGCTACAGTAGCCCCTCCATGGTGTACAGCGGCCTTCTCCTTAGACATGCAAGCTGCGTTGTTCTGTGCTCCGAGGCCCAAGGAGACAGGAAACCCCACCAGCTGAGTCCCCATATTTGCCAAATTTTGATTGCCAGACATTGCAGATGCGCAAACAACCTCACCCTCTTCAATATTGTCCGGAGATAACGCGTTGCCCTTGCGTGTTTCAACTTCCATCCCACAAGTAATCCCAGATGCACCCAGGATATTTCCTGAGGTGCTGGCCACACCCTCCGTAGCTAACCCCATTCCCACAGTCTTAGCAGGCATAGAACCCCCAATGACAAGCATGTCAGCGTCTCCTGACTTATTTAGATGCTCCCCTCCATTTGCAATGTCTCCCACACCGGGCCCCTACTCTCTTTCCCCATTCTCCCTATTCATTCCAGCCATCAACGGGTTAATTACAGAAGCTTTAACTTGGGGAGTTCCAAATGAAGGGAGTTCCACAGCCTCTGGACATTGATTAATCAAGTGGCCGAAACAAATACATTTCGTACATCTCGGGGGCTCTCCCTCGATCTTCACATCAACTGATATAGTGGGCCCATCCTCCGTTCCAACCAATACAGTTTTAGGAATGGCTTGTTCTGCATGAACTTCAACGAGGCAGCCGGCACAGGATAGGCGCTCTTTCTTGGCCGTCAGCTTGTCCAGACAAATCGGCTTCCCTACCAAAGAAGCAATGCAATTGAGAATTTCAAGCGTCCACATCTCTAAGGGGACTCCATGCAATTGGATCCAGACTGGAACCGACGAGAGGATATCCCGCTCAAGTTTGAGTACAGCACACCAGCGCTGAAGCACCACCAGTCTGCCGTCAAACATCCAAGGACCCCCGTGAAGGATCCTCTCGCACTCACCTTCATCTTCAAATTTGAAACAGAAAAAACCATTGTCATTGCTGTAGATTTTCAAACCCTTCTTGAGGTTCCAAAGTCTCTCCACCCATGCACGAATCTGGCCATAGAAAGGGACCTCTCCCATGACGTAACCAACAAGAGTCGATTTCCACTGCACAGCACCTCGTGCGAGGGCGCTTTTCGGGACCATCGCCATTAACGTGCCATCCTCTTGGGCAAGGGGCGGCACAAATGCCATACCAACATCAATGTCATACCGTCTGATATTAGAGCAAACCTCAGACCATGATTTCTTCAGGTCAGAAGAATCAATCTTGATGTCTATATGTTTCCTAAGAAGCTTTCTGTCAAACACCTTCAAAGCATCACGAGGGAATGGGGACTTCATATTGTTGGAGCCGAAAGAATTGCCCCGTGGTTGGAATTTAACTCCCCTACTAGCAGCAGTGCCATGGCCGATTTTGTTGTTTCCTATATCTCCAGTGAGCTTCCCGACGCCTCCCAATCGGTTACCCCTATTCTTCCGCCGATCAACCATTTCCCAGCCTCCTCCCAGATGTAGCCTTTCCCCCGAGATAGCTCGCTCCTGAGGAGGCCTAATCGGTGGTCCCAAATCATTTTGCGACGAACCCGTGACCTTCACAGAACCCTGAGATGTATTGGTTTCGTTAGACGCTGGATGATTTGCGCCATCTCCAAGATCGGAAGAAGAAGCGCCGCCGCCTGGGTCAATCGCCTCTCCCATTTTTATTTTAGTTATATATATATATATATATGTTTGTATTATTAATGTTTGACTACCTAGTGCATATATAAACACTTGTCGTAACTATACATGGTTTGAATTATAGTGTGATATGATTGGGGTAGTTACTAGAATGGCTAGATATATTTTTAATTAGAAAGTCCGAGGACGGACTTTGCTCTAAGGTGGGTAGGATGTAACGGTCGCTTTTCAATCGTGTGTTTTTTGTCCGTGTACTTTCTTCTCGTACGCTGACCGAGCCGGAACTAACTCCGAAACGATGTCGTCTAATCACAAGCGCACGGTATAGTGGCAAGCGGGTATCGAACACGGGAAAGCAGTGCTATACTACCTATCTACTCCTAGGTTGAGTTAGACTTGCGGGTTTATTGGTGGATGTGGAGTATGGAGGGTCGAAATGGTGTTAGATGCGAAGGTTGTGTCACTCAACGTCGCAAATAGGGGATTCCACACAAAGAAAGAAAGAAATAAAATATAAAAGATTAGGGCTTTAAGAATCGCCGCTAGGACCGTCGGACGTCGGTGCTCGGTTGAGACATCTACGTTGCATTGGTTTTATTGAGGGTTGTAGCATCTAGGAAGTGAATTCATGTGTCTAGGCATCATGAATCTAACATACCATATTCACCCCGCTTGCACGATAGATGCATATGATACTTGCATTAAGGATCTACAAAGTTCTCACCACTCTCGTGGTTCGAACGCTCTCAACTCGCACCACTCTCGTGGGTTAGAGCTTCGAGGTATTTTGGTGGCTCTTATTGACGTAATGGCGGTAGCCGTCAATTAGTGATATAGTTCGTCGGTGGATCCCATCACGGAAAGAGCCGGACGTGGTCACGTACCTCGGTTGGATCCACTAACTCCCTATTTAAATCCGTAGAATACTCCTTAAGCTAATCGATTCCACCGACCGTGGGCACGATCTCAGTACGAGTTCTCCTAGGGATTTTGCTAGATCAACCAAAATACAACCCCTTTTATACCCAACGCATCATAAAAATCTCATCTTTGCATCTAGGTCCTAAAATCCTAGGGCTAATCCATTTGCCCTAGAAAAGACTACTCAAACATAGCAATAGATAATAGAACGCACGAAAACTTCATTGCATGCATCAAAAAGGGATAAAAAATAAGAAACCACAAAGAAATAATAATGGAATTTAAAAAGACAAAAGTACTTATCTTGATACAACGGAGGAGCCTAGGGCATAGCCTAACTCCCAAAAGATCGTCCCTAAAGCTCTCTAAAAACTCTCTAAAAACTCTCCCCAAAAGTATACCAAAGTACCCTCTGACGGCTGCCAAATCCTCCCTAAAACCCTCGCAAAACAACCCCCCCCCG
This sequence comes from Scilla litardierei, assembly GCA_030789695.1. NCBI lineage: Eukaryota > Viridiplantae > Streptophyta > Magnoliopsida > Asparagales > Asparagaceae > Scilla > Scilla litardierei. The sequence continues at coordinate 667,477,773 of CM061142.1, read as the reverse complement.
AAGCCCTCTCCAAATCGTCTCCAAAATCCGGACGCAACTTAAAATCTGGGCCCACGGCGACTCGGTCGAGTAGATAGCTGCTCGGTCGAGTCGTCAGGAAATCTGGAATTATTGCCCAAACGTCGATCTGCATGCTCGGACCGAGTAGGGTCTGCTCGATCGAGTTGTCACTCTGCTTGGTCGAGTAGGTGGCTGCTTGGTCGAGTCGTCAGAAGTCTGGATTCATTGCCCAAAACTTCGCTCTGCCTTCTCGGGCCTAGTATAGAGCTGGTCGGTCGAGTATGCAGCTGCTCGGTCGAGTATGCAGCTGCTCGGTCGAGTAGGTTGCTGTTTAGTTGAATTTTCACCCGGCTCGGTCGAGTAGAGTCCTGCTCGGTTGAGTAGGTGTTGAAAACAGATTTCAGCACTGCAGCATCAGCTTGCAGAAATTTCACAGAGCTCATCCGACCTCCGATTGACACGTTCTTGGTGGCATTGGAACCGTCTTGAAGTCTACTATCTGGGACAAAATATTAAAAAATACTGAAACATGATAGAAGATTTGAAAAGAGTGCACGACTGTCCTATTTCCAGCACTTTGGATCGCTCGATTCCTTCGCCGCATCATAGCTCGATCGAGTGACCTGGAATCCATGAGTCATGGTATTATAGAACAATGATTTTTTCATTCTCCTCTTCTTCGTCCCTTCTCTCTTGCCCCTTCCTTTCTCCCCAGTAGCTTTGAGTCACCGAACGCGGCACCTCAGGAGCTCCGGTGTCGAAGAACACGCTCTCTCCTCCAATATACTCCTAATTGCTCGATATTCACTGAAATGCAATCAAACGCTCTTAAAGTACAATGGTTCCAATTATAAGCGTAAAAGTGTATGAAATATGTAATTGAGCAATCATTTTTGACGTGTAATCATATAGATAAAATGTGGAATATAATGACATATCAAAATCCCCCAAGCTTACCTCTTACTCGTCCTCGAGGAAGACTAGTAAGAAGTTAACACTGGAGAGGGATACAATGGAGATGCAAGACGGTGGCGTGTAAAGGAGACAAGGGGTTAAATCTTAAATTCAGAAAAATACAAGAACCCAAGGTATGCAAGATCTCGTGAACGCATGTCAATATGAAATTAGAACACATATACACAACAAATACTTAAGTCTCGCTCAAATCAAAAGAACATGGATTTCAATAAATGTAATGAACTCGATAAGTAATAAAATAAGAGTAGAGTTATATCATATCATAGTTTATCATGCAATATACTAAGTTCACGTAAATGAAACTAATGGCCACAACTCATTCTTTAAGCAGTATAATATGTCATGATCAAACGTTTTCAAGCATGCATGGTATTTTGTTATACTTCATGAAATGAATTTAACAAATTCAATCAAGGTAAGGCATCACCACACTACGACCATTTCAAGACTCCTAGAACCCATCAACTTTGCCATGTCTTTGTTCTATATAGAAATGGAGATAAGGATATGGGATTTTTGTATTTTTATATTGCTTTTGGCTATATGAATATTTCATATACATTTTTCTTTCTTTATATACACGAGATAACTCAATATATACAAAGAGCGGCCTATCATCCCAGACCAGACGGTCTTAGGGCATTGGGTTACGAGGAACCCCTAGGGCCTTCTATTCAGGATATTTGTTTGATTTTTTGTATTTTTGGGATTTTTGGGATTTTTGCAAACTCACTTAAACGCGATGGAATGTAAAACATGATCAAAGATCATTTATTGGCTATTTATAAAAGAAAAAGAAAAAGCATAGAATCTGGACATGTCTCGGTTTCAGGAATCCTAATTATCACTACTTTGGTTGTCGTGGGGTTATCTTATTTCTTTTGAATCACTAAACATCCATAAAGCAATATAATTATCAATCAAATCACGCAGGAGTCAAATGATTTTCAGATTTGATTCATTCATTTTTAGCTTACCTGTTTCGAGAATGTGGTTGTGAAACTATGGATTCTACTATGAAAAAGCATATTAACAAAGATACATTAATCAAGGAATCGAACTCTAATCTAACAGATATCAGAGTTCATAAAAAAAATAAATCCAAGATATTTCATAAAAAATGAAGCATATGAGACATAAATATAGAAGTGAACATGGTTCATATGGAAATTTTGAAGTGTGTTTCACGATGAGGCAAAGTGCGTGCACTATGCACTCCCCCAAGCTTAAACATCACATTGTCCTCAATGTGTGTATGATATAAATAGAGGACAATGATAAGATAGGGGTGCCACTCAACAAAATAGTTTCTCTCCCCCAAGCTTAAGCATCACATAAAAATTGGGGGAGAGAGGCGAAATAAGCGCCGAATATAAGGGTGGGCATGGATGATAAATAGTGGGTTGGATGCAAAAGATAATTGAGCCATCATATGGGCTGAATTTATTAAACTCAAAAAGCATATAAAATCCTATACGGTCCTCTCACTGCCCAGAGGATTCGTGTTTATTGAAAGCATAAAACACTACACTACTGGATTGATATCACCTATAGCAAAAGGCGGATCCAGTATCTTTGCCTATGCAGGCAACTGCTCTATCAGCACTTTCTGTGGCTCCGCCAAGTGCATGTGTCCACAGACTCCATCAGACTCCAGCAATGCGGCTCCCAGCATCTCCCCAAGGACTCCACCTTACCCTGCAAGAGATAAGCCGCATCAATCTGATGTGGATAATTTTTTCCTAAAATAAAAGTATTCCAAAGAAGGTCATCAAAAGAAATATTCAAGATAAAGATCGGTTGATGAAAATTCCCTGAAAATGAATCTCCGCTATCATGCACCATGATAGGCAACTCTCCGTCGTTTGGCTCAGGCTTTTTAGGCAACTCTGGCGTATGAGTGTGGCTCTCGTCAGGCCACTCCTCAGTATCGTCAGACATATCCCATCGCACCTCCTGATCATATTCAATAGCATCCATGTGTGCTAACTCCTCGTTCTCCTCCTCGTATACGTCCCATTGTACCTCTTGATCATATGTATATGTATCCTGCAAAAGGCACAAATAGTCATCAAAATCTGAATCATAAAAAACAACATACACGGGAGGGGAATCAAAAGCAAAGGGCGATGGAGTAAAAGATTCTCCCCGAATAGGAGCCATAAGCTCTGTGGGATAGTCCTCGGCGTCAATGGAAGGATGAGGTGGCTGCAGAAGCTCTAGGACTGTTGTCTCCTCACAGGTTGAAGCATCAAGGTCATCAGCCTGACGTACAAGAATCCTATCAAAGTACGCATAAAAATATGTGGTCCATATAATCTTAGCAATGTCAGCCATAACACCTGATCAACAAAGACAAGTATTTGGAGGAAAATGTCAGTGGCACAAGAAGATAGAAATAATGATAAAGAAGGTGGGGGGAAAAATTTCTCTCTCTGTTTTTTTTTAATTTTTTTTTGTTTTTTACGCAATCTAATCAACCTAATTATGGTAAATAGATAATATGGCGGAACGCCTCCCCGGCAATGACGCCATAAACTTGACCGAGCCGGAACTAACTCCGAAATGATGTCGTCTAACCGCAAGCGCACGGTATAGTGACAAGGGGTATCGAACATGGGAAAGTGGTGCTATACTACCTATCTACTCCTAGGTTGAGTTATACTTGCGGGTTTATTGGTGGATGTGGAGTATGGAGGGTCGTAATGGTGTTGGATGCGAAGGTTGTGTCACTCAACGTCGCAAATAGGGGATTCCATATAAAGAAATAAATAAATAAAATATAAAAGATTAGGGCTTTAGGACTCGCCGCTAGGACCGTCGGATGTCGGTGCTCGGTTGAGACTTCTACGTTGCATTGGTTTTATTGGGGGTTGTAGCATCTAGGAAGTGAAGTCACGTGTCTAGGCATCATGAATCTAACATACCGTATTTACCCCGTTCGCGCGATAGATGCATACGGTACGTGCATTAAGGATCTACAAAGTTCTCACCACTCTCGTGGTTCGAACGCTCTCAACTCGCACCACTCTCGTGGGTTAGAGCTTCGAGGTATTTTGGCGGCTCTTATTGACGTAATGGCGGTAGCCGTCAATTAGTGATATAGTTCGTCGGTGGATCCCATCAAGGCACGAGCCGGACGTGGTCACGTACCTCGGTTGGATACACTACGTCCCTATTTAAATCCATAGAATACTCCTTAAGCTAATCGATTCCACCGACCGTGGGCATGATCTCAGTACGAGTTCTCCTAGGGATTTTATTAGATCAACCAAAATACAACCCCTTTTATACCCAACGCATCATAAAAATCTCATCTTTGCATCTAGGTCCTAAAATCCTAGGGCTAATCCATTAGCCCTAGAAAAGACTACTCAAACATAGCAATAGATAATAGAACGCACGAAAACTTCATTGCATGCATCAAAAAGGGATAAGCATTAAGAAACCACAAAGAAATAATAATGGAATTCAAAAAGGAAAAAGTACTTATCTTGATACAAGGGAGGAGCCTAGGGCATAGCCTAACTCCCAAAAGATCATCCCCAAAGCTCTCTAAAAACTCTCTAAAAAACTCTCCCCAAAAGTACACAGAAGTCCCCCTCTGACGGCTGCCAAATCCTCCCTTAAACCCTCGCAAAACAACCCCCCGAAGCCCTCTCCAAATCGTCCCCAAAATCCGGACACAACTTAAAATCTAGGCCCACGACGACTCGGTCGAGTAGGTAGCTGCTCGGTTGAGTCGTCAGGAAATCTGGAATTATTGCCCAAACGTCGCTCTGCCTGCTCGAACCGAGTAGAGTCTGCTCGGTCGAGTTGTCACTCTGCTCGGTCGAGTAGGTGACTGCTTGGTCAAGTCATCAAAAGTCTGGATTCATTCTCCAAAACGTCGCTCTGCCTGCTAGAGCCGAGTTTGTAGCTGCTCGGTCGAGTAGGTGGCTGCTCGGTTGAGTCATCAGAAGTCTGGATTCATTCTCCAAAACGTCGCTCTGCCTGCTCGAGCCGAGTATGTAGCTGCTCGGTCGAGTATGCAGCTGCTCGGTCGAGTATGCAGCTGCTCGGTCAAGTAGGCTACCTACTCGGTCGGTAGAGTCCTGCTCGGTCGAGTAGGTGTCGAAAACAGATTTCAGCACTGCAGCATCAACTTACAGAAATTCTCCAAAGCTCATCTGACCTCCGATTTGCGCGTTCTTGGTGGAGTTGGAACCGTCTTGAAGTCTACTATCTGGGACAAAATATCAGAAAAATACTGAAACATCCTAGGTGATAGAAGATTTGAAAAGACTGCACAGCTGTCCTGTTTCCAGCACTTTGAGTCGCTCGATTCCTTCGCAGCATCATAGCTCGATCGACTTGGAATCCATGAGTCATGGTATTATAGAACCATGCTTTCTTCATTCTCCTTTTCTTCGTCCCTAATCTATTTCCCCTTCCTTGCTCCCCAGCCGCTTTGAGTCACCGAACGCTATGCCTCAGGAGCTTCAGTGTCGAAGAACGCGCTCTCTCCTCCAATATACTCCAAATCGCTCGATATTCCCTGAAATGCAATCAAACGCTCATAAAGTACAATGGTTCCAATTATGAGCGTAAAAGCGTTTGAAATATGTAATTGAGAAATCATTTTGACGTGTAATCGTATAGATAAAATGTGGAATACAATGACACATCATACGCGTATTTATTGTGACCTCCTCTTGTATCCCAAACGTGCGAAGTTATATATCGTTGTGACCCTCAGAGAGAGTACTTATTTGTGGAATTTTTTTATGAACGTCATTTCACGTGTCGTTCTCCCACAAATCAGCTTTGAATGAAGGGGTGTAGTAATTTTAGACTTCGACGTTTGACCTTTTTATTTTTATTTCCGTTTTCCGTTAACCTAGATCATGACCGATCATCGTAGTCTCGATCCTCTCGTCGACACGGTCGTCCCGATATTTTTCTTGTATTTATCGGACACCGTTAGACCGACCCTTCACCATAATCATCTTTGATCTATAATTAGACTACACTTATCCCTAATTAAATAATCTAATCAAATCCTATAGGATTCCTACGTATCACATGTTATATCTTCCTAGCTATTTGCACCCTAAATCTACCCTCCCCCTCTCTCACACACTCTCTCTAATCAAGCCTAAGTCTACTCCATTCCAACCATATTTAGCAAACCAACCCTCATTGTTTTAAACTCACACACCTTAGGGTTTTTCTAAATACATCAGCCGCCTTTCACCCGAGCCCTTAGCCGCCGGCCACCATGCCCATCTCGCCAGCCTCCACCCCCCTGTCAACCCTCCGGCCAAGCTCGTCGCCGGCCAACTTCCAGGTGACCCCCTGGCATCCAACAGCCCGAGACCCCTCCTCCACAAACCGCAACCCCCGTTCACCCTACACCCATGCACACCCCAGGCCGAACTCCACAAAACTGCAACTTTCCCCCCCTAAAAACTGCAGATTCTCTCCTCCCTTCATCCCCTTAACGTTCGGCCTCCACCCCCTAAAACTGTCAGCTGCAACCCTCCTCTACCAAACGGCCGGCCACCTAAACCCCATCTTGCCAGCATCCTATTGTTAGCAACCACGGCTGCCCTTCCCCTTGCCGACAGCCCCTAGTTGCCGTTGTCGGCCTCTCCTCAGGCTGAACGTCCTGCTGGCCTCCCCATGGCAGCCCCTTGCTGTTCATCTTCCTCCCACGGCCACCTTCGCCGCTGTCTGTTGCCTCTAGTTGTCGCCGTCTTTACCGCTAGCGCACACCGTACCTTGCTCACTGCCGGAATCTAACCCCTAACATAGCTACCTGACGTCAGTGAAGCTTTCGCGTCGTGTTAAGGTATATCCCGATCCGTAGGAACCCGCACCCGCCTGTTTAACAAGATAAAAAACGTATATTTCCTTTGCTTTGGTTAAATCACTAATTGAGATAAATAATATGGGACTGTATGTTGGATTGGTTTGAGCACATAAGAAGTTCTGGACCAGCTGAGACTTGCAGACGATTATTTCAGGCAAGTGAAAGTTGCACAGTTAAATATTAAGCCATGTTTTATGTTATTCTGAGTTTTTGTGTAAAAGAGACTAGGCGGTGAAATGATAGTTGCCTAGGTACCATGCTTGATCTAGCTTGACAACGAAGCTAGGTTTGATACCTTTGCCATGTCATTTAATGCATATCACATGTCACATTTAATTTTGATAAACTGTACGCATTTAATAACTGCTTTCTATACTATCAATGTTGCATATCGCATGTTATTTCATGCATTTGAATGTCTTGTCATGAATGTGTAGCACACGCTACAAATGAAATGTAAGCTGTGGCGAGTAGGATTCTGACTCATATATCATGAATGAGGATAGGTGCACCCCCTATGCCATAAACACTTCCTGGCTCGTGATCCAGAAGCATGAAATGTAAGCTACGACAAGTAGGATTCTTACTCCTATATCATGAATGAGGCTAGGTCAACCATATGCCATAAACACTTCCTGGCTCGTGATCCAGAAGATGAGCGACAGTTCATACACACGTGGAGGGGTAGGGTTAAGCGGTCACTCAGCCTAGAAGTGTGCCCGTACAGCAACTTTAGCTGAAAGACGTAAACCCTGTGCACATCGTGAATGCATGCTTTTCATGAAATCGTGACTATTGTTTAGTATATTTTTGCTACGTCGTGACATGCAATGTTAAATATCATGTTCATTTTAATTGATGCATTCATTGATTATTATGCCATGTCATCATGTCTTAAACTGCTCATTGCATTCATAGCTTTATGTTTCCTTGCACAAAAGTCTCTTTTTACCTTTGGAGATTTTTGCTGACATGCGTCCTTTTCTCTTTGGGAGTCGCATGTTATGTTTTGAGTCTGAGGTTGTGGCTGAGGACGACTAGTTTGCTGACGTCGAGCTTGAGGCTTCACTGACGTTTAGCTTGAGGATACCAGAGACCTATTCTAGTCTCAGCTGTTTGTTTCCTTAGTTGATGTTGTTAGGTTGTTCGGTGCATAGCACCTTGTCTATGTTTTAGTTTCGGCCATGCTTGGGGCCTTTCTTTTTAAACTCTCTTGTACCTACTTTTTATGACTATATCTCTGATGGTTTTTTAATAAAGATGTAGATGTTGTTTTTGAATATTGGTTATTTATTGCATGCTTTCAAAATTGTTGTTGTTGTTTCATTGCAATGCAAGAATCTGCGAATGTATGAACACACAGACGCTTATGAGACTGTAGCTTCACAGCTTCAGTCTAAGCAGACCTCTTCGCATCTTGCCTTCCATACTTGGAAAGCGGCGCGTGACAATGCTCTCTGTTCATTTGTATTTGATGCAAATGAATTTTTATAATAGATGTAGGAATTATACATATGATGTAAAAGGAATTAGGTGTGTCGTAAAATGTTTACGTGCATATTTATGTAATAAACGTATGGAAATGGTTACCTAGATAACAGGATCGTCTCAGTCTAAACACCGGTTCAAACTGCGTCAAAAAAGACACCAAACGCACAAAATAGAGCCAAAAAGTGAAAAAAATAGTCAAATTTGGCATTGCGGGTTGGGCATCTGCTGCCTGGAGCCACAGTAGGGGTTTTAACCCAGTTTTGTGCGACGGCTGCAGTTTTTGCGAAAAACTAGTTTTGGGCTATGTTTGGACACTCGTTTGAGGGGTCAAACGAACTCGGAATGACGTGTCGTTTCTTCCTACGCGTTCACCGTTTAACCCTCTTCAATTTGATAATTTATATCACTTACGAAGCTCAACGGTGAGGGAGAAAAAATTCGATAAAGTTTGGCCTTTGAGAAAGGCAAACTTTAATTATTTTTTCTCCAAAACTTTTAGTCTCACATCGGATATGGAGTGAAGGGGAGGGGTCAGCCACCTATATAAATAGGGGTCCCTCCTTGAAACTCGTCCCAAACTCCAGATCTGAGTAGCTCCATTAAACATGAGCAAGCCCGGATCTGAGATTAATTAAATATTCTCCTTCTCCTTAAATTTCTTCCTTGCTCCTGTTCGGGCTCTAGCAAAGCTACAAAGGAGCTCGGACCAGATCCAACGTCTTGACGAAGGATCCACTCAAGGTGAAATCTTCTTCGACGTGTGGTTGGCTCGGCGACAAGGGTGTTGCTCGCCTTAGGAAGCGGTCTGGGAAGCGGTTCGGCTCAGGACGCGGTTCGGCTTGGGAGAAGCGGCGCAGGGCCAAAGAAATGTTGCTGAAAACGACGCTTCATATTCTGCAGAAATAAAGTGAAAGATACGTAGTTTAAATATTCATGAATTTATAAATTACAATTGTTAGATAGATCTATCCTTAGGGTTTGGTCGGACCCAACCTCGGGATAATAGAGATCTTGGCTAGGGTTGTTAATCTTTAGGACTTTGATTTTAAATTGTTTTAAGTCTGTTCGCTGCTAATTTGCTTTCATTGTCCGACTGACTTAAACCGGACATCAAATTTATAGTCCTAAGGACCCATAAAACCCTACAGTGGGATCAGAGCTATGGTCTACATGAATTTAATTTATTGCAACTTGAATTTTAAATGCCTAATACTTGATTAGGATAGCCCCATAATAATCCTTATAGTTGATAAGGACATTAATAAAAGTTATTAACCAATTCTAATAATTTCGAATTTTAGGATTCAACTAGTTGATATGATTAACTAGTTTTAATGAAGCCAATTCTAATCGATTGGACATATATGAATAATAAGTTTCCTTTAATGGACCATGATCCGCTCTAGTGTTTTTGACTACTGTTGTGGATCACCCTAGCTCGATCGGGGATAGTGATCCTGGCCTAGCCAAATCCCTGGCCGTGTTCTACTGGATCGCAAGGATGAGATTTATGATTATATGACATCGTCGATTATATCTAGTCAATTACGTTAAAAATCTTCTTCAAGGTTATCCGTAGACATCCTTGTTTTTGGATTAGAGGACTAAAAGACGCCTGTCATAATTGTTGAGTCTCCTTAAGCTGTGACATTGTCTCTTTTAGAAACCGACTCCATCATACATGAGATGTAGTCTGGTATTAACCCAAACCATTGCATCGGGTCTCCTCGAGTATCGGTGTAAGTTAATATTAGACATGAAAACAAGGGTTCGAATAGACTGGTCATTATGGTTTGTTGAGTCTCCTCAAGATCATAAGTGACTAGGGGTAAAAACCAATAGGGAGTCACATGTGATATCATTGATAATGAGATTATCTACAAACTGCAGAGTCGATCAAATTGTTGAGTCTCCTCAAGGTTGTGAGGCTCAGGGTTGTTGGGTCCATATCCCATTAAATAACTATATTCGTTCATCTATAAGGGTAAAGATGATCGCAAAAATAGTGAGAGGATATAGTTGAATAAAAATCATTTTAATATGCTAAACTAAGGTAATTATATGTTTTACCACAGTGGAATCCAAAATCATAATATCCTTAAAATAAATAAGTCAACTGGACAAAATGATTAGTTAAGGAATATTTGATAAACCAAACTATATTCTCACTGATATTAAAGTGTCCTTCCTAGTACTGAGTTAAGGACAATGATTTCTTTAAGCTCTAAAGTCTAACACAATAAAAGCGTGTTACTTAACACTCGCCTCTATGAACAGTGGCAGCTTAAACATATGGATGTTCAAAGCAGTTTCTCCATATGACTTGTTGAGTCTCCTCAAGGTTGTATGGAAACAGTTTCAATCCACAAGGCTTGAAACTTCGATCAAACTGTTTAACTCGAAGATGAGTGTAAGAGCGGTACAAGACAATGTATCCAAATTAGATCTTGAGACAAGCAACTTGTTGAATCTCCTCAAGGTTGTAATGTTCAAGTGTTTGGATGCATGTAATGCATGCACAGCTAATATTTGTGTTATGACATAAAATGTCTAAATATGATTTAGAAAGGAAAAGGCACTAAGGAAAATTCATTGAGAAAGAATATTTGGTTTATCATAAGACAAGGCATAGTAAGAGAACATGAAAATAAGACACGTTTGATGTCTAAAATTTCAGAATAATTGTTATACAAAGATAGTCTCACATATTGCCTTATGAATAAATGTTGTCTTTAGGTCATGTCACTCCCCGCTTCCCAAAAAACGTGGAGGCGAAGCGTGAGAAGGTCCGCTCAGACTTGAAGCTACAAAGCCGCAAGTCCAATAAGCGTCAATTATCACAAAGTAGCGGGTCCCTGTAATGTGACTCGGAACAACAATAACAATAATAGAAAAAGAGGCAAATAATAAAATTATTCATCTCAGAGTCCAGATATAAATTCAACAACCAGAAATGCCACCAGGCAAACAAAAGAGTCCAAAGAAAAGGCCCAGCATGGCCAGCAAAGAAACTAACACCAACGGTGCTACTCACCGACAACAACACAACTAACAAGGAAGGAACGAAGGAACACTATGACTGGTCAACGGTGTCCTCGTACTCCACGTCAGCAACGGGATCGGGCTCGAACTCCACGAACTCGTCAACCTCAACAGCAACCTCTGGCTCAGCAACTAACATGCGTCACCCAAAGAGAAGGGGCACATGTCAGCAAGTCTACAAGACTTGTGCAAGGAAACTAAAGGAAGGTAAAGGCAAGCTAGCATCCTAAAGTATGTTATGACATGTTATATTATGCAATGAGAACAACAACAGTTTTTGTTATGGCATGATTATAGCATGGCAAGTAACATGGCATGGCAAGTAAACAATTTCATGACAAGTACAAGAATTGTAAGCACGTCGTGCACAGAGATTCCGCCCTTTGGCTATAGTGGCTGTACGGGCCAACTCCTACGCTCAAGTGACCGTTTATCCCTACCCCTCCACGTGTGTCGAGCCAGATCATTACCCCCGAACACGTAATGCTCGCTTCTGGATCACGAGCCAGGAAGTGTTTTTAACATGTATGGCGTAGGGTTATGCCCGCATAACGGGTGCCTAGCCGGTAACCTGGAAACACGGATTTGTACAAGGATTTGTAGCGTGTGCTACGATGCAACATGCAGCATGATGTGTAAAATGGATGCACATAACAATAAATTGAAATGAAATTGCGTACCGTTAAAGAAAATTAAACATGACAGGCAATTGTATGACATGTCATGACAAGTGAAATTCTAGCTTCGTTGTCAAGCTAGAATTCGAATTTGCGCCTAGACCGCTATCATTTCACGGTCTAGTCTCTTTCACGCTAAACAAGGTATTGGCCTAAAAACATGGCCTAAAGCAAGGTTGGCAAGTTTCACTTGCCTTGTACCGAAGTTGTTGTTCGACGAGAGTCATGAGATCGGTATCCTACGGTAATTGGGTTCGCTGTTATGGCAAAATAGAAAATTAGATTGAGATTTTCTAATCCGGTTTGTATTGGAATCCTACGTCGTCTAATAATCCATTTTTAATTAGGGTTTCTAATTTACAGTGTGGGTTACAGAGAATTAAAGTTAGATCACTAACCGTTTACGAAGCGCAGATCGAGACGCCTACGGATCTGCGGTAGAAGAAGATCTCGCCGGATTCCGGATTGCCGTCGCCAAATCGGATCTAGCACGGCAACGGAAACGCGATACGGAAGAACTACGGTTGAAAAGAGTTCCTCGCGGCCGAATAGCTACAGATCTGGAGATTAGAGCAAATCTGGAGCAAAAGTGGGTTTTAGGGTTTTTGGCAATCGGCCGGCGGCCTACGGGGTGGTGTCGGCGCAAAAGAGGGTGATGGGAAGCTCGGGAGGATGAAAGAAGGTAAGAGGATGATTGGGGGATGATTGGGGAAGAAGATGAGCTAAGAAAAGTGAAGAAAGAATGGGAATGGTCGAGGGTTTAAATAAAGAAAAAGTGCGGCGGCTACAACTTAACCTAGGTTTACTGGGCAATTTAGTCGGTCAGAGAAGGGTGGTCGACCGACTAGTTTGGGATCTAGTCGGTCGGTCGTCCAACTGACACCGACTAAAATCAAACAGTGAACAGTGTCTGTACAGGGAAGGCATGATTAGTCGGTCTGTGAAGACCCGTCGACCGACTAGTTTGGGATCTAGTCGGTCGGTGAACGTTCATGAACCGACTAAAGGTCGAATAAGATAGATAATGAGTACTGACAGTTAGTCGGTCTGAGTACAACACCTGACCGACTAGTTTGGCAACTAGTCGGTCGAAGAACGTGCTTAGACCGACTAAACGTAAACAGTAACTCAGCCAAAATTTACTGACAAAAACTGGCCGGTCTGAGAAGTGTTACCGACCGACTAGATTGCAATCTAGTCGGTTGGCTCTCCTTCATGAACCGACTAAGATGCACGAAAAGTGCCGAATCGAAGCGCGAAGCTTCGGGAAGATTCCTATGACTTCTAGGATCACCCTAGCTCTAAGATTAAGACGCTATGAAGTTAATCGTAAGGATTTCTAACGGGAAAAACACACAAAGAGGGAAACATCCAATATTATTCATATAAAATAGTCATTACAAAAACTGGTCGTTACATCCTCCCCACCTTAAGAAAAATTCAGCCCTCGAAATTTCCTAACACTCACGTGTCAGGGAACAAAAGTGGGTAGCGTTCTCGCATCTCGTCTTCTCTCTCCCAAGTAGACTCTCCTGGTGAGCCGTGTCGCCACATCACCCTAACAAGATCGACGGTCTTGTTCCGAAGTGACTTCTGACGCCTGTCCAAAATCTGCACTGGCTACTGATCATACGTCAGATCAGGGTGAACGGTGATCTCTAAGAAATCTACAGCGTAAGACGGATCGCTGATGTACCGACGAAGCTGCGACACATGGAAGACATCGTGAACTCCCTCCTAAGATGGCAGCAAGGCTAAGCGGTAGGCTACCTCGCCAACTCTCTCCAGAATGTCAAACGGTCCAATGTATCTCGGGCTCAGCTTCCCTCGTTTCCCAAAGTGAATCACTCCACGATTCGGGGAAATCTTCAGGAACACATGATCACCTGGCTGAAACTCCAACGGACGCCGTTTAGCATCAGCCCAATGCTTAAAACGGTCTTGAGCAATCCTCAGCCTCTCCCGTATGTTCCTGACAACATCCACAGCCTCCACGATCATCTCCGGTCCTAACAGCTCCCGATCTCCAATGTCATCCCAGCTTAGTGGCGATCGACATTTCTTCCCATATAGCGCGGCAAAAGGAGCCATGCCAATACTCGCCTGGTAGCTGTTATTGTAGGCAAACTCAACGAGTTGGAGATGATCCTCCCAAGAACCCTTGAAATCCAACATACACGCCCTCAGCATGTCCTCCAAGATCTGGATCGTCCTCTCGGACTGGCCATCCGTCTGCAGATGGTACGCCGTACTGAAACTCAGACTCGTACCTAAACTCTTCTGCAGACTCTGCCAGAACTGAGATGTGAACCTCATGTCTCTGTCCGACACGATACTCACAGGGACTCCGTGAAGTCGTACGATCTCCTGCACGATTCACGTTACATCACTATCTAACTAGGAAAAAGGAAATTAAAACGGAGAGTAAAAGATTTACCTCCATATATCTCCTCGCTAGCGCCTCGGTGGACTGTCCTACTCGGAAAGGAATAAAGTGCACAGATTTGGTCAATTGGTCTACGATCACCCAAATCGTGTCATTCTACTTCGGACTCCGAGGTAGTCCAGTCACGAAGTCCATAGTGATGTGTTGCCACTTCCACTCCGGAATTGGAAGCGGTTGTAGCAACCCTGCCGTACGCTGATGCTCCGCCTTTACCTGCTGGCAAACCAGGCACTTGGCTACACTCCGAGCCACACTCCTCTTCATACCATGCCACCAAAAGTTTAGGCGAAGGTCCTTGTACATCTTGGTCCCACCAGGATGCACAGAATACGGCGAACTGTGTGCCTCAACCAACAGCTCCTCTCTGATGTCTCGAGCTGGCACACACAACCTGGCTCCAAATCTCAACGAGCCATCCTCATGAATCAAGAAGTCAGTCCGCAGACCGGCTTCCACCAACTCCCGAATCCTCACCAACTTTGGGTCTCCAGCATGTCCAGCCTTGATCCTATCCACGATCGTCGACTGTATCTGCATACACATTAACGAAGTGACCTCTCCAGGCAGAACAATCTCAATACCGGACTCGCAAAAATCCTGCTACAATCTCCACTGCGAAGTCAACAACATCACCGCCGGAAGCCTACTCAACGCATCCGGTACCACATTCACCTTGCCAGGGTGATACTGCAAATCGATCTCGTAGTCAGCCATGAGCTTCAACCACCGACCCTGTCGCATGTTGAGCTCCTTCTGAGTAAAAATGTACTTCAGGCTTTTGTGATCGGTGAAGATCTTCACCTTCTCACTCAGCAGGAAGTGCCTCCAAATCTTAAGCGCAAACACAACAGCGGCCAACTCCAAATCGTGCGTCGGGTAATTCTTCTCATGAGCCTTAAGCTGACGAGAAGCATACGCAACCACATGCCCAAGCTGATGCAATACACAACCAAGACCCTTGCCAGAAGCATCGCAAAAGATCTCGAATCCTCCACTCCGATCAGGCACAACAAGAACAAGGGCAGACGTCAGCTTCTCCTTCAGAACACCAAAAGCCTTCTCACAGTCATCAGACCAACCAAAAGATACATCCTTTCGCGTTAGTCTGGTCATCGGCTCAGCAATACGGGAGAAGTCCTTAATGAACCGCCGATAATAACCAGCCAATCCTAGGAAACTCCGGATCTCAGACGCTGACCGCAGAACAGGCCACTCCCTGATAGCCTTAATCTTCTCGGGGTCCACCAAAATACCATCTCCAGTCACCACATGCCCAAGAAAAGCAACTCTGTCCAGCCAAAATTCGCACTTGGAATACTTAGCATACAACCGATGCTTCCTCAAGATTTCCAATACCGTCCTCAAGTGCGACGCATGCTCCTCCTCTGACTTTGAGTAGATCAGGATGTCGTCAATGAAGATAACGACAAACTTATCTAAAAAGTCATAGAAGATCAGGTTCATCAGATTCATAAAAACCGCGGGTGCGTTGGTTACACCGAAAGGCATAACTACGAACTCGTAGTGTCCATATTTCGTCCTGAATGCTGTCTTCGGAACATCTTCCTTCCTCACCTTCAGCTGGTGATAACCACTCCTCAGATCCAGCTTAGAGAATACCCTCGATCCTCCCAGCTGATCAAAAATATCATCAATACGAGGCAACGGATATCGATTCTTGACGGTCACCGCATTCAACTCCCGGTAGTCCACACACATGCGACGCGAACCGTCCTTCTTCTTCACCAGCAAGACCGGTGCTCCACACGGAGACACGCTGGGATTAATGTAACCCTTCTGCAAGAGCTCATCAAGCTGCTTCCGTAATTCCTCCAATTCTGCTGGTGCCATGCAATACGGAGCTTTCGAAATGGGCTGCGCTCCTAGAATGAGATCGATCGAAAACTCAAGAGCTCGATCGGGCGGCAATCCCGACATCTCCTCGGGGAAGACGTCGTCGAAGTCATGCACTGCCGCAGGCCGACACTGCTCCATCTGCAAAGCAACGATCTCCACCGGCTTGGCCCGAAACATGACCGGACCAAGCGAACTGCTGCCACGGCTGAACTCGAACACCGGATGTCCAGGGATCTCGAACACCACCTTCTTCCTCCGACAATCGATTGTGGCGTAGAAGCTCCCAAGCCAGTCCATCCCAAGAACAACATCATAATTGATGATGTCGTGGACAATGAAATCAGCGTAGAGCTCATGTCCACAGACCACCAAAGGGCAAGAGTTGCAACCACGATGCACCGTGACCACGCCATTCCCCGTAACGATATTCCAACTCTTGGGAAGAAGGGAAGTCGATAAGGAATGCTTCTCCACGAAGATCCGGGCAATAATGCACATCGATGCACCTGAGTCGAATAGGACTCGTGCAGGAAATGTGCAGACCAAAATCACACCTAACAGACAGTCTAACAATCAAGTTCTATTCTAGCATACACAACAAACAACCAAACAATTTCCAACAAACAAGATAAACTAAGGAAAGGACAACTAGGTTGAGAGTTACCTGCAATAACCTCATCCACCGCCTCGGTCTCAACAACAGTCATCAAAAACGCCTGACGCCTCGGCTGAACAGCCTGCTGAAAAGCCTGCCTCTGCGAAACGAGAGGCGCTCCATGTCCAGCAGGTATAGGTGCCTTCTATTGCAACAGCTGACCTGCAACAGGTCCCTTCCACGGCTGCTTGGACTTCGGGCAGTCCCTCATGGTATGCGCAGGATCACCACAAACCAAGCACTGACCCAACATCTTTCGGCACTGATCCTTGACATGCCCAGTCTTGCCACAGAAATGACAAGTCTTCAGAGTAGGAGGTCCTCCGGGCCTCTTGAACTGCACCGGTTGATTGGGCCCGAACCCTGGTCTCATCACTGCCCGGGCCTGCTCCACAGGCCTCTTCCCAGCTCCAGAAGCACATCCTCTCTTCTGGTTCACGATCCGCTCCTGCCTCTTCACCGTAATCAAAACCTTCTGATAGGACTCCGCATCAGAAGAAGTCACAAAGCTCTGAAGATCCAAAGAAAGCCCCTGCAGAAACCTCTGGGCTCTCTCATCAGCATCCTGCACCATCTTCGGTGCGAAACGGCTCAGCCTGGTGAACTCCTGGTGGTACTGGTCCACCGTCAAGCTCCCCTGCTTCAGATCAATGAAGCGCTGCGCCATCTCCCTCCTGGCAGCCTTCAGAAAATACTCCTCGTCAAATCTAGACTTGAAGGTAGCCCAAGATATCGGCTCCTCCAGCAACTCCTCCTCGGCATCCCACCAGTTCCGAGCATTATCCTTAAGCTATCTCTTCGCCAAGTCAACCCATCCAGTAGGGTCAACCTTCGACATCTTTAGGTTGTCCTCCATGTTCCTAGTCCATTCATCCGCAGCCAGAGGTCCTTCGGTCCCATCGAAGTAAGCGGGACCCAGCTCCCGAAACTGCTTCGCTCCAGGCTCGAAGCGAGGGACATTCTGAACAGGCTGCGCTGCTCGAGCAGGTGGAACATTCCGGGCATTCTGCAGCATCCCCTGCTGCACCTGCATCATCTGATGCATCATCCGCATGATCTCCCCATTGGTGGGCTCCCGATCCGGCTCCTCGACATGACCACCACCACCACCACGGGTATTCCGTCTTCCAGCCATCTAGTGACACAGAAAACGAAACAAATTAGACTCTCAGCCTTATGACTTGGTGTTGAAATTATTTATCGGACATTCTATCATTTCTTATCATTGTTCCAATTAGGTCACAGTTACAGAGGAGGACCGGCATGGGCCACCAAAGAAACCTGTCACGCCCCGATTCCCAAAAAACGTGGAGGCGAAGCGTGAGAAGGTCCGCTCAGACTTGAAGCTACAAAGCCGCAAGTCCGATAAGCGTCAATTATCACAAAGTAGCAGGTCCCTGTAATGTGACTCAGAACAACAATAACAATAATAGAAAAAGAGGCAAATAATAAAATTATTCATCTCAGAGTCCAGATATAAATTCAACAACCAGAAATGCCACCAGGCAAACAAAAGAGTCCAAAGAAAAGGCCCAGCATGGCCATCAAAGAAACTAACACCAACAGTGCTACTCACCGACAACAACACAACTAACAAGGAAGGAACGAAGGAACACTAGGACTGGTCAACGGTGTCCTCGTACTCCACATCAGCAACGGGATCGGGCTCGAACTCCACGAACTCGTCACCCTCAACAGCAACCTCTGGCTCAGCAACTAACATGCGTCACCCAAAGAGAAGGGGCACATGTCAGCAAGTCTACAAGACTTGTGCAAGGAAACTAAAGGAAGGTAAAAGCAAGCTAGCATCCTAAAGTATGTTATGACATGGTATATTATGCAATGAGAACAACAGCAGTTTATGTTATGGCATGATTATAGCATGGCAAGTAACATGGCATGGCAAGTAAACAATTTCATTACAAGTACAAGAATTGTAAGCACGTCGTGCACAGAGATTCCGCCCTTTGGCTAGAGTGGTTGTACGGGCCAACTCCTACGCTCAAGTGACCGTTTATCCCTACCCCTCCACGTGTGTCGAGCTAGGGCACTACCCCCGAACACGTAATGCTCGCATAACGGTTATGCCCGCATAACGGGTAGGGTTATGCCCGCATAACGGGTGCCTATCCGGTAACACGGAAACACAGATTTGTACAAGAATTTGTAGCGTGTGCTACGATGCAACATGCAGCATGATGTGTAAAATGGATGCACATAACAATTAATTGAAATGAAATTGCATACCGTTAAAGAAAATTAAACATGACAGGCAATTGTATGACATGGCATGACGAGGGAAATTCTAGCTTCGTTGTCAAGCTAGAATTCGAATTTGCGCCTAGACCGCTATCATTTCACGGTCTAGTCTCTTTCACGCTAAACAATGTATTGGCCTAAAAACATGTCCTAAAGCAAGGTTGGCAAGTTTCACTTGCCGGGTACCGAAGTTGTTGTTCGACGAGAGTCACGAGATCGGTATCCTACGGTAATTGGGTTCGCTGTTATGGCAAAATAGAAAATTAGATTGAGAGTTTCTAATCCGGTTTGTATTGGAATCCTACGTCGTCTAATAATCCATTTTTAATTAGGGTTTCTAGTTTACAGTGTGGGTTACAGAGAATTAAAGTTAGATCACTAACCATTTACGAAGCGAAGATCGAGACGCCTACGGATCTGTGGTAGAAGAAGATCTCGCCGGATTCCGGATTGCCGTCGCCAAATCAGATCTAGCACGGCAACGGAAAAGCGATACGGAAGAACTACGGTTGAAAAGAGTTCCTCGCGGCCGAATAGCTACAGATCTGGAGAATAGAGCAAATCTGGAGCAAAAGTGGGTTTTAGGGTTTTGGCGATCGGCCGGCGGCCTACGGGGTGGTGCCGGCGCAAAAGAGGGTGAGGGGAAGCTCGGGAGGATGAAAGAAGGTAAGAGGATGATTGGGGGATGATTGGGGAAGAAGATGAGCTAAGAAAAGTGAAGAAAGAATGGGAATGGTCGAGGGTTTAAATAAAGAAAAAGTGCGGCGGCTACAACTTAACCTAGGTTTACTGGGCAATTTAGTCGGTCAGAGAAGGGTGGTCGACCGACTAGTTTGGGATCTAGTCGGTCGGTCGTCCAACTGACACCGACTAAAATCAAACAGTGAACAGTGTCTGTACAGGGAAGGCATGATTAGTCGGTCTGTGAAGACCCGTCGACCGACTAGTTTGGGATCTAGTCGGTCGGTGAACGTTCATGAACCGACTAAAGGTCGAATAAGATAGATAATGAGTACTGACAGTTAGTCGGTCTGAGTACAATACCTGACCGATTAGTTTGGCAACTAGTCGGTCGAAGAACGTGCTTAGACCGACTAAACGTAAACAGTAACTCATCCAAAATTTACTGACAAAAACTAGCCGGTCTGAGAAGTGTTGCCGACCGACTAGATTGCAATCTAGTCGGTTGGCTCTCCTTCATGAACCGACTAAGATGCACGAAAAGTGCCGAATCGAAGCGCGAAGCTTCGGGAAGATTCCTATGACTTCTAGAATCACCCTAGCTCTAAGATTAAGACGCTATGAAGTTAATCGTAAGGATTTCTAACGGGAAAAACACACAAAGAGGGAAACATCCAATATTATTCATATAAAATAGTCATTACAAAAACCGGTCGTTACAGGTCATATGGAACTTATATCACACTTGGCGAATGTCGTCACATTACTTTAGAAGAAATGTTTTGATGTGATTATAATGTATAACAATGTCGTACTAAGAGTTAATACATGAATATGCAAGTTAATAGCAAATCTTATATGGCAAAATAGACTAGGTCATACAGAAGAGACTAAGCTTCACAGGTCACATAAAGAGTGGTCTGACCTCACGTATTATGAGTCGAAAGGCACTTGTGAATCTTGTCACGAAGGTATGATGGACAAAATTCTATCTGTAAGACAGTGGGAGAATGAGTTGGTGAACTCGTAGTCTCGTACATACATATGTACCCGGACCCAAGTCTAAATAAGCCGAGATAAGGTATTCTTATTTTATTACGACATGTGTTCTTGATGAAACACAAGTCAGATAAAATAGCGAACACAATGAAAGAAGTATTTGAACTGATTCGATCGGATCGAAGAGTCGAATACTTAGCTATGTAGTTCTTGCGTAACTAAAAGAAAATGATATTTTCTCTCAGGTCAAGTCTTTTAACACATCAGTGTATTAGAAAACAAGAATCGTACTCTGTTAGACTTAGTGCGATACATGGCTAGTGACTCTGAGTTACAATCCTCATTCTGGGTGAAAACCCAGATAATAATGCACAGGTATTTGATAAGGTTATGTTAGAACCTTATAAATATAATATTCCTCATATTAATCGTTATGAAGTCATAGGGTTACTCGAACCTCGTAAGACGAAGGAGTCTAGTAAAACATCATAGTTGATGATGACCTAGTCAGCTTCCAAGAATCCATTCAGAGTAGGGACTCTGATAAATGGCTTGATGCAATCTGAAAAAGGTCCATGCACATAAATGAAGTATGGACTTTAGTTTGCGTGCCTAAGGAAATTGTTTCTTTTGGCTGCAAGTGAATCTTCGAGTCTAAAAGATTGGAGCAGAAGGAAAATAGTGAAGTACAACTTATGTTGGTTGAGAACGATTATCATCCTGACTCTTATAAATGGATTATGATGAAACTTTCTCGCCAGCAGATGTGTACAGATCTGTTCGGATCAAACTTGATGTAAATACTCATGCTGACCATGAATACTGGAATATGTTTGTTTTCTAAATATGATTTAGAAGAACAAACTTATAGAGTGTTCAAGGTCAGTGGGAGCGAATATAAAACATGCGAGGTATCAAGGAGGCGGAACGTATATGTTGACAAAGTGATCAAAGAGTTTGACACTTTATAGAAATGATTATGAACCGTCTAAATGACCAGTAACTTATTTGGATTATTCTCGTAAGGTATGATGAGCTAGATGAGATCCAGGCAAGACATTAATTATGGGTTCCAAGAAACTAAGTGAATTATTTGGATGAGATTCAAATGTGCGGTTTAAAATGAACATAGAAACCCCTTTAGTCTATATAGTAGACGGTTTAGCAGATCCACTAACGAAGGCTCTACCACATTACGTCTGGAAAGACTTATGTGTGAATGTGGTATGAGATGCCAGGATAAATGGGCCTAAGTGCATGTGGTAGATGTAGCGAGATGGGTTTGCTCTCGAGGCAAAATTATCTCGATGTATGTGTACAAGCGTCTTGTCCAAAATAACAGTAAGCTGTTTGGTAAGAATTTACCTAAGTTTAATAATAATGTAGTCTTCATTAGAACTTAGGTATAGTCCTGAGACTTAATGCGATGTCAAATATATATCAAGATCGATCATTGATAAATATATGACCGATTGTAGCATAGGTCTTGAAACATTCGTGGTCGTAGATGTTTCGAGAAATGGACATCGACACATCGGATAGACCATTGTGTCTTAGTATTCACCATACAGTGGTGGCGATGATCTCATGGTCGTTCGACTTGGAAAAGTCGGAGACGAGATACAGGTGCTCATTGGAGAATGAGTTCACTGAACGACCCAACAAGAGTTATCATATGGTTCATATTGATCTATCTGTCAATGATAACTCTTAGTGATGATAGGCAAGTTGGTCATTTGACTTGAGGTCATCGTACAGACATGTACGTGAATGTTGTCACTTAGATCACTGATCTAGCCTCGGGACAAGCACCGTTGAAAGGTCTTTGGTTGGGTGACACTTGAAGCGTGCGAGGAGAGTAATTACTAAGATAGGATTCGTCTCCCCGGTCAATGGGAGTTAGTGTCGCAGTGTTAGTTCGATCTTTAGTGGAAACTCTGGCCAGAGTATGTTGGAAGAAGTCCAACATTATTTGACTAAAGATCAATGGAGACTAACCAAGTTCAAGCTAGTAGGGTTAACAGTTGACCATATCCTAGGCCTGACTAGACGACATAGTTTTGACGAAAAGACTATAACTGCGGTATTCATCATGGACACAGTCAGGGTGGTCCCGAAAATACTCATGTCAATGATTTATTCACATAAGTATGATACCAAAACAGGGACGGTACCTACTACTCGTGGTCTCTACCGTCTGGGGTTTCGAGCCCCACCTATAGTAGGGTCAGGCTGTAAGGTCTCACACAGAGTGAGACTTTCGTCAAGTAATAAGTAGAAATTAGGGAGAATATGCATTTGATGCAAGGGATAGAAAACTGCAAAGAGTTTGCAGTTAGCTTCTGCATTCGGAATAAATGATACTGAGTGCAAGTGGGAGATGTTGGGGGATGTATGTCCTCAGTTCATTTGTATTTGATGCAAATGATTTTTTTATAATAGATGTGGGAATTTTGCATATGATACAAAGGGAATTAAGTGTGTCGTAAAATGTTCACGTGCATATTTAATGTTATAAACGCGTGGAAATGGTTAGCTAGATGACCAGATCGTCCCAGTCTAAACGCAGGTTCAAACCGCGTCAAAAACGGACACCAAACGCACAAAATAGAGCCAAAACAATGAAAAAGCCAAATTTGGCATTGCAGGTCAGGCGCCTGCTAGACCTGCCTGGAGGCCACAGTATGGGTTTTAACACAATTTTGTGCGATATTTGCTGTTTGTGCGAAAAACTAGTTTTGGGCTACGTTTGGACACTCGTTTGAGGGGTCAAATGAACTCGGAATGACATGTTGTTTCTTCATACGCATTCACTGTTTAACCCTCTTCGATTTAATTGGTTGCATCACTTGCGAAGTTCAACGGTGAGAGCGGAAAAATTCGCTAAAGTTTGGCCTTTGTGAAAGGCAAACTTTAATTAATTTTTTCTCCAAAACTTTTAGTACCACATCGGATATGTAGTGAAGGGGAGGGGTCAGCCGCCTATATAAATAGGGGTCTCCCCCCCCCCCCTCCTTGAAACTTTTTCCAAACTCCAGATTTGAGTAGCTCCATTAAACGTGAACAAGCCCGGATCTGAGCTTAAATTAGATATTCTCATTCTCCCTAAATTTCTTCATTGCTCCTGTTCGGGCCCTAGCAATGCTACGAAGGAGCTTGGATTGGATCCGAAGATTTGACAAAGGATCCACTTAAGGTGAAATCTTCTTCGACGCGTGGTTGGCTCGGCGACAAGGGTGTTGCTTGCCTCGGGAAGCGGTTCGGCTCGGGAGAAGCGGCACGGGGCCAAAGAAATGTTGTTGAAAAGGACGCTTCATATTTTGCGGAAATGAAGTGAAAGGTATGTAGTTTAAATATTAATGCATTTATAAATTGCAATTGTTAGATAGATCTATCCTTAGGGGTTGGTCGGACCCAACCTCGGGATAGTAGAGATCTTGGCAAGGGTTGTTAACCTTTAGTGCTTTGATTTAAAATTGTTTTAAGTCAGTTTTTCCGCTGCTAATTTGTTTTCGTGTCCGACCGACTTAGGCTGGACGTCGAATTGTTAGCCCGAAGGACCCATAAAACCCTACACTTCAGCAAGTTGATGTCATCGTATTCTTCTCACACATAGTCACGGACAAAGTTGAATCTCACATCGATATGCTTAGTGCGAGCATGGAAGTTCTGGTTCTTAGCCAAGTGCATTGCACTCTGACTATCACAGTGGATGTCATTCTTTTGGTAGACTCCCAAATCATCCATCAAGCCCATCAGCTCGCCTCTTTCACTGCTTTAATCAATGCCATACACTCTGCCTCCGTAGTAGACAAGGCCACCGTAGGCTAAAGGATTCTCCGCGAATAAATAGGAGCACATGACAGGGTGAAGACGTAGCCTGTCATCGATTACCTCCCGTCCAAGTCACCTACATAGTCGAAATCGACATAGCCAACAATGTGCGTGTTGAGAGATATGTGTGCCATTGATGCATTTTATCTCTCTGTATATGTACAAACATCTTGTTCGAAATAACAATAAACTGTTTTGTAAGAATTTACCTAAGTAAATAATAATGTAGACTTCATTAGAATTTAGATAAAGTCCTGAGACTTAATGCGAGGTTAAACAAGTATCGAGATGATGATCTCGATCATAGAGAACTGCTTGACCGTTTGTATCATAAGTCTAAAATCGTTCGTGGTCGTAGATATTTCAAAAAAAGATATTGATACATCGGATAGACCATTGTGTCTTTGTCCTCGCCATGCATTGGTGACGATGATCTCATGGTCGTTCGACTTGGCAAAGTTGGATACGAGACACATGTGTTCATTGGAGAATGAGTTCATTGAATGACCCAACGAGAGTTATCATATTGTTAACATAAAGTAATTTGTCAATAATAACTCTTAGTGATGATTGACAAGTTGGTCATTAGACTTGAGGTCATTGTATGAACCTGTACGTGAACGGTGACACTTAGATCTCTGACCTAGCTTCGAGGTAAGGCCTGTCGAAAGGTCTTTGGTTAGGTGACACTTGAAGTATACGTGGAGAGTAATGACCAAGGCAGGATTCGTCTCTCTCGTTTATGGAGAGTTAGTGTCACATGTGTTGGTTCGGTCTTTAGTGAAAAACTTTGGCCAAAGTATTTTTGGAAGAAGTTCAACATTATTAGACTAAAAGCCGATGGAGACTAACCGAACTCAAGCTATTAGGGCTGATAGTTGAACATATACTATGCTTGCCTAAGTGACATAGTTATGACGAATGGACTAAAACTGCGGCATTCATCACGGATACAGTCAGGGTGGTCCTGACACTACTCATGTCAATGAGCTAACCACATAATGATGATACCGAAACATGGACGACACCTGTTGCTCGTGGTCTCTATCTTCTGGGGTTTGGAGCCCCACCTATAGTATGGTTAGGCTGTAGGGTCTCACACAGAGTGGGCCCTTCGTTAAGTAATAGGAAGTCTCAAGGAATTAATACATACGATGTATGTGAATTTATTAAGTCGCCAATACTTTGCGATATAAGCTTTAGAATAATGATGTGGGATTATTGCATATGATGCAAAAGGAATAAAATGTATCGTAAAACGTTTACGAATATATTTTACAATAAAAGCTAGAACAAGCTCAATCCAAGGATCCAGAAAAGTCCCACACCTAGTTGTTTTTGGTCCAAGCCCAGTTGTGTTGAAGAAACACCAAAACCAAAAGTCAAAAGTAAAAAAACAAGCAAAGGGGGGATGGCTGCCGAACACAAGGGCTGGGCAAGCCCAGCATGGCCCAAGCCAGCGCCAAGGCCTAGAGCCCAGGCGATGCAGGTCGGGCGCCCGACCCGGGAACCCACAACGCGGGCACTCCCTTTTGGGCGCGCCCGACCCAAGATCAAGGTGGGGCCCACTACGGGCCCCACAGATCTGAATAGTGCGACTGTTCAAAAGTGCAATTTTTTGACATCTTTGGGGCTTCGTTTAAGGGGTCAAACGAAGTGGAAATTGAGCACCGTTTGTTTCCATGCATTCATCGTTCAGTACTCTTTGATTTGATATATGATAGCGCTTGCGAAGCTCAACGGTGGAGAGAAAAATTCGTTAAAGTTTGGCCTTCGTGGAGGGCAAACTAATAATTTATTTTTCCTCTACCCTATTAGTCCCACATCGGAAATTGAGAGATTAGAAAGGGTGAGCTCCCTATATAAATAGGGGCTAGCTCCTCTTCTTGAAACTCGCACCAATCTTTAGATCTGTGTAGTTCTATTAAACGTGAGCAAGACCGAATCCAAGCTTAAAATAATATTCCCTCTTTCTCCCTTTTTTCTTCCTTACTCCTGATCGGGCTATAGCAAAACGACGAAGGAGTTCAGATTCGGAACCGAAGTCTTGACGGAGGATCCACTCAAGGTGGAACTTTCCGGAGCGAGTGGTTGGCTCAGCGACAAGAGGATTACTCGCCTCGGGACGCGGTTTGGCTCGGGAGAAGCGGCTCAGCCCCAACGCGGGGCATTGGTTCGTGGGATTCTACATCTTTCTAACGTGCAAGGCAAAGGTTAGTAGTTTAATATTCATGCGTTTTAATTACAGTTAATTTTTATAGATCTATCTTTAGGAGTTGGTCAGACCCAACCCAGAGATAGTAGAGATTCTGGCTAGGGTTTAATTCCTGAATACGTTACTTAAAATGGTTTTAAGTTGTACTTTTCGTTGCTTTTATGTTTTTGTCGTCTACCCGACTTAGGCCGGACATCGTTTTTGAGCCCTAAGGGCAGCTGAAACCCCAACATTGGTATTAGAGCCAGTCTACGTGATCTAAATTTTTTTGTAATTGTTAAAATGCATAGGGTGTTTATGTAGAAACAGGTAAATAATTTGATTATTTAGATTTTAATAATTATGTGATGATTATTAAAATTATTGTAACTTAAAATTTATTAAATAATTTTAAGTTGCTTGTTATCATGCTAAAATTTTATGAGATAAAAATTTTAGTTGATAATTTTAATGGTTATTTCATTTCTTGTTCATTATGTGATAACACAAGAAAAACCTTTAGGTTAGCCATTAAAAGTTTTCTAAAAACTTATGAGACAATTTTTAGATAAATGTGCTATAATTTAAAATTGTTGCAACCATTAAATTCCTAATGTTTGATTAGGGTATCTCTCTCTAACAGTTATTATTATGTAACTTAATTGTGGTAATAATAATTTTGAAAAGGCTATAATGTGATTTGTTGCAACTTGAATTTTTAAATACATAATACATGATTTGGATTGCACTCGAATTAATTCATTATAGTTGATAAGGACCTTAATAAAAGTTATTTACCAATCCTAATACTTTTGAATTTTAGGATTTAACTAGTTGATATGAATACCTAATTTAATGAAGTCATATTAAATCGATGTTACACATTTAAATAATTAGCATCATTAAATGATCATGAACTGGTGTCTAGAAAGTTTGTAACTAGTGTTGTAGATCACCTCAGCTTAACGGGGGATAGTGATCCTGGCCTAGCCAAACCCACTTGGCTGTGTTTCGTTGGACCATAAGGATGCAAATTATTATTATGTGACACCATTGATTACATCTAGTCAAATACGTTTAAAATCCTCTTCAAGATTAGCGGTAGCCCTCCTTACTTTTGGAATTTGAAAATCAGGAATTCATATTGTAGTTGTTGGGTCAACTCAAGCTATAACATGGCTATTTTTTTTGGAACCAATTCCATTAAACATATGATGTAGTTCAACTTAATCTAAACGGTCACGTCGTGAACATAACCGAGTGCCGGTGTAAGTTATGATTAGACAAAAAACATGGGTTTGATATACCACGCTTTATGATTTGTTGAGCCAACTAAAGGTCATAAGTGATTAGGGGTATAAAGTTATAAGGGAATCACATTCGATGTGATTGTTGAAGAGCCATCTACCGATTGCAGAGTCAAGCAACTTGTTGAGCCAACTCAAGGTTGTGAGACTCAGGGTGGTTGGGTCCCTTTCTCACTAAATATCATTATTCGTTCATCTATATGTCTTATGATGATCACTAAAATAGAGGGAGGATATAATTGGATAAAAACCAATATAACTGTATTTAAAAATTATGAACATATGCTAAACTAAAGTACTTCTATGTTTTACCGAATGGAAGTCAAGTCATAATATCCTAAAAGAATAAGTTAACTGGTCAAAATAATTGGTTAAGGAATATCAACTCAAAATCCAATTTGATAATCCAAACTATGTTCTCACTGACCTTAAAGTGTCATTCTTAACACAAGCTTAAGGACAATGATTTCCTTGAGCTCTAGGTCCAGCACAATAAAAGCACGCTTCTTGTCACTTGCCTCTACAAGTTATATGCTTCAGGGGCAGCTTGAACGTACTGATGTTCAAAGCATGTTTCTCCGAATAACTTATTGAGTCAACTTAAGGTTGTATGGAAAACAGTTTCAATCCACAAGGTTCGAAACTTCGTGCAAACTGTTTGGCTTGAATATGAGTGCATGAGTGGTGCAAGACCATGCATCCAAATCAAATCTTGAGTCAAGGAATTTGTTAAGTCAACTCAAGGTTGTGAAGCTCAAGTGTTTGAATGCTTGAGATTCCTGCACAGCTAATAAATGTGATGGGACATGTATTGACAAAATATGATTTAGAAATGAGAAGGCATTAAGGAAAGTCGGTTGAGAAAACTATTTTGTCTATCATGAGAAAATGCATAGTTGGAGGAACAGAAAATGGGACATATTTGATGTCACTGTTCAAAATAATTGTTATATAAAAGGAAAATATTGTCTTACGTGTTGGAAAAGGAGCAAGTGTTGTTTCTTAGACCATATGGGACATTTAACACATTTTTGCAATTGTCGTTACTTTGCTTCTGAAGCAATGTTTCGGTGTGAGTATTTTGTATAACGATATTGTATGAGGTGTAAATACATGAATGTGCAAGTTACAGATAACTTATCTATGGAAAAATAGACTAGATTGTACCGAAGAGAACAAACTTTACAAGTCACATAAATAGGGTCTCTTGACCTCTCGTACTATGAGTCGAAAGACACTTGTGAGTCTTGTCTCAAAGGTATGCTGGCCATAACTCCTTCTGTAATATAGTGTGAGAATAAGTTGGAGAACTCGTAGCCTCGTACATGCGGATTTATTCGGACCTAAGTATACATTAGCCAGGATATGGTATTCTTATTTTAGTACGACACGTGTTCTTGATGAAACACAATTCTGGTGAAATAGTGAACATAATGGCAGAAGTATTTGAATAGCTTCGATTAGATCGAAGATGCAAATACTTAGCTATGTAAGTATTATGTAATTAAAGAGAATGAGATTTTCTCTCAGGCCAAGTCTCTTAATACATCAGTGTATTGGAGAGCATGAATCTCACTGTGTTAGACATGGTGCGATACATGACAAGTGACTCTGAGTTACAATCCTCCCTCTAAGTTAAGCCTCAGACAATAGTGCTTAGGTTCATGATAAAGGTCCTGACAAGGTTCGTGCCAATGACTCCATATATGTTATGGAACAGTGAGAAACCCAACTGAGGTATGGTTTTCTTGCGTAAGTCAAGTGGCTTAATCCAGACTAACTGGAAGAAACATCTATCGGAACTAGCAAATATGATATTCCTCAAATCAATTGTTAGGAAATCATAGGATTACTCGAGCCCCTGAATTCTCTCGTAAGACAAAGGAGTCGAGTAAAACATCATAATTGATGATGGCCTAGCCAACTTTCAAGATGCCATTCGGAGTAAGGACTTTGAAAAATATCTTGATGCAATCCGAAAAAGGTCCTTGCACGTAAATAAGGTATGGACCTTAGAAGACGTGCCCAAATGAAATGTTCTCATTGGCTGCAAGTGAAAATTCAAGATAGAAGATTAGTGCAGAAGGAAAATATAGAAGTGCAGGTTATGCTGATTGAGAAAGATTATCATCAGAACCCCTATAAATGGATTATGATGAAACTTTCTCACCAACAGCCGTGTACAGATCTATTCGGATCAAACTCGCTGTCAATGCTCATGATGACCATGAAAACTGGAATATGTAAGTAAAGTCTGTTTTCTAAATATGATTTAGAACAACAGACTTACATGAATTAACCAGAGAGTTTTCAAGGTCAATGGGAGCAGATAAAATGTATGTGAGGCATCAAAGAGCCGAAACATATGTTTTGACAATGTAATCAAACAAGTTTGACATTTTGTCAGAAATGATTATGAACTGCACAGATGACCAGTGACTATTTTGGATAATTCATGTAAGGTACATGAAGGAAGGTAATGACAATGAGCTAGATGAGATCTAGGAGAGACAAATCTTACGGATTCCAAGAGACCAAGGAAACGATTTGGATGAGATTCAAATCTGTGATCTATAAGAAAGATAGAACACCTTCAGTCTACACAGAAGACAATTTAGCAAATCCACTCACAAAGTCTCTACCACATGAAGTCTGGAGAAGACTTATGTGTAAAAGCTGTATGATATACCGAGATAAATGGGCCAAAGAGCAAGTGAGATATGTTGATAGATATGTGTGCCCTTGAGAAAATTTATCTCTATGTATCAGTACAAACATCTTGTTCGAAATAACAGAAAGCTGTTTGGTTAGAATTTACCTAAGTAAATAATAATGTAGATTTCATTAGAACTTAGGTAAAGTACTAAGACTTAATGCGAGCTCAAACAAGTATCGAGATGAGGATCTCGATCATGGAGAATTGCTTGACCATTCATAGCATTGTAGGGTTTTCTGGGTCCTTAGGGCCATAAATATGACGTCCGGCCTAAGTCGGTCGGACGAAGTTATCAAAACAGCAGTGGTAAATAAACTTAAAACAGTTTTAAGTTAAGCCCTAAAGGGAACAAACCCTAACCAAGATCTCTACTACCCCGGGGTTGGGTCCGACCAACACCTAAGGATAGATCATCTAATAGTTATAATTTATAAACGCATACTTAATTTAAACTACATAACTTTCACTTTGTTTCCGCAGAAAACGAAGCGTCTTTTCAGCAACATTTCTTTGGCCCCGCGCCGCTTCTCCCGAGTCAAACCGTGTCCCGAGCCGCAGCCAAACCGCTTCTCGAACCGTACCGCTTCCTGATGCGAGCAACACCCTTGTCACCGAGCCAACCACGCGCCAAAGAAGATTTCACTTTGAGTGGATCCTCCATCAAGACTTTGGACCCGATCCGAGCTCCTTCGTAGCTTTGCTAGATCCTGAACAGGAGCAAGGAAGAAATTTAGGGAGAAAGAGAATATTTAATTTAAGTTCAAATCCGGACTTGCTCACGTTTAATGAAGCTACTCAGATCTGGAGCTTGGGACGAGTTTCAAGCAGAAGGGTAGGCCCCTATTTATATAGGCGGCTGACCCCTCCCCTTCTTTACATATCCGATGTGGGACTAAAAGTTTTGGAGAAAAATTAATTAAAGTTTGCCTTTCAAAAAAGCCAAACTTTAGCGAATTTTTCCTTCCTCGCCGTTGAGCTTCGCAAGTGATACAACCTATCAAATCGAAGAGGGTTGAACGGTGAACGCGTAGGACGAAACAGCACGTCATTCTGAGTTCGTTTGACCCCTCAAACAAGTATCCAAATATAGCCCAAAACTAGTTTTTCGTAAAAACTGCAGCCGTCACACAAAACTGGGTTTAAAACCCCTACTGTAACCTCCAGGACTCGCAATGCCAAATTTGGCTTTTTTCACTGTTTTGGCTCTATTTTGTGCGTTTGGTGTACGTTTTTGACGCGGTTTGAACCTGCGTTTAGACCGGGACGATCCAGTCATCTAGGTAACCATTTCCATGCGTCTATTATACTAAATATGCACGTAAATATTTTACGACACATTTAATTCCCTTTGCATCATATGCAAAATTTCCACATCTATTATAAAAAATCTTTTGCATTAAATACAAATAAACTGAGGGAATACATCCCCCAACATCTCCCACTTGCACTCAGGATCATTTATCCCGAATGCAAAAGCTAACTGCAAACTCTTTGCAGTTTTCTATCCCTTGCATCAAATGCATATTCTCCCTAATTTCTACATATTACTTGACAAAGGTCTCACTCTGTGTGAGACCCTACAGTCTGACCCTACTACATGTGGGGCTCAAACCCCCAGACGACATAGACCACGAGCAGCAGGTGCCATCCCTATTTTGGTATCATACTTATGTTGTTAGCTCATTGACATGAGTATTATCGGGACCACCATGACTGTGTCCATGATGAATACCGCAGTTATAGTCTTTTCGTCAAAACTATGCCGCTTAGTCAATCCTAGGGTATGGTCAACTGTCAACCCTACCAGCTCGAACTTGGTTAGTCTCTGTCGATCTTTAGTCAAATAATGTTGGACTTCTTCCAACATACTCTTACCAGAGTTTTCACTAAAAGATCGAACTAACACCGCGACACTAACTCCCATTAACTGAGAGAGACGAATCCTATCTTGGTCATTACTCTCCTTGCATGCTTCAAATGTCACCCAACCAAAGATCTTTCAACGGGGCTTTCCCAAGGCTAGATCAGTGATCTAAGTGACACCGTTCACGCACAGGTTCGTACAATGACCTCAAGTCAAAAGACCAACTTACCTATCATCACTAAGAGTTAGCATTGACACATTGGTCAATCATAACCATATGATAACTCTTGTTAGGTCGTTTAGTGAACTCATTCTTCAATGAGCACATGTGTCTCATCTTCGACTTTCCCAAGTCAAATACCACGAGATCATCGTCACCAGTACATGGTGAAGACTAAGACACAATGGTCTATCCGATGTGTCGATATCCATTTCTCGAAACATCTATAACCACGAACATTTTTAGACATATGCTACAATCGGTCAAACATTTCTTCATGATCAAGATCTCCATCTTGATATATATTTGACCTCGCATTAAGTCTCAGGACTATACTTAAGTTCTAATGAAGACTACATAATTATTAAACTTAGGTAAATTCTTATGAAACAGCTTACCGTTATTTTGAACAAGATGCTTGTATACATACATTGAGATAAAATTGCCTCGAGGGCAAACCCATCTCGCTACATCTCCCACTTGCACTTAGGCCCATTTATCCTGGCATCTTATACCGCATTCACACATAAGTCTTTCCAGACTTAATGTGGTAGAGTCTTCGTGAGTGGATCTACTAAACCGTCTATTGTATAGACTAAAGGGGTTTCTATGTTCATTTTAGACCACACATTTGACTCTCATCCAAATAATTCACTTGATCCCTTGGAATCCATTATTGTCTTGCCTGGATCTCATCCAGCTCATCGTACCTTAAGAGTATAATCCAAATAAGTTAACTAGTTATTTAGTCTGTTCATAATGATTTCTAATAAATTGTCAAACTCTTTGACCACTTTGTCAAACCATATGTTCCGGCTCCTTGATGCCTCACATGTTTTATATTCGCTCCCACTGACCTTGAAAACTCTCTGGCCGATTCATATAAATTCGTTCTTCTAAATTATATTTAGAAAACAGACTATACATGAATGCTCCAATTTTCATGGTCAATATGAGCATTTACATCAAGTTCGATCCGAGTAGATCCGTATACATCTGTTGGCAAGACAGTTTCATCATAATCCATTAATTATATTTCAAATCATTTCCCAATCAGTCTTAACCTAAACCCTAGCCCATTTTGTAACCCCCTTAGGCCGAACCCAAAGTGAAATCCCGCACACAACAAATTAACACGCACAAAAAAGAGAGGACAAAAAGGAAACACAGAATAAACTTAGACCCTAGGCCCAGACCCTTCATGCTGTTCTCCCCAAACATACACACATAAATTATTATAATAGGAAATTCAAAAAACTAAGCCTAAGACCTAAAGGCTAGTTCACGTACTATCATTTCGAAAGACCCACCTACCCTTTATAATGTCATCACCCTACACTATTGGTTCCTACAGCAACCTAAGCTAAGACCTTGTTCACGTGCTTATCATCTCAACCATAATACTCCTTATAAAAACCAAACCTAAGGCAAAAAAACCCTAGGACTAAAACTCCACATAGCCGCCCCCACACGCACAGGAGCCAAGCGGACGTCGCCCCCTCATCTTCCCCGCACGACGACAGCCAGGCGCTGCCTCCTCCTCCCAGCGCCGCGCGACATCACCCCCTCGCCCAGGCCGTGAGCTGTAGCCTCCCTCCGTGCGCACGCCACCTGCTCCCCATCTCCACGGCCTTCACCCCACACGTCGTAGCGGCGCGCAACCCCTCAACAAGCCCCCGAGCCACCCCACTCTGGCAGTGTCTCGCCCAGCCTCCTCCTCACACCGGCGGCCTCCCCCGCAACCTACACGCGACCGCGCCCAGCTTATCTCCTCCGCCCAGAGCGCCGCCAGCCTCCTACTACTCGCAGCCCCCACGCCAACGCGACGGCACAGCAGGCGCCTCCATCGCCTGGATCGACCTCCACGCAAACATCAACCCCACGCCCTCCTCACGGCGCCTCCCCCACTCACGACGCCGGCATCCTCTCCGGTCGCCGCCAACCACTCGCCAACGCCCAGATCTCCTCCCTTCTCGCGTGCAACACCCCCGGCTGCGCCCGCTCTCCCACCATCACCTGCAAGCAAAGGACGCAAACGACATAGATGAACCAAGGTGAGTGCATGGACGTGCTATATATATATTAAGTAAATGTATACGCTGTTAATAAGGTTTTAAGTTGTTCATGGAGATGAACATGGGTGAAGAGAATGGTTTCACAGTGTTAGCAATAAGTGTTAGTACCCAAGATCAGTCGCTAGTTGCATGTGAACAGTAGGGTGGGTGGACTTATATATATTTACATTATTATGATATTACCAGAGCAACACCCATATCAGTTAATAAAATTTGATTAGTTTAATCTATGTATATAATTCAGCTAGTATCATATGGAGTTTTTTTTATATATAACGAATGGCAAACTTGTAAATAAATGTAAGTTTATGGACAGTATGTTAGACAGTATATCATCAAGTGATTTTTGTATGAATGATTAGCATAGGGCTATTTTGTACCCCTAATTTAATATGAGTAGTAGACTATTTTGGTATCATGAGTGATAGGCAGTACATAAGTGAGTGAGTGTTACATTATCCTTTAGCTTGATATTTTGTATCTGTTGATATAGATATACCGCGCCTCCCATTGCAACACCTGGGCATCCAAAACTGTCTCAAACAGGCAAGTGTACAATTAGATATGAATTTTTGAGGTTTCAGGACTTTTACGTCGCTTTTACTTATTGTTGTATAACCTGAAAACTAGACGTGAAATGACGCATGAAAACGATGCTATGACATTCTGGACTAAATTTGGGACCCAACGACATATAATTCAATATACTTTAATTTTAATTAATAGCGGATAAAATCATTTTCTGTAACTTGTTCAACGAAAATTCAAGTTCAACGTTATTTTTAAAATTGCTACGATTCTTGTTCAACCCACTGCTGCTTAATGAAATATTGTTGTAACAATGTAATATTGATAACGTTAAATTTCTGCAAGTCTTGAAATGTTTAACAAGTTGAGACATCGTGAAAATCGTGCGCCTCGAAGGCGGAATCGTGAATTCGTGATGTCGTGTGAGTCGACTAGGCTGACTCGTGTTCCAGCATAAAATTGGGGTGGGGTTAGGGTTGAGTGGCCACTAGGCGTATGAAGGGGTCCTCTCTTCAAGAGCACCACCCGTATGCTGTGGGTTAGCGTCAATCACGGTAAGCCCCAGTGAGAAGAACGACTTACTCATCACGACCTAAAGGCGAGAACCCTATGATAGATGTGAACTATTGACATGAAACTTGAAATGCTAACTTGATCTCATGAAAATTGACATGCTAACGAACTCAAAGAAAAACCTTACTTTAATTCTTGAAACTGCTTAGAACTGCATGTTAGGGATGTTGGCTTTCGTTTCAATATAATTGTCTTGTTAAATTTGCTGCAGTCATCTCTTTTGAATATTTAATGCCTCTTAAATTCATATCGGTTGTATATCTTGCATTGGGATGCTAACCTTTTCTTGCAGACCTTGCTGACATACATTCATGTTTTTGGATATACGTCAGATACCGAGTTTGAGCACTAGGAAGATTCTCTCGAGACGCCTGACTTAGAGGGCCACAGTTCGTCGTAGATGCCGTCTCTCCTTGCAGAGGACAAGTGACCTCCACCGTCATTATCTTTTGTTTATCTTCAGTTGTTGTTGTTGTCGTTGTTTAGCGTACGTTTTATTTTGTTGCTACTTTAGCCCTGCTGTGGCTTTTCTTGTAATTTCGTGTATGCATTATATATCTGGATGCGGCTTTTAACTTTTGAATGTTTCTGATTGTTCTGATACGCAAATACAAGGACCTTCACTGTGTTTTTATTCACAGATGCTTATTGAACTCGAGCTTCACCGCTCCAGTTCAAGCGGACCGCGTAACGTTCTCGCTTCCGGTGTCTTTTGGGAAGCGGGGCGTTACAGCATTTACATCGAGTTCGATCCGAGTAGATCTGTATACATCTGCTGGCAAGATAGTTTCATCATATTCCATTTATAGGAGTTAGGATGATAACCGTTCTCAACCAACATAAGCTGTACTTCACTATTTTCTTTCTGCACCAATCTCATGTCTTGAAGATTTACTTGCAGCCAATAAGAAACACTTTCTTTGGGCACGTAAACTAAAGTCTATACTTTATTTACATGCATGGACCCTTTTCGAATTGCATCAGGTTATTGATCAGAGTCCCTACTTCGATTGGCATTCTGGAAGTTGACTAAGTCATCATCAACTATGATGATTTACTCGACTTATCGTCTCACGAGACTCGAGTAACCTTG
The DNA here is from genome assembly GCA_030789695.1 of Scilla litardierei. Taxonomy (NCBI): domain Eukaryota; kingdom Viridiplantae; phylum Streptophyta; class Magnoliopsida; order Asparagales; family Asparagaceae; genus Scilla; species Scilla litardierei. The sequence continues at coordinate 667,440,430 of CM061142.1, read as the reverse complement.
TGATTTCCTAATGATTAATTTGAGGAATATTATAAAGGTTCTAACATAACCTTATCAAATACTTAGATTATTATCTGGGTTTTAACCCAGAACGAGAATTGTAACTCAGAGTCACCAGTCATGTATCGCACAAAGTCTAACAGAGTATGATTCATGCTCTCTAACACATCGATGTATTAAAAGACTTGACCTGAGAGAAAATCTCATTTTCTTTTAGTTACGCAAGAATTTCATAGCTAAGTATTCGACTCTTCGATCCGATCGAACCAGTTCAAATACTTCTTTCATTGTGTTCTATATTTTATCAGACTTATGTTTCATCAAGAACACGAGTCATAAAATAAGAATTCCTTATCTTGGCTTATTTAGACTTGGGTCAAGGTACATCCGACTGTACGAGACTACGAGTTCACCAACTCATTCTCCCACTGTCTTACAGAGGGAATTTCGGCCATCATACCTTTGAGACAAGATTCACAAGTGTCTTTCGACTCATAATACGAGAGATCAGACCCCTCTTTACGTGACTTGTGAAGCTTAGTCTCTTTGGTACGGCCTAGTCAGCTCTTCACAGCCGCCACCCTCAATAGTTTTCACGTAACAAACTTTTCTCCAGCCGCCGACTCAAGGAAACCCCACGTGTCTCGCTCCCTCTTCCTCTTCCCCCTTGCGACGCCCCTTAACCCCGCTTACAGGCCGCCGCCGGCCTGTCCCTGATCGCCGACGTGCCCTCTCACCGCCGCAGCCTGTTCTCGCAACAGCCAAATGCAAGAGCCGTCGGCCACCTTTGCGAGTGCTTCGACCACAACCGACGACCGACAGCCCCCTCTCGCCTTCCCCGACGACCGACAGCCCCCTCTCGCCTTCCCCGACGACCCTCCGCCCTCAGGCCGCCGTGTCATCGCTGCTGCACTGCCGCAAACCCCACGTGTCCGCCATGTTAACCCACAGCAGCAGCAACCGCACGCAGCAGCGGCGGCGGCCGCCGCCGCCGCCGCTGCCCGCCACCACCCGACCCCCTCCGGCGTCCCCGTGTTCCCCTTGGATCTATACACCGTCACGAAGCCGCGCCCCTCATTTCTTCACCTACAACACACGTAAGTGTTTCCTTCATGCATGATATTTTTTTAGCAACTTATCAAGTGCCTATATTCTGTAGCAACTGGCTTTGCTTACAGTGATGACAGCATACAAAATTATACTAGATTACTTCATGTTTGGATTTTGCCAGTACGGCTTGATTGTGTTATAAACTTAGTTTACATGTGCTTTAGATACTAGATTATCGCGGGCTTTTTTTAGGTGATGTAATAGGACTGTATAATAGTAGGTGTTGGCTACGGTAAATTTGACCGCTACCCCCAAATGAATGTACCTTAGAGAATAATAGTGTTATCTTGTTATATGTATATATATATATCAGTAAGATATATATATTGTTAAGCTATTTATAAGGTTCATATATTTTATGTACAGTAGGTATTTTATTAGCAAGTTTCATATGTAGGGTTTATTTATACGGTATGCCTTTTAACGTAGCGCTATTAGCTCACCTTTGCGAATCTGATGACACAGAGATGATATGTTCCTTCGTGACCCGTTACCGTTCCGTAGCCGTGCTGTTCGAATCGGTCGCTGTCCAGACACTACACCCACTCTACATCGAACACCGGAGAGGTTGGTACCCCTAACTCGTAGCACAACCCATACCATAGCGAAACTGAAAACCTAACTAAAATCGGACAACTGTAACTGAATTTATTTTCTGCGCCAGTAAAACGCTGCTCACTGTAGAAATCGACCATCGGACAATTTTCTGTACATATAGGGTAATGGTCGATTTAGGCTGAACAAGAACACCAAATTGTGACTTTGACAAATAGGGTAGTCCCGATAACCTAGAAACGAACCTAAATAGGATTTGATGGAAATCACGACTTGACACCGTCGCAGTGACACTATTTCAGACGGACTTCCGCTGACGAGACGCTTAGACGAGACGCTCCGGGAGGACGACACACTCGTCACCGCAGGCAAGTGTATCCCACTTGCACTTTTGGCCGTGTTTAGGCCTTAGTTGGTTAGAACTGATAACTGTGAACAGATAGAACCGGACGTGAAATGATAGCGTCCGGGACGCCCTTGACGGCTCAGACTTGACGACGAAGTCTGAGCCTGATAACAACAACCTTGACACCATAGGATTATCTTGTGTGTGCGTGCGTGTGGACACCCTAGAATAACAACTCCCTACACTAGTCGTGTCGTGTCTTGATACCCAAAAAGCCTACGGGCGTTTCAGATGCTTCCCGAGCGGAAGTGATCTCCGTGACACAAAAAGCCTACGGGCGTTTCAGATGCTTCCCGAGCGGAAGTGATCTCCGTGACACAAAAAGCCTACGGGCGTTTCAGATGCTTCCCGAGCGGAAGTGATCTCCGTGACACAAAAAGCCTACGGGCGTTTCAGATGCTTCCCGAGCGGAAGTGATCTCCGTGATACAAAAGCCTACGGGCGTTTCAGATGCTTCCCGAGCGGAAGTGATCTCTGTGATACCAAAAAGCCTACGGGCGTTTCAGGTGCTTCCCCAACGGAAGTGATCTTTGTACTTCTTGTCCTGAGTCTCTGGGTTGGGGTAGGGTTGAGCGTGCGCACGGGGAGAGGGTCTGATCCCCCTCGAACCGTAAGGCGTGAACCCTTTCGTGTCTCACTTGTCCTGTCTCGTCGTGTCCCGTCACGTCCCGTCTTGTCTTGACACCTGTAGGTTAGTCCCGTAGTGGGTAGCACACGCTACGACTACTACCTGTCTCGTTTTACTTTCCTGTTGCGTTACTTCCTGTCGTGTTACCCTGTTATAACCACGGCATGCTAATCAACCAGTAAACTGTTGTCAAAAAGAACCTCAGCATGCTAATCAACCAGTAAACCGTTGTTTAAAGTTCGGTGCACTTGCAGTAAAGTCTAACCCTTCTTGTAGACTTTACCTGACGTACAGTTCCTTTTTCTTGGGTGCTGTACGTCAGGTGTTCAGTCAGAGTTCGTGGACGAGGCAGACTCACTGGAGTACGAGGAGCCGAGGACGTCGACCCAGAGCACGTGCCTGACGAGGACCAGACCTTGAGGTCTTTTTAGTCGTCACTTTCAGAGGTTACTACTTTTAGTTTGCTTTTAGATAGTTTGTTGCCACGCTTAGGCTTCTTTTTAGACTTTGTACTTGTTGGATATTATATCTCTAATTTAATGAATACAACTTCCTTTCTGTACTTTCTGTTGTTTCGAACTATATTAATGCAAGAACCTGAAACTTTTAAAATGGTACCTCTACAGACGCTTATTGGGTCCGAGCTTCTCAGCTCTGGCCTAAGCGGGCCTTGTCACGTTTCGCCTCCGTCCATTTTGGGAAGCGGGGCGTGACACTATCTTACAGAGGGAATTTCGGCCATCATACCTTTGAGACAAGATTCACAAGTGTCTTTCGACTCATAATACGAGAGATCAGACCCCTCTTTATGTGACCTGTAAAGCTTAGTCTCTTTGGTACGGCCTAGTCTACTTTGCCATATAAGATTTGATTTTAACTTGCGTATTCATGTATTAACTCTTAATACAACATTGTTATATATTATAATCACATCAAAACATTTCTTTTAAAATAATGTGACGACATTTGCCAAGTGTGATATAATTTCCATATAGCCTAAAGACAACTTTTGTTCATTAGCCAATATGTGAGACTATCTTTTATAACAATTATTTTGAAATTTTAGACATCTAACATGTCGTATTTTCAGTTCCTCCTATTATGCCCGTTTCCATGTTTGACCAAACGTTCTTTCTCAATGAATTTTCCTTGGTGCCTTCTCCTTTCTAAATCACATTTAGACAATTTTCGTCCTAACAATAATATTAGATGTGCAAGCATCACATGCATCCAAACACTTGAGCTTTACAACCTTGATGAGACTGAACAAGTTGCTCGTCTAAAGATCTAATTTGGATGCATTGTCTTGCACCGCTCTTACACTCATCATCAAGTCAAATGGTTTGATCAAAGTTTCCAAGCCTTGCGGATTGAAACTGTTTTCCATACAACCTTGAGGAGACTCAACAAGTCATATGGAGAAACTGCTTTGAACATTAGTATGTTTAAGCTGCACATGTTCTTATAGGTGAGTGTTAAGTAGCGTGCTTTTATTGTTTTAGATTTTAGAGCATAAGGAAATCTTTGCCCTTAACTCAGTATTAGGAATATCAATGAGAGTATAGTTTGGTTTATCAAATATTCCTTAACTAATCATTTTTGTCCAGTTGACTTATTTATTTTAAGGATATTATAATTTTGGATTCCACCCGGTAACACATAAAATTGCCCTAGTTTAGCATATGTTCATGATTTTTAAATATAGTTAAAATGGTTTTTATTCAACTTATCATCCCATTATTTCTGCGATCATCTTTAGCCATACAAATGAATGAATATTGTTATTTAATGGGATATGGACCCAACCACCCTGAGCTTCACAACCTTGAGGAGACTCAACAAATTGATCGACTCTGTAGTTGGTAGATAATCTCATTATCAATCACATCACATGTGACTCCCTATTGGTTTTACCCATAGTCACTTATGATCTTGAGGAGACTCGACAAACCATAATGACTAGTCTAGTCGAACCCTTATTTTCATGTCTAATATTTGTAGAGAGATGATGCCCTCGAGGCTATTTATCTCTGTGTGAATAGCAAAAACATCTTGTTCGAAATAACAGTAAGCTGTTTGGTAATAATTTATCTAAGTTATAATGTAGTAAACATTAGATATTAACTTAGGTAAAGTCCTGAGACTTTATGCAAGGTCAAACATGTACCGAGATGAGTATCGAGATCATGGAGAAATATTTGACCGTCTGTAGCATAAGTTTAAAATGGTTCGTGGTCGTAGATGTTTCGAGACAAGGATATCGAAACATCGGATAGACCATTGTGTCTTAAGTCTTCACCGTTTAGCGGTGGCGATGATCTCATGATCGTTCGACTTGGCGAAGTCGAAGACGAGACACATGTGCTCATTAGAGAATGAATTCACTAACGATCCACAAGAGTTATCATATGGTCATATTGACCAATATGTCAATGATAACTCTTAGTGATGATAGGCAAGTTGGTCTTTTGACTTGAGGTCATTTTACGAACCTGTGCATGAACGGTGCCACTTAGATCACTGACCTAACTTCGAGGCTAGGCCTGTCGAAAGGTTTTTGTTTCGGTGTCACTTGAAGCATACGAGGAGAGTAATGACCAAAAGAGGATTCGTCTCTCCCGGTCAATGGGAGTTAATGTCGTAGAGTTAGTTCGGTATTTAGTAAAATCTCTGCGCAGAGTATGTTGGAAGAAGTCCAACATTAGTTGACTAAAGATCGATAGAAAATAACCGGAGTCAAGTTATTGGGATTGACCGTTTGACCGTACCCTAGACTTGATCTACACGACATAGTTTAGACGAAGACTATAACTGCGGAACTCATTACAGACACGGTCAGGGTGGTCCCGACAATTCTCATGTTGATGAGCTAACCACATTATGATGATTCTGAAATGGGGATGGCAGCCACTGCTCGTGGTCACTACCGTATAGGGCTTCGAGCCCAACCTGTAGTAGTGTCAGGCCGTAGGGTCACACACAGAGTGCGACCTTCGTCTAGTAATAGGTATAAATTAGTTAGTGAGAATAATTTGCATTTGATGCAAAGGAAGAGAAAATGGCATTTTGATGCAAATGACAATTTAAGCTAAGATAAGGGACTAATTTGCATATGATGCAAAAGAGATTAAATGTGTCTTAAATAGTTTAAGAACGTATTTAATAAACACAAGGAAAAGTTCACTTGTAAGACGGAAATGTCCCGGTCTAAACCCAGGTTCGAACGGTGTCCAAATCGGACGCCAGATGCCCAAGTTATGCACAAAACAATTCAATGGGTCAACCCAGATCAGACCAGGTTGACCCAGACCAGACTGGTTCTGGCCTGGGCACCTGGCCAGCCTAAGGCCAGCCATAGGCCTGGGCGCCAGGGCACCAGGCGGCCCGGGCCTGGGCCCGCGCCCAGGCCCTGGCACCTGGGCGCCTGCCCTGCGCCCATGGGCCAGGGGCCCAGTTGTTTTGTAACGGCTGATTTTGGACGAAAATCAAGCCGTGGGCTGAACTTTAGGCGATCAATTGGAGGGTCAAACGGACTCCGATTGACTCGCCGTTTTTTCCTATGCGTTCATCGTTGAACACCCTTCAAATTGATATGTTGTATCAATCATGAAGCTCAACGATGAGGGAGTTAAAATTCACGGAAGTTTGCCCTTTGTGAAAGGCAAACTAACTTGATTTAATTAACTCTAATTAAATAGTCCCACATCGGTTGTGCGGAAATGGGGAGAGTCATCCGCCTATATAAATAGGGGCCTCCTCCCTTCCTCCAAACTCGTCCCAAGCTCTAGATCTGAGCGGCTCCCGTAAATGTTGGAGCACGCTCGGATCTAGGCTTAAATTAATATTCTTCTTCTCCCTATATTTCTGCCTTACTCCTAAGGGCTCTAGCAAAGCCACGAAGGAGTTCGGATCCGAAATCTTGGCGAAGGCTTTCACTCGCTTGTAACTTTCTTCGGCGCGTGGTTGGCTCGGCGACACGAGGATTGCTTGCCTCGGGATGCGGAGCGATTCGAGGAGCGGTTCAGGGACCAGTTCGAGGGGCGGCTCGGCGTGGGACGAGGAGCTGCTCAGAAGACGGTGCGGAACATCTTTCCCGCCCCAGGGTTGAGATTCCGGGTATGTTTTAGAAGCTTTCATTTTAATTATCTGCAGTAGTTTAGATCCCTCTTGGGGTGGTCAGATCCACCCTAAGTTGGCAGAGATCCTGGCTAAGAGGGTCTGGTTCCTTAGGGCTGCATGTTATTTATATTAACATAATTTTTCCGCTGCATATTTTATGTCTATGTTCCGTCCGACTTAGGACGGAAATAGAGTTTTTTGTGCCCTAAGGGTCCTAGAAAACCCTAATATTAACTTACACTGATACTCGAGGAGACCCGACGCAGCGGTTTGGGTTAATACCAGACTACACACATGTATGATGGAGTCGGTTTCTAAAAGAGACCATGTCATAGCTTGAGGAGACTCAACAACTATGACAGTCGTCTTTTAGTCCCCTAATCCAAAAACAAGGAGGGCTACGGCTAACTTTGAAGAAGATTTTTAACGTAATTGACTAGATATAATTGACGATATCACATAATCATAATTCGCAACCTTGCGGTCCAGCGGAACACATCTAGGGATTTGGCTAGGCCAGGATCACTATACCAAGTCGAGCTAGAGTGATCCACAACACTAGTCAAAAAACACTAGGCCAGATCTTGGTCCATTGAAGAAAACTTATTAATAATATGTGTCCCGTTCAATTAGAAATGGTTTCATTAAAACTAGTTAATCCTATCAACTAGTTGAATCCTAAATTCGAAATTTTTAGGATATGTTAATAACTTTTATTAATGTCCTTATCAACTATAAGGATTTTTAAGGTGATATCCTAATCATGTATTAGGCATTTTCAAATTCAAGTTGCAACAATTTTAAATCATAACCTTTTGTTCGAAATTATTATTAGAACAATTAAAATAATAATTAGGAGAGGGCTACCCTAAACAGGAATTTAATATGTTGCAACAATTTTTAAATCATTTCATGTCCAAAAATTATCTCATAATTTTCTCAAAGGTTTTAATGGCTATCCTAATAGCTTTTCTTGAATTATCACATAATCAAAATAACTAATATAACTATTAAAAATTATTAACTAAACAATTTAGTATAATAACAAAGTAATTAAAATTTAACTCATAAATTTTCTTGCTAAACATGCAACCTAATATTTATCGCATAAGTTTAAGTTACATCCAAAAATTATCACTTAAATTTAAATATTTAATTTTAAAATAAAATTAAATCTAATTTTCAAAAACAATTTTCGAAAATAAAAACTTTGCTTTAAAATGACATTTTTAAAGTTTAAATAAAACCTCCATCTGATGGAGAAGCATGATGTATCACATACAATTTATAAATTGCAAAAATAGATCATGTCGAGCATAGCTCTGATGCCACTATATGGTTTTATGGCTCCTTACGGCCATAAATAGGACATCCAGCCTAAGTCGATCGGATGAATTTATCAAAACAGCAGCGGAAAATAAACTTAAAACAGTTTTAAGTTGGCCCTAAAGGGAACAAACCCTAGCCAAGATCTCTACTATTCCGGGGTTGGGTCCGACCAACCCCTAAGGATAGATCTATCTAACAGACGTAATTTATAAACGCATGCTTAATATAAACTACATACCGTTCACTTCGTTTCTGCAGAAAACGAAGCGTCGTTTTCAGCAACACTTCTTTGGCCCCGCGTCGCTTCTCCCGAGCCGAACCGCGTCCCGAGCCGCACCTTGTCCCGGCTTCCCGAACCGCACCGCGTCTCGAGGAGAGCAACACCCTTGTCGCCAAACCAACCACACGCCGAAGAAGATTTCACCTTGAGTGGATCCTCCGTCAAGGCTCCGTATCCAGTCCAAGCTCCTTCGTAGTTTGTTAGAGCCCGAACAGGAGCAAGGAAGAAATTTAGGGAGAAAGAGAATATTTAATTTAAGCTCAGATCCGGGCTTGCTTATGTTTAATGGAGCTACTCAAATCTGGAGCTTGGGACGAGTTTCAAGCGGGGGTAGACACCTATTTATATAGGCGGCTGACCCCTCCCCTTCTTTACATATCCGATGTGGGTCACATGTGCTCATTGGAGAATGATTTCACTGAATGACCTTACGAGAGTTATCATATGGTTAACATAAAGTAATCTATTAATAATAACTCTCAGTGATGATATGCAAGTTGGTACTTAGACTTAAGGTCATTGTATGAATCTGTACGTGAACGGTATCACTTAGATCTATGACCAGCTTCAAGGCAAGGCATGTCAAAAGGTCTTTGGTTGGATGTCACTTGAAGCGTGTGAGGAGAGTAATGACCAAGAAAAGAGTCGTCTCTCTCGTTTATGGAGAGTTAGTGTCTCATGTGTTGGTTCGGTCTTTAGTAAAACTTTGGTCAAAGTATGTTGGAAGAAGTTCAACATTATTAGATTAAAGACCGATTGAGACTAACCGAGTTCAAGCTATTATGGCTGACAGTTGACTATACCCTAGGCTTGGTTAAGTGACATAGTTATGACGAATGGACTAAAACTGCGGCATTCATCACAGATACAGTCAGGGTGGTCCAGACACTACTCATGTCAATGAGCTAACCACATAATTATGATACCGAAACAGGAACGACACATACTGCTCGTGGTCTCTGCCATGTGGGGTTTCGAGTCGCACCTGTAGTAGGGCAGCTGTAGGGTCTCACACAGAGTGTGACCTTCATCAAGTAATAGGAAGTCTTAAGGGAGTTAATACATATGATGTATGGGAATTTATTAAGTCGTAAATTGTTTGCGATATAAGTTTTAGGATAATGATGTGGGAATATTGCATATGATGCAAAAGGAATAAAATGTTTACGAATATATTTTACAATAAAATTACAAAAAAAGCTTAATCCAATGATCTGGGAAAGTCCTGGACCCAGTTGTTTTTTGTACAAGCCCAGTTGGGCCGAGAAACACCAAAACCAAAAGTCAAAAGTTAAAAAACAAGCAAAAGGGGGTTGGGTGCCCAGTACAAGGGCTGGGTTTGCCCAGCAGAACAAAATGCATGGGCCAGTGCCCAGTGGGTCGGGCACCCAAGCGGGCGCCCGGCCGAGGCTCCCACAATGCGGGCGCGCCCAAAACCCAAGATCAAGGCGGGGCCCACTGCGGGCCCCACAGATCTGAACAGTGCGACTGTTCAAAAGTGCAGTTTGTTTGATGATCATTGGGGCTTCGTTTGAGGGGTCAAACGAAGTTGGAATTGAGCATCGTTTATTTCTACATGTTCATCGTTCAGTACTCTTCGATTTAATATAAGATATCACTTGCGAAGCTCAACTATGAGGGAGGAAAATTCATAAAAGATTGCCCTTCATGGAAGGCAAACTAATAATTGATTTCTCCCCCTAAACTATTAGTCCCACATCAAAAATTGAAAGATGAGGAGGGGTGAGCTCCCTATATAAATAGGGGCTAGCTAGCCTCCTTGAAACTCGAACCAAGCTTCAAATCCGTGTAGCTCCATTAAACATGAGCAAGCCCGGATCGAAGCTTAAAACAATATTCTATCTTTCTCCCTTTTTTCTTCCTTGCTCCTGATTGGGCTCTAGCAAAGTTATGAATGAGTTCAGATTCGGATCCGAAGTTCTAACGAAGGATCCACTCAAGGTGAAACTTTCTGGAGCGAGTGGTTGGCTCGACGACAAGGGGATTTCTCGCCTAGGGACACGGTTCGGCTCAGGAGAAGCGGCTCAGCCTCAATGCAGGGCATTGGTTCGTGGGATTCTATGCCTTGCTAACATGTGAGACAAAGGTTGGTACTTTAATATTCATGTGTTTTAATTGAAGTTAATTTTTATAGATCTATCTTTAGGGGTTGGTCAGACCTAACCCCAGGATAGTAGAGATTTTGGCTAGGGTTTAATTCCTTTGGGCATTACTTAAAATGGTTTTAAGTTGTACTTTCTGCTTCTTTTATGTTTTCGTCATCCGTCTGACTTAGGCCGGACGTCAATTGTGAGCCGTAAGGGTTGCTGAAAGCCCAACAGTGGGAACCATGAACACTTCGACTATAATTCAATCTATCGTCGACTGTGCCATTGATGTACCTCAGTATCCAATGTACTGCTCACCAGTGCTCCTTTCATATATTGTGCATGTACCTACTAACCATGCTAACCGCATGTGATAGGTCGAGTCGAGTACATACCATAGCGTACATTAAGGGCCCTACCACAGTGGCATACGATACAGTCTCCATGAGCTTCTTCTCTTCTTCGTTCTTCAGGCAATGCTCGTCACAGAGCTTGAAGTGAGGTACAAGCGGAATAGCTATAGCCTTCATCTTCTCACAGCCAAATCTCTGTATAATAGACTTCAAATTTCGACTTTGTGAAAGATGAACTGTACCTCCACTTCGATTTCTTATGATCTCCATCCCAAGCATCCTCCATGCTTTGCCTAGATCCTTCAACTCAAATGCACAACTAAGCTGAGACTTCAATTTCCAAATCACCTCATTATTCGATGAAGCAATGATTATATCATCAACATAAAGCAGAAGATAGATGAAGGACCGCTCATCCGATTCCTGATAGAACACACAATGATCAAAGAGGCTACGAACATACACTTGATCATCCGTTATAAAATGTTCGAAACACTTATACCATTGTCTCAGCGTCTGCTTTCTCCCATAGAGCGACTTCTTTAGCCTACATGCAAGATCGTCATTGCTCCTATAGCCATCGAGCTGAGCCATATAGATCTCCTCCTCAAGCTCTCCATGCAAGAACGTCGTCTTGCATCTAGCTGCACCAGTTCAAGGTCAAACTGAGCTAATATCATCAACAAGATCCGAATAGAGGAATGCTTCACCTCCGGAGAGAAGACCTCATTGTAATCAATGCCTTCTCTCTGTGTCAAGCCCTTCGTTACATGGTGAGCTTTGTAGCGAACATCTCCTGCTCCGGCTCCATCTTCTTGATGTAAACCCACGTACACCCAATTTCCTTCTTGCCTCTCGAAAACTTCACAAGATCCCACGTCTCATTCTTCCTCAGTGATTCCATCTCCACATCCATCGTGCTTCTCCACCACTCTGGTCTTCAAATTGTTCCACCTATGCGAAAGAAGTGGGAATTTCTATACTTATAACGGGAAAAGCGAATGAAATCATCTCTGTATACCATGCAGGCCGTCGTATCTCACGCTTTGGTCTTGATGTAGCTATGGAATAATTCGACTGAGTCATCTGTGGAGCTGAGCTAACTCCACCATCTGAGCTTGAACCACCAACTTCACTAGCATTGGTCTGGAGTACATCTTCTACAGCCTCTAGTGTGGGCCAGTATGAGTCAGTGATCGACCTATCTGGAACCTCAGACACATTGTCGAGACCTGCTTCAGCTGTGTTTGTTCGTTATCCTCCTTTGGTTCATGCTCCTTTAGTAAAACCGACTCATCAAACGTTACATCTCTGCTCACGATCATTTTCTTCTGTGTCGGACACCACAGTCGGTATCCCTTGACACCATTGCTGAAGCCCAAGAAGATGGCTTTCTTGGCTCGAGCATTGAGTTTGTCTTCCTTCACAAATATAGTAGATCGGATAGCCCAAACTCGCAGTGAACCATAGTCGAAAACTGGCTTTCCCAACCAGACCTCCAATGAAGGTCGTCCTCCCAATGCAGCAGACCGTAGCTGATTGACCAAGTAGGTCGCGTACGCTAAGGCCTCTGCCCAGAACTCCTTCGATAGGTCAGCTGTTGACAACATGCATCAGACTTTCTCCAGTAAAGTTCGATTCATCCTCTCAGCTACACTATTCTGCTGCAACGTACCACTCACGGTGAATTGTCTCCCTTTCGATCTGCAGAACTTCTAGAAGAGATCGGACATATACTCTCCACTGTTGTCGCTTCAGAGATGCATAACCTTCTGTCAAGCCCCGCTCCCCAGGATACCCGGGAAGTACGAACCTTTCCCAGATATTCCCAGAGAGTCGAGGGTGAATAGAGAGAAAAGGAGAGTGAGGGAGAAAGACCAACAGAGAGTACAAAGGAAAATGCAGGCCACTGCACACATGCTAGGATAGTACACATACTACTCTAGAGTTAAAGTGACAACACAGAGAAAGTACATAACATCGCATATATAGACAAAGCCATCTTATTACCACTATGTCAGAAATACTACCATACAAGGCTCAAGTACAAAAAGTAATCTCTATAATACCCACATCTCCACCTCACTCCCTAAGCTATATCTGCACACCATCTTTAATCCACCAACCTCCTGAGATCTCCACCTTCTATCTAATAATACTTGTGAGAAAAAGGGGAGGGCACGTCAAAGCATGTCCAATAGGGATGCCTAACTCGTATGACATATTATTCAACAATCATGCAAATTCACATTATGAACAGAACATAAGTGGAACACAAAATCTACAATAATGGCATAAAGGAAAATGAGATATGAAAGCGTACATAAGGGAATACAACACATCCATGGTTAGAAAAGAGTATCATAGCAACTACAACTATAAAAAGTAAAAGAAATGACTACAAGCGTGTAAAGTTAAGTTAAGAGTCTTTCTTTATTGATAGTTATTTGGAAACCTGGGCAAACACTGGACATAAGGATATGGACCTCACCCCAAGGTGGGGTGGCACTCAAACTACCCCTGCCAGTGGAACCCGAGCATTGATTAACTTTAACAGGGCCTCTCGAACTCCCTCGTCCCTGGCATGAGTGAGAATATCCTCCACATCACCACATGTATCACATAATCGGTCAGTCCCTGTAAGGGCGAGTGATAATAATAACCATACATACTACGGGTCACTCCACTCCCTGCAGATGAGTGGATGCCAAGAATCTCTATCTTCTAGTCTAGTCCTTATGGCTGCCCTTACTCAGTCATTTATCCAAAAACCCCATCTTTGAGGCTCACCCTCTTTAGAGAGGATTGAGACGTTCCATGATCATTTGTAGTTAATCTTATTGTAACATGCTACGTATTATATGAGTCATGTTGGCATGGCTTCACAACTCATCATCTTTCATTTCTAGTACATATCTTTCTTTCATAACATAAAGGGTCATGCAACTATGTGACATGCCCTTCACCATAACCACATCAACTCCTCAAAACATAACATATAAGTCCATGCCACACATACCTCCAATATCATCAATCCATAATTTGGCGCATGGCCTAAATATGCAAAGGGGCAATTCTCATATTTCTTCATCTTGCGTTAATATGGACATTTTCACAAACATGTGGTGGGCATAATAATATGGAAATTAATTCATATGGTATATAACATAAATGAGCTTTCATAAATGAGCTTTCTTCCATGAGCAACAATGATAACTAGTAATAAGAGTAACAATGGCATTAAAGCATGACATGAATTATACTAATAACATGCAAGAGTGGAAACTTCTTGGCATGATTCCACAACAACCACATTACCACAATGATTGTAATTAAAATTTGGTATATATTTCTAAATGAAAATTGTAGATAATTTAATTATACTTCTATAGCAACAAGAATCATCTTTTTAGGATATCTAGGTTAATAGTTATAGCTTGTTCCATATATGGTGCAGAATCTATCCTGGAACTGAATTATTTAGCTGTAAAGATCAATTAATTTCAATTACCAGAATCATGAAAAGGTCTCAACATGAAAGTAGTAGACAATTAAGTTAGAATTCCATATTATCTTAAATTAAGTTATTCAGACAACTGGAGTAAGAGTTATGCTTTGTTCACTAACGTGGTGCAGAATCTGCCAGAATTTGACACTACGTCACATATTAGAAATTTTATCTAGTTGTAGTCAGAATTTAAGATCAGTCGCTAAATAAAAGTTGTATTAACTTGATAAGCTTTATAGAATGCATTAATTTGTAATTTTTGGATGACTAGAAAGAAAGCTATGTGTATTACAAAAACAGAACAGAGCAGGGACACCAACAACATAAAGATATTCATGGAAAAAGAACTAAAGTTGAATAACATGCCATAGAGATTGGGTTCCCTACCTCAAGGATGATGGATTTCTTCACTAAATCTCCCCAAGATTCCAATTATCTCCATGAAATCCCCCTCAAGCTTCAAGCTCCCAAAAAGTTTCCATCTTGCATCCAAAAACCACCTCCTACTTCCTAAACTCCTCCATATGTACTTAGCTATCACAATGGCATCCAAGGGAGAAGAGCTAAGGTTTTATGGCTACCCACATGAAGGCACAAGGCCCCTAGGGTGTTCGGCCAGCATGAGAGGAAGAGGGGAGGAGAAAAACATGAAGAATGAGAAGAAAAGGAGAAGAAAAGAAATAAGGAATAGAAATAAAGAAAGAGGTTGCTATGACTTCCCCAATTTTCCCCTTTTTTCTTCTTCTCTTTTCTTTCCTTTTCTATTCTATTCTAGCTCTCTCCTTTATTTTCTTTTCCGTCTATTTTTCTATAATTCCCACCTTATCTCTTAAGAATGGCATCTATCATATAATATTCTTTTGAATGGAAAATTTATGAAGACACACTATCACTCTAGCAATTTATTTATAGGCCCTTGTAATAATTACCCAACAATCACTCATCATTCTAAACATTTCTCATATGCCCCCTACACACTCATGCAAACATATACATGTACTCACATGTTAAGGCCAAAATTGACCGGCACAGTTGTCCAACTAACGGAGACTCACGACGTTGAGCTGAAGTCTAGTCAGCCTTCGAAGTGGGACCCATGGTAGGATGAACCGGGGTCGGTAATTGATAGTTGATGATGGTACGACTGTTGATCGACCTTCAAACGATCATTGGGGCGGTCGTTCGAGGATGAAGAGCTAGCTGTCGATCTCAAGCGTTGGACGACGATCGACGATCTGCACCACAGGGAGTCGATAGGGGGGTCAGATCTGGGTTCCGACCCAAATCCCCTTCGATGCTTAAGTTAGTATGGAACTTAAGGGTGAGAGGGATCTTGGAGTAGTAGAGATCGACCCACTAAGGTTCTTCCCTAGGCTAACAATGCAAGCTCGAATATGGAATGGAGAAAGAAGATAGAGTTCTATGTATTAGCACTCGTACCTTGAAGATGGAGCTCCCTCCTCTATTTATAGGGGGTCGAGGTCTCCATAGATACGTTGAGCAGGTAACGGTATCCCATAGTGGGGCCACGATCTCCCATCATAACTGGAGGTAAACGTTACCACTTCTGTGAGATTACTGGGACAGCTTTTAACCCCATGTTTGCACGAAGTATACCCAACAGTCGACTGGCTATGTTGGGCTCTGACCGAGTCGACATCGGGTAGCTCTGGTGGGCCTGGTGGGCCTGGGTCACTTTCCCGACCGAGTTTCCTCGAGTGCCGGCCCAATGACTCAACAATGGCCCCCGTCGCACGACCTTTGAAGATCCATTTGCTGGGGTCAAGCGACATTACATCGCATTAAATAGGGCGTGGCAGTCGAGAAAATAGCACTTGAGTCCTGGGGGCCAAAATGCCCGCCTCGTTGATTCAGACGATTTGTCGAATCGAAATCCCAGACGCCTTGGTCCTTGGATCATTGATACGCGTCCCATCATAGGGTCACTATTTCGCCCATATATGACGGTTCCGGTGGAGGGGGAGGGGGATACCCCTCCATTCTCCTGAAATCAAATGGCTTCTTCCTCTACCGTGGAAAAGAATGTGGTCGACGTCGTCTCAAAGAACTAGGAAGGGGTCGTGGAGCCGGACTTGCTGTTGCAATTGAGGACCACAGTTAAGATTGCCCAAATTGGCACGCTGCAGAGGAAAACGTCCGCCTTGATTATCAAATCAGACTGCCCGGGAGGGATGAGAGGGTTCATTGTCCTGACAATCGGGAAGTGGGGTCTACGTCAAGACCTTTAAACGGGGCCTCCGCTTTCCCATGCATCCTTTCCTACGGTATTTCCTGTGTACCCTGAACATTTCCATCTGCCAGCTGATGCCGAATGGTGTTGGTATGTTGATGGCCTTTATAGTTTTGTGCATGACGAAGGGCATCGAGTCATCTTTGCATCTGTTCAACCAATTCTTCTGGATCCCTCCCCTCAAGGCCCCCAGATGGTATACGATCATGGCCCGTCGGGGGAGGAAGTTATTGGAAGCTCTCCCCACCTCCAACCCCAAGTGGAAGGATGAATATGTGTTTGTGGTTTTTTCAGGAGAAGCGATCTTCTGCACCGGTTGGGGTGCCTCTGATTGGGGCCTACCGAGGATAAGCCGCTGGATGTTGAGGAGAAGAAGGCCGCCGACGCTCTGAAGGGTATGCCGGTGGAGATGAGGTCGGTTGGGTGGCTATGGTCAGACGAAGTGTTGCGTCAGACGGTGTAGACGAAAGTTTGGTTCGACCGTGCTTGCCAACTGTTCGACCTTCATTCTCGGACTAACTTGATTGCTGTTTTGGCAGGGATGATCAGCGCAGAATACCAGGTGGACCCCGCATTGAAAATCGCGGTTGAAGCTTCCATCAGAGAGGCAGAGGCAAGAATGTTGTCACCTCGGGTCCCGACCGTATCGAGGCTATTGACCGAGTCTACCATGGATCGGCCCATGGTTACCGAGTGGATCACCCAGGATGGTCGCCCTCAACAGAAAAAGAAGAAGGACCCATCCTCCGAGTTTAAGGTGGTTGCACGGGAGGGCGGCTAGAAAAGGCAGAGGATTCTTCTTCTCAGTGACAAGGAGCCGTCAGGGACGAATGCATCCGCGAAGCAGACCTCTCGGCCGGGGAGTGATGTGCCCCATGAGGAAGGTTCAACGGGGACTCAGGTTCCACCGGATCTTCGCACACACCAGGACTCCTGGCCCTGGAGGGCCTATTTCCTTCTGTAAGGTTGCCTGAAGACATCCCAAAGGAGTATCGATCTATAATGATGGAGGGTCGATCTTTTCAAGCTCCCTTCACATGTGTCGAGGAGGAGCTCGTCAGGGCGAGATTCCCTTTGAGGCTTGGGGAGTCTGCTCTGCTTGATTGCGCGACCGCTTTCCATGTTGTGGAGAACGCGACCCTTCCACAGGACCGGGCGGTCGTGGACAGGGTCGACTACGAGCGACTTGCATCAGTAGCCGTCCCTGCTAGCGTCCAGGTAATTTTCATCGAGACGTATATCGATGTTATTATCTATGTACAGGTTGATTATCGATTGTTGGATGTAGGCTCTCGTGGTCACCGCGGCTTTGCGACGCCAGGCTTTGGAGGTGGCCGATTATGGTGTTAATTTGGAAGCTGTTAGCTCAAGGATGGAGAAGTCCCAGGCTGAGCTAGAAAAGGTCTGTCTTCTCTCCGAGTCAAGGACCTCGATCATTGAGAAGCTCCAGCGAGAGCTCAACGAGTCTCGTAGGAGAGAGGCAGAACAGATCGCCTTAAGAGAGAATGTGGAGAATGATCTGCTAGAGGAGAGGGTTGCTATTGATGTCATTTTGGAGAGAGTGATCCAGGATTTCACGGATAAGTTTTCCGACTTTGACGTGTTATATGAGCAGGGTTTCGAGCGGTGTCGGTTGGAGATCAAGAACCGATTCCCCGACCTCTCCTCTGAGATTGACAAAATAACGGAGGTTTTTCCAGACCACAGCGAGGATGAGTCGAGCCATGATGAGGCCGAGCCCCACCAGGATGGGGATGAGACCGCTCCTGCAGATGAGGCCACCGCCGTAGCTAGTGACGGAGCAGGAGTAGTTTCTACGGAGGAGCCGGAGCTCACGACCGCATTGGAAGGGGGTCAGGGGCCTGAGCAGCCGTTGTAAGATCTTGGTCCACCTGAAATTTTGAATGTATAGGAGGGTGGTATGAACAATACTTTGTAAATGACGAGCGATCAGAGAATTAGCTTCTTGTATGTCGGTGTTCATGCCCCGTGGTGGCCCCTTTCGATGGGTTAGACGCTGCTTCGAGGGTAGGCCATTGAACCATGCTTAGAATCTGCCCTCCACGTTCTGTGGAGAGGGTGAGGCCCACCTGACTCGTGGTCTAAAGATGTGGGGACCCGATTCGCTCAGTGGTGAAGGGGTGGCCCCTTCAACTTACGGCTGACGACCGTTTACGAGGGTCGTTCAGTGGCGAAGGGGTGGCCCCTTCATCTTACGGCTGACGAACATTTATGAGGGTCGTTCAGTGGCGAAGGAGTGGCCCCTTCATCTTACGACTGACAACCGTTTATGTGGGTTGTTCAGTGGAGAAGGAGTGGCCCCTTCGACTTACGGCTGACGACCGTTTACGAGGGTCGTTCAGTGGCGAGGTGGTGGCCCCTTCGACTTATGGCTGACGACCGTTTACGAGGGTCATTCAATGGTGAGGGGGTGGCCCCTTCGACTTACGGCTGGTGACCGTTTATGTAGGTCGTTCAGTGGCGAGGGGTTGCCCCCTTCGACTTACGGCTGACGACCGTTTACGAGGGCCGTTCAGTGGCGAGGGGTGGCCCTTTCGACTTACGGCTGACGACCGTTTACGAGGGTCGCTCAGTGGTGAGGGGGTGGCCCCTTCGACTTACAACTAACGATCCTTTACGAGGGTTCACTACTACAAAATGGACCTTTAACAGCGCTTAAAAAAGGTCTTTAATAGCGCTTTACAAGCGCTGTCTATCTCGCCGCTGCTAAAGGGGGGCTGCTTTTAATAGCGCTTTACAAGCGCTGTTAAAGGGGGGGGCCTTTAACAGCGCTTGTTTGTGGAAGCGCTGTTAAAGGGGGGCCTTTAACAGCGCTTGTTTGTGGAAGCGCTGTTAAAGGGGGGGCCTTTAACAGCGCTTGTTACTACAAGCGCTGTTAAAGGGGGGCCTTTAACAGCGCTTGTTTGTGCAAGCGCTGTTAAAGGGGGGCCCTTTAACAGCGCTTCTTACTGCAAGCGCTGTTAAAGGGGGGCCTTTAACAGCGCTTGTTTGTGCAAGCGCTGTTAAAGGGAGGGCCTTTAACAACGCTTGTTACTGCAAGCGCTGTTAAAGGGGGGCCTTTAACAGCGCTTGTTTGTGCAAGCGCTGTTGGGGGGGGGGGGGGGGGGGGGGGGGGGGGGGGGGGCTTTAACAGCGCTTGTTTGTGCAAGCGCTGTTAAAGGCCCCCCTTTAACAGCGCTTGTTTGTGCAAACGCTATTAAAGGGAGGCTTTTAACAGCGCTTGTTTGTGCAATCGTTCAGTTGCAGTTGCAGAGTACAGCGACGTTTGAGGTCACAATTTGTGACAATATGCGCTTAGAACCTAGATTACATACCATAAGCCAGGCCCCAAATTCAAATTTTCTGCATAAAATCCAAAAGAAAAGAGAAAGATTCCAAACCTCAAAATTTTATTTAACCAAACATTTCTTCAATTTCTTACAAGTGACCAAATGACACAGGAAAAAAAATCCCAATATCAATCTACAAACCTTACAACATTTTTATGGGTGTCTGAATTTAACACCGAAAAAAAAACCTCATTTTGAGGTACCAATCGTTATATCCATCCTATCTTAGCATCTATCATTCCATCTTAATACAAGCACATTCCAGAATTCATCCTAGTTACTAGAAAATATTGGCCCCCGCTCGACCACCAAGCAGTAAGTTACATGACTTCAGTGGTTCGGTTCTTGAACCTATTTTCCAAGAAGATTGCATGCACGCATGTTCGCACCTTTCACTCTGGAGTTCAGCTCATCTACATCATGTTGTAAATAGCTAGCCACTTCCTTGCCTGCCTTCAAATCAGGAGAGCCCTGCACAAAGATATCATTAGAATTATGCCACATTTTTAAGCAAGGAGGGGAAAATGTACCTAGCAATCAATGTAGCAAGGAGGGGAAAATGCCCTATTCATATAAACAGCAAAACTAGTTTGAACTGATAAAAATTTAGGGGATATACCTAGCAAATGCACTTGCAAAGTGTTTACATTCTCCGATCTCATGGGACATGCATTACAATTTGGCTTGGTTTTTGTACAGAAGACCTGCATGAAACCATCAAGTTATGTGCATTATTAATCAGGATATGAATATAATTTCATCTAGCCTCTGAAAGTCAAGATCAAACATTTCCAAAAATAATCATTTGATAATGCAGCTCATACCTGCACCATCAAGCAAATGCTTATGATGAGGTAGTTAGCTATATTATCATACTATCTGAACCCATGAGTCGTCATATTCAAATCTTTCAGAGACTTGTACATTTAAGTTTCAAGAACTCACAATGTCCGTTGATCAAGGGTACATAGCCGAGGCCACAGGTATTTCTGAATATGCTCAAGCATAGTGTACCTTTGAATAATAGAATGTAAAGAAATTTTTTAATTGCGCACTCCACAGTTTGCACTTTGAGGTGCACTCTTGCCGACTTGGAGAAATTTGTACCTACAAGCATTTGGTTATGTTCTGTACAAAATTGTGAAAACGTGTGCACTCCAATTTAGTTGGTCTGTAGTAGTTAAAACCCATGACAACATTCCATATGTAAGAAATCTCAAGGACAATTGTAGTTTTTCCTCCTTTTCACTGTAAGCATTTTAAATAACTAAGACTATGCTTTTCAGATGCAGATCTTCCACTTGGAACACAAAATTCATCCTTTTCTGCTAACAGTTGTCAAGCAGAAATCCCAACGGTTGAGCATAATATAGTCCTCTTAGCAAAGAACTGAAGGGTCCAACATGGTTTTGGACATTGGAAGAAAATTTTTAAAGCATATCAAATTCAACCATTTAAACAATGGTTTTTCAGTCATAACTGACAACAAGCTTGATCTCACCCGAGCTAAAAAATGAAAAGACTTGACTTATCACATGGGTTTTAGTTCGTCTAATCACTGGATTTGTTCTGGCTAAGTTGTAAGCTAATTCATTGCAGATGATATCCAGATTCTCTCTTCATAAGGCATACTAGTTTACATCAATTAAGAATTGTACCCATTGACCGATAATACAGAAACATCTTGTCTTCCATGATTTAATCGCCAGAACCTCTCTAGCACCAATGCCTAGGTTGATATTAGACCATTTTATAGTCAGTACATGCCTTGATGAAAATCTCTCTCCCTCTCCCTCTCCCTCTCCCTCTCCCTCTCCCTCCCCGATTTTCTCTTTCTCCAAGATATATCGATGTTTTGAAACCCACTTTATAGTCAGTACATGCCTTGATGAAAATCTCTTTCTCCAAGATATAGTCAGTACATGCCTTGAAGCCGTCATCTTCTCTAAAGATTTTTTTCCTAATGGGGTCAGCTATGAAACATAATTCCAGATCGGGAAGGCTCCACATAAACTAACAAAATTCTATTACAGTTGTCCACCTAAGAGTAAACTTATATGACGTCCGTGAATTCCCAGTCAAATTAGTAGATAAGAGGGATTAAGCTAATCAGTCAGTTCGGAAATAAGGAAATTTACTTTACCAGATTTGTAAGTGCATGCAACAAAGCTGAAAACAGGATAAAAAAAGTTCTTCCTGATTGGGAAGTGGTTTTCTTTAGGAGGGAGAATGAAAAGAGCTGATATCAGAATTGAGTTGAGCTAGAACCAAACATCAAAGCATTCTAGTTGCAATCTAAATGCACTGGTAATGGATCGGGGATGAAATGCCAACATTATTTTTTTAAAACAACAAATAAATTAGCAAGGTCTAGACTTAACTGCTGCATCATAGTAATGAATGAGGTCAAAAAAGGTAAAACTAAAAATGACATCTACCCGGAAACTAGATGTTAAGATTCAATGACAACAACGACACCAATAATAAGGATAAATCCACTAACACCCCATGTACTATTGTCAGTTTGTCATTAAACACCCCTGAACTATTATATTAGAAGAAACTACTCCTTAAAAAGTAACAGACCTTACCCTTGTCACATTGGCGTAGGGGACTAACACCCCTTGACTAAGGGTAAGTTCTGCGAATATCATAGTTCAAGTGTGTTTAGTGACACACTAAACATATACAACGGGTGTTAGCAGAATTTACCCAAATAATAATAACAACAATAACAATCTGATGCAAGGCTCCCAAAGAAAACTATTAAAATTTGCTTAAGGTAAGTTCTGCATCAAGGATTACCTGCATGCTGCTTGATAAGATATTTGTCTGGCTTCCATCCTCAGCTTCCCAGGTTTCCTCCTATGACAAATCACGTGATGTAAGCGGTACTACAGTACATAGTGGAGAATCTATATTATTAGTGTTTTCCTTTACCACCTGCACAAGCTTCTCCAGATGTTCCACGAGGGTTTTCTCCTCCAACTCTACATACACTGTCAAGTAGGTTTCAAAACATGATGAAATGGTCTAATATCAACCTAGGCATCAGCCTCAACGTTGTTGCGAATTCTTCAGATTCACAAACATCTCAACAATACACAAACATCAGCATCCATAGGATTACAAGCAATAAAAAATTGCTACCGCTTAAGTATAGTTTTCCCCTGCAAAAGAACAAATTCGATATGAAAAGTTTATTTACACAAATAAACATCATCAACCAGTATACAATCAACCTCTAAAATACCCAAAGAACATATGCTAGATAAGTTGTTTGTCCTTCCTTTATGCTTTTCGAAATAAAATTACAAATTACAATAAAACAAAAAACACGAAATGTATCATATTTTTGGGAAGAAGTTTACGTACCTGAATTTTGAAGGAGAAAAAACTCCAATCCAATCATCGTTCGATGGATTCGGGTGACCAGATTCCAAACTAATCCATTCACTATCTTGACCCTGTAATGAACAAATGGAAGAAACATGAAATCAGTTAGACATGTTAAAAATATTTAGTTAGGTATATTCAGTATCATTGAGCTTGTCATCAGTTCTTGGCTCGTTAAGCAAACCCAGTCACTGATTGTTCAAGAAACGATATAAACATAGAATGAGATGTTGGCACTGTCCCTATTTACTACGCGTTCAAGAAACATGATGGATAAATATCATTGTATGTGTATTACCTCTGTATTCCAATTTCATAAGGCCTTTGAAAATGTGTACAACTATAATTCTCATCTAAAACAATTTTAAGAAACCCAATACATCAGATGACTAAATACAAGCAGCCCTCTGCTTAAAAACCTCACCCAAATCGTTTTACTTAGCAGATTGACAGTTACTGACATCATTGTAATATGCATTTCAATAAAAATACCTTTAACCCAAGGAGAGTAGGAGAAGCCTTCACATAGGCTGCATGATTAATGGCAAGTGTGGCTCTATGAATGGAGATTTTAGAAAGGGGCTGATCTCCACCTCCTGCAACAAAACTCAATAGAGTTGCGAAGAGGCCAAAAGAAATCAACCAACCGAGCTTCATCATTCCACAACCACAACCTGAAACATTGAATTCAAAAGGGAAAGTAAAATTTTAGATTTCTGTAATCAGCTTTTTCTACTAAGACCCGTGATGAGATTTGCTTCGAATTAGCGGAAGCAAAACATCAAACAGACGAAACCCATCTCCTAAAAAAATTTACAAACAATGGAGAGAACCCATCACAACAAAAACCCAACTTCAATTTAATTATGACAGCAAATTGAAGAAGACCTGAAACAAAGAAGACGGAAGATCTCGTTCGGAAGCTGCTGACGTGTTGGACGCTTAGATTGAAAGAGATGTGAGAGAGAAGAAAAATAAAGCTGCAGTTTTTAGAGTAACAACCTCTTTGCTCTATCAGTGAGCCCGGCGTGGCTGCACCCCACCAACACCCCCAAGAAGCTAACCCCGTCGGGCCAAACTCCTCCTTCCGTCATCCTCTCAAAGTACTCGACCGCAAGCTCTCCATGCCCATGCACCGCTGCTCCAACCACAATCGCGTTCCAGGTGAACAAATTCTTCCTCTGGCTTGCCTCGAACACCTCCACGGCCGAGCCTATGCACCCACATTTTGCGTACATGTCGATCAACCCCGTCGACAAGTACACACCGAGCCCTGCCCGGCTCCTCCTAATATAGCAGTGGGTTGCCCTCCCTCGACCCAATAACCCGAGCTGCGCGCAGCAAGATAACGCCGAGACAAGCGCGACGTCATCCGGACGGAACCCCGCAGCAACCATCCTATCAAACAGCCCAAGGCCTGCCTTACATCCGTTGTTCCCTCTCGCATAACCCGCAATCATGGTTCCCCAAGAGACCACATCTCGCAGAGGCATTTCATCGAACAACTTACGTGCGGCATCCATGAGACCGATCTTAACATGCCCGTCGATAAGCACATTGTAAGAGACAACGTCCTTTAGAGGGCTCGACAGGAAGAGCTTGGTTGCGTCATCGATGGAGTTGGAGGAGGAGTAGAATGAAATGAGAGAGTTGAGGACGAAGGGATCGGAGGCGGCGAAGCCGAAGTGAAGGGAGAGGGAGTGGAGGGAGCGGCCGAGGGGGAGGGAAGAAGGAGGGGGGAGGAGGGAGCAGGCCTTGAAGGCGAAAGGGAAGGTGTGGGAGTCGGGGCGGAGGGGGAGGCGGAGGAGGAGGGGGAAGAAGGAGAGGGCGGGGAGGGGGAGGGAGAGGAGGGAGAGGGAGCGGATGATGAGGTTGAAGGAGAATGTGGAATGGAGGGGGTGGGGATGGAGCGGAAGAGGGAGAGAGGGTAGGAGACGGAGGGGGGAGGGGGGAGGGGGAGAGGTGGGGGAAATGGGAGAGGAGCGGACGACCTAGGGCTTGGGTTGCAACGAAGATGGCAGCGGACGACCTAGGGCTTCGGAGCGCACGAAGATGGCAGCGGAGCTTTTAGTCGGGCTTCGGAGCGCTGTTAAAGCGATTACGTGAGTCGGGCTTCGGAGCGATCGATATTGCGAACCCGTAAATGTATAATATCTTTAACAGCGCTTGTTTAATACAAGCGCTGTTAAAGGCCACCCTTTAGCAGCGCTTGCACAAACAAGCGCTGTTAAAGGGGGGGTCTTTAACAGCGCTTGCACAAGCGCTGTTAAAGGCTCCCCCTTTAACAGCGCTTGTTTGTGCAAGCGCTGCTAAAGGGTGGCCTTTAACAGCGCTTGTATTAAACAAGCGCTGTCTATTGAGACTTTTAACAGCGCTTGTTCTAAATAAGCGCTGTCTATTTGGACCTTTAACAGCACTTGTAGAAAAAAGCGCTGTCTATTGTCTGACATTTAACAGCGCTTCTTTCTACAAGCGCTGTGTATTATCTGTGTCTCTAATACACAGCGCTTGCAGAAATAAGCGTTGTCTATTGTCGGACCTTTAACAGCGCTTGCAGAAAGAAGCGCTGTCTATTCTCCGACCTTTAACAGCGCTTGCAAAAAGAAGCGATGTCTAATATATGTGCCTCTAATTAACAGCGCTTATAATTGGCAAGCGCTATTAAAGGTGTGCTATTAAAGGTCCTTTTTGTAGTAGTGGTTGTTCAGTGGCGAGGGGGTGGCCCATTCGACTTACGGCTGACGACCATTTACGAGTGTCGTTCAGTGGCGAGGGGGTGGCCCCTTCGACTTACAGCTGACGACCATTTACGATGGTTGTTCAGTGGCGAGGGGGTGGCCCCTTTGACTTACGGCTTACGACTGTTTTACGAGGGTTGTTCAGTGGCAAGGGGGTGGCCCCTTTGACTTACGGCTAACGACCATTTTACGAGGGTCGTTTAGTGGCGAGGGGGTGGGCCCTTCGACTTACGACTGACGACCATTTTACAAGGGTCGTTCAGTGGCGAGGGGGCGGCCCCTTCGACTTACGGCTGACGACCGTTTACGAGGGTCTTTCAGTGGCGAGGAGGTGGCCCCTTCGACTTACGGCTGACGACCGTTCACGAGGGTCGTTCAGTGGCAAGGGGGTGTCCCCTTCGACTTATGGCTGACGAATGTTTACGAGGGTCGTTCAGTGGCGAGGGGGGACCCCTCGACTTATGGCTGACGACCGTTTCGTAATTTTGGTTTTCCCAACCCCTTTCGACTTATGGCCTCTTGGCTGGGTGATTTCTCCACACTTTATGAAGGTTCAGAGATGTGAAGCTTTATTTAATATAGGGAACATGCTTTATTAGCGAAAATGAGAAACGAAAAAGGCATACAGATATTCTCCGATTGACGTCGGAGCGGCTTGCCGTTCATCGCCTGTGTTATTTGCTAGTGGTTGTTTAGATGACTCTTCAGTCGACCACCTTAGTGATGGGTGATCCCGTCATCTTGTCCTTCTGTTTCGAGGACCCTTCCTTGCTAGATGGATCACTGGATGGGCCCTTGGGGTGTCCCTATTTGACTAGGGCGTCGATCTCCTTCTTAAGAGTCCAGCAGTCATTTGTGTCGTGCCCATAGTCATTGTGGTATTTACAGAATTTAAGGTCGTCCCTCTTCTCGTACCTGCCCTTTTTGTGGCATCCTGTATCAGCTCTTCCTTCAGTGCGTTGGCGAGGACTTCTACCTTAGGGATGACCGGCTTGGCGTAGGTTGTACGTTCCTTGCTTCAGGGGCTCCTCTCCCCGAGCCTCTTGTCTCGGCACTCCTGTCAGGGGATTCCCAAGTTTGATTTCTCTCGCCTCCTATCTCCACGGTGATAGGGAGTGCCCTTTACATTGGCTCCATCCGGCTCTTCTGCTTCCTTGAAGGAAGTGAACCGATCGGTGGCATTTCTGCAACAGTGTTAGGAGGAACTCATGAAGAGCACTTCTCAGGTGCTTATTCCTGACCGCCTGGATGAGCGTCGCTATGATGGTCACGTCTGGCGTCCCCTCCACATCGAGCCTTTCGTCGTTGAATTTGGAAACGAAATCTCGGATTGACTTGTTCTCGTTCTGTTTGAGCGAAAAGAGGTAGGATGACCTCTTCTTGGGTTGACGTCCAGCGACGAATTGCTTGCAAAACACTTCTGCTAGCTCGTCGAATGAGCCGATACAACAGCAGGGTAGACCTTCATACCAACTTTTCGCCCTCTTGGTAAGGGTGGTGTTGAAACATCTGCAAAGGTATGGCTCATCGGCTCCGTGGAGTAGCATGACATTCAAATACTTTTGGATATGCGACCATGGGTCGCCTTTGCCATCATACATAGGTAGGGCCGGAAGCTTGAATTTGGAGAGAAAAGGTGCCAAGAGGATGTTCTCCTTCAGTGGAGTTTTTTGCATAGCGGACTGGACTAGCACGGATCCTCCTGCTCTAATTTGCGAAAAGTTGGCCCCGGGGATCGATTTTGGATCTCATCCCCCCATGCGAGTCCAGGTGCAGGGTTCAGGGGGTTATAACCATGAGGAGCTCCATAGATTACCTGGTCCAAGATGTTGTGGGTCGTCGCCTGGTAACCGGAGTGGGTGGGTTCTTGCTGGAGTGCAAAAGCTTGACTTTCGACCCCCACCCCATTGTGTTAGTGGGTCGGGGGGATCAAACCGTCGAGGTGAGTCTCTGCCCTTGGGTCCCCCAAGCCCCGGAGGTATGATGAGCCCTTTGTTGGTGTCGGGTATGGATTTGGAGGTGGCGGCTGCTCCCTCGCCGAGGAGGGGCTCCCTGTGCTCTGACGCACCAAAGCCGCCAACACGCCCAAGCTCTTGTCAACCTGCACAGTAAACTGGTTGAATTCCCTTCGAGTTATACCGGGCTCGTTTGCCTCTTTCGTTGGTTGAGGTGGGGGCGTAGTGGAGTCTGCGGCGTCCTCTAACAGTACGCTATTTGCTTGGGGCTTTTCCTTCGGACCTTCAAGTGGTCATGCGTTGCTGGGTCCAGCTGCCATAGCTTCTGAATGGCATTGGGATGGCAGGCTGGTTAACTTTTTTCCACAGACGGTGCCAAACTATTAAGGCCAAAATTGACAGGTACAGTTGTCCGGCTGATGGAGACTCGCGGCGATGAGCTAGAGTCTAGTCAGCATTCGAAGTGGGACCCTCGGTAGGATGAACAGGGGTCGGTAATTGATAGTTGACGATGGTTTGACCGTTGATCAACCTTCGAACGATCGTTGGGTCGGTCATTCGAGGTTCAAGAGCTAGCTGTCAACCTCAAGCGTTGGACGGCAATCGATGATCTGCACCACAGGGAGTCGTTAGGGGGTCAGATCTGGGTTCCAACCCAAATCCCCTCTGATGCTTAAGTTAGTATGGAACTTAAGGGTAAGGGGGAGCTTGGAGTAGTAGAGATCGACCCACTGAGGTTCTTCCCTAGGCTAACAACACAAGCTCGAATATGGAATGGAGAAAGAAGATAGAGTTCTATGTTTTAGCACTCGTACCTTGAAGATGGAGCTCCCTCCTCTATTTATAGGGGTTGACGTCTCCATAGAGACGTTGAGGAGGTAACTGTATCCCATAATGGGGCCACGATCTCCCATCATAAATGGAGGTAAACGTTACACATGTCCGCGAGATTGCTGGGACAGCTTTTAACCCCATGTTTACGCGAAGTATACCCAACGGTCGACTGGCTATGTTGGGTTCTGACTGAGTCGACATCGGGTAGCTCTGGTGGGCCTGGTGGGCCAGGGTCACTTTCCTAACCGAGTTTCCTCGAGTGCCGGCCCAATGACTCAACAACACCCATCCAATGCATATTCCTTATATGTACACATACATGTACACATGTACCATATAGACGCCTACACACACATATCCAATACGTACTCCTTATATCCTACATGTGACACCATATCAACACAATACGCACTCCCACATGTACGTCTACTAGCCATATGCTAACGCACACCAACATGCACTACTATACATACACCAATACACATAATTATTTCATACCTTCATACACATCCATGAGCCTAAATACCTCACATATGTAGTAGACTACACGTATAGTTCAAAACATGGCATGCCACCTTCCTACCTATCTGAGTTTCAACCAGCTTCTTCTACTCGATGAAAGTGCTAATAACTTGGTCTTTTGACTTCCAAGGAAACACCCACATGCTTCCCTCCCAATGAGGCCGACCTATTCGGCCCCCATACGTCGGTGTGTACGTAGTCAAGCACTCCCTTCGTACTATGAATGGCCATCCCAAATGAAGCACGTGTCTATTTCCCAAACACACAGTGCTCACAGAACTCGATCTTTCCGGTCTTGGCACCCTTCAGACGTTCTCCAACGATCAGCTTCTATAAATCTTTCTCGCCCACATGCTCGAGATGCATGGATCACAACAATGAGTCATCTTGATCGGCTTCACGGGTCAGAGTTGCAGTGTCAGCTACGACCGAAACATCCAAGTAGTAGAGGTTGCCTCTGTGCTGATGGGAAATCAAATCCCACCCTTAAGTAGTTTTGATGATGAGCACACCAAATGATGTTAATGTACTAATAACACTATATCTAAAGTGTGCAGGTTGTGCGATCGATAGATTTACGCATACTCCAAAGAAGCTCAACCACACTTAGAAGACGGAGATGATTTGCACAAGTGTAGCTCAATGTTGAAGCTCATGCAGGTGCTCAAGCTTAATGTTAGAGGAGCTCAAATTCAAGAGAAGCACGTATCTACATTAACATCTGACCGGCTTCAAGAAGTTCTCGTCTAAGTCTAGTGTGTGAGTTGGTCTCTTTAGGATTATGTTAAAGCCAAGTATTATTGCACACACACACACAAAATGTTTTCGAAACAAAAACATTTTAAATCAATTTTAAACTCTTTGATAGCATTAGCTAGTTGATCTAATCCTCGTAGTCAACCTCCAAACACCCAGGAGTTGATTACCCACTCTCTAGCTGAGTTTCAGTGAAAAAGTGCTCTGGGAGTCAACTACCAAAGGAGGGAGTCGACTACCAGCTGTGAGCAGAATTTTTCAGTGAAATTCTCTAGGAGTCGACTACCTCATATGGGAGTCGACTAGCAGCTGTCATTTTTCTGCGTTTTGACTTCCTGATTTATCTCTTATTTCCTTGATTGTTGGGCTGAAAGTAAAATGATTTGAATTTCAAATTCACCTTTGAAACTGTATAAATAGATCCATCTTGAGATCATTTCAACACGCCAATTCTCTCTATTATTTTGAGCTTATATTCTAAAAGATCTCAATCGCTCTCATCGCTCTCATCTTCATAGCTGAAATTTCGGATTCTAATTTCTGATCTCAAGTTTTATTCTGAAATTTTGTTTGAGATCCATTTTAATTTTGGCTATTGAAAATTGTTTTTCGAAATCCATCTTTCTTTATTTTATATTCTTGAAAGGATTTTTGAAAACAAGAGATCTAGATCACAACGAATCAATTTATATTCTTTGTGTGATCTAAGATCCATTTAAATTCTTTTAGCCACATAAGCACAATTGCAATATTATCTTGGCTATAGAATTCATGTTGGGTGTAAACCAATCTCCATCAAACATTGTGGAGAATTGGATCATTGTTTGTATTTGGGATTCCCTTTGTGATAAGGGTTGTGGAAAATCCTAGACAAGTCTAAGTGGTTGGAAATCCTAACAAGTGGAGTTAGGTAATTGTATTGCCAAGGCAATAGTAGATTAAATCGCGTACCGGATTGGTCAGGGACTGGACGTACCCAGGTTGCGGGGAACCAAGATAAAAATCTCTTGTCTCTGCGCTTCTTTTCTGTGTTTGTGATTATTTATCTGTGCAAGCATTCTTTTATTTATTTGTTAATATTGTATCTTTGTAGTTCTTTATTTATATAATTGCAAAGTTCATCTTTGTAATTTCGCTGTGTAAAGATCTCTTTGTTTGTAATCTTATTTGCTTGTAACTTATCTTTGTATTCATTTTAAAGATTAACTTGTTGATTAAGAACCCAGCGTAGATCACTCTACTTGGTTTCTTACGCAACATTGGAAGGGATATAATTGTGTTGTACTAATCAACGAAAAATTTTTATAATTCATACAGCACTATTCAACCCCCTTCTAGTGTTGTTTACCATCCACATGATCCGACATGTGATTCCCCTTCATCGCAATCATTGCTCATCGGGTCACCCTCAGAGCTTCATTCTCCATGGTCACTCGACAGCCCTTGGCTTCGAGTGAGCCGAGCGATATGAGGTTATGCTTTAGATCGGAAACAAAGCATACCTCATCGATGTATCGTGTAACACCATCGCTCATCATCATCTGCACTGTCCTAATCCCTGCAGTGCTGCAAGGTTAGTCATCGCCCAACAGGACTGTACTCTACTCCCTTTGCAGAATGTCGTAAAGTACTCTCGATGTGGCATCATATGGAACGAGCACCCAGAGTCAAGTACCCAACCATCTGACGTCACGCCCTTCGAAGCACCAACCAGAACCCATTCCTTGACCTCAACGCCCTTCGCGATGTTGGCTGTTGTGTCGTGCTTCTTCTTTGCCTTCTGGCAGTCTCTGACCCAATGTTCTCTCTCTACAAAAAGCACATTGGTCCTTTGTCAGCTCCTTGCGATGAGGGCCTCTGCTCTTGTCCCTGGACTTGGATCAGAAATACCTCTTTCGCGCTCCACCCTTATCTCCACTACGACCTCTTACCACCATAAGAGCGTCGCTAGCTTGGCTTCCGATGTCCACATCGTTCTTCCTAAACTCGTTGCTTGTCAAAGCATTTGACACCTCTTCAAATGTGATCGATTCCTTACCATATGTAAGAACCGACACCAAGTACTCATATTCAATGGGTAGAGAGTTAAGGAGAAACATCGCCTTGTCTTCATTATCGACCTTCACGTCGACGTTCCTCAAGTTGGTAAGAAGCTTGTAGTAGTGTCGAGATGTTCCTCCATAGAAACACCCTCGGCTAACTTCAACCCAAAAAGCTTATTCTTCAAGTATAGCCTATTCTAGATGTTTGTCTTCATGTACTTGTCGTCGAGCTCCTTCCAGAACTTATTTGCACTTGTCTTCTCCATTAAATAGGTATTTCTTCTCCTTCGACAGATACAATCGGATGGTACCACATGCATTCTGATTCGGAGTTCTCCACTCCAAATCAGACATGCACGTCAGTTTCTCGTCTAATGCGATGTCTTGACCAAGTTGGTTCAAGACATCCAAGACTATGCATCTCCATGTACTAAAGTTGATCTTACCATTAAACTTCTCAATTTCAAACTTCGTGTTGGACATGATAGTCCGAGCCGTTGAAGCATGTGATCCAGAAGTCGACGCCTTTAAGGAACTGTCATCACCACCGTTACTCATCTTTGCCTCCTATGTTGATCTTTGACACCGAAATGATCTGATACCAACTTTTTGTTCACAAACACACATCACAGCAAAATACACATGATCGTCGAGGACCGAGGACCAAGGACAAGCAACACAAACAAACGAGAAGCTTTAACAGAGATAACTTCTGAGTATTGAACATCTCTTAGGAAGTTTTGATGGTGATCAACAAGTGATTAATATTACTAATTCTTTTCATTTAAATATGAAGATATTATGATAATCAAAAAGTCAACAAAGTTAAATAAAGCCAAGGAGCTTAACCACGAAGAAGAACTCAAGAGAAAGACTTGGAAAGTTGATGTGAGAAATCAAGCCAAGGCAGCTATGAGAAGCTAAGAGATGAAGAGAAGAGAACTCATCAAGAAGACCAAAATGGGTATTTTGATGTAATTTTCTCTTTCTTATCTTAGATTATTTATAGGCCTTAGGAATTGGAGCTACACACACATATGGCATTTTAAAACTTATTAATGATTACAAATATTTCAAGATTATTTTGAAATAGTTTTCCAAAGTTTCAAAAGCCAAAAACTCATATGTATGAAAATTAGCCGACTATTTCTTCATTGGAGTCGACTACTTCATATGGGAAAGGAAGTCTTGTGCTCTGTCTTGAAAGGAGTCAGCCGCCGTTATGGAACTAGTCGATCGCAGTTCATAAAGGAGTCGACTACTTTCACTACAACGGTCGACTACTTTGAACTAACAGACAGACTTTCGGATTTTACTGGTTTTTGTTTTATAGCCGTTAGATAGCCGTTGCAAGGGCATTTTAGAGATAGTTTTTTACGGCCAAGTGGCTTATAAATAGGGGGAGTTGCAGAATTTATTAGGGTAATGAATAATCAATGTTTTTAAGAATTCCCAAGCATTCAAAGCAATTTAAAGCTCTCTCCCTCTCATTTTAAGCCAAGAAAGTTTTAGTTTTCTTAAAAGCTTTTAAGCACTAACTCTTGGTATTAATGATTTGATTTCTTTATTGTTTTAATCTTCTATTTAAAAGAGAAACAAATCAAAAAGAGTTTTCCTTGATTCTTGATTTAATCTTCATCTTTCAAAAAATCAAAGAGAAATTTCCTTAGCCACATTCAAGCTCCAATTTCCTTTTGGCTATAGGAATCTTGTGTGCACTACCATTCATCTTCAAAACCTTGTGGTAAGTTCATTGGTAAGTTCTATTGAGAAATATTATTATACACTCGCCATTGTTGGGGTAGCTGACGTTTGTTGGAGATTCCTAGCAAGGAGCTAGGTGTGATTGAATTGTAATGGTAGAAGACATAGTGAGTGAGACTAGGCAAGTGTAAGCCCTCATTGTAAGGAATTTCTCTCTTGATTAAGAGAGTTGGAGTAGCCCTAGGGGGGCGAACCAGGATAAAATTCATTGTATTTGCGTTTTATTATCTCCGTGTACATTTCTCTACATTACTTGCATACTTTAGTTTATATTCTGTTGTGCATCTCTTTTTATCATTGCAAGTAATTATTTGTGTTGATTAGGTGCTTGTATAGGTAACTCTAATAAGCTACCTAGGCTAAACTTGAGGGTATAACTTCTATTTGTGTAAGAATTTTCAAAACAATAATCACACACCCCCCCTCCAGTGTTTAGTTTGCTATTCGCATGATCCTAACAATAACAACTTTAGGCCATCGACTGGTCAAGGGAACACCAATGAGTTTTATTACGAAAGGAAAAAAAGAATACAAATCTTCTCTTCACAAACGAAGAAGAATCACACAAGTTTCTCTCAAAAGGCTCAGAATAATCTCTCCATGTTGGCTCTCACAAATGGCAACTGAAGAATTCTTAAATGTTTTCCTTGCGGTGTTCCATCTAAAACCCTCCTTTAAAACTCCCTATATATACCCCTAGGTAGAATATGTGCCATCATTGAGGAGGAGTCCCCAAAAGATACGAATCCCGACTTTAACAGAATTCATATCCCATCACAACTCTATGCAATTAATACACCGAACACTAATAGGCATGTGCCGCACCCTACTGGCCTCTGTCACATCCAAGTGGGCCCCACTGTGCAAGATCGAACTTTCTTTAAAGATCGAGTGATCCGAAGTGCTGACCCAAGTTGTTCGACCCACTGGGCAGGTTGAACAGGTTGAACCATAGAGCTGTTGATCTATCTGAGTCGCGACCCTCACGACCGAGAGTCCAAAGCATTGCTAAAGTCCCATAGCTCAGCATTCGATGTATCTGACTTGTGCCGAGTCAGATGAGTCAGATCCGAGCACAGATGAGCTATCTTGGCACAAGATAGCTCGATTGAATAACCAATGACTCATCAGCATCAAAATCGAGCCAACTTCCACACCAAATGCAATAAAGTTCCATAAAGGCTCGAACGTTACTACCTGATGTACGCCACCTATAAGTAGCCTCTCAAAAAATGAGGAGAGGACTTTTGGGCCAATTCCACATTCACATTCTCTGACAACCACTAAAATCAAGTACTCCAATCTGCACCAACTTAAACATTTTCTCCATAGCTCGGTGTGATAACTAGCGGACGACCTCCCAATAGGTCAGACATAGTTACCCCGAAGCCTCCTTGAGTCATCTACCGACTTAAGCATCAGAGGAGATTAGGTCGAACCCCATATCCGACCCCCTGACTAGTTCCATGTGTGATATAGCTCGGTGCCGACCTTCATAGCTCGGATCTGAGCCTATTCAGCATGTTGTCAGACTGCTCAATGCCCAGTCAGCTACCCACATCATCCCACGTCATTCCACTTCAGTAGCTGCAACCACATCATCTTCCAACAACTTCAGTGGTGAAAAAATACCCCGAAAAATGTTGCATCTGGGTTTAGTTTTATGGTGTATTCTTTGCTAAAAGGGAGAAAATATTAACAAAGATCGTAATCTACATAGTTCTCTAACCTCTGATACTTAAAATCTTGTTAGATTATAAAAATATTTCCCTTAACTCTCATCACAACTCTGGAGTTTCGATGTAGTACTAAGGAACTCAACATGGTATCAGAGCATCCCATGTTCAAATCCCATTGGACGCATAATAAAAAATATATGGTACAACTTTTGGCCCATAAAAAGACCATCAAAATGATGGGGCATGTTAGAATATAAAAAAGGTGAATTCCAGTTTTCGGCCCATTAAAAAAGGGACATCAACCTATGGGAGCACGTCCCCTTGAGAAAAGTTTGAATACTCTGATATGTATGCTATAAACATATTGACGGTACATTTCATCATTTAGATACATAGTAATACCAACCTGGAATACTTCTTTACACACACCGATAAGAGAATATTGTGATGTACAATTTACTAACGTACCATGACATGATGAGCAGGTGCATTTATGGACATGGTTATGATGTTTCTGATCATATTCACCATTGAGAACCAATGAAACACACTCATGATGTACATAGCTCAACTTGATCAGACTCCACACAACTCGATAGCTCGATCTTGATTTCACCCAGATCATCAGAGGTAAGCACTCTCTGGACTCGAGCATATATCCTGCATACTTCTTCCAGCTCCATACATAAGTCTGTCTTTAACAGCAACAACGAGTCTCAACACATACGTGCTCCTACTCTCAATGTTTGATTCAAGACCCTGAAATCTCACACAAAATATATATAAGTACTAGAAATAACTTATGCACATAGTGCATGGAGCAATAAAAACCCACACAAAGGATGTGTGGCATCATGTAACTAATGAAAGAGTGAAAAGGGTGGGTGTGTTTTGGGGCGGTGTAATGACCCCAAAATTCATATACATGTATTAATACACATTCTTGGACGTATATATATGCGTATAAATTTTTGTGAGTCCTTATGTATTTTATTTAATTTTGTCAAGCTAAAAATTATTTTTAAATAATTTGTATGACATGATTTTATTAAATGAAATATATGGGCAGAATACTAATGTCTTGATGAGTAAGTATTGTATGTGTATTAAGTGTGTATAATTATTTTTCTAAAAGACAAATCCTAATTTTACCTAAGTGACACCTCACCCTTTGATGTGTCAATAGCTCCTTGATCCTTACCTAACCCAAGGCTTGGTGGCATGCTTAGAGGATTTTAGGGAGATGAGGTGGCTACTCTAGGAGTTAGAGAGAATGTTTTATTCACTCACTCTCTTCCCAAAGATCAGACCGAATTCATCCCTTCTCGTTGCTCTCTCTTAGACATTAGGGGGACTGAGCACCCATAGGGCTACGCCACACTCACTCTGCACACTCCTGTAGCATCCCTGTCGTTGTTTGGGTGTTGTTGCTCATTCTGGGAGCCTATGGAGGAGAAGAAGGAATTAGAGAAGGAGAAAGGGTTTGAAGAAGGAGGAGCCATAGGGATTTGGGCTACCCCCTTGTCTCTCATCACCTCTAAGGTAGGATTCCATCTCCAACTAGTATTAGAGTTGCATGCTTAGTTTCATGGTTGTTGTTGTGGGTTTGCCTTTTCTTATGTTAATCCTGAGTTTTGTATGGTTTTTTGCGGTGAGGAATCCTGAGTTTTGTATGGTTGTGCGCGGTGAGCAATCCTGAGTTTTGTATGGTTGTGCGCGGTGAGTAATCCTGAGTTTGTATGGTTGTGTGCGGTGAGCAATCCTGAGTTTTGGGTGGTTGTGCGTGGTGAGCAATTCTGGACAGATTTATATGCTGATTATTTTGCTTAGTCCTCCCAATCTAGAATTGTGTTTCCTCTGAAATTTTTATGGCTTAAATATTGGACTATTATCTATAACTTTCATGTTGTGAACTTTTACTAATTCGGACTGTAATTAGGATTAATAATTACATCTTTACAACATGTCGAAATTTCATCCAGTCTGAACACAGTTTGGCAAAACGTAGATCAGTCCCTACACACTACATATAAATTGATGATCTTAGTCTCGTTGGAAAGATAAAAACTTTTTCTACAGCTTTTCCTGTGCACATTTTTGAGATTCTTACTGTAACATGTCCTAAACTAGCAATCTTTACAGCTCTTAAAATCTGGCTGAAAAACAGATTTGACAGGTCTTACCAAACAATTCACCATAAATCACCCAGTTCATATTTCTGCATGAAAATTTATAGGGGAATCCAACACAACTATATCTACAACTTTCATTTGTATTGTATATGCATGTTTGATACAAAATTATGGAGAAATATGCTTTTTAATCTGACTGTTCTGTTTTTCCAGCAAGCTGAAAGATTTGAATGTTGTTTTAAGCTCTTCTTGAGGTTAAACTTGCCATTAATGTTCTTAATCATTTCTGTTACATGGTGATGTGTGATTTATGTTCTTGACACATACATATGATGATGTGAATTTGGTTATATGTTTCATGTATATTATGTGAAATGAGAAAGGGAATGCATAAGGCGATACATGTCCCAAATGTGTGGTGAAATGTGGAAAGAAAAGAAATAGAAAGTGTTATGTTTCATGAAAATGACTAAGTCCTCTTAAAGGAGGGTGACATGGGGTTTGGGGGAAACACGGGTAAATTATAGGAGTTAAGGAGCGGACAGATGATATGAATTCTCACCCGCTGTATCACTCCCGGAAGGGCGAGTTGAAAAGGGTTGGAGAGGCCGCTGGTGTACTCGTGATGCACCATGACGGTAACTGATGGTTTGCTCTGTTTGTCCGACAGAAAAACCGAGATTGTCTCACTCCCATACCTTGTTCCATTCGGGTATGGAGAGTTATGAGAAGCCCCTCCAGTGCTCGTGTCGCTGGTTGCGGTACCACTTTTCACCCACCCTGGGTGAAGTCCGGCTCCTTAGCGTTCTACGATATACCCGGGTTCCAAAATGATAACCAATGAATTAATTGTTAATCCTTATTACTCTTGTAGCAATGGTAAATGTATGCGTTGTTTACTTGTGTTTCTTTACTATGGTTCTTTTATGTTGTATATCATTGTTGTACACCTTACCTGTTGCACGTGCACGCTTTCACATGTTCATAAGTATAGTTGTTACTTCCTTTACTACAGTAGATGTTTATGCCATGACATACACTCTGCATGTTCACATGCACCCTTTCTACACTTCATGTAAGGACTAGTTGAGATATGGAATTCCTACTGGGTCACGCGTTGACGTGCCCCACCGTTGACTTTTCAAGTTGGTTCTTTGAGTTGGAGGCACTTGACTCAGTTGGTTGGTTGGATTTGCGGGTGGTGAGAAGTGTGGATGACTTGGGAGTGTTGTTGTATTTGGGTAAGATGTGAGTTTTTGTACATTATTGAGATGTGGGTAATATTGTATATGGATTTGTATAAGAAAGTTGTATATGAACAATTTTATTTATATACATCAGTGCTTGAGTTGTTGGTTCTCTTGTGTTTTGGGTTGACTGGAATGCTATATATACTATCCCAGCAGTGCGCAATGGACCTGCTTGTGTTTGTAATTTCGTATTTTCTTCGTAGCACCGTCTCTTTGGGAATACCTGATACGGATTCGTACTTGTCGGGTATCACGGGGAGCGGGGCATTACAGGTGGCGGCCCATGCAGGTCTCCGCACTGCGGCTGTGTAAGGGTAGTACGTGTAGTGTTCCAGAGGTAGTTAGTCTTAAGGTGGTAGGAGTTCTGCCTTCAGATAGAGCCAAGATATCAGAAGTATGAGGTATAGAGCCCTGAGGGTAGACACTAGAGTGTTGACTGAGTAAGAATGTGTGTATATATCTATGTGTGTATGTATGTGTACCTATACATTTGTAGCTCTATATGTGTTGAATATGGCTTGTCGAGTATATTGAGATGATATACTCATGTACATATGACTATGGTATATGTATCTGTAACGGTCGGTTTCCGATCGTACCTTCTTTGTGCACGTGCTCTTGATCGTGCACGTGTTTATTTTTGACTTTATTTGATTTTGAACATTATTGTGTGATATGTTGACGTGATCGTCCCTGAAAGTATTAGATTGTGGAACAACTTTGGAACGGCATATCTCGAGTCGTTATTCCGTGATACTAACTTATTTGATGTGACGTCGCGACTTTTTGCCTTGACGTGAGACATTTCTATTTGTAGTTTTGTCTCTCGACGTCGAAATTTAGATCCGTCTTCTCCACTCTCTTTCTTTCGTCATGCCGAACACCCTATAATTATTTAACAATTTTTGGACTTAGTTTGACCTATTTTCCATTTTTTTGAAAGCTTTAAGTAATTTTAAAACCTATTTTTATAAGTGTTTTAATTACAATAAAATTCCTATATTATAAAAACGTATTAAAGAATTTTTTGACCAAATTTCAGAATTTTTGGCCGCACACAAATTTCGTGAGGGAGAGAAGAGTAATTTTAAATTAAATTAAATATTTTAATTATTTTAAATACGTTTTTCTTAAACCCTAACCCTAGCTCTAACCTATTTATATTAGCCCTAGGCTAAGTTATTTCGGCATTACACAAAACCCTAGCCGCCGTTTCCTCTCCCAAAGCTTCGTCGCAACGTTGAGACGATCGCCCCAGTGCACGACCGACGGCCGCCCCCCGCACATCCCCGTGCACGACCGGAGCCCGCTCCCGCATCGCCGCTCGCAGTGCTCCGCTGCAAACCCCCCCCCCCCCTGTCGCCCGCTCCGACCGAGAGCATCGCTCGGTCAGACCGAGCGCCCGCTTCGCACAGCCGCTTCGCCCGCACCCCGCTGCACTGCCGCCCGCATCGCCAGCGCTTGACCGACCCGCCTCGTCGGTCTGACCGAGAGGATGCCCCGCATCCCCCCAAACGATGTACGCCCGCACCCGCAAGCGCCCGACCGACGAGATCCATCGGTCAGACCGAAGGATTCCCTCGCACTGCCCAAGCTCCCGCCTCCGCTGCGCTGCAACCCTCCCGACCGAGAGTTTCTCTCGGTCTGACCGAGAGAATCCCTCGCACCGACCGTGCCCGATCGACAGAACTTCATCGCAACATTGTTTCTCCCACACCAACTCCTGTGGTGCCCCCCCAGTTCTCCGGAGGTGTTGTGGGTCCCCCATTGACCCCTAGCACTGCTGTGGGCCCCACTTGGGCGTGCCACTTCGCGGATTTACCGTCTACGACGTTGCGACACGTCGTAGGCCTTCGTCGCAAGTTTTGGCTTTTGGAGAATCGTGCGAGGACCAGATCTGAAGCTGAGGAGTCCTCCGATCAGACACGACTTCCTTTCTGCGACAAACTCCGGTTCAGGTTGGTTCCCCGAAACTCGTAGAAACCCCCACAATAGCTGACTGAACCCTAAACTAAAAATCGTCAACTTGAACTAAAATTTATTTTCCAGCACCTGTAAAACGTTGTACGAACTTAGAAAATCGACGAATGGACTTTGTTGACTGTGCACATAGGATAGATCGTCGATTAGGCTGAAACATCGAAAAAGTGATTTTTTGACGAATAGGATAGTCCCGATAACCTAGAAACGAACCCTAAGAGGATTTGATGAAATTGAGACCTGACATCGTCGTCGTGGCGATATTTCATACGGACTTCCGCGGACGAGACGCTTGGACGAGACGCTTCGAGAGGACGACACACTCGCCATCGC
Organism: Scilla litardierei; assembly: GCA_030789695.1. NCBI lineage: Eukaryota > Viridiplantae > Streptophyta > Magnoliopsida > Asparagales > Asparagaceae > Scilla > Scilla litardierei. The sequence goes on along the minus strand of CM061142.1, from coordinate 667,399,052 downwards.
AGGCAAGTGTATCCACTTGCACTTTTGGCCGGGCTTAGGCCCTAGTTGGTTAGAATTGTTAACTATGAACAAATAGAACTTGACGTGAAATGATAGCATCCGGGACGAATCCTGACGGCTCAGACTTGACGACGAAGTCTGAGCCTGACAACAACGACTTTTGATATTGTAGGGCTATCATGTGTGTGCGTGCGTGTGGACACCCTAGAATAACAACTCCCTACACTTGTCATGTCGTGTCCTGTTACACAAAAAGCCTTCGGGCGTTTCGGATGCTCTCCATGCGAGAGTGATCCCCGTGACTGTTATATAAAAAGCCTTCGGGCGTTTCGGATGCTTTCCCTAGCGGAAGTGATCCCTGTGATACAAAAAGCCTTCGGGCGTTTCGGATGCTTTCCCCCGCGAAAGTGATCCCTGTTGCACAAAAAGCCTTCGGGCGTTTCGGATGTTTCCCTAGCAGAAATGATCCCTGTAAATCTTGTCCTGAGTTCCTGGGTTTGGGGTTGGGTTGAGCGTGCGCACGGCAAGAGGGTCTGATCCCCCTCGAACAGTAAGGCGTGAACCCTTTCGTGTCTCACTTGTCTTGTCTTGTCTTGTCCCGTCCCGTCCCGTCTTGTCATGACACCCGTAGGTTAGTCCCGTAGTTGGTAGCACATGCTACGACTACTACTTGTTGCGCTTTACTTTCCTGCTGCGTTACTTCTGTTTGTTACTCAGTTATAACCCCAGCATGTTAATCAACCAGTAAAACGTTGTCTAAAAGTTGATACACTTGCAGTTTGGTCTAACCCTGTTTGTAGACCTGACCTGACGTACAGTTCCTTCTTTTGGTGATGTACGTCAGGTGTTGAGCCAGAGTACGTCGACGAGGCGGACTTACCAGCTGATGGAGAGCCGGAGGACGTTGATCCGGAGTACGACCCTGAGGAGGACCAGAGTTAGAGGCCTCCAGTTGCTGATCCAGAGTACTGTTCCAGTTTAGATTGGGTGTGTAGCACATGTTGTTTTCTTGCCTAGGTTGGGTGCTTGCACCAGTAGTTTCTTTTTCTGCAGTTGTAGCCGTTCGGGCGTTTTAGACTCTCAGTACTTTTTGGATGTATTTTGGAATAAAATGAAATGCTATCTCTTTCAGTACTTTTATTGTTTCGTACTAACTTGCAGGGACCTGTTTCCTTCGTTTTGGAATACCACAGACGATTATTGGGTCTGGGCTCTCCGCCCCGGCCTAAGCGGGCCTTAGTCACGCTTCGCCTCCGTCCTTTTTGGGAAGCGGGGCGTGACAGGTTTTAGTGGTGGCCCATGCAGGTCCCATCTTTCTGCGAATACGGAACAAATCAAAGTATTGAAATTCATTTTATTATCATCCAGTAATTGTACGAGTCTAACCTCTGTATTTCTGTCAATAGGATGGCAGGACGACGCGTTACCCGATCGGGGAATTTAGGCGATGGAGTTCTGGAGGACCAGAGCGGAGACTTCCGTCAGTTTCTGGGTGTGATGAGGGAGATGCTGGATGTTCAGCATCAGTTGGTTCAGTAGTCCCAGCGTGCTGCCCAGGCTGTTCCAGTTGCACCACCACCACCTCCGCCTGCCCCACGAGCTGCTGCAGGAGTGAAGCAGTTCAACGAGCTCCAGCCGAGGACATTTTCGGGGAAGGAGGGACCCCTATCTGCTGACGAGTGGATCCAGAGCATGGAGGAGAAGTTAGTTGCTGCGAAAATTCCTGATGATACCTGTGTGGAGATAGCAAAGATGCAACTGACGGAGAATGCGATGAACTGGTGGCGCATCGAGGAGAGGCGTCTTGAGAAGCCAGTGGGATGGAAGACCTTCATGTCTATGTTCAAGGATAAGTACTTCACCAAATCTGCTAGGAGGGAACTGCTGAGCAAATTTATAGACCTGAAGCAGGGAGATATGACTGTCGAGGAGTATGAAGCTGAGTTTGAGATGTTGAGCCATTTTGCCCCGCATATGGTGAGGAAGGAGGAGAAGCGACCTGATCTCTTTCGTCAGGGACTGCGTCCGAAGATCCAGGCTTCTATGTCTTCGGCGAGTTTCTCGACTATGAGGGAGGTGCTTGATGCTGTGAAGAATCATGAGCTCATAGCTCTTCTGCCTGACCCTCCAGCTGATAAAGGGAAGCGTCCCATGGAGCAGTACCGGTCACCTGCTAGGCCGGTAATGAGGCCAGTCCAGACAGTACCATTCAAGAGGCCAGGAGCACCTATGCAGATTTAGAATAAGGGACCATGCCATTACTGCGGGAAGCTAGGACACGTTCAGAAGGATTGCCGGAAGAAGATGGGACTGTGCCTAGTTTGCGGAGATGTCTCGCATGCTACGAAGGATTGTCTGAGAGCTCGTCATGATGTGGTTGGAGTGCCAGCCCCGCTGCAGATGAGAGCGCCTGCTCCAGTTCAGAGAGGACCTGCTGCTCGTGGACCACCTTTGGCGCCACAGAGGCAGATATTTCAGAGAGCAGCACAGCCCCAGAGGCCGGCGTATACCATGACTGCTGTGGAGACTGAGGAGCTGGATGGAGTTATAGCAGGTAACTCTTGATCCTAGTCTTTCATTTCATAGTTTAGATCCTATTATTATTTGTGTTGTTTGTTGATTTGTTTGTTAGAGTAGTTTGATTTGACCGTAATTCCCTTATATCTTAGGCACCATTCTAGTTTCCTCTCACCCGGCCTTGGCTTTGTTCGACTCCGGTGCATCTATGTGCATCATATCCCGGAGGTTTGTAACAAAGCACTCCATTCCCACACATACACTCCCTAAGTGTTGGGACATCACCACAGGGAACGAAGTGGTGACGGTGAACTTGGGATGTCGATCGATTTCTTTGGTGGTCAGTGGACACGAGCTCTTTGCAGATTTCATTGTCCACGATCTGCCACACTTCGATGTCGTTCTTGGCATCGATTGGTTGGGAGATTTCCACGCCTCGATCGACTATCACAGCAAGAGGGTGGTGTTCCGGATTCCAGGTCATCCGGAGTTTGAGTTTCGCAGCAGAGATGAGTCGATTGGGCCCATCAGATATCGGGCCAAGCCGGAGGTACTGATCGTTGCAGCCATGCAGAAGGGGATGGAGATCGAGCGACCAGCCGTCGTCAGAGACTTCGACGACGTCTTCCCGGAGGATATCTCGGGTCTGCCACCCGACAGAGCTTTAGAGTTTGGAATTGATCTTATGCCGGGAGCGCAGCTGATATCGAAGGCGTCGTACCGTATGGCTCCCGCTGAGCTCGAGGAGCTACGGAAGCAGTTGGATGAGTTGCTACAGAAGGGTTTCATCCACCCTAGTGTGTCACCGTGGGGTGCACCAGTTTTGCTTGTGAAGAAGAAGGATGGGTCCCCAGGATGTGCGTGGACTATCGAGGATTGAATGTTGTCACCGTGAAGAATAAGTATCCGTTGCCGCGCATCGACGATATCTTTGACCAGCTTGGAGGTTCGAGAGTCTTCTCGAAGTTGGACTTGAGGAGTGGATACCATCAATTGAAGGTGAAGAAGGATGATGTTCCGAAGACGGCTTTCCGGACGAAGTACGGACATTATGAGTTCGTGGTCATGCCGTTTGGCGTGACCAATGCTCCAGCTGTGTTCATGAATTTGATGAACTTAATATTCTACGACTTCTTGGATAAGTTTGTCGTTATATTTATTGATGACATCCTTATTTACTCAACGACGGGGGAGGAGCACAGCCGTCATCTAAGGACAGTGCTGGAGACGCTGAGGCGACACAAGCTTTATGCCAAGTATAGCAAGTGCGAGTTTTGGCTGGACAGAGTCGCATTCCTGGGACACATGGTGTCCGGTGATGGCATATCTGTAGATCCGGAGAAGGTCAGAGCAGTCAGAGATTGGCCGACTCCGCAGTCAGCGTCAGACATCAGGAGTTTCCTTGGTTTACCAGGCTATTATCGGCGGTTCATCAAAGATTTCTCAAAGATTGCAGAGCTGATGACAAAGCTGACGAGGAAGGATGATGAGTTTCTTTGGTCAGATGCTTGTGAGGAGGCCTTCAGTATCTTGAAGGCGAGATTGACCACAACACCGGTGTTGGCAGTACCGGATCAAAGCGGAGGCTTCGAGGTTTATTGTGATGCATCAGGGAAGGGCCTATGATGCGTCTTGCATCAGCATGGCCACGTGGTCGCGTACTCTTCTCGTCAGTTGAGGACTCACGAGAAGAATTACCCGACGCACAATCTGGAGTTGGCAGCAGTGATTTTTGCACTGAAGATTTGGAGGCACTTCTTGCTAAGTGAGAGTGTGAAGATTTTCACCGATCACAAGAGCTTGAAGTACATCTTTACGCAGAAGGAGCTCAACATGCGTCAGAGACGATGGTTGGAGCTCATGGCTGACTACGAGATTGATTTGCAGTATCATCCCGGGAAGGTGAACGTAGTGTCGGATGCCTTGAGTAGACTTCCTCCTGTGATGATGCTTACTACCGACTGGAGGATTCACCAGGAGCTGAGGGAGATGGATTTGGAGGTTGTCCTACCTGGGGTGGTTCATTCGTTCATGAATTTGCAGATTCAGTCCACGATCGTGGATCGGATCAAGGCAGCACAGGCAGGAGATCCGAAGCTGCAGAGGATCAGGAGGCAGGTCGAAGCTGGACTACGGACGGAGTTCGTGATTCATGAGGATGGTTCGCTACGGTACGGCAGTAGACTCTGTGTACCTGCAGGTGATGTTCGCGAGGAGCTGTTGAGCGAGGCTCATAGCTCGCCATATTCTATACACCCTGGAGGCACCAAGATGTATAAGGACCTCCGTCTGAATTATTGGTGGATTGGCATGAAGAGGAGTGTGGCACGGAGCATTGCCAAGTGTTTGATATGCCAACAGGTGAAGGCTGAGCACCATCGTACTGCTGGGTTACTGCAACTGCTTCCTATTCCGGAGTGGAAGTGGCAACATATTACGATGGACTTCGTGACTGGTTTACCTCGGACCCCGAGGCAGAACGACGTAGTTTGGGTGATCGTAGATCGGTTGACCAAGTCTGCGCACTTTATCCCATTCCGAGTGGGCCAGTCTACGGAAGCTTTGGCGAGGAAATATCTGGAGGTAAATTTCTTTTACTTCTCTTTTAATTTCCTCTTGAGTTGGTAGTAACGTAGACCGTGTACGTGCAGGAGATTGTACGCTTACATGGAGTCCCCGTGAGCATTGTGTCTGACCGAGACACGAGATTCACATCTCAGTTCTGGAGAAGTCTGCAGGAGCATTTGGGTACGAGTCTGAGTTTCAGCACGGCGTACCATCCACAGACTGATGGCCCGTCCAAGAGGACTATTCAGATTCTGGAGGATATGCTGCGAGCTTGTACGGTCGATTTGAAGGGATCATGGGAGGACCATCTTCACTTGGTGGAGTTTTCATATAACAACAGCTACCAGGCGAGCATTGGCATGGCGCCGTTTGCTGCCTTATATGGAAGGAAATGTCGATCGCCACTGAGCTGGGATGACATCGGAGATCGGGAGCTGTTGGGTCCAGAGATGATAGTGGAAGCTGTGGATGTTGTGAGGGACATCAGGGAGAAGCTTAAAGTTGCACAGGATCGCTTCAAGCATTGGGCAGATGCCAAGAGGAGACCTTTGGAGTTCCGGTCTGGAGATCACGTCTTCGTGAAGATTTCTCCAAACCGTGGAGTTATTCGTTTTGGGAAGAAGGGAAAGCTAAGTCCGAGGTATATTGGGCCATTTGATGTGCTAGAGCGTGTGGGAGCAGTGGCCTACCGCCTTGCTCTGCCACCATCTTTGGAGGGTGTTCACGACGTATTCCACGTATCTCAGCTACGTCGGGACGTCAGTGATCCGTCGCACACGGTTGATTTCTCAGAGATTACGGTTCACCCGGACCTGACATACGACTAGCAGCCTGTGCAGATTTTAGACCGTCGACAGAAGCAGTTGAGGAATAAGATAGTCGACCTGGTGAGAGTGATGTGGCGTCACGGATCGCCTGGAGAGTCCACCTGGGAGCGTGAGGATGATATGAGAGAGCGCTTCCCGCATCTTTTTCCCAGCGATGCTTGATGTTGATTCCGAGGACGGAATCATTTCTAAGTTGGGGAGGATGTAACGGTCGGTTTCCGATCGTACCTTCTTTGTGCATGTGCTCTTGATCGTGCACTTGTTTATTTTTGACTTTATTTGATTTTGAACATTATTGTGTGATATGTTGACGTGATCGTCTCTGAAAGTATTAAATTGTGGAACAACTTCGGAACGGCATATCTCGAGTCGTTATTCCGCGATACTAACTTATTTGATGTGACGTCGCGACTTTCTGCCTTGACGCGAGACGTTTCTATTTGTAGTTTTGTCTCTCGACGTCAAAATTTAGATCCGTCTTCTCCACTCTCTTTCTTTCGTCGTCCCGAACACCCAATAATTATTTTACAATTTTTGGACTTAGTTTGACCTATTTTCCATTTTTTTGAAAGCTTTAAATAATTTTAAAACCTATTTTTATAAGTGTTTTAATTACAATAAAATTCCTATATTATAAAAACGTATTAAAGAATTTTTTGACCAAATTTCAGAATTTTTGGCCGCACACAAATTTCATGAGGGAGAGGAGAGTAATTTTAAATTAAATTAAATATTTTAATTATTTTAAATACGTTTTTCTTAAACCCTAACCCTAACCCTAGCTCTAACCTATTTATATTAGCCCTAGGCTAAGTTATTTCGGCATTACACAAAACCATAGCCGCCGTTTCCTCTCCCAAAGCTTCGTTGCAACGTTGCGACGATCACCCCAGTGCACGACCAACGGCCGCCCCCGCACATCCCCGTGCACGACCGGAGCCCGCTCCCGCATCGTCGCTCGCAGCGCTCCGCTGCAAGCCCCCCCCGCTGTCGCCTGCTCCGACCGAGAGCATCGGTCGGTCAGACCGAGCGCCCGCTCCGCACAGCGGATTCGCCCGCACCCCGCTGCACTGTCGCCCGCATCGCCAGCGCTTGACCGAGCCGCCTCGTCGGTCTGACCGAGAGGCCGCCCCGCATCCCCCCAAGCGATGCACGCCCGCACCCGCAAGCGCCCGACCGACAGGATCCATCGGTCAGACCGAAGGATTCCCTCGCACCACCCAAGCTCCCGCCTCCGCTGCGCTGCAACCCTCCCGACCGAGAGTTTCTCTCGGTCTGACCGAGAGAAACCCTCGCACCGACCATGCCCGATCGACAGAACTTCGTCGCAACATTGTTTCTCCTACACCAACTCCTGTGGTGGGCCCCCCAAGTTCTCCAGAGGTGTTGTGGGTCCCTCATTGACCCCTAGCACTGTTGTGGGCCCCACTTGGGCGTGCCACTTCGCGGATTTGCCGTCTACGATGTTACGACACGTCGTAGGCCTTCGTCGCAAGTTTCGGCTTTTGGAGAATCGTGCGAGGACCAGATCTGAAGCTGAGGAGTCCTCCGATCAGACACGACTTCCTATCTGTGACAAACTCCGGTTCAGGTTGGTTCCCCGAACTCGTAGAAACCCCCACAATAGCTGACTGAACCATAAACTAAAAATCGTCAACCTGAACTAAAATTTATTTTCCAGCACCTGTAAAACGTTGTACGAACTTAGAAAATCGAAGAATGGACTTTGTTGACTGTGCACATAGGATAGATCATCGATTAGGCTGAAACATCGAAAAAGTGATTTTTTGACGAATAGGATAGTCCCGATAACCTAGAAACGAACCCTAATAGGATTTGATGAAATTGAGACTTGACATCGTCATCGTGGCGATATTTCATACGGACTTCCGTGGACGAGACGCTTGCACGAGACGCTTCGAGAGGACGACACACTCGCCATCGCAGGCAAGTGTATCCACTTGCACTTTTGGTCGTGCTTAGGCCCTAGTTGGTTAGAATTGTTAACTGTGAACAAATAGAACCAGACGTGAAATGATAGCATCCGGGACGACTCCTGACGGCTCAGACTTGACGACGAAGTCTGAGCCTGACAACAACAACTTTTGATATTGTAGGGCTATCATGTGTGTGTGCGCGTGTGGACACCCTAGAATAACAACTCCCTACACTTGTCATGTCGTGTCCTGTTACACAAAAAGCCTTCGGGCGTTTCGAATGCTCTCCATGCGAGAGTGATCCCCGTGACTGTTATACAAAAAGCCTTCGGGCGTTTCGGATGCTTTCCCTAGCGGAAGTGATCCCCGTGATACAAAAAGCCTTCGGGCGTTTCGGATGCTTTCCCCCGCGGAAGTGATCCCTGTTGCACAAAAAGCCTTCGGGTGTTTCGGATGTTTCCCTAGCGGAAATGATCCCTGTAAATCTTGTCCTGAGTTCCTGGGTTTGGGGTTGGGTTGAGCGTGCGCACGGCAAGAGGGTCTGATCCCCCTCGAACCGTAAGGCGTGAACCCTTTCGTGTCTCACTTGTCCTGTCTTGTCTTGTCCCGTCCCGTCCCGTCTTGTCATGACACCCGTAGGTTAGTCCCGTAGTTGGTAGCACACACTACGACTACTACTTGTTGCGCTTTACTTTCCTGCTGCGTTACTTCTGTTTGTTACTCAGTTATAACCCCAGCATGTTAATCAACCAGTAAAACATTGTCTAAAAGTTGATACCCTTGCAGTTTGGTCTAACCCTGTTTGTAGACCTGACCTGACGTACAGTTCCTTCTTTTGGTGATGTACGTCAGGTGTTGAGCCAGAGTACGTCGACGAGGCGGACTTACCAGCTGACGGAGAGCCGGAGGACGTTGATCCGGAGTACGACCCTGAGGAGGACCAGAGTTAGAGGCCTCCAGTTGCTGATCCAGAGTACTGTTCCAGTTTAGATTGGGTGTGTAGCACATGTTGTTTTCTTGCCTAGGTTGGGTGCTTGCACCAGTAGTTTCTTTTTCTGCAGTTGTAGCCGTTCGGGCGTTTTAGACTCTCAGTACTTTTTGGATGTTATTTTGGAATAAAATGAAATGCTATCTCTTTCAGTACTTTTATTGTTTCGTACTAACTTGCAGGGACATGTTTCCTTCGTTTTGGAATACCACAGACGCTTATTGGGTCTGGGCTCTCCGCCCCGGCCTAAGCGGGCCTTAGTCACGCTTCGCCTCCGTCATTTTTGGGAAGCGGGGCGTGACAGTATGAATGATTATATGACTATGTGATTGTATTTGCAGTATATGTGTTAATATATGGTTGACTTATGAGTATTGTGTATAATTGGGTTATATACTTGATTGAGGTGCAGGTAGTGTATAGTTGTATTGTGTAGTGGCTATATACTATATGTGATGTATGCACATGTAGAGTGTGCAGAAGCATGTGTGGATCTTTGAGTTCCACCCATGTATGTGTGACTATGTCTTAAGAATATTAGTTCTATGTGTTGATATATGTGATGAGTATATGATATATGTATGGTTGTAAGCTGGAACGCTTACACCTGTATATGGATGAATATAGTTTTGTATGGTTATCTATGTGTATTGATATTCATATGATAAAACTTGTGTGATGATACATCTGTTAATGTTGGATGGGTACTAAGAGACATACATGATTGTATGTCAGAGTATAGAGGTGCATGCGTATTTATGTTAATATATGGTGACCTATGAGGAGTGTGTATTATGGACCTACATAGTTAATTGAGCTCTAGGCGATGTATAGATATGGCATGCTGTCTGTGTTTGTTATATGGGGTGTATGTGTACATGTTGATTGTGAAGATCCATGTGCGAATCTTTGTGTTCCGCTCAGGTATGAGTGGGCATGCCCTATGTGTATTAGTGTTATGTGTTTGATATATATATATATATATATATATATATATATATATATATATATATATATATATATATATATATATATATATATATATATATATATATATATATATATATATATATATATATATATAGACACACACACACATACATATATATATACACACATATATATATATACATTTACATATATATATACATATACATATATATACATATATATATATACATATATATATATGAGGAGGGATCAAATGACCCCCAAAAATAGCCCCCTAAAATGACCCCCTATTAAAAATCCTATGCCCCCCATTTTTTCGGAAGATCCGAACCGTTCATCTTGATCTCCACCCTCTAAATACCTTACCCACCAATTTGCAACCCGATCCCATGTGTTTTGCCCGTTCATCCATCCGACCCAAATTTAACGGTTTCGCATGAATAGAACTTTTGCGAATGGTTGATGAACGGGCAAAACACATAGGATCGGGTTGAAAATTGGTGGGTAAGGTATTTAAGGGGTGGAGATCAAGATGAACGGTTCGGATCTTCCGAAAAAATGGGGGGCATAGGATTTTTGATAGGGGGTCATTTTAGGGGGTTATTTTTGGGGGTCATTTGATCCCTCCTCTATATATATATCTATATTATAAAACAGGGATGTTATCATGGGTTTTTGGATAAGAGAAATTGGATAAGAGATATTGGTTATGTGTATTGTTGTATGTGGATATGTGTATTGTATAAGAGATAATGGATAAGAGATATTGGATAAGAGAATTTGAATTTGGTTTGGTTATGTGTAATTGGGTGTGATGTTTGTATATAGGGTATGAGAAATTGAGGTATGAGAAATTGATGTTTGTATATAGGGTATGAGAAATTTGGTGGAAATCACATCACAATTTCAAATCACAATTTTGAAATCAAAATTACGTTTACACTCCTCTCCTCTGTATTTTGATCACATCACAATTGGAGGGAAATTTTTTTTGATCTCATCACAAATGGAGGGAAATCAACGAAGAGGGTTCTCGCATCACAAAATCAACGAAGAGGGAAATCAACGAAGATCAACGAAGAGGGAAATCAACGAAGAGGGAGGGTTCTCGCATCACAAAATCACATCACACTCCTCTCCGTTTACGTTTACGCTTGCACAAAAGGGTTCTCGCCATCACAAAAAGGTTCTCGCCATCACAGAATTTTTATCCAAGCCATCTTCTTCAACCTCCAGCTCAAGAAGAGCAAGGGAGAGAACGAAGAGCAAGGGAGCTTGATGTCCTGAACCACGGTTAGCTCTTCCTCTTATCCTCAATGTTTTCCTTTTACTTTATTTCACCCTCATCAAGAAGAGCACCCCCATTGCAGTTCGTTGGGCTTCATCACTTCCTCAGCAACTCAACCCTTGGTTTGTGAGTTTGCTATCTTCATCACGTCCTCTGCAGCTTAACACTTGGTGAGCACCTCAACACTTTCAGTCATAATAGTTGGTATTGATTTATCTTTCAGTCAAGAGTTGGTATACATTGTTTTATCTTACAGTCTTTCAGGCATGGGCAATCCCAGAAAATGAGCTTGATGAATTGCAATTTTATTTGATACTTAAACCAACCTAACCTGGGATATGAATATTGAGGTTTCATGAACTGGGAACTGAATATTGAGCTTGAGCTTGAGATAAACTGGGATATTTGTTTTGTGATTGAATGAGATTGAATGAAATTTATCAAGATTGAATGAGATTGTGAACAAAATTGAATGAGATTGTTTCACCCATATCCTCTTACATTGAATTTGTTATTTATCTACTCAATGAGAATATATCATCTTGATGTTTACAAAATTTCATTGAGATATTTGAATGAAATTGAGTTTGGGACAGGATTTCATTGTGATGTTTTACAAAATTTCAACAGTGATGTTTTACAAAATTTCATTGGGAACAAAATTTCACAGAATTTTGGGACAGGATATACAATAGAGAATACTGTATAGTTTTATCATGTTAAGTTTCCTTTGTTCAAAAATTTTGTTATTCCATCCTGTTCATAAGGATATCACAGTATTTTGAATTGAAATTTCATTCAAGATGTGTGAACAAAATTGTTTTATCTTGAATGAAATTTGTTTTATCTACTCAATGAGAATATATCATCTTGATGTTTACAAAATTTCATTGAGATATTTGAATGAAATTGAGTTTTACAGAATTTCATTCAGAATATATCATCTTGATGTGTGAACAAAATTGAGTTTTACAAAATTTTTAATTGAAATTCTCATTGAGATATGTGAACAAAATTCCATTGAAATTTCATTCAAGATGATAATTTTGTTATTCAATGAAATTTATCAAGATGTTTACAAATTTCATTCAAAATGAGATATACTTGGATATTCAACAGTGATATACTTTATTGTTATTCAATAGAGAATCCTGTATCAAAGAGATATGGGTGAACTCATTTTGTAAACAGGATCCTCTCATTTTGATATACACTTTAACTAAGGATATCACAGGTTTTATCAAATTTGTTTTATCAATTTTGTATATACATGATATCACAGGATATGAGTTCAATTTTGTTTTATCAAATTATACATGATATCACATAAATCATGAATGTTAAATTTTGAATGATGAACTGAATTTTGATATTCTATCTCAAATTTTTGATCCTCTATAATTTTGAGTTGTGATATCCTTATGAACAAGATTCATAAGGATATCCTCTATAACAAAATAACAAAATTTTGTTCAACTCAAAATAACAAAATTCAGTTCATAAGGATATCCTCTATAATCAAAATAACAAAGTTAACAAGATTCATGATAATAGAGTTGTGATATCCTTATGAATTCATGAGTTGTGATATCCTTATGAATTTTGATATTGTATAATTTTGATCATGTAAATTATGGGTGAATTCATATGAGTTCACATGAATTGATCCTGTATATGAGTTCAATTCCATGATATGAGTTCAATTTCACATTTCATAGAAATGTTTGTTGGTGAAACGGATATGGGAGAGGATCCTGTTTTGTTTTGTGAGAGGATATAGGTGAAACATCTTGATAAATTTCATTCAAGATTTTGTAAAACATTGAATGAAATTTCATTCAATTTCATTCAAGATTGTTTCACCCATATCCTATTTCACCCATATCATGTTCAAGATTGTTTCACCCATTCAAGATTTGTTTTGTGATTGAATGAGATTGAATGAAATTTATCAAGATTGAATGAGATTGTGAACAAAATTGAATGAGATTGTTTCACCCATATCCTCTTACATTGAATGTGAGAGGATATGGGTGAAACAGGAAATTGTTTTGTGATATACAAAATTGTTTCACCCATATCCTGTGAACATGGATATACAAAATTATTCAATGAACTAATATCATGGAATTGTTTTGTGATATCCTGTATATGAGTTCAAAACTCATATCATAGAAATGTTTTGTGATGTCCTCTTACATTGAATATGAGTTCACAAGATATACTTCATTCACTTCATTCACTGATTTTGAGTTATATTTCAATTTTTCACAAGTTGAAATCTTGATATACTTCATTTACTAAAATAACCTCAAAAATTTTGAAACTTGAAAGAATATGAGCCATTTAATTTTTGTTCCAACTGAGTATTGTAAGCTTGAAATTTGATTTGGATAGCATTTAGCTCTTATCCAAGCTAGCATTTAGCATTTAGTTCAAATTCACAGGACAATGCTATCCAGTTGATAATGCTATCCAAGTACATAACACTGGTTCCAATTTCTCTTATCAAATTTAAATTTCTCTTATACATTTAAATTTATCCTGTTGAGCATTTGCAATTGTGAATCATGTGAATCAATTTCTCAAGTTTTTTTGAACTGAATAACAGGACAATTTCAGTACTTTTGAATCATGGAAGTTTGCAACTGCATAACAGGACAAGCTTGAGAAATTGGTAAGTTTTTTTGAACTGAATAACATGACAATTTTAGTTTGAGAGAATTTTGCAACTGTGAATCATGTGAATCAATTCCATGATTTAATATGAAATTTCTCAAGTTTTATTGGCAATTGGCAATTCCATGTTTTTTGAACTGAAATTTGAGTGATATTGAGAATGATTTAATATTGAGTGATATTTGAGTGATATTTCAGTACATCAAGCTTCCAAACTGAGATATCCTGATTGGGTATCAAATTTTTTGTTTGAAAGGTGATTGATATTTCAGGATCAAAAGGTGAATGATATTTGTAAATTAGTTCAAAGTGAATGAAGTGTCAAAAGTTTCAATTTCTGTAATGTGAATGAATATCAACTGAAAATGAATGAAGTATCAAATCAATCAAGTGAATGAAGTGAATGAAGTAACAACTCAATTAATTTTTTGTTTGATTCAGTTGAAATGTAGTTCATATGAATTGAGTACTCAAATATTAGATTTGTGAGCTATGAGTTATGTGAATTGAGAATGAGTGATATTTGTTTCCCTCCCATACTCAATTCACATATATTTGAGATATATCTGCATTCTCAATTTTCAAGTAACCTCAGCAAGCACATCAAGCACATTTTTTACTTCACCCCTTGGTTAGCTTCATCATGTCCCCTTGGTTAACTTTTTTAATTTATCTATCAGATTTGAGCAACACTATCTCAAATGCACTGATAGCATACATTGATACTTGAAACTTGAAAGAATTATGATAGCATATATAACTCAACACTATCAAATAATTAAATCTCATTTTGATAGCATACACTGATAGCATATACTGATAGCATATTCTTGGATAACATACACTGATAGCAATGTTGAGTTATATATAGCATAATCTGATAGTATTGATACTTGAAAATATTGTTAGAAAGAATCCTGATAGCATACATTGCTATCAGATTTAATTATTGATAGCATCCATTCCAAAATCATTGAATGCTATATATAACTCAACACTATCAGATTTACATATATTCTTTCAAGTAACAATGTATGCTATCAGGATTCTTTCCAACAATATTTTCAATGTATGCTATCAAGAATCTGATAGCATATATAAATCCTGATAGCATACATTGAAACTTGAAAGAATATGAGCCATTTAATTTTTGTGATAAATGTGATAAAAACAAAACATTTCAGTCCATTTTTTCTAAATGAATACACTTCACATTATCACATGTCCCCTTGGTTAGCTTTTTTAATTTATCCTCACATTCCAATAGTATAGCTTTGTGAGCTATCACTGATTAGCTCTTCATAATCAACTTGACAGGAGTGCTTGACAGGAGTGCTTTGTGAGAGTTGCTTGCTCTTCATAATCAACTTGACAGGTATTTGATGATATGCTATTGTATTTCATTCTCAAAATTTGCTAATTTAATGTTTTAATGTGAATCATGTGAATTCTGAGTTTGAGTTGGTGAGTTCACAGTTGGTGAGTTTATAGCAAAACATGGAAACATGGAATTTATAGCAAAACTGATAATGTTATAAACAAAATTTTGCATACTTGCTTGAGTGACTTGATATGCTTATTGAGGGAATCTTCCTGCAACCTATGCTTGAGTGACTTCATTTTTGGTTATACCCAATAAACTTTGTTTATAACATTTTTGATATGCTTGCTCAACCTCTGCTTGAGTGACTTCCTGCAACCTATGCTTATTGAAGAATATCACTTGATTGCTCAAAAATGAGTGACTTCCTGCAACCTATGCTTGCTCAAAAATGATATGCTTATTGAGTCACTCAGGAAGTCACTTGATTGCAGGAAGTCACTCAAGCATATGGTGCTTGAGCATAGGTTGCAGGCATTCACTCAGAGCATAGGTTGCAGGAAGTCACTCAAGCATATCAATTCACTCAACCAAAAATCCTTATTGAGGGAACTTTGTTTAAAACATAAGAGCTTGAGAACTTTGAGTGACTGGGATATTCCCTCACTAAACTGGGAAATTTTGTTTGAGTGACTGGGATTATCAGTTTGAGTGACTTGATATGTTTGGGTGCTCTGTTTAATAGTGGTTAGCAATGCCCTGTTTGCCATTCATAACCAAAATTCTCTATGTCCTGTTTGCCATTTGCCATATGAATTTGGTTATAACCCTCAGCTTAATTTGGACATGATTAATAGGTGAGAGCTTGAAATTTTGAACCCTCAGCTTAATTCCAATGTTTTTTTGTGTTCTTCAACCTCACAATGCTACTGACATAAGAATTAAGAGATGAATTCAACTTTTGTACCCCTGTTGTCAACCTGTTTTTTTGGTGTTCTTCATTTTTATGTTTTTGAACTTAATTCATTATGAAATTTTGAATTCAACTTAATTCATGATGAATTCAAATTTTGACTGATTGGTTTCAATGCTCCAGATTGGTGAGATTATTTAGAATTTCAGAGATTAAGTTGAATTCATTAGGATTGGTGATAATATCCTAATACCAAGATATTAGCAACATTTTATGAATATCCTAAAGTGTTGGTTAATTTGGGTTTGAATTAAAGTTTTGGTTAATTGAAAATGTCATTTGAAAATCTGGGTTGAATAAAGCATTTAACTGAATATATGGGTTGAATAAAGCATTTAAATGTGAAAATTCATTTTGAGTGCTATTTCTTATATCATTTTCAGAAGGCCTTATATTATTTTGAGTGCTATTCCTTATATCATTTTTGCTAGCCATTTTTGAAATGATATAAGGAATGTGGATTATTGCTAACCATTTTTTCTCATAAGGAAAAATTACTGAAATGATATAAGGAATGTTATAAGGAATGAAAAAATTATACTTCTTATGAGAAAAAATTATTTTGAGTGCTATTCCTTATATCATTTTTGAAATGATACTTTGATATTTTCAGAATTCCAAAATAATTTTTGCTAGCCATTTTGTTATACTTCTCATATGCAAAAAAATGACTGAAATGATATAAGGAATGGCTAAAAACCAATGGCTAGAACTGAATTAAGGGTTGTCCTGAAATCAGTTTATCACTTCTCTATGTTTATAACTTCTATTTCATAAAAACTTCTATTTCTCTATGTTTATTTCATAAGGAATGCTAAACTAAATTGACTATCCTGAAATGATTTTCATTCAATAAAATGATTTTCATTCAATAAATTTAGTACTCAAATATTTTATCATTGCAGATAATTTTAAGGATATGTGAATTGAGTTCTCAAATATCTCAATTGGAGCTTAATGATGTAAAATTATCTTAAGGATTGCATATCTCAAATATCAATTTTAAGGATATTTTATCAATTGAGTACTCAAATTTATATGTTAAGCTATTTTAAGGATTATCTCAGTTGAATATCTCAAAGGATGTAAAATTCTATCAATTTGAAGGATATTTTATCTCAGGATATTTTATCTCAGGATAATTTTGCAAATCAATTGAGATTTGAGTATTGAAAGAAAATCATTTCAGGATATTTTAATTGCAAATGAAAAATCATGAGATACTCAAATCCTTGAAATGATATAAGATAAAAATATTTGATACTATTTGTGAATGATAGTTGCTACTATTTTGCATATTCAATTTTATCTTATATCAAATATTTTGCATTCCTTGACATGATACTATTTTGCATTCCTGAGATTCAGCAAAATTGAAATTTGATATAAGATAAAATTGATTTTTGAAATGATAAAATTGATTTGCAAATCAATTGAAATTATCCTTCTCTATGCAAAATTGATTTTATCTCAGGATTTGAGTATCTCAGGATATTGAATGAAAATCAATTGAATATCTCATGATTTATCTCAGTTGCATATCTAAAATATCCTACAATTGATAAAATATCCTGAGATAAATCCTGAGATATTCAATTTATCTCAGTTGATAAAATATCCTTTGAGTACTCAATTTTAAGGATACGTGAGTACTCAATTGATAAAATATTCTTCAAATTTATCAGGATATTTTATCAATTGAGTACTCAAATCAATATGTGAGTATCTCAGGATTTGATGGATATCCTTAAGATATGTGAATTAAGGATATGTGAGTACTCAATTTTAAGGATTGCATATCTCAAATATCAATTTTGCATATCTCCATGCAGATATGTGAATTAAGGATCCAGGTCAAAATTCCTATATTCATTATTTATCCATTGAACATAAGATCAAACATGACCTGTTGAACTTCATTTTTTAGTTGAGATGCAGGGTCATTTTATTGAGCTGTTTATGTTGAACTTTGTGGGTTTCTTTTTTTACCTAACACTTGAATGCAGAGACAATAGAATAATGAAATTAAAATATGTTCATGTGTTCATAATAGTTTGTGTCATATTGGGTTGAATTTTTATTTTCTGTTTATTGGCATTTGTTAGTTATAGAGTGGTAGAATATAAAGGTGAATTCTTTTGTGTGCCATTCTTTTGTTATTGGGTTGAATTTTATTGGCATTTGTTAGTTATTGGGTTGAATTTTGTTAGTTTGTTATTTGTTAGTTTTGTGTGCCATTCTTTAGTTATTCTGTTTATTGGCATTTGGCATTTGTTATTTTATTGGTATTTGTTAGTTATTGGTTTGAATTTTTATTTTCTGTGCCATTCTTTTGTTCACCATCTTTTCTTATTGCAAGCAATGGAAATGTGAATTTGGTTTGCACCCAGTGTCATATCTATATTTGTTTAAATGGCACTCAGAGGTATGGATATTTATAGAATAGATATTGGACATGTTATGCCAACAAATGGCACTTTGAGTTAATTCCAAGTTAATATCATGGCACTCAGTGGAGATAAGTGGAAACGTGAATTACTATCATGGCGCTTAGTGGCTGATATTAACTCTGAGTGCCATATATATGAATTACTTGGAATGCTATGTGCCAGGACTGGAATGTGCCAGGACTTGGAATATATACTCTGAGTGTATGAATATAAACTCTGAGTACAATGATATGTGCCATGACTTCATATGAATATAAACTCTGAGTGCCATATATATGAATTACTTGGAATTACTTGGAATATTAACTCTGGAATGAATTATATCCCAACTGTAAGGATATGTGCTAGGACCTCATATGAATATAAACTCTGAGTGCCATATATATGAATTACTTGGAATTACTTGGAATTACTTGGAATATTAACTCTGGAATGAATTATATTCCAACTGTAAGGATATGTGCCAGGACCTCATATGAATATAAACTCTGAGTGCCATATATATGAATTACTTGGAATTACTTGGAATATTAACTCTGAGGACAATGATATGTGCCAGGACTTCATGAATTCCTTGGAATGCTGTAATTATTTCAAATGAATTGTAAGGTTCTTGAAATAATTACTATGAACTGCAAGATTCACATAAACTGTAAGGAGAAGTCCTGGCATCATGTTCAGCATTCATGAAATAAATCATTCTTACAACATTCTCCTTTTTGGTACTCCACTAAATAAATCGTTTTTGCTCTTGCAGGATATGCATTTGGAGTTTTGAAATTGTGATTCAAACCAATATGCATTGTCAATTCTAATGCAGTCAGAGTTCAGAATTCAAATTGTGTTTGGGGGCTATGTGTTGTGTTCAGAATTCAGAGTTCAGAATCTCAATTCTAATCCTACAAAAGGTGTTTCCTGCCCTTGCTTGCAAATGTAACATGTTTAAATAATGCCAAATTTGCATCCTTTGTATCTGGATAGTGCCAAATGATTATTTGTGACATAATGGTTATGTCAATATGTAGACTTCTCAGCTCATAACAAAACTTGACATGGTGATAAAGTAGCAATCACCCCGCTCCCCTTCACCCTCTCTGCAGGATAAAAAAAGAATGGATAAGAAATATTTCCATTCATATAGGGTTAGCTTTGGTGTTATTTTTGGCACCTCAATTTATGAATATTAATTCATCCTCTTCATGCTCTTTATAAATTTATGATTGCATGTAGGCCACAATCACTGTAACCTGACATATCAGTCAGCCTAACCTGCCAGACTGTTTGTAATCCTCTTCATTTCTCAAGTCTTTCTACATGAATAAGCATAATGGTTGATCTTCAGATAGCAACCATGTGAATGCATACTGTCAAAAGCTTGACGGGCACTACTGTGTGACGCAGCTCATAAGCTAAGAATTTTGATGTATGGTAATCAGATTAGTTTGCTAAAATGCCTTTTGCTTCCTCCAGGATGGTTACAGAAGAACAATACTGCCTATCTAAAGAGGATCACATGGCACGAGAAAGGAATTTCATATTTTGTTCTTTATAAAATTAAGGCGAAAACATGGATAACTTTTTTGAGAGGTGCCAAAGGGTTAATGTTTGTTGGTTGTTGTAGTGGAATCCAATTGACATTTCTTGGTATGTCTAAAATCTAATCATATGGGCATTATGTTAGGTGGGATGATCACTTCTTTACAAATAACATTGCTATGTTGAATTTTTGATGAGAATGGACCATGTATACTTTGTATCTCCACATGTTTGGACACTTGCAAACATATGCTATTTACTTTGTATACATGCATAATGCAGAGTGCAATAAGTTACATGGGACAAAAATATGGTGTACTGTAAATTTTTAATTGATCTATTTAGTTCTTTCAATTTCTTTAGCAAAAAGCATGCTAATCAAATACTATGCTCGCAAGTGATATCTCGCAATGTTCAACTTGGACAACATTGGATCATCTTTTAATTCAGTGCTCTTGATGATCTGACAGGTACTTAGAAGAGACGACATGGCTATGATCGTGTAAATGATGATAACGACATACCCATCATCGAGGCTAAAATGACTGATGGTAATGTTTATCCTAGAAACTCATGTGTACTATAATATGAGCGAGACTGACAATATATTTTTTAAAGTGGAAATTTCCAACAGTTGATGAAAAACTAGCCACTTACACCATGTAATGTTTATGATTAACAAAACTATTGCTGTAATCAAGCAACCAATATGGTTATGGGTTTCTTGGAAACTCATGTGTAATATGAGCAAGCCTTACGATGGACTTTTACAAATAGAAATTTCTAATTGTTGATGAAAAATTTGACACCTATATGATGTGATGTTTGTGATTAACAAAACTATTGATGGAATCATTAACAAATATGGTTATGGATCAATTAACACTCACAACCATGAATTGAATCATTATAAGGTATTTTAATTTTGTAAATTCTGTAATGGTCATTTATTGCATCCTTTACAGACCAGAAGGTAATTTCATAATTATTTGGTTCCATTCAATAAATCAAATACATCAATACAAGAAGGAAGCTGGGAACTGTCATAACAAAGTTTCAGGCATAATTTACCAAAAGTTTACAGATAAGGCATTTAAATCATGTTTCTGAAGCTGCGTACATGCAAATATATCTAACACAAACTAGAGGTAACTTCAGTTAATGATTATGTGCTTTCATCTGGACGTAGTGCTTCTTTGGGACATAATATCCAATCATGTAAATTAGTTAAAAACGTAGTTAATTATGTTGCTGATTGCAATTGGGCTCTATAATAGTGGAACACCATACCATTATGCGAAGTTCAGTTAACGAAAAAAACTTGAAGGTCAAGATCTAGATTTTGCCATAAAGAAGGACCATACAGAACATTTTAGACACATTTACAAAAGAAAGGAATTCATTGTTAATATTCAAGTCACAAAGAAATAATGATGAGACAAAATGTAATTGTGATTTGAAGCTTACTCTATTGAATACATGACAATCAAACCCTTACTCTATTGTCTTAATTGTGATTTGAAGCTTGGTATCATTTTCTCATATATTGAATACATGACAATATTTTATGAACATGTGGTTGACTTTACTATTGGTGTTATTATTATTATTAATTTGGTCAGATATCATACATGTCATACATCTCCCAGTTGCTCACCCAGAACATTATTATCAAATTGGTCTAGGTTGCAATCTGATATATCAAGATTAGAGGCCAAGGTCGAGAGGCTTGAGGCACAAATAACTGCCAAAGACTCCCAGTTGCTCACCCAGAATGGCAAAAGACTCCGAGTTGCTCATCCAGAATGGCTACTTATTGCAATGTGGCTACTTATCACCGATGCATCAATAGCTGTGCAATTATTACAATGTATCTCCCAAACTGATTAATTATATGTCTACACCTTTTGTGTGTTGTGAACTTTTATGCAGGGCTTTTTTCACTAGGCGAAAGGCAAGCACCATGCATCCTTTCTTTTTGGATCAGAGGGTGCAAGCAAGAATGTGGCTTGCAATTATCTGCTTCTCTTTTTGGATCAGAGGGTGCAAGCAACAATGTGGCTTGCGATTAGCTGTTGTATTTGTGTTTTAATCTTTTTTTGCTCTTTTTAATTTTTGTTTTTATTTTCTTTAGCAGCTAGCATTTAATTGTATGGTTTTTTGATGTAATACAGTGGATGATTGGGTGGAAAAATCTTTAAATGAGAAGTAATGAATATTTAGAGCCATTCTTTTATGGAGTTTTTATTCAGTTGAACAAAATATTTCACATAGTTTAATTTTTTATCTATTATGAACTCACATGTTTATCACTCATTATTCTCCTAATAACTGGACTTTGATTTTACAAACGAAGGACTGTTGTGGTTTGCAAATTTTTATAAAATTATGTCCTCATAAGCATGGTGCTATTTTAGGGGAGAAACTAGAATAATTTTATTAAACATTTAAGGGTAATCAAGCAGTCTCAACATTGTCCCAAGACATAAGAACATTACCACCCGAGACAACCACAACAAGAGATTTAGACAGTATGAAAGCATGAATATGAATTAATGAATAGTAGCAACATGCAAGCATGATATGATATTAAAAAGAGATTAGATTGATTGTTGATTATTCAACTGTGAATGAATCCAACAAAATGGGGGGAAATGTGGGGTCTGATAGATGGATATGGGTAATGATAACAAAATGGATGAACTGATTCTATTTTGGTGTCATGTCTGGAATTAAAAATTTTTGTGGTAGGCTCTATATATGAACTAATAGGATGATTGATCATTATACGTGCCTAGGCTAGATGACCCATCGTCACACACCTTCGAGAATTACTCAATGAACACATTCAATACACAAGGGCCATGTGGGTACGTGATATACTACATGTACTTGCGTCGAGAGGGATGGGTCGGTCTATGTCTTACTACAACACTTCTCTTTCGATTGCAGTGTGGTACGACTTAAATCAGTAAGCCAGAATCACGGCTGCCGCCAATGCAACCGAGGCCATTTGCAGTTGTCTCTTCTAGAAGATGTAGAGCAAAATTAGTGGGTACGTCCATATATTGTGCTTTAATTATTGTTGTTTGTCTAAAATTAGGGGATCTAAGATTTTAAGGGTTGAATAAATAAATTTGGAGCAACTAAATTTAATGAGAAACTAAGTTCTTTGGAAGGAACTAAATTTTCTGTGATGTGCAAAATTTACGGGGGAACTAAGCTTTTGTGGTGGGAAATCTTAACTGAACCGTGTTAGATTTTAAGGGGGAATTTTAAGGGCATGGGAAAGCAAGAGCAAGTTAGTTTTTATAGCTATAGCTAAAATCCACTTGGGTCAATTAGTTTCCTATTGAAGATGTGGAGAAACATAGATAAGGGATCATATGTAATTTGAGTGTGATTTCAAGCATGTGCAATATTTGTATTGTATATATGTCTAAATTATATAATTCCAGAGAGTAAATATGGAACATGAGATACCTTTTATTAAACAGATTATTGAATATTATATCTATAAATTATTATTTACATGAGAATTTTGGTCAAATTCAATACCAAATGTAATATTGTCAATGTGCCATTAAGAATCCAAAAACAAACTTATCAATATCTATATTATATTTGAGGACTTTTTTGAATATATGGTTGACTAGGACAAACTGATGTCATGCTGATGTATAAAGAGGTTGATAGAAAAATGGCTAGGATTTAATCTTGGTAAAAGAAAGACTGTGATAAGTATTTGGGAAAACCAAAACAATAACCACTTTATTTTGTTTTTTTCTTTGGGTTTCAAACCCCTCACAATTGCTACATTTGAGCAGGATATAGCCTCTTCTCCTTTTTACGCCTAAGGCGCCCAGGCCGAAGGAGAAGATGAATTTTTGTTCCTTTAAATTTTGGAGGGGGAAATAATTTTTGGGGAGAACAAAGATTTTGAGGTTATGTCGTAAATGAACCGTGCCCGAGGGCACGGTTCATGACTATCTATATTACATTTGATGACTGTTTTTGTATTCTAGGGCTGACTAGGACAAAAGAGTTGATAGAAGAACGACTGCGATTTAATCTTGAGGAATGAATGGTTGAGAAGAGATTTTGTGGAAAGTTTTGGAGGGAAAACAGTTAGGGGGAAATGAAAGTTTTTGGGGAATGAAAATTTCTGGGGAATAGCAGAATGCACGCAATTAATGCATTTGGGAAAAAAACTTTAACTTGCACTTAATTCTATAGATCGAATGCTGTTGCAGATCGAATGATCTCTCCCTCAATGCGGGGCCCACCGTCTCTTTGATGCATGGGGACAACAAGATTAGAATAATTGCCCACGTACCGAAGGCGCTGACACCTATTAAATCTTTTTACGATAATTTGTTGTTCTGCACCGAAGGCGTCCGCGCCGAATTTGTTGTTTCGCGCCTAAGGCGCCCACACCGAATTTGTTGTTCTACGCCGAAGGCCCCTACGCCGAATTTTTTGTTTCGCGCCGAAGGCGCCCATACCGCTAAATATTTTTATGCTAATTTGTTGTTTCACGCAATTTTGGCTGTGGAAATAATTTTTTGGGGAACAAGGATTTCGCGGGGGAAAATCTTAATTGAACCGTGCCCGCGGGCACGGGTTATGACTAGTATATATATATAGGTGGGATCAAATGACCCCCAAAAATAACCCCCAAAAATGACCCCCTATCAAAAATCCTATGCCCCCAATTTTTTCGGAAGATCTGAACCGTTCATCTTGATCTACACCCTCTAAATACCTGACCCACCAATTTTCAACCCAATCCCATGTGTTTTGCATGTTCATCCATCCGACCCAAATTTAACGGTTTCGCATGAACAGAACTTTTGCGAATGGTTGATGAACGGGCAAAACACATGGGATCGGGTTGAAAATTGGTGGATCGGGTATTTAGAGGATGGAGATCAAGATGAACGGTTCGGATCTTCCGAAAAAATGGGGGGCATAGGATTTTTGATAGGGGGTCATTTTTGGGGGTTATTTTTGGGGGTCATTTGATCCCACCTCATATATATATATATATATATATATCTATATTATAAAAGAGGGATGTTATCAAGAGAAATTGGATAAGAGATATTGGACAGGAGAAATTGGATAAGAGATATCTATATTATAAAAGAGGGATGTTATCAAGAGAAATTGGATAAGAGATACTGGAAAAGAGAAATTGGATAAGAGATATCTATATTATGAAAGAGGGATGTTATCAAGAGAAATTGGATAAGAGATATTGGACATGAGAAATTGGATAAAAGATATCTATATTATAAAAGAGGGAAGTTATCAAGAGAAATTGGATAAGAGATATTGGAAAAGAGAAATTGGATAAGAGATATCTATATTATAAGAGAGGGATGTTATCAAGAGAAATTGGATAAAAGAAATCTATATTATAAAAGAGGGATGTTATCAAGAGAAATTGGATAAGTGATATTGGAAAAGAGAAATTGGATAAGAGATATCTATATTATAAAAGAGGGATGTTATCAAGAGAAATTGGATAAGAGATATTGGACATGAGAAATTGGATAAGAGATATCTATATTATAAAAGAGGGATATTATCAAGAGAAATTGGATAAGAGATATTGGATAAGAGAAATTGGATAAGAGATATCTATATTATAAAAGAGGGATGTTATCAAGAGAAATTGGATAAGAGATATTGGACAATAGAAATTGGATAAGAGACATCTATATTATAAAAGAGGGAAGTTATCAAGAGAAATTGGATAAGAGATATTGGACAAGAGAAATTGGATAAGAGATATCTATATTATAAGAGAGGGATGTTATCAAGAGAAATTGGATAAGAGATATCTATATTATAAAAGAGGGATGTTATCAAGAGAAATTGGATAAGAGATACTGGAAAAGAGAAATTGGATAAGAGATATCTATATTATGAAAGAGGGATGTTATCAAGAGAAATTGGATAAGAGATATTGGACATGAGAAATTGGATAAGAGATATCTATATTATAAAAGAGGGAAGTTATCAAGAGAAATTGGATAAGAGATATTGGACAAGAGAAATTGGATAAGAGATATCTATATTATAAGAGAGGGATGTTACCAAGAGAAATTGGATAAGAGATATCTATATTATAAAAGAGGGATGTTATCAAGAGAAATTGGATGAGAGATACTGGAAAAGAGAAATTGGATAAGAGATATCTATATTATAAAAGAGGGATGTTATCAAGAGAAATTGGATAAGAGATATTGGACATGAGAAATTGGATAAGAGATATATATATTATAAAAGAGGGATGTTATCAAGAGAAATTGGATTAGAGATATTGGACAAGATAAATTGGATAAGAGATATCTATATTATAAAAGAGGGATGTTATCAAGAGAAATTGAATAAGAGATATTGGACAATAGAAATTGGATAAGAGTGATGTTATCAAGAGAAATTGGATAAGAGATATCTATATTACAAACGAGAGATGTTATCAAGAGAAATTGGATAAGAGATATTGGACAAGAGAAATTGGATAAGAGATATCTATTATTTAAAAGACGGATGTTATCAAGAGAAATTGATAAGAGAATTTGGACATGAGAAATTGGATAAGAGAATTTGGATATCTATTATATAAAACAGGGAAATTGAATAAGAGAAAATATAAGAGATGAGATTTTGAGGGATAAAAGAGGAGGTAGGGAATTTTGCACATACAACCCCGGTTTTTGTATTTTTGCCAATGGACCCTCCCCACACACACACCCTCACTTTTTATTCTCACCCCTTCCGGCCATTTTATTTCCAGTTCTATGAAGATTTTGAATCTTATCCTACGAGGACAAAGCTTTGTCCTACGTGGCAAGTTTGTCCTAGGTGGTAATGAAAATTTTGGGGGACTTAAATTTTGGGGGAAAACTTAAATTTGGTGGGAAACTTGAAATTTTGTGGGAAAACTTGAAATTTGGGGGAACTTGAAATTTGTGGGGGAGAAAAACTCAGCCATTAAATAAACCGTGCCCTATGGGCACGGGTAATGACTAGTACATATATATATCTTGAAGATGTATATGGTTGCATGTCTGGCTGTAAGTGGATACGCTTACACCGGTGTTTGGATGGATAAATCATTAGGTGAGTATCTGCGTGTATTGATATTGTTGTATGAGACTTTATGTGATGACATGTATATGTGTGCTTGGATATATGCTAGGAGACATACAAGGTCGTATGTATATATCTATACATAGATATACGTGTGTATGTTTGTACAAAGTCATGAATGCGTGTACTGTGAAATGATATAAGTGTTGATATATGAATGTTTTTATATATAAGTTTGGGGTAGATTGACCATATATATCTCTATTCACCCTTAGCTATGTCCTGAGTTGGAAAGTCCGAGGACGGACTTTATTTTAAGGTGTGTAGGATGTAATGACCCCAAAATTCATATACGTGAATTAATACACATTCTTGGACGTATATATATGCGTATAAATTTTTGGGAGGCCTTATGTATTTTATTTAATTTGGTCAAGCTAAAAATTATTTTTAAATAATTTGTATGACATGATTTTTATTAAATGAATTATATGGGTGGAATACTAATGTCTTGATGAGTAAGTATTGTATGTGTATTAAGTGTGTACTAGTCATAACCCGTGCCCGTAGGGCACGGTTCATTTAAAGTATCCCCCCTCAAAATCTTAGATTCCATAATTTTAAATGAAAATCGATAACCCAAGAGAATTTAGCTCCCCAAAGAGAATTTAGTTCCCTAAAAAATTTAAAAGTTTTAGTTCCGCCCGAAAATTTGGTTAACCCATTGTTTTTAGTTCCTCCTAAAATTTAGTTTCCCCAAAAAATTTAGTTCATCCATAATTTAGTTTTCTCCAGAGTTAGTTACTTCAAAATTTTAGGGTTTACCCCCTAAATTTTACAAACTCTTCACATCCTTTGTTTATTAAGATTAAATCATAACCATCGTTCTACCCACCACTTTGTTTTAGTCAGCAAACCCATTCAAATGTTGGTTCTATCTCGAGTTACCTGCCTAAATAATTTAAGGTTTTTTGTTCCCCAAAACTTTCTCAGACTCTCATCCCATCCATCAATTCTTAAGGTTAAATCATAACCATCATTCTACACAGTGTTGTGTCCTAGTCAGCAAACCCAGTCAAAAACATCCCTCGATTGTATAATAGGTATGATTTTCATCTATTCAATGTCATCAATAAAGCAACTTGTTCATCGGAGCACCAAAAGAAAATCAAGTTTTTATTGTTCTCTTTCTCAGATCAAACCCAATCTCAAAATCACTTTGATCTCCCGTACCCTTATTATTCTATTCAATCCGGTCCATTTCAATCAAATTCCAGCCTTAAGTTATTCAGAGACCTGCTTCATTATGGATTCTCAATGGTTTTCTTTAAAAGAAGGAAATTTTTAGGGAAGTAAAAAATCCACCTTTGAGAAAATCTGTGTTTAAAAAACTGTCACTTTTAAGCTAAACAAATTTTCTTCTCCAACTTAAATCTCTATTATCCTATTAATAGTAAATCATCGTTCGAACATTTCTTTAAATTTTCCCCTTCTCTTTTATGCTGAAGCACACATTTTATAATATGCAACACATTTTATTTGCAAATATGGAGAGAAAAAATAAATTATTACATGATCACAAAGATAATACATCAAATGAATGCTCAGACAAATGAATAAAATATACTACTGTCCGAGTTTTTACAAAAGTAATTAGAAAAAGGATAAACCTGAAAGGAACAAACCTCCACACCAGCAGATTGTTCTAGAAGAGTGCATGATTCTTACCATCTACATTGAAGTAAACTCAAAATCAAATGCATATCAAAGTTCTCCAAACTAAATAAATTGAAGCTTGCCTAATTTTGCATGAACGTGGTTGCTTTGGCCGGCTCAGTCTGCTACCAGATAAAGACATTTGCTGCTGATAGTGGGTTTCAGCTGGAAAAGCCTCTGAAGATAAAAAGGCATTCAAGCAAATATCAGTATGCCCATCTAGTGTCATCCAACGTAGGAAAATGGCAAGTGGGAATATAATTATTTTTTTTTAAAATCAGATGAATATACTTCGGTGCCCGCAAAAACTTGGTTGTTATTCCATATGTTTGTAATCGATCTCTTGATTAGTTTGAACTGTCTACTCTCATTTATTATTGCAGTCATTCTATTATTTTAGTTGCATACTACTGCAATATTTGGTTGTTATTCATCTTTGCACTAATAGTTACTGTTTCATGTAGAATGACTTCAGTTGCATACTACTGCAATATTTGGTTGTTATTCATCTTTGCACTAATCGTTACTCTTTAGTGTGTAAGAAACTATTCCAGGGATCTAACATGAACTTCAATTTTGAACAATGCTTATAAGCGCCTTGCAAAAGATGGGAAAGCTTTGTGCATGACGGAAATAAATGTCACTTTGAAATCTACAATACAATTCAGCAGCAAAAACATACAATGGCCGTAACAAACAAAACTTTCCCAACCAACAGACTCCAATTATTAACAAATCTCATAATTTGTCACAAATATTTATCTCATACAGACTGCATACACAGAGACAATGTGCCAAGCAAATTAATGTTAATCTTACTTTTTGTAACTTCAAAAAAGCAACCTAAAGGAGATGAACTGAGATTAATTATGGTTACAACCCAAGATCCAAGATTTGCCCAAATGACAGACAAACAAAGCTAAAACCCCAAATAAAAGCAAAAAAATTTAGGTAGAAATTGAGAAATCCGATGACGAACCTGATGATCACAGTTGCGGCAAGCATAGAGGAGGGACTTCTGATCCATGTCTTCCTTTGGGTACAGAATATTGTTGCTATAAAACAAATTTTAAATTTTAAAAAAAACATTTAAAACAATAATAATAGGAAAAGATCACAGAAAATTGTGAGGCTTCCCCGAAGGAGATTACCATTTGCGGCAGAACTTCATAGTACTCATGGCTGCAGCTTCAGTGAAAAGAGGCCTCTTTTTTCCTAGGAAATGAAAGATAAGAGATCAATTACAAAATACGGTGGGAAGATTTAACATAAGGATATTACCATTTCACGAGGAACAAAGATTTCGTTCATAATGCTTCCAGAAAATATACAAATGAGGTGGGAAAATTTTATTATGGGTTGGAATCGGAAAGAGACGATGTTAATTAGATAATTAACCTGGAATCGAAAAGTGGAAAGGCTCTTTTTTTTAAGTTGCAAGAAAAAACTCCAGAACCGCTGCGAAATGATGCTCTGCGCTCCCCAAGAGCTGCCTTGCGCCTTGCGAAATGCTGTGAATCCAAAAAAGAAATGCATATTTACACACTCCAAAAACAACCAGCTAAATGATGCCTTTCAGAAATTTCAAAAATCGTATGAACAACCAAGAAATTTCAGAAAAACTCACTTTTTCATACAGCCAAGAACTTTCACTTTTTTCATACAGCCAAGAAATTTCGGCAAGAACAAAAATATGTGGAAATCTTACATCAACAATTTTTTGAAACGAACCCTTTTTTATGATCGTGGCCCTCTCTGTGTGGAAATGCTGTGGAAATCAACAATTTTTTGATATCTTTGTTGTTCAGAAATTTGTGGAACATAAACGAACCAAAAAAGAAACCTTTGTTTTTAAACGAACCAAAAAATGAACCAAAAATCTTAAAAGGAACCAGACCTTTGTTTTTAAACTGTGGAAATCTATGGAAATCTTTGTTTTTAAACTGAACCTTTACTTGCGTTTTAGTTTGGGATCTCTGGAAATCTTAAAACGAACCAAACATTTCTTTTAAACTGTGGAAATCTTTGGAAATCTTTGGAAATTTCTTTAAACGAAATTTGAAATCTTTGTTTTTAAGCAGTATGAAAAAAGTGAAATCTGTGAAATTAAAAATTGGCCTTGCTGCCTTGCATTTTAGGACCGAACCCTTTCAAAAAAATCAAAATTTTTTGGCCTTGCTGCCTTGGATTTTTTAGGAAAGAACATGATGGGTTCAGAACCTAACCTTTAGGTTGCAAGAATCGACCCTTTACTTGTGCATTGCTGCAGAAAAGAAACGAACCAAATAAGAAACCACAATATTAAAGAAAAATATGTGAAAAGTGAAATCTGAAATCTGTGAAAGTGAAATCTGTAAAGAAAAATCAACCCTTTAATTGTGCATTTTAGGACCGAACCACAATTTTAGGAAAGTGAAATCTGTGAAAAAAGTGTTAAAGAAAAATCACAATATTAAAAGCCTTGCTGCCTGTTAATATTTAC
The DNA here is from genome assembly GCA_030789695.1 of Scilla litardierei. Taxonomy (NCBI): domain Eukaryota; kingdom Viridiplantae; phylum Streptophyta; class Magnoliopsida; order Asparagales; family Asparagaceae; genus Scilla; species Scilla litardierei. The sequence continues at coordinate 667,367,715 of CM061142.1, read as the reverse complement.
AAACTGTATGAAAAAAGTGAAAAAAGTGAAATTTCTTGGCCGTGCTTCCTTTCGACTTGATGCGAGATGCGAGATGCATGTGACTTGAAATCGAATCAAACACTATGATGAGCCCGTAGATCCCAGTACTGATAATCATCGCTATGATGAGCCCGTAGATCCCCAAAACTCCCGCCATAACCACCGGCACGAAGCTCCGGCTGCATCACTCCCATCGACGCAACTCTGACGCGTGCTCCGGGAGCTCATCTTCCGATCGTCAGATCTGAAGGGAGAGGAGGAGAGAGATGGTTCACAACACCATTTTTTGGGAGATGAGGAGGGGAGATGAAGGGGCACGGTCTGAGATGCCCTAGACACAATGAGATGTTTTTTTTGGGAAAAGAGATATAAAGCTGAGATGCTTTTTTTGGGAAGAGATATGGTTCACATTTTTGGTCTTTCCCTATACACAATTCCCCACAAAATTTCAATTTTTTCCATCCAAAATTTTTACAAAAACCCATCTCAACCGTTGATTTTTCATGATCAAATCTCAACCGTATTTTGTCTTGTCCTAGTCAGCCCTAGGATTCAAAAATCACTGTCAAATGTATAATAGATAATTATTTTTCTAAAAGACAAATCCTAAATTTACCTAAGTGACACTGTCACGACCCGCTTCCCTAAAATGGAGGCGAGACGTGAAAAGGTCCGCACGAGAGTGGAGCTGTGAAGCCCCAAACCCGATAAGCGTCCACAAATACATAAACAGGTCCCTGTAACCACAACAGAATAACAATAATAACGCAAGGAGAGACTGAAATAAAATTCCACATCTCACAAATTGTCCAACATCAACAAAAGTCCAACATCCAGAAAAGCCACCAGGCTAAAAGGAAAGAGTCTAAAGGCCCAGAACAAGGCCAACAAAAGCAACGACAACAACAAAGTATAGGTGCTACGCACCGAAAACAAAACAACTGTCTAAACAAAAGTAAAGCACAACGAAGACACTAGGACTGGTCCCCAGTGTTCACGTACTCCCCGTCAAACACAAGCTCGGGCTCGGCGTCAGCAAACACCTCGTCCTCAACAAGGTACTCGGGCTCAGGATCTAACATGTGTCACCCAAAAGAGTAAAGGGGCACATGTCAGCAAGTCTAAAAGACTTGGGCAAGGAAACTGAAAGTAAGGCAACTAGCAACCTAGCAGTTTAGTATGCATGACATGGCAGTTATAACATGAGTGCACAATTAAAACATGGCAAGACAATTTGTACAAGGGAACAATTTATCGGGACAAGACAAGAGTAGCCAAGCTACTATCAATTCAATCAATTCACATTTTGTAGATGTTTACGCCCTTCGCTGAATGGCATAGCATTTCAGACCGATCGGCACTAAACACTACCCAATACCCACACGATATGGAGCCTGGGGTCCCCGCACATGGAACTCAGCTAGTGAGCCTGGGGTTGCCCCGCACATTGAGCTCGCATTCTTAGTTCACAATTCAATACATTTCGAGCGTTGGGGTTAGCAACTCATTATGCTCGCTTCTGGTCACGAGCCAGGAACACAAGAATCGTAGCAAAGCTACGCAATCACAGCAACACCTAAAGAATGCGAGGTCATGACAATTTATTTGCGTACCGTTAATTAAATTAAACGTGAAAGGCGAAATGCAATGACATGAACATATTCGCGTACCGTTAATCGAAAGTAAACATGACATGGAAATTGTGCAACATGCTAAATGTCGGAACTAGCTTCGTTGTCAAGCTAGTTCCCCAATTTGCGCCTAGGCGAGTATCATTTCGTCGCCTAGCCTCTTTTACACCTACAACAAGCAAATGGCCTAAAACATGGCCTAAACCCTAAGTGGCAAGTTTCACTTGCCTAGCACCGGGAATGACGACCACTTCGTCACACGGATGCTATCTACGGGGGAAATCGCTGTTAAGGGGGAAACAAACACCAAACACATGAAATTAATTAGGGTTTCACCAAAATTATCAATAAGTTATGAAAACAACGGTAGAACGATTTCTTACCGAGAGGAGGCGGAAGAAACACTCCGGGGAACCCTAGGATCAGATCTGGAAAAGATTGGAGAAGTTTGGGGAAACTAGGGTTTTGGGGGATTTGGGGATTTGATGGATTTTGGTGAGATTTTGGGGAAGATGAGAGGTAGATAGAGTGAATGGATGGTTTGAATGATGGATTTAGGTCTTGGAATGAAGGATTAAAGCTTGGAGGAAGATGGGGGCTGAAGGGGGAAGATTTTAGGGTTTTGGGTCGTGTTGGAGAAGATGAAATCGTTTGGGTTGGGTATAAATAGGCTAGGCTGGCGGCTGCCCAGAAATTAGGGTTTTAACACTGGTTAGTCGGTCAAAGAACAACCACTGACCGACTAGTTTGGCAACTAGTCGGTCGGTCGACCAACGCAGACCGACTAAGTGTAAACAGTAACTCCTGAACGAAAATAGGATTCTAGAGTTAGTCGGTCCATGAACAAATACTGACCGACTAGTTTAGCATCTAGTCGGTCGATGAACGTTCTTAGACCGACTAAGAGTAAACAGTAACTGATACAAAAATAAGATGATGAGTTAGTCGGTTCAAGAAGCATTGCTGACCGACTAGTTTGCAACCTAGTCGGTCAACCAACGTTCTTAGACCGACTAACGATAAACAGTAACTCCTGAGAAATTTAGAAAGCTAACTAGTCGGTCCAAGAAGGATTGCCGACCGACTGGATCGTCATCTAGTCGGTCGGTGGCCCTTCTTACACCGGCTAATGAGCACCAAAAGTACCGATACGGAGCGCGGAACTCCGGGATCGATTCCTAAGACTCCTAGGCTTGATCTAACAGTTAGATACGACCGTTATGAAGCCCTTCACGAATGACATACTTCGAAATCGACAATCCTAAGGAAGAAGCGAGAAAATACGACGAATCGATCGAAAATGAAATCTACGGAGACGACAACCACACAAGAGGAGAAAATCCACCAAAACATATATTATATTATATTAAATCCAGATACATGAAAAGCAGTCGTTACATCCTCCCCAACTTAAGAAAAATTCCGTCCTCGGAATTTCCAAATACTCACGAGTCCGGAAACAAAAGTGGGAAACGCTCTCGCATCTCATCCTCATTCTCCCAAGTAGACTCTCCAGGTGAACCGTGTCGCCACATCACCCTCACAAGATTGACAATCTTGTTCCGAAGCGATTTCTGACGCCTGTCCAGAATCTGCACTGGATGCTGGTCATACGTCATATCGGGGCGAACGGTAATCTCCGAAAAATCCACCGCATGAGACGGATCGCTAATGTATCGACGAAGCTGCGACACATGGAAAACATTGTGAACTCCTTCCAAAGATGGCGGCAAGGCCAAGCGATAAGCTACCTCGCCAACCCTCTCCAAAACGTCAAACGGTCCAATGTATCGCGGGCTCAACTTTCCACGCTTCCCGAAACGAATCACACCACGATTCGGGGAAATCTTCAATAACACATGGTCGCCCGGCTGAAACTCCAAAGGACGACGTTTAGCATCCGCCCAATGCTTAAAACGGTCATGAGCAATCCTCAACCTCCCCGAATATTCCTACGATATCCACGGCCTCCACAATCATCTCCGGTCCCAACAACTCCCGATCACCAACGTCATCCCAACTCAATGGCGATCGACATTTCCTCCCATAAAGAGCGGTGAAAGGCGCCATGCCAATACTCGCCTGGAAGCTGTTGTTGTAAGAGAACTCCACCAAATGCAGATGGTCCTCCCACGAACCCTTGAAATCCAACATGCACGCCCTCAGCATGTCCTCCAAAATCTGAATCGTCCTCTCGGACTGGCCATCCATCTGCGGATGGTACGCCGTGCTGAAACTCAGACGCGTACCCAAGCTCTTCTGCAAACTCTGCCAGAACTGAGATGTGAACCTCGTGTCTCTGTCAGACACGATACTCACGGGGACTCCATGAAGTCGCACAACCTCCTGCACGATTCACGTTACATCACTATCCAAACTAGGAAAAGGAAATAAAAACGGAGAGTAAAAGAATTTTACCTCCATATATCTCCTTGCTAGCGCCTCAGTGGACTGTCCCACTCGGAACGGAATAAAGTGCGCAGATTTGGTCAATCGATCTACGATCACCCAAATCGCGTCATTCTGCTTCGGACTCCGAGGTAGTCCAGTCACGAAATCCATAGTGATGTGTTGCCATTTCCACTCCGGAATCGGAAGCAGTTGTAGCAACCCGGCCGAACGCTGATGCTTCGCCTTCACTTGCTGGCAAACCAAGCACTTGGCTACACTCCGAGCCACGCTCCTCTTCATACCATGCCACCAATAATTCAGACGAAGATCCTGGTACATCTTGGTGCCACCAGGATGCACAGAATACGGTGAACTGTGTGCCTCCACCATCAACTCCTCTCTGATATCCCCAGCTGGCACACACAACCTGGCTCCGAACCTCAGCGAGCCATCCTCATGAATCAAAAAGTCAGTCCGCAGACCGGCTTCCACCTGCTCCCGAATCCTCACCAGCTTCGGATCCTCGGCCTGACCAGCCTTAATCCGATCCACGATCGTCGACTGTACCTGCATGTACATCAACGACGAAGCCTCTCCAGGAAGAACAATCTCCACACCAGACTCGCAAAAATCCTGCTGCAATCTCCACTGCGAGGTCAAAATCATCACCGCCGGAAGCCTACTCAAAGCATCCGGAACCACATTCACCTTGCCAGGGTGAAACTGCAAATCAATATCATAATCCGCCATAAGCTCCAACCATCGACGTTGTCGCATGTTGAGCTCCTTCTGAGTGAAAATATACTTCAAGCTTTTGTGATCGGTGAAAATCTTCACTTTCTCACACAGCAGGAAATGCCTCCAAATCTTAAGAGCAAACGCAACGGCAGCCAACTCCAAATCATGCGTCGGATAATTCTTCTCATGAACCTTAAGCTGACGAGACGCATACGCCACAACGTGCCCGTGCTGATGCAACACACAACCGAGACCCTTGCCAGAAGCATCGTAAAAGATCTCAAATCCACTGCTGCGATCAGGCACCACAAGAATAGGGGCAGTCGTCAACCTCTCCTTCAGAATACCAAAAGCACCCTCACAATCACCCGACCAAACAAAAGCAACATCCTTCCGCGTCAACCTGGTCATCGGCTCAGTAATACGAGAAAAGTCCTTAATGAATCGCCGATAATAACCAGCAAGTCCAAGAAAACTCCGAATCTCAGATGCAGACGACGGAACAGGCCACTCCCTGATGGCCCGAATCTTCTCGGGATCCACTGAAATACCATCTCCAGTCACCACATGCCCGAGGAAAGCAACTCGATCCAGCCAAAACTTGCACTTCGAAAACTTAGCATACAACCGATGCTTCCTCAAAATCTCCAACACCGTCCTTAAGTGCGAGGCATGCTCTTCCTCCGACTTCGAATAGATCAGAATGTCGTCAATAAAGATAACGACAAACTTATCCAAAAAGTCGTAGAAAATCAGGTTCATCAGATTCATGAAAACTGCGGGCGCGTTGGTTACGCCAGAAGGCATAACCACAAACTCATAGTGTCCATACTTCGTCCTGAACGCTGTCTTCGGAACATCTCCCTTCTTCACCTTCAATTGATGGTAACCACTCCTCAAATCCAATTTTGAAAACACCCTCGAACCTCCAAGCTGATCAAAAATATCATCGATGCGAGGCAACGGGTATTTATTCTTAATGGTCACCGCATTCAGCTCCCTATAATCCACGCACATGCGACGCGAACCATCCTTCTTCTTAACCAACAACACCGGTGCTCCCCACGGAGACACGCTAGGATTAATATAACCCTTCTGCAAAAGCTCATCCAACTGCTTCCGCAACTCTTCCAACTCAGCAGGTGCCATACGATACGGCGCCTTCGAAATCGGCTGCGCACCTGGAACAAGATCGATAGAAAATTCCAGAGCTCGATCAGGTGGCAAACCAGACATCTCCTCAGGGAAGACGTCGCCAAAATCTCGCACCACAGCTGGCCACTCCAGCTCCATCTGCATAGCCACAGCCTCCACCGGCCTGGCCCGAAATCTGACAGGACCAAGCGAACTGCGACCACGACTGAACTCAAATACTGGATGTCCAGGAATCTCGAACACCACCTTCTTCCTCCTGCAGTCAATCGTAGCATAGAAGCTCGCAAGCCAATCCATCCCAAGAACTGCATCATAGTTGATGATGTCGTGGACAATGAAATCAGCGAAAAGCTCATGTCCACAGACCACCAACGAGCAAGAATTGCAACCACGATGCACCGAGACCACGCCATTCCCTGTAACGATATTCCAACTCTTGGAAAGAGGGGACGTCGACAAGGAATGCCTCTCCACGAAGCTCCGAGAAATAATGCACATCGATGCACCAGAGTCAAAGAGGACTCGTGCAGGAAATGTGCAAACCAAAACCACACCTAACAAGCAATTAACAATCAAACCCTAGTCTAGCAAACAACCATGTTCAAGCAAACAACACAATCTAACAATCAAAACCAGCTAGGAAAGTAACAGCTAGATTGAGGATTACCTGCGATAACCTCATCCACAGCCTCGCTCTCCGCAGCGGTCATCAGAAAAGCCTGCCTCCTCGGCGGAACAGTCTGTCGAAAAGCCTGCCTCTACGGAACAAGAGCTGCTCCACGTCCAGCAGGAACAGGCGCTCGCTGCTGCAACGGCTGTGCTGCAACAGGTGCCCTCCGCAGCGGGTCCGCATGCCGACAATCCTTCGCGACATGAGAAGCATCACCGCAAATCAAACACTGGCCCAGAAACTTCCGACACTGATCCTTGACGTGGCCAGGCTTGCCGCAGAAATGGCAAAACTTCGGAATAGGCCCTCCTGGCCTCTTAAACTGAGCAGACTGATTAGGCCTGAATCCAGGTCTAACCACAACTCTCGCCTGTTCCACAGGCCTCTTCCCAGCACCAACAACAGACCCCCTCCTCTGGTTCACGAGCAGCTCCTGCCTCTTGGCAGCGACCAGAACCTTCTGATAAGACTCCCGGTCAGAAGAGGTCACAAAACTCTGGAGCTCCGAAGCAAGCCCCTGCAGGAACCTCTGAGCTCTCTCCTCAGCGTCCTGCACCATCTTTGGTGCAAACCGACTCAACCTCATGAACTCTTGGTGATACATGTCCACCGACGAGCTCCCTTGCTTCAAATCGATAAAACGCTGCAGCATCTCCTCCATGGCAGCTTTCGGGAAGAACTCACCATCAAATCTAGCCTTGAAGGTAGCCCAACCGATCGGCTCCACCAGCATCTTCTCTTCCGCATCCCACCAATTCCTGGCGTTATCCTTGAGTTGCCTCTTCGCCAAATCAACCCATCCAGCCGAGGTGATCTTGGCCATCTTCAGATTGTCCTCGATGTTCCGAATCCACTCATTGACAGCCAGAGGACCCTCAGAACCATCAAAATACGCGGGACCCAGCTCTCGAAATTGCTTCGCTCCTGGCTCAGAGCGAGGGGCATCCGGAAGAGCCCGGGCAGCTCGAGCAAGTGGAGCATTCTGGACTTACAGGAGCACGCCCTGCTGCACTTGCATCATCTGGAGCATCATCCGCATCATCTCACCGCTGGAGGGTTCCCGCTCAGGCTCCTCATCATGAGGGACCGCGCCACTACCACCACCACGGGTGAAACGTCTTCCTGCCATCTAGTGACACGGAAAACAAATCAGATTAGACTCATAGCTTATGACTCGGATGTCGAACTTAATCTATTGGACATTCTAATATTATTATCGTCATTCCAAACATCGCAGTTACAGAAGGACCTGCATGGGCCACCACTAAAACCTGTAACGACCCGCTTCCCTAAAATGGAGGCGAGACGTGAAAAGGTCCGCACGAGAGTGGAGCTGTGAAGCCCCAAACCCGATAAGCATCCACAAATACATAAATAGGTCCCTGTAACCACAACAGAATAACAATAATAACGCAAGGAGAGACTGAAATAAAATTCCACATCTCACAAATTGTCCAACATCAACAAAAGTCCAACATCCAGAAAAGCCACCAGGCTAAAAGGAAAGAGTCTAAAGGCCCAGAACAAGGCCAACAAAAGCAACGACAACAACAAAGTATAGGTGCTACGCACCGAAAACAAAACAACTGTCTAAACAAAAGTAAAGCACAACGAAGACACTAGGACTGGTCCCCAGTGTCCACGTACTCCCCGTCAAACACAAGCTCGGGCTCGGTGTCAGCAAACACCTCGTCCTCAACAAGGTACTCGGGCTCAGGATCTAACATGTGTCACCCAAAAGAGTAAAGGGGCACATGTCAGCAAGTCTAAAAGACTTGGGCAAGGAAACTGAAAGTAAGGCAACTAGCAACCTAGCAGTTTAGTATGCATGACATGGCAGTTATAACATGAGTGCACAATTAAAACATGGCAAGACAATTTGTACAAGGGAACAATTTATCGGGACAAGACAAGAGTAGCCAAGCTACTATCAATTCAATCAATTCACATTTTGTAGATGTTTACGCCCTTCGCTGAATGGCATAGCATTTCAGACCGATCGGCACTAAACACTACCCAATACCCACACGATATGGAGCCTGGGGTCCCCGCACATGGAACTCAGCTAGTGAGCCTGGGGTTGCCCCGCACATTGAGCTCGCATTCTTAGTTCATAATTCAATACATTTCGAGCGTTGGGGTTAGCAACTCATTATGCTCGCTTCTGGTCACGAGCCAGGAACACAAGAATCGTAGCAAAGCTACGCAATCACAGCAACACCTAAAGAATGCGAGGTCATGACAATTTATTTGCGTACCGTTAATTAAATTAAACGTGACAGGCGAAATGCAATGACATGAACATATTCACGTACCGTTAATCGAAAGTAAACATGACATGGAAATTGTGCAACATGCTAAATGTCGGAACTAGCTTCGTTGTCAAGCTAGTTCCCCAATTTGTGCCTAGGCGAGTATCATTTCGTCGCCTAGCCTCTTTTACGCCTACAACAAGCAAATGGCCTAAAACATGGCCTAAACCCTAAGTGGCAAGTTTCACTTGCCTAGCACCGGGAATGACGACCACTTCGTCACACGGATGCTATCTACGGGGGAAATCGCTGTTAAGGGGGAAACAAACACCAAACACATGAAATTAATTAGGGTTTCACCAAAATTATCAATAAGTTATGAAAACAACGGTAGAACGATTTCTTACCGAGAGGAGGCGGAAGAAACACTCCGGGGAACCCTAGGATCAGATCTGGAAAAGATTGGAGAAGTTTGGGGAAACTAGGGTTTTGGGGGATTTGGGGATTTGATGGATTTTGGTGAGATTTTGGGGAAGATGAGAGGTAGATAGAGTGAATGGATGGTTTGGATGATGGATTTAGGTCTTGGAATGAAGGATTAAAGCTTGGAGGAAGATGGGGGCTGAAGGGGGAAGATTTTAGGGTTTTGGGTCGTGTTGGAGAAGATGAAATCGTTTGGGTTGGGTATAAATAGGCTAGGCTGGCGGCTGCCCAGAAATTAGGGTTTTAACACTGGTTAGTCGGTCAAAGAACAACCACTGACCGACTAGTTTGGCAACTAGTCGGTCGGTCGACCAACGCAGACCGACTAAGTGTAAACAGTAACTCCTGAACGAAAATAGGATTCTAGAGTTAGTCGGTCCATGAACAAATACTGACCGACTAGTTTAGCATCTAGTCGGTCGATGAACGTTCTTAGACCGACTAAGAGTAAACAGTAACTGATACAAAAATAAGATGATGAGTTAGTCGGTTCAAGAAGCATTGCTGACCGACTAGTTTGCAACCTAGTCGGTCAACCAACGTTCTTAGACCGACTAACGATAAACAGTAACTCCTGAGAAATTTAGAAAGCTAACTAGTCGGTCCAAGAAGGATTGTCGACCGACTGGATCGTCATCTAGTCGGTCGGTGGCCCTTCTTACACCGGCTAATGAGCACCAAAAGTACCGATACGGAGCGCGGAACTCCGGGATCGATTCCTAAGACTCCTAGGCTTGATCTAACAGTTAGATACGACCGTTATGAAGCCCTTCACGAATGACATACTTCGAAATCGACAATCCTAAGGAAGAAGCGAGAAAATACGACGAATCGATCGAAAATGAAATCTACGGAGACGACAACCACACAAGAGGAGAAAATCCACCAAAACATATATTATATTATATTAAATCCAGATACATGAAAAGCAGTCATTACAGACACCTCACCCTTTGATGTGTCAATAGCTCCTTGATCCTTACCTAACCCAAGGCTTGGTGACATGCTTAGAGGATTTTAGGGAGATGAGGTGGCTACTCTAGGAGTTAGAGAGAATGTTTTATTTACTCACTCTCTTCCCAAAGATCAGACCGAATTCATCCCTTCCCGTTGCTCTCTCTTAGACATTAGTGGGACTGAGCACCCTTAGGGCTATGCCACCCTCACTCTGCACACTCCTGTAGCATCCCTGTCGTTGTTTGGGCGTTGTTGCTCATTCTGGGAGCTTATGGAGGAGAAGAAGGAATTAGAGAAGGAGAAAGGGTTTGAAGAAGGAGGAGCCATAGGGATTTGGGCTACCCCCTTGTCTCTCATCACCTCTAAGCTAGGATTCCATCTCCAACTAGTATTAGAGTTGCATGCTTAGTTTCATGGTTGTTGTTGTGGGTTTGCCTTTTCTTATGTTAATCCTGAGTTTTGTATGGTTGTGTGCGGTGAGCAATCCTGAGTTTTGTATGGTTTTGTGCGGTGAGTAATCCTGAGTTTTGTATGGTTGTGCGCGGTGAGCAATCCTGAGTTTTGTATGGTTGTGCCCGGTGAGCAATCCTGAGTTTGTATGGTTGTGTGCGGTGAGCAATCCTGAGTTTTGGGTGGTTGTGCGTGGTGAGCAATTCTGGATAGATTTATATGCTAATTGTTTTGCTTAGTCCTCCCAATCTAGAATTGTGTTTCCTCTGAAATTTTTATGGCTTAAATATTGGACTGTTATCTATAACTTTCATGTTGTGAACTTTTACTAATTTGGACTGCAATTAGGATTAATAATTCCATCTTTACAACATGTCAGAATTTCATCCAGTCTGCACACAGTTTGGCAAAACGTAGATCAGTCCCTACACACTCCATATAAATTGATTATCTTAGTCTCGTTGGAAATATAAAAACTTTTTCTACAGCTTTTCCTGCGTGCACATTTTTGAGATTCTAACTGTAACATGTCCTAAACTAGCAATCTTTACAGCTCTTAAAATCTGTCTTAAAAACAGATTCGATAGGTCTTACCAAACAATTCACCATAAATCACCCAGTTCATATTTCTGCATGAAAATTTATAGGTGAATCCAACACAACTATATCTACAACTTTCACTTGTATTGTATATGCATGTTTGATACAAAATTATGGAGAAATGTGCTTCTTAATCTGACTGTTCTGTTTTTCCAGCAAGCTGAAAGATTTGAATGTTGTTTTAAGCTCTTCTTGAGGTTAAACTTGCCATTAATGTTCTTAATCATTTCTGTTACATGGTGATGTGTGGTTTATGTTCTTGACACATACATATGATGATGTGAATTTGGTTATTTGTTTCATGTATATTATGTGAAATGAGAAAGGGAATGCACAAGGTGTTACATGTCCCAAATGTGTGGTGAAATGTAGAAAGAAAAGAAATGGAAAGTGTTATGTTTCATGAAAATGACTAAGTCCTCTTAAAGGAGGGTGACATGGGGTTTGGGGGAAACACAGGTAAATTATAGGAGTTAAGGAGCGGACAGATGATATGAATTCTCACCCGCTGTATCACTCCCGGAAGGGCGAGTTGAAAAGGGTTGGAGAGGCTGCTGGTGTACTCGTGATGCACCATGACGGTAACTGATGGTTTGCTCCGTTTGTCCGACAGAAAAACCGAGATTGTCTCACTCCCATACCTTGTTCCGTTCGGGTACGGAGAGTTACGAGAGGCCCCTCCAGTGCTCGTGTCACTAGTTGCGGTGCCACTTTTCACCCACCCTGGGTGAAGTCCGGCTCCTTAGCGTTCTACGATATACCCGGGTTCCAAAATGATAACCAATGAATTAATTGTTAATCCGTATTACTCTTGTAGCAATGGTAAATGTATGCGTTGTTTACTTGTGTTTCTTTACTATGGTTCTTTTATGTTGTATATCATTGTTGTACACCTTACATGTTGCACGTGCACGCTTTCACATGTTCATAAGTCTAGTTGTTACTTCCTTTACTACAGTAGATGTTTATGCCATGACATACACTCTGCCTGTTCACGTGCACCCTTTCTACACTTCATGTAAGGACTAGTTGAGATATGGAATTTCTACTGGGTCACGCGTTAACATGCCCCACCGTTGACTTTTCAGGTTGGTTCTTTGAGTTGGAGGCACTTGACTCAGTTGGTTGGATTTGCGGGTGGTGAGAAGCGTGGATAACTTGGCAGTGTTGTTGTATTTGGGTGAGATGTGAGTTTTTGTACATTATTGAGATGTGGGTAATATTGTATATGGATTTGTATAAGGAAGTTGTATATGAACAGTTTTATTTATATACATCAGTGCTTGAGTTGTTGGTTCTCTTGTGTTTTGGGTTGACTGGAATGCTATATGTACTATCCCAGCAGTGCGCAGTGGACCTGCTTGTATTTGTAATTTCGTATTTTCTTCGTAGCACCCGTCTCTTTGGGAATACCTGATACGGATTCGTACTTATCGAGCATCACGGGAAGCGGGGCGTTACAGGCGGCGTCATGGGGGGATATGGAGAAATAGGGGGGCCAAAGCAGAGCAAAAAAACCCATACAAAGGATGCAGTGCATGCGTGCAACCGACAAAAGAGCGAGAAGTGGGGTGTGTGTGTGGGCAGCGTTGGGGGATAAAGGGGGGAAGCAGAGGAAAAGCACAAAAGGGTAAGGGAAAAGAATGGGCATAAGTGCAAAAAACACAGGGTGCAAGGTGGAAAAAGACAGATGGCAAACTCGTAAATAGGGATAAGATGAAAGGGCATTTGGGTTGAAAAAATCCCAATGGAAAACATGTAAAAATGGGGAGATGCAGTGGCATTTGGGTAAGGAAAAGCCCATTGGAAAACATGTAAAATGGTGGAAGAGTGATAGTGTTTTGGGTGGTGTTGTTTGGGATGTTGAAATGGCAATTTAACCATGTAATTAAGTGGGATGGTGGGTTTTTTGTTAGAGGGGTGAGGTGGCATCCCATGTGGCACCCTCTCCTCTTACCACAAGGGACAAATGTGCCACATGGGATTTATAGAATAGAAATTGACTAGAAATAAATTTGGTTTATTGATGAAATATAAGAGTTGCATTTACCTGTGAATGCACAAGTTTCAGGTGTCTGAAATCCATTTCCAGGTCGGAGGGCGGATGTGCAAGCCAAAGACCTTTGAATTGTTACCAATCACCAAATTAATCGAGCAGTTGCTTGAAAGGATCTTGGTGATGACACAAATGTTATCTAGCCCTTCCTCAAGGCTGAACTATTTGAAGACTACAATCTCAAATGAGACCTTTGGGGAAGGAGTCCTCGTTAAGAGAAAGAACATGAGCAACGTGTGAGACCTCATGGTCAGCCCGGATCGAGGTTGGCCTAGATGAGATCGGCCAACTTGAGATTGGCAAGACTTACACCACAAGGATACCTTGTGGATCTCCATAAATCAACCTACCACAAAGGCTTTTGCAAAAAAAGATTGAGATGTACAACAAGCTAGAATTAGGGGAAAAAACTAAATCACACACAAGATAGGAAGAGCAATTATCCATGCTTCATTATGAAATCACTAAGGCACCATACAATGATTTAAGACCAAATCCTTCAACCCCTTATTTCTCCTTCTACAATGATCTCACTCTTACCTTATCCCCTTTTGTTTTAGGCTATTCCCCGCTCTTACAAAATCCTCAAACAAAAGAGCTTATTTATATGGTCTACCAAGAGTTACAACATACCCTAGAGTAAATGAAAAATTTACAACTCACTCAAGACCCACATAATCACTAGAGTTTTGGTGCCAACTCTAACAATCTGCACCTTGACGAGAAAACTCTTTCATGCCATGAATATCAATAAGGTGTCACATACACCTCAACCATGATGAGTTTAACCACCTACCAAAATTTCACCTCCATCCTCATGAGGAGAGGTGGCCCTCGACAACTCTAGCATAAAGAGATATTTAGCACGTCTAGGCAATGCCTAAACTTTTCCCTTATCACTGGCTTGGTAAATACATCTGTCCCATTCTTGTCGGTGTGAACCTTCTCGATAGAGATTTCACCATCATCGACCCACTAACAAACTCTATGTTACATCACTGTAATGTGTTTTGTTCTTGCATGATAGACATGATTCTTGGTCAAACAAATTGCAATTTGACTATCTAATAATAGTTAGATGTTTTCTTGTTCCAACCCAAGTTCATTTACCAATCCTATCAACCAAATAGCTTCCTTAGAAGCCTAAGAAATTACCATGTATCCTGCATCCATTATAAATAATGTCGTAATGGATTGTAGCCCCGACCTCCAACAAATTGGACCACTAGCAAGTGTAAAGACGTATCCAGTAGCAGACCTCATCTTGTCAAGATCCCTCATATAAAATGCATCGACGTATACAAGTTCAACATTTGTGTCATCTTTCTTCTCAAACATAATACCTAACTCTTTTATGCCTTTCAAATACATCAAAATCTACTTCACTGTATTCCAAAATGATTTACCTGGATATGACATGTATTTACAAAATACACCAACCGCTTATGCTATATCTGGCCTTGTACAAAGCATGACATATAGCAAACATCCTACATTATTTGCATACGTTACCGCTTTCATATTTTCAATTTCCACAACCGTAATTGGACATTGCCTTTTTACCCAAAATAAAATGAGAAGCAAATGGTGTAGAGATCGGTTAGCATCTTTCTGTTGGGGGTGTATGCCCTCAATTCATTTGTATTTGATGCAAATAATTTTTTATAATAGATGTGGGAATTTTGCAATGATGCAAAGGGAATTAAATGTGTGTCGTAAATTGTTTACATACATATTTACTATAATAAACACGTGGAAATAGTTAACTGGATGACGGGATCGTCCCGGTCTAAACACAGGTTCAAACCGTGTCAAAATGGACTCCAAATGCAAATATAGAGGCAAAACAGTGCCATAGTCCAAATGTTAAGCATTGCAGGTCTGGCGCCCGCTAAGAGGGCGCCCGACCTGCTTGCAATGCAGGCACCCGCGCCCGCTAAGTGGGGGGAACTCGCTAAGGAGGGCGGGTGCACAGCCCGCTTGCAGGCGGGCGCCTAGCCCGCCCCTTGCAGGCGGGCGCCCGAGCTGGGCACCCAGCCTGCCTGCGGGCAGGTGCCCAGCCTGTACATTCGGGTGGGCGCCCAGCCCGCATACGGCAGGCTGGTGGGGCCCAATCGTGGGCCCTTTTGGCTGGTTTTTGTCGGCTGGTTTTTTTGCAAAAAATGGATTTTGGTCATAGTTGAGGCTTCGTTTGAGGGGTCAAACAAACTCAGAATGACGTGCCGTTTCTTCCTACACGTTCACCGTTCAACCCTCTTCGATTTGATAGGTTGTATCACTTGCGAAGCTTAACGGTGAGGGAGGAAAAATTCGCTAAAGTTTGGCCTTTGTGAAAGGAAAACTTTAATTAATTTTTCCCGCAAATCTTTTAGTCCCACATCGGATATAGAGTGAAGGGGAGGGGTCAGCTGCCTATATAAATAGGGACATACTCACATCTTTGAAACTCGTCCCAAGCTCCAGATCTGAGTAGCTCCGTTAAACGTGAGCAAGCCCAGAGCTGAGCTTAAATTAAAAATTCTCTTTCTCCCTAACTTTCTTCATTGCTCCTGATCGGGCTCTAGCAAAGCTACGAAGGGGCTCGGATCGGATCCGAAGTCTTAACGAATGATACACTCAAGGTGAAATCTTCTTCGATGCATGGTTGGCTCGACGACAAGGGTGTTGCTCTCCTCGGGACGCGGTGCGGTTCGGGAAGCAGTTCGGCTCGGGACGCGGTGCGGCTCGGGACACGGTTCGGCTTGGGAGAAGCGACGCGGGGGCCAAAGAAATGTTGTTGAAAACGACGCTTTGTATTATACGGAAACGAAGTGAAAGGCATGTAGTTTAAATATTCATGTGTTTATAAATTACAAATGTTAGATAGATATATCCTTAGGGGTTGGTCAGACCCAACCCCGAGATAGTAGAGATCTTGGCTAGGGTTAATTTCTTTAGGATTTATACTTAAAACTTTTAAGTTAATTTTTCCGCTGCTTATTTGATTTCTTCGTCCGGCCGACTTAGGTCGGACGTCGATTTTATTGCCCTAGGGACCCATAAAACCCTACAGTGGTATCAGAGCAATGGTCTACATGATCTATGATTTGCAATTTATAAAATGTATATGATACATCATGCTTCTCCATCAGATGGAGGTTTTATTTAAACTTTAAAAATGTCATTTTAAAGCAACGTTTTTTATTTTAGGAAATTGTTTTTGAAAATTAGATTTAATTTTATTTTAAATTTAAATATTTAAAATTATGTGATAATTTTTGATGTAACTTAAACTTATGCGATAAATTTTAGGTTGCATGTTTAGCAAGGAAATTTTTATGAGATAAATTTTAATTGCTTTATTATCTAGCTAAATTGTTTAGTTAATAATTTTTTAATGGTTATATTAGTTATTTTGATTATGTGATAATTCTAGAAAAATTATTAGGATAGCCATTAAAACCTTTCAGAAAATTATGAGATAATTTTTGGACTTGCTATGATTTAAAAATTGTTGCAACATATTAAATTCTTGTTTAGGGTAGCCCTCTCCAAATTATTTTTTTAATTGTTCTAATAATAATTTATAACAAAAGGCTATGATTTAAATTGTTGCAACTTGAATTTTAAATGCCTAATACATGATTAGGATAGCACCAGAATATCCTTATAGTTGATAAGGACATTAATAAAAGTTATTAACCAAGCCTAATAATTTCGAATTTTAGGATTCAACTAGTTGATAGGATTAACTAGTTTTAATGAAGCCAATTCTAATCGATGGGACATATATGAATAATAAGTTTCCTTCAATGGACCATGATTCGGTCTAGTGTTTTTTGACTAGTGTTGTGGTTCACCCTAACTCAACTTGGGATAGTGATCCTGGCCTAGCCAAATCCCTAGCCGTGTTCCGCTGGACTGCAAGGATACGAATTATGATTATGTGACATCGTCGATTATATCTAGTCAATTATGTTTAAAATCTTCTTCAAGGTTAGTTGTAGCCCTCCTTATTTTAGAGGTTGGCAACTATAGGTTCTATGTTATAGTTGTTGAGCACACTCAAGCTATGTCATAGCTACTTTATGAAAACCAACTTCTCATTACATGAGATGTAGTCTAGACATAACCAAAACCATCGCGTCGTGCCTATACACCGAGCGCCGACGTAAGTTAGGCTAGACACGAAAACAAGGGTCCGAGTAGACTAGTCATTGTGATTTGGATGAGCACACTCATGATCATAAGTGGCTAGGGGTAAAAACCAATAAGGGAATCATATACGATATGATTAATGAAGAGTCATCTACCAATCGCAGTGTCAAGCAATTTGTTGAGCACACTCAAGGTTGTGAGGCTCGGGGTAGATGGATCTCTTTCCCATTAAATTTAATTTAATTAAATCGTTAATTATTATGGCTAAAAATGATCGCAAAAAATAGTGGGAGGATATAGTTAGATAAAAGACATTCTATCGATATTTAAAATTAAACATATGCTAAACTAGGATAGTTCTATGTTTACCAATGGAATCCAAAATCGTAATATCCTAAGAGAATAAGTTAACTGGTCAAAATGGTTGGTTAAAGGAATATCAGCTCAAATTCTAATTGATAGACTAAACCATGTTCTCAATGACATTAAAAATGACCTTCTTGGCACATGCTTGACGACAATGATTTCCTTAAGCTCCGGGTCCAACAAAATAAATGCACGCTAGATGTCACTCGCCTCTATGAGATGCAGCTTGAACATGCTGATGTTCAAAGCATGTTTCTCCATACAATTTGTTAAGCACACTCAAGATTGTATGGAAAATGGTTTCGATCTGCAAAGTTCGAAACATCGATCAAATTGTTTGAATCGAAGATGAGTGCATGAGCAGTGCAAGAATATGTATCCAAACCAGATCTTGAGATGAGCAACTTGTTGCGCACACTCAAGGTTACAAAGCTCAGCGTTTGGATACATGAGATGTTTGCACGGCTATTATTTTTGTTGAGACGTGTAATATCTAAATGAGATTTAGAAAAGGAAGAAGGCATTAAGGAAAGTTAATTGAGAAATAAAGTTTTATCTATCATTAGTAAAGGCAAAAGTCGAAGGGACTGAAAATGTGACATATTTGATGTCACGACTTCAGGATAATCGTAATACAAAATAGATTGTCATACGTGTTGGATAAAGGAGCAATTGTTGTTTCTTGGACCATAGAGGACGTCTAACATTTTTGGCGAATGTCATCACCTTGCTTTTGAAGCAATGAGTAATTTGTATAACGATAATGTCTTAAATGTTAATACATGAATACGCAAGATAATAGAAAAACCTATAAGGCTAGAGAGACTAGGCCATACCAAAGAGACTAAGCTTCACAAGTCACATAAAGAGGGGTCTGACCTCTCGTATTATGAAGTCAATAGACACTTGTGAATCTTGTTTTAAAGGTAAGATGGCCGAAATTCCATCTGTAAGACAGTGGGAGAATGAGTTGGTGAACTCATATTCTAGTACATACGGATGTACCTGGACCCAAGTCTAAGTTAGCCAGGATAAGTTGTTCCTATTTTATTACGAAGCGTGTTCTTGCTGAAACACAAATCTGATAAAATAGATAACACAATGAAAGAAGTATGTAAACTGCTTCGATCAGATTGAAGAGTCGAATACTTAGCTATATAATTTCTGCGTAATTAAAAGAAAATGTGATTTTCTCCCAAGTCAAGTCTCTTAACACATCGGTGTGTTGGAGAGCATGAATCACTTTGTTAGTGTCACGCCCCACTTCTCATAATACCCAGGAGTGAGGATGCGACGAAGGTTCGCATGTGCATAACACAAGGAGGAATTTTTTTCTTCTTCCTTGTTCGATGCACAATAAGTGTCTGTAGTAATTCCATCGAAGGCAGGTTCTTGTCATGCAAACTTAGAGAAACAACACACAACATCTTCATTATCCAATAGATGAAAAGTAGTACATGACTGGGCCTTATAGTACGGCCTACAACGACTCGACAGAAAGTAAAGTACAATACTCGAAAGTAAATAGCACACTGGCTGTAAGGAAAGCACACTGACGGTGGTAAAGAAAGCACACTGACGGTGAAATAAAGCGGATGATGTGGTCGAATCGGAGACTCCTACTCCTCTGCAGGTGCGGGCTCAGTAACGTCCTTTGATCCCTGGTCCGCAGGATCGTCCTCAGTGTAGTACTCCACGTACTCTGTCGGCTCGTGGTCTGACATGCATTTCAAAGAAAACAATGAAATACATGTCAGCGCTAAGCGGCAAGTAAAAATAACCAACAGAAAGTAAAGGCGGGAAAGTAGTGAGCGAGCAAGAGGAAACAACGTCGCTCGACTCTCTAATAGTGTAGGCTGGCCTAATAATAAGAAGTCTAGTTTAACTCCCAAACCAGCCAGGCAGTCAGGACTTGAAGGTACAGGTCACTTCTAAGACCGCAGGACAAGTCCTTTGGTTGACCAACCCCCTTCACATTCTTTTCTAGACACTGATCCGGTAGTAATTTAAGACCGCTTATTATTATACCGCTCTGCCACTTTCAAGTAGTCTCGAGTTAGTCAGTAGAATAGTGGTATCAAGTCAGCAATAGTGGCATAGCAAACAACAAGCTAGTGCATCAGCCTTAGCCCGAGTGTACGATATGCAACCAGAAGTGCACCCATCCCACGGAGCAACCCGTGGAATATCTACCTACCATCCCCTGCAAGGTGATGGTACAGCTTACCAAATAAGGGTGAACCCGGTCACTCCCGCATACTTCGTAGCTCAAGACTATCCCATAACTCGTGTCGTATCATATTAACCGTATCTGTATCCGTATGGCCTTATAGGCCCATCATTTTGTACACCCAACACACGTGTACAACAATAACATAAATCGGTTAATAACTTGCAACACACACATATATACGGTATTTACTTGCCTGTGGTCGTGACCGGTTGCAGTCCGGTTCCTTGGGCGAGTCTCGTGCCGCGTCCGGTAGTCGGTGTCTTCACGGGACATCTACCTACAAACACCACACGCACGCACCCATATTTTATTTATTAATAACCAAGATTACAAAGTCCGTACTACGTGCATGTACGTATGTGCTCGTATACGTATGGAAAAAATACAATAAAAATAATTCCTAAAAACTTAACCAAAATCCTAACAAAAATCTTCCCCCTTCTCTTTTCTAATTTTATTCTTTCCCTTCACAAAATAAATCCCTCGACAATTTTTCTTCATAAAATTCCCTTTACAATTTTTCTTTACAAATTTTCCCTTTACATTTTTTTCTCTTTCACATAATTTTTCCTTCACATTTTCCCTTCAAAAACCCTTCACATACCCCCCCCCCTCACAAATTTGGCAGCACACATACTGTCAAAATTTTGTTGTTTTTTTAAGCTTCCTTCTTCTTCATTGCTTGTAGGAGAATGAATGGAGAGGAGAGGAGTCATGGGGCAGCAAGGGACCAAGGGGAGAGGGGTGTGGCCGGCCGCCGCCGGCCAAAAAACTGCCATGTTTTTGTTTGTTTGTTTGTTTTGATTGATTCATGTTGTAGAATCAATGGGGGGAGGGAGAGAGAGTTGTAGAGGTAGAGAGAGGGAGGTGAAGGTCATGGGGTTGTCGCCGGAGGGCTCGCCGTCGTCGGAGGTGGCCATGGTGGGTTTCATGGGTTTTTCTTGGTTTTTTAGAGAGAGATAGAGAGAGGTTGAAGATGGGGAGATGGAAGAGGATGGTGGGGGCTCATCGGAGATGGGGAGGAGCTCGCTGAAATCTCGCCGAAGCTTTCGCCGGAGATGGGTTTTCTTGAGGAAGGAGGGTTAGAGGGGGGTTTATATAGGGTTAAGAAACTAATTTTTAATTAGGCATTTAAAACTTAGTCAATTAGCATTTAAAACTTAGTCTAAAGGTTAGATTAGGATTAGATTTGTCTTTGAAAATTTTAAACGGTTCTCCCCTCACATGTTAGTCATGGTTAGGGTAATTAGTAATTAGGTTAATGTAATTAGTAATTGGTAAGTGTAAAAAGTGATTAGGGGATGTAATTAGTAAAACGGATGAATACAACCCCGTTTTCGCATATCACCCCGAAAAATTATGAAAACATACCTACGGGCTCGTATCGTCACGAGGATTGCGAATACGAGACTCAATTAGGGGTGGGAGCTGCGGAAATACGAGCTTTGGGCCAAAATGTTTAGGAAGCGGGTTTACGGGTTCTCTTTTGATTTAACTTCAGAAAATTACGAAATTAATGTGGAAAGCCCTAAATGATCATAGAATGTTACTGAAAAAGTTTGAAATTGTTTTGATGTTGTTTGTATAGAAAATTAATTCATTAAGCCAAAACAGTAATGAGTGAAAATGAATTTTATATTCAATTATTTAGATGTATTTGATGAAACCCGAACTTACTAAAATACTCCATAACTAGTTTGATACTTCAAAATATTTTTATAAGAAATTTTTTGAAATCATAAAACACCTGACGAACCATTATAAAATAGGTTAATAGGCTAAACACGTAAATTGATGAAAACAGACCGTTACATCCTACCCTCCTTATAAAAATTCCGTCCTCGAAATTTAAGGAAAGAGATGAGGATAGCGCTCGTGCATTTCCTCTTCACGTTCCCAGGTGGATTCATCAGGTGAATCATGATGCCACATAACTCTCACTAGCTCAAGAACTTTGTTCCTGAGAGTCTTCTGTCGACGGTCTATGATCTGCACTAGTTGCTACTCATAGGTGAGATCCGGACGAACAATAATCTCTGAGTGGTCGACTACATGCTTGGGGTTGCTGATGTAACGATGCAACTGAGAGATATGAAAGACATCATGAACTCCCTCCAATGATGGTGGCAGAGCCAGACGATAAGCTACTTCTCCAACTCGCTCTAGCACATCAAACGGTCCGATGAATCTCGGACTGAGCTTTCCTCGTTTTCCAAAGCATATCACTCCTCTGTTTGGTGATATATTTAGAAAAATATGGTCTCCAAGTTGAAATTCCAAATGTCGACGCTTGGTGTTAGCCCAGTGCTTGTAGCGATCTTGTGCGATTCTCAGCTTGTCTCTGATAGTACGCACCACATCAACAGCTTCCACGATCATCTCAGGACCTAAAAGTTCTCGATCACCAATGTCATCCCAACTTAATGGAGATCGACATTTTCTTCCATAGAGGGCCGCAAAAGGGGCCATGCCGATGCTGGCTTATGTGTAAATGCGGTATGAGATACCAGCATAAATGGGTCTGATTGCAAGTGAGAGATGTTGGGAGATAGGTATGCCCTCGAACTCGAGGCAATTTATCTCTATGTAAGTGTACAAACATCTTGTTCAAAATTACAGTAAGCTGTATAGTAAGAATTTATCTAAGTTAATAATAATATAGTCGACATTAGAACTTAGGTAAAGTCCTAAGACTTAATGCGAGGTTAACAAGTATCGAAATAAGGATCTCGATCATGGAGAATTGTTTAACCATTAGTAGCATAAGTCTGAAATTGTTCGTGGTCATAGATGTTTCGAGAAAAGGATATCGAAACATCTGATAAACCATTGTGTCTTTGTCTTCACCATGGAGTGGTGACGATGATCTCATGGTCGTTCGACTTGGTGAAGTCGGAGACGAGACACAGGTGCTCATTGGAGGATGAGTTCACTAAATGACCCAACAAGAGTATCATATGGTTATGATTGACCAATCTGTCAATGATAACTCTGAGTGATGATAGGTACGTTGGTCTTTTGACTTGAGGTCATTGTACGAACCTATACGTGAACGGTGTCACTTAGATCACTGATCTAATGGGAAATTGAATCCCACCCCTAAGTGGTTTAGATGATGAGCACACCAAATGATGTTAGTGTACTAACTACACTACAACTCATGTGCAGGTTTTGCGACGAACGGAAGAAGCTCAACCACACTCGAGATGAAGGCAAATTTGCTAGTTCTACATCAAGCACAAGATAAAGTTCGTGCTCAAGCTTAATGAAGAAAGGACTCAAATTCAGGAGAAGCAATCATTTACCGGATCAGCTTCCCGAAGGTCTTGTCTTAGTGTAGTGTGTGAGTTCTTAAGGATTATGTTAAAGCCAAAGTAGATATCGCACACACACAAATGATTTCGAAAGCAAAATGTTTTAAATGTTTTAAAATCTTTTTAACTCTTGATAGCAATAAGCTAGTCGATCTATTATCAGTAGTCAAACTCCAATACACCCTGGAGTTGATTACATCGTTACTAGCTGAGTTTCAGAGAAAATTACTCGGGGAGTCGACTACCAGAGGAGGGAGTCGACTACCAGTCAGAAGCATAATTTCTACAGAAATTCTCTGGGAGTTGACTACCACCTTGAGGGAGTCGACTAACAACTGTCGTTTTCCAACGACTCTGCTTCCTGATTTCACGTCACTTCCATATCTGTTTGGACTGAAAGTCAAATGTTTTTTTAATCCAAATTCTTCTCTTGAAACCTATAAATAGACCCCTTGAGATCATTTCTAAATACATAAAAATTATCAAATTCTAATCTCTATTCTTTGTGCTAAATTCTGATCTCATCGTTCTTATTTGCTCTCAAGCTAATAGCCAATTTCTGCTCGTATATTTTTTGATCTCAACTCTTACATTTCTGAAAATTGTTTTTGAGATTTACAATTTTAGTATGGCTATTTTTTAAAGTTGTTTTTAAAATCCTTGTTCTTAAATTTCTATTCTTAAAGTATTTTTGAAAAACAAACAATCTAAGATCACAACGAATCATCTTATATTTTTGTGTTATCTTAAGATCGATTTGAATTCCTTTTAGCCACGTAACACATTTGTTATATTTACTTTGCTATAGAATTCTGGGTGTAATCCAAACTCCACTAATTTTTGTGGTGAGGTGGAAAATTGTTTTGATCTGTGGATTCCCTTTGTTGTAAGGGACGGGAAAATCCTACACAAGTCTAGGTGGTCGGAAATCCTGGTCAAGGCTAGGTGTTTTGAAAATCCTAACGAGTGAAGTTAGGTACTTGTATTGTTAAGGCAATAGTGAAAAATCTCGTACTGGACTGGTCGGGGACTGGACGTACCCAAGTTGTAGGGAACCAGGATAAAAATCCTTGTCATTGCGTTTACATTTTTCTGTGATTGTATATCTTTGTTCAAGCATTTTTATCTGCTAACAATTATATCTTTGTAATCAAGTTGTTTATATTATTGCAAAGTTAACTCTTTTATTTTGCTATGCAAAAAGATCTAATTGTGTATTAAGATCATTTGTTTGTAATCTTATCATTATATTATCTCATCTTTCCACAGAGCTTATACTCAAACTCTCTGGGAGTCGACTACCACTTTGAGGGAGTCGGCAACCTGCTGTGAGATCACTCTGTTAACATTCTTTATAAGATTACCTTGTTGATTAAGAACCAAGCGTAGATCACTTTACTTGGTTTCTTAGGCAACATTAGAATGTGTTTAATTGTGCTAATCAACGAACGAAATTTTTTTATATTTGACCAACACTAATCAACCCCCCTTCTAGTGTTGTTTTCCATCCACAGGATCCAACATGATCTAGCCTCGGGGTAAGCCCCGTTGAAAGGTCTTTGGTTGGGTGACACTTGAAGCATGCGAGGAGAGTAATGACCAAAATAGGATGTGTCTCTCCCGGTCAAGGGGAGTTAGTGTCGCAGTGTTAGTTCGATCTTTAGTGAAAACTCTAACCAGAGTATGTTGGAAGAAGTCCAACATT
Source organism: Scilla litardierei (assembly GCA_030789695.1). Taxonomy (NCBI): domain Eukaryota; kingdom Viridiplantae; phylum Streptophyta; class Magnoliopsida; order Asparagales; family Asparagaceae; genus Scilla; species Scilla litardierei. The sequence continues at coordinate 667,342,556 of CM061142.1, read as the reverse complement.
ATTTGACTAAAGATCGATGGAGACTAACCAAGTTCAAGCTAGTAGGGTTGACAGTTGACCATACACTAGGCTTGACTAAGCGGTATAGTTTTGACAAAGAGACTATAACTGCGGAATTCATCACGGACATAGTCAGGGTGGTCCCGATAATACTCATGTCAATGAGTTAACCACATAAGTACGATACCGAAACAGGGACGGCACATGTTGCTCGTGGTCTCTCCCGTCTGGAATTTCGAGCCCCACCTGTAGTAGGGTCAGTCTGTAGGGTCTCACACAGAGTGAGACTTACGTCAAGTAATCGGTAGAAATTAAGGAGAATATGTATTTGATGCAAGGGATAGAAAACTGCAAAGAGTTTGTAGTTAGCTCCTGCATTCGGGATGAATGATCCTGAGTGCAAGTGGGAGATACTGGGGGATGTATGCCCTCAGTTCATTCGTATTTGATGCAAATGATTTTTTATAATAGATGTGGGAATTTTGCATATGATGCAAAGGGAATTAAATAAGTGTCGTAAATTTTTTGCATACATATGTACTATAATAAACGCATAGAAGTGGTTACCTGGATGACGGGATCGTCCTGGTCTAAACGCAGGTTCAAACCGTGTCAAAAATGGACTCCAAACGCGAAAAATAGAGCCAAAACAGTGCCATAGTCCAAATGTTGGGCATTGCGGGTCGGGCGCCCGCTAGGCGGGCGCCCGACTTGCCTGTAATGCAGGTACCCACACCCGCTAAGCAGGGGATGCCTGCTAAGCAGGGCGGGTGCGCAGCCCACCCCTTGCTGGCGGGCGCTCGGCTCGCCCGAGCTGGCCGCCTAGCCCGCCTGCGGGCTGGGGCGCCCAGCCCACATGTGGCAGGCTAGTGTGGCCCAATCGTGGGCCCCACCAGCAAGGGTTTTTGGATGGTTTTTGGCGACTGGTTTTTCTGCGAAAAATGGATTTTGGGTCATGTTTGAGGCTTCGTTTGAGGGGTCAAACGAACTCGGAATGACGTGTCATTTCTTCCTACGCGTTCACCATTCAACCCTCTTCAATTTGATAGGTTGTATCACTTGCGAAGCTTAACGGTGAGGGAGGAAAAATTCTCTAAAGTTTGGCCTTTGTGAAAGGCAAACTTTAATTAATTTTTCCTCCAAACCTTTTAGGCCCACATCGAATATGGAGTGAAGGGGAGGGGTCAGCCACCTATATAAATAGGGGCCTACTCCCCTCCTTGAAACTCGTCCCAAGCTCCGAATCTGAGTAGCTCCATTAAACGTGAACAAGCCTGTATCTGAGCTTAAATTAAATATTCTCTTTTGCCCTAAATTTCTTCCTTGCTCCTGATCGAGCTCTAGCAAAGCTACGAAGGGGCTCGGATCGGATCCGAAGCCTTGACGAAAGATCCACTCAAGGTGAAATCTTCTTCGGTGTGTGGTTGGCTCGGCGAAAAGTGTGTTGCTCGCCTCGGGACGTGGTGCGATTCGAGAAGCGGTGCGGCTCGGGATGCGGTGTGGCTCGGGACACGGTTCGGCTTGGGAGAAGCGGTGCGGGGGCCAAAGAAATGTTGCTGAAAACAACGCTTTCTATTTTGCAGAAACAAAGTTAAAGGTATATAGCTTAAATATTCATGCGTTTATAAATTGAAAATGTTAAATAGATCTATCCTTAGGGGTTAGTCGGACCCAACCCCATGATAGTAGAGATCTTGGATAGGGTTAATTTCTTTAGGGCTTAAACTTAAAACAATTTTAAATTAATTTTTTCGCTGCTTATTTGATTTCTTCGTCCGACCAACTTAGGCCAGACATCGATTTTATTGCCCTAAGGACCTGTAAAACCCTACACTTTCATGACATACATCTCCACCACTTTTGAGACATACCTCTTTTGTTAACCACAAATTTTTGATATCTCGATCTCTCTTTATCTCTATGACCAATATCTTTATGGCCACCCCAAGTTCCTTTATGTCAAACTCTTGGCTCAATTTAAACTTGAGCTCATCAATAATTAACATGTGTTTACATGCAATTAGCATATCATCCACATAAAGAAGTAACATAATAGGAAAACCATCATCCAGAACCTTGAAGTAAAACAATAATCATATTCATTCTTGGAGTAACCAATATACAACATAAAAGAGTCGAAGCATTCGTACCATTGTATTGTCGATTGCTTGAGTCCATAGAGAGACTTCTTCACCCGACAAACAAAATCTTCTTTGCACACTTCTTCACATCCTTCCAGATGTGACATGTAAATCGTTTCCTTCAACTCACCATGAAGGAAAGCCGTCTTCACATCAAGTTGTTCATGCTCCAATTTAAACTCCATCACCATAGCCAAAAGTATCGTGATAGAAGTATGTTTCACAACAGAGAAAAATACATTATCATAACCTTTTGTGAGTATCTCTTTACCACCAACCTTGCTTTGAAAGTTGGTTTGTCTTTTTCATGCAACATTTCCTTCACCCTATAGATCCACATGCAAGCCACCATTTTCTTTGCACACTTCTTCACATCCTTCCAGATATGACATGTAAATCGTTTCCTTCAACTCACCATGAAGGAAAGTCGTCTTCACATCAAGTTGTTCATGCTCCAAGTTAAACTCCATCACCATAGCCAAAAGTATCGTGATAGAAGTATGTTTAACAACAGAGAAAAATATATTATCATAACCTTTTGTGAGTATCTCTTTACCACCAACCTTGCTTTGAAAGTTGGTTTGTCTTTTTCATGCAATGTTTCCTTCACCCTATAGATCCACATGCAAGCCACCATTTTATAGTCCTTTGATTTAGATACCAACTTTCACGTAGGATTCTAGTGAATAGATGTCATCTCCTCTACAAATGCCTCCAACCATTCTTCTCTTTCATGTGAATTCATATCCTTTTGGAATGAGCCGGGCTTAGGGCTGTTGACGAACAGAACGTTCGACGAACTACTCGTGAACAAGCTCAGTACATGTTCGTTTACGTTCGTTCAGGAAGTTTAATGAACAAGCTTGAACAGATTTTTAGAGCTCGGTTAGTAAACGAACAGAGCTTGAAACATAACCGTGTCCTTTCATTTATATTCATGAATAAGCTCGTTAAGTGTTCGTGAACAAGCTCGTTAAGTGATGTTCATGAACAAGCTCGTTAAGTATTCGTGAACGAACATGTACCGAAAATAGTAAATTTAGACAAAAACTATATTTTTACTATAATTGAAATGGCTTATAATGGGATTTATGGAGCTATTATGCTGGATTTATTTGTTTATGTCCTGTAAATATTTAATCCTTTTATTTAATTGATTTAGTCATTGGCAATTATGTTTAAATAGTATTATTCCTGATTAAAAAATTGACGTTCGTTTGTTTGATTGAAAATATGTTGCTCACGAACATGTTCCTGAAAATGTTCATGAACAAGCTCGATAAGTCTTGTTAACGAACAGAATGTTCGATTAACTACTCGCGAACAAGCTTGGTAAATGTTTGTTTATGTTTGTTTACGTTCGTTCGGTAAGCTTAACGAACAAGCTTGAACAAGTTTTTAGAGCTCGTTTAGTAAACGAACAGAGCTTAAACATGGATTTTGTAACAAAACCAAGCTCCATGTTCAAGCTCGTTCAAGCTCATTTGTCAACAGCCCTAGCCGGGCTCGCCACCACTAATGGTAAGAGCATAATGAGCCTCTTCTGCTTGCTCCCATCTAATCATATTAGGAGGCTTTGTGGTTCTTTTTACCCTTCCTTAAGTAATGCTTTATGGCACTTCTTGAAGGCTCTCTTATTCTAAATCATGACTTGTACTTCCCTCTTCCATTTGTGAAGTTTGAGCTTGTTCCCAAGTCATCCAATTTGAATGAAACTTCTTTTGCCACTTTCTTTCATTTGCCATTACCTTCTTGTTGATCTTCAAGGTCCTTTTATAGCATAGAAGTCTCATGAAATACAACATTCCTACTACACAATCTTTTTCTATTGACCGGATCCCAATGCTTGTACCCCTTCACTTAGTTTTCAAAACCAACGAAAGTCCATTTATGTGACTTGGAATCAAGCTTAGACATTTCATCATGAAAAATATATGCATATACCAGGCACCCAAATACCTTTAGAAGAGATTAATCCACTTCCTTACCACTCTACATCTCTTTGGCCACATTGAGGTTAAGAGCTTTCAAAGGTGATCTATTCACAACGTAACAAGTATGTTTAACAGCCTCCCCCCAAAAAGATTTTGGCAACTTCGCATGAAGTCTTATGCATATATCCCTCTCTATAAGAGTTCTATTCATGCTCTTAGTCATGCCATTTTTTTAGGATTTTTGCTACAATGAAATGCATTTTGATCCCTTCATCATTGCAAAATTGTAGAAATTTTCCATCTTGGTATATGCCCTCATTAGCGATTCTCAAGTACTTCACCTTTCTACCTTCCACTTCTTGAACTTAGAGAAGACCTCAGACTTGTGCTTCATGAAATAAACCCAAACTTTCCTTGAGAAACCATCTATGAATGTCACAAAGTATAAAGCTCTTTCTTTTGACATAATCGGGCTTGGCCCCATACATCGGAGTGAATGTAGTCAAGAACACATTTACTCTTGTATTCTTTCTTTGTGGTATTGAAGGACACCTTCATTAATTTTCCCGCCAAACAAAACTTACATAGATCTAGCTTGCATGTCTTCATTACCCTCAATAAATTCTGCTTGTGAAGTTCATACATGTCATTTTCGCTCATGTGTCCCAACTGCATATGCCACAACTTACATTTATCACAATCATCACCTTTTTTATTGTAGAAGTTGAGGCTCCACCCAAAATGGTATCTCTCACGAGCTTGTAAAGATTTTTACTTACTCTTATACCTTTCATTAGTACCAATTCACCTTTAGACACCTTGGGGATGATATCCTTTTCATTGAACATGTATCTCTTAACCTCAAGTATGCCTAAAGAAATTAAGTTCTTCTAGGGTACCAGCACATGTCTAATTCCTCACAATGTACGAACCACACCATCATGCATTTTGATTTTCATGGTCCACATCCCAATTATCATACATTGTGCATTATTCCCCATCAACACCAAACCATCATCATTTGCCTCATAATTATCAAGCCATTCACAATTTGGACACATATGATAAGTGTTACGACCTAAAGATCGTGGGAGTCCGACTCCCGCCCCGATCCGCTGACATACCTCGTTGACTCGCCCCTTTGCAAAGGGGCCACCGTCCCAGAGGTCTGAGGCTACATGGGAATGGGCACACCTCGCAGTGCCCCCCCTGCCGAGGCATACAACCACAGTTGCTCGGCCATGTCGCCTGGGGAGCACCCAGACAGTTCCGCCTGGGATGCTGACAGAGGCATGTGCATACCCCTCCTTGCCAGCGGTCCACGACCCGCGACCGAAAAGGGGCACGGCCGGGCCGGACAACCCCCGAGCAGGACGACCCGGCGGGTCCCCACGAACCCCGCCGCCGGGGATAGCATTGCCGGACCTTTAATTCATCACGCACGACAAACAACCTAGTGTAAGGACACGACTGACACTAACGCCGCCCGACCATCTGACAAAGCACCCCCTGGCCGCTGAGCCCCCTGACACTTAATGCTTTCGGCCCTGACACCCTGACAAAAGTGCCCCTAGCCGTTGCGCCGTCTGACAAAAGTGGGGCAGACACTCCCGTTCCTGACATCCTTGTCCGAAGCTTCCGCTGACAGCCAAGCCAGCTCAGCACGTCGAGTCAGCATGCCAGGTCAGCCCCACCTAATCATCTCCCATCAGGTATAAATACCCACTCACTTCTTACGGTGGGGGGTGGCAAATTCTCTCTGAATCCATTATCCACACATGAGAGCAAAGGTCGTCCATATCTTTGTTCTCCCACATATAGCTCGTCACGTACGGTCGACACACCCTCAGTCCGACCTGCGTGCCTAGCCCCCGCTTTAAGTCCAGTTACTAACTTAGGCATCGGAGGGGCTAAGGGGTGGACCCCAACCCATCCCTTCTGACGGGTTTCTCGTGGTGCAGGGTAGCTCGCCCCTCGGCCGACGTCCGCCTTCGGCTTCCGCCGCCCGATCCTCCTCCTCCGCGTCCGGTAAGATTTGACCCCGTGGTCTCCCCCGACGGCAAGTTCAGCCTCTTCACCCCACTAATCACTTGTTAAACAGCCCACCAAAACCCTCTCATCATTATAACCACCGTGCCCTTGGTTTCCCTCAATACAAATTCATTGTACGCGAGTTCCACCCCGCAACAATTGGCGCCGTCTGTGGGAACGAAGGGTCACACCCATGTTAGACTCCATGTCGATCACTCGGAACCCTGACCACGGCAAGGATCCCGTGGACCAGGAACCACTCTCTTTACTAATCACCCCGGCGACCGACCCCCCTCCGGGGATAGACGCCGGGACGGTCCAAATCTCGGCCCGTGCAATCCAGAAGAGCTTCGAGGCCGTTACTCAGGCGATGGGAGGCTACGCGGTGGCGGGAGCGGAGCCACCGCCCGGCCCCTCGGAGCCCCCGAACGTGAGACGGAATCTTCACCCTTAGTTCGAGGAGGAGGGGGAGACAGGGGGCTCACTAAGGAGATTGCGGCCCAGCAGAAGCTCTTGGAAGAGGAAATGGAGTTCGCGCGGTTGTGGAGGCACCGGGAGGAGGCGGCCGCCGTGCAAAGGCATTTGGACGAAGCGGCCGAGACCGCCCGGCGGGCCTACCAGGACGAAGAAACCGCCCGCCACCAGCTCCGCTTCATCATCGCGGAGCGCGAAAGGCTAAGGAGGGAGAACGAAGGCAACCGGGAAATCCCGGAGGTGACGGCGACGGGTCGGCGGCTCGGGGACGGGTGCGGCCCGCTGTTGGCTGGATCCCCACCGGGAGGAAGGAGTCCACCCCGCCAGCACCACTCCCCCGATCTCCTGCATGAGCAAGCCGTTTGTCGACAACTATGCTTCCTCACCGCCGAGCGCGATATGCTTCTGCTGGAGAATCAGGAGCGGATGGAGATCCGGGGGAGGCGGCCGGAGGGCGATGGTACTGGGAAAACCGTAGCCCGCAACCCGTCGAATCCTCAACCCGGGGAGGAGTCCCGCCAGGCGACCGTCACGCTACTCCCCGGGGCAGGAGGTTATTCGGAGTGAATATTGCATATTTAACCCCCTTATTAGTCCTATTTTGTGCTCATGAAATGCTTAATTGATCTCTAATGCGTTCATATTTTTCTCATCATCATTTATTAGAGAAATTACTTTATTTGTGCCTAAAACACGAATTTTATTGAGTATTTCTGTCTTTTTATGTTTTTCCTAGCACCGTCTCGATCTCACGATTCCAACGACTATTTATTTATATTTTTCTGAGATCTGTGCTAATTACTATGAATTTTTAAAAGCAGAATACCAATTTAATGGGAAAATACGCAAGTAAATACGCAAATACACGCATAAATACGTTGAGCGGGACACGTGGCGTGCATCCACGCGTTCCCGCTCAGATCCGACGGCATCAGAGATCGGGCGACGCGGCATCACGTGGACCGTCGGATTGAGATCCGACGGCCACGAACGAACCACAGAATTCTCGAGCGGAGGTGCGCTCTACGGTGCGACGTGGCATTATATGAACCGCAGATCTTCAATCCAACGGTCCCTATACTCCCTGCAGATTTAAATCGTTGCCGAGCGACGTGGTCAAATTGGGAACGCCGGATCAAGATCGGACGAGCCACAGCAATTCAAACTAGCAGGCGACGCGGCAAAATCCTGGCTGCTGCTTTGCGATCCAACGGCTGTCATCGCAGCCGCCTCGAATTTTAATTCTCGATTCGAATTCGTTTTCGACGGCGACGTGGCGCGTTCTTAACCCTCCGATGCCAGATCCAACGGTTGCGGCTAATCCGAGCTGAACTCGGATGAGGAAGCGGGCGGGACCCGATAACGGTGGACACGTGGCACTCTGTGGGCAGATCCCGCCCAGATCGGACGGCCAAGATTTGCAGCGGCTAGTGGATGCGGGTTTTGAGCGAATTGGATGCGGGTATCGACCCGATAAGCACAGTAAAACCCGCAAGCCTATTATATAAGCGTATTTCAAGGGTTTTGGGGGGTATTCTGGCGTATTTTGGGACTTTTGGAGCGGCTACTGTGCGTATTTCTCCAGGGAAAAATTCTGAAAAATTCCAGAGGCTATTCTTCCTATTCTAAAGGAGTTTTGGGTTCAAAAGTGGAGATTTGGTGATAAATTCTTGAACTTATACCCCGTATTTGGTGTATTTCATTGTATTTGGCTAGTATAACGATGTATTTGGCTATCAAACTTGATTGTTTTTGCACCATGCGTGGCTAAGATCTTTGTGCTATGGTTGTGAAGTAATTAGGAGTATTTAATTGATGAATTTCATGTCTTTAGCCCTACTATCACGTCCAAATTGCTAGTAACATTGATTTTTACAACGTATTTGATGGGTATTTGCTTATTGTCGATATTATTTACTTCCCGTATGGCTAGGCCCTGACAAGGCTAGCCAAATCATGTTCACTAATCTGAACTTATTATTGCGTTCATCGTTTAATGAAATAAATATTGCTAGTGATACGTATACGGCTATTTTGACTAGTTTTCATCGTTTCATCTTCCGACGCCTTCGTGCCCTGACCGGACGAAGCGTTGAGCTATATAAAAGACATGATATTTCAGCGATTATTAACTCCTAATGAAATCACAACCGTAGCACATCCACTTTATATGTGTTGGTGTTGACGTAGTTAGGGTGTCGTGATTATTGATTTCTATATCTTTTCGCCCTATTTTAATTGTATAATTCCTTGGCACGTTTCTATTCGCTTGATCGCCATACTTTTCGACGTTCTCGTGCCCTGACTGGACAAAACGTTGAGTTATAGAAAAGGTATTGATAATCATTGATTGCACACACTCTAACGAAATCAAACCCAACACATGATCCCCATACTTGTACCCCTACCAAAGTCACCGTAAATATCGTATGATTTTCATTTATTATTCCATACTATTGATCCTATATCTTTGTGTTCGATAGGTGGTTGGCTAACATCATATTATTACTCTTTTCAGATTGACGATCGTAGTTTTGCAGGTCAGTTGTCCCGTGGATTCGATACCTGGACTCACCAGGATATTACTTGCACGATCTCCTGCGCTTGGGAGTAGTTCTTACATCATTTGAGGCGAGGCAAGTTTTTGGCGCCGTTGCCGGGGACAATAGTACTTGCGATCTACGATTTCAGTTCGTTTGGAGGAACATTCGGTGAGATCCTTCCATCTTATAGTCTAGGATTTTTTTTTATTATTTTTTGTTTTCTCTTTGAAGAATGGAGTATATGGAATACATGAAATTCTATTGCACGAACAATTTGTATGATGCAGAATATTATAAGGCACACAAACATAGGACGGAGAAGCTCAAGATCGTTGGTTTTAATCAGACTGATTGTGAAACTTTCTTTCAGGCCTGGAGGAGGTTCACAGACATAATTTCGAGCTATCCGCAGCATGGGTTTACGAAGAAAGAGCTTATGGAGTCCTTCCTAGGTGGACTACGACCACAGCTGCAGGAATTCTTGGGAGTCATGACGCCGACAGAGGCGTGGAATTATATGGAGTCTTTGCAAGAGGACGAAGAAATCATGAAAGAGACTTCATAGTGCGATTCAACGGAGCCCTCAAGCCTTGATCCAGAGGAGCAAAGTGTAGACGTACCTTTGCACCACTTGAAAGAGGAAGTTCAATTGCTCATTCAGACACAGGAGGCCACATCCCATCAATTCCAAGAAAACTTCCTTGCTCGGAGTCGGCAAATTCAGCAATCCATTGAAAATCTTACGCTGATTTCCACTTGCTTAGAAGAATATAAATCTTTTGAAATTCAATTTCCAGAAACTAATGTGAGTCCATCTTCTATTGCAAGTATATCGAGCGAGCCATGTCACGATGAAGTCACGAATGAAAGCATTGACATGGCAGGAAGTGTGTGCAAAGTAGAGGATGAGCAGGCAATTTTGGATGAACAGGAGGATGAGACGACTAGGGACATTGGTTTAAAGAATATCACTATTGAGCCCGAACCATTCCCTTCCCCAGTTTTTTCCCAAAATCATTTACCCCTCTCCACTTTGACCGAGCATCATACCGAGCGTAGTGCACATTTCTTAGGGAGTTGTCATCACCATGCTCTATTTTACTTCACCTATTTTGATGACTATATTTGGAATGTGTTTATGGCCAAGAATTTTAAAATAAATTGGATTGACGTGACTCATCTCTTGCAGGATACAGGTGACCAGATTATAGAGATGCTGGGAGTTACGTTGCTGGGGTCCAATTTAGCTAAAGGAGGAAGAATAATCACCGAGGAGCGCAAGGAACAAATTGAACAACTTCCTCCACCATTAAAGATTCAGGATCCGCCATTTGATCACGGTGTGTTCTTTCCAGTAGTGTATAATTTTATATGCTTTCTAGGATGCTTGCTTGAATAAACTCGTACCCTCTTCGACATTGAGGACAATGTCCATCTTTAGTTGGGGGGTGTGTATGAGACCTTAGGATTTTTTTTGAAAAGCATGGCATAAGGAAAGAATGACCCACCAAATCTCACCATTTTAAACTCCTTCGTATACCTTAAATGCGGATGATTATGCATTAACTGAGTTCTAGCTAATTGTTTATGGCTTGAATTAAATTTTTTCCTTCAATAATTACCATTAATATGCTATTCATGAAAATTTTTCGATTGACATGATTAATATCTCGAAATAGTTTGAATTTATTTCATGCATGCTGATGTGATGAAAAAGCTTGAGTATACACGATTTTTTTTGAAAAGTCTTCAAGTTGAAGAGGAATTTGGCCTTGGTTATTGATGTTTATATTCAAAGAATGGGTGTTGAGTTGCTTACAAAGAAAAAAGAGAAAAAGATGAAGAAGAGAAAAGAAAAAAATGAAGGAAAAATGAATGAAATGAATGAATAAGTATATCACTAATAAATAACTTGGTTGGCTCGAGTAGTATAGTCCGAGGGGTCCTTTTTGGCCTAATGCCCTATTATCGTCTGATTTGGGAGCCATTGACAGGAAACTCACTCATTTGATGGAGCGATCCAAGTTATACATTTTTCTGCGAATGTTGCTTGATGCGCGTTACACAGAACGAATAAAAGAAAAGAGAATGGTGAATATACTAAGCAACTTCAATACCCATGTCTTGAATGATTGTTTTGATAGGCCAATTCCTTGGAAACAAGAAAACTAGAGAAAAACGACGTGTTATACTTTCGCTTGCGCAAAACGATGCTTGTATGTATTTATTCATACTAAATTAGAGAAAATATCATGTGATTGATTTTGTTCATGGATGTGTATATTGATGGTGAAGATCATGTTGGAAAGCGTATTGTTGAGCCACGCCATAAACGATTGATAGAATTATTTTTTATTGATCATCCGTATTTATCGCTCTTTTTGCTAGGGACTAGCAAAACGCTAGTTGGGGGGTGTGATTCGGAGTGAATATTTCATATTTAACCCCCTTATTAGTCCTATTTTGTGCTCATGAAATGCTTAATTGATCTCTAATGCGTTCATATTTTTCTCATCATCATTTATTAGAGAAATTACTCTATTTGTGCACAAAACACGAATTTTATTGAGTATTTCTGCCTTTTTATATTTTTCCTAGCACCGTCTCGATCTCACGATTCCAACGACTATTTATTTATATTTTTCTGAGATCTGTGCTAATTACTATGAATTTTTAAATGCAGAATACCAATTTAATGGGAAAATACGCAAGTAAATACGCAAATACGCGCATAAATACGTTGAGCGGGACACGTGGCGCGCATCCACGCGTTCCCGCTCAGATCCGACGGCATCAGAGATCGGGCGACGCGGCATCACGTGGACCGTCGGGTTGAGATCCGACGGCCACGAACGAACCACAGAATTCTCGAGCGGAGGCGCGCTCTACGGTGCGACGTGGCATTATATGAACCGCAGATCTTCAATCCAACGGTCCCTATACTCCCTGCAGATTTAAATCGTTGCCGAGCGACGTGGTCAAATTGGGAACGCCGGATCAAGATCGGACGAGCCACAGCAATTCAAACTAGCAGGCGACGCGGCAAAATCCTGGCTGCTGCTTTGCGATCCAACGGCTGTCATCGCAGCCGCCTCGAATTTTAATTCTCGATTCGAATTCGTTTTCGATGGCGACGTGGCGTGTTCTTAACCCTCCGATGCCAGATCCAACGGTTGCGGCTAATCCGAGCTGAACTCGAATGAGGAAGCGGGCGGGACCCGATAACGGTGGACACGTGGCACTCTGTGGGCAGATCCCGCCCAGATCGGACGGCCAAGATTTGCAGCGGCTAGTGGATGCGGGTTTTGAGCGAATTGGATGCGGGTATCGACCCGATAAGCACAGTAAAACCCGCAAGCCTATTATATAAGCGTATTTCTAGGGTTTTGGGGGGTATTCTGGCGTATTTTGGGACTTTTGGAGCGGCTACTGTGCGTATTTCTCCAGGGAAAAATTCTGAAAAATTCCAGAGGCTATTCTTCCTATTCTAAAGGAGTTTTGGGTTCAAAAGTGGAGATTTGGTGATAAATTCTTGAACTTATACCCCGTATTTGGTGTATTTCATTGTATTTGGCTAGTATAACGATGTATTTGGCTATCAAACTTGATTGTTTTTGCACCATGCGTGGCTAAGATCTTTGTGCTATGGTTGTGAAGTAATTAAGAGTATTTAATTGATGAATTTCATGTCTTTAGCCCTACTATCACGTCCAAATTGCTAGTAACATTGATTTTTACAACGTATTTGATGGGTATTTGCTTATTGTCGATATTATTTACTTCCCGTATGGCTAGGCCCTGACAAGGCTAGCCAAATCATGTTCACTAATCTGAACTTATTATTGCGTTCATCGTTTAATGAAATAAATGTTGCTAGTGATACGTATACGGCTATTTTGACTAGTTTTCATCGTTTCATCTTCCGACGCCTTCGTGCCCTGACCAGACGAAGCGTTGAGCTATATAAAAGACATGATATTTCAGCGATTATTAACTCCTAATGAAATCACAACCGTAGCACATCCACTTTATATGTGTTGGTGTTGACGTAGTTAGGGTGTCATGATTATTGATTTCTATATCTTTTCGCCCTATTTTAATTGTATAATTCCTTGGCACGTTTCTATTCGCTTGATCGCCATACTTTTCGACATTCTCGTGCCCTGACCGGACGAAACGTTGAGTTATAGAAAAGGTATTGATAATCATTGATTGCACACACTCTAACGAAATCAAACCCAACACATGATCCCCATACTTGTACCCCTATCAAAGTCACCGTAAATATCGTAGGATTTTCATTTATTATTCCATACTCTTGATCCTATATCTTTGTGTTCGATAGGTGGTTGGCTAACATCGTATTATTACTCTTTTCAGATTGACGATCGTAGTTTTGCAGGTCAGTTGTCCCGTGGATTCGATACCTGGACTCACCAGGATATTACTTGCACGATCTCCTGCGCTTGGGAGTAGTTCTCACATCATTTGAGGCGAGGCAGGAGGACCGTCGACAGCCGAGGCGCGACCGGAGCCAGACCCCCGAATGGCGAAGGGGGGATGTGCCCGAGCGCCCTACCTACCCGGAGGAGGCCACGCCGCTGGCACGGTGGATCACGTCCGCCCCGAGGCCAGTAAGGTTCAAACCCCCCCACCTGGCCACATACAACGGAAGAGGCGACCCCCTCATGCACGTGCAACAATACCGGGGGGCGATGGAGGCGCAGGATGTGGATGAGGCGTTCATGTGCCAGCATTTCTCGCAAATTCTGTGGGACATAGCGTTGGATTGGTACTTCGGCCTACCCGCGAGATCCATTGGGAACTTTGGCGAGCTGTCCCACAAGTTCTGCCAAGAGTTTCGGGCCGGGCGGACGAAGAAGAAGCCCTTGGACTATCTCAGCACGATAGTCCAAGGAGAAGGGGAGACGACGGGTATATACCTGCGCCGCTTTCAGGATGAAAGACGGGCGGTGGTGACCTGCGGCGACGAGGTACTCATGCTGGCCTTCAAGACGGGATTGCAGACTCGGAGCCTCCACAAATCCCTGCTCCGAGATCCGCCGACCGACTATGAGGCGCTGGTTGCTATGGCGGAGAGGCATGCATTGGCCGAAGAGACTCTCGGCACAAAGGCCCTATTCCCCCCAGCGAAGCAGCTCCAAAGCGAGCCCCGACCACACCCTCGGCCAAGGAAAGAAGAGGGGCATCGAGGGCGTGACCAGTTGGCCCAACCAAGGCGTGAACCGATGGGGCGACGCCCGCAAGATCGCCCGGGCCCGGCCCGAGAGTTCGCCCCGGCCCAAGGGCCCACCCGAGTCATCCCGAGACAAGAAGGCCCCCTACAGGCGCATTACACGCAGCTCAATGCCCCCCTGATAGAGGTGATGGCCGCGGCGACGAGAGCCGGACTGCTGCTGGAGCCACCTCGGGAAATGAAGTCGGATCCGGCTCAGAGAGACTTCCGGAAATATTACCGATACCACCGGGACCACGGCCATGACACCGATGACTGCTTCACCCTCAAAAGGGAAATCGAGCGGCTGATCCAGGCGGGCCACCTAGGGGGCTTCGTCGGGGGCAGGAGACCAACCCGAGAGGAGGGGAACCACCGGAGGGCACGAAGAGCAGACCCTCCAATGCACAGTGAGCGGGAAGAACCTCTCCCCCCCGAAACCGGTCATGCGCATAAACACGATATGTGGCGGGCCATCCTCCGGAGGAGCGTCATCGTCAAGCAAAAAGGCGTACGTGAGGTAAGTGACGACGGCAGGTTTCGGAGGGGATCCGAGGGGGAGAAGGAGAACCTACCCTCCCATTACTTTCAGCGACGAGGATCTGGAGGGAGTCGAGCTGCCCCATGATGACGCCATCGTCATCGAGGCCCAAATAGGGACGGCCATCATCAGCCGCCTCCTGATCGACACAGGGAGCTCTTGCGACATTCTGTTTATGTCCACAATCGAAAAGATGGGGTTAAGGCCGACGGACCTGAGACCCTGCACCGGGCCCCTCGTCGGCTTCACCGGTCACTCGACCCCTATTATAGGAGTGATCACCTTGCCAATAACTCTCGGAGAAGAACCGCAGGTCGTCACCCGAATGACTCTGTTTGTTGTGGTCAACATTGCGTCGGCGTACAACGGGATCATAGGACGACCCTACATGGCGGCCATCGGGGCGCTCTCCAGCCTGCTACACCAGATGGTCAAGTTCCAAACCCCCCGAGGGGTTGGGTCAGTGCGGGGAAGCCAGAAGCTATCTAGGAGCTGCTACGTGGGATCGACCAAACACAAGGGTCCAGAGCAAAACCTGGTGGTCGACCTACTCGGGGGGAGGGAAGACTCCTGACATCAAAAGCCTGCTCCTGCTGACGGCACCGCAGAAGAGGACCAGACCTGCCGCGCCCGTCTCGGCCCCCCCTTGACGAGGGCGGGCTAATCCCTCCGAAGAGTGTGGAATGCCAGTCATGATGTAGTCGGAAACTGTAAGTCTCGAATGAAATATCCTTTTCCCTTTTGCATCTTCGAATTTTGCCATTTCCACCTGAAAATTTCAGCCCAAAAAACGCAAGACTCCGGGGTAGGACCAATCCTCGCCACCCAAACCAGAGAGGGGCACGGGCCGAGCTACGCGCTCGCTCCCCCCACCAAAGAAGACCTCCGGGGCAAGCTTACGGAGCTTAGCCACCCAAACCGGAGCGTCATATGCGGGGTAGGCGACGGCCCAATACCCGTCCGACTATAGAGGCTGCGGGGAGGCGACGGCCCAATACCCGCCCTCTCAAAGACTCCGGGGTAGGACCAATCCTCGCCACCCAAACCAGGGAGGGGCACAGGTCGAGCTACACGCTCCCTCCCCCCCACCAAAGAAGACCTCCGGGGCAGGCTTACGGAGCTTAGCCACCCAAACTGGAGCGCCATATGCGGGGTAGGCGACGGCCCAATACCCGTCCGACTATAGAGGCTGCGGGGAGGCGACGGCCCAATACCCGCCCTCTCAAATACTCCGGGGCAGGACCAATCCTCGCCACTCAAACTGGAGAGGGGCGCGGGCCGAGCTACGCGCTCGCTCCCCCCCCCCCCACCAAAGAAGACCTCCGGGGCAAGCTTACGGAGCTTAGCCAACCAAACCGGAGCGCCATATGCGGGGTAGGCGACGGCCCAATACCCGTCTGACTATAGAGGCTGCGGGGAGGCGACGGCCCAATAGCCGCCCTCTCAAAGACTCAGGGGCAGGACCAATCCTCGCCACCCAAACCGGAGAGGGGCACGGATCGAGCTACGCGTTCGCTCCCCCCACCAAAGAAGACCTCCGGGGCAAGCTTACGGAGCTTAGCCACCCAAACCGGAGCGCCATATGCGGGGTAGGCGACGGCCCAATACCCGTCCGACTATAGAGGCTGCAGGGAGGCGACGACCCAATACACGCTCTCTCAAAGACTCCGGGGCAGGACCAATCCTCGCCACCCAAACCGGAGAGGGGCACGGGCCGAGCTACGCGCTCGCTCCCCCCCACTAAAGAAGACCTCCGGGGCAAGCTTACGGAGCTTAGCCACCCAAACCGGATCGCAATATGCGGGGTAGGCGACGGCCCAATACCCGTCTGACTATAGAGGCTACGGGGAGGCGACGGCCCAATACCTGCCCTCTCAAAGACTCCGGGGCAGGGCCAATCCTCGCCACCCAAACCGGAGAGGGGCACGGACCGAGCTACGCGCTCGCTCCCCCCACCAAAGAAGACCTCCGGGGCAAGCTTACGGAGCTTAGCCACCCAAACCGGAGCGCCATATGCGGGGTAGGCGACGGCCCAATACCAGTCCGACTATAGAGGCTGCGGGGAGGCGACGGCCCAATACCCGCCCTCTCAAAGACTCTGGGGCAGGACCAATCCTCGCCACCCAAACCGGAAAGGGGCACGGGCCGAGCTATGCGCTCGCTCCCCCCACCAAAGAAGACTTTCAGGGCAAGCTTACAGAGCTTAGCCACCCAAACCGGAGCGCCATATGCAGGGTAGGCGACGGCCCAATACCCGTCCGACTATAGAGGCTGCGGGGAGGCGACGGCCCAATACCCGCCCTCTCAAAGACTCCGGGGCAGGACCAATCCTCGTCACCCAAACCGGAGAGGGACACGGGCCGAGCTACGCGCTCGCTCCCCCCCACCAAAGAAGACCTCCGGGGCAAGCTTACGGAGCTTAGCCACCCAAACCGGAGTGCCATATGCGGGGTAGGAAACGGCCCAATACCCGTCCGACTATAGAGGCTGTGGGGAGGCGAAGGCCCAATACCCGCCCTCTCAAAGACTCCGGGGCATGACCAATCCTCGCCACCCAAACCGGAGAGGGGCACGGGTCGAGCTACACGCTCGCTCCCCCCACCAAAGAAGACTTTCGGGGCAAGCTTACGGAGCTTAGCCACCCAAACCGGAGCGCCATATGCGGGGTAGGCGACGGCCCAATACCCGTCCGACTATAGAGGCTGCGGGGAGGCGACGGCCCAATACCCGCCCTCTCAAAGACTCCGGGGCAGGACCAATCCTCGTCACCCAAACCGGAGAGGGCATGGGCCGAGCTACGCGCTCGCTCCCCCCCACCAAAGAAGACTTCCGGGGCAAGCTTACGGAGCTTAGCCACCCAAACCGGAGCGCCATATGCGGGGTAGGCCCAATACTCGTCCGACTATAGAGGCTGCGGGGAGGTGACGGCCCAATACCTGCCCTCTTAAAGACTCCGGGGCAGGACCAATCCTCGCCACCCAAACCGGAGAGGGGCACGGGCCGAGCTACGCGCTTGCTCCCCCCACCAAAGAAGACTTCCGGGGCAAGCTTACGGAGCTTAGCCACCCAAACCGGAGCGCCATATGCGGGGTAGGCGACGACCCAATACCCGTCCGACTATAGAGGCTGCGGGAGGCGACGGCCCAATACCCGCCCTCTCAAAGACTCAGGGGCAGGACCAATCCTCGCCACCCAAACCAGTGAGGGGCACGGGCCGAGCTACACGCTCGCTCCCCCCACCAAAGAAGACCTCCGGGGCAAGCTAACGGAGCTTAGCCACCCAAACCGGAGCGCCATATACGGGGTAGCCGACGGCCCAATACCCGTTCGACTATAGAGGCTGCGGGGAGGCGACGGCCCAATACCCGCCCTCTCAAAGACTCCGGGGCAGGACCAATCCTCGCCACCCAAACCGGAGAGGGGCACAGGCCGAGCTACGCACTCGCTCCCCCCATCGAAGAAGACCTCCAGGGCAAGCTTATGGAGATTAGCCACCCAAACCGGAGCGCCATATGCGGGATAGGCGACGGCCCGATACCCGTCCGACTATAGAGGCTGCGGGGAGGCGACGGCCTAATACCCGCCCTCTCAAAGACTCCGGGGCATGACTAATCCTTGCCATCCAAACCTGAGAGGGGCACGGGCCGAGCTACGCGCTCGCTCCCCCCACTAAAGAAGACCTCAGGGGCAAGCTTACGGAGCTTAGCCACCCAAACCGGAGCGCCATATGCGGGGTAGGCGACGGCCCAATACCCATCCGACTATAAAGGTGGCAAGGGCCTGGATACCCACCCTCCCAAAGAGGGTCTGCGATCCCTCTTCTCAAACACCGGGAAACAAATCAGGACTCGCGGATTGAGGCAACCCTCGCGCAGGACCATCACTAATGAGCAACACCTGACACCAATAAAGCCGACAGCCGAAATGACCCGTCAAACCAAAAAGACGCCCGGGGCAAGCGCCACTGATAACAAGCACGCCCGCTGAAAAACAGGAGTTGATGAGTCACATCGGACGCCACCTGTCAGGAGCAGCTTCCAAGGAACACGACTCCAAGCTGGCTCCAGCTCATCACGTTAAGGGGAGGGAGAAGGCTAAAGATACACCATTATAAATACCCCCCTCAGCCCCTTCAAAGGGAGGGGACGAAAGAGATAATTTAAGGGAAGGCCAATCCCTCAGCCACACTCTCCCCCAAGAAGATGCGGAAAATGCGAGGAACGCCAACGGCTCGGATAGGCAGTCTCCCCCGACACGATGACCCCCGATAGGTTACTCCTCTTACACGAGGGGCACCCTGCCCGCGGCTCCCCGCCTTCCCTTAGACAACTTAAGGCACTGAAACTGGAGCTCCAATGGCATACCGTGCCCCTCCGTGGATGCCCCGCAGGCGCAGGTGTGGCTGGCCGACAACCTGATGGACGGGACAGACATGCCAAATCACCCCATCGGGCACTCCAGCACCCGCCAAAGTCGCCCCAGCCTCAGGGGACTTGCCCCCGAGCGTCGGAGCACGCCAATAGGCTATTCCTCTTACATCAGTAGCACCCCGCCTTCCACTCCTCGACTTCTCCTGGACCACATACGCCAGGGAGAGGTACGGATCGGTGGAAGACCACCCCTTCCCACACCCATCATACGGTGACTCCAGCCGACAGGAGGGACAAAGCCCAGCGGGATAGAGCAGCCACCAAGGACTCCCTCTCCCCCCAATTCTGGAACGAGGGACAAAGCGGCCGCAACAGCCCCTGACGTCGACACGTCCCTCCCAACCTCTCCCGGGCGTGGACCCTCTGAAGTGACTTGGCACCCCTTCAGGGGCACGACGACGGAGAGGGACGCGCCAAATGAAGCGAGGACGTCCACCTAACTAGAACGGCTCGACATTTCGCCTACGGGCCTGTCCTGTTTATTAAATTTTGATAAAAGCTAATGAAAAGACTACTCCCAGTAGACCACTAGCAATAACTTAGGGGCACTCAGGCACGAGAATAACCCCCGAAAAAAGGGGGGACGAGCTCTACGCCACGCACCCAACCGCCCCCCGCCACCCTGGAGTGGGCGGGAGAAAAAGACAGTCTAACCGGCTGAAAACTTTCTCGGGCGCACTACCCTAAATAAAGGGAATAAATGCAGCTCCACCAACGCCAGGCTAGAGACATCAGTACCAAAACATAACCATGAAAGGGAATTTCCACACACAAAAAGTTTGAAGATTGCAAAACAGTACGGGTATCAACACCACAAAACTTTACTTACTTTCTTTCTTTCTTAACACCTATACAAAACTACTCGGTTACATTCCCCGCGCCGACGGCGCATCCGCCAGGCGCGACATCCTTCCTGTCCCCTTCGGGGGAATCGCCCCCCGCCCCCCGGTCTTCGCCTCGACGTCCTCCCCTCCCTCGCCGGTCTCTGCCTCGACGTCCTCCCCTCCCTCGCCGATCACTCGCTCACCGTCCCCATCCTCCTCATCGCTGCAAGCTGCGAGTCCGTCGAGGTCGAGCTCAACCGACGGGGACATGCCCGCCACCATCTCCTTTATCCGGACCAAGCAGGCCTCCCACCCCTCCGTCCGGCCTGTCTCCATGCCCTGGGACATCGCATCTGTGAGGGCGGGGATGACGGTCGTGTCCTGGTACGAGCGAAATTCCTCGACCTTGCGAGCCAACTCCTCCTCGGCGGCCTTTGCACGACCCGCCAGACCCTCCGCACGCGCTTCCTCCCTCCCAAGGGCCTCCTCCAGCTCCTTCGACCTCTCTCTAGCTGCAGTCACCTGCACCTCATGATCTGCCAGGACCGCCTTCAGGTGCTCTACCTCCGCCTCATACTGGCCGCACCGTTCCCTCTCCTTCGCCATTCCCTCACTAGCACTCTTACGAAAGGCGGCGAACTCGGCCGCCACTCTAGCTATGGCACCCTCGGCCTTATGTATGGCCGGCACGTGCCTCATCACTCCAAGCATCAAATTGATGGCCTGCACAAAAAAAAGAGAACCTATTTAGGGTGTTCAATAAAATCCCCTGGCAAACAACACCTGGCTAACAAAACCAACCTGGACGCCGTGCAACACCGCGGTTCCGCACGGACCCTCGGGCTCCACCGCCTCCAGCGCCACCCTATCACGGGGCAAGAAAATATTCTCCGCCAGCCTCGCCGCCACGCCACCATCCTCGAACACGGACTCATCATCCCTCACCTTGAACGGCGCCTGATGAAGAGCTTCGTCAGGATAACCCTCGATTTCCGTCCTCTTAGCCTTGAAACGGACGAGCGAGGCCTCACAGCTGGGTTCGGCGGCCCTCTCTAGACCGAACAACGGACAACCGTAGGGCCAACTGTCCCAGCCGGTTGACTCGGCCGGGCCGGCCGACGTCTCGGCCCTCCCCAGCTGCTCGGTAACGGCTGCCCCCTCCACTTCAACAGGTACCCGGGAGCTAGATGACCACGTCCCGGGGGCCTCCACCCCTCCCCCAGTCGACCCTTCGTCCCCGCCCTCCAGGTCGATGACGGGGGTTGCGATCCCCTCCCCGGACCCGCCCCCCTGCTGACCGGTTTTCCCCCGCCCCGGAACATCAGGGACAGACGACCTCGCAGGCAGCTTCCTCCTCTGCGTGGACGCTTTCCCCCTCGTCGAACTCCCCACCACGCCTTCCTCTCGCAACCTCTTGGGGACCGTTCTCTTCGACGTTTGCCCCGCCTGCTCCGCAGCTCGTTTCATCATCTCCTCTAGGGACAAACTCATTGTGCGACCTGCCAAAGAAAGAAAGTTCAGGGTAAGCACTTCAGATGCCCTAATACCAAAATCTATTGTACCTTCGGGCCAGATGTTCAACGCTATCATCTCAGCCCAGGCGAGCATCTGGTAATCTCGGCCCTCCACCGGTATCACCATTAGCAAC
The DNA here is from genome assembly GCA_030789695.1 of Scilla litardierei. NCBI lineage: Eukaryota > Viridiplantae > Streptophyta > Magnoliopsida > Asparagales > Asparagaceae > Scilla > Scilla litardierei. Next base: position 667,320,754 of record CM061142.1, on the reverse strand, counting down.
TGTGCCACATGTCTCTCCTCGTCCCCCAAATCAACCCCCTCCTTCACCTCGGGATTTATCTCCGCCCAATCAGATCTCATCAGCACATCCTCCGACACGCTGACAAACACATACTGCTTGCGCCACCCCTTAATCTTCTCGGACAACCCCCTAATGAGCGGATGGCTCCTCTTCGCGGAGAGATAATAGCAGGACCCCAACCTCTTCACCGTGAAGAAATAGTAAAATAAAGACAACGAGGGGCGAACCTGGTTGCTCACGCACAGCACAAGGAAACCCACAACAACACTAATGGCATTGGGCATCAGACGATACAAGGGCAGCCCCAGGAAATTCAACACGTCTAACATGAACGGGTGGGGGGGAAACGCAACCCTTGCTTGAAGGAGGACACATACACTCCCACCTCGCGGTCGCCCGCGAAACATACCCTCTCATGCTCGTCCGGTTCGCGAACAGAATACGGTGGCCTGACATACATCTCGAAGATCTCCGCGATGGACTTCTTCAGCACCGACTTCACGCCCGCAATCTCGACTGGCACCTCCCCAGTTTCCGCGGCAGAGCTCCCTTCCCCAACCGCCCTCGACCCCTGACCACGAAACGAAGACGTCGAGGAAGACATCGTTAAAACAGACCTCTTACCTAAAGGGCTCCGACGACTCGGACGGCTACGCTTCGTCGGCGACCGCTTCCACGAGGACGACTCCGGCAAGGACAATGAAATCTCCGACACACTCCAGCCGCTTGCAAAACCTTCGCCCAACAATCAGCTTTGCTTCGCTCCCCCCAGAGATCTTTTTACGCGACTACGCAAAGCATCGTGACCGTCGACCTCGCGACACGTGTCATCAATCCGTTCCCCCTCCCGCGTCGATCCACGTGGTCTGACGCTTCGCGTAATGGCAGCCGTCACTTCTGCCACGCGTCAACCTTGAAGTGGTCGGGTCGCTTCGATTCCCGCCTGCCGTCGAATCGCCAGGATGACGTCTAGTCACGCGACCGCCAACAGGCCCCTTCGATTCCCGCTCAAATCCCGGCGAAATGATTACCCCCATTCGAAACTACTCCACCCTTAGCCTCTTCTTTCTATCCTCCGCTCGTACCAAGGATGAGTCCGGCCTCCGTCGGGGCGGCCGAAACAAGAATGCGCCGCTTAAAACAAATTCGGATCAATTGGATCACGTTTTCAACGCTTCGCAAATGATCGTGTGGACTAATCCACCTCGCCCCGCCTCTGCGATCCACCGGGAATCACACTTAGTTTCCCAACAAACCCCTGGTAAACGCGGTACATCTCAACTTCCCTCTCCCGACGACCCTAACGTCCTCGGTATAGCGAAGTTGGGGGCAGTGACGTCCCTTACAAAACTAATGGTCTACTGACACAACAAGGAAGAAGACAGTCCGACACAAGACCAATACAATGCATTTATCCAAATAGCAAAGCTATACATTGAACCTTCCGCACACTACAACAAGACATTGGTTATAACCCTCACACAATAAGATACAGGATTCCCCAAACCCACTTTCTCAGCGACGCCGCCTCTCAGCCGACCGAGCCCTCACATCTCTCGCCACCTGGCGAACTCCCGCATCCCTTGCCTCTTGTAACATCGGCACCACATGCTCATCATGGTAGCGACGGATAGCGGCCTCGATCACTTCGCCTTCAACTTCCCGCTTTTCCTTCAGTCGTCGCATCACGCTACCATTCTCCATCTTCTCCGCCTCAAGGGCCTCCTTTAAGCCGGCTATTTGTCGCCTCTGTACCGCAATCACCGCCTCCTTGCTAGCCAATTCTGCAGTGTGCGTCGACCGGATGTCATCCCTCTCCCGCGTCACTTCTAGGAGGCGACGCTCGACCGTCGCTTTCGACGAATCAAAGTAGGAGGCCCGCCCCTTTTCTACCTCACATGCCATCCTAACCTTCTCCAGCTCCGCTTCCGTGTCCCTCAGCTTCACCTTGACCTCGCCGAGGTTCGCCCTCGCTACCTCAAGAGATGCTCTGGTGGCGGCCACAGGAGTGCGACCCCGTAGGGCTACCAGATCCGTAACCATCTACAAAAGACCCGAATTAGCGGGGCACGAATAAAGAAAGCCTAAGGGCGAGGCGAGAGAACCGGCTTACCTGCACGACGTGCCATACAGCAGAGCCGCACAACCGTTCTGCCCCCACGGGAGTCAAGGATTCGCGATCGCGCAGTAACACGCAATACTCGGCGAGGCACGCTGCCACCCCGGCTTCCTCGAATACCGACTCATCACAACCTACTCGAAAAAGGGAACTTATGGAGACGGTCATCTGGATACGCCTCGACCTCCTCTCGAGTCCTCTTGAAATGAATGAGGGCACCCTCACAACTCGGGCTCATCGACCTCCCCATATCCCACGAAGGGATCCCGTATGGCCATTTCTGAACCAAACGCGCCTTGCGAGGCTCGACCACCTCCGATACCCCCGGCGGGACGGAGGGGCCGGCCTCCCGCACGGACGAGCCCGCAGGAAGATCTTCGCCGGGCCCATCGGCAGAGATACCTGATTCGGCCGCCCTCCGTCCCGGATGCACCCTCTCCCCATGGGAGACCCCGCCTCCCCGTTCCCGGGATCCTACCTCGCGCGCCACCCCCTTGCCTTTCTCGCAAGGATCAGTGTCCTCCGAGACGGGGGCTCCGGCCGATCCCGACACCTCCTCCGGCCCTCGCATCACGTCTCCACCTACGAAGGAAAAAGAGATCAGGGTAAGCCTAGCTAAAGGTTTACCAAATGTCAAAGATACCTAGGGGCCAAAAGTCCTGGGCGAGCCGACTGCTCCGCGTCAAACTCGCTAGCTGACGGTACGCCTCGGGCAGTTCCATCAGAATCCGAGCTTTTGCAAGATCTTCCCCAGTCAGCTCCACCCTTTCATTCACTAGAGGATTCTGCGCCCCCCAGTTCGACATCAACACCACGTCGCTTGGCATCATCACGAAGGTGAACTCCCTCATCCATTCGCCGACATCGTCGGGCACCCCGCGGATAAGTTCTTGTCCTCTCCTAGCGCAAACACAGTGATACATTCCCCTCTTCCGGACTACGAAGAAATGCTGGAACAGCGCCAGTGAGGGACTCAAGGAGCAGGCAAGACACAAGACGACAAACCCCACCAACAAGCCCCAAGAACGGGGCGCTAAGGCAAATATCGGCAACTCCAGGAAATTCAATAGATAAAGCAAACACGGGTGGATCGGGAAACGGAGCCCCAACTCGAATGACTGGACATAAACCCCAACCTCATTATCTCTAAGCGAACACACCGTTTCCTCTGACCCGGGGACTCGTACCACATAGGGTAGTCGCACGAACCGCACGCGTATCTCCCTGATGTTAATCCTGTCCAACCTACATCGGAGGGATCCAATCGCTCTCGGGACAACGGTGCGCCATGACCCCCTCTCCCTAGACCGCCGCACCCCCCGCGACAACGCCCCCTCTCCCACCAGCTCCTCCTCCCCCACTCGGCTACCGCCTCCGACCTCGAAACGAGAAGCCATCGGTCGGAAAGAAAAGAAATTATTATTATTACCTAGCTGATCCGTCAAATCGGGAAGACTTTCAGAAGAAGATGACCGGCGGTGGAAGTCGCAACCTAGCCAGCAAGCGATAGACAGAAGTATTGAACACCGGAGAAGAATCGAAGATGGAAGAAAACTCACGCCGACCGCCTTCCAAACCTTTTTATTTATAAAGTGGGCCACCGGGTCATCACGACCGTCGGTCCTCCGCCACGCGACGCCCATCGGGATGTCCTTGACGCCTCGACTGGCGTGAGAGTCACCTCATCCACGCGTCGCAAACCCAGTTGTGGAGACGCTTCGTTTTTCTACCATCCTTTCGAATCGTAATAATGACCAGTAGGGCGGGAGTTCCGAAGCTAACACCGCCACCCCCGGGCGTGGGCCGGGATCCTTACCGACGGTCCAGAACGTCAGAGATAGTTCACCCTCCGAGTCGAGCCGGGCTCCCGCCTCAGGCTCGAAGGCCGGGGGCAATTGTTACGACCTAAAGATCGTGGGAGTCTGACTCCCGCCCCGATCCGCTGACATACCTCGTTGACTCGCCCCTTTGCAAAGGGGCCGCCGTCCCGGAGGTCTGAGGCTACATGGGAATGGGCGCACCTCGCAGCGCCCCACCCCACCCCCCTCCCGGCCGAGGCGTACAACCACAGTTGCTCGGCCCGCCAAGGGCAGTGCGCCTGGGGAGCACCCAGACAGTGCCGCCTGGGATGCTGACAGAGGCATGTGCATACCCCTCCTTGCCAGCGGTCCACGACCCGCGATCGAAAAGGGGCGCGGCCGGGCCGGACAACCCCCGATCAGGTCGACTCGACCGGGTCCCCACGAACCCCGCCGTCGGGGATGGCATTGCCGGACCTTTAGTTCATCATGCACGACAAACAGCCTAGTGTAAGGACACGACTGACACTAATGCCGCCCGACCATCTGACAAAGCACCCCCTAGCCGCTGAGCCCCCTGACACTTAATGCTTTCGGCCCTGACACCCTGACAAAAGTGCCCCTATCCGTTGCGTCGTCTAACAAAAGCGGGGCAGACACTCCCGTTCCTGACATCCTTGTCCGAAGCTTCCACTGACAGCCGAGCCAGCTCAGCACGTCGAGTCAGCATGCCAGGTCAGCCCCACCTAATCATCTCCCATCAGGTATAAATACCCCCTCACTTCTTACGGTGGGGGGGTTGGCAAATTCTCTCTGAATCCATTATCCACACACGAGAGCAAAGGTCGTCCATATCTTTGTTCTCCCACATATAGCTCGTCACGTACGGTCGACACACCCTCAGTCCGACCTGCGTGCCTAGCCCCCGCTTTAAGTCCAGTTACTAACTTAGGCATCGGAGGGGCTAAGGGTTGGACCCCAACCCATCCCTTCTGACGGGTTGCTCGTGGTGCAGGGTAGCTCGCCCCTCGGCCGACGTCTGCCTTCGGCTCCCGCCGCCCGATCCTCCTCCGTCGCGTCCGGTAAGATTTGACCCCGTGGTCTCCCCCAGCGGCAAGTTCAGCCTCTTCACCCCACTAATCACTTGTTAAACAGCCCACCAAAACCCTCTCATCATTATAACCACCGTGCCTTTGGTTTCCCTCAATACAAATTCATTGTACGCGAGTTCCACCCCGCAACAATAAGAACAACATGAATCTGAAATATATACTAATTAAGAAGAGGAGTTACCTTGAGAGATGGAGAGGAGTTTCCTTTCACTTTCGAAAGCCACACTAGCAGAATCATATTCTTAGACTTTGTCCCCTCCTTTTTCGCTTGACAAGCTTTGCAATCTCTCTTAAAGTGTCATTTCCTCTTGCAATAGTAGCATACAATATCTTTCTTGCTCTTTGACTTGGACTGAGAGTTATTCTTCTTGACTTTGAATCTTTGTTGCTTCTCTTTCTATCGCTTGATTCCCCCTTGACTAAGAGACCTTTTGCATTGGAATCACCTATGGAAAATCTTTTCCTTGCGGCATTTAATATTATATATTGGGTGACCTCTTCAAACTTGAAAGTCTCTTTCATATACAAAAGAGTAGTTACAAAATGATTATAAGAGTTCGGAAGAGAACTTGACAACAAAAGTGATGTGTCTTCATCATTAGACTTCATATCCAACCTTAAGATATCTCACATCATCCTATAGAATATGTTCATGTGTTCCAACACATCCTTATCTTTTTCCATCTTCAACCCATAGAGTTGCTTCGTCAAGTGTAGTTTGTTTGATAAATATGTCCACAAGTAAAGCTTCTGAAGTTTATCTCATAGAGCTTTTGTCGTTTACTCTTCACTAACATGATGCAAAACATCATCCGAGATATACAATTGTATTGTGCTAACTGTCCTTTCATATAGATCGACACATTCATCATCTTCGATCTTTTATGGCTTCTTCATCTTCCCCAACAAAGCAACCTTGAGTCCTTGTTGTATATATAAGAGCATTTCTTACCCTTATTCGCCATAATCCGAATACGACCATCAAACTTCTCCACCTTAGACTTGATCCCTCCAGAATTGAAAGTTTCTTTAGAGGCCATATGTCTAACACCTTGTGTGTGCGCCAAGTTTTCACAACTCGGAAATCCAAAAATTGCCAAAATTTCATTACCTAAAATGCACCAAATAAGTGAAAATAAGGATAATAATGATCCATAATCTGGTACTAATTGTGAGTCCTCGAGGTCGGCCCGGATCGAGGTTGGCTCAGATGAGATTAGCCAAGATGAAATCAACTAAAATGAGATCATGCAAACTTGAGATCAGCAAGACTTCCACCATAAGAACACCTTGTGGATCTCCACAAATCAACCCACCACAAAGACTTTTGCAAGAAAAGGTGGTTGAGATGTACAATTAGAATTAAGAAAACAAACAAACTAAAGCACACAAAAGATAAGAAGAAGAAGAGTAATTACCCAACCTTTATTATGAAGCCATCAAGGCACCATACAAGAATTTAAGTCCAAATCCTTCAACCATGTGCTTCTCATTTCCATTATCCCCCTTTTGTTTTAGGTTATTCTCCTCTCTTACAAAATCCTCAAACAAAAGAGCTTATTTATATGGTCTACTACAGGTTACAACATACCCAAGAGTAAAGGACAAGTTTACCACTCACTTAAGACCAGTATAAACACTAGAGTTTTGGAGCCAACTCTAACACAACGTTGTTATAATGCTCAACATAAGCCACCACATCATCTGAAACATATTGCAGTGGCAAGAAGAGGAAGGATCCAGAGCAACAAAACTTCATAGCCCATTTCTCTTCATTCATGTATGCTCATTGAGAATTTCAAGCATGCCACTCTTCAGGATACTGTCACATCATGACATATCATCGAAAGTGATCAATCTCCTTTCATGGAGGAATGAGTTGTTGGAGCCGCGAGACGAAGAGTACTATATTGACAATGTGAAGCGGGAGGCCTCATGGGTGCAGTTCAGATTGAAGGTTTCACTGGGGTACGGAAAGAAGAGCGTGAATTCAGATAAATAGTTGTGGTCACTGTGGGTGATGTTTGGGTGGAAAGCAGTGGACGGGTTCTGCACGTAGTAGAGCGCAACACATGGGTAGGAGTTAAAGAGGGCTTCTTGGTCCTCTCATTCTATCATAGCTTTGGGCCAGCTCGGGTGATTTCCACAAAGTGGGCCCAGAGGCCCAGGAATCCAAAGAGGGCCACTCTCAGCCCATGAACTCAACATGAGGGGTACCCCGCATTACGAAGAATGCCAGTGACCCAGGCAGACACGATTATCAATCTCCCCCGAGCAAAATGCCCCCCCCCCCCCCCGATGATGGAGGCATTCATAACCATTATGGGGTGACCCATCGGAGGCAGGGGCCACGGGTCAAATGCAATAAAGCACCTTCAATGCCCGAGCGCCCAGCGGGGGGACTGCTCCGAATGAGGCCATCGCCTACAAGTACTTCTTCCAACGAGGAGGGTCATGAAGGATCTTGGATATCTGACACTCAGGTATACATATTCCTTACACTTGCTTCCACCATATATTTCTTCCTCCATAGCTCGGTCCAAGAACTCGAGCATGGCCTCCTAACGAGCCGGAATCAATTCCATCGAGCCGGAATCGATTCCACCGAGCACTCTTTTGTCTAAGTATGACTTAAGCATCGAAGGGGATTTGGTCAGAACCCAGATCAGACCCCCTTAGCGAGCTTCTCGTTTTCCAGATCACAGGAGACATTGTCCAGCCAAAGTTCCACTTCAGCATCCCATCGCTCGGCCCCGAGCACCCTCACACCAAAGCCCACTCGGCTGACCGATCTTGAAGGGCATCCTTATCACCCACGTCAGCGACGACCTTCAAACTATCATACCTTCAACTTGTGGTAAGAAAATACCCCGAAACATCTTGCTCCATCTGTGGAAAACGAAGTCTACACACGCATCGACAACCAGTCCGAAGATGACTCGTTACCTTACCAAAGGACCCAGGAGGCCCGTCACAGTTTTGCGCGCCCCTAGGCTCGTCAACACCATTGTTGGCGGACCGCGTCGAGCGAACGCACGCCCCCAGCTCCGAGACCAAGCGTCCGATAGGCGATGGCCATGAGTATAAGCTTGAGAGACCCATACACGCCTGCCAACACATCTGCTTCTCCTAAAAGGATCTGGAGGGGATCGAGCTGCCGCATGATGACACCTTAGTCATCACCGCCATCATTGACACGGCCACAGTTCGGTGACTGCTTGTCAACATGGGCAGCTCATGCGACATCATGTTCCTGTCAACTTTAGAGAGTATGGGGTTGCAAATAGATGACCTGGAGCTATGCTTAGGTCCGATAGTCGGATTCACATGACATGCCACCTTGATTGTGGGGATGATTCGCCTACCAGCGACACTTGGAGAGCCTCTTCACTCGGTTACTCTGATGACGAAGTTCAAGGCTATGAGGATCGGATCAGCCTACAACAGAAACATCGGCCGGCCACTCCTCAACATGGACGGCGTTATAGTCTCCACCCTCCACCAAATGATCAAGTTCCAAACTCTAAAAGGGATCGAAAGGGTGAGAGGCAATGAGGCACAGTCAAGGACTTGTTACCAACTATCTGATTGGGAGTGTGAAGCAATGGGACTTGACAAGATGGATCTTCTTGACCAAAGATATCACTACTGGAAAATTGGACATTAGCCACAGACAAATCCGTGGCTAATACCCCAAAATCCGTGGCTAATACCCAATAGCCACGGACAAATCCGTGGCTAATACCCCAAAATCTGTGGCTAATACGCAATAGCCACGGACAAATCCGTGGCTAATACCCCAAAAATCCGTGGCTAATACCCAATAGCCATAGATTTTTATAAATTCCGTGGCTATTGTTCCGTGAGAGAAAGTGGCGTTGCAAATGTGAAAAATCCGTGACAAATGGAAGAAATTCTGTGGCGGAAAAGTTAGCCACGAAACTATAGCCACGGAATTTCCATGGCAATTGTTCCACCTATTGCCATGGTAAATCTGTGGCAAAAGAATATTTGCTACGGCAAAGTTCAGAAAATATTTTCTTGGTAAAGTTCATTAGCCACGGATATTCTGTGGCTATTATTCCAACCTTTGCCACGAATATTCCGTGGCAAAAAGTTATTCGTTACGGAAAATCCGTAGCTCTATATTATAATAGCCACGGAAAATCCGTGGCTAATACGCAATAGCCACGGTCAGTTTTACGGATTGGCGATGGCTAATGGATATTAGCCACGGATTGTGCGTGGCTAATGTTAAATTTGTTTTTTTGTAAAATTTAAAAAATCAAAATATTACTCCGTATCAAAATATTATTCTCATTTCAACCACTAGCAACATTCTCTTGATTCAAAACAACCTCCTAAACATTAATCAACATATTACTAACAATAATTATATTAGAAAACTTTCCAACATGTGTCAATATCAAAACATTCATAAACATATCCTCAGTCATCACTGTAAAATTTACAACAAATATACACCATACACACCCCAATCTCCATATACAAAACTCACTACCAACTCAAACAACCAATCTTATATATACAAAAAAATGTAATTAAAAATCCCACAGCATATCTCCTCCACTCACTGGCTCGCCACCTTCGTTTCCACCCTTCTGGGCCCTATCAAGTGTACGCAATTCCTGAAAAAATGTTCAAAAAATATGTATTTACAAATTCGCACATTTCATAAATAACAATGTTTTTCTCATAAATGATTCCAAAAATATGAGCATAAATGATACTAGACAATAATGGAAAAGGCCCACTTAAAAGTCAAGAGTTCCAAGTGGAAGGCAAATTTCTTCAAAATTTTCCTCTTATCATATGCATTAAAAACTCATGTATTTACAATGAAACATTTTGGGGAGCAAGAAAGCAGCCCACGACTGGTTACTTTCCTTTTTTACAAGAACATGTAGTGAAAAAGGATTCTTCCAAAGCAAATAAGCTCTCCAATAAGTTCAGGGATCAAATTCGTCGGTATATGCACCGGAAGAAATGTTGTTTATTTGGTTGCTTATACTCCTCTAAGAACAACAATTAATTAAGGTTGTTTTCAAATCAATAGAAGGTGTAATAAGTCATGGCACAGTTGTAATCTATCACATGCCAATCTGTAAGATCACTTCCATATTTTGAAGTCATGATTGTAAATTTCAACCAATTAGACAACTTATGAGCAATAAAACCAATGATAATTTTCTGACACTTGATTGTTCCCAAATTACTCAAAAAAAAGATAAATGCAGTAAGATGGAAAGAATATCACCTCAGACGACTATTTGAATAATTTATTTCCGTTAAAAATTTCACTCCAAAATCATATTAATCAAATAAGGATTGAGTAATAATTCACTTCTACGATGTCAATATCTGGCTACTTTGCTTAACAATGATAATTGTGTGCTTAAAATTATGTAGCCATGAGGTCCATGTGCATTAGATTTTATATTTAGCACATTGTTTCACCATCAATAACAACAAAAAATAATTACAAATAAAAGGTAAAAAGTCATAGGCTAAGCAAAGTAGCAAGAATAAATGCAGGGTTAGGCCAAAATGCACCAAATATCAAAACCTTCCTAGCTTCGTTAACATCCCAATAACCATATTGTGATACTAGGCACTTGTACTTGAAGCTATAATGACCATAATACAAGCAACATTTACGATAATTGTACTGATTATGGTTGTCAACAATACATGCACCAAATACTACATTACAGCAACAATTTGCAAACACATTACATTTCCCTGCACATGCATCGAAGCAGCAGAGTATATTCGACATTTGGAGATGCTGAAGCTGCAAAGACTCAACTCTCCTTACGGATTGCAACAGAAGCATATAAGCAAAGCAAAGATTGCTATCATTTTCATTATATCATAAAAATAGAAAAAGAAACAGAGTCTAACCCAAGAGTAGAAAATGAATATTGAGGCAATCTATCAATAATGTGATCTACATCAGGCTATGGTGTGGTTGCTCTTGTGTTGTTCACATGCCGGCAGTCGCATGTGCACAGGCTCCGTGACTCCTTCACACCACGCTGTGAACGTTTACCGGTGCAACTTGATGTTAACTAATTTACTAGTAATCTAGAAAACAGACACAAAATAAGGAATCGGTCGCCAGTCGATTCAACAAACAGTAAATGGAAGTACAATTATTGAAAACCACTATTATTAAGAAAAATATAAAACGAAGTGTTGCAGCTCATATGTAATGCATACACACCAACACAAGCAGTGCACACCTAGAAAAGGATCAACAAAAAGTGTAATGCTGAAAGGTGAGATGTTTAACACATACAAATCAATTTTTCACTTTTTAGTTTGTTAAGTTCCGACATCTTGTCGAAAGAATAAAACGTAACATAACTCTTTTTTCTCGCGAACAATGTTCAGACACCATGAAAGGCATTATGAGAGAAGAAACACTGCACATTCTCCAAGTTAAATCCTCTGGTCCAAGAGGTTGAGATGGACTTGAGTACAGAAAGTGCCTAGAATACTGGAACATGCAAATGAAGCAACAAACAAACTAGTTAACAAATATAGAGGCATTCCATTGTGAGCATCACTCATTAATTTTCTAAAGACTTTTATAGTGATATGCAAACTATAATAATCCAGTTGACAAACCTCAGCAAGATTGGCTAGCATCTCTTTTATTTGCGTGTGATTGATGCTCCTGAGAAAACTCACAAGCCACCTAGGTTGTGCATCACTAGATGAAACAAAACGTGCAATCTACATAAACCATGAAAATAACAACATTTAGCACCGATATTTTATTCATATCCAAAAGAGATATACCATCACAAGAAGAGAAAAGGATAAAGAAAAAGGTGGAGGAAGAAAAGCCAACATGCATATCTAATGAACTGTTCAAATAATTAGCACATTCATTTTCTATATGAATGCGGAAGGGAACCAAATAAAAGTCAAGTCTGCATGTCATATTGATAGGTTAGAACTAAGTAACATTTTCATGTCATCTAGAGATGCATATTAACCGGCATCAACAATTTAGTATAACCAAGTAAAAATTCAGCCAGAGACATAACGAGGGAGGGAGACATAAACCTTGTGATAATCGAGTATTCCTTCAAAAGGAAGCTCCAATTCATCAATTACTATAACAAGAATACACCCACTTACTATTGCATCAAAAAGACTAGTAGAAGATGGCATATTGCCAGAGGGAGCGAGGGAGAATCCATCCAAATTTACCTTCTTGAGCAGTCTGATAATTGTCATATCCATATCTAAGTGAGATCCTCCTGATTCGATCTTTGCGAGCTGTAACTGACTCCACGGCCCCTATCTGGCTAAAGAAATAAAAAATTTGCCCCTTGGTCCCTGAAGGATCGATATCATCGATGATTGCTAAAAGTGCCGGTGCCTTGCAAAGGGCTCGACGACATGGGATAGAGCTGCAGGAGAGGCGGCGGCATGTTCATAAATTAGATAATTACATAAATTTTCAGCAACATTTGAACTCTTTGGGCACGAAAACCCTAAATTTTGATGAAATTGGGGGAGAGGGGTACGGGGTACCTCGAGAATATGATGAACACAAGCTCTGAGCTGAGAGAAGACATGGCTACTGGAAGATCACCGATGCGGTCGCTGGAACTCGGATCGGCTGGCGTCGAATCGGATCGGTGCCCCTCCTCCCCTCATATTGCCGACAGCCGCAAACCCTAACCGTGAGAGAGCGAGAGATAGAGAATAGAGATAACCGTGGAGAGCCGCATGATCTCGGATCGGTTTGCGTCGAATCGGATCGGTGCCCCTCCTCCCCTCATGTTGTCGACAGCCACAAACCCTAACTGCGAGAGAGAGAATATAGATAACCCTGAGAGAGAATGGGGAGGGGGAGAGGGGGGGAGGGAGAGGGAGAAAGAGACGGCAAAGGGGAGAGATCGGGAGGAGACAAATTGAGAAATGGGGGAAAACATTATTGGGAAAGGGGGAAATGACCACGCTCGCCGGTGCTTGATCTGTGAAAAAAATTTCACATATCTGTCACTGATCAGTCCCTGGCATGTACGCATCAGCCAAGAAACTATCTGTGGCAGATTAAAATTTTGTCAGGAAAAACTCAGAGGCAAATGTGACCCGTGGCAAAAAACATTGGCCACTAAAAAATCCGTGTCAAATTATGTTCATATACCATGGATATGGTCCGTGGCAAATGTTCCGTGGCTGTTAGTACCATTAGCCACGGAAAATCTACCACTGACTAATCTACGGCAGATATTTCAACATCTGCCACGGATTGAATATGTGGCTAATGATCCATGGCTGATATACTGTTTTCTAGTAGTGGATGGGGCCCGGACAGATTGATGCCTATGCCGAACGAAGAACCGGACATCCCTGTCACAAATTTGGAAGGGATGTTTATATCTGTCGGCTCGAGGCTCGACCATATCCTAAAGGAAGAACTGGTCGTGTGCCTAAAAGACGACCTAGACATCTTCACCTGGTTACCCGACGACATGCCTGGCGTGGATCCATGGGTAATCACTCACAAGCTGCACGCCGACCCCAATTTAAAGATGGTCAACCAGAAGAAGATGAACATGGGTGAAGAGTGGCTGTCGAGGAGGTCGACCGCCTACTTGAAGTCGGCTTCATCAGAGAGGTCTGGTACCCAGATTGGCTGGCCAACATGGTCATGGTGAAGAAATCAAATGGCAAGTGGCGAATGTGTGTGCATTTCACCGACCTCAACAAAGCATGCCCCAAGGACAGCTACCTGCTACCTCAGATCGACCACATCGTAGACAATGCCTCAGGCTACAAGATGCTCAGGTTCATGGACACCTATTCTGGCTACAACCAGGTCCAGAAAGACCCAGAAGAAGAGGATAAGACATCATTCATCACTGACCATGGGACGTTCTGCTACAAGAAGATTCCCTTCGGTTTGAAAAATGCTGGGGCGACCTATCAGAGGATGGTCAACAAGGTCTTCAATTATTAGATCGGGAGGACCTGGAAGTATACGTGGACAATATGCTAGTCAAGTCCAAGAACCCTACTGACCACATTACCGACCTCATGGAGACCTTTGAGAGGGTAAGAAAACACAATATCAGGCTCAATCCGACCAAGTGGTCGTTTGGGATCCGATCCGGAAAATTGCAGGGCTTCATAATCACTAACCGGGGCATCGAGGCCAACCCGGACAAGATCGAAGCACTGGCCAATATGAATGAGCCAACAACCATCAGAGAATTACAGAGGCTAAACGGCCGGGTCGCAGCCTGTTAGGGCTCTAAAGATTTGTAAATCCGCAAGCGCACGGCTGTCGTCATAGCGCTAACGGGTGGTCCACAGAGAGGTTGGGTAATCGAGAACTGGCTCTGCCCTAGGTTATTGTTAATTACATGAGATCGAGCGAGTTCTAATTATTAAACATATAAAATTACAGAGTAACAAGAGGAACTAGAATAACAATCAAAACAAATAGAAACGCAATTAAATTAAGCAAGAAATACCCATCTCAATGGTTGTAATACATAGAGTCGTCAATTCCACGCTTACATCCATGAAGAAAAACATCTAAAACTAATCTAAATCTAATCCTACTCCTAAAGACATGAAAGGGGGTAAAACTGGGGTAAAATGCAGCCCCAAGTCGCTTCCCCCTTCAAAACGGCATACAAAACCCTTAAATAACACATTAGAAACCCTTACGGGTCGAGAAAAACCCGACCTAACACGTTCGTGTGGATTACTCCATGTGGTCATGTCAATTTTGCTACCCAAAACTTATTTTACGCACGTCTCAGCCTCTAAATCGACACGGTCACGTCAATTAAGCTCTGCAGCATAGCCTCGTCTTCCAGAAAATGTATAAAATCGCTCTGATCTCAGAAAAATACAAATAAATATGCATTGGAATCGAGACGAGACGCTTTTCGAAGGAAAAATAAGGAGAGGTGAAGATAACTACATGGTTATGAGCAGATCTTCGGTCTTTATAAGGCTAGTGCACTTTCTTGTGGCATCTCCTCCACGTGGTAGTGTGGGGTAGCCACACGACCGTGTGGCTGATGTGCATAAGTTGGGTCTTCAACATCATCAAATCGACATGGTTGTGTGGATGGACACACGACCGTGTTGATTTGGCTTTCCCTTCCAGCTTCATCTCCCAGCGGCTTCAACGACACGGCCGTGTCACTGAATCGACGCGGTCGTGTCGATTCTTCCAAGTTACGCATCCTTGCCTTTCCAGCCTCGTTGTCATGCAGTCATTTGGAATTCCAAACGGTCGCATTGCCTATGTTCTTCTGAGTTCCTTCATCTGTTGCTCACACGACCGTGTGGGGCTGCCACCCGGTCGTGTGAGACAGTTCTTTATGTCATTCGCTGTGTCATCCTACACAACCGTGTGGGGTGACACACACGGTTGCATGGGGCCTGAAATCCACCGAATCTGTATCTTTTCAACTCCGTTGCTTCGCCTTACTTCTACTTCTCGTTCATTGACTCATTTAAGCTCTTCTTAGCTATAATTCAACCTGAAACGTACATAAACACCACCGAGTCAAATGGAACAATAATCTGATAAAGTAGCAATTAAAGTGGGAGTTTGCATGGCAATATGCATGGAATAACCCCACTAAAAATGTATAAAGTATCCACTCATCACAGCCCTCGGACGTTTCCTATCTAAGTCGGTGGAGTGGTCTCTTCCTTGCTTCAAGACGCTAATGAAAGCCCTCGCCAAACCAGCAGGCGAAAGGAAGGCCATGAAATGGGATGAAAGCTGCACCCGGGCCTTCGTCGAGCTTGAAGAATACCTTCGTAGCACCCCCCTGCTCTTGACAAAAACTAAAGAAGGGCAGCCGATGAGCATGTACCTGGAAAGCACCGAGGAGGCGGTGAGCTCGGTGTTGATCAAAGAATACGTAGGCATACAACGGACTGTCTACTACACCAGCTGGATCCTTCGAGAGGCAGAGGTGTGATACATCCCGATAGAAAAGCTGTCTTATGCCCTTGTCCTCTTGGATAGGCGACTCAGACCCTACTTTCAGGCCCACACCATCCTGGTCCTGACCGACTCTTAGCTCGAGTAAAACCTCAAAAGGTTCGACTGTAAGGGGAGGATGCTGAACTGGGGGGTTGAGTTGAGTGAATTCGACATCTGGTACAGACCGATGACTGCTATCAAGGGGCAGCCCCAATCAGACTTTATCACCGAATGCACCACTAGCAGCTCAGCATCTTCTGGAGAAGCGAGCCTTGGCTCGATAATAACCCTTCCCTCGTTCCCTTTTTTGACTAACACCATTTCTAATGTCTGCTCAGACGGTGAGAATGCATGGGTCATCCACGTTGTTGGGTCCACAACCAAGTCAAGTAGTGGGGCCGGAATCATCATCCTGGCCCCAGATGGAACTACAGTCGAGTACGCCCTTTGTTTTTAGTTCCCAGCTAAACAATGTGGTAGAATACGAAGCCGCCATCAATGGCTTGAGGCTGGCCCGAGCATTAGGAGCGAACACAGCATGCCTCCTTAGCGACTCCACTCTTATCGTCAATCAGTTGCAAGGAGAGTACACGGCCCAAGAGGAGACAATGAAGTGTTACCTGGCATTGGTTAAATCCGAATTGTCCAAGTTCTGATGCATCGAAGTCCTCCACATGCCCAGATCGGAGAACGCTCGTGCGGCCGCCCTTTCTAAATTGGCGTCGTCCTCGCCCAAAGAGTTAGGCCGCACCATCTACATAGAAAGCCGTTAAGACCCCAGCATAGAAGGAGAGGAGTAGATGAGCATCGACGAGGAGTCGACCTGGATGGACCCCATCATCCGGTTCCTTGTAGCAGGCAAAGTCCCTGCTGACCCGAAGGAGGGTAGGATCCTGGAGAGGATGGCCCTTAGATACATGCTCCATGAGGGGGCATTGTACATGCGACACTTGACCTGGTCCGACGTCCTCCCCTACCTCAAATGCCTCGGACCCAATTGCTTGAACGCGTCTCAAGTATGTGATGCTTGAGCGCTACTCCCAAGTGTAGGAGGACGTCAAGTAATAAATTTATATCCGGTGAGACCGGGTCAGATCACGGGGACAAGTCATTTCGCAATCACGAGTTCAATTGATGTAGGAAGGGTAATGGCGGTTTACAACCAAATATGCTAATGGGATGGAAGTGTGTGAAAATGTGGTTGAAACTATCTACCTAATCTACACACTAGGGATGGGGACCCGAATCGGCGAGCAATGAGGAGAACTCATGTGGTGTGTATGTAAGTGAGATTGTGGGCATATGAATTCATCCCAAATATAACTCAATTGTTTTCCTGGCTAAGGGACGAACAATCGGTGGATTTGGCATTTCATCGAATATGTGGGATGTAATAAAAGTGGTGTATGAAACAAAGAGAAATATTTTGAGCATAGAAGAGAGGGTCGAGTACGATAGTTTCTCTCTATGGATTTCCCACTAGGGTCCCATTAACAACCAAGATCTCAAAGTTCCATCCACCAATAGAAAATGAAAACATGCTAGAGATGAAATCACAATCCAAACAACAACAATCACAAAACACAATCACACAAGAGAGATTTAGACATTTATAATGAAAAGGAGAAGTTTTTACTCAAAAGCTATCGTCCAATTACAATACATGAAGCTAAATCAAAATACACAAAAGATTAGAAAGATATCACCCAAGTGTTACTCAAAGATGGGATCTTTCATTCTCAAGTGCTCCTCTAAGCTCCAAGCTTCATCAAACTTTCCCCAAGCCCTAGGTTGAATAAGCGGAAGAGTGGAATGATGAGAATAGAGGGGAAGAAGTCCTAAAATAGTCCTCAGCCAAACTGGGTCTGGAAATAAGTCAAACGGGTCGGATTCTGGCCCAAAACCCGCAAGCAATGCCCAAAGCAGCAGAAAATTTCAGCGCCGTCACACTGTCTTGCGAAAATTCTAGAAAAATCATCTGACCTCGGAATGACGTGTTCCAAGCGGCGATGGAACCATAACAAAGTGTACTACGACTAAAAATATCACTAGGCCGAAATATGCACTGGAATGATAGCAGAATTCTGCACAAAGATGGGGAATTTCCAGACCAGAAATTTTCAGCACAGTCACCCTGTCTTCCAAAAAATGCAGTAAATTGCTCCGACCTCCAAAAATTCTGGAAAAATATGCGTTGGAATCAGGACTTCACGAACTTCAACGAAAAAATAGTAGGAGACTAAGATGAAGATGCTAATAAGCTGTAAAAATTACGTCTTATGCATATATAAACGATAAGCTCCAAAATATGATAATATCATGAAAACGTGAGTAATGGAGCTAGAATGTGAACGATACATGCACAAAGAGCACCGAAATGGGGGATAAATATACAATTTTTATTCCGAATCAGACCCCAAGAGGCAGACTACGTCATTTGAGATATCCATGAGTAACACAGTGGAAACCACCACGGAGGCAAAACGATCACGCTAAAGGCTTTGAGGCAGGGGTATTATTGACCGATCATGGTCGACGATGGAATGGAATATGTGTGAAGGTGCCTGGAATGCAAAAGATTCGCAAAGCTCGACTCAACACCTTCGACTGAATTCATACCAATAATCAGCCTTATTCCCTTCGCTAAATGGGGGCTGGATATCCTCATCCCTTTTTCCCATGCGAGTAGGCCGAGAACATTCCTGATCATGACAGTGGACTACTTCATAAAATGGATTGAGGCTGAGCCTTTGGATACCATCACCTGGAATAAGGTCAAGAGTTTTATATAGAAGTTGATTATCTGTAGATTCGGCGTCCCCCAATCCATCGTCACTGACAACATGCCACAATTCGACTGTACGAGATTCAAGGAGTTCCGTGCAGACTGTAAGGTCAAGCTACTCTTTGCTTTCGTAGCCCACCAGCAGACTAATGGTATGTCAGAAGCGGCCAACAAATGCATCCTTGAACCACTGTGGAAGAAGGTCGGGGGGCCTGCACAGCTTGGCCAGAGGAGCTCCCTAGGATACTCTAGTTGTACAGAACGACCCATAAGGAGGCAACGGGGAAAACTCCCTTCTTGCTCGCGTACGGGGCAGAAGCGGTTATCCCAATCGAAATAGGCGAGGAATCCCTGCGCATCAAGCACTTTGACGATGAAAAGAACTTGGAGGGCCTCGAGATGAACTTTGAGCTATTGTACGAGCTGCACGACCGAGCCTTAACTTCCATCATCCGACAAAAGCACCAGGTGGATCGGTATAACAACCCCCGAGTCAAAGGAAGGAGCTCTCGTCTGGGGGGGGCCTAGTCTTGAGAAAAGCCATCTTCACGCCAGAGATCACGCAATAGGGTAAGCTTGCCGCAAAATGGGAAGGACCCTACAAAGTCATTGAAGTACTCGGGTCGGCCACATACTAGCTCTCAATAATGGAAGGGAAAGAGCTCACCCACACTTGGAACACAGAGCACCTACGGAAGTATTACCAATGAAGGAAAAATGAACATTGTATAAACCCTTCACCGCGTGTGCACAGTGAAAATTTAGAATAGGAAAGGTACACTTACCTATCAGTTTGCACCAACACTGCTTGAAAGTACATTGACCCGTCGATGACCGAGGCGTAACATCCGATTGATCGTAAGGCTAGGGGCCACTTCCCCACAAGGTCGACTAAAAACTTGGTTCACCGTAAGGCTGGGGGCCACTCCCCCAGTAGGCCGACCAAAAACTCGGTTCGTCGTAAGGCTGGGGCCACTCCCCTAGCAGGTCGACCATCTGATCGACCGTAAGGCTGGGGGCCACTCCCCAGTAGGCCGACCGAAAACATGGTTTGCTGTAAGACTGGGGGCCACTCCCCCAGTAGGCCGACCGAAAACTGTTGGGGGATGTATGCCCTCAGTTCATTTGTATTTGATGTAAATGATTTTTTAAACAATAGATGTGGGAATTTTGCATATGATGCAAATGAAATTAAATACGTAGTAAATTATTTACGTGCAAATTTAATATAATAAATGTTTGGAAATGGTTACCTGTATGATGGGATCGTCCCGGTCAAAACGCAGGTTCAAACCGTGTCAAAAACAGACTCCAAACGCGAAAGTTAGATCCAGAACAGTGAAATAGTCCAAATGTTGGACATTGCGGGTCTGGCACCCGCTAGGCGGGCGACCGACTTGCCTGGAGTAAAGGCAGTCGTGCCTGCTAAGCAGGGCAGGCGCCCATCCCGCCTCATGCAAGCGGGCGCCCGAGCTGGGCGCCATCCTGCTTGCGGGCGGGCGGGCACCCAGCCCGCCCATGTGGCTGGCTGGTGTGGCCCAATTCGTGGGCCCCACCAGCAAGGGTTTTTGCTTTCTTTTGACGGCTGAGTTTTTTCAGCGAAATGTGGCTTTTTAGCCATGTTTGGGACTTCGTTTGAGGGGTCAAACGAAGTCGGATTGGAGCGCCGTTTGTTCATACGCGTTCATCGTTCAACCCTCTTCGATTTGATAGGTTGTATCACTTGCAAAGCTCAACGGTGAGGGAGGAAAAATTCGCTAAAGTTTGGCCTTTGTGAAAGGCAAACTTTAATTTATTTATCCTTTAAAACATTTAGTCCCACATCGGATATGGAGTGAAGGGGAGGGGTCAGCCGCCTATATAAATAGGGGCCTACTCCCCTCCTTGAAACTCGTCCTAAGCTCCAGATATGAGTAGCTCCATTAAACATGAGCAAGCCCAAATCTGAGCTTAAATTAACTATTCTCTTTCTCCCTAAATTTCTTCCTTGCTCCTGTTCGGGCTCTAGTAAAGCTTCGAAGGAGCTCGGATCAGATCCGAAGTCTTGATGAAGGATCCACTCAAGGTGAAATCTTCTTCGGCGCGTGGTTGGCTCGGCGACAAGGGTGTTGCTTGCCTCGGGACGTGGTGCGGTTCGAAAGTGGTTCAGCTCGGGACGAGGAGCGGCTCGGGACGCGGTTCAGCTTGGGAGAAGCGGCACGGGGCCAAAGAAATGTTGCTGAAAACGACGCTCCGTATTCTGCGAAAACGAAGTTAAAGGTGTGTAGTTTAAATTAAACATGCGTTTATAAATTGCAAATGTTAGATAGATCTATCCTTAGAGGTTGGTCGGACCCAACCCCTGGATAGTAGAGATCTTGGCTAGGGTTGTTTATCTTAAAGGCTTTGATTGAAAATTGTTTTAAGTCTGTTTTTCCGCTGCTTTATTTGATGTCTTCGTCCAACCGACTTAGGCCGGACGTCGAATTTATAGCCCTAAGGACCCGAAAAACCCTACAGTGGTATCAGAGCTTGTTGAGCTTGAGTACGGGTTCTCGGGTTATGAGCTGACCCTACGTAATCTCTCTTACCATACCAAGTCCCGATAAGATGGTGATCTTATGATGGGTTGGGCATTGTCGAGAGGCATGCCATAAAACAAGTTCGTAAGGGATCTTGTGACAGGTGTAAGGTGCCATGGATGATGGGCCTTAACAGCGTTGCAATGATATCAAAGCGATACCTACAGTGGTATCAGAGCAATGGTCTACATGATCTATTTTTGCACTTTATAAATTGTATATGATACAACATGCTTCTCCATCAAATGGAGGTTTTATTTAAACTTAAAAATGTCGTTTTTAAAGCAACGTTTTTATTTTCGAAAATTGTTTTAAAAATTAGATTTTATTTTATTTTAAAATTAAATCTTGGTTTTGGATGTAACTTAAACTTAAGCGATAAATTTTAGGTTGCATGTTAAGCAAGAAAATTTATGAGATAAATTTTTATTATTTTGTTATTGTACTAAATTGTCTAGGTTATAATTTTTAATGCATATATTAGTTATTTTGATTATGTGATAATTTAAGAAAAACTATTAGTATAGCCATTAAAACCTTTCAGAAAATTATGAGATAATTTTTGGACATGCTATGATTTAAAAATTGTTGCAACATATTAAATTCATGTTTAGGGTAGCCCTTTCCTAATTATTATTTTAATTATTCTAATAATAATTTCGAACAAAAGGCTATGATTTAAATTGTTGCAACTTGAATTTTAAAATGCCTAATACATGATTAGGATAGCACCTTAAAAATCCTTATAGTTGATAAGGACATTAATAAAAGTTATTAACCAATCCTAATAATTTCGAATTTTAGGATTCAACTAGTTGATAGGATTAACTAGTTTTAATGAAGCCATTTCTGATTGACGGGACATATATGAATAATAAGTTTCCTTCAATGGACCATGATCCGGTCTAGTGTTTTTTGACTAGTGTTGTGGATCACCCTAGCTCGACTTGGGATAGTGATCCTGGCTTAGCCAAATCCATGGCTGTGTTCTGCTGGACCACAAGGATGCGAATTATGATTATGTGACATCGTCGATTATATCTAGTCAATTACGTTAAAAATCTTCTTTAAGGTTATCCGTAGCCATCCTTGTTTTTGGATTAGGGGACTAAAAGATGCCTGTCATAGTTGTTGAGGCTCCTCAAGCTGTGACATGGTCTCTTTTAGAAACCGACTTCAGCATACATGAGATATAGTCTGGTATTAACCCAAACCAATGCGCCTGGTCTCCTCGAATATCGGTGTAAGTTAATATTAGACATGAAAATAAGGGTTCGACTAGACTAGTCATTATGGTTTGTTGAGTCTCCTCAAGATCATAAGTGACTAGGGGTAAAAACCAATAGGGAGTAACATGTAATGTGATTGATAATGAGATTATCTACCAATTGCAGAGTTGATCAACGTGTTGAGTCTCCTCAAGGTTGTGAAGCTCAGGGTGGTTGGGTCCATATCCCATTAAATAACTATATTCGTTCATCTATATGGCTAAAGATGATCGCAGAAATAGTGGGAGGATATAGTTGAATAAAAACCATTTTAACTATATTTTAAAAAACCATGAACATATGCTAAACTAGGGAAATTCTATGTTTTACCAAAGTGGAATCCAAAATTATAATATCCTTAAAAGAAATAAGTAAACTGGACAAAATGATTGGTTAAGGAATATTTGATAAACCAAACTATATTCTCATTGATATTAAAATGTCCTTCCTAGTACTGAGTTAAGGACAAAGATTTCCTTAAGCTCTAAAGTTGTCCTTAAGCTCTAAAATCTAACATAATAAAAGCACACTACTTAACACTCGCCCATATAAACATGGGCAGCTTAAACATACTGATGTTCAAAGTAGTTTCTCCATATGAATTGTTGAGTCTCCTCAAGGTTGTATGGAAAACAGTTTCAATCCGCAAGGCTTGAAACTTCGATCAAATTGTTTGACTCGAAGATGAGTGTAAGAGCGGTATAAGACAATGTATCCAAATTAGATCTTGAGACGAGCAACTTGTTGAGTCTCCTTAAGGTTGTAAAGCTCAAGTGTTTGGATGCATGTGATGCTTGCACATCTAATATTTATGTTAGGATATGAAATATCTAAATATGATTTAGAAAGGAGAAGGCACTAAGGAAAATTCATTGAGAAAGAATATTTGGTTTATCATAAGACAAGGCATACTAGGAGGAACTGGAAATACGACATGTTTGATGTCTAAAATTTCAGAATAATCGTTATACAAAGATGGTCTCATATGTTGGCTAATGAACAAAAGTTGTCTTTAGGCCATATGGAACTTATATCACACTTGGCGAATGTCGTCACATTACTTTAGAAGAAATGATTTGATGTGATTATAATGTATAACAATGTTGTATTAAGAGTTAATACATGAATACACAAGTTAGTAGCAAATCTTATATGGCAAAATAGACTAGGCCGTAATAAAGAGACTAAGCTTCACAAGTCACATAAAGAGGGGTCTGACCTCTCGTATTATGAGTCGAAAGACACGTATGAATCTTGTCTCAAAGATATGATGGCCGAAATTCCATCTGTAAGACAGTGGGAGAATGAGTTGGTGAACTCGTAGTCTTGTACATACAGATGTACCCAGACCCAAGTCTAAATAAGTCAGGATAAGGTACTCTTATTTTATTACGACACGTGTTCTTGATAAAACAAAAGTCTAATAAAATAGAAGAACACAATGACAGAAGTATTTGAACTGGTTTGATCGGATCGAAGAGTCGAATATTTTGCTATGTAATTCTTGCATAACATAAAGAAAATGAGATTTTCTCTCAGGTCAAGTCTTTTAACACAATGGTATGTTAAAGAACATGAATCATATTTTGTTAGACTTAGTGCGAAACATGGCAAGTGACTCTGAGTTACAATTCTCGTTCTGAGTTAAAACCCAGATAATAATGCCTAAGTATTTGATAAGGTTTTGTTACAACCTTATAAATATAATATTCCTCAAATTAATCGTTAGGAAGTCACAAGGATTACTCGAGTCTCGTGAGACGATAAGTCAAGTAAAACATCATAGTTGATGACGACTTAGTCAACTTCCAGAATGACATTCGGAGTAAGGACTCTGATTAATAACTTGATGCAATCCGAAAAGGGTCTGTGCACGTAAATAAAGTATGAACTTTAGTTTACGTGCCCAAAGAAAGTGTTTCTTATTGGCTGCAAGTAAATCTTCAAGAAAGAAACTTTGTGCAAAAAGAAAATAGTGAAGTACAACTTATGTTGGTTGAGAACGGTTATCATCCTAACTCCTATAAACGGATTATGATGAAACTGTCTCGCCAATAGATGTGTACAGATCTACTCGGACCGAACTCGATGTAAATGCTCATGATGACCATGAAAACTGGAGCATTCATGTATAGTCTGTTTTCTAAATATGATTTAGAAGAACGAACTTATATGAATCGGCCAGAGAGTTTTCAAGGTCAGTAGGAGCAAATATAAAACATGCGAGGCATCAAGGAGCCGGAACATATGGTTTGACAAAGTGGTCAAAGAGTTTGACACTTTATCGGAAATGATTATGAACCATCTAAATGACCAGTAACTTATTTGGATTATTCTCGTAAGGTACGATGAGCTGGATGAGATCCAGGCAAGACATTAATTATGGATTCCAAGAGACCAAGTGATTTATTTGGATAAAATTCAAATGTGTGGTCTAAAATGAACATAGAAACCCCTTTAATCTATACAATAAACGATTTAGCAGATCTACTAACGAAGGCTCTACCATATTAAGTCTGGAAAGACTTATGTGTGAATGTGGTATGAGATGCCGGGATAAATTGGCCTAAGTGCAAGTGGGAGATGTAGCGAGATGGGTTTGCCCTCGAGAAGAATTTATCTCGATGTATGTGTACAAACATCTTGTTCAAAATTACAGTAAGCTGTATGGTAAGAATTTATCTAAGTTAAATCATAATGTAGTCGACATTAGAACTTAGGTAAAGTCCTAAGACTTAATGCGAGGTTAAACAAATATCGAAATGAGAATCTCGATCATAGAGAATTGTTTGACCGTTAGTAGCATAAGTCTGAAATTGTTCGTGGTCATAGATGTTTCAAGAAGAGGATATCGAAACATCGAATAGACCATTGTGTCTTAGTCTTCACCATGTAATGGTGACGATGATCTCATGGTCGTTTGACTTGGCGAAGTTGAAGACGAGACACACGTGCTCATTGGAGAATGAGGTCATTGAACGACCCAACAAGAGTTATCATATGGTTATGATTGACCAATCTGTCAATGATAACTCTTAGTGATGATAGGCTAGTTGGTCTTTTGACTTGAGGTCATTGAACAAACATGTGCATGAACGATGTCACTTAGATCACTGATCTATCCTCGGGAAAGCCCCGTTGAAAGATTTTTGGTTAGGTGACATTTGAAGCGTGCGAGGAGAGTAATGACCAAGATAGGATTCATCTCTCCCGGTCAATGGGAGTTAGTGTCGCAGTGTTAGTTCGATCTTTAGTGAAAACTCTGGCCAGAGTATGTTGGAAGAAGTCCAACATTATTTGACTAAAGATAGATGGAGACTAACCAAGTTCAAGCTAGTAGGGTTGACAGTTGACCATACCCTAGGCTTGACTAAGCGGTATAGTTTTGACGAAAAGACTATAATTGCGGTATTCATCACGGACATAGTCATGGTGGTTCCGACAATAGTCATGTCAATGAATTAACCATATAAGTATGATACCGAAACAGTGATGGTACATGTTGCTTTTGGTCTCTGTCGTCTGGGGTTTCGAGCCCCACCTGTAGTCGGGTCAGGCTGTAGGGTCTCACACAGAGTGATATCTTCGTCAAGTAATATGTAGAAATTAGGGAGAATATGCATTTGATGCAAAGGATAGAAAACTGTAAAGAGTTTGCAGTTAGCTCCTGCATTCTGAATAAATGATCCTGAGTGCAAGTGGAAGATGTTGCGGGATGTATGCCCTCAGTTCATTTGTATTTGATGCAAATGATTTTTTAAACAATAGAAGTGGGAATTTTGCATGTGATGCAAATGAAATTAAATGCGTCGTAAATTATTTACATGCAAATTTAATATAATAAATGCGTGTAAAGGTTACTTATATGACGGGATCGTCCCGGTCTAAAAGCAGGTTCAAACCGTGTCAAAACGGACTCCAAACGCGAAAGTTAGAGGCAAAACAGTGCCATAGTCCAAATGTTAGGCATTGCGGGTCTGGCGCCCGCTAGGCGGGCGTCAGACCAGCCTGGAGTAAAGGCAGCTACGCCCGCTAAGCAGGGGGCACCTGCTAAGCAGGCGGGCACCCAGACCCGCCCCATGCGGGCGGCCCAATTCGTGGGCCCCACCAGCAAGGGTTTGTCTTTCTTTTGAAGGCTAAGTTTTTTCAGCAACATGTGGCTTTTTAGCCATGTTTGGGACGACGTTTGAGGGGTCAAACAAAGTCGGATTGGAGTGCCATTTGTTCCTACGCGTTCACCGTTCAACCCTCTTCGATTTGATAGGTTGTATCACTTGCGAAGCTCAACAACGAGGGAGGAAAAATTCGCTAAAGTTTGGCATTTGTGAAAGGCAAACTTTAATTAATTTTGCCTCCAAAACATTTAGTCCCACATCAGATATGGAGTGAAGGGGAGTGGTCAGCCGCCTATATAAATAGGGGCATACTTCCCTCCTTGAAACTCGTCCTAAGCTTCTGATATGAGTAGCTCCATTAAACGTGAGCAAGCCCAGATCTGAGCTTAAATTAAATATTCTCTTTCTCCCTAAATTTCTTCCTTGCTCCTGTTCGGGCTCTAGCGAAGCTTCGAAGGAGCTCGGATCGGATCCAAAGTCTTGAAGGAGGATCCACTCAAGGTGAAATCTTCTTCGGCGCGTGGTTGGCTCTGCGACAAGGGTGTTGCTTGCCTCGGGACACGGTGTGGTTCGGGAAGCGGTTCGGCTCGGAACGAGGAGCAACTCGGGACACGGTTCGGTTTGGGAGAAGCAGTACGTGGCCAAAGAAATGTTGCTGAAAACGACGCTTCGTATTCTGTGGAAACGAAGTGAAAGGTATGTAATTTAAATTAAACATGCAATTATAAATTGTAAATGTTAGATAGATCTATCCTTAGAGGTTGGTCGGACCCAACCCCGGGATAGTAGAGATCTTGGCTGGGGTTGTTTATCTTTAGGGCTTTGATTTAAAATTGCTTTAAGTTTGTATGTCCGCTGCTTTATTTGGTGTCTTCGTTCGACCGACTTAGGCTAGACGTCGAATTTATAGCCCTAAGGACCCGAAAAATCCTACAAAAACTTGGTTCGACTTAAGGCTGTGGGCCACTCCCCTAGCAAGTCGATAGAAAACTCGGTTCGCTGTAAGGTTGGGGCCACTCCCTCAGTAGGCCCGTAACCAAAAACTTGGTTCGCCGTAAGACTGTGGGTCACTCCCCCAGCAGGTTGGCCAAAAACTCGGTTCGCTGTAAGGCTGGGGGCCACTCCCCCAGTAGGCTGACCAAAAACTTGGTTCGCCGTAAGACTGTGGGTCACTCCCCAAGTAGGTCGACCAAAAACTCGGTCCGCTGTAAGGCTGGGGGCCACTCCACCAGCAGGCTGATTGCCCGATCGGCCGTAAGGCTGTGGGCCACTCCCCTAGAAGGCCGATCGAAAACTTGGTTCACAGTAAGGCTGGGGGCCACTCCCCCAGTATGTCAACCAAAAAATCAGTTCGCTGTAAGGCTGGGGCCACTCCCCCATTAGGCCGACCGAAAAATCGGTTCGATGTAAGGCTGCAGGCCATTCCCCAGCAGGCCGACCATCCGATCGACCGTAAGGCTGTGAGCGACTCCCCTAGCAGGTCGACCGAAAACTCGATTCGCCATAAGGCTGGGGCCACTCTCCTAGCAGGCCGACCATCCGATCAGTCGTAAGGCCGGGGGCCACTCCCTAGTACGCCAACTATCCAATCGGCCGTAAGGCTAGGAGCGACTCCCCTAGCAGGCCGACCGAAAACTCGATTCGTCGTAAGGCTGGGGGCTATTCCCCTAGTAGGCCGACCATCTGATCGGCCGTAAGACTGGGGGCCACACCTCCAGCAGGTCAACCATCCCATCGGTCGTAAGGCTGGGGCCACTCCCTCAGCAGGCCGCCCGAAAACTTGATTTGTCGTAAGGCTGGCGGCAACTCTCCCAGCAGGTCGACCATCCGATCGGCTGTGAGGCTAGGGGTCACTCCCCCAGCAGTCTGACCATCTGATCGACCCTAGGGCTGGGGCCACTCCCCCAGCAGGTCGACCGCCCGAAGCTGACACGACAAAATACGACTTCTCTCGACTCAGGCTCCCGACTAACCAAGGCAAGCCCAAGTCAAGGGAGGGGGTCACAACAGGATATCTCGAACAACAAACACATCTATATTCATAACAAAAGATATTCAAAACTGGGCCTAATTTACAAATCTAAAGCACGACCCCCGCCTCAGCTACCGTACCAATGGTCACGAGTCCTTCCGCACCGATGACCTCAACGTCGTCATCCACGTCGAGACCATTTCGAGATCGTCAAAGACGACCCCAGGGCAAGGAAACTTGAGCTTGATCTCTCGTCGGCAACGGATGAAACCTGCCTCGAATGCTTGAGACATTCGTGGGACGACGAAGTCTTCAAAATATTCCTTCATGGCCTCCTGCGCTATTCGGTTCGGATCTACCTTATCTAATCCCTGGCCCGAGCTTCGTGAGTCGCGATCTGATCCTGAATGCGGGACGTCTCTGCCTCGCCCCTACGTGTCTCCTCAGCTAGCTGGGCTTGTAGGGCAGCATCCCTTCTTTCCGACACCGCCAGCATCTCCTAAACATCCTTAATGAGACTGGCTTCATCCTTGGTGCCCTCATTTACCACCACTTGATCTGCTTTCTCCTCGACGACGGATTTATCGGCCAAAGCCTCGGTCTGTGCCGTGTCGAGCCTCTCTGCCTCGGTGAACAGCTCGGTGACCCTGGTCTCTATCGACCTCACTTGAATCTCTCCCTCCTTGGATGCTTCCTTGGAAGCGTCGACTATCTCTTGCATCTGAGTGAGGCTTGCTTCTATATCAGCAAGCACCATGGCCTGACGCCGCAGCTCCATGCCAACCGAGGACACCTGCGTCAAAGAGAAAACCAAAAGTCAACTCCATCCTCAACAGCAGGAGCCGAGGATCACACAACCTCTTACCTGCTGACCGCAGAGCACTACGAAGCTGGCCAGCCTATCAGCTTCTGCTCCCCCAACACAAACCGGTCCTGGGACAAATTGGATTTCTTGGCCAGCCGGGCCGCGAACACACAATCCGAAAAAAGGACTCCTTCAGACCCACTACCTGATATGTGGGACTTAGGACATTGTTCTTTGAACGGAGGAGGTCAGTCTCTGTCGACTTAAACACCCCCAAGGCCTGCTCGTAGGCAGGGGAGCGAGTTTGAGCCAATTAGAGAGAAACTCTCCAATGGCCACCTGTCCTCACGATGTTGAGAACCCGGGGGAGATGAGTGAGCCTTGGAAGCCGAGGTGTTACCAATGGGAACACTGCTCGAGGTAGGGGGAAGGCGCCCATCTTTACCCCGCACCTTCTTCCCCTCCGCTCTCCCATGCCTTATTGGGGAGTCGTTCCTCTTCCTCTGCAAGCCGCCAATGTCCCTTGGCGGGACCCTCCAGGACTGGATCGGCCCGGCCCGTCGCTTCGATCGGATGGCCAAGACTGCATCAGACCTCCTCGAGCCAAGCCTTGGGGAGGGGTCGACATAGGACGCGATGGCTGACCCCGCCTGCCCGCACATGTCGAAACCAGAAGAAGTCAGGACAAGCAAAAAGTAACAAAGGGTCCGGGTAAAAGGGGATGGGGCTTACTTTCAAACCACACCGTCCTCCTTAAGGTGTCATCATAGGAAAGAAACACGTTAAGTCACTCATCAGCAGGGACCGCAGACAACTTGTTAATCGCCTCGATTTCTGCATCGATAAGGCTCTAGCCCTCCAAATCCAGCGAACCGGACCAACCCCAGCGGACAGGAAAACTAGCTTCCTCAGGGAGAATCACGAACACGAAATTCTATTTCCAAAATTTCACAGAGGTTGGAAGCCCGAGCACAGGGTTCCTATCCTTCTTGGTGGTGACATAGGCCTAATCGCCAGACATATGGTGGCTTAGACGAAAGATGTGGCAGAAAAGTGATATGGTCGGTTCTATCCCGGTGAGCAGACACATCACAGTGAAACTGACCAAGGACCTAATAGAGTTTGGGGTGAATTGGCAGAGGGAAAGCCCGAGAGCAAACAGAACCTCGGTAACGAAGGGGTGGAGGGGGAAGCGTAGGCCGTACAAGAAGGTATTCACATACACACCAACCTCGCAATTGCCGGGGAAGCAAACCCTTTCGTTTGGCAGGGGCCCTGGCCCTATAAGGGGCGAAGGTACGAGAGACAGAGCGAAGCAATAGAAGTGGCTCAAACCACTGACGGCTGGTCTCTCACCTCTCAGGCACATCAGAGGAGTCATCCTCGGACTGGGAGGCCACAACACCCATACCAAGAAGCACAATCGATGTGGTGACATGATCATTGAGCGGCCCTACCACCGCACGACTCACATCGGGCGCTGACCGACTCGCCCCAGAACTAGAAGAAGAGGACGACGAGGAGTGCATGATGCGAAACCACGAATAAACACCGGCGAATGCGAGAGCAGGGAAGAAAGAGGAACACATCGACAGAATGGAACACAACTCTAGAGAAAGGAGGTCCCTCCTGCAATAACTAGCCCCCACTCAGACGACCCTCCACGAATCCATCGGACTGTCTCCGGCCGTTCAAATCATGTGTACGTGTCAGCATCTCGGGGTAACAACTCTCCGAATTCCGTGATCAAAAGGCGAGAGGATTTCTTTGGTGCCCTATGTCATGATGACCTTCATTAAATGCATCGTCTCGACTGCCCAACACGTCCATATGTGTCACATCATCTGACCACAACCCCGATGGTGGTTGAGCTCGGATGATGTGGGCCATTGTCACAGCTTTGGACCAACTCGGGAGATTTTCCACAAAGTGGTCCCAGAGGCCCATGAATCTGAAGAGGGCTGCTCTCAGCCCATGAGCTCCACATGAGGGGTACCCCGCCTCACGAAGAATGCCAGTGACCCAGGCAAACGCGATTATCAATCTCCCCCGAGTAAACCCACCCGACGATAGAGGCATTCATAACCATTATGTGATGCCCCATCAGAGGTAGGGCCATGAGTCAAATGCAATAAAGCACCTTCAATGACCGGGCACCCAGCAGGGGGAATGCTCCGAAGGAGGCCATCGCCTACAACTACCTCTTCCAACGAGGAGGGACAGGACAGATCTTGGATATCTCACTCAAGTATACCTATTCCTTACATCTGCTTCCACCGTATATTTCTTCCTCCATAGCTCGGCCCGAGAACTCGAGCACGGCCTCCCAGCGAGCCGGAATCGATCCACCGAGCACTCTTTTGTCAAGGTCTGACTTAAACAACAGAAGGGATTTGGTCGAAACCCAGATCAGACCCCCTGAAGAGCTTCTCGTTTTGCATATCACGTGAGACATCGTCCAGCCGAAACTCCACTTCAGCATCCCATCGCTCAGCCCCGAGCACCCTCACACCAAAGCCCACTCGGCCGACCGATCCCGTAGGTCATCCTCGCCACCTACGTCAGCGACGACCTTTGGACTACCATACCTTCAACATGTGGTGAGAAAACACCCCAAACACATTCTATTCTCTGGATGGCCATCTTAGTTCTGTTACAGTGGAATCGAGGGAGGGAAATCTATGCATATAGAGAACAATGATATGCTGATATATGTGAACAATGTGCATATATGTTATGCAATAGGCTATGGTATATTGCATATATGAGTGCAGCAATCAGGTCGCATCAGTAGATAATAGAAAATATTTGACAGCAACAACCCAAGACATGATGGTTGTAATCCAAGACACCCTGACAAAAAATTGAGAGAATGCAACTCAAAAGTTTGGTGAAATTAATTCTACTTAATGTAACAAGTATATGCCAGAGTGTCCAAGTGTCTGACAGAATTGGGGAGACCCAAGCTTACCCCTAGGCCCAGGGCGGTCCCAATTCTAATGTATTTGGGAAATGAGCGTTGTTATTCGCACCACAGATATTTATGAATACACCATACTACTTTATTCACCAAGATCCGAAGAGCTCTACATTAGGCCCATAAACAGCGAAACCCAACCCGTTTCTAGGATATATCATCCATCGGACTCTTGACAACAAAAACAGACCCCTAAAACCTCTCTTCCCGACGCTGCCCTGATGAAAATCCACTTCAAGGTGCGATCGGAAACAACAAAATTTATTTACTTTATTTTATATTGTTTAATTATCGACATGCATTCTCAAATTCTCAAATGGGTCTGGTTCATTTCGTCGATTGTGTGATTTTAATGGACTAGTTGAGATCTTATTTAGCTTGTATGCCTATTCTTGCATATTTGTTGGTTTACAATAAAAAATCAGACATCTTTATTGAATATTTTCTCAATTATAGTGGATTTAACCCTCCAATTCCGTAGAGCCTTCATGCCCTTTGTGTTTGTGGTGTTGAATCGAATGTCTTAGATTTGGGTCAATTGATCCCTGGCTGATAACCTCATACAAAATCAAGATTTCACTCAAGCTATGATATTTATTTTGGAAAAATGATTAATTAATTAAATTTAAAAAAACCCTTACATTCGTTTGATTATGTAGAAGTATAGTTTGTAAGCACTTTTGGAGTTAACTTTAAGCTTAACTCTAAAACCCAAACTGATGAGCGTTTGGCTTCCATTTGGAGTTTAGATAATTGCGGTTATCACCCTCAGAAGCCATAGGAGCATGGAAATTTCCCGCCTAGTCTTTTCATCTGAGCTTCAGCAATTTTTTTTCACGAATATCAATTTTTCCCTCTGTTCTTCTATATTACTTTGTTATTTCAGACCAAGCTATTGCCTTCAGATGGAACGGAGATATATTGGAAATACATTGCAACCAACTGCATTGATTGGGGATCAATGATTGTACAGAAGCCGATTACGTTTTATCTTGAAAATTTTTCCTGCTAGCATGAGGTTGTATTGTTCATCTTAAGATAGAAGATCTAATTCTTGTGGTCTGGGGTGCATGAATCACTTGTTGTTCTTTCATGTGGTCTATACTCTATGTCTAACAAAAGGAGAGCAGGCTACATGATTCATTATTTTCTTGCCACTTCAGTCTGGCATCCCTTTGTTTCTAGGACACATGGGGCTTACTGTAGTACACTTCCACTGTCATTAGATTGAATAGCAAAATGAGGAGATAAAGCTACAGGTTCATTATTTTCTTGCCACTTCAGTCTGGCATCCTTTGTTTCTAGGACACATGGGGCTTACTGAAGTACACTTCCAATGTCATCAGATCGAATAGTCTAGGTTGAGTTATGAAGAACAACAAAATAGATATTGGAACGATGGATTTTTTCTAAGTACAGGTACTAGAGGATAATGCTGGCCAAATTAGACAAATGATATCTAATGTTAATAGTTGGAGCATAGAGGATGTTGTCCAAGCACTCAAATATGATGAATCTTGCTGTAAAGTACAGATTACCCACTCCACAAATTCGGAGATGATTGGAAGTCTTCTTTGGTTTCTTTCAATGAGCTAATTTGCAATCAAATTATGAACATACTACATATTCGTGTGACAAGATGGTAGACTTATTGGGGAAGATGAGGCAAATGGATAGGATGTGGCGCTTAATAAAAGAGATGGAGGTAAGAGGACTTGTCACATTCAAGATGATTGCCAAAGATCATGAGAAGACTTGCAGGTGCTGGAAGATGGAAAAATTCTATTAAGGTATTTGATGATCTAAGATCTCACGGTCTCGGATAATAGCACTGAATCAATGAATCTATTGACTGGCACCCTTTGCAAAGAGAACAGATTTGATGTTGCACGTGAAGTATATTTAGATCTGAAGACTCAAATTCCCTCTGATGATTCGGCTTTTAACTTTTTTGTCCTTAGCTGGTGCCTTGCATGAAGGATCGATGAGGTGATGTGGACAATTCAAGCGACAAAAGATTGTGGTTTCCGCTTTTCAATGTCACATACTCAGCCGTTATCCAACCATAATGCAACCACTTTAATTTTTGTATGGAGTATGACCTCCTTGATAAAATGGTTGCTATGGTTGCCCCCCCAACACAAAAAAAAATGTTGTCACATACATAATAATTATGTGTTCACTTGCTAAGTCGTGCAAATTTGAAGAAGCCTTGATCATATATGAGCAGATGAAGTTGTTTGGATGTAAACAGGACACTCTCTTCTACAACTCGTTGATTGATCAGCATTCTCGGGAGAGCAGGTCAAGTATGTGAGGCCTCTCAGATCTTTGGGGTGGAGATGCAATTGAATGGATGTAGTCGTAATTTGTTAACATATAACACAATGATCGCAATTTTTTGCAATCAGAACCAAGAAGATGTGCTGAGTCTTAAAGGAGATGGCGAACTCTTTATGTAAGGCCTGTCCATCAGACATACAAAGTATCCTTAAAAACACGAAAGCTAGCCGATCAACTTAACATGCTATTGACTGACAGTGTCATAATCATCATTTAAGTTTAGAGCTTGATATTTACACACTTCTGATCCATGGATTATGTTAAGGAAGGCAAGATGGTGTGGGCTTGCCAACTATTTGATGAGATGATCAGTCCTGAAGGGATCTGTCCAAAATAGCATTCATTACTGAAGCTCATGTATGGGAACAAAGGAACATGTATGGAGTTGTGGGAAAAATCAGGTGTTTGTGAAGCAATTAGATACTCTCTCGACATGATTGACATGCTCACTCTTAGTCGTAAGTTCTTATGGTCAGTCGGGTAAGTTGAATGTGATTTATATAAATACAATTTAAGTGTCTTTTTCATCTGGATATCTGTGAGATGTGAACCTGCATAGTTTTAAAGCTAAATGTTTGTCATGTATAAGATAGCTATAAATATCTACTTGTAACATGCAAGCTATGAATCATAGACTTGGATACATGTGTCTAAGTTTAGGCAGACACGGAAATTACCAAAACTTAGGCATGAGGACATGGCCATATATGCATGTTCTCTCTTCCTAGATTCATATTTAACATATAGATGTGTAAAATTGTTTGTATCACATTATGAAAGCCCCTGTAACGGTAAAACTGGTCTATAAATGAGTAGCTTCTATCAAAAAGGGTTAAAGCATGAAAAATGATATACCTAATTTTTTAGGTGAATAGTGTTACACATTTAGAAGCATCTGACATTGGAGGAAGTGCGTGTCATGTCAAAAAGTGTCGGAAATGCCAATTCTTTTTGGTTGTGGGAAACTGTGAATCTATATAGCTTGGGTGCTGCTATTTGGGCACCATCTAGAATACATACACACTCAAAAAGGTAGGGACATGTTGTGGGACATGTTTCCAATACCACAATAGACATGTCTCTGTCCAGACCTAAACTGGGTTCATTTTGTTTTAAAACAAACCAAAACATGTTTAAATATTTTTAAGTTAACGGGTTTAATCCAAGCTGTTTGACTTAAACACACCTCTTCTCTATAAAACAAGTTAGTTGTGCATTCACACACAAAACCTATTTTCTTTTTATTTTTTTGAAAATTTTAATAGGACTGTTGTATACCTCATGGATAATCACAAAATCAAAGTTAAGTGAATCCAATGTTATTTGACTTCTAATCTACTATTTACAAATTCAACGGTTTCAGAATAATAGAACTTTTTGCAACGGGTGGATTGAAGGTCAAATATCATTAGGGTTCACCCATATGTGGGGTATTGTGGTTTTAGAATGTGTACATCAATCCTTAAAAAACAAGAAAAAGTAGGGTTTTTGTGCACATGCATATCTAAATTAGCTATGCATATGCACAACTACATATTGCCATATATGTGTTGGGGTTTTGAGGTTTTAGAATGTGTACAACAATCCTTAAAAAACGAGAAAAAGTATGTTTTTATTCATATGCATATCTAACTTAGCTATGCATATGCACAACTACATATTGCCATATATGTGTACGAGTGTGTGAAAATAATGGATATCATGACATTGTTAAGCCTCATGTACGACATCGAGAAGTTTCCTCTCAATTATTTTTTTGGAGTATCAGCATCATTCAGTTTGATCTTCATATTCTAAGACCCCCAAAGCATCAAAGATCATTTGAACCTAAAGCTTTTTTGCTCTTCGATCCTTCCGTTGAAAAATTAACAGTTTTAAGCAATTGAACTTTTGTTATCCTTAGATCGACAAGCAAACAGCCTTGAATTCACCTAATATTTGATATTTTGATATTCTAAAATATGAACAT
Source organism: Scilla litardierei (assembly GCA_030789695.1). Lineage (NCBI taxonomy): Eukaryota > Viridiplantae > Streptophyta > Magnoliopsida > Asparagales > Asparagaceae > Scilla > Scilla litardierei. Next base: position 667,283,903 of record CM061142.1, on the reverse strand, counting down.
CAAAATTAATGGAGTCGGTCCATCAAAAAATGACGGAGAGCATACTTTTCGAGTCGTATACGTCATATGATACCCATTAAGCCTTATACGACTCGAATGGGTATCATGTGATTTATGTGGGTAAGCCACATACGTAGGGATGGCAGTAATGGCCTGACCCGCCCGGCCCGACCTGGCCCGACCCGGTTTTGACCCGGCCCGACCCGGCCCGTAGCCGGGTCGGGGCAAGCTTGGGCTTTGTATGCGCCCCGACCCGCCCCGGCCCACCCCGGTAAACTATAGAGGTTCTCAAAAACATTACTATTTTGATGCGGACCATGCAGTCAGCGAATAATCCATAATTCATACTTTATTCCACGGTCCTCCTAATTGGGCCAATCCCAATTCTAAATTACCAAATAAATCAAAATTCTCCCAATTCACAAATAAACTTTTTATTTGGGATTCATATGGATGACACTAATAACCTGACCCGACCGGCCCGACCCGGCCCGACCCGGTTTTGATAAGAAAGAACCCGCCCCGGCCCGCGACCCGCCCCGCCCCGGCCTGTAGATGGGTCGGGGCAAGCTTGGGTAGTTAAATACCCGCCCCGCCCCGCAATATTGCCATTCCTACACATACGACTTGAAAAGGCCACTCTCTAGTATTTTTTAAAGGCTTGGGTCCGTTAATTTTGCTGTTTATATTCTAAAACATCAAATATTAGGGTGACACCAAATTTATTTTCTAATCGATCTTAGGGTGTCAAAAATTCTATTGATGAAAACCTATTATTTTTAACGAAGAGATCAACGAACAAAAAGCTTTGCATTCACCCAGTCTTTGGTGTTTTGGGTTTTAGAATATCAAGATCAAAATGAATAATGACGATCCTCTAAAAAGTGGAAAGGGGAGTTCTCGAGGTCGTATATGATGCTTAGCCCAGTATGTCATATGATACCTATTGTTCTCCTATATAAATAAACTAGTAATTGCCCATGCCCGGAGGGCACGGATGCAGTCGTTGACCGGGCACAAATGCATATAGAAGCGGTCGCCAAAGTGAAAAAAGTATGGGTGTGTGTAAGGGTCGGAGGGCTAAAAGAGGAAAAGCAGGGAATAAAACGAAAAAATATCTAAAACCCACCTCAAACCCAAGCCCAGAACCCCACCTAACCCTCACGGTGCCCCCATCGGCGTCCCAGTCAGCAAACCAAAATATGACTGGGACAAAACTGCCACGTAGGACAAAATTCATGATTTGTATAATAGATGAGAGTAATGTGTATCATATAACAATATAACATATGAGGCTAAGCCGCATATACACCTCCAAAACTCTACCCTCCATTGTTTTTCAGAGGATCGGAACCGTTCATTTTGATGTACATATTCTTATACCCCAAAACATCGAATATCATGTGAACCCAAGAGGTTTTGTCTGTTCATCTACCCATTACAAATTTAAGGATTTTGCATAAATATAACTTTTACAACGGGTGGATGAATGGGCAAAAGCTCTTGCGTTCATCTGATATTCGTTGTTTTGGGGTTTTAGAATATGAATATCAAAATGAACGGTTCCAATCCTCGAAAAGATAATTGGGGTGAGAGTTTTGGAGATCGCATATGAGTCTTAACCTCATATGTCATACGATACCCATTATTTTCTTTATGTACATATCATAGCACTCTCTCTGTCTTTTCCTCTCTTTGTTGAGCTACGACCAACAACAATGAGCATCAACAAGAGATAGTGGCATCTCCCATGACAACGGCATTGATCATAGGCGAAGGTGAAGAATGGAGTTCGATCATGGAGAAAATATGGAGAATTTGAAAAAAATGTGGGTTTTTTCTTACAAAAAACCTTTAAATATAATTTTCCCTTCTATATTTTGTTTTTTTCTTAACTTGATATTCTTGGGAGTTTCTTAATTTTATTACATTGCTAGTTATTAGGGACTTTTGGGGATCTTCAGTTTTCATTCGGGTTTTTTAATGTGTGGTCTATTCGGAATTTCTTTCGGGGGTTTCTTAGTTATTTTGATTATTATTGTTTAAAGTTAAACTTTTTTGAAGTTACACAAATATCTATGGATTTGCTTGTTTTAATTATAATATGAGTGTTTCATTGGTGTAAACTGATAGTTGATTTTTTAGCAAAGTAATATTCATGGGATTTTCTTAATTTTATTGCATTGCGTGTTATTAGGTACTTTTGGGGATCTTAGGGTTTGCATTGGGGGGTTTTAATTTGTAGTCTGATTAGGAATTTCTGTAGGGGTTTTCTTAGTTGTTTGGCTTGTCATTGTTTAACGTTAGATTTTTTTTTTTAAATCTACACAAATATCCATGGATTTACTGGTTTTAATTATAATATGAGTGTTTCATTGATTTAAATTGATAAAGATGATTTTTAAGTAAATTGTTTACACAGATATCCATGGATTTGCTTGTTTTAATTTTAATATGAGTGTTTCATTGGTTTAAATCGATAAAGTTGATATTTTTAGCACAGTTTTGTCAAACTGATTTTGTCAGTCATGTATGATTCTATGATTGTTAGATTTATTCTTAGTTAAAGTTCAGTTTAAGGCCAGGTTTAATGTTCCAGTCTAATGTTTTTAACTTTGTCGTTCAGTTTAAGGCTAGCTGTATTAGTTTATCTTCAGTTTAGTATGCATAGAGTTGATCTTTTTGTTGGGATATTGAGACCCACCCAAGTGGATTTTGATGGTGTGTACAAGTGATATGTGTACTAATATGTTTAATTCAAGTGTATATAGATATAAATGGATTATTTTATAGCCAAGAAGCCCGAATGCATTGTAAAACTAAATGAATGACTTAGGTGGCATGATCGGAAGTCTACCTTCGAGCCAAGAAGTGAAGCTTATGATGGCTCAACCATATAAAGCATATGAACACTTAAGATCAAGACAAGATGGCTCAAGTAAAGGTTGAAGAACGAAGAACGAGAGCAAATGATACGTGTATAAGTAAGTTGTATACGTAGAATGTAAAAGCCAAAGTATATTTCATACACACACAAAATTAATGGAAAAATAGTTTTTAAATATAATATATCATATAATACTTTGATACAATTTTTATAAATTATTTTTCAAGTATTTTTTTTAGAAAACCTCCAGTATCAAAAAATAGTCGATTATCTGAAACAAATAGCCAACTATTGACAGTCGAATTTTGCATACAACTTTCTATCAAAATATTAGCCGCCTATTCTTGAAAATAGCCGACTATTTGGGTTAGATAGCAGACTATCCTTCAAAATAGCCGACTATCTGGGTCAACCATTGACAGGGCTGGCAACTGGCCTTGATTTTGCTAGTCGTTAACTCGCCGTTGGAGGAGACTTTTTGAGCTGATTTTTAGCTATTTTTCACTTTATAAATAGCTAAGTTTTCAGAGGTTTTCACACATCAAATTCATATTATTCAAAATCTATTTCATTGCTCAAAAGTGCTCAAGCTCTTAAAAGTTCTTCAGATTTTTAAATGGCTACGGTTTTAAATTCTTTTATACTCAAAATTTCAGTTTATTTCCCTGATTATTTTTAGCCTTTTACAACTTGATTTGATCTCCAAAGCTTGTAGCTTTTCTTATTGAGATTCAAGCTTCAAGTTCTCTTTTTAATCTGTGTTCATAATTCATATTTTTCTCAAAGATTAAAACTTGATCTTTGATCTCTAAAGTCCAATTGCATATTTTAGAGAATTAATTTTCAAGACAATTCTTTTGATCAAGTTGTGTTCATCTATATCATTTTACTTGGTCAAGAGTTTTTCGATTTCTTAAACCACATATACACATATACTTTTGGCTTTAAGAAATCTTGTACTCACTTTTATATATGTAGTAAAGTCTTTGAAGAAGACTTGGTGATTGTACTTTCCACGTGTAGGGAAAGTTTTGTGGAATTTCCTAGTTGGTTGTAACTAGGTATGTTGGAAATTCCTAGCGAGGGAAGCTAGGTGATTGTATTAATGGATTAAATCCCGAACGAGGTCGGGGACTGGACGTACTTATGGCGGGAAACCATGATAAATTATGTTTACGATGTGCATCTATTTTCTCTCTCTCGTATTATTTTTGCTTTTAACATTTTTATTTCCGTTGTAACTCATAATTTTCACAAGCATATAATATTGTGTTGATTAAGTACATTTGAGGTAACTCTCATTTGAGACTTAGGCAACAAGTTAGAAGGATTTTAATTGACGTGAAGAATTTTATTATTTGTTGACAACCATATTCAACCCATCTTTTAGTATTGTCTGCCATCCACATGGATCCAACAGTTGTTATCAGAGCGATGTTAAGGTGATTGCATCAACCATTTTCAGCGGCACAAACTTTCCTATCTGGAGGAAGAGAATGGAGATATACCTGGAGGCCGAGAAAATCGAATACGGGATCTTCATGCAAGAGATCTACAAAGTGCATTCCATCCCCAAATCGATGTGGACACCTTCTGAAAAGATGAAATACTCGACCAACGTAAAGGTAATGCACTTACTCTACCCGTGTTTAACTGATAATATTGTTAATGAGATTTCAGAAGCCCTGACCTCCACCAAATATTTGAGATCTAGAAGAAAAATACGAAGAACACAAAAGTGAAGCACAATTCATGGAGACACAAACGATCAAAGAGAGTAATGAAGAAAACATTCGAGCTAAAGTATGTCTAATGGGACATCAACAAGACGACATAGAAGTTAGTGATTCTGACGAGGAATTTGATGTTGAGGAAGCATATGTACAACTTCAAAATGAGTTTGAGAAATTAAGGAAAAAGTATAAAAGACTAAGAACAGCTACAATTCTTTTGAAAATGGATTATGATTCCATTATGCATGAACATGAATGGTTAAAGAATGAACATAGTATTTTGGTTCAAAATAATGATGGACATAATACACTAATACATGATTTTAGATGTCTCAAAGATAGATACGATGCATTAGTTCATGATCACGATACTTTGAACGATAAGCATGCATTGTATGTTTCTCTTGTTAATAAACGCATAAATATTCTTGAAAATGACATATATGCTAGCAAGCTCAAACGTGAGGAATTAATGCTTAAAGCTAAGATTCCTCCTGCACTCAAGCATGCCACCTCACCACATCATGCACAAGCACAAAAATGTTGTATACAATGCACATCAAAGATCATATTTTGTACACAAACCTCACATTGTACACAATGCTAGAAATAATATGGTATGTGTGCCTAAACACTTATGCTTGCATGACAAAAATGTTTATATTCGTAACGTAGTTAGAAGCATGCATCGATTTCACAATCACTCTTTTGTTCATGTAAAATCAAATCCAAATAGAATTTGGATTCCCCACCGATGATTACATATGTCATATTTCTTTTCGGGTATCCATGCACATTATGATTATTTATAACATTATGGACCCAATCTTTAGTGGTACCAATATACTTACGATATTGCATTTCAAGAGCAATTCAAGAAGTTATGGATCATGGATAGCGGATGCTCCACACATAACATGGAATGCAAAACTACTAAGCTCCATAAAAATGGTAGATGGAGGAACAATAACATTTGGGGACAACAAAAGGGACATTATTGGCATCGGCAATGCCGGTAAACCTTCAAAACCCATTATCGAGAATGTTAATTTAGTTAGCGAACTTAAACACAATTTAATTAGCATTAGTCAATTATGTGATAAAGGATACAAAGTCCTCTTTACTCATGACGCATGTTTAGTCTATGACAATGCTATGAAAAATGTGTTAGTACAAGGTAACTGCTTAGAAAATATTTGTGCACTTTCTTACAATGATAACGACTCAAATGTGTGCTTGGTTGTTTCATGTAATAACCCATTATTACGGCATAAACGCTTTGGTCATGTCAACATCAAGAACATAAATAAGATATCTAGGAAGGAATTGGTACATGGACTCCCAAAAATGAATTTCAAATAGGATAAAATTCGTGAGTCTTGCCAACATGGCAAATTCCCTAAGAGCACATTTAAGAGCATATGAGCCCTTAGCTCAAAAAGACCACTTTAATTATTGCATATGGATTTATTTGGTCTGCTAGGACTTCTCTTTATGGCAGTAAATATGTGTGTCATAGTGGACAACTACACAAGATTTACTTGGGTTTTATTTTTGACAAATAAAAATGATGCCTTCCGTGAATTTAAAATCTTTTTCAAAAGAATTGAAAGACGTCATTTTTCGAAAATTATTTCCTTAAGAAGTGATCACGGTGGCAAATTCGAAAATGAACATTTTCAAAAAAATTGTGAAAACGTGGAATATCACATACTTTTGCTTTTCCTTAGAGCTGCTCCTCAAAATGTGGTAGTTGAAAGGAAAACAGAACACTCCAAGGAAAACAGAACACTCCAAGAGTGTGCACGAATAATGTTGTGTGAAAGAAACCTTCCAAAATACTTTTGGGCGGAAGATGTCGCAATCGCATGCTATACGGTACTCATTAGAAATCTTTTTCAAAAGACCCATATGAACTATTGTACCAACGATTTCTGAACATATCTTATTTTATAGTTTTTGGTTGTAAATGCTACGTTTTGAACACAAAAGATAACCTAGATAAATTTGACTCCAAAGCAGATGAAGGAATATTAATCGGTTATTCTTTTAGGAGCAAAGCATATCGTATCTGTAACAAAAACACTTTCGGTGTTGTTGAAACATTGCATGCTACCTTTGACGAATCCTTTACTAGTGTACCTAATGGTATTTTAAATAAAGATACTGATGTTCAAGTGATATGAATAGCAATGTTTTATTACCTAAAACATTCATTGAAGTTGCATATCACTCACACCCAAATCATTGGAAACATTGATACATGTGTTAAAACTAGATCACAGATAGAATATATGTCACATGTTGTTTTTGTTTCTAACGTTTAGCCGAAAAAGGTATATGATGCTTTTGTAGATAAAGTATGGATTGAAGCTTGAACTTCTTCAATTCGAAAGAAATAAAGTATGGGAGTTAGTTTCTCGACCAGAAAATCATTTCGTCATTGGCACGAAATGTGTGTACAATAACATGCTAGACGATGACGAAAATGTGGTAAAGAATAAAGCAAAGTTAGTAGCACATGGATATTCGCAAGAAAAAGGTATTGACTTAGACGAAACTTTCACACATATTGCTAGATTAGAATCAATTAGAATGTTACTCGCATTTGCATCATTTTGAAAATTTAAATTATATCATATAGATGTAAAGATAGATGTAAAGAGTGCTTTCCTGAATGGTTACGTTAAGGAGGAAGTCGACGTTGAGCAACCTCCTGGTTTTGAACATGATAAGAAAACGGACCATGTATTTAAATTGAATAAAACACTATATGGATTGAAACAAGCTCCAAGAGCTTGGTACGAGAGATTAAGAAAATTCTTAAGCGACTCAGGATATTATGTAGGAAAAAATAGATACAACATTATTTATTAAGAAAATTCATGATAATATCATATTAATTCAAGTTTACGTAGATGACATTATTTTTGGATCGACTAACGAAAATCTTTGTCAAGAATTTGCCAAGTTGATGCAGGATAAGTTCGAGATGAGCCACATGGGTGAGCTCACGTACTTAGGATTACTGATACGATCCGGTGGATCGAATCAATAAAGTTCAGATTTTTAAAAGAGGAAAAATTAAAAAGAGGACTTTTTGATTGATAATTTCAAAGAAGAACAAAGATAAGTGAGTTCTTTCGAGACGAACTCGATCTCCTAGCTTTTATTTGAACGGACAAAAAGCCTAAAGATCCTTCGCAAGATGCCTAAGGATGTTCTTCAACAAAATAAGCATACCCCTAACAATGGCGGCTAGCCCTAATAAATAGAAAACGGGGATTAGACCGAAAGGACTAAAATACCCCTCGACCCACTAAACCTACTACGTGACGACCCCGCGCCTCCTACGCCTCACGTACGTCACGATGGGTGGGCCCGCATCCTCCACGGCCGGTGGGATAGGCGATGCGTCCGCATCAATACCCCCTAAAAGAGCCACCTTGTCCTCAAGGTGGAAATCTGAAAACTGCTCCCGGACCACGTCATATGCCTCCCACGTGCCGTCACAATCAGGTAGGCCCACCCAGTAGATCAGAACCTCTCTCCGCCGTCCCGGTCCATGACGAACTGCTCGAGTAATACCTCCATATCCTCCGTCAGTGTAGGTGGCAGAGTCGACGTGGCTGACGGGTCCCCAATCGCCCTCCGTAGCTGCGACACATGGAACACCGGATGTATCGCTGAGGAAGGAGGCAGGTGTAACCGATACGCCACCTTCCCAATCTTGGCTGCAATCTGGTAGGGACCGTAGTAGCGAGCTGCCAGCTTCTCATTCTGCCCTCGAGCTAGTGTCTTCTGTCTATATGGCCGCAGCTTGAGATACACCATGTCGCCCTCCTGAAAATGGACGTCCCGCCTGTGGCCATCTGCCCTGGTCTTCATCACCTGCTGAGCCCTCAACAGATGTCGCCACAGTTCCTCCAACATAGCATCTCTGTCCCCCATGTAAGCCTCTACCTGTGACACCGGTGTCTGCCGCTCACCGAAACGCAACAAGGATGGTGGGTCTCGCCCGTAAAGGATCCTGAAGGGAGTCGTCCCTGCTGAAGAGTGGTACGAGGTGTTGTACCAGTACTCCGCCCAGGCCAACCACCTGTACCACTGCCGAGGCTTATCTGACGCGAAGCACCGCAGGTAAGTCTCTATAGAGCGGTTCACCATCTCGGTCTGCCCGTCTGTCTGTGGGTGGTACGCCGTGCTTCTCTTAAGGACCGTACCCTGCACCCTGAAGAGCTCTCGCCAGAACCCGCTCAAAAAGACCTGGTCCCTGTCGGACACTATGGACCCCGGGATCCCGTGTAGGCGTATCACCTCTCGAATGAATACTGCGGCCACCGAGACCGCTGTGTAAGGATGCCTCAAAGGTATGAAGTGGGCATACTTACTCAGGCGGTCTACTACGACGAGGATCACTGAATATCCCTCGGAGCGGGGCAGCCCGTCGATGAAGTCCATCGTGACCTCCTTCCATACCCTCTCTGGCAACTTCAACGGCTGTAGGAGTCCGGTTGGGGCCATCGCCATGTACTTGTGACGCTGGCAGACGTCACAAGCAGCTACTAACTGGGCCACTCTCCTCCGCATCCCGGGCCAGTACACCTTCCGGGCCATCCTCTGGTACGTCTGTTGTACCCCCGAGTGGCCTCCAGTCGCTGACCCGTGGAACTCCTGAAAGAGGACTGGTATGAACTAGGGATGGCAAAACGGGTGGGCGGGTATGGATATGCACTATCCATACCCGTACCCGCTCAATTTATCTGTACCCATATCCGTACCCATATCCGTACCCATATCCGTGATGGGTAAATTTTTGTACCCATACCCGTACCCATCGGGTATACGGATACCCGTGGGTACCCATGTACCCGCTGGGTATGGGTATGGATATCCATACCCATCGTATGGATATCCATATACCCAATGGGTATGGGTATCCATACCCATCACCTGTAAAAAGATTTACAAACATCCATATTCGTATCCGTACTGCAAGCTTTTTAAGTGACACGTAAAAAATTATTGAAAATTATATTTTTTTCAAACATCAAAGTAGTAAAATACACATGTATGCAAGAGACTATAACAATCAAGTTCAATTAGCAGTTTCCTCATCTTCACTGTTTTAAAAGATTGACAAAGACATGTAGAGTTTAGTGTTGGTTTTAAGGCATATATACAAGAAAGCATTCTGTCACTAAGCCTTATAATGCAACAGCCAACGCAATTGCAACTTGGCTCGCAGAATAGCACAACATGTAGAAAATATTGAATGAAACACATAAATAATAATATTTAGAGAGTTTGACCATATCAGATCACATAATATTCAGTGAAACCTTGTAAAATCTCCAATTATATTCATGGCAATTCACCTTATGCAGCAATAGCGCAATACATGACATTAATTTGCCACACATAATCTAAAAGTTAAAATATTCAAGGAAAAATAAAGATCGCAATTTAAAAATGGAACGTCCATTATGATATAATAGATTAAATAGAGAGTATGCATATCTTAGCACTTTATTTAGTTGAGTTTTCACGATCTTCAACTATTATTCGCTTATATGCCATCATCTTGACCAGAAGAGGATGAGACAAAAGGTTCAGGTGGTATCCGCAAGCTTATGGTTGCACACTTGCACTTGTTGAACTATAAGTTTCCTGTAACATGAAAAATCTTACAATCATTGATATTGTTTGATCCAGAAGTTTTGACCTTTTATCAGACTTTTGATCTACATACTTTTGGTCCCAAAAATTGGCATTTTGCGCTGTCAGTTTTAAAAAATGAAACATGCTGAAATACTTTGCAACTTGTAAGCAGTTGGCAAGTGATAGCCGAAGTCATCACATTGTTGGAAGCATTTGAATCGGTTAGGAACTTAGGAATTAGGATATATTAAAACGACCGGGTACGGGTACCCGTGGGTATGGATATATAATATCCATACCCGTCCAATTTTACCCATGGGTAAAACATGGGTACCCATACCCGTACCCATGGGTACAAAAGTCTACACATACCCGTACCCAAACGGGCGGGTATCCACGGGTATCCGTACCCGCGGGTAGAATTGCCATCCCTAGTATGAACCCGGATAATCACGGTAACACCAACCTTCCCTGATAAAGCAATCTGCGCCCCTGTAAGGAATATCCGGTCGGCCCCTCCTTACCCTGCTGCAGCAACTCACGGATTCCTCCCAGCTCCGCATCACTCTCTGCCTCCTGAAAAATGGGCTCCCAGTCCAACCACATCGGTCGCGACAGAGCTCTCAAATCCACGCTCTCCTCCCTGCGAGACAAGACATCAGTTGCCTTGTTCTCCAATCCTGGCATGTACTCGATGGAGAACCGGTACCCCATCAGCTTGGACAACCAACGCTGGTGCTCCTCAGTAACCAGTCGCTGCTCCAAAAGGTACTTGAGGCTCCGTTGGTCCGTCCTGACCACGAACTCCCGACCCAATAGATATGGTTGCCACTTCATTACTGCTAAGACGATGGCCATCAATTCCCGCTCATAAACCGATTTCAGCCGTGCTCTAGCTGACAGCACCTGACTGAAATAGGCTATGGGTCATCCCTCCTGCATGAGCACTGCCCCCAATCCATACCATGACGCATCGGTCTCCACCACAAAAGATAAGCTGAAATCTGGCAAGGCAAGAACTGGCGATGTCGTCATCGCCACCTTCAAGGCCTGAAATGCCTTGGTGGTCTCTTCCCCCCACTGGAATCCGTCCTTGAGCTGTTCGGTAAGGGGCCATGCTATGGTACTGTACCCCTTAACGAACTTCCGGTAATAGCCCGTCAGGCCCAGAAACCCGCGGAGAGCCCGTAGTGTAGTAGGTAATGGCCAGTCCAGCATAGCCGCTATCTTCGACCTGTCAGCCGCTACCCTCTCCGCTGACACCACATGGCCTAAGTACTCAATCCGCTCTTGGCCGAAACTGCACTTCTTCCGGTTGGCGAACAACTGCTGTGCCAACAACTCCCAGAAGACCACCTCCAAGTGGTCCAAGTGCTCCCTCAAGCTCCTGCTGTAGACGAGGATGTCGTCGAAGAAAACGAGGATGAACCTCCTCAGGAAGGGCTGGAAAACCTTGTTCATCAAGGCCTGGAAAGTAGAGGGGGCATTCGTCAAGCCAAAAGGCATGACTCTGAACTCATAATGCCCATCATGGGTACGGAAGGCAGTCTTCGGCACATCCTCTGGCCGCATCAAGATCTGGTGGTATCCTGCCCTCAAGTCGATCTTCGAAAAGATCGCCGCACCATGAAGCTCGTCCAGCAGCTCGTCGATCACCGGAATAGGAAACTTGTCAGCGACAGTTTCCTTATTCAGCGCCCGGTAATCGATGCAGAATCTCCAACTCCCGTCCTTCTTCTTGACCAGTAAGACTGGGCTCGAAAAAGGACTCACACTCGGCTGGATGATCCCAGCCTGCAGCATCTCCCGCACCATCCGCTCAATCTCGTCCTTCTGCACATGCGGGGTACCGGTACGGTTGCACACTCACTGGTGCTGCTCCATCACGCAATACAATCGTGTGCTCGTGCCCCCTGGACGGTGGTAGCTCCTGCGGGTCCTGAAAGACCTCCTGCTACTGCTCTAGGACCTGCTCGACCTTCGCTGCGGTCTCCTCCTGTTGCTGCTCACCCTCAGGTGTCAGCCCCTGATACTCCACCAGGAACCCATCTCCCTTGTCCCGCAGCGCCCGAGTGATGGCCTTGAAGGCCACTAAGGAAAAACAAAGGGTCGGGTCCCCTGTCAGCACGACGGTCTGATCTCCATCCTGGAACTCCATCCTCAGGAGCTTCCAGTTCACCTTCATCTCCCCCAACTTCTTCAGCCACTGCACCCCTAAGATGATATCCACGTTACACAACTCCAGTGGCAAAAAGTCCTCCATGACCTGTACCCCCTGCAAGGTCAGACATAAACCCTTGCAGCGCCCCGTGCTCTCTTCCATCTTTCATGTCCCCAGCAGTACCGTAAACTTCTCCAAAGTGCTCAGCTGGAGCCCATGTCGCTCTACCACTCGGCTGGAGATGAAGTTGTGGGTGACCCCACTATCTATCAGTATCGTCACCGCCGTGTCTCCCAGCTGCCCTGATAACTTCATGGTGTGGTTCGGTGTGAACCCCCACCACAGAGTTCAGGGAAACCTCTGCGAAGTCTAGGTGAGACTTCTCCTCCTCTACCAGTGGCTCCTCAGGCTCCTCCTCCTCACACACGTACCCCTCCTCGTCAGGTACCATGGTGATCTGCAGTAGGCGGCTCGCACATCGGTGCCCAGGGGTGAACTTCTCGTCGCAACGGAAGCACAAACCCTTGGCCCGCTTCTCCCTCACCTCCGCCTCAGTCATCCGCCGCCCCAGGGTAGCTGGACGGCCCTCCCCTCGAGTCTCAGTAGCAGCTGCAGGTGGCCTAGGTGCCGCGGCTGGTGGGGCGGGCCGGGGACTCTGGCCCCCCACGCCCCTCGTATCCTCCTCTCCTCTGTGTGCTTCTCCTTCGCTTTATGAGCTAAGCGAAGGACATCCTCCAAGGTCGTCGGGCTCTGCATCCGCAACTCAGCTCGTATCGACGGCTTCAGCCCCCTCATGAAGTTTCCGATCATCACATCGTCGGTCACCCCCTTCACCCGGCTATTCAGCATCTCAAACCTCTCTACGTAGTCCCTCACTGTCCCCTCCTGCCTCAGGGCCGACAGCTGCTCGTAGAAATCCCCCCCACTGTCTCCTTGAATCGATCCACGATCAGCGCTGATAGCTCCTCCCAGGTGCGAAAAGGGGACCGCGCTATCTTCCACCGGTACCAGGCCAGAGCCTTCCTCTCAAAGTAAATCCCGATGGCCTTCAGGACCTCCTCCGTCAGCCCCATCACCTGGAAATATCTCTCCGCTCGATATATCCATCCGTCAGGATCGGTGCCATCGAAGGTCGGCATCTTCAGCTTCATCAACCGCCGGTCGGTGTTGATGTCTCCATGCTGTCCCCTATCTCCTCCACGGTCACCGCCCCGCACCAAAACGCCACCCCGGGGCTCCATCGGGCCTCCCCCATCAACCCTGTACAACTCCTCTGGCCATGCAGGTCTCTCCCAAGCCTCGGGCTGATAGTGATGCCCGAGAAATTCTGGTGGTCGTGCACACACGGGCATCGGCCCAGGTGGGGCGTTCTCCATTCTCCAAAATTGGCCCGCGGGGGCCCCAATAGCTGCTTCCGAGGCCCATCCGCCTCTCGCTGCCCCCGAAGTTCCTCCAAATTGGGGTACGAACCCCGCAACACCGCCAAAAACCCCTCGTGCTCGCCCCGCCTCTGGAGGAGTCGCCCGGGCCCGCTGACCCCCTCCCGGGGTCCAGCAGACCCGCCCGGCCCCAAACAGGGCCGAACCCCCTGTGCCGCCCCCGCCTGGGGCTGTCGACCCCCAGGCGGGGGTCGCGCGGCTCGCCCGACCCCCAAAGGGGGTCGGCGGGCCCTGGGCACCCCCGGAAGGGGGTGCCGGCCCTCCGGCGGCCCCGATTGGGGTCGCCGAGGGCCGGGGGTGGCCGGCCGGGCCCGCCCAGGCCGTGGATGGGCCGGGCGGGTCGGTCGACCCCCAAACAGGCCCGACAGGGCCCGTGGATGTGGATCCGGGCCCTGCCGCGCCAAACCCTAGCCCGCCGGCTAGGGTTTGAGCCGCCGCCGTCGCATGTGATTCCCCGTGGCTCGGGGGTTCTTGATTTGTTGAATCGATGCCGGAATCGCCTTAGATCTCTTCCGTTGCCCTCCCCTTGTCGCGATCTGCCGCCTTCTCCTTGGTCAAATCTTGCAACATCGCCATTATCGTCGGAATCACCGCCGTGGCGTCCTTCAAACTTTTAAGATCCCTTCCCGTCTTCGCGGTTTCCCTTCTCATGATCCGAAGCTCCGTTTGAATGTCCTCTTGGGTGTGCGTGATCCTTGATCGAAGCTGCCATCGCCTTCCTCAAACCCTCGATCTCTTGATTGAGATCGTCGCGTAGACCTTGGATCTTCTCATCCACGGAAGCCCTTGTTCCCGGCGCCATGGAATCGTAGTGCTTTGATACCAATTTGATACGATCCGGTGGATCGAATCAATAAAGTTCAGATTTTTAAAAGAGGAAAAATTAAAAAGAGGACTTTTTGATTGATAATTTCAAAGAAGAACAAAGATAAGTGAGTTCTTTCGAGACGAACTCGATCTCCTAGCTTTTATTTGAACGGACAAAAAGCCTAAAGATCCTTCGCAAGATGCCTAAGGATGTTCTTCAACAAAATAAGCATACCCCTAACAATGGCGGCTAGCCCTAATAAATAGAAAACGGGGATTAGACCGAAAGGACTAAAATACCCCTCGACCCACTAAACCTACTACGTGACGACCCCGCGCCTCCTACGCCTCACGTACGTCACGATGGGTGGGCCCGCATCCTCCACGGCTGGTGGGATAGGCGATGCGTCCGCATCAATTACAAATCAGGCAGTCGAAAGAGGACACCTTCATTCATCAAACGAAATATGTAAAGGATCTACTTAAAAGGTTCGGGATGGAGAATGCATTAAGGAAGGATACTCCTATGGCCACATCTACCTCTTTGGACAAAGACGAAGTGGGTAAGAGCGTTAATCAGAAAACATACAGATGTATGATTGGCTCTTTATTATACCTTACCGCTAGTAGGCTTGATATTATGTTTAGCGTATGCGCTTGCGCAAGATTTCAATGTGACCCCAAAGAATCACATCTTAAAGTAGTAACATACATATTTAGATATCTTAAGACCTCTTCTGACTTTGGATTGTTTTAACCTAGTGATAACACTTTCGTTCTTATTTCATATAGTGACTCAGACTATGCTGGTTGCAAAACCACTAGAAAGCACAAGTGAAACATGTCACTTCCTTGGACATTACATTGTCTCATGGTTTAGCAAAAAGCAAAGTTCAGTTTCACTATCTATTACTAAGGCAGAGTACATAGCTGCCGGACTTACATGTGCACAAGTTCTCTGGATGAAGCAACTCTTAGTAGATTATGGTGTTAAAATATCTACATTTGTAATTTAATGTGACAATAAGAGTGCAATAAACCTATCCAAGAATTATGGTCTTCCTCCTAGAACCAAACATATAGATATAAGGCATAGGTTCATTGATGATCATTGTAGCAAAATGGATGTTGAACTTAAGTATATTCCAACTGAACATCATGTTGCGGATATTCTAACTAAGGCTTTGAAAATAGAATCTTTTTCAAAACTTCACAAAGATTTAAGAATTTTAAGTGAAAAAGAACTGATATTTAATTGAGTATGCTTATACCTATAATCTCTCTTAGCATTCTACATTTATGATCATGTACACTATTCTCATGTCACATTTTTATTACATTTTCAATTTTTTTGATGTGACAAAGGAGGAGAAAAAGTTACAATGCATATAAAATAATAATACATGGTTAATCTTGGAATATTACTCATCATTTTATCTAACACTTGAATATATGAATTATGCATGAGTTCTGATTATTTCTAACCAGCTTTGATACAGAGGGAGTAAATTCTCCATAGCAATCATGCAGGAAGAGCGTAAGTCATTTTTGTTATCATATTTTGTTTTCTATATTTTATATCATTTGTTGTCATCATCAAAAATGGGAGAATGTTGGGATATGAGACCCACTCCAAGTGGATTTTAATGATGTGCACAAGTGATATGTGCACTAATATGTTTAATTCAAGTGTATATAAGTATAAATGGATTATTTTATAGCCATAAAGCTCGAATGCATTGTAAAGCTAAATGAAGGACTTCGAAGTCATGATCGGAAGTCTACCATCGAGCCAAGAAGTGAAGCTTATGATGGCACAACCTTATGAAGTATATGAAGACTACAATCAAGACAAGATGGCTCAAGTAAAAGATTGAAGAACGAGAGCAAGTGATATGTGTATAAATTGTATCGTAGAATGTAAAAGCAAAAATATATTTCACACACACAAAATTAATGGAAAAATAGTTTTTAAATATAATATATCATATAATACTTTGATACAATTTTTATAAATTATTTTTCAAGTATTTTCTTGTAGAAAATCTCCAGTATCAAGAATAGCCGACTATCTGAACCAGATATTCGATTATTGAAAGTCGAATTTTGCCTACAACTCTGTCAAAATAATAACTGACTATTCTTGAAAATATCCGACTATCTAAGTAAGATATCCGATTTTCCTCCAAAATAGCCGACTATTTCGGTCAACCCCTGATAGATTTAGCAACTAGCCTTGATTTTTGCTAGCAGTTAACTAGCCGTTGGAGGAGACTCTTTAAGCTGATTTTAAGCTATTTTTCACTCTATAAATAGCTAAGTTTTCAAAGGTTTTCACACATTAAATTCATATTATTCAAAATATCTTTCATTGCTCAAAAGTGCTCAAGCTCTTAAAAGTTCTTCAGATTTTTACATGGCTACTGTTTTAAATTCTTTTATACTCAAAATTTCAGTTTATTTCCCTGATTATTTTTAGCCTTTTACAACTTGATTTGATCTCCAAAGCTTATAACTTTTCTTATTGAGATTCAAACTTCAAGTTCTATTTTTAATCTTTGTATTCATAATTCATATTTTTTCTCAAAGATTAAAACTTGATCATTAATCTCTAAAGCCCAATTGCATATTTTAGAGAATTAATTTTCGAGACAATTCTTTTGACCAAGTTCTGTTCATATATATCATTTCACTTGGTCAAGAGTTTTTCGATTTCTTAAGCCACATATACACTTATATACTTTTGACTTTAGGAAATCGTGTACTTAATTTCATATATGTTGCAAAGTCTTTGAAGAAGACTTGGTGATTGTACTTCCCACGTGTAGGGAAAGTGTTGTGGAAATTTCTAGTTGGTTGTAAATAGGTATTGAAAATTTCTAGTGGGTTGTAACTAGGTGTGTTTGAAATTCCTAGCTAGTGAAGCTAGGTGATTGCATTGTAGTGTGCAATAGTGGATTAAATCCCGAACGAGGTCCGGGATTGGACGTATCCAGGGCGGAGAACCAGGATAAATTGTTGTGTTTGCGATGTGCATTTATTTTCTCTCTCATATTACTTTTGCTCGTAACCTTTTTATTTCCGTTGTAACTCATAATTTTTACAAGCATATAATATTGTGTTGATTAAGTACATTGAGGTAACTCTCATTTGAGACTTAGGCAACAAGTTATAAGGGTTTTAATTGACGTGAAGAATTTTATTATTTGTTGACAACCCTATTCAACCACATTCTAGTGTTGTCTGCCATCCACATGGATCCAACACTTTTATCATGCAATTTGTTCAATTTGAGAAATTGTTCCATTTAAACTGAATTTCATGTTTCACTATTCATTTAAAGATTTTTTAAGTTTAAAGTTAAATGTTCATACAACTGGTTAGCTTTAATTGATTTAAGTTGTTTAGTCTAATGTTTTGCTTATTGTTTGTGTATATAAATGTACATAACATATTATATTATGTTGTAATGTTGTATATAGCCGGGTATCTGTTCCCGCACCCACACCCTACCCGTGTATATACTTCCTAAATGGGAATTGTCGTGTGTGTGTGTGTGTGAACTAGAAATAACTCGTGCACAAAGTGCACGGTGCCAAAAAAATCCACACGAAAAGGATGTGATGCACGCGCACCACTGAAAAGGAGTTAGAAGTGTGTGTGTGCGAGGCTATCGTCGGAGGGTAGAAGGGTTTAAATTGGGGAAAAACTTTCTTTTGTTTTGTTTTGTTTTGTTTTGTTTTTCGTTTGTTTTGGGGGGGGGGGGGGGGGCAAGGTGCATAAATCCCAAGCTTGAAGTCCATGGGAATGTGGGGGGGGGGGAGGTAAATGGGGTAAAATCATGGGTTAAACCTTAGAAAACTTTGGGGGGGGGGGAGTGAATAAATCACAATGTCAAGCTTGTAATTCAAGGAAAATGTTTGGGGGGGTTGGGGGGGGGGGGGGGGGGGGGGGGGGCATTTAACCCAACTTCCCACGACACCCCAAATTGAATCCAAACTCTCACCCTCCACCAAGTGGGGCACACCATGCTAATGTGCCACAACATTGCCCACAACTTTGTCGTAGTAGGGTAAAGGTGGGGCCCACTTTTTGCCCCATGGAGACATAGACTGATAGCCAAGGGGAACATCTCTCATTTGTAATAAGGATATATATGTGTTGAGTGTGGGAAAATGTGCAGCATGTGTGCAGGAAAATTACATGCGCACATGCCCATTTCCCCCCTTTTGGCATTTTTTTGAAATTTTTCATGTGTCATGTGCGCAGGAAAATCAGCCTTTATTAATAAATTTTTGTACTCTCCAAAGTATGTGTTTTATAATCTAAACTACGTAAGTCTGAGGCGTGCTGTAGTATTTAAGGGAAAACATGCTGTGAAACTTTAGTTGATTGTTGACTTTTTTTTCTCGTTTATTTTTCATCTTTTTAGTTAATCGTATAAGTGATGCTTTTAATAACTGCTTTTTGTATTTGATCAAAGAAAGGTTATCAGATCATTGAACTCAAGATTTAAAAGACATGACATCCGCATACATAAGCCTAGATCTTTTCTTATGGCGGTTTGCCCGTTCCCCTTGTTTGACTCTGATTTCCCAGTGAACCCTAGAAATGTTTCATGTGGTCTGGCTCCATCTTCAGTGGTTAATCCAAATGTTTGAGTGGGCTGGACCTTAACAATCAGGAGCTACTTCAAAATTCGGTTGGTCTGCCAAATACGTTTCTTGAAATATTATCTTGTATTTTATACATGATACCAGTTGAATATTAACATACTCGTATTCCTGCAGTGTCCATATGGTCGATGGGTAGCTTTTCTTTTTCGTCTTATCAAAAGGTTTACATCCAACGTGAGTTTTCTTCACTTGGAGTCATGCTCCATAGTCCATATTTGATGGAAAAGATCAACAGCTGATGAAGGGGATCATAATTATGAGATGTATGTGCAAAGAGAGATGTTTATTCGACTACTCAAATTCAGTTATGAATGAATAAAATTTTGTTAGCAATTTGATATGCTCCTCTAAAATTATGGCCCACCTTCTTTTATCACAAATTTGACTAATGTGTTAACATGTCATTATAAGATTTATATTTCCTTGTTTTTTGTCTAAAAGTTGTTTGGTCATCTCCCATTATATGTCATCATTTTCAGTAATTATTTGAATAGACATGAAGATTAGTTAGTGTCATGCTCTTTTTATATTGCACATTATTAGAGACAATAGGTAACTTGGTTATTTTCTTTGGCAGTTGCAAATAATCTCCTTCCACTTGTGATAAGTAAACGCATTGGAGTTGGATACACAAAGCTAAGACCATGGCAATGAGTTGCTCAAGATTTCCAGGACACACCAGTATCATTAACCAAGCCATTGGGGCTGTGGGCATCAGAGGATTTGCTGCTGGTGCCAAGTCGAAGAAGGGTACAAAAGGCGGAGCCGGTGATGCTCCAAAAGCCTCCGTCCTGACCAAAGAAATGAAAAGTACTGCAGTGTTTGGAGCCAATATTCTCAAGGATGGCACTGATCCCAATATACTGCCAGATTCTGACTACCCTGAATGGATCTGGCACTTGCTCAACAAGCGGCCTCCGCCGAGCGAACTGCGTCGCAAGAACTTGGAAAGTCTTCCTTTCGAGGATCTCAAGCGCTTTGTGAAACTGGACAACCGAGCACGAATAAAAGAGAACGACGCTGTCAGGGCCAAAAACTGATTTTAAATGTGCAAAAGGTTGCTTCATTCTTCTTTTTCAATTTCATTTCCGTCATGTTATAATGCTTAGTTGTGGGCTTCTAGCTACTCTGAACATGTAAAACTCCATGTTCAACATGAATCGTATTTCCTGTTTCTCAAATTGATCATTACTATTTTGTTTACTTGGGCATTGTATTGCCTAATGATTTCAATTCTGGAGTACTCGCCTTCTGTTTGTTGATGGCTTTGTGTTGGTCTGGTGTCGGCTGTAAGCAGTGGTTGTAGCTCATTGTATCATGTATGCCCCTACACCAAAATCCACATATTGATGGTATTCAATATATATGAAGCCAGATATATTTTAGGTTGCAGATGTGAAATTATTGGTTGTGTTTCGGTTACCGGAAACCGAAAGAGAAGGTAACCCCCTGAAACAACAACTGCTTAATCAACAATAGCATCATCATCATCATTGACGGAAACCACCCCAAAATTGTGATCGTTTATGTAAAAACCTTTGAAATTGTCTACAAAATTTCTAGGGAAAGACTCATTCAAATAGTATTGTATGATGATCAATAGGCTGCCCCAACCATGTACAACTATCCTGATACATTGGATACAGATATTCTGTAGAATTTGCTATGGAACAGGAATATATAGACATGGTATGCAAGCATGATATTGCAATTAAGCCAGGAGATGCCCATCAAAAATGTGAAATGCATTGCAGTAACCCAAGTGTGCAGGCCTCGACGATATGAGCGTCTGTCTTTAACACAACCCCGATGAAGGACTAGAAGCGACTCCGAAGGAATGCCCATGGCCCCCTCGCTGTCCCTATCCTGCAAAGACAATTGCTTCCAATTACCGTGATGACAAGAGAGAAAATAAGTTGTTGGCAACTAAACACATCAATATACAACTATCATACAACAGGAACAACAACAACAAAGCATTTATCGACATCATTGTTGGTGATTACTTCCTAGAGTTGTAGTTGAGTTTTCCGCACAATGTAAGCTAATGATGTTTTAACGTAATGGATATGTTTCTTATGTGAAGTGATTGTAGGTTTGCAGCATCTACTAGGATGTGCAAGCACAGCACATACATGCAAATCAAGCACAAAATTACCTCCAAAAACCCGCAAACATTCTTAGACTCATATAGATCGTCAAAGCTACCCAAATTCCAACGAACCCATGACTTGAAGATAGGATAACCAAGCACGCGATGCTGGCAATGGCCACGAGAACCTGGATGGAGACGCGTGTCAGAAATTCGCAGGGATAATTAACAGAAATTTATTCATTATAATCCAAGAACTCCGAGTTCTACCACTTGCCATTGAATATGCAGAATATGCAAAATCTGATGCTCCGAAATTGATGCCATCAAAAACAAACGCCAAAGCATTAATTGGTTGAGTAAGCACCACAAACTGGGATTCACATAATATAAAATATTAGTAAAACAGAAAATGTTATGTGATTCATTGTGACAACAAACATAGCAATGCACGATAAACATTGTAATTTGAAATATGGAACTAAAAGCTTTGCTCAAGACCATAGTTTACATAGAAAGCATTCTGTATATTGGTGAATTTAGAAGACACCTACAAGCATACTTGAAATTTGCCAAAAAGAGCGTCATGTCACGTTCATTTAGAAAAGGTAATATGAACAAGAAGAAAGAAATAGAAAAAAGAACATATACCGGGACTCCTATGTGAATGAGTTGCAGCACTTTGACATCCTTGGTAAACATTTTTGATGCAAACTGAAATCCGATTCCAAGTACAGCGCAGAGGACCAACCCAAGAACCATACCCCACTGCAGAAAAAGAAATAAAGAACACACCCTTGATCTCAGCAATTTCAACATGAAGGTGAAAAACTAGAGGATGTTTATGGTTGGATGTACAGACCTGCAAAACACGGGATGCAGCAGCTGTTGCCCTTTGATGATCCTTTCTAGCAAATGCGCTTGCCAGGATTGCCTACAAGAAACTGAAAATCACTACTATATTCAAGGAAAATAAACAAAGAAAAATGTTTCTTATTAGCACCAGTGCATCTTATTATTGTATTTATAGTTTTTTAATGTGTTATAGGTGGCAGGAATGCTGGATGTGGCTACAACAGGACATGATAGTTAACAAACCAATCTAAATATGCATTCTAAAAGTTGACAGTTGAGATAATATTGATTGCGAGATACCCATTTATGAATCTAGGAAAATGAGCATTCGTATGAATTTATTTGGTATCATACTTTTTCTTAGCTATTTGATTCGAAGAAGACACAATTACACAATGGTCGGGAGCACGAGTTCTTTAAAGATTAAGAAAAATCTCAAGACATAAAATTATTGCAGTAAACGTGTAAGCATCTGATTAGGACAAAATAACCCAACTGTGAGCAGTTATTTTAAGCGTCAACATAAGTTCGGAATATGTCCGATTCAATTATGAAGAGAACCGTGATTCATCTTTAGAATGTCTTTATCAATTAGGAAGATGGTATTTTACCAATCAACAAAGGGAGAATAATTTAGAAGATCCCAAACCTGTCCAGCAACGGCCAATCCATCAGCGAGAAGGGATGTTGCAAGCCAAACCTGCAAGCAGATTTGGAATGCAGCCATCGGAATTGTGCCCTGTCTTGCTGCCATTGATGCTGCAAGTGTCACACAGAAAGTTACAGCCACCACCCTTGCCAGCAAGAGAAAACCTGAAACAAAGTGCAGGCAATATGACGGGCTGTATCTCGATACATGTAACTGTCAATACTGCTGGAAAAATTCTGTTGTATCAAAATAATGCTCGCAAACGTGTCTAAAAGTGTGCAACTGTCAATTGAGCATGTGACATAGTCATATTTCAGTGGTTGAAAAGGAGCGGCCAGAACTAGGTACGGTAGAAAGGGAGATGATTTTTGACAATTTAACGTAGGATATGCCCCTAACAGTTTTGTATATAAAATGACGGATATTCAGATTTTTGCAACAGAAGCCTTGGTTGTTGTCGTCGCCATCATTTTTTGTTTTGTTTTTCTAATGGGGCACTCCAGGCCTCTTAGAGCACCCTCCTAATCCCCGGTGCATATGATGGCCCCCTCCACCACACCCTGGTCAATTATTAAAAAAGTTTATTGAGTGTGTCCCTATTGCGAATAGTGGGAATTAAACTCAAGACCTCCTAGTTGGGAGAGTAGCGTATTGGTCACCTCACACCAATCAATATTTTCTACTATATATGATAACATGTTACTGATGTGTGATTAAGGAGCACTGATAACATTTTATAAGCCTCGTCTAATGATGATCAGTGCTGACCGTCACGCGTAAAAGAGGATAATCTCTGCTCTTAATGTGATTATATCCATTTGGATGAAGTACCTTTTTAAAAATCTCTCATATATGAACATAGAAGTGGTGACATCATGAGAGTTAGGTTTTACTCTCGGGGTCATTCATGAAATGATGAAACCATGAGAACTGTAGTCTTTTGGGAAAATAGTGATTAGCCTCAAATGAGGGCTAACCTTCATATTTATATCATCCCTTGTCTTTCTTTACACACACACACCCAATAACACTCTTTACACACACAATACTCCCCCTCAAGATGAGCAAAAGATATTTATCATGCCCATCTTGTTACAAGCATCCTCTACTCCTTTAGAGTTCAACCCCTTTGTAAGGCAATCAGCTAGTTGCTGTCCAGAAGTAATGTAGGAGATCTCCAACTGCTTCTTGTCCAATCTTTCCTTGATGAAGAACCTGTCAATCTCTATGTGCTTCGTTCTATCATGTTGCACTGGGTTGTTGGCAATATTAATTGCTGACTTGTTATCACACAACAACCGCAATGGTCCTTCTCTCAGCAGGCGTAGCTCATGTAGAAGTGATCTCAACCAGATCATCTCACAGGTACCAAGCACCATAGCACGATACTCTGCCTCTGCAGTGGAACGAGCCACCAGATCCTGCTTCTTGCTGCGTCAAGAGACTAAGTTGCCCCCAACAAACACACAGTAGCCCGAGGTCGATCTCCTATCATCTAGGCAACTGGCCCAATCAGCATCACAGTAGCCTGTCACATTCATGTGACCATGACTACCAAATAATATGCCTTTTCCTGGACTATTCTTCAGATACCTCAGTATCCTGAAGATTGCCTCCATATGTCCAGTTCTAGGATCATGCATGTATCTACTTACCACACTGATAGCATAGGCAATGTCAGGTCTGGTATGGCATAAGTAGATAAGGCGTCCAACAAGTCTCTGGTACCTTTCTTTGTCTACTGGATCCCCTGATTGTGAATGCAACCTATGATTCTGATCAATAGGAGTAACTGCTGGACGACACCCCAACATACCAGTCTCAGCCAGTAAATCCAGGGCATACTTCCTCTGTGAGAGAACTATACCCTTCCTGGACCTGGCAATCTCCAGTCCAAGAAAATACCCCAACTGTCCAAGGTCCTTGACCTCAAATTCTCTCGCCAACTTTACCTTCAAGTGAGAGATTCCCTCTTCATCATCTCCAGTGATAATAATATCATCAACATACACAGCCAGAGGGGTAATCCGCTGTCATGAATGTCTATAGAATACAGTGTGATCACCATTACTCTGCTTGTAGCCCATGGTGATGACTGCACGCCTGAATCTGTCGAACCATGCCCTTGGAGATTGCTTCAGCTCATACAAAGACTTGTCCAGTCTACACACCTTTCCCATCGTCTGTTGTGTGCTAAAGCCAGGTGGAACCTCCATGTATACCTCCTCCTGTAAGTCTCCATGCAAGAAGGCGTTTTTACATCCAACTGATGCAATTTCCATCCAAAATTCGCTGCACAGGATACCAGTACTCTCACAGTACTCATCTTTGCCACTGGGGCAAATGTCTCATCATAATCAATCCCATAAGTCTGACTGTAGCCCTTGGCAACCAGCCTCGCTTTGTACCTGTCCACCTTCCCTTCTGGAGTTTGCTTTATTGTGAATACCCACTTGCATCCCACAGCTTTCTTCCCTGCTGGAAGTGAGACAAGTCTCCATGTCTTGTTCTTCTCCAGTGCCTCAAGTTCTTCGAGCATTGCTTTCTTCCACTGGGGATGTTGCTTTGCCACTCGCCAATCACTTGGTATAGAGATAGACTGTAAGGATGCAATGATAGCCCTATATGCAGGTGTAAGAGAAGCATAGGAGACATGATTAGCAATATCAGTCTCGTATCCATACCGTACAGGAGGCCTGCCGGCATTGATACGAGGCTCCCTACGGGATGCAAGTGGAAGATCTAAACTAGAGGAAGGCAAAGAAATGTTACCATCCGTGTTAGGAGAGGAAGGCAGTAAGGAAGTCGGGACTCGAGCAGGCGTGATAGACTGATCAATCTCGACATGTGGCTGTGGAGCTAGTGGTTCTTCAGTGGGGGAGATGTCTTCTTGTTGTTCTCCATCGCCATGACTACCCTTCTGTCTCCTGCTATATTTCCTGCCGTACAACCTGTCTTCATCCTCTTCCGCCAAGGTCCTTTCCTCCTCCATTCTATCAGGACCAGTACCAGTAGGCCCGACAGGACACGGTATAAGTCCAACCACTACCCTCCTCTCATCAGTCTCCCCCTCTCGACCAACTCCTCATGTGTTTGGAGAGGCACCAGTATCAAATACTGATGTAGAATCTGTCAGTCCTACATAAAAAGGCTCAGTCTTCCTGAACGTCACATCCATACTCACAAACAGCCTTCTTTCTGAGGGACTCCAACACCTATAGCCTTTCTGATTTGAAGGATACCCAACAAATATGCATTTAATTGCCTGAGCATCCAGCTTCCCCACAGAAGGTCTATGATCCCTCACAAAGCATGTGCATCCAAACACTTTTGGTGGAACTACAAAAGTGTTCTTTCCCATCAGAATCTCACATGGAGACTTCATACCAAGGATCCGCGAAGGCATCCTGTTGATGAGATAGGTAGCTGTCATCACTGCTTCACTCCACAATATCTTAGGTACATTCATGGTGAGCATGAGTGACCTAGTTACCTCCAACAAGTGTCTATTTTTCCTCTCAACAACTCCGTTCTGTTGAGGGGTGTTGGGACAAGTGGTTTGATGAGTTATCCCACTCTCAGATAGATAAGATGCAAACTCCTTGTTTACATACTCTGTCCCATTATCCGTTCTCAAGACACGGATCTTGGCCTCATACACATTTCTGACACTTCTATGGAAGTCCTAAAAACACTTCAACGCTTCGTCTTTGTTTTTCATCATGTAAAGCCATGTCATCCGAGAATGACAATCTATGAAAGTGATAAACCACCTGAACCCACTTACTGAAGTCACTGGGCAGGGCCCCCAAACATCTGAGTGAATAAGATGAAATCTCTCTACACTCCTCATCCCCACACTAGGATATGATGTCCTAGTGTGTTTCCCAAATTCACATGCATCACATTTCAAATTCATTTCATTCACTCTATTCAAAATATCGGGATACATTTTACTCAAAATATCAAAAGGCAGGTGTCCCAACTGACAATGTAATAAAAGTACATCCCTTTCCTTCTCTCCACCAACGACAGCCAGTGCAGCATCCCCACTAGCTATGTCAAGATACCACAGTCCATCACGCCTGACGCCAGTCCCAAGCCTCCTCCCAGTCTTCCTTTCCTGCAACACACAATGAGTAGAGTCAAAAGTAATGCTACAGTCGAGATCATCAACAATAGAGCCAACAGATAAGAGGTTGACTGAAAATGATGGGACGTGAAGGACTGAAGAGAGGCGTATGGAGGGGGTGCACTGAATAGTGCCAATCCCTCTAATGGGTTGGGATGTGCCATCAGCTGTCTGAACAGTTTCATGAATGGTATGTGGTTTATATGTGGAAAACTGTCTATATGCACCTGACACATGACTAGATGCACCTGAGTCAATAATCCACTCTATATGATCTCTACATGAAAGGGCTAATCGGTTACCTGATCCTGTGTGAGCGAAGTGGGCAAAGTTACCGAATGGCGAAGCAACATCCCTAGTCTGGTCTGCATGACTCTCCGAGCTCTCGGTAGTAGACCTAGACTGTCTCCGCTGCTCTAGATCTGACGTCTCAGCTGGCGTAGCCTCAATCATCACTGTCTCCTATCGTCCATCAGCGGTAGCAAAGTTGGCCCGTGGGCCGCCGCGACCTCGTCCACGGCCTCCACGGCCCCAACGATCTCCTCCTCTGCCTCCAGTGCCACGTCCTCGTCCACTACCCTTCTGAGGGTAGTTAAAGCTCAGGTGCCCCTTCACCCCACAGGTGTAGCACTCTCGATCCTCGCTCACTGCTGCTACTGTCGGTACAGCCCGTGCAGCCCGAGTGACCTGAGTACCCTCATCCTTCATAACTCTCAGTCTGGTCTCCTCCTGTGCCATTGCAGCTATGGCCTCCTCCAGAGATGGGATGGAGGATAAGTGACACATACTCGCCCTCCTGACCTCAAAATCTCCATTCAGGTTCCTCAGAAAATGTGTCACACGCCTACGCTCCACCCACTTCCTGTGTATCGCAGCACTCCTAGGATCATGCAGATCAATAGGGTCATAGTGGTCTAACTCTGACCACAGCCTTTTCAACTCCGCAGAGTAGGCTAGAATAGACATCTCCCCCTGCTTCAAGGTGTCGACCTTGCCCTGAACCTCCATCATGAGCATCACATTCCCTGCTCCAGAATACATTTTCTCCACCATACTCCATATCCCCGCAGCACTCTCTATGGCCTCCACCATCCCAGCAATGGGTGGGACCATCGATGTCATCAACCAAGCAGCCACCAGTGAGTTGGTGGTGCTCCAGACTTTCCAATCATCCCCATCCTTATCCGCCGGTTCCTTACATGAACCCAGAACGATGCCTTCTAACCCCTTTGACTTCAGGATGAGAAGCACTCTCCTGGACCAACTGAGGTAATTCTTCGTCCCTTCTAATTTCACATCATTGGGCATCAATTCCAGCTTCTGCACGGGTCGTGAAGGCATCGATCCACTCGAGGATCCCAACTCCTTCGAAGCAAGCAGCTTCGTTATCTCTCCAATGAAGGCCTTCATGTCAGCTGAGGTAAGATTGTCCCTCATCTCTCCAGATCCGCAGATCTCTCCTTTCTCCCTTCTTAGATCCGCAGATCTACTTCTCCTTCTCCTCTTCTAGGTCATACCCTAACCGTAAATCTATGGAGTACTCTTCATGGCTCTACCATAGATCTAGGGTTAGGGTTTTTTAGGATTCTCTTTTATAGCTAGTTAGGGCTTTGTGGCGGCTAGAAGAGGACGTTCAAGGGAATGGGAGAGAGGTGGATCAGCAGAGAATCAGCTGCGGCAGCGGCAGCAGGGCGGCAGCGCGCGCAGCAGGCGGCGGCGGCGGCCTGCGCAGCAGGCGGCGGCAGCGGCGCGCGCAGCGGCAGGCGGAGGCGTGGCAAGCGGCGGCTGCGCGGCAGCTGTGCGGCGTGCGGGCTAGGGCAGTTTTAGGGTTTTAGGGGTTTTTGGGTGTTTGGCTCTGATACCATGTAGTCTTTTGGGAAAATAGTGATTAGCCTCAAATGACGGCTAACCTTCATATTTATATCATCCCTTGTCTTTCTTTACACACACACCCAATAACACTCTTTACACACACAATAAGAACACATTGCCCTAATAGTGCTAAACGAATGTCATATGGAAACATGAAAAAGATGTGTGTATTATCTCTGGTTTTGCATTTAGGATGTCCTAGTTTAAAGTCAAGGCCACCAACGATTTCAATGAAACCTTAAGGTATTATGCTTGCGTAGGTTTATAAACTAAAATTGTACCTACATGTATTCACAAATTTCTCGGGAAACTCTTGTATCACGTGTATCAATTTTTTTAAATATGTATTCTTTATTGTAATTCTCAAATAGGGGAGAATTGTTTGTATTTGCAAATTTCAATTACTTATATTATAACTATTTTAATGTATATTTGTATGGTTGTGTCTATTATTTGAAGGAACACATCTCTTACGGATACTCATTATTTTCAAGCATAGACACTACATGTAGTATCAAGTCATGCCAGGGCTTCAAATGAACCATCATATTAACATGTTCTCGGACGACATGCCCCATTTTGACAAACTTCTCATGCATATGCAAAGAGGAAACATGGTTAATGGATATTTTGTATAAAAGGTTTCATCATGGCACATATAAAATGATTTAGACTCGCCATTTTTTAAGAAGCGGCCAAGCTGTAGATCCTTCATGCTTGGAGGTAACACATCAACTTCTCTTAATAATCTCCATAACAGAATTAATGCTATCAAGTATCTACAAGGCAATTGTTTTTGTTAGAATCACAGAAGATGAAGATACAAATAGGAAGAAAATCAAAAATATCTGTACTGCACCATAACTTACTGAGAAATTACGTGCGCGATTGCTGCACCACTGACTCCTAAATGGAAAACAAACATAAAAACTGGGTCTAGAATTATATTGGTTGCATCCCCAGCCACTGATATGTCAAAGAACAGTAACATATGTTAGTTAATATTATATAAAGACACATTCAATAAAAACAAACGCATCAAATTCTGTTAATATGTTTCATCAAAATTCTATCAACACTTGAAATTGAAATGAATTGGAAAATAAAGAAAAAGCCCGGTTTTCTAATCATCCTGAATACCATAAGCCAAGACCAAGACTACGTAAGTAAGACCAAAAAGCACAAACTTATGGAACAGTGTCCTTGCAATCTGCTGGATAGCGTGGCTAGGGTAGAACAATTTTTCATGTCACAAGGGTTTGCTACCTTGTGCATAAAAGAGATGTTTAGCAAAATAAAAATGACATTCCAAAATGCATTGAATCTCACTGAAAGTGGAACAAAATGGTTAAAAGAGGGAAAACTGGAAATAGGTGAAATAGAATGAGTTGCAAGAACTTCGGAATCAAGTGATGCTGTTAAGATATTAATTATGTGTCTAGGAAATAAGTTAGTGACTCTTTGGTTCTTGTGTAAGGTCTCTTGGAGTGTTGAGTGTGTCTCTTGGGGATAAAGCCTCTCCGACTTGATCAAGGAGTCACTAATCTATTTCCTAGACACATAATTAATATTTTAACAGATGTACTGGGAAGTGCATCATATCCTAGTCGATGTTGATGTGATCAGGGGACCTTTGTGCAGAAAAGGGATAATCAAACATTATATGGATATGATATGACCTGGATCTGATTTTAGGGATAAAATGTGATTTTATAGGAAAGATGGGATTTTTATGAGAATTGTATGAGTTTTAGGGTGAAAAGAGGGGATTTGGGGATGTGATTTTTATTGATAAAAACTGAAATACAAAGAAGTTGGCCATGTTCGAGAGGTCCACCCCTTAGTTATAATTAAACTCATAATGAGCCGTCACCCTTAAATTATTAAAATACACATGGCCTAGGGGGTTTTGCCCAAAATTATAGATATGCCACCGGAACCCATGAAATTACAGATTTGTCTATGTGCCCAAAAATTGCTGATTTGTCACTTAATAGCCATAACCCCTAATCCTAACAGGATGCGTTAAGGAGTTTCAGAAGGATAATAAGAATTCAAGATAATAAGAATTCAAAAAGCAGATAATTTGGGACATGATCAAAGTTCAAACTAGTTTAGTCCTTATCAGTATAATAGATCATTTTGATGCCCACCACAAGATGTCGAATGGATGATCAGACACCAGGCACATTACTTGGTCAAAGTGGCAAATTACCAATTACATTTTGGCAAAATTGCAATACTTACTATCAACATCTTAATGGATCTGAGCACAATTGGTGGCCAATAGTGAATGTGAAAAAAGAACTCACCGCAAAATTCTCACCAATAATATTGTAAAGTAAGATCCAATAATAAGCATCAACTGTCACAAAAGGTCATTAGTCCATAATTTGTTCTAACCTCTCATACTATCAAACACTCGTACAATGAGACCACAAAACTATAAAAGGAAGATTTGAATGGATAGCTAGCAGTTCAAATGATCTCTCTCTGCTATAATAGGGTGTATTCCACAACTAAAAATGTTGTATATGCCATTGCAAGTTATCTTATAAATATGTTAATGTTTATAACTCTGCTTGCACCTTACATTCCACGATAAGCTTAATTGTAAAATTGGCGTTAATATATATATTAATCCAGAAAAAGAAATAACCCTCTTATTTGGGAGTATATTGCAGCTGTTCATGATTGTACAAGAAGTAATCGGGTAAAAGCATCTATCTATTTGTAAACAAGATACTTGGATAATTAAGCAAAGGAATTCACTTAATTAGGTAAGTGATATGGATATGATTAAGAGATTTTTATTTGTATTTTTATTTTATTTTAAATTTGAATTTCTTAGTTATTTTTAGTCTCTATTTTAGTTTTAAGTTTTTTGGTATTTAGTCTCACATCGAATAGGAGAAGGAAAGTGTTAGTTTGTAAGCTTATATAAAGGTCCCTAGACTTGCATCTTGAAATAAAGAAATGAAGAAATCAAATGAAAACTTTCTCTAAACCTGTGAAAGGTTCTCCCTTTCATTAGTGAGAAGCCTTGGAAATCTTGGTGAGAACCACAAAACCCGAAATTATCTAGTTTTTCTTCACATTCTTTACCAAAACCCTAAAATCCATTCCGTCTTGCATCAGTTTGCTATCAGAGCTCCGCAACCTTTGTGAACAATTAGAGAGGGAGCAACAGAGTAAACTCAAGCCCAAGCCCACATTAGAGATTGATCCAACACCTGAGACAGAGTATGAGCTTGAACAAGCCTGATCCTAATCCAGAGATTGAGACACACGTGGTGTCTGAGCCCGGGTTGAAACCTGAGCCTGATTTGTAACCTGAGCCAGTATTGGGGCCTCAGCAAGACCAAAATTGAGCCATGGTTAGGGCCTGAATCAAATATTGATCATGTATTTCAGTCAGAATCAGAACCATAGTTTGATCTTCTATCATATTTCGAATCTGAGCCAGAGTCTTATCCAGTGCCATCAATTGAGCCTTACCAAAACAGTCGAAATAAGCACCACTGGATCCGATTAAACACATCAAGTTTATTATTCCAGATCCACCTCATCTAACCAACAAACATGTGCTGACCGTTTTTCTATCTTTTATGGATTGAGAGAAATTATCGAAGGATGTTCGTTTGCTCATCTTCATTTTATTACACTTCTGGATTCGTGGACGCATCTTCTCCAACTGCAGAGAGCTACTGATTTCTGCTCAACTGTGCTACTTTTACCGTCATCGCCAGGAAGTGAAGTTCTCGAGCCAGAAAAAATGATACGGATACGAGTAAGAGATTTTGTTGTAATTTTATTTTATTTTGAATTTGAGTCTCTTAGTTATTTTTGAGTTTATTTTAGTTTTAAGTGTTTTGGTATTTAGTCCCACATCGGATGGAAGAAGGGAAATGTTAGTTTGTAAGCTTATATAAAGGCCCCTAGACGTGTATCTTTGAATTGAAGAAATCAAATGAGAAAGCTTCTCTAAACCTGTGAAATGCTCTCCCCTTCCTTGGTGAGAAGGCTTTGAAATCTTTGTGAGAAGCAAAGAGCCCCAAATTATCTAGTTCTTCCCCAAATCCTCCACCAAAATCTTAAAACCATCCCGTCCTTCATCAGTAAGACTAATATAAGCAAATCATCTATGGTTATATATATATATATATATATATATATATATATATATATATATATATATATATATATATATATATATATATCTGTGTGTGTGTGTGTGCGCGCGCCCGCGCGCGCGCACACAGAGAGAGAGAGAGAAAGAGAGAGAGAGAGATCATTTTTTGTTCGTAATCCACGCGCGCGCGCACACACACAGAGAGAGAAAGAGAGAGAGAGATCATTTTTTGTTCGTAATCCATACCCAAGAGAGATATGACGCTATTGTAAGTAAATTCTGTACAACTGAAATAACAGAAAATATTTTGAAGTATCTGTGATAACTGCCACATGAATGGTTACATCACCGAAATAAAGCAAATTGATGGGATCATGCACTGAGATAAGAGAAAGCATCTCATTCGGAAGAAAGTAGAGTAGAGGTGCAGTGAATATATAATTTATGTTTCCTTACCAGTCGCATATAAAGGGGTTTTGGTGTCCTTGAGACCTCGAAAGACCCCTTGCATGGCCAATGATAGGAGAACAGCAGGTGCACCGAGGGACCTTAATGTCAAGTATTGACATGCTGGAGTCAGCATTGGTGAATCCTATTGAGACAAAAGAACCAATTATTTAGTGAGGGATATAGTATGTTGCTGTTTCCAAACAGATAGAGATACATAAACATGCATCGAACTGAAAGAGACATTTAGTGCAAGGCCAAGAAATGACCCTTATCAAACTATACGGAGCATTAACAGAGTAATTTCATAGTCTCCATCCTAAGTGTTGTCAACCAGATAGAAAGCGCATGCTAAAATATGAGAGATGCTTGTTTCTATGAAAGGAATAGTTTAAAGGAATTTTTATATGCATTAATAAGATCACCCAATTGAAACTCACGACTAAGACTGATATTGTGTGGTACATCATCATTGGTGTCGTCATTGCTTAAATTTTTTACCTTCAAAACGAAGTTCTCAAATAAGCACAACTCTCACAGAGAACACACACCAAACATTAAAATAGCATGTCAACCTTTTCACCAGCCGTTTTGAGTAGGTACCACATTCCTACACAGGCAAATACAGGGAAAACGGCGGGGTTTTTTGTACATACTAGAAGGTTGAATGTCAGTCATAATATCCGCTAATTTTCCATTGGAGTTTTATGACCCGTGGATGGACCCATTTGATGGGAGAAGACAATGATGATGATTAATCATGTATTATATCCGCTGGTTATGTAATAATGGCATAAACTATACTATACATGTTGAGATGTTAAGATTTAATTATTATCTAGTGTTTTATGCACAGGTTATGTAACATTGGCATAAACTATACTGTCTACTTCATTCCCTCAAAGCACAAATGTTTAGGTACAATGGTATGTGACCTCAAAAATAAGTACATGGATGCAAGAAACAGCCACATAAATAAATAATATTATAAAACAGACCCAAGCATGGAAAAAAAATATGGTTATATTCCTTAAACCTTTAAGCATGCATGCGTTATGTATGAGCCTACTCCTAGACGTACTAGTCCACTCACATGCCTCTCTTTGCTTGATAAGCAAAAGAAGATCATGTACACAAAGCATCCTTCTAGTAGTAAGGATGGTATATAATAGAGGCGCACATAATAAAGATATAGCAACATACTTACAGATTTCAATCCCATGAAATTCAAGATGGGTATTGCTCCAGAGATCAGAAACAGTGCTTGGAGAAGTCCCAGTATGCCACCAATTACCAATGCTGATGATACCGAAGGAATATGTTTGCGTTCTGACTCCAATTTGGCAGTGGACATTGTATTATTATCCGAGGAAAAGGATGACATGCTTTCTGTTTTCTCAGGATCTGGCAAAGCGGCACGAAAAGAGAATTCATCACCGTTTTTAATTGTCTAAAGGGAACTTGCTAGTTATGTGTCTTAAACGGACAGAAAATAATCATATGTCTTGGTGAAGAGAGAATAGGTATTTTACACATACCACTCTTGGGCATCAATTCTTTCATTTCGCTATTTTCTTCAGGACAACTTTCACAATCTCCACTTTGAAGCTCTTCAGCAGCCATTTTGGACACAGCATCATCCTCGGCAACGAAGGAGGTTGTGACACTAACAAGTGGAAAGATTGCAATCCTCGATACTTGATTGAATACTGCAATGGACACGCCCACGGCTGCAAGCTCCACTGGACCTGCAATTGATAAACAAATGAAGGAAAAATGTGTTACCATTTAGTTAGGATCTTGAACCAAGTTTATTGCCATAGATGAAAAAGCAAAGGACCCTACGTAGTTATGTGTTAATCGGTTTTTTGTATTGTAACTGAAAATCTCAACAACAAAAATTCATTAATGAATTGGATTTGTTGCAGGTACCTTTATATGATTACGGATGCTATTATTTGAGTTATCAGCATTTCATGCTGCTTAATTCTTCCCCCAAAGGCACAAAAACTAAATATTTTGAAACTGAATGATCTTGACCCATACCCACATAGACAAATATCCAAATTCATCCATTCTAAGATTCACTAATTCATACATCTAGAAAACCAAAAAGGGTTCCTGAAATAATTTGCCTTTAACATGTATTCGATAAATATAAACAAAAATGAGGGGGGACAAACCGATCTGTCCAATGAAAGCAGTGTCAACAAGAGAGGCAATAGGGTCAGCAGTCAGAGCCAGTGCTGCAGGAAATGCAATCTGTGCAATCTCCACTCCCAACTCATCCATCTTAAACACATTCCTTCATGCATATCAACAAACAGATCATTTACTACCAGAAAAACAAAGGACAAAAAAAGAAAGAAAGATCAAAATAATGAAAAGGGTACCTTGCATCTTTGAAGAAGACTCTGAGAGGGAAAGCTGCTTGCTTTTCTGACATCAGAGGAGAAGATTTAGAACTGGGCAGCAGCAAATCGCCCAAGGCTGCAGCCATGATTGCAGGTCATCTCAAGTTAACTCAAGAATTTCATCAATTCTGCAACCGTACTAGCACTCAATACATGTAGAAAAAACATGACAAGAACCTGCCTCTGTTGTAACCTGTCCAAAAGAGGACTTAGTGACCCTTAGCAACCAAGTTTAAACACAGGAAACCTCAAAATTCTCACAAGAACCATTAAAAAATTTCATTAAAAAAAGGAGAAAGTGTTAAATACTGCAAAATTCCCAACTATCCCCATTATTATGCTTTGATTCTTTTTTGGTGGCCAGCAAGAGAGAAACCCAATTTATGAATGAGGTTTGCTTGCCATTCATGGTCACAATGACTTTGATTCTGGCATTTTGTGCGTTAGTCAATAAAGCTATGTGCGGCATTTAATTTCTTGAAGGTAATTAATTTCATGATAATGAGTTTCCAACAAGGCTGTATTATGTGGTACTTACGTAATGGCTAAATTTCGAAAACCCCCTCAGAAACTATCAGAATTAACATGCACGGGGTTGTAAGGAACACGGCAATGGAAACACCCTGCAAAAACACAGGCTGTTTTGTGTACCAGAATTTCTTCTCTGGTCTCTATGATTGAGCAATTAGCAGCGTTGAGACCACAATTTAATCTGTAATAGATCATGCTTAAGTTTTAATTACAGCAGCATCCTATGATAAAGAAAAACATTTTATCCACGCAATTCACCGCATATACACATAACAGGACTGGAACATTTCCAAGGGACATGTAGCTCAGATACACATTCACTTCCATGCGAGGCTGACAATAAACTGCTGTTCGCATGGCCACTGGCCCATAACACATCCTACAAAATCCTACGAACCCAATCCTTAGAAATGCTGAGGTTTCGCTTTCGATCAACAAGCGCTACGGAACGTGCACGCCGCTCGATGTCAGATTCATGGTTTTTCACTCTTGAAGGCAATCCCAAAAGTATAATCCACTCAATGACGCAGGCTGAAGGAACTCCTTGGCAAGATGTTGTTAGATTGCCATGTGAGAAGACACTCCTTGGCAAGATGTTGTTAGATTGCCATGTGAGAAGACAACACGGCCATGAATGTATGCCCCCTCTTCAAAGTCGTAGCATTTGCCATCGTCAACATACAGCTTCGCAGCAAGAGAGCTGTTTAGAGAAGTTACCTGTTCATAATAGTCACAGAAAGTTTTGATTAGTACATGAATTTAATTGGTGGTTGCATAAGTAGTCACAGAAAGTGCATCTGAGCTTTGATATTTACGGTGAGGCCTCGTAATGCAAGCATTGCTCCTGTTCAATTGTTCTACTTCACAGAAAGAACCTCAAAAGCAACTCTTGGTATAGACCAGATTGTCGAGCAATGTAATTATATGCAACATATGGAAAGGCACTTCTTCACAGAAATATAACTATATCTGATTTTAAGCATGCATATGGAATAGATCTCAATGAATATGGCCTATGAATGTTGGAAGAGGGATGATCTATCAATGTTGGATCTGGAGTGTGCTTTTGTTTTTTTGTTTTTTTGTTTTTTTTTTGTTTTTTTTTGTTTTTTTTCTTTTTTGTTGGGGGTGGGTGGGGTGGAGAGATTAAAATATGCTGCATAAAATAGAAAAGACATATATTTTGAATATGTAGTATTCTACTATTAGTACTCCTACTCAATATATGCTGTGAACATGTACCACTCTATTATTGGCGTGAGAATTCAAGTACTCACGCTAAGCATGCATATAACTCAAAACTATGATTACACAAGAACTCAGCAACTGGATAGGTTCAAACAGCCTGCGCATCAGCATCCTAAGCAGCATGGATATAGGTACGGATATGAATACAGATCTGGGACATGGGAAATTTGTAAAATGTAGGGCACGGTTGGGCACGGTTGGGCACGGTTATTATAATATAATATAATATATTTCGTTTATATACACACAAGAAAAATATAAAAAGTGATATCAAATCAAACAATATGATTTTTAAATACATAATTTAGATAAGTTAATCGCTTCATTTTGTAGTAATATTTTCTAGTTGGCTTAAGCATACACAAAATTATAAGTATAACCCACAAATTACATGTATCCCAACAAAAATATAAGTATTTTATCTCCCAAAACAAAATACATGTGTACAAGTAACCATGTCCACCGAGTATTGAAAAGTGCCTGGGAAATGTCCAAGAAGTGTCGGTGTTTAATACAAGTCTTGGCGTTTGTAATTAGAAATAAATTAAGATGATTTATGATATGGCATGTCACTTGTAATTGGAAACCACAGTATTTGCGATTTCAGGTTTCAAGGAAAATGCAGCTGTTTGATTTTTCTTTTTCTTTTTTTATTTCAAAGTACATTATAACTGCAATTCAATGCTTTTATTTGATTGGAATCACTCACAAAATTTGTACGTTCCCATTCCAAGATCCTCACAAATTGCTTATATTTATGAGTTAGAGAAAGCATGGCACGAGATTCCAAATGCATCCGGAAACACAATAAAAGATGAAAAGCATCTTAACATTCCCGACTTCACAAATGATACCAAATATTTTAATTTCAAATAACATGACAGACCACTCAAAATTGCAGTAGTCAGAATATGAGGCATGCTTTTGAAGGATACCAAATGACAATAAGACAAGAATAACAAAAAATGGTTCAGAGTCTTCAGACAACACTTCAATCCAACATCAAAACTCAAGCTTCTGGGATAGAAATTTTCAAAAAGTTATCAACTTTTCCTCCAAGCCCGTTGGCTCTCTTTTGATGCTGAATCTCCCCAATCCTTGAAGCCCAGCTGAAGATCAAGCTCTCCATCTCCTCCAAGCTGCAATCCTTGAGGTCTAATATCTGATTCACTTGATCTTTAGTTGATTTTCAGCTTTAGTTGCACAAACCCTAAGTTATATCAAGCATTTCATCTCATAAACCCTAGGTTTTGGTTAGGATTGGGGGTGCGGCGGCAACCAGTGGCAGATTTGTAATTCGGGGCACCGTGAGAAAAATTACAATTTTGGGTGTCCAAGGGAAAACCTGTAATTTTGGGAAATCTGATTATTATATGTTTAGTGGATGGGTTCATTAGGTGATTATTTTGAATATTGAGAAGAGAATTGAGAATAAGAGAGACAATGAGTTGTAACCTAGATGTAGTGGAAGAGTGCGGCCATCCTCTCGAATTAGTGGCTTGGGAGAGCGGTCTTCCTTTCGAAAGAAGCTAATATATTGTATCCATTTTCTATCATCAATAAAAATACCCCATTTTCCCTCAATTCTACTCTTTTAGCCCTAAAATCACACCTTTAGTCCTAAAATCACATCTTTTCCTTAAAATCCACTAAAATCCTATTTTTATCCCATAAATCCCTAACGGATCGTCACAAATTGGTATTAGAGCATAGATCGTTATCAACTTTTCCACAAGCCCGTTGGCTCTCTTTGATGCTGAATCTCCCCAATCCTTGAAGCCCAGCTGAATCAAGCTCTCCATCTCCTCCAAACTGCAATCCTTGAGGTTTAATCTCTGATTCACTTGATCTCTAGTTGATTTTCAGCTTTAGTTGCACAACCCCTAAGTTATATCAAGCATTTCATCGTATAAACCCTAGGTTTTGGTTAGGATTGGGGGTGCGGCGGCAACCAGTGGCAAATCTGTAATTCGGGACACCATGAGCAAAATTACAATCTTGGGTGTCTAAGGGAAAATATGTAATTTTAGGAAATCTGATTATTATATGTTTAGGGGATGGGTTCATTAGGTGATTATGTTGAATATTGAGAATAGAATTGAGAAGAAGATAGACTATGAGTTATAAACTAGATCTAGTGGAAGAGTGCGGACATACTCCCAAATTAGTGGCTTGGGAGAGCGGTCTTCCTCTCGAAAGAAGCCAATTATCTTGTATCCCTTTTCTATAATCAATAAAAATACCACATTTTCCCTCAATTCCACTCTTTTAGCTCTAAAATCACACCTTTAGCCCTAAAAATCCCATCTTTTCCATAAAATCCACTAAAATCCTATTTTTATCCCTTAAATCCCTAACGGATCGTAACAAATTGGTATTAGAGCAGAGATCATGATGGTGTCATGAAATGTGAAAGCTTTGGAAGAGAAACTGGATAGCGAAGTGAAGTATTTGAAAAAAAATCAATAGAGGAATGATAACATCAATGGACTCCGGGATAAAAGCGTCGATGGAAATCCTTATGCAAACTCTAAGGAATGAATTATCCGAGATAAAGAGCCGCATTTCATCTGAGAATGAGATAACCAAGCTAGATCCGAACAACGACGAAGTCAACAACTCAGATCTAACGCAAAAGACGACGCCTTTAGACCGGTGTAAGGGGAAAATCCTCTCTTTGGAGGAGGAAATCCATTCGAAGGGCGATCCGACATCATATCCGATTGACAAAGATGACTATGACGCAGATCTGGGGCAAATGTGCCACCTTTGAACACATGAATGTGAAAAGTCATCAATTTTGTGGATGATCTGCATCCGAATGATGGATCGCGTGCATGAGGCTCAAATCATCCTCTCAAACCATTGGGTAAGACGGAAAAATCTGAAGGACAAGGGAAAAAGCAGCAGCGGCCCCCCTAAGAAAGAGGTGATCCCTAGGCGGGATGATAATAGGCTGCAACCAGTGGAGGCCTCCTGGCATGCCACCCAGCCAGGGGAGATGGCATGCAAGCCGCCCAGGGGCCCACGACCCCTGGGCGGGCCGTTCCGGGCCCGACGATCCCCAACGGCCTTCTAAGGGGCCAACAGGCCTAGAGACATAGATCAGTGGCGCCACAGCCCTTGGGATGCACTTATGGGCCTACCAGGGCCCAGCGAAAGACTTCGGAACCCGACAGATACACATGGGCTTCGACGACTATGGAGACAACTACTGGGGCTTTGAAGATGGCAGTGAAACACCAGGTTGGTGAGGCGATGGAACTGAATCAAATGATGGAAGACAGTATCACTACGAAGCGTGCTATCAAGGGAGCGAGGAGCCACATCCTACACTCATACTACAATGGAGATACAAAAGTTTCAGCCAGCGACAGTTTAGACACGCCAGAAAAAGAACAGCGAGTCTCAACCAGATAGCATATTCAAGCGTCTCACGAAGACAGAGTTTTAGAATAGGTGCAAACATGGGCTACGTTTCTGCTGCGATGAGAAGTTCACGCCAGGACATCATTACCGTGCTCGTGTTCTTTAAGTGCTGATGGTCGAAGATGAAGAGGGCAATGTCACAGTAGTTGTGAAGGAAGAACTAGGAGTGGACGAGCATCCGTATTTAGAGTAGCATGCCCGTGAAATTCATGACACCATCTTGAGAACAATGTGGTTCTTTGGAGATAGAGTAATGTTAGGATTGGGAGTGCAGCATCAACCAATGACAGATCAGTCATTCTGAGCACTAGAGATAATATTGTATTTTTGGGGATCCAGAAACAAATCTATAGTTTTAGAAAAACTGAGTACTATATGTTTGCATGGCTGGGTTTATTAGGGGATTATGCTAAATACTGAGAAGATAATTAAGAAATAGAGAGATTAACGGTAGGAAGAGAGTGCGGTCATCCTCTCGAAAGAGATCAATTATCTTGTATCCACTTTCTATCATCAATAAAAATATCACTTTTCCCCCAATCCCACTCTTTTAACCCTAAATTCCCACCTTTAACCGTAAAAATCCCATCTTTTTCCTAAAATCCACTAAAACTCCTATTTTATCCCTTAAATCCCTAACGGGTCTTAACAGTGTCTAATTTCATTTCATTTAAACCTAGAATTGCATCATGTCTAAATGAGGTAGAACATTATCATCTAGGCCATCTTCTAGAACATCCTCTTATCATCAATATTTGAATAGGCCTGATTTATAAGAAACCTATATTAAAAATTCTTAACTTAACATCATGTGTGAAAGGTTTGTAAAATATGAGGATTTATCTAGATTTGATATACCATAAATCTTTCACCAATGTCATTTAGATGATCTTTTTAGCTTTCAAAATAGGCAAAGATGTTATCATATGTGTGTTTTGTTCTACTCTAATTTAGAAATTTTTTGAAGATAATCAAATAATGAGCCTAGTAAAAAATATTTATTTTAAATTATCATGTAGAAAAATAAGGAAAATCATGGGCATTCCTAGCCAAGTCTTAACCTTTAATGAGATTGAGCTGGATGATAAAGACCAAATATGCTTTTTCGAGTTGAACCTATTAGGATAGTCATTGCATCTAGTCTCCTCCACCCCCAAGATAGGACAGTTGTCAGAATGCTTTCGTACAATTTTATTCAGAAAACTAGTAGCTTTACATGTCTGTTGATTTGGCCAAATATGCCTATGCATTCTTAGGTCAACTCAATGTGAATTGGTCATAGGAGAGAAGAAGAACAGACAAAAAATGAAGGGATAACGACTAGTGGAAGCTACTCTCTGAAAGCAAACACACACAAAGTGTCAATTATCAACCTTCACTTTCAAAAGCCTTCTTTATGAGAATAAATATGTTTGATGAACTGCTCTCCTCCAAATAACAAAAACTCAAAAACAGTAGAACAATTCTTAAACAGACCGACTTTCAAGTTTCAGTTAAATCCCACATTGCAGTTCTCAACAGAAAAACAATTCACTTTAATAACTTTTAGAATATTCATAAAGAACAACGTTCTCATACCAGCTTCTCTCATTTAGTATCAAGCAGTATTGGTCTTTGGAAGAAGTTCAAGGACAGGGAAGAGCAAGAACAAACATTGCAACATGCTCATGTCAAGTTAATTGATAAGCTTGTCTTTCAAATGTTGATGGATATGCTTATCTGGATTCAATAAGGAATAAAGTATAGAGTGAGATGTGAACAGAATATATTGAGACAATAAGCACGGCTATACGGGGCACAAGTACTTCCTCTTCGAATTGCCCAATGAACCTTCAAAATTATAAAATCTATGTTATCAGATATTATCTATTGCCTTAACCTATCTTGAAACAAGAACTCAAAAGGGAATGGCCAGACAATCTATGTCTTCGAAAACCTAGTAAATTTGGTATCAGTTGATGCAAAGGTGAACCAAGTTGAAAACATTGGACTCAACCGACTAGCATCCATGAAGCTTCAAATCACATATCCACCATTCTCCTCATAAAACATGTGAAAGCAATGAAGATAGATAAGTGAATGGAGTTGGTTTACAGTCATATCTCAATTCATACAAGTAAATAGAAATGTTTCAATCCTCCTCACTTGCCCATCTTCATAAATCCTAGAGAGACATCACTTCATATTTTAAACATACATTCCCAGCTAGACTAGAGGCTAAGACTCTCTTTGTAAAAATTGAATAGGGTGCACAGCAATCTCTAATCCAGTTAGCCTCGAGACCTTTCTATTTCAAACCCAGACCTAAGCCACTGTGCCAGTTTCATTAATCATCCTTTTCTCTACTAATATAAAGTGTAACTACAGAGTTTGCCACATGCATAAGTCATCATTTCGACAGTTCACCCTTCTCTAGTGAATTATCCATCAAATGCTCTTCATAAACTCCATTTAACCAAAATGATAGCAAAAAAATATTCCATTTATAATCGACGGAATCAAGAAATCATTGGCAGGAAACGATGAATCCATGGCAAAGTTAACAGCGTCCATCGAAAAATTGACGGCGAGGCAAGAGAAGCACGACGAACAATTAGCGCAATTAATTTTTCAATTGACGGCAAACGCGGGAAAGGATGGAAAGGAAGAGAGGAATCCTAAATCAGTAACAAAGGCACCACCTTTGAATAAGGGAAAGGAAAAAGGGGAGCTTTTTGATGCGGATCTCGCTTACGAAGAGGATGAAATTAACGAGGAGGAAAATGGAGGGCTTTAGATGGTGGATTATCGCGAGGCGATACGACATAAGGCAGAGCAGTCAAAGAGGGGCGGCGGCGGCTAGGCGGCGAACCTAGCCGCCGCCCCCAAGATTGGCGGCTAGTAGAGGGGGTCCCGCGGGACCCTCAGGAGGACACGCGGGGGGCGGTGCACCCCCAGCCTCACCAGGATCCGACGAAGCCTTTTCGGCCGCCGGCGGACCCCGCGACCACCCTACAGGGCCGCGGGGGCCCCGGAACTCAACGACAGGGCCCCGCGCCCCGTGTACAGGGCCGCTGGGGCCCCTGTTTTCACCGGCAAGGGCCCGCGGGCCCTCAGCAAGCCCACAGGACCCCCGCCGACTTCAGGCGAGCCTCCCACGGGGAGCTGATGTGACGCAGCAGTAGCATCAGTTCGGGGGGATTTTCTGCCTTATTCGGAGGCTCAGGCACGTGGTTTCGACAACGGATTTAACCCGGAAGAGGGACATGAGTACTATGATGATGGCGGGGGCTTCCGGGACCCTCCCGACCCTCGGTACGGCGACGAAGGAGGGCATCCTCCTTCCTACACCTATGAGCAGCGTCCCGGGGACCGTAGAGGAGGACACAGATGCTATCAGGAGGAGCATGAGGGTCAGACTGGGGGCTACGGTGGTCGGAGAGATAGGCTCCGAGGGGGGCACGGTGACCAGTGGAGGGGGCCGCAGGGAGGATACGAGACGCACCAGGAGAGGTGGCAGCACTATCACCATCCTAAATATACCAGGAGACGAGGGGATCAGGGATTCAATATGGACAGACTGATGAAGCTGAAAATGCCTATATTTGATGGGGTGGATCCGGTTTCGTGAGTATACAGAGCGGAGATATTTTTTAGAGTCTCCCGCATGATGAGCAAAAACTGGAGACGACGGGCATCTGTCTGGATGGGAAGGCCCTCGTGTGGTTTCAGTGGAAGGATGCAAGGCGTCCTTTTCGCTCGTGGGAG
The DNA here is from genome assembly GCA_030789695.1 of Scilla litardierei. Lineage (NCBI taxonomy): Eukaryota > Viridiplantae > Streptophyta > Magnoliopsida > Asparagales > Asparagaceae > Scilla > Scilla litardierei. Next base: position 667,238,991 of record CM061142.1, on the reverse strand, counting down.
GAGATCAGTGACCAGATGGTGGAGATGTTCAGAGACCCCACCTAGGGAACGTGCGGGAGCAGCTGCTATCACTTAGGCAGGAGAGCACGATACGAGACTATTTAGAGAGGTTCGAGGCACTATCGGGACAAGTACACGGGATGACAGATGAGACAATGGAGAGCACTTTCATGAAGGGGTTGAAGACCACTATTCGAGCGACGGTGTGCATGCAGAAGCCCCAGAGTCTGATAGATGCCATGGAGTACGCTCAGATGGCGGAGGATTACTAGTACTTGTTGGGGATGACTGTATAGCGCAGTTTCCGCCACGTTACTTTGGAATGTCGCAGCTGTGCCAAGGATATAGAGGTGAGAGATGCGCTGAAGGGGGTACAAGAGCACGTTGGAGCTGGTCAGGTCGCGCGCGTTTTCATCCCCATTTCCTTAGGAGAGTGCAGTCCTTATCGGTGTCTTGTGATTATAGCCAAACATATGTATACCACTATATAATGCCATGTTTAATGAAGATGTCTAAACTCATCCCTTCATTCCCACCAATGACAGCAGGAATGTTAATATAGCTTATCCCAGGGAAGTTATATTATGCACCCAAAAGTTAATCATGATATGAACCGTTTTCAACGTAAGTTCCAGAATAATGTATTGCAATTGTAACTCTTTTCTTCGTAATCAACGTGTAATTATGTGAATTTGTGAACAAGTCATGAGATACAAGTCAAAATAGACAGGCCAAAAAATAAAGAAAATTAGTTAAGCAACAAAACTACATACCTCAGGGCCATTAAAGACTGAAGGCTCATTCATATGGTTCCATATGTACAACCAAGGAGTAGAACCATTGTAGTTCTCCAAGTAGAACTCCTCCTACCACCATTCCCTTATCTCCGGATTCAATGTATCAGGATACGAAGATGATCCCGACCAACACCACCCATCATAATCCCTCCCGGTGGCATCCTACACGTAGTTTCCCTTCTCCGCCGGCTCCCTATGCACATAATAGGGATCATCCCTCTTAATACGAGGATTAATGATGTTCGCCATGTACCACCCTTTATCTGCCAGCTTCTTCTCCATCCCCTCCGGGTGAGGGAATAACATCCTATCCCAAGTAAAATACTTCTTTGGATCAGTATGCTCCACATCGAGCCAAAAATACATCGTACAGAATATCATGCTCATCAAACCCGCTATCCACGGCCACCACATCCTCCTCATCCCTGCAATTCCACCGGCATTAATGGTACACTATCGTAAACTCATTAGGCATGGCCTTTGTACCCGTAATGCTCGCATACTGCCTCAAAGCATTCTTCAGCACTGGACCAACCATAAAGAATGCATCCACAATCACATCTTCACTCATCCAGAGCGTTTCGACCCTCTTATCGTTATCACCGCCATTATATCTGCTCCACCCAGGGGCAAGAACATCAGTCTGCATCTCAGTGGCATTGAGCCAGAAGAACCTGTCCGATAACTTCGCCCACGGGAGATCATGTAGGGGATCGACCTGCAGATCCCAGAGGGCGAATCATGCAAGCACCCAAACACATCGAGCTTGAACAGCCGGTAAGGCTCGACACGTCTACACCATCTGGTGTACATCAGCGCCAGAGAGTCTGGCCCGTGCTCGGGGATCCCGTACACAAACTCAGCCGCATGAAACGAGACATCGAAGCTGATAGACTGCGGGGCGTGGGGCACACTGTCCGTGTGCGATCTGGACCGCTCCTTCCATCCCTTCCCTTCTTTCAAAACCCTAAGCACCTCGAAATCGAACAGTCCATGCGAGTTCAGCGACAAGATCGGATCTTTAGCGCCGGAGGAGCTGTGGAAGACGATCTCGAAGGCATCGTGGTTGATGACCACCTCAAAGTCGTCGGAGAGGAATAAGACTGATAAGGAGACCCCGTCTATTGACTGGAATCGGGAGAGGTAGAGACGACGGTCGTCGAAATCGGGGAGGACGTCGGGGACTTGGAACCGGCGTTCGGCGATGGAGAAATCGGCGTAGTCCACGTCGATCTTAAGGCGAATGACGACGGGGGTGTAGGCGGAGAGCTGGATGACGAGAAGGCGGGTGGTCTCGGGTTGCGGGTCGGAGTCGGATCCGGTTACTTGCTGGAGGTGGGGTGGCGGGGGAGAAGGCTGCGGTGACGAGGCCGTTGGAGACGACGACGTCAAGTAAGGAGAAGATAAATGAGGTGGTTTGGTGTTGGGGGGGGGGGGGGGGGGGCGTGACTGCAGAAGTGGGTCTGGTTGCACATGCCGAACGCGTCCTGTTTCCACGCAGAGATCGAGGGGTCCCGGGGCCTGTTCTTTTGTAGGAAAGTTTAAAGTGAGAAAGTTGAGAAGGGTGGAATCTGGTGAGAGAGAAATTTGGTATAATGTGTTCTTTTGTTGGAAAGTGGGTTGGATTGTAGAGTTGGAAAGTTGAGGTGGGGCACACTCCGTGTAGTGTATTCTTTTGGTTGAAGAAAGTTGGAGGTGAAAAGTTGGATTTTGGGGGGTGGTGATCCTAGGTAAGGTTAACTCCGACCTAAATTAATTGTGAGTTATTTTTTAACATTTGATTTTGAGGTGTGGTAACCCCAATATTCTCACCTGAGGGTGACCACACACCTTGAGGGCCACACCAAAGCTAGGATTCTTGTGTAATCCTAGCTTTTCATTCCAACTCCAAAACACCCCCATGGAATCCCAATTTTCCCGCCACGTCAGCTTTTTTTCCAAGAAACTCAAAACACAAAAGAACACACAAACGGAAAGTGAGGTGGGAATCCAATGAACAGTGCATGAATAATGATTTTTTCACTTTCTCTCCTATACTTTCTAACAAAAGAACAGGCCCTTGTAGGAAAGTATAACGGGGAAAGTTGAGAAGTGTGGAATCTGATAAGAGAGAAATTGGTGTGTATTGTGTTCTTTTGTTGGAAAGTGGGGTTGGATTGTGGAGTTGGAAAGTTGAGGTGGGTCCCACTCCGTGTAGTGTGTTCTTTTGGTTGAAGAAAGTTAGAGGTGAAAAGTGGTGCGGGGTCCACCCAAATTTAATTAATTAATTAAAAACTAAAAACTAAAAACTAAATTAATTAATTAAAACGAAAATCCCACAAACCCAGGACAAATCACGTGTAGTGTGCTCTAATTTCACGCGCAGGGCAACTCAAATTGGGAAAAAAAACAGCCCCAGCGCCGCTTTGATTGGTCCACAGGAGAGAGATGGCCCACCCGCGCTTTGGATTCCTCTGTAATCCGAAGGAAATTCTCAGATTGCAAAATTCCCCGAAGAATCCCACCGACCCTGGCCACGTAGGCAAGAAAATCAAAAAAACGCTAAGCACAAAAGAACAGTCCACATGTATTTGAAGTAGGATTCCTAGGAATAGTATGTGAATAGTAAAAAAACGAGATTCCATCTCAAGAATTCGACAAAAGAACAGCCCCTAACGAGGAGAAATATGATGATGATGAAGAGAGGAGATTTGGGAGTCACTCGAATGGCTAAGGAGAGTAGTTGGTGTGTAGTGTGTTCTTTTGGTTGGAAAGTGAGGTTGGATTGTGAAGTTGAAAAGTGAGGTTGGATTGTAGAGTTGGAAAGTTGATGTTGGTCCCACTCCGTGTAGTGTGTTCTTTTGGTGGAAAAAAGTTGAAGTTTGAAAGTTGGAGTGTGGGTGTGGTGAACCTAGGCAAGGTTACCCACTAAATAAAAGGAGGCCATTTTGGGTTATTTTTTGACATTTGCAGTTCCAATGAAAAAACCTAATACAGCAATACTCCGAGGCAATACCGGCATGAAACAGATATACAGATGCCGAAGCCCTAAGGACCCAAATCCCCCCAATTCAGGTCCATCATGAAAACTATAGACTACAAGCAGCACATGCAAGACAGGCAAGAACTTGATCGACAAAATCAGTTGTGATGGTCGCAAACTCCCCACAGTCATCTCCATCATAAAAACCAAAGTGGAGAAGCAATAAAGGGATGACAAACATGAATCAGAGCTACAAAATCAGTATTAACTGTACAAAATTCCAACCCCCCCAATGCAGCTACATCATAAAAACTGTAAACACCAACGGCCCGACAGAAATACAAATGATATACAAAAAGTGAAAGTTTATATAACAAAATTGAAACTGATATACATGCATGCCACTGATATATAGAAATTGAAAGCAAGACATGCATGCAACGTAGAGCAGATAGAGATAAAGTAATCAAACTGAAATAAATACATTGTAGATATCCAAAATACAACGCCATCAAAAAACGTAGTAATTATACAAAAAGTTCGCAACCCACATCAATCGAACTTGGCGTACAACATGAGTAACATAATAACAAGTACCACACAGAGAGACCCCAAAACAAACTTAATTGATATGAGAATGGATAAGATGGTATCCATTTTGTCACGACCAGCTTCCCAGTATACCCGATAAGTACGAATCCGTATCAGGTATTCCCGAAACTAAGGGTGTGAAGAAAAACGAGGAGAGAGAAGAGAAGTATTGCTCGGAACAGAAAACTCTGCTGGCCACTGCGCACGTGCTGGGAAGTACAAGTAAAACTCAATCATAGATATAACACTGAGAAATAAACAAAAGTACAATATTTCATTTATTTAATACATTGATACAGTCTTTTACATACACCATCTGTTCAAGGGGTACAAATAAGGAAAGCTACACTTAGACAACGATAATCTTATACAACTCCAAGTCCAGTTCCAACTTATACAATTCAAACATTTCATCATCACAACTCTAGCTACAAAGGTCTACCCGAAAAAGAAACACCAAAAGTACAAGTCTCTCATCTACCCCTCACCACCCAATCCTACAACCGATCACCAACTCCAAGGCTCCAGCCACTATCCCCAACCTGAAAAGTCAACGGGGACACGTCAATGCGTGACCCAGTAGAAACTTCTAACACTCTAGTAGAACCCAGTTTTAGAACTGGTCTACCTATGTAGGGATGGTGGTCTAACAAGTAAGGTTCATGGTGCATAAAAGTGATACATTCCAACATGTGAACTTAGTTATAAGAACTTGCAAAACATGCATATGAAACCACATTATGAAATGCAGGTATTGAAAGGAAGCATAATAACATGTTACCATGGGATAGCAGCATTAAAGTAAACAAAAGTAAGGACACACGAGATAATAACATTTATAAATTAAAGACAATTACTTTAAGTTGTTGATTCACATATTTGGAAACTCGTGTAAACCGCAGGACGCTAAGGAGTCAGACTTCACCCAAGGTGGGTGAAAAATGGTACCTCAACTAGCGACACGAGCACTGGAGGGGCCTCTCGTAACTCCGTACCCGAACGTGACAAGGTATTAGAGCGAGACTCATCTCGGTTTTTCTGTCGGACAAACGGAGCAAACCATCATTTACCGTCAGGGTGCGACACGAGCACACCAGCGGCATCTCTAGCCCTCTCCAACTCCCCTTCTGGGGACAATACATCGGGTGAGAAATCATAATTCATACGTCCGCTCCTTAACCCCTAAAGTTTACCCGTGTTTCCCCCAAACCCACATCCGGAGTCTCACCCATTTTAGAATGGACTGAGCTCCCGATGTCAAACTCTTATCCTCACTCTCAGTTTTTAAAGTATTTCTTCGTTTGTCAACAAATCAGCTAGCGGTCTCGACTACCGCTTTTTCATCTCTCCATCTCTTTCATAATTTCACCGATGTCGTAATTCAACAACGACCATCGTCTTCATCTCATTTCAACATCGCATAGTTTCATCAATTCCATTCACTTTCTTAATGAAGTTACAACACTAATATGATACACTAAACAAGATGAAACTACAACACTCGCAAATGTCTCAAGTTGACATACTCAATCAAAATAAAGCTACATGCTAGCATAATGGAAAGTAGTGGCGTAATAACACAACCATGTATACTAGCTTGTTGCATGTTAGTAAATGACATAAGACGTCCTTTAACATAACATAATATACTAGCTTTTATTTGTACATAGAAAACATGTTAATATGCACTTTAACTTGAACACAATTTCATTTACTACAACAAATTGGAAAGCATGTGAACACAGCTACTAATTATCACATAAATCGTGACAAATAATAGCATGATAACTGAATTTGAACAAAACATAAAAGAGTAATGCATGGTATGACAATAGTGTAAAATTTGAATCTGTCTAAACGGTTACAGCAGAAAGAACATCATTTTTAGTCTATCTACCGTCAGAATTGGTCTCTGGTCCCTTCAAGAAAGTTGTGGATATGGGTGTTTTCCTTTCACTGAACAATTTTCATAAACTCAGTTGACATATGTGATTTATGGTGGATTTTCTCCTGACAGGTATAATTTCAGCATTCTGAACCAGAAAATGAGTTCAGTTCAAGTCCATTTTTCTATCAGTTACAAGCAGATATAGGATTTTCGGAAAATTACAACGGGAAAATTACAAGTTGAAGATCTTGTAGCCAGCTTTCCAACGACACCAAGATCATTATGTTTTATTAAGTGTTCATGGAGTTCTACTCGTTTTACTGAAAGGTGTCAAAACTGTCTAAAAACAGACCAGTTTTAGAAACTGAATTTTTATTCTATTTTTCAGTTCGAATTTGCAAAACTTGTAAAAATGAAAGTTGTTAAGGACTTCAATATGTACAACATATATATTTTCATGAATTTCTACGTAGCCAATTAAGTGCAGCAAGTTACCAAAGTATCAGCCAATTCTGTGTAAATTTCAGCATGAAGTTCAAAACTTAATCTCTACACAAAATCTAAAGAACTTGCTAATTAATTAAACCCTTAGTTCTAAAACTAAACCCTACTAAGGTGATAAGAATTTCTACCTTACTAGTACTCCTCCAAATAATATGTCATTGGCCCTTCTTAGTCCTTGATGGAGAGCCTCCAAGACTTCTCCTTTCAATCTCCCAATTGACCTCCAAAGTTTGGATTTTTGAGGGCTTTTTGGGGTTAATTTTGGTATTAGAATGATAAGGAAAAGTGAGGGATTGTTGGCGGTGGAAGGGGAGGTGCTTGGGGTGGTGTTTGGTGGAGGGAATGGTGGTGCAAATGGGGAGAAAGGGGGGAGGAGAGAATTTGGACAGATTTGAGAGAGAGAGAGAGAGAGAGAGAGAGAGAGAGAGAGAGAGAGAGAGAGAGAGAGAGAGAGGATATGGTGAGAATGAGAGAAATTTTGATTTTTTTTGGTTTTCTTTTGGTTTTAATTTTCTCCCAATTAATCCCATCCATTCATTTAGTCAAAGATGATGCCATGTGTTTTCTTTTTACCATGCAAGATGACACATTAGCTAGTGATGTGTCATGGTTAAAGAATTTTGGAATTTGTATTTTGTGAAAAATAAAAATACAGGGGAATTACACCATACTTCTAGAATACATGGTATTTCATTCAAATACTCATATTTACTAATACCAAATGATAAGGTAAAATCTTTTAAAAATAATTCCTACACTAAAATAATTAAAGAAAAATACGGGAATACTCCCAAATATTATACGTTTGCATCCACGCCAAAATACGTATAAACACGCATACATATGGAACGGGGTATTACATACTACCCACCTTAAAAACAAAGTCCGCCCTCGGCTTTATACGCTAAGGGTCTGACCGGAGAATAAAATAGTCTAAGGATGTCCCTACCCAAGAAAAGCAACCCACGTTATATGTGTATACTACATACTGATGGAAATTGAATTCCACTCCAAGTAATTTTGATGATGAGCACACCAAAGCTTAGTGTACTAACTACACTACACTTTAAGTATGCAGATTTCGTGAAGCTCTACTCATACTCAAAGAAGCACACTTCAACGCTCCAAGACAAAGACGAACATGACTAAACTCAAGTGATGAAGCTCAAGCTCAAAACAGAACAAGAAGCACAAAGAGAAGCTCACTTTCACTTCATCAAGTTGACCAAAACTTCCGAAAGACAGGTTCAGAGTCTAGTGTGAGTGTGTCGTGTCTTTTAGGGTATTTGTCAAAGCCATATCAAATAGACAAAACACACACACAAAACAATTTCGAAAATACTTTTAATTATCTTCAAAATAGTTTTCAAGAGCTTTTCTAGTCACTTCATAACTTTCGTAGTGAAACTCCACGTACCCTGGAGCTAACTACCTATCTGACTAGAAGAACAGCAGGAAAAACTCCTCTGGGAGTCGACTACCAAAAGTAGGGAGTCGACTACTTGTCAGAGATCGAAAACTCCTGGAGTTCTCTAGGAGTCGACTACCTATATGAGGGAGTCGACTACCAGCTGTAAATTTCAGACGTTTTGAAATTCAAATTTTGAAATCCTTTGAGCAATTTACTCCGAAATTTTTGGGACAAAAGTCAAACGAAATTTGAAATTCAAATCTCAGTTTTTCCCTATAAATAGAGCTGAAATATTTTGTAAAAGATATACAACATTGAAAATCAAATTTGTGAAAGCTCTCGTGAATTAAAGCTCTCTAATTTTTCTCTCTAGCCAGTTTAATTTCTGTTTTAATCTTGCAATATTTTTCTCATTCTTTTTGAAGATCATACTATTATTTTTATTGGCCAATTTTTTTTTCAAAATCCTTACTATTATTCTCTCTAATTTTATTTGAAGGATTTTTGAAAAAGCTCTAGATCACAAAGAACTTATCTCGTATCTTTGTGTGATCTAGACTATCATTCTATTAAGCCACTACACAAATTGTTTATCTTTTGATTGGCTATAGAATCGGGTGTATAAACCAATCTCTATCACTTATTGTAGAGTATTGGACAAATCTCTTATTGTGTTGATTGTTGGAACACTAGACAAGTCTAGTTGTTGCCAGTTGGAAAGTCCTCGGTTTGTGAGGCAAGGGTAAACCCTAGACAGGTCTAGGTGTTGTGATCGGAAATCCTGGTCAAGGCTAGGTCGTTGGAAATCCTAACGAGTGAATTTAGGTGCTTGTATTTGCCAAGGCAGATAGTGGAAATCTCGTACCGGATTGGTCGGGGACTGGACGTACCCGGGTTGCGGGGAACCAGGATAAAATCCTTTTGTTTGCGATTGTTGATCTGTGCTTGATTATCTTTACATTTATTTTTCTATCTTCTATCTACAGCAAAGATCAATTTATCTCTATTCGTTGAAATTCATACTTGTGATCTTATTTGTTCTCACATATTCTCTGGGAGTCGACTACTGCTCATAGGGAGTCGACTACCTGCTGTGAAATTACTTTGTGCATTTTATATTGTTGATTAAGAACCAAGCGTAGATCACTCTACTTGGTTTCTTAGGCAACGTTAGAAGGAATTTATTTGTGTTAATATCGTTGAGTGAAAAAGTTTACTATATACACAACACTATTCAACCCCCCTTCTAGTGTTGTTTGCCATCCACAGGATCCAACACTTGGTATTAGAGCGAGGTATCGAGATGGCATCAACAATGGTAGCATCCGTCCTCCAACGATTTGATGGAACAAATTATGCGGATTGGAGAAAGAGGATGTTGAAAGACATTGAATCCCTTGGACATATGGCGTGGAGTTTCATCGAGTTCCCGTACATCAAGCCTACCACTCCTCCATCCCAATGGACAAACCAAGACATGGAAAAAGCTGTTCTTCACTCTGAGGTAATGAGTCTATTATTATTTAATATTGACGATTCTATCTTTGAGTACGTTTCAGAAACCACTACGGCATTTCAAATATGGAACTTGCTTAAAGTCAAATATGGAAAGGAGACTATTGAAAAATGGACTTTTGACACCACCAAAAGAGAAGAGAGCAAACTTAACGAAGAAGAGAATGATTCAAATTCGGATAACTCAAGTGATGAAGAAACGAAAGAGCAAACCGCAAATAATATGTGCATGATGGCTTGTCAAGATGATAAGGATAAGGTATGTGAATCCAGTTCTGACGATGAAAATGATTTTGACATTGCTAGTGCTTATGAGAATTTGTACATAGAATACGGAAAATTGACAAAGAGATTTAAAAGTTTAAATAACAAGTATAAAGTCTTGCTTAATGACCATGATAATTTATCTAGCAAGCATGATAACTTATTGGATGATTATGATGATTTGAAAAATAACTTTACTAGTTCAAACGTTTCACCACATGATCATAAGTGCTTGAAGGACAAGTTTGATTCTTTATCGAGTGATCACTATTTATTGAAAAATGAACATGCGTTATATGTTTCTTGTTTAAATGATAAAATAGAATCACTTGCAAATATTATGGCTTCTAGTCGTATAAAGCATGAAGAATTAGTTGCAAAACTTGATTGTATCAAGAACAACTCTATCTCTTCTCCTAAAAATATTTTTAATAGGTATACTCATGCTAAAGCTTCTACTTCTAAAGATATGAGTAGAAATGTAAATGTCGCGCATGCTAATGTTAAAAAATACGCCTTTATGTATGGTAAAGATGCTAGACACAATAGTGTACACAATAAACCTCATGTTATATCCCATAACACGGCACACAAAAATGTTGTACACAATGCTCATCAAAGATTACACTTTGTACACAAAGTACACAATGCTAGGAATAACATGATATGGGTGCCTAAACACTTAGGCGTGCATGATAAAAATATTTATGTTCAAAATTTGACCAAAAGTATGCATGGATTCTATAAAGATTCATTTGTTCATAGGAAATCGAATTCACATCGAATTTGGGTTCCAAATAAGTAACTCTATTTTTTTTTCAAACATTAGGGTATCCACATGCTTCATGTATATTATTTTGATACCCAAACGCTTAAAATGATATGTAAATAAAACTTTTTTTTCTTTCTAACATATCGGACCCAATTAGAAGTGGGTACCAAACGTGTAGAGATTATTTTATTTCAGGACATTTGGATAATGGATAGTGGATGCTCCGCACACATGACATGGAACGCGAAATTACTTAGCAATCTAAAAATGTATGATGGCGGAACCGTGACATTTGGTGACAACAAGAAAGGTAAAATTGTCGGAATTGGCAATATCGGCAATCACTCAAAATTGCTCATCAAAGATGTAAGCTTGGTGAAAGGATTAAAGCATAATCTATTAAGCATAAGTCAACTATGCGACAAAGGTATGAAAGTTATATTTACTCTTGACTCATGCTTAGTATATGACAAAGATATGAAAAATATCCTTGTTAAAGGTAAGCGAATAGAAAATATCTATGTACTTAGACTAAATGAGTATGAATCAAATGTATGTTTAATTGTTTCAACAAATGATCCACTGCTTTGGCATAGACGCTTTGGCCATGTGAACATCAAAAACATGGATAAGATTTCTAGGAAAGAGTTGGTGCAAGGACTTCCCAAGATAAGTTTTAAATTAGATAAAATATGTGACTCATGTCAATTTGGCAAAATGCATAAGAGTTCATTTAAAAATATTGGAGCACTTAGTTCTAATGGACCACTTGAACTACTTCATATGGACTTGTTTGGCCCAACTAGAACTCCATCATTATGCAACTCTAGATACGTATTTGTCATAATCGATGATTTTACTCGATATACGTGGGTATTATTCTTAACTCATAAGAATGATGCCTTCCGTGAATTCGAAATATTTTTCAAAAGGATTGAACATTTATATTCCATGAAAATTATTTCTTTAAGAAGTGACCACGGTGGTGAATTCGAAAATGAACATTTTAAATCTTTTTGTGAAGAACGAGGCATTTCTCATACTTTTGCTTTTCCCAGAGCTGCTCCTCAAAATGGGGTAGTTGAAAGGAAAAACAGAACACTCTAAGAGTGTGCACGAACAATGTTATGTGAAAGCAACCTTCCAAAGAATTTTTGGGCGGAAGCTGTAGCAACCGCGTGCTATATTCAAAATAAAGTTTTAATTAGAAAACCTTTTGAAAAGACCCCTTATGAGTTATTGCTCCAACGAATTCCAAAGGTATCTTACTTCAGAGTTTTTGGTTGTAAATGCTACATTCTGAACACTAAAGATAACTTAGATAAGTTTGACTCCAAAGCGGATGAAGGCATATTTATCGGTTACTCTTTACGTAGTAAGGCATATAGAATTTACAATAAAAGTTCCGAAACTATTGTTGAAACTCTACATGTAACATTTGATGAATCTGTACCTCATAACATTACTCATAATGATGATGATGAAAGCATGCTCTTTGCACCCACTCCTAATAATGAATCTATCAATGATATCCCTAGTTCTTTGCCTAAATCATTTCCTGAAGTTACACATCACCCACACACACAAGTCTTAGGTGACATTGATGCAGGAATTAGAACTAGATCTCAAATAGAACACTTAACACTTGTTGCATTTGTTTCTAACATTGAGCCGAAAAAGGTAGAAGAAGCTTTTGCAGATGAAGCATGGATCGAGGCTATGCAAGAAGAACTTCTACAATTTGAACGCAATCAAGTATGGGAGTTAGTGCCAAGACCGGAAGATCGTCCCGTTATCGGTACCAAATGGGTATACCGGAACAAACTAGATGAAGATGGAAATGTGATAAGGAATAAGGCAAGGTTAGTAGCACAGGGTTACTCTCAAGAGGAAGGTATAGACTTTGATGAAACCTTTGCTCCTGTTGCTAGACTAGAATCTATTAGGATGTTACTCGCATTTGCATCATATAAGAATTTTAAACTTTATCAAATGGATGTAAAAAGCGCTTTCCTAAACGGATTCATAAAGGAGGAAGTCTACGTTGAACAACCTCCAGGATTTGAACATGATAAGAAAACATGATTTGTTTACAAGTTAAACAAAACCTTATATGGGCTAAAGCAAGCTCCAAGAGCTCGGTATGAAAGACTAAGAAAATTCTTAAGTGACTCAAGTTACACTGTTGGAAAAATAGATACAACCTTATTTGTTAAGAAAGTTCATAATGATATCATTCTTATTCAAATCTACGTAGATGACATCATTTTTGGATCTACTAATGAGGATCTTTGCCAAGAGTTTGCCAAGTTAATGCAGGAAGAATTCGAAATGAGCCATATGGGGGAGCTAACATATTTTCTCGGATTGCAAATCAAACAAGGAAAGGAAGGAACCTTCATTCATCAAACAAAGTATGCAAGAGACTTGATCAAAAGGTTCGGAATGGAAACTGCATCCGGAAAGAACATACTGTCACGACCCGCTTCCCTAAAATGGAGGCGAGACGTGAAAAGGTCCGCACGAGAGTGGAGCTGTGAAGCCCCAAACCCGATAAGCGTCAATAATACATAAGCAGGTCCCTGTAACCACAACAGAATAACAATAATAACACAAGGAGAGACTGAAATAAAATCTCACATCTCAAAAATTGTTCAACATGAAAATAAGTCCAACATCCAGAAAAGCCACCAGGCTAAAAGAAAAGAGTCTAAAGGCCCAGAACAAGGCCAGCGAAAGCAACGACATGACAAGTATAGGTGCTACACACCGACAACAAAACAACTGTCTAACAAAAGTAAAACACACGAAGACACTAGGACTGGTCCCCAGTGTCCACGTACTCCCCGTCAAACACAAGCTCGGGCTCGGCGTCAGCAAACACCTCGTCCTCAACAAGGTACTCAGGCTCAGGATCTAACATGTGTCACCCAAAAGAGTAAAGGGGCACATGTCAGCAAGTCTAAAAGACTTGGGCAAGGAAACTGAAAGTAAGGCAACTAGCAACCTAGCAGTATAGTATGCATGACATGGCATTTATAACATGAGTGCACAATCAAGACATGGCAAGACAATTTGTACAAGAGAACAATCATCGGGACAAGACAAGACAAGACAAGAGTAGCCAAGCTACTATCAATCTCAATCAATTTACTATTCACGTTGTTTGTAGATGTTTACGCCTTACAGCTGAATGGTTTCACATTCGCTGATTGGCCGCTTAACATCTACCCCAAAACCCAGAGTTTACGCCTTACCACTGCAGTTGCTGATCGGGCAGACTCCCAGTTGATTGGTCGCTTAACTCTTACCCCCAATACCCACACGTAATGGAGCCAGGGTACCCGCACATGAGCTCAGCTAGTGAGCCTGGGGTTGCCCCGCACATGAGCTCGCATTCTTAAACATTTGGCGTAGGGGTGCACCTAGCCGGAAACAAGCAATTCGGGCATTGGCTATCAACCAACACATGGCCCGCTTCTGGAACACGAGCCAGGAACACAAGCAATGTAGCAAAGCTACACAATCACTGAAATACATGAAGGGTGCAATGACATGACAATTAATTTGCGTACCGATAATGGAAAGTAAACGTGACATGGTAATTGTGCAACATGCTATATGTCGGAACTAGCTTCGTTGTCAAGCTAGTTCCCCAATTTGCGCCTAGGCGAGTATCATTTCGTCGCCTAGCCTCTTTTACGCCTACAACAAGCAAATGGCCTAAAACATGGCCTAAACCCTAAGTGGCAAGTTTCACTTGCCTAGCACCGGGAATGACGACCACTTCGTCACACGGATGCTAATTTACGGGGAAATCGCTGTTTTGAGGGAACAACCAACAAACAACATGAAATCTTATTAGGGTTTCATAAAAATATAAATAGGTTATGAAAACAACGGTAGATCGATTTCTTACCGAGAGGAGGCGGAAGAAACACTCCGGAGAACCCTAGGATCAGATCTGGAAAAGATTGGGGAAGTTTGGAGAAACTAGGGTTTTGGGGGATTTTGATGGATTTGGTGAGATTTTGGGGAAGGTGAGAGGTAGATAGAGTGAATGGATGGATTGGATGATGGATTTAGGGCTTGGAATGAAGGATTGAAGCTTGGAGGAAGATGGGGGCTCAAAGGGGAAGATTTTAGGGTTTTGGGTCGTGTTGAGGAAGAAGAAAACGTTTGGGTTGGGCTTAAATAGGTTGGGCTGGCGGCTGCCCAGAAATTAGGGTTTCAACACTGGTTAGTCGGTCAAAGAGCAACCACTGACCGACTAGTTTGGCAATTAGTCGGTTGGTCGACCAACGCAGACCGACTAAGTGTAAACAGTAACTCCTGAACGAAAATAGGATTTAGAGTTAGTCGGTCCATGAACAATTACTGACCGACTAGTTTAGCATCTAGTCGGTCGATGAACGTTCTTAGACCGACTAAGAGTGAACAGTATATATACTAAAATTTAGATGATGTGTTAGTCGGTTAAAGAAGCATTGCTGACCGACTAGTTTGCAACCTAGTCGGTCAACCAACGTTCTTAGACCGACTAACGATAAACAGTAACTCTTGAATAATTTAGAAAGCCAACTAGTCGGTCCAAGAAGGATTGCTGACCGACTGGATCGTCATCTAGTCGGTCGGTGCCCCTTCTTATACTGGCTAATGAGCACAAAAAGTTCCGATATGGAGCGCGGGGCCCCGGGATCGATTCCTAAGACTCCTAGGCTTGATCTAATAGTTAGATATGACCGTTATGAAGCCCGTCACGAATGACATACTTCGAAATCGACGATCCTAAGGAAGAAACGAGAAAATACGACGAATCGATCGAAAATGAAAACTACGGAGACGAAAACCACGCACACGAGGAGAAAATCCACCAAAACAAATATTATAATATAATAAACCCAGATACATGAAAAGCAGTCGTTACATCCTCCCCAACTTAAGAAAAATTCTGTCCTCGGAATTTCCGAATACTCACGAGTCCGGAAACAAAAGTGGGAAACGCTCTCGCATCTCATCCTCATTCTTCCAAGCAGACTCTCCAGGTGAGCCGTGTCGCCACATCACCCTCACAAGATTGACAATCTTGTTCCGAAGCGATTTCTGACGCCTGTCCAGAATCTGCACTGGATGCTGGTCATACGTCATATCGGGGCGAACGGTAATCTCTGAAAAATCCACCGCATGAGACGGATCGCTAATGTATCGACGAAGCTGCGACACATGGAAAACATTGTGAACTCCTTCCAAAGATGGCGGCAAGGCCAAGCGATAAGCTACCTCGCAAACCTTCTCCAAAATGTCAAACGGTCCAATGTATCGCGGGCTCAACTTCCCACGCTTCCCGAAACGAATCACACCGCGATTCGGGGAAATCTTCAAGAACACATGGTCGCCCGGCTGAAACTCCAAAGGACGACGTTTAGCATCCGCCCAATGCTTAAAACGGTCCTAAGCAATTCTCAACCTCTCCCGAATATTCCTGACGATCTTCACGGCCTCCACGATCAACTCAGGTCCCAACAACTCCCGATCACCAACGTCATCCCAACTCAATGGCGATCGACATTTCATCCCATAAAGAGCGGCGAAAGGTGCCATGCCAATACTCGCCTGGAAGCTGTTGTTGTAGGAAAACTCTACCAGATGTAGATGGTCCTCCCACGAACCCTTGAAATCCAACATGCACGCCCTCAGCATGTCTTCCAAAATCTGAATCGTCCTCTCGGACTGGCCATCCGTCTGCGGATGGTACGCCGTGCTGAAACTCAGACGCGTACCCAAGCTCTTCTACAAACTCTGCCAGAACTGAGATGTGAATCTCGTGTCTCTGTCCGACACGATACTCACCGGGACCCCATGAAGTCGCACGACCTCCTCCATATACCTCCTCACCAGCGCCTCAGTGGACTGTCCCACTCGAAACGGAATAAAGTGCGCAGATTTGGTCAATCGATCTACGATCACCCAAATCGCGTCATTCTGCTTCGGACTCCGAGGTAGTCTAGTCACGAAATCCATAGTGATATGCTGTCACTTCCACTCCGGAATCGGAAGCGGTTGTAGCAACCCGGCCGTACGCTGATGCTCCGCCTTCACTTGCTGGCAAACCAAGCACTTGGCTACACTCCGAGCCACGCTCCTCTTCATACCATGCCACCAATAATTCAGACGAAGATCCTGGTACATCTTGGTGCCACAAGGATGCACAGAATACGGCGAACTGTGTGCCTCCACCATCAGCTCCTCTCTGATATCCCCAGAGGGCACACACAACCTGGCCCCAAACCTCAGCGAGCCATCCTCATGAACCAAAAAGTCAGTCCGCAGACCGGCTTCCACCTGCTCCCGAATCTTCATCAGCTTCGGATCCTCAGCCTGGCCAGCCTTAATCCGATCCACGATCGTCGACTGTACCTGCATGTACATCAACGAAGAAGCCTCCACAGGAAGAACAACCTCCACACCAGACTCGTAAAAATCCTGCTGCAATCTCCACTGCGAGGTCAACATCATCACCGCTGGAAGCCTACTCAAAGCATCCGGAACCACATTCACCTTGCGAGGGTGAAACTGCAAATCAATCTCATAATCTGCCATCAACTCCAACCATCGACGCTGTCGCATGTTGAGCTCCTTCTGAGTGAAAATATACTTCAAGCTTTTGTGATCGGTGAAAATCTTCACTTTCTCACTCAGCAAGAAGTGCCTCCAAATCTTAAGAGCAAACACAACGGCAGCCAACTCCAAATCATGCGTCGGGTAATTCTTCTCATGAACCTTAAGCTGATGAGACGCATACGCCACAACATGCCCATGCTGATGCAACACACAACCGAGACCCTTGCCAGAAGCATCGCAAAAGATCTCAAACCCACCGCTGCGATCAGGCACAACAAGAATAGGGGCAGTCGTCAACCTCTCCTTCAGAACACCAAAAGCACTCTCACAATCACCCGACCAAACAAAAGCAACATCCTTCCGTGTCAACCTGGTCATCGGCTCAGCAATACGAGAAAAGTCCTTAATGAATCGCCGATAATAACCAGCAAGCCCGAGGAAACTCCGAATCTCAGACGCAGACGACGGAACAGGCCACTCCCTGATGGCCCGAATCTTCTCAGGATCCACTGAAATACCATCTCCAGTCACCACATGCCCCAGAAAAGCAACCCGATCCAGCCAAAACTCGCACTTCGAAAACTTAGCATACAAACGATGCTTCCTCAGAATCTCCAACACCGTCCTTAAGTGCGAGGCATGCTCTTCCTCCGACTTCGAATAGATCAGAATGTCGTCAATAAAGATAACGACAAACTTATCCAAAAATTCGTAGAAAATCAGGTTCATCAGATTCATGAAAACTGCGGGCGCGTTAGTTACGCCGAAAGGCATAACCACGAACTCATAGTGTCCATACTTCGTCCTGAACGCTGTCTTCGGAACATCTCCCTTCTTCACCTTCAACTGATGGTAACCACTCCTCAAATCCAACTTAGAAAACACCCTCGAACCTCCAAGCTGATCAAAAATATCATCGATGCGAGGCAACGGGTATTTATTCTTAATGGTCACCGCATTCAACTCCCGATAGTCCACGCACATGCGACGCGAACCATCCTTCTTCTTCACCAACAGCACCGGTGCTACCCACGGAGACACACTAGGATTAATATAACCCTTCTGCAAAAGCTCATCCAACTGCTTCCACAACTCTTCCAATTCAGCAGGTGCAATACGATACGGCGCCTTCGAAATCGACTGCGCACCTGGAATAAGATCGATAGAAAATTCCAGAGCTCGATCAGGCGGCAAACCAGACATCTCCTCGGGGAAGACGTCGCCAAAATCTCGCACCACAGCTGGCCACTCCAGCTCCATCTGCATAGCCACAGCCTCCACCGGCCTGGCCCGAAATCTGACAGGACCAAGCGAACTGCTACCACGACTGAACTCGAACACTGGATGTCCGGGAATCTCGAACACCACCTTCTTCCTCCGACATTCGATCGTAGCATAGAAGCTCGCAAGCCAATCCATCCCAAGAACTGCATCATAGTTGATGATGTCGTGGACAATGAAATCCGCGAAAAGCTCATGTCCACAGACCACCAACGAGCAAGAATTGCAACCACGATGCACCGAGACCACGCCATTCCCTGTAACGATATTCCAACTCTGGGGAAGAGGGGACGTCGACAAGGAATGCCTCTCCACGAAGCTCCGAGAAATAATGCACATCGATGCACCAGAGTCAAAGAGGACCCGTGCAGGAAATGTGCACACCAAAATCACACCTAACAAGCAATTTACAATCAAACCCTAGTCTAGCAAACAACCATGTTCAAGCAAACAACATAATCTAATAATCAACCAGTTAGGAAAGTAACAGCTAGATTGAGGATTACCTGCGATAACCTCATCCACAGCCTCGCTCTCCGCAACGGTCATCAGAAAAGCCTGCCTCCTCGGCGGAACAGCCTGCCGAAAAGCCTGTCCCTGTGGAACAAGAGCTGCTCCACGTCCAGCAGGAACAGACGCTCGCTGCTGCAACGGCTGTGCTGCAACAGGAGCCCTCCGCAGCTGATTCGCATGCCGACAATCCTTCGCGGCATGGGAAGCATCACCACAAACCAGACACTGGCCCAAAAACTTCCGACACTGATCCTTGACATGGCCAGGCTTGCCGGAGAAATGGCAAAACTTCAGAATAGGCCCTCCTGGCCTCTTAAACTGAGCGGACTGATTAGGCCTGAATCCAGGTCTAACCACAGCTCTCGCCTGTTCCACAGGCCTCTTCCCAGCACCAACAACAGATCCCTTCCTCTGGTTCACGAGCAACTCCTGCCTCTTGGCAGCGACCAGAACCTTCTGATAAGACTCCCGGTCAGAGGAGGTCACAAAACTCTGGAGCTCCGAAGCAAGTCCCTGCAGGAACCTCTGAGCTCTCTCCTTAGCGTCCTGCACCATCTTCGGTGCAAACCGACTCAGCCTCATGAACTCCTGGTGGTACTGGTCCACCGACGAACTCCCCTGCTTCAAATCGATAAAACGCTGCAGCATCTCCTCCCTGACAGCTTTCGGGAAGAACTCACCATCAAATCTGGACTTAAAGGTAGCCCAGACGATCGGCTCCAACAACAACTTCTCTTCCGCATCCCACCAATTCCGAGCATTATCCTTAAGTTGCCTCTTCGCCAACTCAACCCATCCAGCCGGGGTGATCTTGGCCATCTTCAGATTGTCCTCGATGTTCCGAATCCACTCATCGGCAGCCAGAGGACCCTCAGACCCATCAAAATACGCGGGACCCAGCTCCCGAAATTGCTTCGCTCCCGGCTCAGAGCGAGGGGCATCCGGAAGAGCCCGGGCAGCTTGAGTAAGTGGATCATTCTGGACTTGCAGAAGCACGCCCTGCTGCACTTGCATCATCTGCAGCATCATCCGCATCATCTCACCGCTGGTGGTTTCCCGCTCAGGCTCCTCATCATGAGGGAGCGCACCGCTTCCCCCACCACGGGTGAATCGTCTTCCTGCCATCTATTGACACAGAAAACGAATCAGATTAGACTCATAGCTCATGACTCGGACGTCGAACTTAGTTTATTGGACATCTAATATTATTATCGTCATTCCAAAAATCGCAGTTACAGAAGGACCTGCATGGGCCACCAACAAAACCTGTCACGACCCGCTTCCCTAAAATGGAGGCGAGACGTGAAAAGGTCCGCACGAGAGTGGAGCTGTGAAGCCCCAAACCCGATAAGCGTCAATAATACATAAGCAGGTCCCTGTAACCACAACAGAATAACAATAATAACACAAGGAGAGACTGAAATAAAATCTTACATCTAAAAAATTGTCCAACATGAAAATAAGTCCAACATCCAGAAAAGCCACCAGGCTAAAAGAAAAGAGTCTAAAGGCCCAGAACAAGGCCAGCGAAAGCAACGACATAACAAGTATAGGTGCTACGCACCGACAACAAAACAACTGTCTAACAAAAGTAAAACACACGAAGACACTAGGACTGGTCCACAGTGTCCACGTACTCCCCGTCAAACACAAGCTCGGGCTCGGCGTCAGCAAACACCTCGTCCTCAACAAGGTACTCAGGCTCAGGATCTAACATGTGTCACCCAAAAGAGTAAAGGGGCACATGTCAGCAAGTCTAAAAGACTTGGGCAAGGAAACTGAAAGTAAGGCAACTAGCAACCTAGCAGTTTAGTATGCATGACATGGAAGTTATAACATGAGTGCACAATCAAGACATGGCAAGACAATTTGTACAAGAGAACAATCATCGGGACAAGACAAGACAAGACAAGAGTAGCCAAGCTACTATCAATCTCAATCAATTTACTATTCACGTTGTTTGTAGATGTTTACGCCTTACAGCTGAATGGTTTCACATTCGCTAATTGGCCGCTTAACATCTACCCCAAAACCCAGAGTTTACGCCTTACCACTGCAGTTGCTGATGGGGCAGACTCCCAGTTGATTGGTCGCTTAACTCTTACCCCCAATACCCACACGTAATGGAGCCAGGGTACCCGCACATGAGCTCAGCTAGTGAGCCTGGGGTTGCCCCGCACATGAGCTCGCATTCTTAAACATTTGGTGTAGGGGTGCACCTAGCCGGAAACAAGCAATTCGGGCATTGGCTATCAACCAACACATGGCCCGCTTCTGGAACACGAGCCAGGAACACAAGCAATGTAGCAAAGCTACGCAATCACTGAAATACATGAAGGGTGCAATGACATGACAATTAATTTGCGTACCGATAATGGAAAGTAAACGTGACATGGTAATTGTGCAACATGCTATATGTCGGAACTAGCTTCGTTGTCAAGCTAGTTCCCCAATTTGCGCCTAGGCGAGTATCATTTCGTCGCCTAGCCTCTTTTACGCCTACAACAAGCAAATGGCCTAAAACATGGCCTAAACCCTAAGTGGCAAGTTTCACTTGCCTAGCACCGGGAATGACGACCACTTCGTCACACGGATGCTAATCTACGGGGAAATCACTGTTTTGGGGGAACAACCAACAAACAACATGAAATCTTATTAGGGTTTCATAAAAATATAAATAGGTTATGAAAACAACGGTAGATCGATTTCTTACCGAGAGGAGGCGGAAGAAACACTCCGGAGAACCCTAGGATCAGATCTGGAAAAGATTGGGGAAGTTTGGAGAAACTAGGGTTTTGGGGATTTTGATGGATTTGGTGAGATTTTGGGGAAGGTGAGAGGTAGATATAGTGAATGGATGGATTGGATGATGGATTTAGGGCTTGGAATGAAGGATTGAAGCTTGGAGGAAGATGGGGGCTCAAAGGGGAAGATTTTAGGGTTTTGGGTCGTGTTGAGGAAGAAGAAAACGTTTGGGTTGGGCTTAAATAGGTTGGGCTGTCGGCTGCCCAGAAATTAGGGTTTCAACACTGGTTAGTCGGTCAAAGAGCAACCACTGACCGACTAGTTTGGCAACTAGTCGGTCGGTCGACCAACGCAGACCGACTAAGTGTAAACAGTAACTCTTGAACGAAAATAGGATTTAGAGTTAGTCGGTCCATGAACAATTACTGACCGACTAGTTTAGCATCTAGTCGGTCGATGAACGTTCTTAGACCGACTAAGAGTGAACAGTATAGATACTAAAATTTAGATGATGTGTTAGTCGGTTAAAGAAGCATTGCTGACCGACTAGTTTGCAACCTAGTCGGTCAACCAACGTTCTTAGACCGACTAACGATAAACAGTAACTCTTGAATAATTTAGAAAGCCAACTAGTCGGTCCAAGAAGGATTGCCGACCGACTGGATCGTCATCTAGTCGGTCGGTGCCCCTTCTTATACCGGCTAATGAGCACAAAAGTTCCGATATGGAGCGCGGGGCCCCGGGATCGATTCCTAAGACTCCTAGGCTTGATCTAATAGTTAGATATGACCGTTATGAAGCCCGTCACGAATGACATACTTCGAAATCGACGATCCTAAGGAAGAAACGAGAAATTACGACGAATCGATCGAAAATGAAAACTACGGAGACGAAAACCACGCACACGAGGAGAAAATCCACCAAAACAAATATTATAATATAATAAACCCAGATACATGAAAAGCAGTCGTTACACATACCAATGGCCACTTCCACATCCTTGGACAAAGACGAAGCAGGTAAAAAGGTTGATCAGAAAACATATCGAGGTATGGTCGGTTCCTTACTCTACTTAACCGCCAGCAGACCTGACATCATGTTTAGTGTTTGTGCATGTGCTAGATTTCAATGTGATCCTAGGGAATCACACCTTAAAACAGTAAAATACATATTTAGATATCTTAAAACCACATCTGACTTTGGACTTTTCTATCCCAAAGGAAGCACATTCGATTTAACTTCATTTAGTGACGCAGACTATGCTGGTTGTAAAGCCACAAGAAAAAGCACAAGTGGAACATGTCATTTCCTTGGACATTCCCTTGTCTCGTGGTTTAGCAAAAAGCAAAGTTCCGTCTCACTATCCACCACTGAGGCAGAGTATATAGCTGCCGGACTTGCCTGTGCTCAAATACTTTGGATGAAACAAGTCCTCGTCGATTATAGTGTTAATACATCTACATGTGTAATTTATTGTGATAATAAAAGCACCATAAATCTCACTAAAAACTCTGTTCTTCATCCTAGAACAAAACATATTGATATTAGACACAGATTTATTGATGATCATTGTGCCAAAAAGGATGTTGAACTTAAATTTGTCTCCTCTGAGTTTCAAGTTGCAGATATTCTAACAAAACCCTTACAAAAAGATACATTCTCCAGACTTCGACGAGAATTGGGTATTGTTGGAGAAAAGGAATTGAATAATGCTCAGTTATAAAATTTTTTATTGTTGATGACAAGGGGGAGAAAATTCATGTGACATGAAATGCAAAATAAAATCATATGTATACTGTTTTGTGTATTGCTTCGATGTAGGGGGAGAACCGCATCAAAGCAGGGGGAGTAAGTATACCATATATTTTATTTTTTACTTACTTCATTTCTTTTCTCATGTTTGGGTGTCATCATCAAAAAGGGGGAGAGTGATGGAAATTGAATTCCACTCCAAGTAATTTTAATGATGAGCACACCAAAGCTTAGTGTACTAACTACACTACACTTTAAGCATGCAGATTTCGTGAAGCTCTACTCATACTCAAAGAAGCACACTTCAACGCTCCAAGACAAAGACGAACATGACTAAACTCAAGTGATGAAGCTCAAGCTCAAAACAGAACAAGAAGCACAAAGAGAAGCTCACCTTCACTTCATCAAGTTGACCAAAACTTCCGAAAGACATGTTCAGAGTCTAGTGTGAGTGTGTCGTGTCTTTTAGGGTATTTGTCAAAGCCATATCAAATAGACAAAACACACACACAAAACAATTTCGAAAATACTTTTAATTATCTTCAAAATAGTTTTCAAGAGATTTTCTAGTCACTTCATAACTTTCGTAGTGAAACTCCACGCACCCTGGAGCTAACTACCTATCTGACTAGAAGAACAGTAGGAAAAACTCCTCTGGGAGTCGACTACCAAAAGTAGGGAGTCGACTACTTGTCAGAGATCGAAAACTCCTGGAGTTCTCTGGGAGTCGACTACCTATATGAGGGAGTCGACTACCAGATGTAAATTTCAGACGTTTTGAAATTCAAATTTTGAAATCCTTTGAGCAATTTACTCCAAAATTTTTGGGACAAAAGTCAAACGAAATTTAAAATTCAAATCTTAGTTTTCCCTATAAATAGAGCTGAAATATTTTGTAAAAGATATACAACATTGAAAATCAAATTTGTGAAAGCTCTCTTGAATTAAAGCTCTCTAATTTTTCTCTCTAGCCAGTTTAATTTCTGTTTTAATCTTGCAATATTTTTCTCATTCTTTTTGAAGATCATACTATTATTTTTATTGGCCAAATTTTTTTTCAAAATCCTTACTATTATTCTCTCTAATTTTATTTGAAGGATTTTTGAAAAAGCTCTAGATCACAAAGAACTTATCTCGTATCTTTGTGTGATCTAGACTATCATTCTATTAAGCCACTACACAAATTGTTTATCTTTTGATTGGCTATAGAATCGGGTGTATAAACCAATCTCTATCACTTATTGTAGAGTATTAGACAAATCTCTTATTGTGTTGATTGTTGGAACACTAGACAAGTCTAGTTGTTGCCAGTTGGAAAGTCCTCAGTTTGTGAGGCAAGGGTAAACCCTAGACAAGTCTAGGTGTTGTGATCAGAAATCCTGGTCAAGGCTAGGTCGTTGGAAATCCTAACGAGTGAAGTTAGGTGCTTGTATTTGCCAAGGCAGATAGTGGAAATCTCGTACCGGATTGGTCGGGGACTGGACGTACCCGGGTTGCAGGGAACCAGGATAAAATCCTTTTGTTTGTGATTGTTGATCTGTGCTTGATTATCTTTACATTTATTTTTCTATCTTCTATCTACAGCAAAGATCAATTTATCTCTATTCGTTGAAATTCATACTTGTGATCTTATTTGTTCTCACATATTCTCTGGGAGTCGACTACTGCTCATAGGGAGTCGACTACCTGCTGTGAAATTACTTTGTGCATTTTATATTGTTGATTAAGAACCAAGCGTAGATCACTCTACTTGGTTTCTTAGGCAACGTTAGAAGGAATTTATTTGTGCTAATATCGTTGAGTGAAAAAGTTTACTATATACACAACACTATTCAACCCCCCTTCTAGTGTTGTTTGCCATCCACAGGATCCAACACATACTCATATATACATACACTATAACATAGATCATGCACATATACTTACCCATTCTCATCCAAGGTTACAGGTATATACAAGAACAAATCATCACAACTCATACATAGTACTATACATTCCTCATTCATCCATGCACTAACAAATATATCTATATGAACATGAGAACTCTCATATATACATACAGACTAATATGTATACACATGTTATCTCACCTACACATATAGAAACTTGCATCATGCAGTACATAGCAATAAGTAGGATGTATAGATACACCCAAGGCATCAATATACACTCCAATATTTATACACTTATTTCACTCAATACATATGTACTTACATAAAAATTCACACAAGAACATGATCAAAGACATATAGCTATATCTAAATACATACACCTCTTTATGTATTCTCACACTCCTAGTATTTATATATATCTACATATATGCATGTTCACACGATATTTAAACACACCCTACTCATAAGTCACGGAGCTAGCATAATTATACATACACATACCTATGAATATACTTTGATACATCAAGGTATAGATCAAGTATACAACCAAGTATACATCTATCTATAGGTACACATATCACTACATACATCACATCCAATACACATACAACTTTACTAACATACATATGCAAATAGGTATATCCAAATATCGATACAATTATAGCAGGTAGTCATACACCAATACTTTACACACCGATGTGATGCACCACATATCCAGTGGGTAACCATACACAAACATATCACTTAAGCACGTAAGTATAACAACCTTTAATTATATAGACAATTATATATAATAGTTCGCACACAAATATACACACAGTACATATCACTATAGTAACTAGTCCTGACAATATGTATGTATAGTATATCAACCTTCAAGTACACATTCACTTTATATATGCAAGTATACATTCATATGTATTCATATCCAATATTCACTCACGTAAGTCTATATTCATCCAACACCGGTGTAAGCATATCCGCTTACAATCGGACATGCAACCATATATATCTTTCGTATAAGTATCAAACACACACCTTTAGTACACCTAGGGCATGCCTACTCATACTTGAGTGGAACACAAAGATCCGCACATGGATTTACACAATCAGCATGTACATAAACATCACATATTACCAATACATACAATATACCATATCTATACATCATCTAGAGCTCAATCAACTATATAAGTCCATGATACACACTTCTCATAGGTTACCATATGTTAACATATATACGCAAGTACCTCTATTCTCAGACATACAACCATGTATGTCTCCTAGTACCCATCCAACATTCACAGATGTATCATTGCACAAGATCTACCATATCAATATCAATACACATAGATAACCATAAAAAATTATATTCATCTATACACAGGCGTAAGCATACCAGTTTACAGTCATACATGTATTATATACTCATCACATACATCAACTCATAACACTAATACTCTTAAGACATATCCACACATACATGGGTGGAACTCAAGGATCCATGCATGCATTTACACGCTCTACGTGTGCATACATCACATACAGTATATAGTCACTATACAGTATATCTATATAATGATATAGACATCCATGCACACGTATAAGCATAACGCTTACAACCTTACATATAACTACATACACATCACGTATTTCACCATGTATGCATATACACCACGTATGCATATACACCACAATAGACAACTATAATATACTCATATCCTAAGAGTATGCCAGCTCATATATAAGCGGAACACATGGATCCTTGGATCCACACATACAGGCCTTATATATATCACACTATATATATACATATTTACTACTTACATCTTAATCATTACAATCACTCTATTGCACATACATCTGATAGTGCAATCACATATTAACACATATACTTATAATATCACATACCAACATGTAGCCACATAAGTAGTTAAGGTAGTAGCATATACATATATGTGTAGCTACAGATACACACATAAGTATGGCACACAGATACATTCGACAACGGGCAAACAATACTTGTATATCCATACAATCACATAACCACATATACATATAATTATTCTATATATACAATCATACACTCTTATACATCCAAATATACACCCACCCAGACGTACAAGTAACATCCATATACCAACACATTAATCATGAATTTTATTTATACACTAATACATATTCACACAAATACTCCGTATATATATACACTTATCCATCAGACACCCATATACAAATATATCTCATAACATCACTTTAATGCATCATACTTTAGTATCCATACTTACAGCTCTATATACATCCATTTATTCATACATATACACCCCCAATTATAATCAAATTATAGCTTACCACATAGATAATACATAATACTCTATTGCATAGATAATATGTCTTACACATAATTTCTCCCATCAAATACTACATTCACCTCAATCCATACAAACAACATTACTATAAACACATCTATACTATGAATTGTAAGAATACACATAAGTAGTCATATTCGTATCTATAGTGTATCCTATACACATATATAATTATAGACACATATCTATAGAAATACATGCGAATAATACTTTTATATCCATGCAAACACATACCCACCCATACATTTATGTATATATACAAACGACTACCCATGCTTAACCTAAGGGAGCTCTATACATTGGGTCCCTAATGCCGGGGTTTTATTCTAAGCCTGATCACCTACCCACCTTAGGACACAACTACCCTTATGGAGCATTACCCTTACTATCCTTATGCACGCCGTAGTGCGAAGACCTGCATGGGCCGCCACCTGTCACGACCTGCTTCCCAGGATACCCGATAAGTACAAATCCGTATCAAGTATTCCCGAAACTACGGGTGTGAAAAAAAACAAGGAGAGAGAAGAGAAGTATTGCTCAGAACAGAAAACTCTGCAGGCCACTGCGCACGTGCTGGGAAGTATAAGTAAAACTCAATCATAGATATAACACCGAGAAATAAACAAAAGTACAATATTTCATTTATTTAATACATTGATACAGTCTTTTACATACACCATCTGTTCAAGGGGTACAAATAAGGAAAGCTACACTTAGACAACGATAATCTTATACAACTCCAAGTCCAGTTCCAACTTATACAATTCAAACATTTCATCATCACAACTCTAGCTACAAAGGTCTACCCGAAAAAGAAACACTAAAAGTACAAGTCTCTCATCTACCCCTTGCCACGCAATCCTACAACCGATCACCAACTCCAAGGCTCCAGCCGCTATCCCCAACCTGAAAAGTCAACGGGGACACGTCAATGCATGACCCAGTAGAAACTTCTAACACTCTAGTAGAACCCAGTTTTAGAACTGGTCTACCTATGTAGGGATGGTGGTCTAACAGGTAAGGTTCATGGTGCATAAAAGTGATACATTCCAACATGTGAACTTAGTTATAAGAACTTGCAAAACATGCAAATGAAACCACATTATGAAATGCAGGTATTGAAAGGAAGCATAATAACATGTTACCATGGGATAGCAGCATTAAAGTAAACAAAAGTAAGGACACATGAGATAATAACATTAATAAATTAAAGACAATTACTTTAAGTTATTGATTCACATATTTGGAAACTCGTGTAAACCGCAGGACGCTAAGGAGTCGGACTTCACCCAAGGTGGGTGAAAAATGGTACCTCAACTAGCGACACGAGCACTGGAGGGGCCTCTCGTAACTCCGTACCCGAACGTGGTAAGGTACTAGAGCGAGACTCATCTCGGTTTTTCTGTCGGACAAACGGAGCAAACCATCATTTACCGTCATGGTGCGACACGAGCACACTAGCGGCCTCTCTAGCCCTCTCCAACTCCCCTTCTGGGGGCAACACATCGGGCAAGAAATCATAATTCATACGTCCGCTCCTTAACCCCTAAAGTTTACCCGTGTTTCCCCCAAACCCACATCCGGAGTCTCACCCATTTTAGAATGGACTGAGCTCCCGATGTCAAACTCTTATTCTCACTCTCAGTTTTTAAAGTATTTCTTCGTTTGTCAACAAATCAGCTAGCGGTCTCGACTACCGCTTTTTCATCTCTCCATCTCTTTCATAATTTCACCGATGTCGTAATTCAACAACGACCATCGTCTTCATCTCATTTCAACATCGCATATTTCCATCAATTCCATTCATTTTCTTAATGAAGTTACAACACTAATATGATACACTAAACAAGATGAAACTACAACACTCGCAAATGTCTCAAGTTGACATACTCAATCAAAATAAAGCTACATGCTAGCATAATGGAAAGTAATGACGTAATAACACAACCATGTATACTAGCTTGTTGCATGTTAGTAAATGACATAAGACGTTCTTTAACATAACATAATATACTAGCTTTTATTTGGACATAGCAAACATGTTAATATGCACTTTAACTTGAACACAATTTCATTTACTACAACAAATTGGAAAGCATGTGAACATAGCTACTAATTATCACATAAATCATGACAAATAATAGCATGATAACTGAATTTGAACAAAATATAAAAGAGTAATGCATGGTATGACAATAGTGTAAAATTTGAATCTGTTTAAATGGTTACAGCAGAAAGAACATCATTTTAGCCTATCTACAGTCAGGTCCCTTCAAGAAAGTTGTGGATATGGGTGTTTTCCTTTCACTGAACACTTTTCATAAACTCAGTTGACATATGTGATTTATGGTGGATTTTCTCCTGACAGGTATAATTTCAGCATTCTGAACCAGAAAATGAGTTCAGTTCAAGTCATTTTTCTATCAGTTACAAGCAGATATAGGATTTTCGGAAAATTACAACGGGAAAATTACAAGTTGAAGATCTTGTAGCCAGCTTTCCAACGACACCAAGATCATTATGTTTTATTAAGTGTTCATGGAGTTCTACTCGTTTTACTGAAAGGTGTCAAAACTGTCTAAAAACAGACCAGTTTTAGAAACTGAATTTTTATTCTATTTTTCAGTTCGAATTTGCAAAACTTGTAAAAATGAAAGTTGTTAAGGACTTCAATATGTACAACATATATATTTTCATGAATTTCTACGTAGCCAATTAAGTGCAGCAAGTTACCAAAGTATCAGCCAATTCTGTGTAAATTTCAGCATGAAGTTCAAAACTTAATCTCTACACAAAATCTAAAGAACTTGCTAATTAATTAAACCCTTAGTTCTAAAACTAAACCCTACTAAGGTGATAAGAATTTCTACCTTACTAGTACTCCTCCAAATAATATGTCATTGGCCCTTCTTAGTCCTTGATGGAGAGCCTCCAAGACTTCTCCTTTCAATCTCCCAATTGACCTCCAAAGTTTGGATTTTTGAGGGCTTTTTGGGGTTAATTTTGGTATTAGAATGATAAGGAAAAGTGAGGGATTGTTGGCGGTGGAAGGGGAGGTGCTTGGGGTGGTGTTTGGTGGAGGGAATGGTGGTGCAAATTGGGAGAAAGGGGGGAGGAGAGAATTTAGACAGATTTGAGAGAGAGAGAGAGAGAGAGAGAGAGAGAGAGAGAGAGAAGAGAGAGAAGAGAGAGAGAGAGAGAGAGAGAGAGAGAGAGAGAGAGAGAGAGAGAGAGAGAGAGAGAGAGAGAGGATATGGTGAGAATGAGAGAAATTTTGATTTTTTGGTTTTCTTTTGGTTTTATTTTTCTCCCAATTAATCCCATCCATTCATTTAGTCAAAGATGATGCCATGTGTTTTCTTTTTACCATGCAAGATGACACATTAGCTAGTGATGTGTCATGGTTAAAGAATTTTGGAATTTGTATTTTGTGAAAAATAAAAATACATGGGAATTACACCATACTTCTAGAATACATGGTATTTCATTCAAATACTCATATTTACTAATACCAAATGATAAGTTAAAATATTTTAAAAATAATTCCTACACCAAAATAATTAAAGAAAAATACGGGAATACGCCCAAAAATTATACGTATGCATCCACGCCAAAATATGTATAAACACGCGTACATATGGAAACAGGGTATCACACATTTTATCCTTGTTTCTCTCAAAATGGCCTACCCCCGTCTCCAACCGCCCAACTATCTCCACCAACCTACTCTCAGAAAGCGAGTGCGAAGAACTTTTTGCTCTAGGCACTCTTTCAGCAGCATCCATTAAATGATGGATAACATATGTGGACCATTCACTGTGAGGCGGGTCCTTCCAGTCGAAGAACTTGCATCTGTTCACTGAAGAAGTACAACTCCAGAATCATCTGCTTGGGTTGTTCCTTGTCCATGAAGTCCTCCTGGGCACAAGCAGACCACAGTGGCAACGCCTACAGTCAGTATCATCTGAATCCAACTCACCATGTGGCGCATCCCGTGGTCGGGAACGACTAGAACCGTGATGTGTCCATATTTTACACTATTTTCATATCATTATTCCATTGCATCACATGCCATTTTCGCATCCAAATCCCTCATTTTACTACGATATTGCATTTCTGACGATTTTTTCGAGTTTAGTAGTGTTTTGTGAGTTTTCAGGGATTTTGGAGCGATTTGGGGCCCCACTTGGGTGTGGACACACCCGACGTGCTCGTGAGCTTATTGGCGGGGCTCTGGAGGAGTTCGCCACACTTTCAGAGCCATTAGAGGAGTCATTGGAGGATGAGAGAGAGAGAGAGAGAGAGAGAGAGAGAGAGAGAGAGAGAGAGAGAGAGAGAGAGAGAGAGAGAGAGACATCCCCAGCACTTCTCAGCATTCTCCCAGAAAATGCTCGGTCCGAGCAGCTCAGCTGCTCGACTGAGCCATATCAGATTGAGAAAAGAGCTGACACGGGCTGACTAGGACCGAGCAGCTCACCTGCTCGGTCGAGTAGCCTCAATCTCCTAAGCCGAAGCAAGCCACGACGCGGCCCGAGCAGCCGACCCCTACTCGGATCGAGTAGAGCTTACTCGGTCCGGGTAGGTTGAGCAGTAATTTTGATTTTCTATAGTGCCCGGTCGAGTAGCTTCTCTACTCGGGCCGAGCCACTGAACGAGCAGCCATTTGCTCGACCGAGTCACCTACTCGGTCAGCAACTCCAGGGTCATTTTTGGAATGTTTTGAACGGGCCGCGATGCGCACGATTTGGGAGCAACTGAAGGGAGGAGCTATGCGGGCGACTGAGGGGGACTTCGAATTAGGAATTTTGGAGAGATTTCAGAGAGAGCTTAGGCAATTTTTGTTAGGAATTCTGAGATTAATTTTTGTAACAGGAATTTGGATCTGATACTTGAGATTGTCGCGATTATTTTGGATTATTCTTGCGTTTTAGAATCTGAGATTATTTCTGGATCTGAATTCTCGATGTAAGTCTTTTAGCCCTAATCTTTTGATTGATATAATGTTTTCTTCTCTGAAAATGATAATTTTGTCTGTCACTATTGCGATGTGTGAGTAGATATACTCTAGGGTTAATGGGTTAGCCCTAGGATCTTAGGGGGAAGATGTAGATCTGGATCCTTACGTTGAATTAGGAATTTAGGGTTGTATTTCGGTAGATCCTACCGAATTCGTAGATAACCCATACTGAGATCATGCCCACGGTCGGTGGAATTGATGTGCTTAAGGGGTATCTAGGGATTCGAATAGGGAAATCGGTGAATCCAACCAAGGCTCGTGGACATGCCCGGCTCACGCCTTGAGGGGATCCATCGACGAACTATACCGCTACGTTGACGGCTACCGCCATTGCGTCAACGAGAGCCACCGAAATACCCCATAATTCTAATCCGTGAGAGTGGTACGAATTGGGGGATTAATTCCCTAGCCCTAATGCAATGTAAGGATCCCAATCCAACATCAACCCCCAATGATCCTAGTGGTGATCCCTAAAGCCCTAGTTCCTTTTATTGATATTACAACAACAATACCCAAACCAAATCCTTTACCCCGATCGCTATCCTACTTCAAAACTTAGAAATAAACTGAGAACCAATTGACACTATCACTGTCCATGTGGGATTCGACATCTTATATACTATAACTCGACACCGTCCGCTTGCGGATTGAGCCCGAAATTGTAGCCTAGGTGCCTACCACGCCTGGTGATCGTGACACCGCCAGGTGGAACCTAGGTGTAGGTTACGGGGTGCGTCAAGTTTTTGGCGCCATTGCCGGGGACAACAATAGTGTTCCATCTCAGTTTGTTTTTTTATTTTGTAAAGTTTGCTAGCATTCCGATCATTTCTCACCCTTCCATCGTTTTTATTCTTTTTATTTATTTCGATGCTACTGACGGTATTTCTTTGAGTTTTGTTGGTGCATGAACACCCGCTACAAAGGGTCTACTAGAGAATTATTATTCGATCCTGAGATCGAAAAGACAGCCAAGGCTTTGAGAGCCTCTAGTAGAAGTTCATCTCCATCCCCTTAGATGGGAGAGAATCCTCCTCCTCCTTGCACCAGGTTTATCAGGGACCACATGAAACCTACTTTTGGGAACAACTCCTCCATCCTCAGACCGCAACTGACAGCGACGACCTTCGAGCTCAAGATGGGGTTGATTAATCTGATGCAGCAGGATCCCTTTCATGGGCATCCTCATGAAAATCCCAACCATCACATTGACTCCTTCCTGGCGAAGTGTGATACGTTCAAGGCGAAGGACGTCAGTGATGATGCTGTGAAGCTGCGGCTTTTCCCGTTCACCTTAAGGGACAAAGCCTCCTATTGGCTCTAGGCCCACCCTTCCAACCATTTCACCACATGGGAGAAGCTCGCGCTTGCATTTGTGGATAAATTTTATCCACCCTCGAAGACGGTTCGGATCCGTGGGGCCATTTCTAACTTCATGCAGCTCCCACATGAGTCACTTACGAGGCATGGGAGAGGTTCAAGGACCTCCAACACCAGTGTCCTCACCATGGGATCGAGCCCTGGGATTTGGTGCAGAGCTTCTACAACCGGCTCCAGCCTAGCACCAAGATGATTATCGATGCTGCGTGACGCACCCGTAACCTACACCTAGGATCCACCTGGCGGTGTCACGATCGCCAGGCGTAATATGGCCACTAGGCTACGATTTTGGGCTCAATCCGCAAGCGGACGGTGTCGAGTTATAGTATAAAAGATTGTCAGATCCCACAGGGACGATGATAGTGTCTATAATATTCTCAGTCTATTTCTAAATCTAGAAGTGAGGTAGTGGTCGGAGTGAGAGATTTGGGTTGATTGTTGTTGTGATATCAATAAAAAGGGATTATGGCTTTAGGGATCGCCACTAGGATCGTCGGGGGTTGATGTTGGATATGATCCTTACATTTCATTAGGGTTAGGGAATTAATCCCCCAATTCGTACCACTCTCGTAGGTTAGAATTACGGGGTATTTCGGTGGCTCTCGTTGACGCAATGGCGGTAGCCGTCAACGTAGCGGTATAGTTTGTCGATGGATCCCCTCAAGGCGCGAGCCAGGCATGGTCACGTGCCTTGGTTGGATCCATCAACGAACCTATTCGAATCCCTAGATACCCCTTAAGCACATCAATTCCATAGACCGTAGGCATGATCTCAGTACGGGTTATCTACGGATTCGGTAGGATCTACCGAAATACAACCCTAAATCCCCAATTCAACGTATGGATCCAGATCTACATTTTCCCCCTATAACCCTAGGGCTAACCCATCAACCCTAGAATAGATCTACTCAGACATCGCAATAGAAACACAAACAAGCATCAATTAACAGAGGAAAACATCTTAGCAATTGAGAGATTAGGGCTAAAATAAACTTACAGCGAGAGTAGATGAACAATAGATCCAGAGAAAAATCCAAATCTCAATAGCAAGTGTAGACACGAACAAGAGCAGTAACCTCTACTGTTTAATCCAAAAATTCCTACAAAAATAACTCCAAAAATCCGTACAAAAATCGCTCCCAGCTCCGCTCCCAAAAATCCCTAACAAAAGATAAACTGAACTCTCTCCCTCCTCCCCAGATCGCGAGGCTTCATCGCTGCCCAAATCGTGCGCAACGCGCTCGTTCAAATCTTTCCAGAAATGCCCTTGGAAGTACCGACCGAGTAGGTGACTCGGTCCAAGAAGCTTCTGCTCGGTCAGTGGCTTGGCTCGTGTAAGTGAGCTGCTCGGCTGCTTGGAGAATTTGAAATCGTCCTACCCGGACCGAGTAGGACTCTGCTCGGTCCGAGTAAGATCAGCTCGGTCTGATACTCGGGCGCTGCTCGGGCTGTGAAATATGGGACTACTCGACCCGAGCAGATGATCTGCTCGGTCCGAGTCAGCCAGTATCTGTCGCTGCTGCAAATGGTGCTGCTCGGTCCGAGTAGCTAAGCTACTCGGGCCGAGCATTTTATGGGAAATGCTGCAGCAAGCCTCAGGGCTCCTCTCTCTGCTCTTTCTCTCTTTTCTCTCCTCCAATGGCTCCGGGAACACGGAGAACTCCTCCAGAGCCCCGCCAACGAGCTCATGGGCACGCCGGATGTGTCCATAACCAAGTGGGGGTCCGAATCGCTCCAAAATCCCTGAAAATTCACGAAACACTACGAAACTAAAAAATATCGTCAGAAATGTAGAATCGTAGCAAAAAAGTAGGATTTGGACACGAGAATGATAT
Source organism: Scilla litardierei (assembly GCA_030789695.1). NCBI lineage: Eukaryota > Viridiplantae > Streptophyta > Magnoliopsida > Asparagales > Asparagaceae > Scilla > Scilla litardierei. Next base: position 667,202,885 of record CM061142.1, on the reverse strand, counting down.
GCAATGCGATGAGATAATGATATGAAAATGATAGAAAATATGGACACATCAAAATCCCCCAAGCTTACCTCTTACTCGTCCTCGAGGAAGATGAATAATCGGTACGCCGGGAGGAAAACAAAATGAAAATAAGAAAATGAAAATAGAAAATAATGAAAAACGAAAAGAGAGAAGTAGGGGGAAAGTGCTAAGGATGATCGGTCAGATCTCAGGCCTAAATAGTCTATCACGATGCTCCGAGTGCTAAACGTACATGCTATTGGTAATTTCTAGCTTTATATATCATATGACATGCAATACAGGCAAAGAACATGGATATACTGAAATAACACAGTCAAATCATATCAATCTCATGTAATCCCCAGAGTCTAGTATAAAAGTGTTGGCAACGCCCTTTTCAATCACAGATATGCAAGGAGCACAAAAGATCCACACAGCATGCAATAAAGAATAGGAAAAAATCACGCCATTCAGGTATTCGATTCGATAAATGAAAAATCTCCAAAACTAAAGTAATTCGTAAAGTTTAGATTTTATAAAATCTCCCCGATGTGCACCGTCTCCACTCTAATGTCACGCTCACTCATGTAATCAGTTGGTTTACCCCCCAAGCTTAGCTTGAGGCGTTGCATCAATGAAAATGATATGGAATTTTATTTTCCTTCCCAGAATAATTGATAGATTCTAACGAAATAATACAAAACAGTATTTATTCATTTTCTTTCTCCCCCTTTTCTTCTTTTTTTTCTTTTTCAGATATGAATATATACACGTTTTTTTCCATTTAGAAGCTATACTTTTTCTTTTTATATTTGGGAAGTGAGATGCGGTAAAGTAGCTATGGGGGTGTAACCAAATGATATATAGAGATATAAAATAGATATGTGGAGAAAAATAATGGGACTCTCGGTTCACTCATAAGAGGGTGCACATCAGTTTGATAAAATAAAACCCTAACTAAACTCATATATAGCATGAATGTTTTCACTTCTCTAAATGAATACAGAAATTGGCATGCGGTAATAATCATAATAGCAGCAGGCATGCAAACAGAAGTGAATAAGATAAGGAAGGCAGGTGCTCCAAGTGTTCTAGTGATGCGTGAACCTGGGTGTGTTTCCCAACGTAAATCATACTAAATACTAGTTCATGCAATTGATTTTCAATTCATTTCAGGTATCAAATCAGATAGATCATCAAAAGAAGTGCATGCATATAGATAATAAAACTGAAATTAACCCTAATAGCATGCCAAAGAGATGAGCATCACAAAAAAAACTAATAAAGCCTAGAGAGATATCATCATTTGGACCATCCTTATCAAAAATAAAAAGAAGCTGAGAAAAAAGGAAAAGAGATAAAAAGAGATGCATGCATGGAGAAAAACATAAAATATGATGCAAAATGAGAAAAAAAATAAAACGAGGCGGGAAAGAGGTGAAAAAGTAAAATAAAACTGGAAATAAGGGAGGAAAATGTGAAAATACAAATTAAAATAAAGCGGGAGCGCTTATCCCCCAAGCTAAACCTAGCAGTGTCCTCACTGCTAAGAAAACGCTCGTGAGCAGGAGATGATGCTAAATGGGTGGTGTGGGTGGGGAAATATAATAAAAACTATGTAATAAAAGAAAAAAAGGAAATAAAAAATAAAGATATGATATGATGCAATGCAATATATGAAATGATGCATGGGTGGTGCCTCCCCCAAGCTGTGTAAAAGTCGGGCCCCGAAAAGACAGATGGGCACAAAATATACGGGGGAGGCAAAAGATGGGATGGACTAGATCAAGCAGAGGCTCCACCCTCTAGGGGTGGTGATGGGTCCCTCTGCTATGGATTGGGGCGGTGGGTGGAAGGTCTGGCTGTGAGTCATGGGGAGGGCTAGAGGTGAGATCGATCGTGGGAGTGGAAGGAGCAGCAGTATATAAGACCATGGCAGAGAGGGGATCAACTGTGACCGACGACTCAGGAGTGGCAGAAACAGGCTCTGCAGAAGCCTATGGAAGTGAATCACTGAGTGGTGCTATGTGGGTCACAGTGTCCGGTCTGGGAGGAGGAGCGTGTGCAAGTATGACAGTAGGTGGGCCACGCTGACAAAGAAGGTCAATGATAGATAAAAGATTCGACTCGACCCTCGATCTGTGTGTCCTAGTCTCGACTAGAAAAGCATCGAAATCCCGCTGCAAGCGGGAAGTCAACTGCTCAAGAGAGGTCAATCGAGAGTCAGAAGAACGAGGGACGGGTGGGGCACGAGACAAATATTGGTGAGTCACTACTCGCGTGAAACTGCCCGGTGCAACTAAGGCACCGTGCCGGGCGTGGAACGTGGGCGAGGATGAGCTCAAGAGTATCTCAGAGATGTCAGAAGTGAGAGCTGTAGTCGACATAGAAGTGTGGATAGTCGTCGACACGCTCTCGGTGTAAATGGCAGCTGAAGTGGAGAAGGTCTGTAAAGATAGTGGAGCTGAAGCTATAAGCTTCGAAAGAGGGGGGAGGGTGGGGACAGGGTCGAGAGAGGGAGAATCTAGATCTATGACGTCGTCAGAGAAAGGTAAATCGGTGCCCTCTGGCACCGAAACAGTGGTAGAAGAGATATAAGTCTCCGGGCAAGAAGTGAGGACAGCCCCCGAAGACTCGACGACGGTAGAAACAGAGGATACAGCAGTGGAAGTGGCGCTCCTGAAGATGGGTGAGCTAGAGGAATAGGGAGACCGGCAACGAGAGCTGCTAAGTCAAGAAGCTCGGACTCCGAGGAGCGTGGGCCAGGGTCATCGGCAGCAGCCTCGACCGGTGCTCCAGGAGGCTCGAGGACGTGAACGGCGGGGGAGCGGCTCTACCCTAGGAAGCATCCAGTCAAGCTGGACTGCTGGGATATGTGTCAGGTGAGGGGCAGGGAGTACCATGTGGGGATCGTGGCCGGGTACCTACTAGGTAACGCCAGTGACGAGCACCATAAGGACGGAGGATATGCATATGCTCGAGCACGCCAATGGTCAGGAGTGTCGGGCCAGGTGGGCGGTGCAGGTTAACTGGGATGGGGATACCTAGCATTCTAGAAAAGATCGAAAAGAAACCACAACAACAGATGTCCGTGGAACGGAATGTGGTGGCAGTCTGGTAGAGGCGCTGACACAGCCAGTGGGCTGCGTCAGAGAGCATCAATGGTCTCAAAGAGCCATCCGGGTGGAATCTAAGAGGTCGGGTCATACCCCAAAGATGGGTAAGCTCAGGTAAGGACATAGTCTCGACCTCCGGTCTGCAGAAGAGTGTGCATGCTAGGTGTCTCTGGGCGTAGCAAAGGCACGTGTTCACTATGCACAATGCCTTTACCTGGTTAGGGCGGTACTCAGGTAGTCCAGAAATACGCTCCTAAAAGGTGCGTGCGTCGAAATAATCAATCAAGGTCAAAGCTCAGGGAAAAAGCTACCCTAGGATCTGGGACGACGGGGAAGTGAAAATAATCCCGGATCATAGCAAAAGTGACAGTGTAGTTGTGATCCAGGAGGCGAAAGGTGATGCCGTCACCTGCTGCGGTGAAGGCAAGGGAGCTAAGACCCTCTAGAGCTAGGTGTGTGTAAGTGGGGGCATGGACCCCGAGGAATCGGTCGAAACCGATCGCTCGGTACAGGCGGTGCACTCTCTGGAGGATGCCCAGTGACTGGAGTGCCGGCACGTCAATGAAAATTGTAGGCACTAAATGACGCTGATGGATCCTAGAGTATCGCGCTCTGTGAGCGCCATCGCGAAAAGTAATGCTGTGTGTGGGGATCTGTGCAGTGGGGGTCATCACTAGGGGGTGCGGGGTGTGGAGGTGAAGAGGTGGAGACGGTAGATGGTGCTGTGGTGACAGGTGTGGTGGTGGTGGGAATGGTGGTGGTGACGGTCGGAGATGTGGTGGATGGTATGGTGGCGGTAGTGGAGGACGTAATAGTGAGGCGTGCACGGTGCTGTGGACGGGAGGAGGAGGCGCCGGTAGACGGCCTCTTCCCGCGAGCGGGGGGTGTCGTCGATCCGTGTGTGTGAACCATGGTGTATGTGGTATATGAACTATGGTATGAAAAAAAGAACAGGGAACGAGTGTACCGTAGGTGCGAATGGTGCAGAAACACAAGAGATCCCCCAAGCTAGTCCACGCTACTTCTACTGACGTCAGCAGAGAGAACCTGCAATTCGAAATGGGCAAAACGTTGGATAATCGTTCAAAAATGTGTGAAAACAGATATACTGTGACTCGGGTCGAGAAGAGAGCTACTCGGTCCAAGTTTTGCATCATTTGACTCGGGGGAGGGGTTACTCGGTCACGAGATTGTGACTGAGCAGTGACTCGGTCTGGGGGCTTTGACCGAGCACCGAGGTGCTCGGTCTGTGCCCTAGGGCATGAATCGGGGGGAGGCGAATCGCCGACGAGAGGGAGACAGGGGGGTTTCGTAGGCGGAGGCGGCAGTTTGTAGGAGAGCGGGTGGGGGGTTTTGTGTGTGTGTGTGTGTGGGGGGGGGGGGTGGGGTGAGTTTAACAGAGGGAGGCACCGTCGGCGGCACCGTCGCCTGAGTAGGGCGAAGAGGGGGAAAGCGGGGGGCGGGAGATGAATGGAGAAGGAGAGGGGGAGTGGAAATCAGTTAGAGGGGGGTGTGTGAGGGAGGCGGCGCCGTGGCAGCGGTGGCGCCGTCGATGGCGGCAGCCGATGTGTAGGGCGAAAGGCGATGGGGGAGAAAGGGGAGGGTAGGGGGTATGGAGGTGAAGAGAGGGAGAGGAGGGGAGAGAGAGGGCCGGGGCTTACCGGAGTAAGGCGGCGTCGACGATGGCGCGGGAGGCGGAAGATAGCGAGGGTGGGTGTGAACGAGTAGGGGTGGGGTCGGGAGCTCGGGGGGGGGGGGGGGGGGGTAAACGAGGGATTAGAAAAATTTTAGGGTTAAAATTTTTAACAGCGGTTATAAATAGTTGGGTATCGGGTTTTAGACCTGACCTGACTCGGTCCGAGCAGCTAGGCTGCTCGACCGGGTCAACGTATATAAAATTTAAACAAAACGACTAGACTCGGTCCAAGCAACTAGGCTGCTCGACTCCGTCAACGTAAAATTTTTGAATGAAATACTCCCTCTAAGTCGTATCATGCTCGGGCCGAGCCAATAATATTCTGTCTGGGTCGACAGAATGATGTTTTCTCTCTAAATTTCAAGCCTGAACGACTCGACCGAGCAGTAGGATGCTCGGGCCGAGTCGCATCCTGCTCGGGCCGAGCCAATAATACTCTGTCTGGGTCGACAGAGTGACTTTTCTCCCTAACTTTAATCTCTTGTAGTACTCGATCGAGCAACGGTCTGCTCGGTCTGTGCCTATTTCTACTCGGACCGAGTAGCTTGCTACTCGGGCCGAGCGAAAATGCCTTCGTCTCCTCGTATCTGTGCTGCTCAACTGAGCGGGGAAGCTGCTCGGTCCGAGTCTCCTGTGAATTTTTCCTTTTCTTTTCCCTTGGTTTTCTTCTCGAATCTTCGATTCCATTGCTTTCCTCCGGCTTCCTTCCGTTTATAATGTCCATATGCATACCCCCAATTGTCTGTCCTACACAGAACACAAACTCATAAAATTTTTATGATTTTTATAATTTTACCTAAAATCACGAAATAAAAAAAATACGAAAATAAGAAAGAAAGTCCAAAATCTACGGAATTGGGTTGCCTCCCAATAAGCGTTCGTTTTCAGTCATGAGCTCGACTCCCTCAAATACATCAATGCTCATTTGGCACAAGTGGTGGTCGTGCGTCCATCTCCGGGGTGGTGCAAACCGACGGTGTTTGATTTCCGCTCGCCCCAATATTCTCCTCCATATAAGATATAGTCTCCTGCGCTTGACGATATGATGATTGGCGTAAAGACTCCTCATCCAAGACTTGGATGTACGCGGCGACCGCTTTGTTGTAGGTTGGGTCACCGTCGTCATCGATGCTTGCCATTATCGAGTCCTTCATGACCCCTTCAGCAGTAAATTCTTCAATTGCTTCCTCCTCAAGAAGCTCCAAGTAATTTGCCCCTTCTTCATTAGCTCTCTCCTTCATCGGCCTTTGTAGCCGGAACTCAGAATATCCCCCACATTGAGGGAAAGGGTCCCTTCTCGTACATCTATCAGAACTCCGGCCGTCACCATGAAGGGGCGGCCGAGGATGACTTGAGAGCTTCCTCCCTCCGGCATGTCCATGATGACAAAATCGACTGGGACACATAGCCCTGGAGGTATCTGGAGGATGACGTCCCTCGCTATTCCGACCGGGTAAGTGATAGAGTGATCGGCGAGCTGAATAGACATGCTCGTCGATTCCAGCTCGCTTCCCGTCTGGAGTCTTTTGAAGATAGAGAGGGGCATCAAACTGATGCTGGCCCCCAAGTCAATTAACGCTCTGTTGATTGGCATGCCGCCGATGCAACATGGCACGGTGAAGCTCCCCAGATCCGGCAGTTTCCGGGGGAGGTGATTTCTGATCATGGAGGTGGAATCCTCCAGCAGCTTAATTTCCTCGAGCTTCCTCTTTCCCGTAATGAGATCCTTCAGAAATTTTGCATATGTCGGGATCTCTGTGATGGCATCTATAAATGGGATATTCAGCTGTATCCCCTTTAGTAACTCCATAAACTTGGAGTACTTCTTCTCCAGTTTGGCTAGTGCTAGCCTCTGAGGGTATGGAGGAGGAGGTCTGGAGACTTTGCCTTTAGATGCATCAACGGGTGGTGGCGTCATGGTAGGTAAGACGGGAGGTGTATCCGCTATCTCCCCAGTAGCGACAGGCCTTTCAGTGGCCTCAACTCCTTCGCTGTCACCAATAGCTTCTTCGATGGTGACCTTTTCTTTGTTCAGCACCGGAACCATAACGGGGTCAGTCACCCGTCCACCTCTTGTGGTCACTGAAACCACGGCATTGGCTTGAGCTCTAGGGTTGGTCTCCGGCTGGGAGGTAATCTCCCCTGATTCTTCAGTAACTGCGACATCTGCCCCCTCAGTTCATCGAGCGAAGAATTGATGTTCTTAAATTGGTTCGACGTGTCTTGATTGAAGCGAATCTGGCCGCTCATGAAGGTCTCCAGTGTAGATTCAAGATTAGACTTTGGAGGAGCCGGCGCAAAATTCTGCTGAGGTGGCCGGTTGTACTGATATCCCAGCGGCCTATAGGGCCCTGCTGGCCTAAAGCCGCTCTGCTGCTGGCTCTGCTGCTACTGAGGAGGAGGAGGTGGTCTCTGAAACTGCGGAGGTTGCAGCCCTCTGATTGGTTTCCATATGAGAAACCCGGTTGATTCCTGGCGGCCGGATGCTGCCACTGGTTCCATCCTTCTCCCTGGACATACTGGACGGTCTCAGATGTCTCAGCACCCTCATAGTGACCCTCAATAGGAATATATCCGGGGTCTACATACTCCTCCCCGGAATTATAGGAGGTGCTGGGTGCCGTTGGGATGGAGTTCAGGCGCTGCTCGATTCGGGCCACTTGCTTACACAAGGTCTCAATGTGAGAATCCAAGTGAGTGGTGACCTTGACCTCAGGAGTCTGGGTCACAACGGTCCGCTCATCGCTCCATTGCTGGGTGTTGGCCGCCATGTGCTCCAACAGATCTATGGCTTCCTCGGGAGACTTATCCAATAGGGCGCCTTGCGCCGCAACATCAATAATCATCTTGGTGCTAGGCTAGAGCCTGTTGTAGAAGCTCTGCACCAAGTCCCAAGACTGGATTCCGTGGTGTGGACACTAGTGTTGGAGGTCCTTAAACCTTTCCCAGGCCTCGTAGGGCGACTCCTGCGGGAGTTGCTTGAAATTTGGAATGGCCCCACGGATCAGGACCGTCTTTGAGGGTGGATAAAATTTATCCACAAAAGCAAGCGCGATCTTCTCCCATGTGGTGAAGTGGTTGGGAGGATGGGCTCAGAGCCAATAGGAGGCTTTGTCCCTCAAGGTGAAAGGGAAGAGCCGCGGCTTCACCGCATCATCACTGACGTCCTTCGCCTTGAAAGTATCGCACTTAGCCAAGAAGGAGCTGATGTGATAATTGGGATTCTCATGAGGATGCCAGTGGAAGGGATCCTGTTGCATCAGATTTATCAACCCCATCTTAAGCTCGAAGGTTGCCGCCGTCAGTTGCGGTCTCAGAATTGAGGAGTTGTTCCCAAAAGTCGGTTTCATGTGGTCCCTGATGGACCCAGTGCGAGGAGGAGGAGGAGGATTCTCTCCCATCTGAGCAGATGGAGATGAACTTCTGCTAGAGGCTCTCAAATCCCTGGCTGTCTTTTCGATCTCAGGATCGAACAATAACTCTCTAGTAGTCCCCTTGTGACGGGTGTTCATGCACCAACAAAACTCAGAAGAAAACCGTCAGTAGCACCGCAATAAATAAAAGGAATAAAAAGTGATGGCTAGGTGAGAAATGGTAAGAATGCTAGCAAAATTCACAAAGATAAAAACAAACTGAGATAAGAACACTATTGCCGTCCATGGCAACGGCGCCAAAAACTTGACGCACCCGTAACCTACACCTAGGATCCACCTGGCGGTGTCACGATCGCCAGGCGTAATATGGCCCCTAGGCTACGATTTCGGGCTCAATCCACAAGCGGACGGTGTTGAGTTATAGTATAAAAGATCGTCGGATCCCACAGGGATGGTGATAGTGTCTATAATATTCTCAGTCTATTTCTAAATCTAGAAGTGAGGTAGCGGTCGAAGTGAGAGATTTGGGTTGATTGTTGTTGTGATATCAATAAAAAGGGACTAGGGCTTTAGGGATCCCCACTAGGATCGTCAGGGGTTGATTTTAGATAGGATCCTTACATTTCATTAGGGTTAGGGAATTAATCCCCCAATTCGTACCACTCTCGGGGGTTAGAATTGCGGGGTATTTCGGTGGCTCTCATTGACGCAATGGCGGTAGCCGTCAACATAGCGATATAGTTCGTCGATGGATCCCCTCAAGGCGTGAGCCGGGCATGGTCACGTGCCTTGGTTGGATCCATCGATGAACCTATTCGAATCCCTAGATACCTCTTAAGCACATCAATTCCACAAACCGTGGGCATGATCTCAGTACGGGTTATCTGCGGATTCGGTAGGATCTACCGAAATACAACCCTAAATCCCTAATTCAACGTAGGGATCCAGATCTACATTTTCCCCTGAGAACCCTAGGGCTAACCCATCAATCCTAGAATAGATTTACTCAGACATCGCAATAGAAACGCAAACAAGCATCAATTTCACAGAAGAAAACATCTTAGCAATTGAGAGATTAGGGCTAAAATAAACTTACAGCGAGAGTAGATGAACAATAGATCCCGAGAAAAATCTAAATCTCAATAGCAAGCATAGACAAGAACAAGAGCAATAATCTCTACTGTTTAATCCAAAAATTCCTACAAAAATAACTCCAAAAATCCGTACAAAAATCGCTCCCAGCTCCGCTCCCAAAAATCCCTAACAAAAGATAAACTGAACTCTCTCCCTCCTCCCCAGATCGCGAGGCTTCATCGCTGCCCAAATCGTGCGCAACGCGCTCGTTCAAATCTTTCCAGAAATGCCCTTGGAAGTACCGACCGAGTAGGTGACTCGGTCCAAGAAGCTTCTGCTCGGTCAGTGGCTTGGCTCGTGTAAGTGAGCTGCTCGGCTGCTTGGAGAATTTGAAATCGTCCTACCCGGACCGAGTAGGACTCTGCTCGGTCCGAGTAAGATCAGCTCGGTCTGATACTCGGACGCTGCTCGGGCTGTGAAATATGGGACTACTCGACCGAGCAGATGATCTGCTCGGTCCGAGTCAGCCAGTATCCGTCGCTGCTGCAAATGGTGCTGCTCGGTCCGAGTAGTTGAGCTACTCGGGCCGAGCATTTTATGGGAAATGCTGCAGCAAGCCTCAGGGCTCCTCTCTTTGCTCTTTCTCTCTTTTCTCTCCTCCAATGACTCCGGGAACACGACGAACTCCTCCAGAGCCCCGCCAACGAGCTCATGGGCATGCCGGATGTGTCCATACCCAAGTGGGGGTCCGAATCGCTCCAAAATCCCTGAAAATTCACGAAACTAGAAAATATCGTCAGAAATGCAGAATCATAGCAATAAAGTGGGATTTGGACGTGAGAATGATATGCAATGCGATGAGATAATGATATGAAAATGATAGAAAATATGGACACATCACTGCGGCGCAGGGCGCCTTACTTGACAAGTCTCCTGAGGAGGCTATAGATCTATTGGAGCACATGGCGGCCAACACTCAGTAGTGGAACGATGAAAGGACCGTTGTAACCGGACTCCTGAGGTCAAGGTCGCTAGCCACTTGGATTCTCACATCGAGACCTTGTGCAAACAAGTGGCCTGCATTGAGCAGCGTCTGGACTCCATCCCTGCTTTGCCCTGTATATCATATCATCCTGCTGAAGAATATGTAGATCCAGGATATATCCCTAGTGAGGGCCACTATGAGGGTGCTGAGACATCTGAGACCGTACAGTACATCCAAGTAGAGGGACGGAATCAGTGGCAGCATCCTGCCGCCAGGAATCACCCGGGGTTTTCCTATGGGAACCCAAGTAGACGGCTGCAACCTCCGTAATTTCAGAGACCATCACTTCCTCCTCAGTAGCAGCAGAGCCAGTAGCAGGGCGGCTTTAGGCCAGCTGGGCCTTACAGGCCACCGGGATATCAGTTCAACTGGCCGCCTCAGCAAAATTTTGCGCCGGCTCCGCCCAAGTCTAATCTTGAAGCCACACTGGAGACCTTCATAAGCGGCCAGATCCGTTTCAATCAGGATAAATCGAACCAATTCAAGAATATCAATTCTTCGCTCGATGAACTGAGGGGGCAAATGTCGCAGCTGCTGAAGAATCAGGGGAGATTGCCCTCCCAGCCGGAGACTAACCCTAGAGCTCAAGCCAATGCTGTAACGACTGGTTTTTCATGTACTTGGAATATCTATATTATATATATATATATATATATATATATATTAGATGTGTTTTGGTGGATTTTCTCCTTATGCGTGGTTTTCGTCTCCGTATCTTTCACTTGCGATCGTTTCGTCGTGATTTTCTAGCTTCTTCCTTAGGATCGTCGATTTCAGAGTAAGTCATTCATGACGGTCTTCATATCAGTCATATTTGTTGTGATATGATTCTCCGGATTTGGTTTTGGATGATGAGCAAACATAAATAAAGTATACTAACTTATTTGTGAGCGCAGTTATGGAGCTCGTCGCCAAAATACTACGAACATCAAAAGCGACGCCTCAAGACTTCTCAATACGCGTGATCATGTGCCTGGAGCTTCGTTGAAGCTCAAGGAGCAATATGGAAGTCAAGAGGAATGAAGATTGAAGCTTTGAAGACGGCTCGTAAGGTTTATTTTATAGTCTTCTAGCTTCATAGATTAGAATGTTAAGCCTTGAGTAGGACTTACTTTATAATCTTCATTTCGCTCATATCTTAGAGCTAGGATATTCATAGAAGCCATTAGAAACTTTCCCGAAGCCTATCGCTTCTTCCCTCGGCTTCGAGTGCATGTTAGTTGGTTCAAGAAGAGTCACCAACCGACTAGATGACGATCTAGTCGGTCGGCAACTCTACATGAACCGACTAGTTTGCCTTCTCTATATTCAGCTCTTTCCATGACTACAGTTAGTCGGTCAAAGAAGAGTCACCGACCGACTAGATGACGATCTAGTCGGTCAGGAGTCCTTCTCAGACCGACTAGTTATGTACAGTCATTTTCAGCCTGAGCTACTGTTTCGAGTTAGTCGGTCAAAGAACGTTTACCGACCGACTAGTTGAGAAACTAGTCGGTCAGCATTTGTTCTTAAACCGACTAAGTCAACTTGAAGTCTACCTATTCTATTTCGACGTTAGTCGGTCAAAGATCATTCACCGACCGACTAGTTGTGAAACTAGTCGGTCGGCAAGTCTTCTTAGACCGACTAGTTGTCTTTGCCTGTACTTCGACTTCTTGGCTGTTCTACCGTTAGTCGGTCTATGTTGTATCACCGACCGACTAGTTGATGAACTAGTCGGTCAGTGATCCTTCTTTGACCGACTAGTCTGCTTCAGAATAGAGCCGTTGGGATTCTTTCAAACTCGATTTCTCTTGCCCCTTTAAATAGAATCCTGATTCGTTTGAAAGAGGGCTAGAGGTCCTATTTCCAAGCAATTTCAGACCTAAGAGAAGAGCTCTCCCAAGCTATTTCAAAGCTCTCTCTCCCTCACAAGAATCTCTCCCTCAACACCTTGAGCCCTAATTCCTCAAGAGAGATTCTCTCCATTGTGAGCTTCTCAAGCCAAGAGCTTGATTCAAGTCACCATACTCCACCCTAGGCTTCCATTGCTGGTCATCTTCGTGAAGCTAGGGTTTGGTGGCAACATCTTCCTCAAAATCCCTCCTTGCCCTAATTTGGTAAGATTTACTCAAGGCATAGGATTTTGTAGGTAAGTGTTTATTTCATTTCATTTCATTGAATTGTTGTACACTCTCGGTTGTGAGAGTTTGCGTGATCCCGGGTTGTGGGATTGACGGGAATCGGTTGTAGGTCGATTGCACTTGTGGAGTTTCCGCAAGTGGGTTTAGTGGAAATCTTGAGTTAGGGTTTCTAACTCAAGTATCCGGAGGGGATCTGGGTGGTTGGGACGTAGGATCACCGGGAACAAGTCGGGGAGACTTGGGTGGATCCGAACCCAGTAATATTGTTTGTTTGCGCATGTTTTAATTCTTGTTGATAGTTGTTTAATTCCACATTGTTGTTTGTTCATTGCATAATAGTTAGGAATAACTCTCTTGATTATTTTAAGTACTATTCACCCCCCCTCTAGTACGTGTGTAGTAGCTACCACAGGGCACTACAATTGGTATCAGAGCCAAGGTTAAAGCTACAAGTTCAAAGCTATGACGAACAACGACTACAACGTCTTCAAGGATCGTCAAGGAGCTTCTTCAGTCTTGGAAGGGCAATCTTCATCTAGGCCTCCCTCCTTCAATGGTACCAACTACGGGTACTGGAAATGCCGAATGGAAACGTTCCTTCGGAGTGCTTCACTTTAGAAAGCCACGATGAATGAATACATCGAGCCCTCCGAACAAGATTTCGCAAAGTGGGCTCCCGCGGAGGTCTCCGCGGAGGTAAGTAATGCCAAGGCAATGAACGCCTTGCAATGCACATTGGAGCCCGAGGACTTCAATAAGATATGCACATGTAAGAGTGCATATCAAATATGGAACTCCCTCCTCATCTTACATGAAGGGACGAGTCAGGTAAGAGATTCTAAACTCGTGGTCGTGAATAAAGATTTCGAATTATTTCATATGCTGCAGGGTGAAAAGATGAAAGAGTATTATGCTCGATTCGTCGACATCACAAACGAGTTGGAAGCTCTTGGGAAGACCTACACCCAAAAGGAGAAAGTCTCGAAGATAATCGATGGACTTCCTTCTTGTTGGGAGAAGCATACCTTCGCCATCGAGGAAGGTAATGACATGAAAACCTATACCGTTGTTCAACTAATGAGTACTTTAATGTCATCCGAGGTACGCAAGGATAGCAAGCTCATGATGAAAGAAAAGATGAAGTCGTACTTGAAGCAAGACGAGCCTAAGAAAAAGGCGATTGCATACTAGGCCGCTCCATCTACCGATGATGAAGAATCGGAAGAAGAATCGGAAGAAGAATTGGACATGGAAACTCTAGCCAAAATGGCAAAGGAGTTCTACTTATGCTTCCGAAAAGGTAACTTTAGAAATAAATCTAAATTTATTTCGACTAATGTTTCTACTCCCGTGTGTTATAAATGCAATAAGCCAGGACATATCAAGCCGGATTGTCCTCTCTACAAACATAAGGGGAAGTGGAAGGCATCCAAGCACGACAAGTCGAGAAAGCACAAGAAAGGGCTTGTCGGCACTTTCACCGACTCCGATTCCTCAAGTGGAGAGTCGAACGATGAAAGAGTGGAGAAAGCACACACGTGCTTCATGGGAAAAGAGGATCGTGATGAAGAGACTTCCTCCGATGAAAGCGAGGATGGAAGCGAGGATGAAGGCGAAGAGGTAACCAATGATCAACTTAGAGTAGCCAATGAACAACTTTGGAATAAATTTTCTAATTTGGCTACTAGGTTTAATAAGACTAAAAATGAGCTAGATAGTCTTAAAAACTCGCCTAAGCCTATCATCATCAACAACGACACCGTTGTTGAAGGGTTGAGAAATGAGATTGAAAATCTCAAATCTCAACTTGAGCATGTTCATGTCGAGGATTCGGATGAACATGTGATAGCGGATTTGACGTCTCAAATCTCAACTTTGAGTATTGAGAATAAAAATCTCAAATCACGTGTTTGTGCACTCGCATCGCAAGTGTCCACTTTGGATGCTTCTTTGCATTCTCTCACCGAGAAGCATGAGAGCACATTAGGCCGAATTCATGAATTCAACAAAGGTAAGGGCAAGTTGGATGATATCCTAAATGACTTACCTCCGGCCAATCATCACATTGGTTTGGGGTATAAGATGGGAGAGTCATCCAAATCGTCCGCCACCTTTGTTAGGCCATCTTTCGATGCTTCTACTAGTGGAAGTAAACACGTCATGGGTAGATCTTCTACCAATGGTGCTTCCGCTAGGAACACGCCCCCATTTGGAAAGAAACCCACTTTGGGTGGACCTCCAAAGAAGGGTCATGCTTACATGTATGCCATGCCACGTAGGAACACACATCCTACCCCACATGTTAGCACATATGCCGATTTCTATGCTCCGTATCCACGAGCACGTGCACACCATGTGAGACACACTCATGCACGTGTTCCTCCTCATTCATATGTTCATCCTCATTCTCATATGAATAATTATCGTCATGCACCATTGCATCGCATGCCATATGCTTACCCACGTCATGCATCACATAGAAATCAACAACGTATGCATGTTTCCAATAGGATTAGGACTCCCAAGTCATACACTATTTGGGGTCCGAAGAACACAAGCATGCATGCTAAGAATTTGTATGTAAAATCGTTTATAAATGATGTTATTTTGAATGATGATTATGTTGGGAAATCAAGTTCCTCTTGGACTCGGTTTCCGAAGGGTTAGTTTCCTTTGACCCTTCATTGCTTGGTACCATAAGTTTAATTTCATTTTATGGGTACCAAAGCAATTGTGGTATGTATGGGTTACATTTAATTTGAATTTAGTTAGCTAAATTTATTGCCTAACCCATAGGATCCAAAAAGACTTTTGGATACCAAAATGATATTCTCTAGGTTAAATCCACCATGAGATACCAACCCTACCAAGTCCGTGATTTGCAAGGATGTTCATTCGATTGGAGTTGATGGTGCTTGAGTGATGCACCAAAGTAGGGGGAGCTTAATGTTGTAAGTATGTTCATACTTTTGATTCATATTGGTATCCATTGGTAGAATATATTACGATTGTTATCATTTTGCTTCATTTGGTATGCACATCGGATTATTTTTGTCTCTGATGTTGATTTCGTCGTTCGACGATTTTATGGATTTAATAGAATTCTTTCTATGGAAACATAGAATTGTTTTCCATGCATTCTATTGATTTTGGAGAGTATGTTCCAAAACTCAATAAGTGAAATCGATTTGAGTTTTGATAATTTCAGATTTCGTTTTTCGCCTATGGCTTGATGATTTCGTATTTCGATTTTCGCCTATGGCTTGGTGATTTCGTTTTCCGATTTTCGCCGATGATTTCGTATTTCGTATTTCGCATATGGTTTGATGATTTCGGTTTCCGATTTTCACTTTGGTCTTCTTGACACGCTTTCCTTTTATTCGGTATTTTGCATTTGATATTTTGCATTGGTGTTATTTTGGGCCTTGGTCGTATTCTTCGACTCCCCTGCGTTATTTTTTAGCCATTGGTTTTGCCTCCTCCCGCTCTTTTTGCTAATGCCAAAGGGGGAGAGATATAATAATGACAATGTGCTAATTAATAATTCAAAGGAATTTACCATGAATCTAATTTGATGTGTTAGATTCAGGGGGAGTAAAGATATAAAATGGATTTAGATCCTATATGTCAATATGTGGTTCATATTTCATATCTTCCCTCTCTGCTTGATGCATATGAATATTATTGAATATGGAACTAACGTGTCATCAATGCAGGGGGAGTAAGTAAATTTCAATTGAATCATTATTATTGATTATTATTTATGTTGGTTTGTCATCACCAAAAAGGGGGAGAATGTTGTGATATGATTCTCCGGATTTGGTTTTGGATGATGAGCAAATATAAATAATGTATACTAACTTATTTGTGAGCGCAGTTATGGAGATCGTCGCCAAAAGAATACGAACATCAAAAGTGACGCCTCAAGACTTCTCAATACGCGTGATCGTGTGCCTTGAGCTTCGTTGAAGCTCAAGGAGTTTTATTGAAGTCAAGAATGAAGATTGAAGCTTTGAAGACGGCTCGTAATGTTTAATTTATAGTCTTCTAGCTTCATAGATTAGAATGTTAAGCCTTGAGTAGGACTTACATTATATACTTCATTTCGCTCATATCTTAGAGCTAGGATATTCATAGAAGCCATTAGAAACTTTCCCGAAGCCTATCGCTTCTTCCCTCGGCTTCGAGTGCATTTTAGTTGGTTCAAGAAGAGTCACCAACCGACTAGATGACGATCTCGTCGGTCAGCAACTCTACATGAACCGACTAGATTGCCTTGCTCTATATTCAGCTCTTTCCCTGTCTACAGTTAGTCGGTTGAAGAAGAGTCACCGACCGACTAGATGACGATTTAGTCGGTCAGGAGTCCTTCTCAGACCGACTAGTTGTGTACAGTCATTTTCAGCCTGAGCTACTGTTTCGAGTTAGTCGGTCAAAGAAGACTTGTCGACCGACTAGTTGAGAAACTAGTCGGTCAGCATTTGTTCTTAAACCGACTAAGTCAACTTGAAGTCTACCTATTCTATTTCGACGTTAGTCGGTCAAAGATCATTCACCGACCGACTAGTTGTGAAACTAGTCGGTCGGCAAGTCTTCTTAGACCGACTAGTTGTCTTTGCCTGTACTTCGACTTCTTGGCTGTTCTACCGTTAGTCGGTCTACGTTGTATCACCGACCAACTAGTTGATGAACTAGTCGGTCAGTGATCCTTCTTTGACCGACTAGTCTGCTTCAGAATAGAGCCGTTGGGATTCTTTCAAACTCGATTTCTCTTGCCCCTTTAAATAGAATCCTGATTCGTTTGAAAGAGGGCTAGAGGTCCTATTTCCAAGCAATTTCAGACCTAAGAGAAGAGCTCTCCCAAGCTATTTCAAAGCTCTCTCTCCCTCACAAGAATCTCTCCCTCAACACCTTGAGCCCTAATTCCTCAAGAGAGATTCTCTCCATTGTGAGCTTCTCAAGCCAAGAGCTTGATTCAAGTCACCATACTCCACCCTAGGCTTCCATTGCTGGTCATCTTCGTGAAGCTAGGGTTTGGTGGCAACATCTTCCTCAAAATCCCTCCTTGCCCTAATTTGGTAAGATTTACTCAAGGCATATGATTTTGTAGGTAAGTGTTTATTTCATTTCATTTCATTGAATTGTTGTACACTCTCGGTTGTGAGAGTTTGCGTGATCCCGGGTTGTGGGATTCATGGGAATCGGTTGTAGGTCGATTGCACTTGTGGAGTTTCCGCAAGTGGGTTTAGTGGAAATCTTGAGTTAGGGTTTCTAACTCAAGTATCCGGAGGGGATCCGGGTGGTTGGGACGTAGGATCACCGGGACCAAGTCGGGGAGACTTGGGTGGATCTGAACCCAGTAATATTGTTTGTTTGCGTATGTTTTAATTCTTGTTGATAGTTGTTTAATTCCGCATTGTCGTTTGTTCATTGCACAATAGTTAGGAATAACTCTCTTGATTATTTTAAGTACTATTCACCCCCCCTCTAGTACGTGTGCAGTAGCTAGCACAGGGCACTACAATATTTTATTGTTAGATCAAGCCTAGGAGTCTTAGGGATCGATCCTGGAGCTTCGCGCTCCATTTCAGAACTTTCTGTGCACGTTAGCCGGTACAAGAAGGGGAACCGACCGACTAGATGACGATTTAGTCGGTCGGCAAACCTTCATGGACCGACTAGTGGGCCTTGTTAATTATTCAGGAGTTACTGTTTATCGTTAGTCGGTCTAAGAACATTTGTCGACCGAATAGGTTGTAAACTAGTCGGTCAGCAATCGTTCTTTAACCGACTAGCTCTACGATTATTTTTGATACCAAGTACTGTTCATTCTTAGTCGGTCTAAGAACGTTCGTCGACCGACTAGATGAGAAACTAGTCGGTCAGTAATTGTTCTTTGACCGACTAAATCTAAATCCTATTTTTCGCC
This sequence comes from Scilla litardierei, assembly GCA_030789695.1. NCBI lineage: Eukaryota > Viridiplantae > Streptophyta > Magnoliopsida > Asparagales > Asparagaceae > Scilla > Scilla litardierei. The sequence goes on along the minus strand of CM061142.1, from coordinate 667,184,528 downwards.
AGGAGTTACTATTTGCACTTAATTGGTCTGCGTTGGTCAACCAACCTAGTTCCCAAACTAGTCGGTCAGTGGTTGCTCTTTGACCGACTAATCAGTGTCAAAACCCTAATTTCTGGGCAGCCGCCAGCTCATCCTATTTAAACCCCCCCAATTGTTTTCTCCTTCATTCATTTCAGATCTGAGCCTCCTTCTTCCCCAAATCATCATCCATCTAACCCTAGCACTCCTCCTTCATCAAGAGCATCTCCCCCCTCTCCATTTTGGCCGGCCACCACCTCTAGGTCGCCGGAAAACCCCCAAAAATCCCCAAAACCCCATTTCTCCAGATTTTCTCCCCATTCCCAGATCTGAACCCTAGGTTTCCCTGGATCGTTTCTTCCGTTTCCATGCTTGCTCGGCATCATTCTTCCGCTAACAACTCGGTAATAACTCGATCCTTTAATGTTCTCATAACCCATTTGTGTTTTTGTGAAACCCTAATAAAACTAGGTTGGATGTTGTTCTAATATTGTTTTGCCATAGCAGTGATCTCATCTCCGTAGTTAGCATTTGTGTGACGGCCTTGTTGATCGTCATCCTCGGTGCTAGGCAAGTGAAACTTGCCACCTAGGGTTTTGGGCCATGTCTTAGGCCATTTGCTTGTGTAGGCGTAAAAGAGACTAGGCGACGAAATGATACTCGCCTAGGCGCAATTTCAGGATCTAGCTTGACAACAAAGTTAGATCCGTCATTTATCATGTTGCATAACTACCATGTCACGTTTAATTTTAATTAACGGTACGCGAATTAATTGTCATCCATGTTATCCATGTTGAATGTCGCATTCGTAGCACACGCTACAATACTTGTGTTTCCTGGCTCATGTTCCAGAAGCGGGCCACGTGAGTTGGTTGATAGCCAATGCCCGATCTACTTGTTTTCGGCTAGGCACCTGCGTTGCAGGCATAACCCTACGCCAAATTGTGAACCTAATAACAAGCTCTTGTGTGGGGCAACCCTGGCTCATTTACTGAGCATCGTGTATAGGGACCCTGGCTTGTTTACGTGTGGGATGGGGTAAGGGTTAAGCGACCATTCAACTGGGAGTATGCCCGATCAGCAACTTCAGTTGTAAGGCGTAAACTCTGGGTTCTGGGGTAGTGTTAAGCGGCCAATCTGTGTGAATGTCAAACAGTTCCGCTGTAAGGCGTAAACATCTACAAACAACTTCAAAAGGTGACTAGTGAAAAGATTGAGATTGCTAGTAGCTTGGCTACCCTTGACATGCCGTGATAATTGTTTCCTTGCACCTATTGTTACAACATGCCTTACTTGTGCTCTCATACCAAAATTGCCATGTCATGCATACTATAACTGCTAGGTTGATAGTTTACCTTCTTTTAGTTTCCTTGCCCAAGTCTTTTAGACTTGCTGACATGTGCCCCTTTACTCTTTTGGGTGACACATGTTAGATCCTGAGCCTGAGTTCATTGTTGAGGACGAGGTGTTTGCGGACGTCGAGCCCGAGCCTGTGTTTGACGAGGACTTCGTGGACACGGGCGATCAGTCATAGAGACTGTTTTGTTGTTGTTTAGACTGCTTTTGTTGTCGGTGCGTAGCACCAATACTTTGTGCCGTGTTGGCTTTTGTTGGCCTTGTTCTGGGCCTTTAGACTCTTTTCTTTAGCCTAGTGGCTTTTCTGGGATGTTGAACTTAATTTTTGTTGGACAAATTCTGAGATTTGAGATTTTATTTCTGTCTCTCCTTGTGTTATTATTGTTGTTCCGTTTGTGGTTACAGGGACCTGCTTATGTTTTATTGACGCTTATCGGGTTTGGGGCTTCATAGCTCCACTCTCGTGCGGACCTCTTCACGTCTCGCCTCCAATTTAGGGAAGCGGGGCGTGATAGGTTTTGTTGGTGGTCCATGCAGGTCTCTCTGTAACTGCGATTATCGGAATGACGATAATAATATTAGAATGTCTAATAAACTAAGTTCGACATCCGAGTCATAAGCTATGAGTCTAATCTGTCTCGTTTTCTGTGTCATTAGATGGCAGGAAGGCGATTTACCCATGGTGGTAGTAGCGGTGCGCCCCCTCATGATGAGGAGCCTGAGCGAGAGCCCACCAATGGGGAGATGATGCGGATGATGCTCCAGATGATGTAGGTGCAGCAGGGCGTGCTCCTGCAAGTCCAGAATGCTCCAGTTGTTCGGGGTGCTTGGGCAGTTCAGGACGCCCCTCGCCCCGAGCCGGGAGCGAAGCAATTTCGGGAGATGGGTCCCGCATATTTTGATGGGTCTGAGGGTCCTCTAGCTGCCGATGAGTGGATTCGGAACATAGATGATAATTTGAAGATGGCGAAGATCGGCCCGACTGGATGGGTTGATCTGGCGAAGAGTCAACTCAAGGATAATGCTCAGAATTGGTGGGATGCTGAGGAGGAGCTGTTGGAGGAGCCGATAGCTTGGGCTACCTTCAAGTCCAGTTTCGATGAGGAGTTATTTCCGAAGGCTGCTAGGAAGGAGATGCTGCAGCGTTTTATTGAGCTGAAGCAAGGGAGCTCGACAGTGGATCAGTACCACCAAGAGTTCACTAGGCTGAGTCGGTTCGCACCGAAGATGGTGCAGGATGCTGATGAGAGGGCTCAGAGGTTCCTGCAGGGACTTGCTTTGGAGCTTCAGTGTTTTGTGTCTTCCTCTGATCTGGACTCTTATCAGAAGGTTGTGGTCGCTGCAAGGAGACAGGAGCTGAACCTGAGCCAGAGGAGAGGACATGTTGCTGGAGCTGGGAAGAGGCCTATGGAGCAGGCCAGGACAGTGACGAGATCAGGGTTCAGGCCCAACCAGCCATCTCAGTTCAAGAGGCCAGGAGGGCCTAATCTGAAGACTTGCCATTTCTGCGGCAAGCCTGGCCACATCAAGGATCAGTGTAGGAAATTTCTGGGCAAGTGTTTGGTTTGTGGTGATGCTTCTCATGTCGCGAAGGATTGTCGACAAGCGAATCAGTTGCGAAGGGCACCTGTTGTAGCGCAGCCGTTGCAGCAGAGAGCATCTGTTCCTGCTGGACGTGGAGCAGCTCTTGTTCCACAGAGGCAGGCTTTTCAGCAGACCTTTCTGCCGAGGCGACATGCTTTTCTGATGACCGCTGTGGAGAACAGAGCTGTGGATGAGGTTATCGCAGGTAATCCTCAATCTAGATGTTACTTTCCTAGCTAGTTTTGATTGTTAGATTATGTTGTTTGCTTGCACATGATCGTTTGCTAGACTAGGGTTTGATTGTTAAATTACTTGTTAGGTGTGATTTTGGTGTGCACATTCCTGCACGAGTCCTCTTTGACTCAGGTGCATCGATGTGCATTATTTCTCGGAGCTTCGTGGAGAAGCAGTCCTTGTCGACGTCCCCTCTTCCGAAGAGTTGGAATATCGTCACAGGAAATGGCGTGGTCTCGGTGCATTTTGGTTGCAATTCTTGCTCGTTGGTGGTTTATGGACATGAGCTTTACGATGATTTCATTGTCCACGACATCATTAACTATGATGCGGTCCTTGGGATGGATTGGCTTGCGAGCTTCTATGCTACGATTGACTGTCAGAGGAAGAAGGTGGTGTTCAAGATTCCCGGACACCCAGTATTTAAGTTCTGCCGGGATAGTAGCTCGCTCGGTCCTGTCAGGTTTCGGGCCAGGCCAGTGGAGATTGTGGCTTTGCAGATGGGGCTGGAGAGGCCAGCGGTTGTGCGGGATTTCGATGACGTCTTCCCCAAGGAGATGTCTGGATTACCACCTGATTGCGCTCTGGAATTTTCTATTGATCTTGTTCCGGGAGCGCAACCGATTTCGAAGGCGCCATATCGTATGGCTCCCGCTGAGTTGGAGGAGTTGCGAAAGTAGCTGGATGAGCTTTTGCAGAAGTGTTATATCAATCCTAGTGTGTCTCTGTGGGGAGCACCGGTGTTGCTGGTAAAGAAGAAGGATGGTTCGCGTCGCATGTGCGTGGACTATCGGGAGTTGAATGCGGCGACCATTAAGAATAAATACCCGTTGCCTCGCATCGATGATATTTTTGATCAGCTTGGAGGTTCGAGGGTGTTTTCAAAGTTGGATATGAGGAGTGGTTATCATCAGCTGAAGGTGAAGAAGGAAGATGTTCCGAAGACGACATTCAGGACGAAGTATGGACACTATGAGTTTGTGGTTATGCCTTTCGGTGTAACTAACGCACCCGCAGTTTTCATGAATCTGATGAACCTGATTTTCTACGACTTTTTGGATAAGTTTGTCGTTATCTTTATTGACGACATTCTGATCTATTCAAAGTCGGAGGAAGAGCATGCCTCGCACTTGAGGACAGTGTTGGAGATTTTGAGGAAGCATCGTTTGTATGCTAAGTTTTCGAAGTGCGAGTTTTGGTTGGACAGAATTGCTTTTCTGGGGCATGTGGTGACTGGCGATGGTATTTCAATGGATCCCGAGAAGATTAGGGCCATCAGGGAGTGGCCTGTTCCGCAGTCAGCTTCTGAGGTCCGGAGTTTCCTTGGGCTTGCCGGTTACTATCGGCGCTTCATCAAGTACTTTTCCCGTATTACTGAGCCGATGACCAGATTGAATCTGAAGGATGTACCTGTTGTTTGGTCGGTCGATTGTGAGAATGCTTTTGGCGTTCTGAGGGGGAGATTGTCGACTGCCCCTATTCTTGTTGTGCCTGATCGCAGTGGAGGGTTTGAGGTCTTTTGCGATGCTTCCGGCAAGGGTCTCGATTGTGTGTTGCTTTAGCACGGGCATGTTGTGGATTATGCTTCTCGTCAGCTCAAGGTTCATGAGAAGAATTACCCGACGCATGATTTGGAGTTGGCTGCTGTTGTGTTTGCTCTTAAGATTTGGAGGCACTTCCTGCCGTGTGAGAAAGTGAAGATTTTCACCGATCACAAAAGCTTGAAGTACATTTTTACTCAGAAGGAGCTCAACATGCGACAGCGTCGATGGTTAGAGCTCATGGCGGATTATGAGATTGATTTGCGGTTTCACCCTGGTAAGGTGAATGTGGTTCCTGATGCGCTGAGTAGGCTTCCAGCGGTGATGTTGTTGACTTCGCAGTGGAGATTGCGGCATGATTTTTGCGAGTCTGGTGTTGAGATTGTTCTTCCTGGGGAGGCCTCTTTGTTTATGAGTATGCAGATTCAGTCGACGATCGTGGATCGGATCAAGGCTGGTCAGGTTGGGGATCCGAAGCTGGTGAAGATTCGGGAGCAGGTTGAAGCCGGTCTGCGGACTGACTTTTTGATTCATGAGGATGGATCGCTGAGGTTTGGAGCCAGGTTGTGTGTGCCAGCTGGGGATATTAGGGAGGAGTTGATGGTGAAGGCATACAGTTCGCCGTATTCTGTGCATCCTGGTGGGACCAAGATGTATAAGGATCTTCGTCTGAACTATTGGTGGCATGGTATGAAGAGGAGTGTGGCTCGGAGTGTAGCCAAGTGCTTGGTTTGGCAGCAGGTAAAGGCGGAGCATCAGCGTACGGCAGGGTTGCTACAACTGCTTCCGATTCCTGAGTGGAAGTGGCAACACATCACTATGGATTTCGTGACTGGACTACCTCGGAGTCCGAAGCAGAATGATGCGATTTGGGTGATTATAGATCGATTGACCAAATCCGCGCACTTTATTCCATTCTGAGTAGGACAGTCCACTGAGGCGCTAGCGAGGAGATATATGGAGGTAAATTCTTTTACTCTCCGTTTCTATTTCCTTTTCCTAGTTTAGATAGTGATGAAACATGAATCGTGCAGGAGGTCGTACAACTTCACAGAGTCCCTGTGAGTATCGTGTCGGACAGAGACACGAGGTTCACATCTCAGTTCTGGCAGAGTTTGCAGAAGAGTTTGGGTACGCGTCTGAGTTTCAGCACGGCGTACCATCCGCAGACGGATGGCCAGTCCGAGAGGACGATTCAGATCTTGGAGGACATGCTGAGGGCGTGCATGTTGGATTTCAAGGGTTCGTGGAAGGACCATCTACATCTGGTGGAGTTCTCTTACAACAACAGCTTCCAGGCGTCCATTGGCATGGCTCCTTTCGTCGCGCTTTATGGGAGGAAATGTCGATCGCCATTGAGTTGGGATGACGTTGGTGATCGGGAGTTGTTGGGACCTGAGATGATTGTGGAGGCTGTGGATGTTGTCAGAAACATTCGGGAGAGGTTGAGGATTGCTCAGGACTGTTTTAAGCATTGGGCAGATGCTAAACGCCGTCCTTTGGAGTTTCAGCCGGGCGACCATGTGTTCTTGAAGATTTCCCCGAATCGTGGTGTGATTCGCTTTGGGAAGCGAGGGAAGTTGAGCCCGTGATACATTGGACCGTTTGACATTCTGGAGAGAGTTGGCGAGGTAGCTTACCGCTTATCCTTTCCGCCATCTTTGGAAGGAGTTCACAATGTTTTCCATGTGTCGCAGCTTCGTCGATACATTAGCGACCCATCTTATGCTGTGGATTTCTCGGAGATTACCGTTCGCCCTGATATGACGTATGACCAGCAGCCAGTGCAGATTCTGGACAGGCGTCAGAAGTCACTTCGGAACAAGGTTGTTAATCTTGTGAGGGTGATGTGGCGACACGGCTCGCCCAGAGAGTCTACTTGGGAGAATGAGGATGAGATGCGAGAGCGTTGTTTCCGGACTCGTGAGTATTGAAAATTCCGAGGACGGAATTTTTCTTAAGTTGGGGAGGATGTAACGACTGGTTTTTCATGTACTTGGAATATCTATATTATATATATATTAGATGTGTTTTAGTGGATTTTTTCCTTATGCGTGGTTTTCGTCTCCGTAGCTTTCACTTGCGATCGTTTCGTCGTGATTTTCTAGCTTCTTCCTTAGGATCGTCGATTTCGGAGTAAGTCATTCGTGACGGGCTTCATATCAGTCATATTTTATTGTTAGATCAAGCCTAGGAGTCTTAGGGATCGATCCCGGAGCTTCGCGCTCTATTTCGGAACTTTCTGTGCACGTTAGCCGGTACAAGAAGGGGAACCGACCGACTAGATGACGATTTAGTCGGTCGGCAAACCTTCATGGACCGACTAGTGGGCCTTGTTAATTATTCAGGAGTTACTGTTTATCGTTAGTCGGTCTAAGAACATTTGTCGACCGACTAGGTTGCAAACTAGTCGGTCAGCAATCGTTCTTTAACCGACTAGCTCTACGATTATTTTTGATACCAAGTACTGTTCATTCTTAGTCGGTCTAAGAACGTTCGTCGACCGACTAGATGAGAAACTAGTTGGTCAGTAATTGTTCTTTGACCGACTAAATCTAAATCCTATTTTGCGCCAGGAGTTACTGTTTGCACTTAGTCGGTCTGCGTTGGTCAACCGACCGACTAGTTCCCAAACTAGTCGGTCAGTGGTTGCTCTTTGACCGACTAATCAGTGTCGAAACCCTAATTTCTGGGCAGCCGCCAGCTCATCCTATTTAAACCCCCCCAATCGTTTTCTCCTTCATTCATTTCAGATCTGAGCCTCCTTCTTCCCCCAAATCATCATCCATCTAACCCTAGCCCTCCTCCTTCATCAAGAGCCTCTCCCCCCCTCTCCATTTTGGCCGGCCACCACCTCTAGGTCGCCGGAAAATCCCCAAAAATCGGCAAAACCCCATTTCTCCAGATTTTCTCCCCATTCCCAGATCTGAACCCTAGGTTTCCCCGTATCGTTTCTTCCGTCGCCATGCTTGATCGGCATCGTTCTTCCGCTAACAACTCGGTAATAACTTGATCCTTTAATTTTCTCATAACCCATTTGTGTTTTTGTGAAACCCTAATAAAACTAGGTTGGATGTTGTTCTAATATTGTTTTGCCATGGCAGCGATCTCATCTCCGTAGTTAGCATTTGTGTGACGGCCTCATTGATCGTCATCCTCGGTGCTAGGCAAGTGAAACTTGCCACCTAGGGTTTTGGGCCATGTCTTAGGCCATTTGCTTGTGTAGGCATAAAAGAGACTAGGCGACAAAATGATACTCGCCTAGGTGCAATTTCAGGATCTAGCTTGACAACGAAGTTAGATCCGTCATTTATCATGTTGCATAACTACCATGTCACGTTTAATTTTAATTAACGGTACGCGAATTAATTGTCATCCATGTTATCCATGTTGAATGTCGCATTCGTAGCACACGCTACAATACTTGTGTTTCCTGGCTCGTGTTCCAGAAGCGGGCCACGTGAGTTGGTTGATAGCCAATCCCTGATCTACTTGTTTTCGGCTAGGCACCTGCGTTGCATGCATAACCCTACGCCAAATTGTGAACCTAATAACAAGCTCTTGTGCGGGGCAACCCTGACTCATTTACTGAGCATCGTGTACAGGGACCCTGGCTTGTTTACGTGTGAGATGGGGTAAGGGTTAAGCGGACATTCAACTGGGAGTATGCCCGATCAGCAACTTCAGTTGTAAGGCATAAACTCTGGGTTCTGGGGTAGTGTTAAGCGGCCAATCAGTGTGAATGTCAAACAGTTCAGCTGTAAGGCGTAAACATCTACAAACAACTTGAAAACGTGACTAGTGAAAATATTGAGATTGTTAGTAGCTTGGCTACCCTTGACATGCCATGATAATTGTTTCCTTGCACCTATTGTTACAAGATGCCTTACTTGTGCTCTCATACCAAAATTGCCATGTCATGCATACTATAACTGCTAGGTTGTTAGTTTACCTTCTTTAAGTTTCCTTGCCCAAGTCTTTTAGACTTGCTGACATGTGCCCCTTTACTTTTTTGGGTGACACATGTTAGATCCTGAGCCTGAGTTCATTGTTGAGGACGAGGTGTTTGCGGACGCCGAGCCCGAGCCTGTGTTTGACGAGGACTTCGTGGACTCGGGCGATCAGTCGTAGAGACTGTTTTGTTGTTGTTTAGACTGCTTTTGTTGTCGGTGCGTAGCACCAATACTTTGTGCCATGTTGGCTTTTGTTGGCCTTGTTCTGGGCCTTTAGACTCTTTTCTTTAGCCTGGTGGCTTTTCTGGGACATTGAACTTAATTTTTGTTGGACAAATTCTGAAATTTGAGATTTTATTTCTGTCTCTCCTTGTGTTATTATTGTTGTTCCGTTTGTGGTTACAGGGACCTGCTTATGTTTTATTGACGCTTATCAGGGTTGGGGCTTCACAGCTCCACTCTCGTGCGGACCTCTTCACGTCTCGCCTCCAATTTAGGGAAGCGGGGCGTGACAGATTTTGTTGGTGGCCCATGCAGGTCTCTCTGTAACTGCGATTATCGGAATGACGATAATAATATTAGAATGTACAATAAACTAAGTTCAACATCCGAGTCATAAGCTATGAGTCTAATCTGTCTCGTTTTCTGAGTCATTAGATGGCAGGCAGGCGATTTACCTGTGGTGGTGGTAGCAGTGCGCCCCCTCATGACGAGGAGCCTGAGCGAGAGCCCACCAATGGGGAGATGATGCGGATGATGCTCCAGATGATGTAGGTGCAGCAGGGCGTGCTCCTGCAAGTCCAGAATGCTCCAGTTGTTCGGGGTGCTTGGGCAGTTCAGGACGCCCCTCGCCCCGAGCCAGGAGCGAAGTAATTTCGGGAGCTGGGTCCCGCATATTTTGATGGGTCTGAGGGTCCTCTAGCTACCGATGAGTGGATTCAGAACATAGAGGATAATTTGAAGATGGCGAAGATCGGCCCGGCTGGATGGGTTGATCTGGCGAAGAGGCAACTCAAGGATAATGCTCGGAATTGGTGGGATGCTGAGGAAGAGCTGTTGGAGGAGCCGATAGCTTGGGCTACCTTCAAGTCCAGTTTCGATGAGGAGTTCTTTCCGAAGGCTGCTAGGAAGGAGATGCTGCAGTGTTTTATTGAGCTGAAGCAAGGGAGCTCGACAGTGGATCAGTACCACCAAGAGTTCACTAGGCTGAGTCAGTTCGCACCGAAGATGGTGCAGGATGCTGATGAGAGGGCTCAGAGGTTCCTGCAAGGACTTGCTTTGGAGCTTCAGAGTTTTGTGTCTTCCTCTGATCTGGACTCTTATCAAAAGGTTCTGGTCGCTGCAAGGAGGCAGGAGCTGAACCTGAGCCAGAGGAGAGGACATGTTGCTGGAGCTGGGAAGAGGCCTATGGAGCAGGCCAGGACAGTGACGAGATCAGGGTTCAGGCCCAACTAGCCAGCTCAGTTCAAGAGGCCAGGAGGGCCTAATCTGAAGACTTGCCATTTCTGCGGCAAGCCTGGCCACATCAAGGATCAGTGTAGGAAATTTCTGGGCCAATGTTTGGTTTGTGGTGATGCTTCTCATGTCGCGAAGGATTGTCGGCATGCGAATCAGTTGCGAAGGGCACCTGTTGCAGCGCAGCTGTTGCTGCAGAGAGCGTCTGTTCCTGCTGGACGTGGAGCAGCTCTTGTTCCACAGAGGCAGGCTTTTAAGCAGGCCTTTCTGCCGAGGCGACAGGCTTTTCTGATGATCGATGTGGAGAACGGAGCTGTGGATAAGGTTATCGCCGGTAATCCTCAATCTAGCTGTTACTTTCCTAGCTAGTTTTGATTGTTAGATTATGTTGTTTGCTTGCACATGATCGTTTGCTAGACTAGGGTTTGATTGTTAAATTGCTTGTTAGGTGTGATTTTGGTGTGCACATTTCCTGCACGAGTCCTATTTGACTCAGGTGCATCGATGTGCATTATTTCTCGGAGCTTCGTGGAGAAGCATTCCTTGTCGACGTCCCCTCTTTCGAAGAGTTGGAATATCGTCACAGGAAATGGCGTGGTCTCGGTGCATTTTGGTTGTAATTCTTGCTCGTTGGTGGTTTATGGACATGAGCTTTACGATGATTTCATTGTCCACGACATCATTAACTATGATGCGGTCCTTGGGATGGATTGGCTTGCGAGCTTCTATGCTACGATTGATTGTCGAAGGAAGAAGGTGGTGTTCGAGATTCCCGGACACCCAGTATTTGAGTTCTGCCGGGATAGTAGCTCGCTCGGTCCTGTCAGGTTTCGGGCCAGGCCAGTGGAGATTGTGGCTTTGCAGATGGGGCTGGAGAGGCCAGCGGTTGTGTGGGATTTCGATGACGTCTTCCCCGAGGAGATGTCTGGATTGTCACCTGATCACGCTCTGGAATTTTCTATTGATCTTGTTCCGGGAGCGCAACCGATTTCGAAGGCGCCATATCGTATGGCTCCCGCTGAGTTGGAGGAGTTGCGGAAGCAGCTGGATGAGCTTTTGCAGAAGGGTTATATCAATCCTAGTGTGTCTCCGTGGGGAGCACCGGTGTTGCTGGTAAAGAAGAAGGATGGTTTGCGTCGCATGTGCGTAAACTATCGGGAGTTGAATGCGGTGACCATTAAGAATAAATACCCGTTGCCTCGCATCGATGATATTTTTGATCAGCTTGGAGGTTCGAGGGTGTTTTCGAAGTTGGATCTGAGGAGTGGTTATCAATAGCTGAAGGTGAAGAAGGAAGATGTTCCGAAGACGGCATTCAGGATGAAGTATGGACACTATGAGTTTGTGGTTATGCCTTTCGGTGTAACTAACGCACCCGCAGTTTTCATGAATCTGATGAACCTGATTTTCTACGACTTTTTGGATAAGTTTGTCGTTATCTTTATTGACGACATTCTGATCTATTCAAAGTCGGAGGAAGAGCATGCCTCGCACTTGAGGACAGTGTTGGAGATTTTGAGAAATCATCGTTTGTATGCTAAGTTTTCGAAGTGCGAGTTTTGGTTGGACAGAATTGCTTTTCTGGGGCATGTGGTAACTGGCGATGGTATTTCAGTGGATCCTGAGAAGATTAGGGCCATCAGGGAGTGGCCTGTTCCGCAGTCAGCTTCTGAGGTCCGGAGTTTCCTTGGGCTTGCCGGTTACTATCGGCGCTTCATCAAGGACTTTTCCCGTATTGCTGAGCTGATGACCAGATTGACTCGGAAGGATGTACCTTTTGTTTGGTCGGGCGATTGTGAGAATGCTTTTGGCGTTCTGAGGGGGAGATTGTCGACTGCCCCTATTCTTGTTGTGCCTGATCGCAGTGGAGGGTTTGATGTCTTTTGTGATGCTTCTGGCAAGGGTCTCGGTTGTGTGTTGCATCAGCACGGGCTTGTTGTGGCTTATGCTTAGTCAAATTGGAAAAGAAGTACTCTAAATTCATGGAGCTGTTAAAGGGGATTCAGCTGAACATCCCGTTTATAGACGCCATCACCAAGATCCCGACCTACCCCAAATTTCTAAAGGATCTCATCACGGGAAAGTGGAGGCCCGAAGAAATAAAGCTATTGGAGGATTCCACCTCCGTGATCAGAAATCACCACTCCCGGAAGCTGCCGGATCCGGGGAGCTTTACCGTGCCATGTTCCATCGGCAGGATGCCAATCAGCAGAGCATTAATTGACTTGGGGGCTAGCATCAGTTTGATGCCCCTCTCCATCTTCAAGAGACTTCAGCCGGGAAGCGAGCTTGAACCGATGAGTATGTCCATCCAGCTCGTCGATCATTCCATCACCTACCCAGTGGGAATAGCGAGGGACGTCATCCTCCAGATACCTCCAGGACTATGTGTTCCAGTCGACTTCATCATCATGGACATGCCTGAGGGAGGGAGCTCTCAACTCATACTCGGCCGCCCCTTTATGGCGACGGCTGGTGTTCTTATAGATGTCCGAGAAGGAACCCTCTTTCTCAACGTGGGGGATTGATGTGTCCATATTTTCTATCATTTTCATATCATTATCTCATCGCATTACATATCATTTTCACGTCCAAATCCCACTTTTTATTACGATTCTGCATTTCTGACGATATTTTCTAGTTTCGTAGTGTTTCGTGAATTTTAAGGGATTTTGGAGCGATTTGGACCCCTATCCGGGTATGGACACATCCGACATGCCCGTGAGCCTGTTGGCAGGGCTTTGGAGGAGTTCGTCGCGTTCCCGGAGCCATTGGAGGAGAGAAGAGAGAGAGAGAGAGAGAGAGAGAGAGAGAGAGAGAGAGAGAGAGAGAGAGAGAGAGAGAGAGAGAGAGAGAGAGAGAGAGAGCAGAGAGAGAAGCCCAGGAGCCTTTTCAGGGATTTCTATCAATTACTGATGATTATTGCTTTTGCTTTTGTCTGGATCTGTTGTTCATCTATTCTCGCTGTAAGCTTATTTTAGCTATAATCTCTCAATTGCTAAGATGTTTTCTTCTGTGAAATTGGTGTTTTTGTGCGTTTCTATTGCGATGTCTGAGTAGATTCATTCTAGGGTTGATGGGTTAGCCATAGGATTCTAGAGGGAAAATGTAGATCTGGATCCCTACATTGAATTGGGGATTTAGGCTTGTATTTCGGTAGATCCTACCGAATCCGTAGATAACTCGTACTGAGATCATGCCCACGGTCTGTGGAATTGATGTGCTTAAGGGATATCTAGGGATTCGAATAGGGAAATCGATGGATCCAACCAAGGCACGTGACCATGCCCGACTCGCGCCTTGAGGGGATCCATCGACGAACTATACCGCTACGTTGACGGCTACCGTCATTACGTCAACGAGAGCCACCGAAATACCCCGCAATTCTAACCCACGAGAGTGGTACGAATTGGGGGATTAATTCCCTAGCCCTAATGCAATGTGAGGATCCTATCTATCATCAACCCCCAATGATCCTAGTGGCGATCCCTAAAGCCATGGTTCTTTTTATTGATATTACAACAAACGACAACCAACCCAAATCTGTTACCCCGACAGCTATCTTACTTCCACGTTTAGAAATAGACTGAGAATCTATAGACACTATCACCGTCCCTGTGGGATCCGACATCTTATATACTATTACTCGATACCGTCCGCTTGCGGATTAAGCCCGAAATCGTAGCCTAGGGGCCATATTATGCCTGGCGATCGTGACACTGCCAGGTGGAACCTAGGTGTAGGTTACGGGTGCGTCAAGTTTTTGACACCGTTGCCGGGGACGGCAATAGTGTTTTTATCTCAGTTTATCTTTATTCTGTGAAGTTTGCTAGCATTCCGATCATCTCTCACCCCTCCATTATTTTTTATTCTTTTTATTTATTCGGTGCTACTGACGGTGTTCTTCTGAGTTTTGTTGGTGCATGAACACCCGCCACAAGGGGACTACTAGAGAGTTATTGTTCGATCCTGAGATTGAAAAGACAGCCAGGGCTTTGAGAGCCTCTAGCAGAAGTTCATCTCCATCTGCTCAGATGGGAGAAAATCCTCCTCCTCCTTGCACTGGGTCCATCAGGGACCACATGAAACCGACTTTTGGGAACAACTCCTCAATTCTGAGACCGCAACTGATGGCGGTAACCTTCGAGCTTAAGACGGGGTTAATAAATCTGATGCAGCAGGATCCCTTCTATGGGCATCCTCATGAGAATCCTAACCATCACATCGACTCCTTCTTGGCTAAGTGCGATACTTTCAAGGCGGAGGACGTCAGTGATGATGCGGTGAAGCTGCAGCTCTTCCCTTTCACCTTGAGGGACAAACCCTCCTATTGGCTCCGGGCCCATCCTCCCAACCACTTCACCACATGGGAGAAGCTCGTGCTTGCTTTTGTGGATAAGTTTTATCCACCCTCAAAGACGGTCCGGATCCGTGGGGCCATTTCTAATTTCAAGCAACTCCCGCAGGAGTCGCTTTACGAGGCTTGGGAGAGGTTCAAGGACCTCCAACACCAGTGTCCACACCACGGAATCCAGCCCTGGGATTTGGTGCAGAGCTTCTACAACCGGTTCCAGCCTAGCACCAAGATGATTATTGATGCTGCGACGCAAGGCGCCCTATTGGATAAGTCACCCGAGGAAACCATAGATCTGTTGGAGCACATGGCGGCCAACACCCAACAGTGGAGTGATGAGCGGACCGTTGTGACCTGGACTCCCGAGGTCAAGGTCACCACTCACTTGGATTCTCACATTGAGACCTTGTGCAAGCAAGTGGCCCGCATCGAGCAGCGCCTGGACTCTATCCCAGCGGTACCCAGCACCTCCTATTATCCCAGGGAGGAGTACGTAGACCTCGGATATATCCCTATTGAGGGCCACTATGAGGGTGCGGAGACATCCGAGATAGTACAATACATCCAAGGAGAGGGACGGAACCAGTGGCAGCACCATGCTGCCAGGAATCACCTGGGGTTTTCATATGAAAACCCAAGTGGAGGGCTGCAACCCCTGCAGTTTCAGAGGCCCCCACCTCCTCCTCAGCAGCAACAGAGCCAGCAACAAGGCAGCTTCAGGCTGGCTGGGCCTTACAGGCCGCTGGGATATCAGTTCAACCGGCCGCCTCAGCAGAATTATGCGTCGGCTCCACCCAAGTCTAACCTGGAATCCACGCTGGAGACCTTCATGAGTGGCCAAATCCGCTTCAATCAGGATACATCGAACCAATTTAAGAACATCAATTCTTCGCTCGATGAACTGAGGGCGCAGATGTCGCAGTTGCTGAAGAATCAGGGGAGATTACCCTCCCAGCTGAAGACCAACCCTAGAGCTCAAGCCAACACCATGGGTTCAGTGACCATATGAGGTGGACGGGTGACTGACCCCGTTATGGTTCCGGTGTTGAACAAAGAAAAGGTCGCCATCGAAGAAGCTATTGGTGACAGCGAAGGAGTTGAGGCCACTGAAAGGCCTGTCACTACTGGGGAGAGAGTGGATACACCTCCCGTCTTACCTACCATGACACCGCCACCCATTGATGCATCTAAGGGCAAAGTCTCCAGGCCTCCTCCTCCGTACCCTCAGAGGCTAGCCCTAGCCAAACTAGAGAAGAAGTACTCCAAGTTTATGGAGTTACTAAAGGGGATACAGCTGAATATCTCATTTATAGATGCCATCACAGAGATCCCGACATATGAAAAATTTCTGAAGGATCTCATTACGGGAAAGAGGAAGCTCGAGGAAATTAAGCTGCTGGAGGATTCCACCTCCATGATCAGAAATCACCTCCCTCGGAAACTGTCGGATCCGGGAAGCTTCACCGTGCCATGTTCCATCGACGACATGCCAATCAGTAGAGCGTTAATTGACTTGGGGGCCAGCATCAGTTTGATGCCTCACTCCATCTTCAAAAGACTCCAGACGGGAAGCGAGCTGGAACCGACGAGCATGTCCATTCAGCTCGCCGATCACTCTATCACTTACCTGGTCGAAATAGCGAGGAACCTCATCCTCCAGATACCTCCAGGACTATGTGTCCCAGTCGATTTTATCATCATGGACATGTCGGAGGGAAGAAGCTCTCAACTCATACTCGGCCGCCCCTTCATGGCGACGGCCGGAGTTCTGATAGACGTCCAAGAAGGGACCCTTTCCCTCAATGTGGGGAATATTGAAGCTGAGTTCTGGCTACAAAGGCCGATGAAGGAGAGAGCTTATGAAGAAGGGGCCAGTTATCTGGAGCTTCTTGAAGAGGAAGCAATCGAAGAGTTCACTGGCGAAGGGGTCATGAAGGACTCGATGATGTAAAGCATCGACGACGACGACGACCCAACCTACAACAAAGCGGTCACCGCGTACATCCAAGTTTTGGATGAGGAGTTTCTATGTCAATCGTCAAATCGTCAGGCACTGGAGACCATATCTTATGTTGAGAAGAATGTTGGAGTAGGCGGAAATCAAACGCCGTCGGTATGCGCCACCCCGAAGATTGACGCGCGACCACCGCGCACGCCAAGTGAACATTGATTTATCATAGGGAGTCGAGCTCATGACTGAAAACGAGCGCTTATTGGGAGGCAACCCAATTCCGTAGATTTTGGACTTTCTTTCTTATTTTCGTATTTTTATTTTTATTTCGTGATTTTAGGTAAAATTATAAAAATCATAAAAATTTGACGAATTCGTGTTTTGTGTAGGACAGACAATTGGGGGTATGCATATGGTCATTATAAACGGAAGGAAGCCGGAGGAAAGCAACAGAATCAAAGATTTGAGAAGAAAACCATGGGAAAAGAAGAGGAAAACGAGACACAGGAGGCTCGGACCGAGCAACTTATCTGCTCGGTTGAGCAGCACAGATATGAGGAAACGCAGACATTTTCGCTCGGTCCGAGTAGCTTGCTATTCGGTCCGAGTAGAAATGGACTCGGCCCGAGCAACCCACTGCTCGATCGAGTACTACATGCCACCAAATTTGGGGAGAAAACGTCACTCTGTCGACCCGGACAGAGTCTTATTGGCTCGGCCCGAGCAGGATACGACGCGGACCGAGCAGTCTACTGATCGATCGAGTCGTACATGGTTGAAATTTGGGGAGAAAACATCACTCTGTCGACCCGGACAGAATATTATTGGCTCGGCCCGAGTAGGATATGATTCGGAGGGAGTATTTCATTCAAAAATTTTACGTTGACCCGGTCAAGCAGCCTAGCTGCTCGGACCAAGTCGAGTCGGTATCTCGTTTAAATTCTTTTGCATTGACCCGGTCGAGCAGCATAGCTGCTCGGATCGAGTCGGTTCGGGTTCGTTCATTTTAATCCCTCAATTAAATTATCTTTTTACATTAAAAATTTTTACCCGCCCCCTAAAAATTTCCCCCGATCTTCCTAACCCTCCCCCCTACTCGTTCAACCCGCCGCCCTCCGTCGTCTTTCCCCCTCCGTCATCGTCGCCGGCTCCGCCGCCGGTGCCACCTTGCTCCGATAAGTCCCGACACTCTCTCTTCCCTCCTCTCCCTCTCTTCGCTTCCACACCCCCTACCCTACCCTTCCCCCCACCGCCCTTCGCCCTGCTTGGCCGACGGCTCTGTCAACGGCGCCACCGCCGCCGACGGCGCCGCTGTCCATGCACCACCCCATCCCCGCTCTACCCCTCCCCCTCTCCCATCAGCTCCCGCTCCCCACCCCCCGCTTCACCCTATTATTCGATGACGCCATTGACGGCGCCACCTTCGTTGACGACGCCTCCCACCAACCCACAAACCCCCCTCTGCCTACAACCCCACCCCCCGCCTCTCTCAACGACGATTCGCCTTCCCCCCATCTGTGCCCTAGGGCACAGACCGAGCACCTTGGTGCTCGGTCACGTCTCACACCGAGTCACCTCACAGCCCGAGTTGCATAACTCGGACTGAGTAGCTCTCTGCTCGGTCCGAGTCACAATATATCTACTTCCCACGCATTTTTATCGACTATCTGACGTTTTGCCCATTTCAAATTGCAGGTAATCTCCTCCTACGTCAGTAGCAGCATCATGAACTAGCTTGGGGGATCTTTTGCGCTTCTGCACCATTCGCACCTACGGTACACGTGTTCCCTGTTCTCTTTTCGTACCGTAGTTCATATACCACATACACCATGGTTCGCACACGCGGATCTATGACACCCGCCTGCTCGTGGGAAGAGGCCGTCTTTTGGCGCCTCCTCTTCCTGTCCACAGCGCTGCGCATGCCTCACTACCATGTCCTCCACTACCGCCACCACACCCTCCACCACAGCTCCGGCTGTCACCACCACCATTCCCACCACCACCACACCTGTCACCACAGCACCATCTACCGTCGCCACCTCTTCACCTCCACACCCCGCACCCTCCATTGAGGACCCCACTGCACAGATCCCTACACACGGCATTACTTTCCGAGATAGCACTCACAGAGCGCGATTCTCTAGGATCCATCAGCCCCGTCTAGTGCCTACAGTTTTCATTGACGTGCCGGCACTCCAGTCCCTGGGCATCCTCCAGGGAGTTCACCACCTTTACCGAGCGATCAGTTTCGAACGATTCCTCAGAGTACACGCCCCCACTTACACACGCTTAGAACTCGAGGGTCTTAGCTCCCTTGCCTTCACCGCAGTAGGTGACGGCTTCACCTTTCGCATCCTGGATCACGACTACACTGTCACTTTTGCTATGATCCGGGATTATTTTCACTTCCCCGCCGTCCCAGATCCTAGTGTATCTTTTTCCCTGAGCTTTGACCATGATGATTTTGCTGCGTGCACTTTTTGGGAGCGCATTTCTGGACTACCGGAGTACCGCCCTAGCCAGGCGAAGGCATCGTGCATTGTGCACCCATGCATTCGCTACGCCCAGAGACACCTAGCATGCACACTCTTCTGCAGACTGGAGGTCGGGACTATGTCCCTTCCTGAGCTTACCCCTCTTTGGGGTATGACCCGACCTCTTAGATTCCACCCGGATGGCTCTTTGAGACCATTGATGCTCTCTGACGCAGCCCACTGGCTGTGTTAGCGCCTCTACCAGACAGCCACCACATTCCATTCCACGGACATCTGTTACGGTGGTTTCTTTTCTATCTTTGCTAGGATGCTAGGTATCCCCATCCCAGCTGACCTGCATCGCCCACCTGGCCCGACACGCTTGACAATTGGCGTGCTCGAGCACATGCATATCCTCCGTCCTTATGGTGCTCGTCACTGGCGTTACCTAGTAGGTACCGGCCACGATCCCCACATGGTACTCCCTGCCCCTCACCTCACACATATCCCAGCAGTCCAGCTTGACTGGATGCTTTCTAGGGTAGAGCCGCTCCACCCATCCACGTACTCGAGCCTCCTGGAGCACCAGTCGAGACTACTGCCGATGACCCGGGCCCACGCTCCTCGGAGTTCGAGCTTCTTGACATAGCAGCTCTAGTTGCCGGTCTCCCTATTCCTCCAGCTCACCCATCTTCAGGAGCCACCCATTCCGTCGCTGTATCTTCCGCATCTGCCGTCGTCGAGCCTTCGAGGACTATCCTCACTTCTTGCCCCGAGACTCAGATCTCTTCCACCAGTGTATCGGTGCCGGAGGGCACCGATTTACCTTTTTCTGATGACCTTATAGATATTGATGCTCCATCGCACGACCCTGTCCCCACCCTTCCCCCTCTTTCGGAGCTTATAGCTTCAGTTCCACTTTCTTTACAGACCTCCTCCACTTCAGTTGCCATTTACATCGAGAGCATATCGACGACTGTCCACACTTCTGGGTCGACTATAGTTCTCCCTTCTGCCATCTCTGAGGTACTCTCTAGCTCACCCTCGCCCACCTTCCACGCCCGGCACGGTGCCTCAGTTGCACCGGGCCGTTTCACGCGAGTAGTGACTCACCGACATTTGCCCCGTGCCCCACCCGACTCCCGTTCTTCTGACTCTTGATTGACCGCTCTTGAGGAGTTGACTTCCTGCTTATAGCGGGATTTCGATGCCTTTCTAGTCGAGACTAGGACACATAGATCGAGAGTTGAGTCGGATCTTTTATCTATCATAGACCTTCTCCGTCAGCGTGGCCCACCTACTGTCATACTTACACACGCTCCTCCTCCAAGGCCGGACACTGTGACCCACTCAGTGCTTCACTTCCACAGGCTTTTGCAGAGCCTGTTTCTGCTACTTCTGAGTCGTCAGTCACAGTTGATCCACTCTCTGCCCCGGTCTTATATACTGCTGCTCCTTCCACTCCCACCATCGATCTCACCATTAGCCCTCCCCATGACTCACAGCCAGACCTGTCACCCACTCCCCCGGGTCCACAACAGAGGGACCCATCACCACCCCCAGAGGGTGGTGCCTCTGCTTGATGTAGTCCATCCCATCTCTTGCCTCCCCCGTATATTTTGTGCCCATCTGTCTTTTCGGGGTCCGACTTTACACTACTTGGGGGAGGATCCACCCATGCATCATTTCATATATTGCATTGCATCATATCATATTTTTATTTTTATTCCCTTTTTATTTTATTACATAGTTTTTATTTTATTTCCCCACCCACACCACCCCTTTAGCATCATCTCCCCCCTCACGAGTGTTTTCTTAGTAGTGAGGACACTGCTAGGTTTAGCTTGGGGGATGAGCGCTTCCGCTTTATTCTCATTTTTTACATTTTCCTCCCTTATTTTCAGTTTTTATTTCACTTTTTCACCACTTTCCCGCCTCGTTTTATGTTTTTCTCATTTTGCATCATATTTTATGTTTTTCTCCATGCATGCATCTCTTTTTATCTCTTTTCCCTTTTTCTCTGTTTCTTTTTATTTTTGCTAAGGGTGGTCCACATGATGATATCTCTCTAGGCTTTCTTAGTTTTTGCGATGCTCATCTCTTTGGCATGCTATCAGGGTTAATTTCAGCTTTATTATATATATGCATGCATTTCTTTTGATGATCTGTCTGAATTAATACCTGAAATGAATTGAAAATCAAATGCATGAATTAGTATCTAGTATGATTTATGTTGGAAAACGCACCCAGGTTCACGCATCACTAGAACACTTGGAGCACCTGCTCTCTTATCTTATTCACTTCTGTTTGCTTGCCTACTGATATTGTGATTATTACCGCATGCCATTTCCAGTATTCATTTAGAGAAGTGAAAATATTCATACTATATATGAGTTTAGTTAGGGTTTTATTTTATCAAACTGATGTGCACCCTCTTATGAGTGAACCGAGAGTCACATTATTTTCCTTCTCCACATATCTATTTTATATCTCCACATATCAGTTGGTTGCACCCCCATAGCTACCTTTACCGCATCTCACTTCCCAAAACCCAAAAAGAAAAGTATAGCTTCTATTAAAAAAATTGTGTATATATTCATATCTGAAAAAGAAAAGAAAAAAAGAAAGAAAATGAATAAATATGGTCTTATATCATTTCATTAGAAGCTATCATTTATTCTGGGAAGAAAAATAAAATTTCCATATCATTTTCCTTGATGCGACGCCTCAAGCTAAGCTTAGGGGGGTAAACCAACTGATTACATGAGTGAGCGTGACATTAGAGTGGAGACGGTGCACACGGGGGAGATTTTATAAAACCCAAACTTTACGAATTACTTAGTTTTGGAGATTTTTCATGTATTGAATTGAATATTTGAATGGCATGATTTTTCCTATTCTTTATTGCATGTTGTGTGAATCTTTTGTGCTCCTTGCGTATCTGTGATTGAAAAGGGCGTTGCCAACTCCTTTATACTAGACTCTAAGGATTGCATGCGATTGATATGATTTGACGGTGATATTTCAGTAGATCCTTGTTCTTTGCCTGTATTGCATGTCATATGATATATAAAGCTAGAAATTACCAATAGCATGTATGTTTATCACTCTGCGCATCGTGATATACTTTTTTGGCCTGAGATCTGACCGATCATCCTTAGCACTTTCCTCTTACTTCTCTCTTTTTCTTTTTCATTCCCCTCTATTTTCATTTTCTTATTTTCGTTTTGTTTTCCTCCAGGCGTACCGATTATTCATCTTCCTCGAGGACAAGTAAGAGGTAAGCTTGGGGGATTTTGATGTGTCCATATTTTCTATCATTTTCATATCATTATCTCATCGCATTGCATATCATTTTCGCGTCCAAATCCCACTTTTTACTACGATTCTGCATTTCTGACGATATTTTCTAGTTTCGTAGTGTTTCGTGAATTTTCAGGGATTTTGGAGTGATTTGGACCCCCTATCTGAGTATGGACACATCCGACATGCCCGTGAGCCCGTTGGCGGGGCTTTGGAGGAGTTCGTCGCGTTCCCGGAGCCATTGGAGGGGAGAAGAGAGAGAGAGAGAGAGAGAGAGAGAGAGAGAGAGAGAGAGAGAGAGAGAGAGAGAGAGAGAGAGAGAGAGCAGAGAGAGAAGCCCAGGAGCCTTGTTGCAGCATTTCCCAGAAAATGCTCGGTCCGAGCAGCTCAGCTGCTCGGACCGAGCCATGTCAATTACAGCAGCGACGGATACGGGCAGACTCGGACCGAGCAACTCATCTGCTTGATCGAGCCACCTTAGATTTCACAGCCCGGGCAGCGCCCGAGTAGAGCCCGAGTATCAGACCGAGCCGAGCCTACTCTGACCGAGCAGAGTCCTCCTCGGTCCGGGTAGGACGATTTCAAATTCTCTAAGCAGCCGAGCAGCTCACTTACACGGGTCGAGCCACTGACCGAGCAGAAGCTGCTCAGACCGAGTAGCCTACTCGGTCGGCTATCCTAGGGGCATTTCTGGAAAGATTTGAACGAGCGCGATGCGCACAATTTTGGCAACGCTGAAGGCTCGCGATCGGGGAACGACGACGGGGAGTTCATTTCAGTTTTTGGTGAGGAATTTTTGGGGGAGCAGCTGAGAGCGATTTTTGTAGGGAATCATGGAGACTTATTTTTGTAGCGATTTTTGGATCAATTATTGAAGATTATTGCTTTTGCTTTTGTCTGGATCTGTTGTTCATCTATTCTCGCTGTAAGTTTATTTTAGCCATAATTTCTCAATTGCTAAGATGTTTTCTTCTGTGAAATTGGTGCTTTTGTGCGTTTCTATTACGATGTTTACGTAGATTCATTCTAGGGTTGATGGGTTAGCCCTAGGATTCTAGGGGGAAAATGTAGATCTGGATCCCTACGTTGAATTGGGGATTTAGGGTTGTATTTCGGTAGATCCTACCGAATCCGTAGATAACCCGTACTGAGATCATGCCCACGGTCTGTGGAATTGATGTGCTTACGGGGTATCTAGGGATTCGAATAGGGAAATCGATGGATCCAACCAAGGCACGTGACCATGCCCAGCTTGCGCCTTGAGGGGATCCATCGATGAACTATACCAGTACGTTGACGGCTACCGCCATTGCGTCAACGAGAGCCACCAAAATACCCCGCAATTCTAACCACGAGAGTGGTACGAATTGGGGGATTAATTCCCTAGCCCTAATGCAATGTGAGGATCATATCTATCATCAACCCCCAATGATCCTAGTGGCGATCCCTAAAGCCCTAGTTCTTTTTATTGATATTACAACAAACGACAACCAACCTAAATCTGTTACCCCGACAGCTATCTTACTTCCACGTTTAGAAATAGACTGAGAATCTATAGACACTATCACCGTCCCTGTGGGATCCGACATCTTATATACTATTACTCGACACCGTCCGCTTGCGGATTGAGCGCGAAATCGTAGCCTAGGGGCCATATTACGCCTGGCGATTGTGACACCGCCAAGTGGAACCTAGGTGTAGGTTACGTGTGCGTCAGGGATATTGAAGCTGAGTTCCGGCTACAAAAGCCGATGAGAGAGCGAGCCCATGTAGAAGGGGCTAGTTATCTGGAGCTTCTCGAAGAAGAAGCAATTGAAGATTTTACTACCGAGGGGGTCCTGAAGGACCCAATAAGGACAAGCATTGACGACGACGGCGACCCAACCTACAACAAAGCGGTTGCCGCGTATATCCAAGTGTTGGATGAGGAGTTTCTACGTCGTTCATCAAATAATCAAAGACCGGAGACTATATGCTACATGGAGGAGAATCGTGAAGTAGGCGGAGATCAAATGCCGTCGGAATGCACCATCATAAAGATCGATGCGCGACCACCGCATGCACCAAATGAAAGCTGATATATTAGAGGGAGTCGAGCTCATGACTGAAAACGAGAGCTTATTGGGAGGCAACCCAATTCATTAGATTTTGTATTTTCTTTCTTAGTTTCTTATTTTTCATTTTTCATTTCATATTTTTTGACAAAAAATTATAAAAATCACAAAAATTTGACGAGTTCGTATTTTGTGTAGGACGGACAATTGGGGGTATGCATATGGACATTATAAACGGAAGGAAGCTGGAGGAGAACATCAAATTCGAAGATTTGGGGAGAAATCAAAGAAAATTGTCACGCTCTGCTTCCCTAATATGGAAGGCGAGACGTGAGGAGGTCCGCTCAGACGTGGAGCTGTGAAGCTGCAGTCTGATAAGCGTCTGTAAAAATTTCGAAAAGTAGCAGGTCCTTGCATTGCGACGAAACAACAACAATAATAAAGAAGATAAGAAAATATCCACCAACAACATCCAACAAATATTACATCACAGAATAGTCACAAAAGTACGAGTCTGAACAATAGGCCTAAAGCATGGCCAGACAAAACAAAGAGAGATAGGTGCTACGCACCGAAACCTAACAACAACTAAGGAAAGGTAACAACTAAGGGGAGACTCCAAACGAGTCTAGGACTGGTCACCCGTGTCCTCGAACTCGGTCTCTGCAGGGACCTCGAACTCAGCGTCAACGAACTGCTCGTCCTCATCAACCTGCTCTGTCTCAAATCCTGACATGTGACACCCAAAGAGAAAAGGGCACATGTCAGCAAAAGTCTCCCAAGGAAAAGCGGAGAACTTTTGTGCAAGGATACAAATAAAATAATGCAACTAGCAGTTCTACAATGATGATATGGCATGACATTAAAAGAGTGCAACAATTAAAATAAAAATAATTAAGCACGTCGTAGCAGAAAGCTACAAATCACTATTTCACGATTTCACGATTTCACGATTAACTTGTATTCACGATGTGCACATGGTTTACGCCTTTTGGCTGAAGTGGCTGTACGGGCACACTTCTAGGCTCAAGTGATCGCTTAACCCTACCCCTCCACGTGTATCGAGCATTGGTTTCCCAACAACACTGTGCTCGCTTCTGGATCACGAGCCAGGAAGTGTTTTTTTCAATATGGCATAGGGTTGTGCCCCGTAAAAGCAGGTGCCTAGCCTCAATAGTTACAATTATTATAGCGTGTGCTACGCAATCACGATAGAACAATTTGATGCATGACATGTAATGAGCAGTTAAAGTGCGTACATTTAATTGAAAGTAAACGTGACATGGCAGCATGAATGAAAGCAGGTAAATTGTCGGATCTAGTTTCGTTGTCAAACTAGATCAAATAGGGCGTCTAGGCGACTATCATTTCACCGCCTAGTCTCTTTTACACAATTTTACAAATTGGCCTAAAACATGGCCTAAATAATTACTGGCAAGTATCACTTGCCTGCTTCTGGTGATATTGGTTGTCGTGGGTTCGCCTCGACGAGCGTTACGCTATAGAATGACTGGTTCTTTGTTTTGGTTAAACAAGTTAAACGAATTAGGTCCATTGCAAGATAAGCACAAAATTTAGTTAATCCCTAAATTAGGTTCGTCGAATTTTTATTGGGGTATCAGGCTAGGGTGGTGTTTATAAGGCGTTACACACCCTTAATTTTATTCAATTTTATTACACTAACAATATTTAATAGTCAATAATCAGTCTGAAATTAATACTAACAGATTAATTCTAACAAGTTTAACTTTTAATACTAACAACCTATTAATACCCATCTTAGCTAATGGTAAGTAAGTTAAATTATCATGTTAACATTACATGGTTAACAAATATTACATGGTTAACATATAGGTTAATAATAATTTAACTCATCCCACCTACTCTACCTACTCTCTCTCTCTCTTTCTCTCTTTCATTACCCATACTGTCAAAGTCCCCTTCCTTTTTTTTTGCTTTTATTACTCTAACACACTCTGTCTTCTACAATATCAAGGCTGTCACTTTATTACATTATTCATTCAATAATACCCAAGTCATCACTGCCCTTTCTCTATTCTTCTATGTTATCTGTTCTTTCGTTCCTTTCTTTTTTTTGTTCTTTAAACTTGCAGGCAGGCAACCAAGCAACGGAAGGGGAGAAACTCACCTGCACGCGAGGGGAGGAAGGGGGCGGACGGCCGGCTCCGGCGGATGGCACGCGCGGCTGGGTCTTCTCCGGCGGACGGGGGTGCGGGCTCCAGGCTCACAGCGACGGGCGGCTCCAGCTCCACGGCGGGCGGCGGCGGTTCCAGGCGTGGGCGCGTGGCGGCTGATGGCGGGGGTTGCGGCCAAGGGAAAGGAGGTGGAGGAAGGAGGTGAGGGCTGAGGGAGGAGGTTAGACGCCTGGCGGCTGATGGCGGGGGTTGCGGCCAAGGGAAAGGAGGTGGAGGAAGGAGGTGAGGGCTGAGGGAGGAGGTTAGGAAGAAGAAGGATGCAACAAGAGGGTTTGAGGATTTGATTTTTTTTGAAGTTGTTTGCTCTCTTTATTTTTCAGATCTCAGATCTGAATTCTTCTCCTCAAAATCTGATTTGGGTGAAATTTTGTTTGATTAGAAACTGGTTTGGGGAAGATTTTGGGAAATGGTTTTTGACTTGGAGAATTTTGTTTGCAGGGGAAATTGATTTGAGGGTTGATTTGGTTTGTGGATGAAATTGGTTGTTGGTTGATTTGTTTGCAGGATTCGTTTGCAGAAGGAATGAAGAGATGACTATTGGCGCTTCCTCTGCTATTGTTGGGTTACTGTTATAATAACAGTAGGGAGTAGCATGAATAAGGTAGATGGAGGTGGGGGGGGGGGGGGGTTGATGAGGTATGTTGGATCTCACCAACAGATGGAGGTGGAGTCAATAGGGTAGGTTAATTAGCAACTTAATTAGGATTAAGGTTTAATCAATATTTGATTTGGGATATTTTAATTAGGGTAATTAGTTAGTGTAATTAATTAGGGTTAAGGTTAATTAATCACGCCATGAAAATTAAAAGTCATCCGAGACGCGCTTGCGTCGACACACAAAGAACTCGCGCACAACACATCCGGACGATCGAACAAAGATACGGGCACACACAAAAAAACGATACACGCGTAGGAAAAATACTGGTCGTTACATTCTACCCACCTTAGGAAAAATTCCGTCCTCGGAATTCTCATCCACTAAGGAGTAGGAAATAGGTATGGATAACGCTCCCGTATCTCATCTTCTCGCTCCCAGGTAGACTCTCCTGGTGAGTCACGACGCCACATCACCCTGACTAGATCAACAGTCTTGTTCCTAAAGACTTTTTGGCGTCGATCTAGGATCTCCACAGGTTGCTGTTCGTATGTCAGATCTGGCCGAACTGTAATCTCAGAGTAGTCCACAGCATGAGAAGGGTCGCTGACGTAACGACGCAGCTGGGACACATGGAAGACGTCATGAACTCCCACTAAGGACGGTGGAAAAGCTAAGCGATAAGCTACTTCTCCAACTCGCTCTAGCACATCGAAGGGTCCAATATACCTCGGACTAAGCTTGCCTCTCTTCCCAAATCGAATCACTCCTCGATTTGGTGAGATCTTCAGGAACACATGATCTCCTGGCTGAAACTCTAGAGGACGTCGTTTAGCATCTACCCAATGCTTGTAACGGTCCTGTGCGATCCGTATCTTGTCTCTGATATCTCACACAACATCAACTGCTTCCACTATCATCTCTGGCCCCAAGAGCTCTCTATCACCCACGTCATCCCAACTCAGTGGCGATCGACATTTTCTCCCGTAGAGAGCAGCAAAAGGCGCCAAGCCAATACTCGCCTGATAGCTGTTGTTGTAGGAAAACTCCACCAGGTGCAGGTGATCCTCCCATGAACCCTTGAGATCCAACATGCAAGATCTCAACATATCCTCCAATATCTGAATAGTGCGCTCCGACTGTCCATCCGTCTGCGGGTGATACGCAGTACTGAACTTCAGACTAGTACCCAGATTGGTCTGCAGACTCTTCCAGAACTGAGATGTGAATCTCGTATCACGATCTGATACAATGCTCACAGGGACTCCATGTAATCGCACGACCTCCTACACGACATAATTCACATTACGACTAGTACTAGAAGGAAACTATTAAGGTATGAGTTAGGTCATTACCTCCATATACTTCCTTGCTAATATCTCCGTGGATTGCCCAACTCGGAAATGTATAAAGTACGCGGACTTGGTCAATCGATCCACGATGACCCAGATCGCATCGTTCTGCTTGGTGCTCCGAGGTAAGCCAGTCACGAAGTCCATCGTGATGTGCTGCCACTTTCACTCGGGAATCGACAGAGGTTGTAGTAGTCCTGCAATGCGATGGTGTTCAGCCTTCACTTGCTGACACACGAGGCACTTGGCAACGCTCCGTGCCACACTTCTCTTCATTCCATGCCACCAGAAATTCTGTCGAAGATCCTTGTACATCTTAGTACCTCCAGGATGAATAGAATAAGGCGAACTGTGAGCCTCATTCATCAAATCCTCTCTTATATCTCCGGCAGGTACGCAGATCCTACTACCATATCTCAAAGATCCATCCGTGTGAATCAGAAAATCTGTTTGAAGCCCTGCTTCGACTTGCTCTCTGATCTTCTTCAACTTAGCATCTCCAGCTTGAGCAATCTTGATTCGATCCACGATCGTCGATTGAATTTGCATGTTCATCAACGACGATGTGACTCCCGGTAGTACAGCTTCAACATTCATCCTTCGCAGATCCGGCTGCAATCTCCACTGAGCTGTGAGAATCATCACTTCGGGCAGTCGACTCAAGGCATCCGGTACAACATTCACCTTCCCTGGATGATACTGAAGATCGATGTCGTAGTCTGCCATCAATTCCAACCATCTACGCTGTCTCATATTCAGCTCCTTCTGGGTGAATATATATTTCAAACTTTTGTGATCAGTGAAGATTTTCACTTTCTCGCTCAGTAAGAAATGTCGCCAGATCTTCAATGCAAAGATGACAGCGGCTAACTCCAAGTCGTGGGTCGGATAATTCTTCTCATGGACCTTCAATTGTCGTGAAGCATATGCGACCACATGATTGTGCTGGTGCAGAACGCATCCAAGTCCCTTGCCCGTTGCGTCGCAGAAAATCTCGAAGCCTCCGCTTCTGTCTGGAATAGCTAAAACTGGTGCAGATGTCAGCCTCTCCTTCAAGGTAGAAAAAACTTGCTCACAAGAGTCTGACCAACTGAACTTAACATCCTTCCTCATCAATCTCGTTATTGGCTCAGCTATCCTCGAGAAATCCTTGATAAATCTGCTGTAGTATCCAGCCAATCCAAGGAAACTCCTGATGCCCGATGCTGATCGAGGTGTATGCCATTCACTGACCGCTTTGATCTTCTCCGGATCCACTGAGATACCAGCTCCCGATACTACATGCCCAAGAAATGCAATTCTATCCAGCCAGAATTCGCATTTGCTGTACTTGGCATACAGTCTATGGTGACGGAGTGTCTCCAACACTATCTTCAGATGCTCTGCATGCTCTTCCTCGCTCTTCGAGTACACCAAGATCTCGTCTATAAAAATCACCACGAACTTGTCAAGGAAGTCGTAAAAGATAAGGTTCATGAGATTCATGAACACAGCAGGAGCGTTGGTCACACCGAACAGCATGACAACGAACTCGTAATGCACGTACTTAGTCCGAAAAGCGGTCTTGAGTACATCTTCCTTCTTGACTCTGACTTGATGGTATCCGCTCCGGAGATCCAACTTCAAAAATACCCTCGATCCACCGAGCTGATCGAAGATATCATCAATGCGAGGCAGCGGGTACTTGTTCTTTACTGTGATCTGATTCAACTCCCGATAATCAATACACATTCTTCTCGAGCCATCTTTCTTCTTCACTAGCAAAACGGGCGTACCCCAGGGTGATACGCTGGGATGAATGAAACCCTTCTGTAGTAGTTCATCCAACTGCTTCCTCAACTCTTCTAGTTCTGCAGGAGCCATACGGTACAGCGCCTTCGAAATTGGTTGGGCTCCTGGCATAAGATCGATGCCAAACTCCAACGCTCGATCGGGCGGTAGTCCAGAAATGTCTTCAGGGAAGACGTCTTCGAAGTCTCTCACTACTGCAGGCTTCTCTGGCTCAGCAATCATAGATGCAACGGTCAATCGGTAAGGCTGGGCTCGGAACTTGACAGGTCCAAGCGAACGTCCTCCACCGACAAACTCAAACACTGGGTGGTCGGGAATTTCGAACACCACTTTCTTCCGATGACAGTCGATCATGGCATAAAAATCTCCTAACCAGTCAATACCGAGTATAGCATCGAAATTGGATAGGTCGTGGACAATGAAATTAGCATACAGTTCGTGTCCACTAACCACCAACGGGCATGGTCTACATCCCAATGCAACCTTCACTACACCATTCCCAGTTGTAATGTTCCAACACTTGGGAAGTGTATAGGTGGGTATTGAGTGTTCGACTACGAACTTCCGAGATAGGATGCACATGGAAGCTCCAGAATCGAACAGGGTCAAGGCCGGGTGAGATGAAATTAAGATGACACCTAAGGGTAATATGCAACTAAATTAACATGGATATAACTAATCAAATATAATGCATAAATAAGGAAGACTAGTATAGAAGTTACCTGCAATAACTCCGTCCTCAGTCTCGGCCTCCACTGCAGTCATCGTGAAGGCTTGCCTCTTAGGCTGAACAGCCTGCTGGAAAGCCTGCTTCTGAGGAATGAGAGGCGCTCCACGTCCAGCAGCCACTGGAGCTCTCTGCTGCTGAACTCCATCTGGTGCCTTCCACAGTTGCTTAGTTCTCGGACAGTCCTTCAATGCATGCGTAGCGTCACCACAAACTAAGCACTGGCCCAAGAATCTCCTACACTGCTCCTTCACATGACCAGCCTTGCCACAAAAATGGCACAACTTCGGAGTAGGCCCACCTGGCCTCTTAAACTGTACGGACTGATTAGGCTTGAACCCAGGCCTAACCACAGCTCTGGCCTGCTCCATAGGCCTCTTCCCAGCACCTGAATACTGCCCTCTCCTCTGATTGGTAATCAGCTCCTGCCTCTTGGCAGCTATCAATAACTTCTGGTAAGAATCCAAGTCCGAAGAGAAATCAGACTCTGCAGCTCCAAAGATAAACCTTGTAAGAATTTCTGAGCTCGATCCTCAGCAGTCTCCACCATCTTCGGCGCAAAGCGACTCAGTCTCATGAACTCTTGGTGGTACTGGTCCACCGTCGATTCCCTTGCTTCAGATTGATAAACTGCTGCATCAGCTCCCTCTTGGCAGCTCGTGGGAAATACTCATCATTAAATCTCGCCTTGAAAGTGGCCCAGGGGATAGGCTTCGCCAACATCTGCTCTTCTGATTCCCACCAACTGCGGGCATTGTCCTTCAGTTGCTTATTCACTAAGTCAACCCATCCAGCCGGGTTAACCTTCGAGAGAAGCAGGTTATCCTCCGTGTTCTTGATCCATTCATCCGCAGCTAATGCTCCTTCTGACCCAGTGAAATATGACGGGCCCAGCTCCCGAAACTGCTTCGCTCCCGGCTCGAAGCGAGGGGCATTCTGAAGCATGCCCTGCTGAACGTGCATCATCTGCTGCATCATCCTCATCATCTCAGCCGTGGTGGGTTCTCTATCAGCATCCGCAACACGTCCTGCTCCACCACCAGCTGCAGGTCCACTACCAGCTCCTCGAGTGATGCGTCTACCGGCCATCTAAGACAAGAAAATGCTCAGATTAGACTTAATCATGACTCGAATGTTATGAATAATTAATTGGATGTCATTATCATTATTGTTGTTTCGATATTTCGCAGATGCAAAGAGGAGGACCTGCATGGGCCACCACTAAAACCTGTCACGCCCCGCTTCCCTAATATGGAAGGCGAGACGTGAGGAGGTCCGCTCAGACGTGGAGCTGTGAAGCTGCAGTCTGATAAGCGTCTGTAAAAATTTCGAAAAGTAGCAGGTCCTTGCATTGCGACGAAACAACAACAATAATAAAGAAGATAAGAAAATATCCACCAACAACATCCAACAAATATTACATCACAGAATAGTCACAAAAGTACGAGTCTGAACAATAGGCCTAAAGCATGGCCAGACAAAACAAAGAGAGATAGGTGCTACGCACCGAAACCTAACAACAACTAAGGAAAGGTAACAACTAAGGGGAGACTCCAAATGAGTCTAGGACTGGTCACCCGTGTCCTCGAACTTGGTCTCTGCAGGGACCTCGAACTCAGCGTCAACGAACTGCTCGTCCTCAGCAACCTGCTCTGTCTCAAATCCTGATATGTGACACCCAAAGAGAAAAGGGCACATGTCAGCAAAAGTCTCCCAAGGAAAAGCGGAGAACTTTTGTGCAAGGATACAAATAAAATAATGCAACTAGCAGTTCTACAATGATGATATGGCATGACATTAAAAGAGTGCAACAATAAAAATAAAAATAATTAAGCACGTCGTAGCAGAAAGCTACAAATCACTATTTCACGATTTCACGATTTCACGATTAACTTGTATTCACGATGTGCACAGGGTTTACGCCTTTTGGCTGAAGTGGCTGTACGGACACACTTCTACGCTCAAGTGATCGCTTAACCCTACCCCTCCACGTGTATCGAGCGTTGGTTTCCCAACAACACTGTGCTCGCTTCTGGATCACGAGCCAGGAAGTGTTTTTTTAATATGGCATAGGGTTGTGCCCCGCAAAAGCAGGTGCCTAGCCTCAATAGTTACAATTATTGTAGCGTGTGCTACACAATCACGATAGGACAATTTGATGTATGACATGTAATGAGCAGTTAAAGTGCGTACATTTAATTGAAAGTAAACGTGACATGGCAGCATGAATGAAAGCAGGTAAATTGTCGGATCTAGTTTCGTTGTCAAACTAGATCAAATAGGGCGTCTAGGCGACTATCATTTCACCGCCTAGTCTCTTTTACACAATTTTACAAATTTGCCTAAAACATGGCCTAAATAATTACTGGCAAGTATCACTTGCCTGCTTCTGGTGATATTGGTTGTCGTGGGTTCGCCTCGACGAGCGTTACGCTATAGAATGACTGGTTCTCTATTTTGGTTAAACAAGTTAAACGAATTAGGTCCATTGCAAGGTAAGCACAAAATTTAGTTAATCCCTAAATTAGGTTCGTCGGATTTTTATTGGGGTATCAGGCTAGGGTGGTGTTTATAAAGCGTTACACACACTTAATTTTATTCAATTTTATTACACTAACATTATTTAATAGTCAATAATCAGTCTGAAATTAATACTAACAGATTAATTCTAACAAGTTTAACTTTTAATACTAATAACCTATTAATACCCATCTTAGCTAATGGTAAGTAAGTTAAATTATCATGTTAACATTACATGGTTAACAAATATTACATGGTTAACATATAGGTTAATAATAATTTAACTCATCCCACCTACTCTACCTACTCTCTCTCTCTCTCATTCTCTCTTTCATTACCCATACTGTCAAAGTCCCCTTCCTTTTTTTGCTTTTATTACTCTAACACACTCTGTCTTCTACAATATCAAGGCTGTCACTTTATTACTTTATTCATTCAATAATACCCAGGTCATCACTGCCCTTTCTCTATTCTTCTATGTTATCTGTTCTTTCGTTCCTTTCTTTTTTTTGTTCTTTAAACTTGCAAGCAGGCAACCAAGCAACGGAAGGGGAGAAACTCACCTGCACGCAAGGGGAGGAAGAGGGCGGACGGCCGGCTCCGGCGGACGGCGCGCGCGACTGGGTCTTCTCCGGCGGACGGGGGCACGGGCTCCAGGCTCACGGCGGCGGGCGGCTCCAGCTCCACGGCGGGCGGCGGCAGTTCTAGGCGTGGGCGCGTGGCGGCTGATGGCGGGGGTTGCGGCCAAGGGAAAGGAGGTGGAGGAAGGAGGTGAGGGCTGAGGGAGGAGGTTAGGAAAAGAAGGATGCAACAAGAGGGTTTGGGGATTTGATTTTTTTTTGAAGTTGTTTGCTCTCTTTGTTTTCAGATCTCAGATCTGAATTCTTCTCCTCAAAATCTGATTTGGGTGAAATTCTGTTTGATTAGAAACTGGTTTGGGGAAGATTTTGGGAAATGGTTTTGACTTGGAGAATTTTGTTTGCAGGGGAAATTGATTTGAGGGTTGATTTGGTTTGTGGATGAAATTGGTTGATGGTTGATTTGTTTGCAGGATTCGTTTGCAGAAGGAATGAAGAGATGACTGTTGGTGCTTCCTCTGCTATTTTGGGTTACTGTTATAATAACAGTAGGGAGCATCATGAATAAGGTAGATGGAGGTGGGGGGTTGATGAGGTATGTTGGATCTCACCAACAGATGGAGGTGGAGTCAATAGGGTAGGTTAATTAGCAACTTAATTAGGATTAAGGTTTAATCAATATTTGATTTGGGATATTTTAATTAGGGTAATTAGTTAGTGTAATTAATTAGGGTTAAGGTTAATTAATCACACCATGAAAATTAAAAGTCATCCGAGACGCGCTCGCGTCGACACACAAAGAACTCGTGCACAACACATTCGGACGATCGAACAAAGATACGGGCACATACACAAAAAAGATACACGCGTAGGAAAAATACTGGTCATTACAAAAATGAAGAAGGACATGAGACATAGGAGACTCGACCGAGCAGCTTCCCTGCTCGGTCGAGCAGCACATACACGGAGACAGGAAGGCTATATGGCGCAGCCCGAGCAGCTTCCTTCTCGGTCCGAGTAGAAATCAACTCGGTCCTAGTACCCGACTGCTCGATCGAGTATTACAGGCTATCGAATTTGAGGAGAAAACGTCACTCTGTCGACCCAGACAGAGTATTATTGGCACGTCCTGAGTAGGATTCGACGCGGACCGAGCAACTAATTGCTCGGTCGAGTCGTACAGGCTTTGAAATTTGGGGAGAAAACGTCAATATGTCGACCCGGACAGAATATTATTGGCACGACCCGAGTAGGATTCGATGCGGACCAAGCAACAAGCTATTCGGTCGAGCATACGAGGGAGTATTTCGCTTAAAAAAATTTCATCGACCCTGTCGAGCAGCTTAGCTGCTCGGACCGAGTCGGGTCAGTTTTCAAAACCTACCCATTTCACTTCCTTTTTATCTCACCGTTAATTTTTTTTACCCCAAATCTAAAATTTTACCCCCCGAGCTCCCTAACCCCTCCCCTACTTGTTCGACCCTCCCTACCGCACCGTCTTCCTCTACCCGCACCGCCACCGATGCCGCCAACTGCTCCGCCCCTCTCCGGTCAGCCGACCCCATCTCTTCCCCTTTTTCTCTCACTATCTTCACCCCTCCCCTCTCTTCCCCCCTTTTCACCTTACACAGTCGACGGCGCCGCCGCCGCCGATGGCGTCGTCGCCTCGCAACCCCCTAAACCCCCCACCCCCTCATTTAAACCCCCCTACCTCCTAAACCTCCACCCTCTCCCTATCGCCGTCCCCACCCCCCGAATTTGTGCCCTAGGGCACAGAAGGAGCAGCTCAGCTGCTCGTTCACATCCCACGACCGAGTTGCACAACTCGGACCGAGCAGTCTCATTGCTCGGTCCGAGTCACCTCATATCTGCTTATTGTCCATTTTTACTTGTTTATCTGACATTTTGATCGTTTCGAATTGCAGGTACTCTCTTCTTACGTCAGTAGCAGCTTTGTGGCCTAGCTTGGGGGATCTTTTGTGCGTTCGCATCATTCGCACTCACGGTACACTCGTTCCCCACTATATTTTCATACCGTATTTCATACACCGCATACACGATGGTTCGCACACGCGGTGCCACCACACCTCCCGTTCGCGGGAAGAGGCCGTCGTCTGGCGCCTCCTCTTTCCGACCCCAGCGTCGTGCACGCCACACCACTGCACCATTTACCACAGCTCAGACCACCACCATCCCCACCACCACCACACCCGTCACATCAGTCGTGATCCCTCTCCCCACAGACCCTACCCCTTCCTCCGCTAGCACCACCGTCTCTACCTCATCACCCCCACACCCTGCACCCTCCAGCGATGATCTCACCGCACGTATCCCTACATACGGCATTACTTTCCGAGACAGTGCACACAGAGCGTGCTATTATAGGCTCCATCAGCGCCGTCTAGTGCCTACGGTTTTCATTGACGTGCCATCACTTTGATCCCTGGGTCTCCTATATGGAGTTCACCACCTGTACCGAACGATCGGTTTCGATCGATTCCTCGGTGTACACGCTCCGACATACACCCACATAGCCCTAGAGGGTCTCAGCTCCCTTGCTCTCACCGCGACAGGTGACAGCATTACCTTCCGCCTCATAGATCACGACTTCACCATCACATTTGCTATGATCCGGGAGTATTTTCACTTCCCTGCCATCCCAGAGCCCAGACTTGCCTTCTCGCCCACATTTGCTCCTTTTGGGAGCGTATTTCTGGACTTCCACAGTATCGCCCTAGCCGGGCGAAGGCATCGTGCATTGTGCACCCATGCATTCGCTACGCTCAGCGGCACCTAGCTTGCACCATTTTTCTGCAGACCTGAGGTCGGGACCATGTCCCTCCCCGAGCTTATCCATCTTATGGGTATGACTCGGCCTCTTCGTTTCCACCCTGACGGCTCTCTGCGACCATTCATGCTCTCTGACGCAGCCCACTTGCTGTGTCACCGACTTTACCAGACAGCCATCAGCTACCATTCCACAAACATTTGATGCGGTGCCTTCCTCACTATTTTTGCGAGGATGCTAGATATTCCCATTCCAGGTGACCTTCACCGTCCCCCCGTCCTGACACGCTTGACCATTGGCGTGCTCGAGCACATGCACATTATCCGACCACACGGTGTTCGTCACTGGCAGTATCTAGTAGGCACCACCCATACTCCTCACATGATTTTACCCACCCCTCACCTAACGCACATTCACGCCGTCCAGCTTGACTGGATGATTCCTAAGGTCTTCCCACTCCCTCCCATCCACGTTCTCGAGCCCCCTGGAGCACCGGTCGAGGCACCTGCCGATGACCAGGTTTCCCGCTCCCCGGTTTTCGAGCTCCTTGACATAGCTACACTAGTTGCCGGCCTCCCTGCCCCACCAGCTCACCCATCAGTTTCTGGAGCCGACTCCTCCACCACTTCTGTTTCCACCGTATTTGCCTCCGCCGAGTTCTCGGGGACTGTCTTCACCTCCTGACCTGAGACTCCGATTTCTTCTATCTCTGTATCGGTGCCAGAAGGCACCGATATACATTTTGCTGACTCACCCATAGATCTTGACTCTCCCATCCACGATCCTGCCCCCACGCTCCCACCTATTTCGGACCTTATTGCATCAGTTCCTATCTCTTTAGGTCCACACATCCCACTATCTGGCACTACCCCCTTAGCATCAGTTTCCATTTTTACTGAGAGAGTGTCGACGTCTGTCTACACTTCTGTGTCGGCTACAGCTCTTTCTTCAGCCGTCTCTGACCCACTTACGAGTTCACCCTCTCCCACTTTCCACGCTAGGCACACTGCATCAGTTGCACAGGGCCGCTTCATGAGAGTGGTGTCTCACAGACGTTTTCCTCGCTCTCCACCCAACTCTCGTACTCCCGACGATCGCCTGACCGCTCTAGAGGAGTTGACTTCCCACTTACGGCGGGATTTCGATGACTTTTTACTCGCGACGGCGACACACAGATCCAGAGTCGAGTCGGATCTTACCTCTATTATCGACACGCTTCGCCACCGTGGCCCACCTACGGTTATCCTTGCACCTGCTCCTCCTCCCTGGCCGGACACTATGACACACTCTGCACCACTCAGTGCTTCACTTCCTCAGGCTTCTGCAGAGCCTGTCTCTACCACTTTTGAGTCGTCTGTCACAGTAGATCCACTTTCTGCTCTGGTTTTATATCCTTCTGAGCCCTCCACTGCCACCGTCGATATCACCGCCAGCCCACCCCGTGAGTTCCAGCCGGACATTCCATCCACCACACCTGGTCCACATCAGAGGGACCCATCACCACCCCCAGAGGGTGGTGCCTCCGCTTGATGTAGTTCATACCCACTTTGCCTCCACTATTTATTTTGTGCCCATCTGTCTCTTCGGGGCCCTACTTTTACATAGCGTAGGGGAGGCCCCCACTCACGCATCATATCTCATTTTGCATTGCATCACGTCATGTTTTTTATTTTATTTCTTTTTACACCTTTTAGTTTAGTTTATTTTTATTTTATTCCACCACCCACCCGACTCCTCTAGCATCATCTTCCACTCACGAGCAATTTCGTAGCAGTGAGGACACTGCTAGGTTTAGCTTGGGGGATGAGCGCTACCACTTTATTTTTTGATTTTTTCCTTTACATTTTCTTCCCTTATTGCAGTTTTTATTTCACTTTCCCACCGTTTTCACGTCATTTTCTTTTTTCTCATTTTGCATCATATTTCCTATTTTTTCCATGCATGCATCTCTTTTCCTATATTTTACCTTTTTTCTCCGGTTCTTTTTCTTTATTTGCTAGGGATGTTTCCGCATGATGATATCTCTCGTGGCCTTATTAGTCGTTTGCGATGCTTATTTCTGTTGACATGCTATTAGGGTGAATTTCAGCTTTACTATTTATATGCATGCATTTCTTTTGATGATCTATCTGATTTAATACTTGAATTGAATTGAAAATCGAATGCATGAATTAGTATCTAGTATGATCTATGTTGGGAAACGCACCTAGGTTCACGCATCACTGGAACACTTGGAGCATCTGTTCTCTTATCTCAGTCACTTCTGATTGCATGCCTGCTGATATTATGATTACTACTGCATGTCTTTTTCAGTATTCATTTAGAGAAGTGAATATATCCATGCTATATATGAGTTTAGTTAAGGCTTTATTTTATCAAGCTGTTGTGCACCCTCTTATGAGTGAACCGAGAGTCCTACTATTTTCCTTCTCCACATATCTATTTATATCTCTACATATCAGTTTGTTACACCCCGATAGCTATCTTTACCGCATCTTACTTCCTAATGCCCAAAAAGAAAAAGTATAGCTACTAATTGAAAATAATAATAATAATAATAATAAAATAAAAAATTTTGTGTATATGTTCATATTTGAAAAAGAAAAGAAAAAAATAAAGGAAATGAATAAATACTGTTTTATTTCATTTCATTAGAAGCTATCAACTATTCTGGGAAGAGAAATAAAAATTCCATATCGTTTTCCTTGATGCGACGCCTCAAGCTAAGCTTGGGGTGTAAACCAACTGATTACATGAGTGAGCATGAAATTAGAGTGGAGACGGTGCACAACAGAGAGATTTAATAACGCCTAACCTTTACGAATTTCTTTAGTTTTGGAGATTTTTTCATGTATCGAAATGAATATCTGAATGGCGTGATTTATTCTTTATTACATGTTGCGTGATTTCTTTATGCTCCTTGTGTATCTGTGATTGAAAAGGGCGTTGCCAACTCCTTTATACTAGACTCTAGGGATTGCATGAGATTAACATGATTTGATGGTGTTAATTTAGTAGATCCCTATTCTTTGCTTACACTGCATTCTAGTCATATGATGTGTAAAGCTAGAAATTGCCAGTAACATGATTTTTTATCATTCAGAGTATCGTGATATACTAGTTGGGCCTGAGATCTGACCGATCATCCTTAGCACTCCCCTCTCGCTTCTCTTTTTGTTTTTTGCTTTCTTTCTATTTTCGTTTTCTTATTTTCTTTTGTTTTTCCTCCCGGCGTACCGATTATTCGTCTTTCTCGAGGACGAGTAAGAGGTAAGCTTGGGGGATTTTGATGTGTCCATATTTTACACTATTTTCATATCATTATTCCATTGCATCTCATGCCATTTTCGCATCCAAATCCCTCATTTTACTACGATATTGCATTTCTGGCGATATTTTCGAGTTTCGTAGTGTTTTGTGAGTTTTCAGGGATTTTGGAGCGATTTGGGACCCCACTTGGGTATGGACACATCTGACATTCTCGTAGCTTATTGGCGGGGCTCTAGAGGAGTTCTCCACACTTTCGGAGCCATTAGAGGCGTCATTGGAGGAGAAGAGAGAGAGAGCAGAGGAGAGAGAGACAGCCCCAGCACTTCCCAGCATTTTCCCAGAAAATGCTTGGTCCGAGCAGCTCAGCTGCTCGACCGAGCCATATCAGATTGAGAAGAGAGCTGACACATGCTGACTTGGACCGAGCAGCTCACCTGCTCGGTCAAGTAGCCTCAATCTCCCAAGCCGAAGCAAGCCACGACGCGGCCCGAGCAGCCGACCGAGTCGACCCCTACTCGGACCGAGTAGAGCTTACTCGGTCTGGGTAGGCTGAGCAGCAACTTTGATTTTCTATAATGCCCGGTCGAGTAGCTTCTCTACTCGGGCCGAGCCACTGAACGAGTAGCCATTTGCTCGACCGAGTCACCTACTCGGTCAACAACTCCAGGGTCATTTTTGGAATGTTTTGAACGGGCCGCAATGCGCGTGATCTGGGAGCAACTGAAGGAAGGAGCTGTGCAGGCGACTGAGGGGGACTTCGAATTAGGAATTTTTGGAGAGATCTTAGAGAGAGCTTAGGTGATTTTTGTTAGGAATTCTGAGATTAATTTTTGTAACATGAATTTGGATCTGATACTTGAGATTGTCGCGATTATTTTGGATTATTCTTGCGTTTTGGAATCTGAGATTATTTCTGGATCTGAATTCTCGATGTAAGTCTTTTAGCCCTAATCTTTTGAATGATATAATGTTTTCTTCTCTGAAAATGATATTTTTGTCTGTCACTATTGCGATGTGTGAGTAGATTTACTCTAGGGTTGATGGGTTAGCCCTAGGATCCTAGGGGGAAGATGTAGATCTGGATCCTTACGTTGAATTAGGAATTTAGGGTTGTATTTCTGTAGATCCTACCAAATCCGTAGATAACCCGTACTGAGATCATGCACACGGTCGGTGGAATTGATGTGCTTAAGGAGTATCTAGGGATTCGAATAGGGAAATCGGTGAATCCAACCAAGGCTCGTGGCCATGCCCGGCTCGCGCCTTAAGGGGATCCATCGACGAACTATACCGCTACATTGACGGTTACCGCCATTGCGTCAATGAGAGCCACCGAAATACCCCGCAATTCTAACCCGCGAGAGTGGTACGAATTGGAGGATTAATTCCCTAGCCCTAATGCAATGTAAGGATCCTAATCCAACATCAACCCTCAACAATCCTAGTGGTGATCCCTAAAGCCCTAGTTCCTTTTATTGATATTACAACAACAATACCCAAACCAAATCCTTTACCCCGATCGCTATCCTACTTCAAAACTTAGAAATAAACTGAGAACCAATTGACACTATCACCATCCCTGTGGGATTCGACATCTTATATACTATAACTCGATACTGTCCGCTTGCGGATTGAGCCCGAAATTGTAGCCTAGGTGCCATACTACGCCTGGTGATCGTGACACTGCCAGGTGGAACCTAGGTGTAGGTTACGGATGCGTCAAACCGCTCGATCCATAACTCATATGTACCTAGACAAGCAAACAAATAAACACAATTAACGTATAATAATTTTCGAAGACAAGATATGTATATGGAGAAAACTTGGGTTAAAAGGCGTACCTACGTAGAGATAGCATAACCACTATGGTGACATCAGCTAGCAAAAATCAGCAGTACAAAAAAGCAAATACCGTAGCATTGAAAACGCAAAAACCCTTACATAAAATAAACACAGCATATTGGTCAATAAATAGCCCTCAGAAAAAGATGATTTATCATTTTCCAAACGTGGTTGCTGGCAGTTGCTCTCTCATTTCCTACCCAAGTTAACATGATATAAAATAGAGTCGCAAAGGACCACAGGTCACACAATTCAGATAAAAATTAAGCAACTCCAGGATTACAGAGCTAAGACTGACAGAGCAAAAAATGAATGAGAGGAAAAAATGCAAGAAGGGACATTGTGTTTGCAGATTGCAAGAATTCCCAGTATTAAAATGGTAGAATGAATCACATAATGCAAGTATGAACAAATGAGAGAATCAACTGCAATAGGTTTGACAGAATCCATGGCCTAGAATGGAATGGAATTCCAAATGCAATAGGTTTCAAAGTAAGAGTTGCAGTAAAAAGTGGGAATATCCTATATTAGGAAATCATACAACTAGGGAATAGGAACCCTCGAGCAGGCCGTCCACGTGCATGGGAATATAAAGTCACCATTTACTCTATTACTTTTATTCATCATTGGGCTATATGAAGATAACCATAAACAGTAAAATTCCATGAAAAAAACAATTTGCAGAGGTCATCAGATTTTTCAAAAAAGGGGAAATTCTGGGAACATTTATTCATCATAGGCCCTATGTATTCACATAGGGCTATAGCCAACATGTAACAAAGTCCATAAAGTCCAGAAAGGTCAGAAAAATTTATCATTAGGGAACTGATAGCACAAATTCATCGTGTTTCTAGCCAAAAGAATCCAAATGTATGCCAAGACATATGCAGTAAACATATAAAGTAAAAAATCCAATAAATGCCCAGGTAATCAAACCTTGTTTTGAAGTAATATTGAGGATATTGAGGATTTAATGCAGTAATATTGCAGTCAGAAAAAGAAGAATGCACAGGTAATCAAACCAGGTTTTTTTGCAAAGCATGTTACAGGCCTAAAGATCAAGAAGTATGTCCAGGCATAGAAGCAGCTTGGATATAAGCTTTATCCAACAAATATATTATACTCCAATATATGCAAATGAAAATGTCTAGATTATCATATCAACCAATAGATGCAAATGATACAATGGCAAATGAAACACTAGTAACTGATAACAATAATATGGTTCCACCAAATAAACACCAAATTGTATCAGTACGTTTTTTCCAAATATCAAGAAGTATGCCCATTCATAGAAGTGGTATATATGTATCATGTGAATGATTTCTAGGAACTGAATGAACAAAATCCAGAATAACATAGCATATATGGTAGTTTCTAACAAGATTCCATCAAACATTGATGATAATACTGGGAACTGATATTACTCAAAGAGCAACAAAGAGCAAGAGCAACATGTAATACTGTGAACTGCTAATACTGTGAACATGTAATATTGGGAACATGTATTACTCAAAGAGCAACATGTCTTACTCAAACTGCAAGGAGACTTCATTTAGACCCCAACACAATAACTAAAGCAAATGCATGGGTTTGTGATCTCAAATTCATCAATTAAACCAACTGAATGAACCAATATAATGAGATTGATGATAAGATGCAAGCACTAGCGGAAAAAATTATGGTGTTTCAATAATGTAACGGCCACTTTCCTGTCGTACGTATTTCAGTCCGTATTTGGTTCGTGTGAGTATTTTTGTCTTTGGTTTTATTATTATTATTCCGTAGTTCTGACACGTGCCCAAACCCCGTATTCATGACCCTTTTAGAGGCGCGATCGGCAGTGTATCTTCTTTTTGATTTTTGGACGTCGGAGCACAAATTTATAATAACTTATTATTATCATTATCTTAATATCTATAATAATATATAAACTATTATAAATAATTATTCTATC
The DNA here is from genome assembly GCA_030789695.1 of Scilla litardierei. Taxonomy (NCBI): domain Eukaryota; kingdom Viridiplantae; phylum Streptophyta; class Magnoliopsida; order Asparagales; family Asparagaceae; genus Scilla; species Scilla litardierei. The sequence continues at coordinate 667,140,615 of CM061142.1, read as the reverse complement.
TCAGCTTAAATCAAATTGAAACAAACCGTTTATATAAAAAACAATAAGAGAATTCGAATTCGAACCGTACTAAAAGGAAGGGGGCTAACGTTTGAAAGTTTCAAACGTAAATAAATCTATAAGATACCTATTAATATCTATCCTAACCTATTCCTCTAGGATCCCAACCGTACCCTCCCTCCTCTCACGCAACTGCTCTCATTAATTTCCCCACTCTCCCACGTCTCTCTCTCTCTCTCTCCTTTCCCTCTATAAAACCCCCAAGGAGTCGTGTACTGCTCTTCTCCCATCAAACACAAACAAAAAGAACCCCTTCATGTGCTCCCTACTTTTTAAACCCATGCAAATAGTAAACTCCAGTTCTTTGCAAACTAAACCCCGACCCTAAGCCACGCCGGCGCCCTAACCCGCTACTCCAGCCGCGGCGACAATCTCCCCGAGCTCCCCCCCGTGTGACGGCGGCAGTCGCGCCTTCATCTTCCCTGCAAACACAATGCCCTCCCATCCGCCCAGCTCCTCCAACCATCAGCAAACCGCCGCGCTGTCCTTTTCCTCTTCCCGGCGCCACAAACCCCCCGGCTTCCCCCTCAAACTTTCACCTGCTCTCCAACAAAGTAAACCCAGGTGCCCTAGCCTGCAGTTTCCTCTTCAAAAACCTAAACAAAGGAACCCCATTCGAAGCGACGCAACCTTCCTCCCTCCTTCCTCCATCGCCGTCAACGTTCCTTCAGGCGTCGACATCCCACCTGCCACCCTCCAGACTGATGCAGAGCCACCTCCAACTCTAAACCCGACGGCTAGCACCTTCCCCGCCTGCAGACAGCTGCTACCGTAGCGAGTTTCTGCTCGTGTCGCTGCTTTGGGGCCGTACACGTTCCGCTGTCCATCGTTGCGTCTCAACCCCCCTCTCTACATCACTGGTTAGTAACTCTATCTTATTATACTCACAACCCACACCATAGGACAGAAAACCTAATAAAATTGAATAATTAGATGTCGTACGGGTTGTTTGATAATGTAATATGTCGGAAAGAACCTAATCTGAATGCGTGTTTTATCAAACCAGCGAACCACTATCACCGTAGCATAGTAACCGTCGAGACGAACCCGACGACACCAAGAACGCTGAAATCAGGCAAGTGTACAATTAAATATGAATTTTTGAAGTCTGATGATTATTACGTCATTTTTACTCTATGCTGTATAACTTGAAATCTGCACATGAAATGACGCATGAAACTATTTCCATAATGTTCTAGACCAAAAATGTGATATTTTGACATATAACTTGATTGTTTCAATTCTAAACATTGGCAAAGAAAATTGTTTCCTATGTTTCAATTCTAAACATTGGCAAAGAAAATTGTTTCCTATAACAAGTAACACGTCTCGACATTCCTTTAATTTTTGTAATGTTGTGAAATAATGAAACATTGACGACTTTAAATGAATGAACATCTTGCTTGGTCATTAGAGAGTGACATTGTGAAATCGTGTGCCTCGAAGGCGGATTCGTGACTTTCGTGATGTCGTGTGAGTCGAGTAGGCTGGCTCGTGTTCCAGCACAAATCTGGGGTGGGGTTAGGGTTGATCGGCCATTAGGAGTATGAAGGGGTCCTCTCTTCAAGAGCACCACCCGCATGCGGTGGGGTAGCGTCAATCACGGTAAACCCCCGTGAGAAGAACGATCCACTCATCACAACCTAAAGGAGAGAACCCTATGAGAGATATGAAATATTGACATGGAACTTGAAATTACTATCGTTGTCTCAGTTAAATCTGTAATGCCCTACAAGCTACTGCACACGTACTAGAGGGGGGGGGGGTGAATAGTACTTTAAAATAATAAGGAGTATAATTCCAAATTAAATGCAAACAACTACCAAATCAATTTGCGGAAGCTTAAATTGAATGACAACACAAAATTAACAACGCTAACAAGAGATGTTACTGGGTTCGGATCCACCCAAGTCTCCCCGACTTGTTCCTGGTGATCCTACGTCCCAACCACCCGGATCCCCTCCGGATACTTGAGTTAGAAACCCTAACTCAAGATTTCCACTATGAAATACTTGTGAAAAACCTCCACAAGTCAAATCATACAAAATGTAACTTGTGACTCCCACAACCCGGGATCACAACCACACTCTCACACCCGAGAGTGAATCTTACAAATCAAATATGAAATGAAATAAGAAAACTTCTTACCGAACAAAATACCTATGCCTTGAGTATTGCTTACGAATTAGGGCAAGGATGATTTTGGGGAAGAAGTGGCACCAAACCCTAGCTCCAAGATGTAGAACAGCGATGGAGAGCTTTGGGGATGTTGGTGACCTAGAATCAAGCACTTGGCTTGGAAGGCTTCACACTCAATCAATCTCTCTTTGGAAGTAAGAGTTAGGAGAGATTAATGAATGGAGGGAATGAGCTATGAATGAGCTTGGATTGATTTCTCTTGAACTCTAAACTTGCATTGATATCAGCCTTGGCAGCAATGAATGCAGCCCAACAAGTATTTATAGGAATGAAGAGAGAGAGAGAGAGAAAAACGTTTCAATTAGGGCTCCAACGGCTCTTTTCTGAACCCAACTAGTCGGTCAAAGAACAATCACCGACCGACTAGTTCATCAACTAGTCGGTCGGTCAATTAACGTAAACCGACTAATGGGTGAACAGAGAAAAGATCAAAGCACAGACATATGGAACTAGTCGGTCTAAGAAGAGTCACTGACCGACTAGTTTCACATCTAGTCGGTCGGTTACTCAACGTGGACCGACTAACAGATAAAACTGAAGTCTGAGAAGAATTAGACTTAGTCGGTCCAAGAACAAATGTTGACCGACTAATTCACCAACTAGTCGGTCACCAAATGAACATAGACCGACTAACAATAAACAGTAAGTATGGTGAAAAATTTGGCATGAACAGTAAACTAAACTAGTCGGTCTAAGAATAAAAGTTGACCGACTAGTTCATCAACTAGTCGGTCGATCAATGAGCACAAACCGACTAATGATAAACAGTAGCTCAAGTGAAAATGTGCATGTTCAGGGAAAGCTCAACTAGTCGGTCACAGAAGCATCACTGACCGACTAGTTCACAAACTAGTCGGTCGGTGAGTCAACTTAGACCGACTAACTGTAAACAGTAAAGAGCTAAGAATTAACTGACAGAAACTAGTCGGTCCAAGAAGCTTGGCTGACCGACTAGATCACCATCTAGTCGGTCAGTTCTTCTTCTTGAACCAACTAACATGCACAAGAAGTCCCGAATCGAAGCGCGAAGCTTCGGGAAGAATTGTATGGACTTCTACTAAGATCCTAGAGCTAAGATATGAGTGTTATGAAGATTTAAAACGTAAGACCTACTCAAGGCTTAACATTCTACGAAAGAAGCTTAAAGACTATAAATTAAACTTGACGATACCGTCATCAATAGCTTCAATCGAATCTTCATGACTTCTAAATAGGTCCATAAGCTTCAACGAAGCTTTAGGCATACGATCACGTGCTTTGAGAAGTCTTGAGACGTCGTAATTGTTATTCAAGTGAATTTGGTGACGATCTCCATAACTGCGCTCACAAAGTGTTAGTACATATTATATTTATGTTTGTTCATCATCCAAAACCAAATCCGGGGAATCCAATATCCAACATTCTCCCACTTTTTGGTGATGACAAACCAACATAAATAATAATCAAAAATAATAATTCAAATGAAATTTACTTACTCCCCCTGCATTGATGACACGTTAATTTCCAATTTAAACAAAAATAATACGCATCAAGCAGACGAGTGAAGTATATTAAATGAGAATCGATTATTGAATTATTGAAATACCAAACGTAGGTTATTGAAATATCGGATTTGAAAATCAATTTATATATCTTAACTCCCCCTGAATCTAACACAACAATTTAGATTCTTGGAGAAATGCTTTAAATGTTCATTTGGCACATCGTTATTATTATTTCTCTCCCCCTTTGGCATAAGCAAAAAGAGCGGGAGGATAACAACGACAACAACAATGGCCTTAAATTAAAAGCACGGGAGTCGAAGAAAACGACGACGGCTCAAGTGACACCAAAAAGAAAAATACGAGTAGAATCAAGGCGTGTCAATGATACCAAAGTCGAAAAATCGTAAAACGAAATCATCAAAACTCAAATCTTTTTAACGGATTGAGTTATGGAATATACTATCCAATATCAACATTTCTTGGTTAATTTAGTGCATGGAAAACAATTCTATGTTTCCATAGAAGAAATTTCTATTAAACCAAGTTAATATCGTCGAGCGACGAATTCAAACATCAGAGACATTAAAAATTAGAAATTGCACAATATAATGAATGAAATGTCAACTGCGATGCATATATATATATATATAATGAAGCAGAGTACATCACTGACATACACCAATAATACATCATGATATGACAAAATATCCGAGTGTCAACAAAAAAATACATCATCAAAAAGATCCAAAATACATAGCCACCCACACTATCCTACCCAACAACTCTCACAACTAGATATATCATCCAATGAGTATCAGGAGAGGCCTCGAAGAAACTCAAGAGGCAGCGGGAGGACCAGAAGCAACTGCAGGCTCAGCAGGAGCAGAAGAGGTGACTGGATCAGCAGAGACGTCCGGAAGATCAGCAGGAGGAACGGCTGAAGTGGCAACCTCTGAAGCAGCAACCGTAGTGGCCTCGGGAGCACCAGTCGGAGTATCCACCACAGGAGTGGCGGCAACAGGTGTGCTCTCGGGGGCACCAGCAGAAGAAGCAACAACAGCATCACCGGAAGTGGAAGCACCAGCAGCAGTGCCCTCGGGGGCACGAGTCGAAGCACGACAGAGCTCCTCAATGTCCTCCTCAGCCATGTCATCTAACTCCTCATCCTCAGAAACGGAAGGAGGAAGATCAACACCCAGCAGACGAGCTATACGGCAGACTACCTCCTCGGTACAAGCCAAGCGAGACTCGTGACGACGAAGCAACCGTACGACCTCATCCAGGGTGGCAGAGGGAGCAGTAGAGGCACAGGCAGAGGCAGGGGCAGACACTGAAGGTGTCGTCCTCTGAACGTGACGAAGAGCCGCAAGAGATTTCTTGACGGCCGTCGCATTCAGGGGAGGACCAAGGGGACGCTCATCGTCACGAGGCAACGTGACACGAAAATGACGAAAAACGAGGGTCAACATGCAAGGAAATGGGATATGAGCCGATTTATTGGACTTTCGAATACACTCAAAAGAGTCAATCTTATCGAGTATAATTCGAGCCCAATTAATCGAGCTTCCCATGAAGATCGCATAGATAAGCTTCAAAAATGGCTGGGATGGTAAAGATGAGGAGCCGTACTTGGGAAGCAAGCACGACTTCAGAATCAGATTTAGGACCCACGCATTAGGCTTGAATGATTTAGATGGCACGCCAATCATGGCAGGAGGGATCTGATGGAAAATCTCTGAAAGGATGGTCTGATCAAGAGAAGAAATATCATCTACCGAGATATCAGAGGGAAGAAGGCCAGACGAAGAGATACCCAAAATCTCTCCTAAGATTTCCGCAGTGAGGACTATAGGGGTCCCCAAAACGGTCGTCTCAACAGAGTGGGTCTGATCGTACTGACCCCGGATCCTATTCGCGTAGAAAAGCTTAACTAATCTAGGGTAGGGGTGAGGATTCGCCTTCGGGTCATATCGAAGGTAATCGAGAAGACCCGACGACGACAGAAGATCAGCTAACCCTATAAAGTCTCTAAACTGGATGAAATGCTCCAGAAGCAGCGGGCAATGTTCGATACGGTTATACGCCGCGAGACACAAAGGGTCATCGTGACATAAGGAAATATCGACACCGCCCACCGGCATCGGACCCTTTCCCTTAGGCTTACGGGTAGACGTACGAGGGTGGGTGCTAGACTCGGGATGAATAGGAGGAGTGGGTTCCCTATGAGTCTCGGTCTCGGGGTTATACTCCGTATCGGAATCGGTAGGAGTATGGAACGTAGAGGCAGAGGCAAGAATTTTGGCCTTAAGCTTAGGTTTGGGTTTGGGTTTCGGTTGACCTCTAGGTTTAGCGGTCGTCGTCCTCTTCTTCTTGAGAGGAGGCGAAGACGACGAAGGAAAGGTGGACTTGGCTCTACGCTTCGGAGGGGTTGGATGCTCGGGATCCGAAGAGTTTGGATCAACGGTCATCGGAGAGGGGCTAGTCGGAGTGATCAGAATACGTGTTCTTGCCATAGTCGAAGCAAGACACGGGACAAGGAGATCAAACAAAGAAGCCCTAGCCGAAAAATAGATAAACCCTAAGAACCCTAGAAACCGAGCAAGCCCTAGCTCTAGGAAAGGAAATCTAACCCTAGGAGGAGAGGAGATCACCTAGAACGAGGGGCCGACGGAGGAGATCGACGGAGATGGCCGGAAAATGGCCGGAGATCGATCGGAAGTCGAAGGGTTTTGAGGGGATCGGGATTTCAAGCTGGAGGAGAAAGAGAATAGACCGATTAGAATGAGAATAGACCGACTAAAATGAGTTTAAGTCGGTCGAAATCGCAAATTACCAAACAGTCCCTGGCACAACTAGTCGGTCACAGTTCAAGCACTGACCGACTAGATCACGATCTAATCGGTCGGTCAATGAGCTTGAACCGACCAGTTGTAAACAGTGGCTGAACCAAGATATACTGACAAGATTTAGTCGGTCTGCGTTCATGTACTGACCAACTAGATCTCAATCTAGTCGGTCGGTCACTGAACATGAACCGACTAAAGAGTCAAAAACTTGAAAAACAAGTTCTCTCCACAATACGCTTGGACGATATATCTCAAAACTCTCAATAATCATCTAAACTACCCCATTAAACATCGAAAACTCAAAGTTTGACGATTATGCACAAATCGAACGAAAAAATCAAAAATATCACATAAATTCCGAAAAATCCAATAATTCTAGCATGGATGAGATAATGCCAAATATAATAGCATGCAAAATTATTGAATGAAACATGAATCCTATATCTCGGATTCACCCATAATCCCCAATTCTCGACGTAACCGCACAAAGGAGTCCTCCTTTAGGGGTTTCATGAAAATATCGGCGATTTGCTTTTGGGTTTCAACGTACACTAAAATAATGTCCTTTTTAGCAACATGATCATCTAAAAAGTGGTGTCGGACATCTATGTGTTTCGAACGGGAATGGTGTACCGGGTTCTTGGAAAGACATATTGCACTTTGGTTGTCAACCATGATAGGGCAAGTATCACAATTTATACCAAAGTCTTTAAGTGTGTGTCTCATCCAAAGAACTTGAGCACACGCGGCACCGGCGGCAATATATTCCGCCTTGGTGGTTGAAAGTGACACGGAATTTTGCTTCTTGGAAAACCAAGAGACAAGGGAATTTCCTATAAAATGGCAAGTGCCACTAGTACTTTTCCTGTCGGATTTGCATCCCGCATAATCGGCATCACTATATGAGATTAACTCATATGTGCTAGATTTCGGATAAAGTAATCCAAAATCTAAAGTGTAACTTAGATAGCGAAAAATACGCTTTACCGCTACTAAGTGAGATTCCTTAGGTTGAGACTGATAACGAGCACATACGCATACGGTGAACATAATATCGGGCCTACTTGCGGTAAGATAAAGCAAACTACCTATCATACCTCGATATAGACGAATGTCTACATCCTTACCGCCCGTATCTTTATCGAGATGCGTTGTCGTGCTCATTGGAGTCTTTTTCCCGGAAGCACTCTCCATTCCAAATCGCTTTAGCAACTCCACCGTGTACTTCGTTTGGTGGATGAAGATTGCATCGTCCATTTGGCGAATTTGGAGACCTAAGAAATACTTGAGCTCACCCATGTGGCTCATCTCAAATTGTTCCTTCATAACATTAGAAAACTCTTCGCAAAGAGCAAAGTTAGTAGCACCGAAAATGATATCATCAACATATATTTGAACTAAAATTATATCATTATTCGCATGCTTAACAAAAAGTGTAGAATCGGCTTCTCCCATTTTAAAATTTAAATCCAAAAGAAAATTCTTTAGGCGATCATACCAAGCTCGAGGAGCTTGTCTTAAGCCGTAAAGCGCTTTCTTTAGTTTAAAAACATGATTTGGAAATTTTTCATTTATGAAGCCCGGAGGTTGAGAAACGTAAACTTCCTCAACAACATCTCCGTTTAAAAATGCACTTTTAACATCCATTTGAAATAATTTAAAATCCTTATGGCATGCAAAAGACAATAATAATCTAATTGATTCTAATCTAGCTACCGGAGCGAAGGATTCTTCGAAATCGATACCTTCCTCTTGGCGATAGCCTTGAGCAACTAACCGAGCTTTGTTCCGGACGACGACTTGGTTTTCGTCGGTTTTGTTCTTGAAGATCCACTTTGTCCCTATGACGGTGTGGTTCTTCGATGGCAATGGAACAAGCTCCCAAACTTCATTTCTCTCGAATTGAATGAGCTCCTCCTCCATGGCTAAGATCCAAGCGCTATCTTCGCATGCTTCATTAATATTCTTTGGCTCTATCGAGGAGGCAAAGGCACAATGAGTGAAGTAGTTCACTTGCGATCTCGTCTTGACACTATCATGGATATTGCCAATCACTTGCTCATGAGGATGGTCACGAACGGTATGAAGCCGTTTGGGAATACCTTGATCACTAGGAACATTCTCAACAACTTCATTAGTTGGGTTAGTCTCAATAGAATCAATAGAGTCATTAGACTTAGAATTATCAAGTGAATCACATAAAACGTCCATAGAATCATTTTCATTTGAAATTCTAGTTGGAACAAATCCTTCATTAAATGATACATGAAGCGATTCCTCGATCGTTGAGGTTCGTTTGTTGAATATCCGGTAGGCTTTGCTACGCGAAGAATATCCAACAAAAATCCCCTCATCGGATCTTGGATCGAATTTGTCCAAACTACCATACGTGTTCTTAATAAAACATTTCGAGCCAAAAACACGAAAATGTTTAACTTGAGGCAACCTACCAAACAACAATTCATAACAAGTTTGTTTAGTGCCGGGCCTCAAAAGTATTCTATTAAACACATAGCAAGCGGTGTGTACCGCTTCCGCCCAAAATTGATGGCCAAGTTGGCTATCATCAAGCATAGTGCGAGCACACTCCACTAACGTCCTATTCTTTCTCTCAACTACACCATTTTGAGGAGGTGCACGAGGGAAAGAGAAGGTGTGTGTAATACCAACTTCATCACAAAATGTCTCAAAAGACTCATTCTCAAATTCACCTCCATGATCACTACGAATAGTGACAATGGTGGTTCCTAAGAGATTTTGTACTTTCTTAACAAAAATTGTGAAGTTTTCAAAAGCTTCATTTTTATTACATAATGAAAATACCCATGTAAATCTCGAATAGTCATCTACGATGACAAGTCCATATCTAGCATTTCCTAATGAAGCAACTCTAGTTGGCCCAAATAAATCTAGATGTAATAGCTCTAGTGGCCGTTTAGTAGAAATGCTTTTCTTAGGTTTAAATGAAGATTTAGGAAGCTTGCCACGTTGACAACAATCACAAAAACTTTTCTTTTCAAAAACAAGCTTCGGAAAACCTTTAATGGAATTTAATTTTGAAAGCTTATATAGTGTTCCAAAGTTCACATGTCCAAAGCGTCGATGCCATAAGTGTTGTTCACTTGTGTTGGCAACGAGGCATTGTTCATAAGACTTAGGAAGATCCAAAATATAAATGTCTTTATGACGAGTTCCGAAAAATAATAATTTATCATTATCTTTTCTTAAAATATGACACAATCCTTTCGCAAAGCTAACTTTGTAACCTTTGTCACAAAGTTGGCTTATTGAAATAAGATTGTGATTTAAACCATTAACAAGATAAACATCACTAATTAGGGGTTTAGAAGGGTTACCCACTTTACCAACACCTATGATGGTTCCGCTCTCGTTGCCTCCAAATACGACGCGGTTTCCATTTGCTATGGGAACCACTCCGGAGAGCAAACTAGCGTCACCCGTCATGTGTTTTGAACACCCGCTATCGAGTATCCAATTTCCCTTGGAGCTAAATTTAAATTTGTTGCTCCTTTTCTTTTTCTTTTTCTTGAGTACCTAAAGATAGAGAATTTCATATCATGGTACCCAAGGTCATTGGGTCCAAAAGATTAGACCTTTGGAAGCCAAGTCCAATTGGACTTAGACTTCCCCACATAATTTCTACTATGCACAACATCCGAAAAATAAGCATTCATATACAATTGTTTTTCGTCCATGCTTGTGTCCTTTGGGCTCCAAATTGTGAAAATCTTGGGAGCCATCATCCTATTGGGTGCATGCATTCGACGTTGATTTCTACGTGATGCATGTTGTGGATAGGCATAAGGAACATGATGGAATGGTGCACGACGAGAATTATTCATATGATGTTGTGGGTGAACATATGCATGTGAGGGAACACGTGCGTGAGGGTGTCTCACATGGTGTGCACGTGCCCGAGAATGTGTTGCATAATAATCATCATATGTGTGAGATGGTGGAGTAGGACGTGTGTTCCTACGTGGCATGGTATTGGTGTACATGTAGGCATGCCCCTTCTTTGGAGGTCCACCCAAAGTGGGTTTCTTTCCAAAAGAAGGTGTGGACGAGGTGGAAGCACCATTGGTAGATGAACTACCAATAGAGTGTTTGCTACCACTCGTAGAGTCACCGGAAGTTGGCCTAACAAAAGTAGTGGCCGATTTGGATGGACATCCCATCGTATACCCCAAACCAATGTGGTGATTGGCCGGGAGTAAGTCACTTAGGATTTTATCCAAATGGTCCTTACCCTTATTGAATCTATTGATTCGGCCTAATGTGTTCTCATATTTCTCTTTGAGAGAACGCATAGAAGTATCTAGAGTAGATACTTGCGATGTGAGCACATAAACACGAGATTTAAGATTCTCGTTCTCAATACTCAAAGTCGAGTTTTGAGAAGTTAAATCCGCTATCCTATGTTCTTCCGGATCATCTATGCTAACATGTTCAAGTTTAGATTTGAGATCAATAATCTCATTTCTCAACTCTTCAACAACGGTGTCGTTGTTGGTGATGATAGTCTTAGGCGATGTTTGAATTCTAGCTAGGTCATCTTTTACCTTAGTATATCTATTTACTAATTTAGTGTATTTTGACTATAATTGAGAGTTAGCATTCCTAAGGTCATCCATGGTTACCTCATCGCTTTCTTCATCACTATCATCGGAAGAGGAGGATCCTTGATCGTGCTCCTCTCTTGCCATGAAACACATGTGCGCTTGCTCCACGTGCTCATCGTCCGACTCTCCGCTTGAAGAATCATCGGAGTCGGTGAAGGTAGCTCCGATAAGTCCCTTCTTGTTTCCTTTCGTGTACTTCTTGGACTTGTCATACTTTGGCGCCTTCCACTTCTCCTTGTGCTTATTGAGGGGACACTCCGCTTTCATGTGTCCCGGCTTATTGCATTTGAAACACAAAGGAGAGGAAGAGGTGTTAGTAGAACCAAATTTAGCTTTGTTCTTGAAGTTACCTTTTCGGAAGAAACGGTTGAACTTCTTGGCCATGAGTGCCATGGACTCCAAGTTCAACTCGTTTTCCGAGTCTTCATCATCGGTTGATGTGGATGTGGATGGAGCGGCCTTGAAAGCAATGGCCTTCTTCTTTGGCTCGTCTTGCTTTAGGTAGGACTTCATCTTTTCCTGCAATTTGAGCTTGCTATCCTTGCGTACCTCGTATGACATTAAAGTACCCATTAGTTGAACTACGGTGTACTTGTTCATGTCATTACCTTCCTCGATGGCGAAGGTGAGCTTTTCCCAAGAAGAAGGAAGTCCTTCGATAAGCTTCGAACACTTCTCCTTTTGGGTGTAGGATTTGCCAATAGCCTCTAGCTCGTTTATGATGTCGACGAAGCGAGCGTAATACTCCTTCATCTTCTCGCCCTGTTGCATATGAAACATTTCGTAGTCTTTGTTTACAACTACGAGTTTAGAGTCTCTTACCCGACTCGTCCCTTCATGAAGTATGAGGAGGGAGTTCCAAATTTGATATGCACTCTTACATTTGCATATCTTATTGAAGTCCTCGGGCTCCAATGCGCATTGCAAGGCGTTCATTGCCTTGGCATTGCTTACCTCCGCGGCGACCTCCGCGGTTGTCCATTTCTCAAAGTCTTCTTCTTTGGGCTCGATGTATTCCTTCATTGTGGTCCTCCATAGAGATGCACTCCGGAGGAAGGTTTCCATCCAGCATTTCCAGTACCCGTAGTTGGTACCGTTGAAGAATGGAGGCCTTGTAGAGGAATGTCCTTCCATCACCGAAGATGCTCCTTCACGGTTCCTGAAGGTGTCATAGTTGGAAGGTGGACGCACGGTCTTGTTGTCGTTGGCAGACATAGCTGTGTATCTGGCTCTGATACCAAATGTAATGCCCTACAAGCTACTGCACACGTACTAGAGGGGGGGGGGTGAATAGTACTTTAAAATAATAAGGAGTATAATTCCAAATTAAATGCAAACAACTACCAAATCAATTTGCGGAAGCTTAAATTGAATGACAACACAAAATTAACAACGCTAACAAGAGATGTTACTGGGTTCGGATCCACCCAAGTCTCCCCGACTTGTTCCTGGTGATCCTACGTCCCAACCACCCGGATCCCCTCCGGATACTTGAGTTAGAAACCCTAACTCAAGATTTCCACTATGAAATACTTGTGAAAAATCTCCACAAGTCAAATCATACAAAATGTAACTTGTGACTCCCACAACCCGGGATCACAACCACACTCTCACACCCGAGAGTGAATCTTACAAATCAAATATGAAATGAAATATGAAAACTTCTTACCGAACAAAATACCTATGCCTTGAGTATTGCTTACGAATTAGGGCAAGGATGATTTTGGGGAAGAAGTGGCACCAAACCCTAGCTCCAAGATGTAGAACAGCGATGGAGAGCTTTGGGGATGTTGGTGACCTAGAATCAAGCACTTGGCTTGGAAGGCTTCACACTCAATCAATCTCTCTTTGGAAGTAAGAGTTAGGAGATATTAATGAATGGAGGGAATGAGCTATGAATGAGCTTGGATTGATTTCTCTTGAACTCTAAACTTGCATTGATATCAGCCTTGGCAGCAATGAATGCAGCCCAACAAGTATTTATAGGAATGAAGAGAGAGAGAGAGAGAAAAACGTTTCAATTAGGGCTCCAACGGCTCTTTTCTGAACCCAACTAGTCGGTCAAAGAACAATCACCGACCGACTAGTTCATCAACTAGTCGGTCGGTCAATTAACGTAAACCGACTAATGGGTGAACAGAGAAAAGATCAAAGCACAGACATATGGAACTAGTCGGTCTAAGAAGAGTCACTGACCGACTAGTTTCACATCTAGTCGGTCGGTTACTCAACGTGGACCGACTAACAGATAAAACTGAAGTCTGAGAAGAATTAGACTTAGTCGGTCCAAGAACAAATGTTGACCGACTAATTCACCAACTAGTCGATCACCAAATGAACATAGACCGACTAACAATAAACAGTAAGTATGGTGAAAAATTTGGCATGAACAGTAAACTAAACTAGTCGGTCTAAGAATAAAAGTTGACCGACTAGTTCATCAACTAGTCGGTCGATCAATGAGCACAAACCGACTAATGATAAACAGTAGCTCAAGTGAAAATGTGCATGTTCAGGGAAAGCTCAACTAGTCGGTCACAGAAGCATCACTGACCGACTAGTTCACAAACTAGTCGGTCGGTGAGTCAACTTAGACCGACTAACTGTAAACAGTAAAGAGCTAAGAATTAACTGACAGAAACTAGTCGGTCCAAGAAGCTTGGCTGACCGACTAGATCACCATCTAGTCGGTCAGTTCTTCTTCTTGAACCAACTAACATGCACAAGAAGTCCCGAATCGAAGCGCGAAGCTTCGGGAAGAATTGTATGGACTTCTACTAAGATCCTAGAGCTAAGATATGAGTGTTATGAAGATTTAAAACGTAAGACCTACTCAAGGCTTAACATTCTACGAAAGAAGCTTAAAGACTATAAATTAAACTTGACGATACCGTCATCAATAGCTTCAATCGAATCTTCATGACTTCTAAATAGGTCCATAAGCTTCAACGAAGCTTTAGGCATACGATCACGTGCTTTGAGAAGTCTTGAGACGTCGTAATTGTTATTCAAGTGAATTTGGCGACGATCTCCATAACTGCGCTCACAAAGTGTTAGTACATATTATATTTATGTTTGTTCATCATCCAAAACCAAATCTGGGGAGTCCAATATCCAACAAAATCGACATGCTTATGAATCAAAGAAATTGTTTTACTTTACGTCTTGAACTGTTTAGAACTGCATGTTAGGAATGTTACTTTACTTCACTTAGAACTAGCAATGTTTAAACTTATTGTTGACATCTCATATAAACTATTGATGCTTCTCAAATTCCATATTATTTTTGTACATCTTGCCTTGGGTTTTCTAACCTCTTCTTACAGACCCTTGCTGACATACATTCATGTTTTTGGATGTATGTCAGATCCCGAGCTTGAGTACCCGGAGGATCCATTCGAGACGCCTGACTTGGAGAGCCAGGAGTTCACCCTTGACACCGAGTCTCTCTCTGCGGAGAACTAGTAGACTCATGATCACTCCTTATTTTACACCTTTTTTCCGCATGTTTGCATGCCATTTAGATCGCCCAAATCATGTTTTTCACGATATATCGACGATATTGCGATGCTTTTCACGATTTGTTGTTTTTGTCGCATTTCAGGTGATTTGGCGCGATTAGGAGTGATCTCGAGATGCGCTTACTCTAGACGGTCACCGACGACCTCCCCGAGGGGTATTTTGCTGTTGGAGAGGAGCGGAAGAAGAATGGACGTCACAAGAGCGACGAGGAGGCCAAAATAAGCAGAATGGGCATCTTTTGTGTTCCACTCGGCCGAGTGGAGGAGCCACTCGGCCGACCAGCGAGACACTGCTCGGCCGACCCGTTCAGACCCGATTTCCATGTGTACTCGGCCGAGCGACGGAGACTACATCGGCCGAGTGACGATACCACGTCCGCCCGAGTGGCGCCCAGACGAAGCCCCTCCAAAATATCGAAGTTTCTGTTTTTCGGCCACCTGAGCTTCAGAAGACCCACTCGGCCGAGTGGTAAACCACGTCCGCCCGAGTGCAGTGAAGCCATCGGCCGAGTGACGTCAACTCACTCGGCCGAGCCGCCTCCGAACTGAAGACCCCTGAAAGCCCCGACTTACTGGAAAATGACAGGGTTTTCACTCGGCCGAGCGACTTTTGTCACTCGGCCGAGTGCGATGCGCTGCATGTAGCGAAATTTGCGGAAAACAGGCTGTGCAGGGGCGTTTTGGTCAGGATTTTTGGACGATTTTGAGGGCTATTTAAGCCCTGCTTTTACCCTAGTTTTGAGAGCCATCTCTTAGATTTTTTGCAGCTTTTTGAAGTTACTTTTTGGTTTTATTATTTGTGATTGGAAAAGAGGAAAAACTTGGATTTTTGTTGGATTAATTGAAGAAATACATTGGTTTGCATCTCTCTTCCCCAAAAACTCTATTTTTATTGTTTATATCATTGTTGTGATGAATTCCATTGCCTATTTCATTGATTATTTTTGTGCTATTGCTATGATTTGTGAGTAGTCTCCACGTCTTGGGGCGTGGGGATGAACCCTACAAGCCCTATTTCCTATTTGTGTTGAATTGGTAGAAATTGAGCTAGAATAGCTATTAGGGATTAGATTGGGATCAATTTACTACGGATAATTAGGTATTCATATCAATTGGGATTTGCAAGAGATTGGATCCCAATTTGATAGGAAGCCCTAGAAATCCGAATTGGGTTGGAGTCGGATTTTCGAAGTATCGGTTTGCAAGAGATTGGACCGATACTAGGATCTCCGGTTGCAATTCCGTGCCGATACCCGTTTGCAAGAGATTGGACGGGTAGGAACTATCCTAATTTAGATTGTGGACCGAGTTTGCAAGAGATTGGGCTCGGTGCACGATTGAACGATGATGTTGATCCTAATGCTAGCTTTCCTAGGCTAGGGTTTGCAAGAGATTGGACCCGACCCTAGGATAGCTATAGACCGGCAACAGCGCGAGAGCGTGAGCTTGGTTCTACATTCAGTTGCAACTAGTTCATCCAAATTCTCATTCTAGCAATTTTGATACCGACGAACCACATTTATGAAATACGGTGAGTAGCGGGAATTCCCCATTCCCTAGACGTTCTTTATTTGATTTGATATCTCGCACATTTGTCTGACGATTGTGACAGGATCGCCCAAGGCAATTCTCTCTATTCTTAAATAGCCAGGTTGATTAGGAGCAAGCACGGTCATTCGTCCTCCCTGTGTTCGATACCCGCTCGCCGCTATACCGTGCGCTTGCGGTAAAACTACAACCGTCGCTTCGGGTGTGTACGCCTGGGCGCGATCAAGTTTTTGGCGCCGTTGCCGGGGAGGCGATTGCGTTTGATTCTTTTTCACCCTAGCTATTCTTTTTCTTTTTATTATTATCATTATTTTTATTTCTTATTTCTTGCCTAACCCTTCCACGGTACTAATCATTTCTTTGAAACTCTGTTTCCCCTGTGCATGAACACGAGATCTACGACGGACCCAGAAGACTTATTATTTGATCCCGAGATCGAACGTACCGCGTGGAGACTTAGAGCGGAAAAGAGACAAGATCCGGAAGGGAGGTATATGACCAACCCGGAAACTCCTGAAGAATTGGGGCAAGGATGGCA
The DNA here is from genome assembly GCA_030789695.1 of Scilla litardierei. NCBI lineage: Eukaryota > Viridiplantae > Streptophyta > Magnoliopsida > Asparagales > Asparagaceae > Scilla > Scilla litardierei. The sequence continues at coordinate 667,123,776 of CM061142.1, read as the reverse complement.
AGGATAATCTCTATTCGAGATAGGCTTCGGCCTAAGACTTCTTCTACCACCTCATCCATTGTCATGCCGGGGTTGGCGGCTGACAAGAACTTCGAGCTAAAGACTGGATTGGTGGTTTTGATGCAACAAGACCCATTTCATGGGAACGCACATGAGAACCCCCACTACCACATCCAACTATTCTTGTCGAAGTGCGCCACATTCCAGATGCCGGGGGTCTCCAACGATGCTATCAGACTGCGTCTCTTCCCCTTTACGCTAAAGGACAAGGCACTCTATTGGTTGAGGACGCAAGCTGAGGGTGTCTTCACCACTTGGGACGAGCTGGCGAGTGCATTTATTGACAAATTTTATCCGCCATCCAAGACGGTGAAGATCCGGAGCGCTCTCATGTCCTTCAAGCAAGGACCACAGGAGACGCTCTATGAAGCATGGGAGCGTTTTAAAGATTTGCAGCATCAATGCCCGCACCACAGTATAGAGGATTGGGAGCTAGTTCATAGCTTCTACAACGGTCTCCAACCGGGGACCAAACAAATTATTGATGCCGCGGCGAATGGTGCAATCTTGTCAAAGACTCCCGAGGAAGCTACGGCCCTAATTGAGGAGATGGCCTCAAATAACCAACAATGGGGCGATGAGCGAGGACACTCCACATCCTCCTTAAAGCCAACTAGCATCTACGAGGCGAAGGCCGTAGCGGAGCTCACGAGCAAATTCGATTCTCTCCACAAGGTGGTGGAGAGATTGGAGAAATTTATCACGGAGCCCCAAGGAAGCCCATCCACCTCCGCACCGACCAACCAAATGTGTGATTGGCAAGACCAATCTCAAGTCATGTACTCGGGAGGAGAGCAAGGAGAAGGATCCTTGGAGCAAGTACAATATGTTGCAGGGAACCAAGGGTATTGGTCCAATCCGGCCGCAAGAAATCATCCGGGATTCTCCTACGCCAACAATGAAGGAGCCTTGAACCCGCCACAACCACCGCCTCAACAAGCTCGACCACCACCACCCCAACAACAAAACTATCCACCGAGGGGGCCTACTCAACAAAACTTTCAACCGAAGCAACAAGTTCCACCATATAGGCCTCCCGGATACAACCAAGGGTGGAGGAATCAAAATCAAAACCCTCCACAAGCTCCACAACGATCCGACTTCGAAACTAGAGTGGAGGCGTTCATGGTCGAGCAAAATAAGGTGAATGCTACTTTGAATGCGGGGCAAGAATCTCTTAATACCGTAGTGGCTCAAATATCAGAGCAATTAGCGTTGCTCAACAGGAACACTCAACGATTGCCGGCGCAACCGGAGCAAAACCCACGGGGCAACACCGGCCACATCAACGCCGTAGTTGCCGTCACTACTAGAGGCGGGAAAGACACCACCCCCGCTATGATTCCTACCGAGGAGGCCGTGGAGGAAAGCTTGGAGCCGGTTGAGCCGGTAGTTGAGGTTGATAAGGAGAAGGAGCCACATGACAAGGAGAAATCTAGAGCGGAAAAGTTGATTGAGGAAAGGCGCTTCATGCCACCGGTCCCATTCCCCCAAAGACTAGCGAAAGCGAAAATGGAGAAAAGGCTAGCGAAATTCCTCGAGTATCTAAGAGGAGTTAGCCTCAATATTCCCTTCCTCGACGCCATCGTGGAGATCCCCACGTATGCTAAATTCTTGAAGGACTTGATTTCGGGGAGGAAAAGGAAGGAGAAGATCATGCTAGCCGAGGAGGGCTCTTGGTTCACCAAGAGAGAGAAGGAGCCGGCAAAATTTAAAGATCCGGGGAGTTTTCGGATTCCTTGCACCTTGGGCGGCGTGCCTCTTCAAAAGGTGTTGGTCGATCTTGGGGCTAGTGTGAGTCTCATGCCCCTCTCCATGTTCTTAAAGCTTAACACCGGGACAAAGTTGAAACCCACCGACATGCGCATTCAATTAGCCGATGGACGGATAACAAGGCCGGTGGGGATTGCCGAAGACATCACACTTCAAGTCTCGGGTGGAATATGCTTGCCATGTGACTTCGTCATCATGGACGTTAAGGAGGAGGGAGACACCTCATTGATACTTGGACGCCCATTCCTCGCCACCGTCGGAGTCATCGTCGACGTGCGCGAAGGTACACTTACTTTAAACGTCGGCAACATCGAGGTGGAGCTCCACATTCCTAAGGCAATGAAGCACATGCCTTACCACGAGGAGCTTGATTACATGGACCTCCTTGATGAGGTGATAGAGGAGGCGATTCCTCACTCAATCGGCGCTCTTTTTGATGAAGAATTTGAAGAAGGCCCGGATTTAGGCCGAGATGAAGAGAATAAAGATGATTCCCCCGAATTCTCCGCTGATGAAGATGAAGGCGACGCTGATGTCGCAAGGATTCGAGAGCTCTGCAAGCTCTCGAAATTAAAGTCTCCAAAGAAAGCTCCGCCGGTACGGAAATCGTCATCGCCGGTTAAGCCGTTGACCGGGGCAAATGCTAGCTTGGGGGAGCCTCCCCCCAACACCATTCGAGATAGGAGACCTCTGAGGGAGAACGCTACGCCGCCACGTCCAAATCCAAGCGCGCTCCCCGGGAAGTTTGACGGGTGCATCTCATATGCACCAAACATCCCGCATTGATTGAAAATTATAGGGGGTCGAGCTCACGACCTAAAACGAGCGCTTGTCGGGAGGCAACCCGACGGTTTTTGCTTTATTTTTACTTTTTCTTTATTTTCGTTTTAGAAATTTTTAGTGTTTTGAGTCATTCGACCAAAAATTTCGTGATAACGGGTCCTATTTTTCTTGACAGGAGAGGAGATAGGTAGATCCATCATGAGGAGGATGAACGAGACGACGAGGAGCGCCCCAAGAAGGCGCTCGACGCTTAGGAGGAGGATGAAATCGACTGGAGGAAGAAAGACGGAGTTTAGAGCCCAAACGAAGACAAACAGCAGAACACAAGGCTCACTCGGCCGAGTATACTAGTCACTCGGCCGAGTACACAAGTTCGTCCGGCCGAGCCGCTCACGAACGAGGGAAGTCTGCTGAACCCAACTCTCTGTTTATTTTCTTGATTTCGATATAACTGCTACTCGGTCGAGTACATTTGTTCACTCGGCCGAGTAAAACGGATACCCTCCTAGGGCGAGTCATGCCGAGTAGCTTGAGTCACTCGGTCGAATGGACTTACGTCACTCGGCCGAGGCTGGCAAAGCCACTCGGCCGAAGCGATATCGGGGAGAAAATTTTTATTGCCTCGCTCGGCCGAGTGAGCACGTCACTCGGCCGAGTCGTAACTTTTTTATATATATAAGTGGCGAGGGGGCGCGGATTTCAAAATCTCAAATCCCAAATCCGCCCGCGCCCCCTCAGCTCCCCTCGCCCGATCTCGCTTCACCCAGCCGCCACTCGCCCGGACGACCTCGCCCCGCCGCCGCTCGCCCCGCCACCGCCGGCCGAGCACGCGCTGGTGCCTCGCCCGAGTCGCCGCCGGCGGCAAGCCGTCCGACCACCTCCGGTACCCCTATTTCGACTATTTTCTCCTCTTCTCGTGTGTTTCTTGAGGATCCATGTGCTAAACGCCCCCTAACCCAAATCAATTCCCATATCTATCTGTTATACCCCTATTGCTCCATACATTTTGATTATTATTCGCTGATATCGCTTTTTCATGCGCAGATTGCTTTTTGGAGCTTAGGGGAGCCTAGGGGAGCTTCTACGGGCTGTTTTGGACTTCGTGGAGGCGCGGACTTCGCACGCTTCCACCGCTTAGCACTCGCGGCGTGTCTGGGTATACTCTTTCCATTCTTTTTACACGCACCGCACTTTTCACGATTTTTCGGCGAACGCTCGGGGCCGATATGCCGCCCCGAACACGGCCGCGGACGAGGAGACCTTCCGCTAAGCGGAAGAGGTCGGATGATGCCGGCCCCGCCCACGAGGCGGAAGAGTCTCCTCCTCCTCCTTCCCCCACACACGCCGTCCACCCAGCACAGCCTGCAGGCCCCGCACACCCCGCACAGCCTGCAGTGCACCCACAGCCCGCACAGCCTCTCCTTGCCGATCCACAGCCACCACCACTGGCTCCACTGGTCGGGCCGCTCGGGATTACGTTCCGAGACGACACACACCGTGCCGTCTTCGACCGTATCTCCCAGCGCTCGATCGTACCCTCCAGGTTTGCACACCTTGCTGACCTTGGACGCCTGGGGGTACTTGAGGGGATACTCACGTTGTACAACAACGTGGGATGGCGAGATTTTCTACAGGTGTCGGCGGATACTTTTACCCGCCCGACACTTGAGGTTTTGAGTTCGATCGCCCGGACCGATGAGGGATGCTCATTCCGGTTCATGGATCGAGAGTGCCAGGTCACTCTCGATATGATGAGAGCGTTTTTCTCGTGGCCCGCTGTCCCCGGAGCCGATCGCGGTTACGGCCCCACACATATCCCTCCACCCTCTTTCGACGCCGGTGCCTTCTGGGCACGTATCACGGGTCTCCACGCCGCCTTTGACCCTAGTAGGGCCAAGGCCTCGGCCATCGTACATCCCTGCCTTCGCATTGCTCAGCGCCTTATGGCGACGACATTTTTGGCCAGATATGAGCCGGGCACGATGTCTACGCCAGAGCTTTACATGCTCTACGCGATGACACATCCCAGAGCTCTATCTAGGGATGGAGATGAGCTTGTCCCCGCCGTCGTGATCGATATCGCGGCATGGTACTTAGACCGCATCATTGTATCGGTGGGCGCTCGCTCACCGATATGCTGCGGCGGCCTGATTACCTTGCTGGCTCTTATGACCGGCGAGGACTTCCCCGACGACTTGCGACGCGTCCCGGGCCCCACCACTTTGTCGATAGATGTTATGGCCCGGATGAAGATGCTTCGTCCGCATGGTGAGCGTCACTGGGTCTGGTTGCACGGCCCTTTCGGTGCCGACTACATGATTCTCCCGAGCCCAGCTCGGACCCAAATTGCACCGGCCCACGTTGACTGGCTCCCTGCGATGGATGTCCTCATCCCCGCTGCGTACTTGCTCGAGGCCGAGGAGGCCGAGCAGGCCCCCATTCCCCCTGTAGACCCTGCTGCACACCCTGCCGAGCCTGCTGCCGAGCCCGTTGACCCTGTGGCCCCTCAGCCCATACCAGATGTTTCCGCTGCTCCTGACACCGCTGTCGGTGTCGGGAGCACCGTAGCTGAGCCCACCCCCACCACTTCCGAGGCTGTCACCACCACTCCCACCCCCACCTCCGGCCCTCTGTCCGTCGAGCCTCTTTGCTCCGCTCTCCCCGAGCGCCCGCAGACCTTTGTTGAGAGTGGAGAGCCCTCGTTCGCCGCGGTCGTGGAGACCATGGCTAGCATGATCTCCGCTGGGGTTGCGCCTTTCGGTCCACACACTTCCACCCCAGCGGTAGTTACCTCTGTCTCCACCCCTGCCGTATTCTCTGAGAGCGTCGTGGCGTCTGTCCACACTTCTGTGCCACTGACATCTCTAGCCACCTCGCAGCCGCTTTTGTACTCTTCTTTCGCTGCCGCCGCCTCCACTTCTCACCGCCCGCCCCGGCCTCACACTGAGGCCAGGCCCACTTTTGCAGGCGCGGCTCCTTTTGTCCCCTTCACTGCTGAGCCCGTTACATACTCCACTCGCGTACGCCAACCTCGCCCTGCGCAGCCTCGACCGGTGCGTCCCTCTGCACCACCCCCGCCCGACACTGTACTGCAGAGCATACGTGCTCTTGAGTTGGCGGTGGGTGGTCTTAGAGGAGACCTTAGGACCCTGTCCTCCACCGTCTCTGCGATGGCTGGACGCTTCGAGCTGATCCCCCAGATCCACTACTGCCTTACACAGGTTCTGGAGCGTCTCCCACGCGTACCCCACCCACCCAGCAGGTTCCCACACACACTAGACCTGCTTCCACTTCCACGCCCACCCCCGCTCAGCAGCCTGTCCAGCCTGCACCACCCTCACGACCTCCGCCTCAGGACGGAGACGGCGCGGCACCGCCTTCTTAGGCACTCTTGATGCCTTGATCCATTCCTGCCGTTGTGCTGCCCGTCTCTGCTGGGTCCTGATGCACTTTTGTCCACCCCCCTCCCCTCACTTATTTTGGGATTATATTTTTGATCATATCTATTTGTGCATATCATATCATATCTACTTGGGATTCTCATTTTGATCACACCTATATATATCTTTTTTGGGAGAGAGGGAGAGTTTTTGGTGCCGCATTTATTTTCGAATCACTCCTATCTGTGCATGCATCATTTCCGCATCATATTTTCATTTCTTTATTTTTCCTTTTATTATCTATTTTCTTCCCATCATGCATGCATCCTCACTTGCCCCTCACATTACTTGTCTCTCTGTGTGCCACACTTTGCACATTGCGGACACTGTGCCGTTTAGCTTGGGGGAGTGAGTTCTCACGTTCTTTTTCGATTTGCCACCTTCATTTTCAGTTTTTCACACCGTTTTTCACTTTTTGCACTCATTTTTCATTATTTTTCTTTTATTTTGCCATGCATCACGTTTTTCTTATTTTCCTGTGTGCCGCATTGCATAGTTCTATTTTCCTTTTATCTTTACTTCTTTCTTATTCATCTCATGCTAGAGATGAATTTTCTGTGATGATGTCTACGTGGAGTTAGCTTATTCTATATGCATGCTATATTTGTCATGTCTTAGATTTCATTTCCGATATCATATGCTATGACTTGCTTTGCATTTAGGAGTAGTAACCCACACTTTTTCCACATGAAAATGGATGAATTTTTATTATTAGCTGAGCCTGAATATTCATATGTATGCTATCACAGAAAACACACCAAGATTCACGCATTGAATGCCTATATCTGGAGTACTGATTTCTTTTCCTTTATCACTTCTATATGCATGAATTGTACATTTCACTTCAGGATGATTGAATGATGATTAGCTATGATATATCTGGATTAGTTAGCTTTTTTTGTGATCAAAACTGAGTAAATTAGATTACCCTGCTGAAGTTGTCGTGCATGTCTTATAGAGTGAGCCGAGAGTTATATTTATTTCTTTCTCCACAAATCTTGAACATCATTTCTCTACTTTTAAAAATCATTGGTGAATCTCCCCTTAGTGATTCTATTTTATGGCATTTCCCCCGCTATTAATTCCTAGCTCCAAATCTCTTATTCTAAAAAAAATATAATAAAAGAGAGAAGAACATTCTTGTATATCATTATCTCTCTTTGAGTTGGGATCATTGTATATATGCTATTATAAAAAAAAAGAAAAAAAAAGAGGAAAAATCCTCAATAAAAGATCCCATCTCACTTTCTTTCTTTCTTCTTTCTCTTCTTTGCCTTTGGAGCTATATAAAAATGGGGATGTAAATATTTTTGTGCCACCACACTTATAGATAAGCTTGGGGGAGGGGATCCATTGATGTGTGGGAGAGCGACTACTTGACATTGCACGACAACCTAGGCTAAGTAATATTCTATACTCGGTGAGATTGTTTCTAGCTTTACGAAATCCAGAAATCTAAGCCTAGCGTTCATTTCATGAAATCCATACTTTTCTATTCTCTCTATTCTATGGTGTGATACTCTTATACTCCAGATAGAAAGCGTTCAATTGAAAAGTGTGTGATCTGAGATTTGTATACCGCTTTAGATGATTCAGGCGATGTTAATTTTAAAATTATTCCGTTTTTCATGATTATACCATTGTTCGTGGGTTTTCTATTTTCTACTTGCACTATTATACTATGATATCAAAATGAGATTCTTTGACATGTATTTCTCACTCGGTGCATGCTATAAGAGTAAGTGAAACCCACGTCCTGAGAAAATGATCTAGCATCCTACCTCTTCGCTTCTTTCTTTCTTTCTTTATTTTCATTTGGTTTTCATTCTTCTTCGTTTTTCATTTTTTTCGTTTTTCGCCGTTTTCGTTTTCCGAATCCACCGGGTTCGCCTTTTACTTATCTTCCTCGAGGACGAGTAAGAGGCAAGCTTGGGGGATTTTGATCACTCCGTATTTTACACCTTTTTTCCGCATGTTTGCATGCCATTTAGATCGCCCAAATCATGTTTTTCACGATATATCGACGATATTGCGATGCTTTTCACGATTTGTTGTTTTTGTCGCATTTCAGGTGATTTGGCGCGATTAGGAGTGATCTCGAGATGCGCTTACTCTAGACGGTCACCGACGACCTCCCCGAGGGGTATTTTGCTGTTGGAGAGGAGCGGAAGAAGAATGGACGTCACAGGAGCGACGAGGAGGCCAAAATAAGCAGAATGGGCATCTTTTGTGTTCCACTCGGCCGAGTGGAGGAGCCACTCGGCCGACCAGCGAGACACTGCTCGGCCGACCCGTTCAGACACGATTTCCATGTGTACTCGGCCGAGCGACGGAGACTACATCGGCCGAGTGACGATACCACGTCCGCCCGAGTGGCGCCCAGACGAAGCCCCTCCAAAATATCGAAGTTTCTGTTTTTCGGCCACCTGAGCTTCAGAAGACCCACTCGGCCGAGTGGTAAACCACGTCCGCCCGAGTGCAGTGAAGCCATCGACCGAGTGACGTCAACTCACTCGGCCGAGCCGCCTCCGAACTGAAGACCCCTGAAAGCCCCGACTTACTGGAAAATGACAGGGTTTTCACTCGGCCGAGCGACTTTTGTCACTCGGCCGAGTGCGATGCGCTGCCTGTAGCGAAATTTGCGGAAAACAGGCTGTGCAGGGGCGTTTTGATCAGGATTTTTGGACGATTTTGAGGGCTATTTAAGCCCTGCTTTTACCCTAGTTTTGAGAGCCATCTCTTAGATTTTTTGCAGCTTTTTGAGACTATTTTTTGGTTTTATTATTTGTGATTGGAAAAGAGGAAAAAACTTGGATTTTTGTTGGATTAATTGAAGAAATACATTGGTTTGCATCTCTCTTCCCCAAAAACTCTATTTTTATTGTTTATATCATTGTTGTGATGAATTCCATTGCCTATTTCATTGATTATTTTTGTGCTATTGCTATGATTTGTGAGTAGTCTCCACGTCTTGGGGCGTGGGGATGAACCCTACAAGCCCTATTTCCTATTTGTGTTGAATTGGTAGAAATTGAGCTAGAATAGCTATTAGGGATTAGATTGGGATCAATTTACTACGGATAGCTAGGTATTCATATCAATTGGGATTTGCAAGAGATTGGATCCCAATTTGATAGGAAGCCCTAGAAATCCGAATTGGGTTGGAGTCGGATTTTCGAAGTATCGGTTTGCAAGAGATTGGACCGATACTAGGATCTCCGGTTGCAATTCCGTGCCGATACCCGTTTGCAAGAGATTGGACGGGTAGGAACTATCCTAATTTAGATTTTGGACCGAGTTTGCAAGAGATTGGGCTCGGTGCACGATTGAACGATGTTGTTGATCCTAATGCTAGCTTTCCTAGGCTAGGGTTTGCAAGAGATTGGACCCGACCCAAGGATAGCTATAGACCGGCAACAGCGCGAGAGCGTGAGCTTGGTTCTACATTCAGTTGCAACTAGTTCATCCAAATTCTCATTCTAGCAATTTTGATACCGACGAACCACATTTATGAAATACGGTGAGTAGCGGGAATTCCCCATTCCCTAGACGTTCTTTATTTGATTTGATATCTCGCACATTTGTCTGACGATTGTGACAGGATCGCCCAAGGCAATTCTCTCTATTCTTAAATAGCCAGGTTGATTAGGAGCAAGCACGGTCATTCGTCCTCCCTGTGTTCGATACCCGCTCGCCGCTATACCGTGCGCTTGCGGTAAAACTACAACCGTCGCTTCGGGTGTGTACGCCTGGGCGCGATCAACTCATACCGTTGCTGCTTTCTTTAGTTTACTTTCAGTTGTTGTTAGTGTACGTTTCTTTTGCTGCTACTTTGGCCCAGCTGTGGCTTTCGTTTATTTCGTGTACGGACTTTTTATCTCTGTCATGCCCTATTTTGAACTATACGCGTATTATACTGAACATACGTGTATTTCTACTTATGATACGTGGGTAGGCATGAAATAAGTGTAGATATCGGTGTATGTGACGTAGTGCAATGGGGATTGGGCTGTAATACGTGGCTAATGGAAGAGAATGCGAAGTGTGAATGCGAGAGAAGTGCAAATGACGTTGTGGGTGTAAAACGACAGGAATGGGTTAGACGTGTGTGTGATGCATGTATGCACGCATGGATGTGCATGGATGTGTGTAAGGGGAGCCATGCTTGTGTGAAAAGGGGTTAGGGGTCAATGGCAACCCCCGTAAATTTTTAGAAAGGTCAAGGGAAAAACGGTCATTTGGGCTAAAATTGCTGAGCGTACATCCCAAGGTTGTGTGTGCATAAAGTAATGTCAAACTTGTAAATACTTGGAACATGGGAGGGTATTTTGGTCATTTCCACATGGATTATTCCTTTGGAATATTCCATTCTTAGAAGAGAAGAAAGGAATATAGGGAGAATATTCCTTAGAATTTTCTCCTTCCTTCTTAACTCTTCTTTCTTTTCTTTTCTACACTAATCTCCATTCTTTTTCCCCTCTCTCTCCCTCACCATGGCCGGCCTCCCCTCCATGTTGCCATGGCCGAAATCTTCAACAAAAAAGAAGAAGAAGAAGAAGAAGAAGAAGAAGAAGAAGAAGAGGAAGAGAAAGAGAAGGAGAGGAGAAATCAAGATGTGAAGTAGCGTTCCAACTTGGTATTTGGAATTTAATTAGGGTTCTATTTTATTATGTTTCTACAGCTTGTTTTATCAATATGGATTAGTAGTAATCAAATTCATATGCCATGTTTTAATTTTCATGAATATCCCCTTGAAATTCTAACCAACATCACTTCCTTTGAAAAGCTGAAATTTTGATGGGTGTTCATGCTTGGATTCTGTTTTCTGTGGTTAGAATTAGGGTTCGAAAAAATTATTAGCTTGTAGATCTTGAAATCCTACCCCAAAATCATATAAATATTGATATATGTTTAATTCTAAAATTAGGAGTAAAAATTCAAATTCTACAGCATGTCTGTTTGATTTCCAGCTTTGACATAGTTCAGTAGAAATAGCTTAAATACCTGTACACTCAATGAAATTTTGTGTTATTGGTCTTGTTAGAAATTTAACATGTTTTTCTAAAAGTTCATTAGAATGCTCCTATGTCGAATTTCTGGTTATAACATGCTCAAAATTGGCTTTGAACACATACCCTGAAATCTGTCTGAAAAACAGATTTGACACACTTCAACAAATAATTCACCATAAATCACATATTTAATATTTTTATCTGAAATTTAGTATGTAACTCCAAAACATCCATATCTACAAATTTTTAGTTTTAAGTTTTTCCAAATTCCAACTGAAATTTCCTCAAAAACCACCCTCAATCTGACTGTTCTGCAATTTCAGCAAGCTGAATTCATTAAGTAGTGTTCTTATTCATTAATTGTGGATAATTGGCCATCATTATTCTTGCTTATTATGATTGTGTGATGGAATGAATATTCATGCCCTTAGCACATGTAAATTATAGTGTGTTGTTTTGATATGAATGACGCCCGCCATGTGTTCGATGAAATGCCTCAACGAAGGCAATATCTGAAAATTTGAGTAACCTGCATATGTTGGTGTTGGTCTTGAGCCACGGCGATGATTGGTGAAATTAGAGGCTTGAATGGCATGGGAACATCGTGTTTGTGAATGGATGATGTGTTGTGATAGAGGTCATGTCACGTGAGTGCATGACCCCATGCTTAATGATGGACAGCTGAGGTGATATGCGTATACCCATGCCATCAAGACCCCTAACGTGTCACTTATGATGTTAACTAATAAAATTGTATAAATCTCAATCCTCTCTAATGAGGGTGAGTTAGCAAAGCCCGGGGTTTAGGTGGGATTTGAGTAAATTGTGGATATGAGGCCTGGACTGTGAAGTTGGGAGATGATTATGTGATGTGTGGAGTTTACACCCACTCGCCTTTACCGGGAGTGGAGGGGATTTTCATACACACTCGCCTTTACCGGGAGTGGAGGGAATTTTCATACCCACTCGCCTTTACCGGGAGTGGAGGTGTAAGGGGGTTGTAGAGCCTCACTCCTGCCAGGGACGGAGGAGCTGAGAGGCCCGGCGTACAGTGCCCGTGTCCACTGCGTTGTGTGCCAGTTCACCCCAAATTTGGGGTGAAGTCCAGGACCTGGTATCACATAGTTTACCCAAATTCCAATTAACCCAATTATGAAATAATAAAATAAAATTTGTGTGTTACTTCTACTGCTGGCAGCACTTCCCCTTCCCCTTTGCCCGTACTTTGTGGCTCTGTGTCATGCCTCAGGCACTTGCACTTATCTTATTTGATATTGGTTTCTTGAACCCCCGTGTTATTATTATTGTTATTATTATTATTATTCGTGCTAACCCCTTTCTTGCAGCAGCTCTACATTGGATCGCAAGTATGATCCCCTTATCTAGCTATTTACTTTCATTACGTTATTTAGTTTGCAGGCATTAGTTTCCTTGCCTTGTTTGGTGGATTAATAACTTTAGAACGGTGTTCCAAGTCCAAGTTGGTTCCTACTGGGGCACGGATTGACGTGCTCCTCCCCATTTTTCAGGTGGCCGTGTCAGCTTGGTTGGAGGTGACTTAGAGTTGGGTTTCAGGGGTAGAACTCGGTGGGAAGCTGTGGCCTATAGAGTGACTTGGTTGTTTTGGGAGGCGGATAGTGTTGGTATATTTGAAATGATGTAACTGGGTTTTGTATATAAATGAATGTTGTTATATAAAGTGTGTTGTTATTGTTCTATGTCACTACAAGTTATTTGATATTTGATGGAGCTCTACTTGTACTATCCCAGCATATACGTAGTGGCCTGCTTATTCAGTTTTTCCTTCTCTCTCCTTTCCCTCTCATCACCCCCACTCTTCAGGATCCTTGGAAAAAAAATTTAATGCCGGGTATTCTGGGGATCGAGGCGTGACAGTTTTTGGTGGCCCTTGTAGGCCACCGCACTACGATGTGCGTAAGGATAGTACATGTAATGCTTCAGTAGGTGATTGGGATAGATTAGCCCTAAGGTGGGTAGTGACATGAGAGCCTTGAGTGATCCACCCTGGAACCTCTAGCTTTAGGGAGTTCGAGAATGAACTTTCAGCAGTATAGTATACTATAGATGTATATTATTGGTATACACGTGTATATGTAGCTGGGTGAACCTGTGGATATAAGTGCATCTGTTATGCTTAGAGATTTGATATATATATGTTGTGGTATACTTGTAAATTTGAATGACTTGAACGTTACATGTATCCTAGATGCTTGTAGTGGTATATGGATACGCGTGGGTGTAAATACTAGGTGGTGAATACTTGAATGTATGTATACTACGTCTCTATAAAAGTACATGATACGGATATGTGAGGCTGATATGTGTTGTACTTGTGTGACTTTGAGGAATAGATGATAAGTATATGTTTATTAATGGTGGATGTGTATTGATGGATACATATCAGCTAGCAAGGGTATTATATGTTTATAGGGACATGGGCGAGGGTGTGTACGTATGTGATGTGAGTGCATGTATGCGGCTCACTATCTCCTAAATTATAGTTGTGTTTCATATGGGGAGTACACTAATGTGTGTACATCTACCCTTGTATGGATAAAGTAGTGGGATGTCCGCATTGTCTCTGGACATATGTGGGAAAGCGCATGTGTGTGAATATATGTGTGCTTGTAAGGGTAGTTGGTGTAGATATATATATATATATATATATATATATATATATATATATATATATATATATATATATATATATATAGGGCAATCTTCGGGTGCGAAAAATCCCGTGCGAAAGCCGTGCGAAAACTTTTTTTTTATTTTTTTGAAATTTTTTTTTTCAAAAATTCTTTTTTTGATGTTTAATCCATACAATTATATACCCCAGGGAAAATAATGGGTGAACCCGTTGGGCAATAGAGCACCCATCCACCCGTTACAAATTTAACGGTCTCAAAACGTGCAAATTTGATGAAATGGCTTGATCGAAGGCCAAATGACATTATTTCTCAACCATTATTTTTGAGGGGTGTATAACAACATATAATGAGGGTGGAAAAAAGAATTTTTGAAAAAAAAAATTTCAAAAAAAAGATAAAAACATTTTCGCACGGTGCGAAATGTTCTCATTTGAAAATTTTCCTATATATATATATATATATAGGAAAATTTTCAAATGAGAACATTTCGCACGGTGCGAAAATGTTTTTATCTTTTTTTTGAAATTTTTTTTCAAAAATTCTTTTTTCCACCCTCATTATATGTTGTTATACCCCCCTCAAAAAATAATGGTTGAGAAATAATGTCATTTGGTCTTCGATCAAGGCATTTCATCAAATTCGCACGTTTTGAGACCGTTAAATTTGTAACGGGTGGATGTGTGCTCTAATCCCCAACGGGTTCACCCATTATTTTCCCTGGGCTATATAATTGTATGGATTAAACATCAAAAAAAGAATTTTTGAAAAAAAAAATTTCAAAAAAATAAAAAAAAACTTTTCGCACGGCTTTCGCACGAGGTTTTTCGCACCCGAAGATTGCCATATATATATATATATATATATATATATATATATAAAGAATGACCGTAATTGGCGGAGCTCAACCTGAGGGCGAATCGTCTGGCGGCTGTGAAGATGACGGCCAACATTCGAAATCTCAAGACCCTCCTGCTGCGGTTTCGTCATTGATTTCTAATGGAGATAAGTCGAGGGTTTCCACGGATGGAGGTGGTTCAAGGACTTCTCCGGATGGCTGGCAGAGGGTGGATTACGCGAAGAGGAGGGCGGCCAAGATTCATGAGCACAGGGGTCCATCTGTAGTGGTAAGAGGTAGAAACCCTTCTAGATCTGTTTTTAACAATCAAAATTTCTCTAATAATAGACAGGGAGATAGGAGCAGAGTCCCTGTGAGAAGGAACATCTAATCTGAAATCCATGCCACCAACGCCCACAGTGTGTTTGGTAAAATGCCTACAAGGCCAATGATTCCTATCCGGTTTAATTCTGAGGGGGGTAAGAAATCATGGCTGGATGTTTGCTCCCAGAGACGTAAATATGATGATCCTCTAGTAATGTCTCTAATCCCACCAGCTGGAATTGAGAATGGAATTGCTAAGGTGAAGATCTCCAATGCCCAATTGGAAGGTGGAATAGCTCGATGGCAGAACTCATTGGTAGGGTATGTCTTAGGTGATATCCCGTACTATGGACAAATCAAGGCATGGACTGATAGGCTATGGAAGCTTAAAGGAAGTCTACAGATCTACAGCAAGGAAAATGGGTTTTTCTACTTTTGTTTTGAAAAGGAAGAGGACCGTGATAATATACTTCACGGTGGTCCATGGCTTTTTGATGGGCGGCTAGTAGTGTTGCAACGATGGAGCCCACTAGTTAAACATGACCGGGACTTTCTAACTGCAGTTCCAGTATGGATACAACTCCACAACCTACCCCTTCACATGTGGTCTAAGGACATTCTAAATATGGTGGCGAGCGGGGTGGGTAAGCCAATTTGTCTTGATCGTGGTACAGCTAATTTGAGCAAGATTATGTATGCTAGGTGTTTGGTTGAAGTGGAAGCAAGTAAACCATTGCCAAGAAATGTGATTGTCGAACTGGATGACGGGTCTACAGTATTGGTCTCGGTAAAATACGAAGGAGAGCCACCCCATTGTATTTCATGCTCAAGTTTTGGCCACTTGAACACTCACTGCTCAATTAAATCTAAAGAGAAGGAGCCCTCTTCGATCCAAACTCCATTAGCAGAAATTCAGTCAGGAGAACCCTCAGGCAATCCCAAACTCAAGGCTCCTGTAAATGATGTTATACAAGGAGGAATCCCACCACAGCCGGTTACTCAACAACACCAAGAATCACCTACTGCTAATCACCTACTGCCCCCATGTACACAGCTTTGTTCTAATTCTGAACAGCTGAGTCTCCGAGTTCAAAAAACTCCAGTTTTAACTTCTCCAAAGGCTACTGAGGTGCCAGTGTTGGGTGAAGGGGATCAAGTGCCTGTGGTGTGTGAATTAAATTTGGAGATGCTGCCTGCAGTACCATCTTCTACTCCGGCTGCTGTTCCAATCCAGCAACAGGTGCCATGTTCCATTGCCAGTCCATTGCCAGCCTCCTTGCACTCGACACATGTTCCAGGTTTCAGCAGCAGTGCCGAGAAACCGGTTCCAGGTTTAAGCAGCAGTTCCAGGTTGCCAGCCTCCTTGCACTCGACTCTTGTTCCAGGTTTCAGCAGCAGTGCCGTGTACACAGCTGTTGCACATGCCTCTGAGCTCACGGCTGATACCGTGAGTCCTCTCAAAGACATTGAGGATCAAATGCATGCCCCCAACAATTCTCTGCTGCAGCAGGACAATGATGCACTACCCAACGACATTGATGAATTACCTAAAGTATGGACTGTGGAAGTCCCAGAATGGAGAAGTGAGCATGCTGCCCTCAAAGCTTCGGTCATTAAACAAAAGAATAAATCGGTTACAACCTCTCCAAAGTCAGCCCGGCGCAGCTCACGGATTGCAGGTAGTGTCAACAACCCCCTACCCTTAATTAATGTCAATAATGTTTTGGAATACTAGGGGTCTTAACAACCCGATTCGTCGAGCTGATTTGAAGCAAAAATTGCGTACCATACGACCTTCAGTCGTTTGCTTACTGGAAACTAAAGTGGAAATCAGGAATTCTGAAAGGATCAATAATTGCTTTGGCAAAAACTGGCTAAATGAGGATAACAGGAGCTTCTGTAAGGGGGGCCGGATAATTATTTTTTATAATAGCTTCAGTTGGAAATGGGAGCTTATTTCTTCATCTGAGCAGCATATTACTGGTGTGATGTCCAATGCTGGTGGACTCACACTTATCCTCACTGCTGTATACGGGTGGAATTCGGCTAACTCACGTTTAGATCTCTGGAATTGCTTGGTTGCGGATTCTGTGGCTAGTCAGGGAATGCCTTGGCTAGTAGGGGGTGATTTCAATTGTGTTCGTAGATCGAATGAGAATGTTGGGGGGGAGATTGGTTGATTCATTTGCTTTGGATTCATTTAATACAGCTATTTGCAATTGTGGGCTTACTGATTTGAAAAGTAAGGGGAGCTTGTTCTCCTGGAATAACAGGCGCATTGGGGCTGATCGGATTGTTGCACGACTAGACCGTGCGCTTGTAAATGTTTCATATCTCCAGGCTCTTTCTAATTCCTTTTATGAATACTCTGATCCTGGCACAAGTGATCACAATCCTATGACTGTATATCTTCATCCTCCAAGTATTCTGGCCCCTAAACCATTCAGGTTCTTTAATTGATGGATCTCTTTGCCTGGGTTTTATGACTTGATCTTTGAGGTGTGGCGCATTAATACTGTAGGGTCACCCATGAAGAGGCTTGTGGATAAACTGAAATTGCTAAAGATTGAGCTTAAAAAATGGTCTGCTGTGCAGAGGGAGGGAATCAATGTTAATGTGTGCAGAAGGAAGCTGGAGGATATTCATAATGATCCTAAAATCTATACAGATATTCATATCCAAAAGTTGGAGAAAATTGCGTCCTATAATCTTGCGGTTGCTTTGGATGTGGAGGAAGCTGACTTGAGGCAAAAAAGTAGACAGAACTGGATCACTTTGGGTGATAGGAACTCGAAGTTCTTTTATTCTGCTATGAAAACCCGACATTGTTACAATAGCCTATGTCATCTGGTTTCTTCAAATGGTGATAGGGATGATGCAATTACATATCTGCGAAAAGAGGCTCCTCAATATTATCATGACTTGTATAATCAGGATAACTATGGTACAACATTTCCCTCTATTATTCCGAAACGAAAACTCTCCCCAGATGCGGCAATTTGGATGGATAGAAATATTACTAAAGAGGAGATTAAAAATGCTACCTTCCAACTGGGAAAGGATAAGGCCCCGGGGCCTGATGGGTTCAATGCTTGCTTCTACCAGAATTGTTGGAGTATTTTTGGCGAGGATGTTATCACGGCGGTATCCTCCTTCTTTCAAACAGGTTATATTCTTAAACAAATAAACCATACCTTTTTGACTCTTATTCCTAAAAATGCAAAGGCAACTGGGCTTGGAGATTATAGGCCAATATCTTGCTGCAATGTAATTTATAAAATCATTAGCAAGGTTCTGTGCAACAGGTTGAAAATGGCCATCAGTGATTTAGTCTCCCCGGATCAGGCTGCTTTCTTAAAGGACAGGTTGCTAGCTGACTGTTCTCTTATAGCCCATGAACAAATCCGTGATTTCAGTAATCCAATGGGGGCTAGGGCTTGCATCAAATTGGACATCCGCAAGGCATTTGATAGTGTCAATAGAAATTTTGTCATTTACATGCTGAAACAAATGGGATTTAGCGGAAGATTTATTAATTGGATATCAAATTGTATTAATACCCCGTCATTCTCTGTATTGATTGAGGGTACTCCTGAAGGGTATTTCACTTCTACAAGGGGATTGAGGCAAGGGGACCCACTATCTCCCTATCTTTTTGTTTTGATCATGGAGGCTTTTTCTTTATTGATGGCAAAGGCTGAATCTATTAATGCAATTCAACCCATGCGGCGATCTGGATCTATCTCACATCTACTTTTTGCGGATGATCTATTGGTGTTTTGCCGTGCAAATACCAAGTCTTTCAGGGGTATTACGGATCTCCTCCATTCTTTCAATCTTTTCACAGGATTGCAGATCAATTTGGAGAAGAGCTCGGCGATTTTTAGCAAGGGCACAAAAAACCCACGTGATTTGGTGGATATGCTTGGTATTAAAATTGTTACTTCTCTTACAACATATTTGGGTCTTCCCCTCTCTTCAAAATACCCAAAAGCGTCCATGTTTGGTCGGTTGATAGACAAGTGTAAAAAGAGGCTGCAGGGTTGGTCATCATCTTTATTGTCTATTTCGGGCAGGATTGAGCTTGTACGTTCTGTGATCTATGGTATGGTAAGTTTTTGGATGCAGGCATACTCTCTTCCGGCCACTGTTATTCGAACAATTAATTCGGCATGTAGAAGATTCATTTGGGGCAAAACACATAGTTGGGCTTGGAAGGATCTGTGTGTTCCTAAAAAGGAAGGAGGCGTAGGTCTGCGACAGCTGAAAGATCTTAATGCAGCTTCTGGTGTTCGTCTTATTTGGCGTTACCTGTCGACTAAGGGTTTATGGGCAGGTTTATTGCGGAAAAAACACGGTTCTAATGCTGGGTTCTACACTGCTATTCCACGTCCAACAGACTCAGGTACGTGGAAATTCCTATTGAGGCATAGGCCTATATCCCAAAAACTCATCAAACGTGTAATCAATGATGGCGCAACTACATCCTTTTGGTTTGATAATTGGCATCCTATTGGTCCCCTGTTCAAGCATTACTCTCCGCCAAATGGATCTGAACTGTCCCTGGTTAGTGATTATTGGGAGGGTACTAAATGGAGTGCTAACCCGGATATTATTCCCCTACTTCCTATTCTTCAAACAATAAAGCTCTCTACAGGACCGGATCACTGGGTATGGGCGGATGGTGCGGTTTACAGTTTCCGCAAATGCTGGGAGGGAGCTCGCAATCCGGGCTCAATTTTTCCTTATTACAAACTGATTTGGCACGGGCTTCATGTTCCTAAGATGGCATTGACACTTCTTCGCGCCTTCCGCAACAAATTGCCAACTAAGGAAGTACTATCCAGGTGGGATCCATCGGTGGATGGTACTTGTGTTCTATGCAAATCTGCGCCTGAAAGTTCCAAACATCTATTCTTTGAATGTGATTATAGCAAATATATACTGTGTAGGGGTTTGCTCAAATTGGGATTCCGGGGGGTGGTGCCAAATACCCTCGAGGAGGTTGGGGATTTGTTTCTTTCAACATATCAACCTAAGGATTGTGTGGGGATGCTTGCCAAAACGGCTCTTGCAGCTATTGTCTGGCATATTTGGAAACAACGGAATATGAGGATCTTTGATGGAAAAGAGGTGGGGAGAGTTGCTCTTTTTGAAGACATAGCATCAGATGTGCGGATTATCCTTCGTCATGTGGAAAGATCCTTCCCCTCTCCTGATAATCCGTACACTTTTTGGGGATTCCTTGATACTGGATAATGGTTAATTGTAATCTTGTTTTTTATGATCTCTTGACTGAATCTTCTCTTATTGGAATATAGTTAGTAGAGGGTGACGGCGCTTGTGCCCTATCCCCTCTCTTCTTATTTTCCCGTGAGAGGAATCCAGTTTGTAAATATGTATCTTTCTCAGGTTATAATATATTACACCTTTACCTGTCAATATATATATATATATATATATATATATATATATATATATATATATATATATATATATATATATATATATATATATGGGAAGTTAGTGCATATATATCTCTAGTATTGCATTACTAGGATAAGAATTTCTAGTGTGTTAAAAAGTTTAAATAACTAAGAATATATGTATGTGCTGCTTATGTTCCTATAGGAATTGGTTTATTGTCTTACTTTGGTATACGGTCACGGGATGTAATATTGTGTGAAGACATGTGTTGTGCTATGGCCATATGTGGTGTGTATGTGCGATATAGATAAGTAAGGGACGTGTGGATAGTATGAATAATGCTCCAGGGTGTTTGAAATAGATGTATCCTAGGGGGGATAATTTAGACCCGTCCGCCCTCAGTTTAGGCCTTAGCCCTATACTGAGTCTATTATGCGATATGGATATGAGTACGACGTGTAACATGTGTAGGATGTGATGGATGTAAGGATTTGAGATTATACAGTGTTATTATTGGGTAAGTGGAGTTATAGTATATGTATATAAGTATGTATATGCTTACCCGTAGAATGGTGTTTATAGGACCCTTAGATGCATGTATAGTGCATGCACCCTTCCGTATATAGTGGCATGAGGAGAATTGTGTATTGGTATATGAGATACTTATATGTATGTAGGAGTGTTGTGGCATGCGTGGTGTGAATGTGTATATGTGTTGTTGTTATTGAATGTGTATTGGTGTATGTCTTATGAATGTTATATGTATATGTATGTGAATGATCCCTATTCTGATATACATGTATCAGTATTTGGATGTGTACGTATGGTGGATGTGGTTATCTATCGAATGTGTATGAATATTGAAATACACTTATTAGTGTATGTACTAGTGTACCAGTAAAAGTGTGGATATATTGGATGTTATGTATATAATGGTATGGGTAGTTACCGGCTACCTGCGAGTATAATTCGAGTAGATTGACTGTATAGGTGTGTAATAGCAGGATATGTATACTAAGTGTGAAAGGATGTGTGCGCTCATACATGGTAATGTATGTGCTTGGTGTCTTAGTCCTAGTACATTTATATAAGCATGTTTGTGTGGATATTTACTATTAGTATAATAACTTTGTGTGTATGTGTGTACATGTATTTAGCTATATGTGGATTTGATACTTATACATCCGTGGGTGTATAATGATTATGTGTATGGAGTATCTATGTGGAGTATTATTTGTTATATATACGTGAATATGTATCATAGTTGTATGGATTTCTATTATACATGTCGTAATGGAGGGTAGGGATGCGTTCATGTATGTGTAGTTTGTAGTATGAGTATATGTAATGGTGTGTATATTGGATGACTGAATATGTGTGTGTGTGTGTGTATGTGTGTGTGTGTGTGTGTGTGTGTGTGTGTACTTATACATGTTTTGTTTGTTTACTTGCTGATCTATCCTATAGGGTTGTCTATCCAGATGTATCTTGGTATGCCCTGGATAGGTGTATTTCTGCGTGTATGCGTATATATATATGTCTGTACCAAAGTATGCGCGCAAGTATATATATGTGCAATGTGGATGTAAATGTGATAGATATGGAATATAGGTGTATATATGTTTGATAAATATAAGTGAATGAAACTGTTTGGTATGTGGGTATTGAGAAGTGTGTGATTGTTTGCATATGTATACGCGTGTGTGTGGGTGTGTATGGATATTTATAATTGTTTGACTATCATGGCAGTGTGTGCGTAGGATGTGCAAAGGTAGTTATATAGATATAGATATATAGCATATGACAGGGGGATGTGTTATGTGTAATGCCCTACCAGCTACTGCACAAGTACTAGAGGGGGGGTGAATAGTACTTTAAAATAATAAGGCGTATAATTCCAAATTAAATTGCAAACAACCACCAAATAAATTTGCGGAAGCTTAAATTGATTGACAACAATGAAATAAACAAAGCTAACAAACGATGTTAATGGGTTCGGATCCACCCAAGTCTCCCCGACTTGTTCCCGGTGATCCTACGTCCCAACCACCCGGATCCCCTCCGGATACTTGAGTTAGAAACCCTAACTCAAGATTTCCACTATGAATATCTTGTGAAAAACCTTCACAAGATCAAATCATACATGCAATGGCAAAGTGAATCCCACAACCCGGGATCACAAACTTCTCTCACAACCGAGAGAGCCAATAAGCAATATAAAGAGTTTAAATGAAATAAATACTCTTACCACAAAATCCTATACCTTGAGTTTTTCTTACCCAATAGGTGGAATGAAGGATTTGAGGAAGATGAAGTCACCAAGCCCTAGCACCAAGGAAATGAGCAGCAATGGGTGCCTAGGGAAGAGTTGGAGACTTGGATCAAGCAATAGCTTGAAGAGCTCACCAAGAACAAGCTTCTCTCTAGATCTAGAAATGAGAGAGAATGGCTTTCTTGTGAGGAAGAGAGCTTTAGATTTGAGGGAGAATGGCTATCTCTTTAGGGCTCAATGAATCTCTTAATGGTAGCTCTATTGAAGATAGAAATGACCTAGGTTCGTATTTATAGGAACCCAAAAACATAAGTTAGGTCAATCTCCAACGGAAAGAAATCTGGGAGAATTAGTCGGTCAAAGAACAATCACTGACCGACTAGTTCATCAACTAGTCGGTCAGTCACAAAGCATGGACCGACTAAGAGCAGATCAGAGAAGAGATAGAATTTCAGACCTAGAAAACTAGTCTGAAGGCAAGTTGACTTAGTCGGTCCAAGAACAAAAGTTGACCGACTAGATTGTCAACTAGTCGGTCATCAAACGTTCTTAGACCGACTAACGGAAAACAGTAGCTTAGGAGAAATTTGGCATGTACAGTAAATCACAACTAGTCGGTCAAAGAAGCATCACTGACCGACTAGTTCACAAACTAGTCGGTCGGTGAGTCAACGTAGACCGACTAACTGTAAACAGTAAAGAACAAAGATTTAACTGACTGAAACTAGTCGGTCCAAGAACAGTGGCCGACCGACTAGATCTCCATCTAGTCGGTCAGTACTTGTTCTTGTACCAACTAACATGCACAACAAGGTCCGAATCGAAGCGCGACGCTTCGAGGAAATTAGAGTGAACTTGTGCAAGAATCCTAGAGCTACGAAATGAGCGAAATGAAGATAGAAACGTAAGATATACTCAAGGCTTAACATTCTATCAATCGAAACTAAAAGACTATAAATAAAACCTTGATAAACGGTCTTTGAGAGCTTCGATTGAATCTTCATTATTTCCAAAGCGTTGCATGAGCTTCAACGAAGCTTTAGGCTTGAATACGAGCTTTTGGAAGTGTTGAGATGTCGCTTTGAATATTCTCGTGAAATTGGCGACGATCTCCAATACTGCGCTCACAAATTGTTAGTTCATGAATTATTTATGTTTGCTCATCATCCAAAACCGAATCCGGGGAGTCCAATATTCAACATTCTCCCCCTTTTTGGTGATGACAAACCAACATAAATAATAATCAAGGATAATAATTCAAATGTAAAATACTTACTCCCCCTGCATTGATGACACGTTAATTCCAAAATGAATATAAATGAATTGTATCAAGCAGACGAGTAAGATAAATAAAGTGAATTGATTTTTGAAATATCGGATTTTGAAAATCCTTATTTGTATCTTAACTCCCCCTGAATCTAACATATCAAACTAGATTCTTGGAAATTGAGTTAAATTTTTCATTTGCGCTATTTATTATCATTATCTCTCCCCCTTTGGCATTATCCCAAAAATGGGGGGCATACAACGACAACAATTAGGAAATGTAAAATCCAACATCGGGAGTCGTAGACGAAGACAATGGACCAACTTGACACCAAGGGAAAAATGTGGAAATCAAAACAAGGTGTGTCAAATTTTCCATTATCAATAAAAATCAACGATAATCAAAATCATCAAAAAATACCAAATGTTTATTCATGTCTTGAATAAAGAAACATACTCTTCAATATTCAATATTCTTGGTTAATTTTGAGCATGGAAAACAATTCTATAAAATCCATTTAACCAACTTTTTATGCGTCGATTCGATATCACATTTCAAATATATTCAACGAATATTAAATTTGCACGACGAATAAAAGATAAAGTGGTCGATGATGAACATATATATACATAGAGACAACATGAGTACATCCAAAAGATATCACATCGAATATAAGAGATACATCATATCAAGTGCTACATATCATCAAAAAGAAATACATCATCATCAACATATCATACAATCCAACACCGACAATCAGAAAGCACAAAAGCAATACAACAAGGCAACTCTCAACCCCATCCTAACCCAAAACTCTCTCACTAGAATACATCATCCAAAGTGTATATGGAGAGTCCTCGGAACAACGATCACGAGGAGGAGGCAGGATCTGCAGCGTCCGTGGGTCCAGTCGACGGAGTGGACTCAGGATCTGCAGGGAGCAGAGGTGTCTCAACAGATGGAATCGTCGGGGCAGGAGTCGAAATCTCAGCAACAGGCTCAACAGCAGCAGGAGTCTCGACAGAAGCAGCAGCAGATACATGAGCAGGCTCGGAAACTGGATCAGCAGCAGATGGCTCTGGAACACCGGAAGAGGTGGCAACTCCAGGAGCAGAAGTGGAAGTACCAGCAGCAGCAGAAGTGCCCTTGGGGGCACGAGTCGAAGCACGACAGATCTCCTCAACGTCCTCCTCATCCATCTCATCCATCTCCTCTCCCTCAGACACGGAAGGAGGAAGCTCAACACCCATCTGACGTGCCATACGGCAGACCACCTCCTCGGTACGAGCCAAGCGGGACTCGTGACGAAGAAGTATCCGGACGACGTCATCAAGGGTGGCAACGGGAGAAGCAGAGGCAGTGGCAGAGGCAGGGACAGACGCTGAAGGAGTCGTCCTCTGAACGTGACGAAGCGCCGCAAGAGATTTCTTGACGGCCGTCGCATTCAGCGGAGGACCGAGGGGACGCTCATCGTCACGAGGCAATGTGACACGAAAGTGACGAAACACGAGGGTCAACATACAAGGAAAAGGAATATGAGCCGATTTATTGGACTTTCGAATACACTCGAAAGAATCAATCTTGTCGAGTATAATTCGAGCCCAATTAATCGAGCTCCCCATGAAGATCGCATAGATAAGCTTCAAAAATGGCTGGGATGGCAAAGATGAGGAGCCGTACTTGGGAAGCAAGCACGACTTCAGAATCAAATTAAGGACCCAAGCATTTGGCTTAAAAGATTTAGAGGGCACGCCAATCATAGCAGGAGGAATCTGATGGAAAATCTCTGATAGGATGGTCTGGTCAAGAGAGGAAATATCATCTACCGAGATATCAGAAGGAAGAAGGCCAGACGAAGAGATACCCAGAATCTCTCCTAAGATTTCCGCAGTGAGGACTATAGGAGTCCCCAAAACGGTCGTCTCAATAGAGTGGGTCTGATAGAACTGACCCCGGATCCTATTGGCATAGAAAAGCTTCACTAATCTAGGATAGGGGCGAGGATTCGCCTTCGGGTCAAATCGAAGGTAATCGAGAAGACCTGACGACGACAGAAGATCAGCTAGCCCTATGAAGTCGCTGAACTGGACGAAATGCTCCAGAAGCAGCGGACAATGTTCGATACGATTATATGCCGCAAGACACAAAGGGTCATCGCGACATAAGGAAATATCGACACCGCCCACCGGCATCGGAGCCTTTCCCTTAGGCTTTCGAGAAGACGTACGAGGGTGGGTGCTAGACTCGGGATGAATAGGAGGAGAGGGTTCCCTATGAGTCTCGGTCTCGGGATTATACTCCGTATCGGAATCGGTAGGAGTATGGAACGAAGAAGGAGAGGCAAGAGATTTGGCCTTTGGCTTAGGTTTGGGTTTGGGTTTGGGTTGACCTCTAGGCTTAGCGGTCGTCGTCCTCTTCTTCTTGAGAGGAGGCGAAGACGACGAAGGATGGGTGGTCTTGGCTCTACGCTTCGTAGGGGTTGGATGCTCGGGATCCGAAGAGGTTGGATCAACGGTCATCGGAGAGGGGTTAGAGGAAGGGATCGGAATGCGTGTTCTTGCCATAGTCGAAGCAAGACACGAGATCAAATCAACGAATCCTAGCACAACCCTAGAAATCCGAAACCCTAGAGGAAGAAATTTAGAACCCTAGGCAGAGAAACCTAACCCTAGAGCTGAAAACGAAACCCTAGATAGGAGAGGGAGGAGGTAGGTTTACCCTAGGAGGAAGAACGACGGCCGGCGACGGCGGAGATGATCGGAAAGAGGCCGGAAGTCGATCGGAAGGGGAAGGGTCGGGGTTTTGAGCGGAGTGAACTGAGTTTTCGATCGATTAGAATGGAAATCGATCGACTAAACTGAGTTTAAGTCGGTCGATTTCCCAAATGACCAAACAGCCCCTGGCACAACTAGTCGGTCACAGTTCAAGCACTGACCGACTAGTTCACAAACTAGTCGGTCGGTAAATGAGCTTGAACCGACTAGGTGCAAACAGTGGCTGAATCCAAGAAGACTGACAAGATTTAGTCGGTCTGCGTTCGATTACTGACCGACTAGATCTCAATCTAGTCGGTCGGTCACTGAACATGAACCGACTAAAGAGTCAAAAACTTGAAAATTAAGTTCTCTCCATAATACGCTTGGACGAAAAATCTCAAAACTCTCAATAGACATCTAAACTACCCCATTAAACATCGAAAAACAGAAATTTGACGATTACGCACAAATCGAACGAAAAATTAAGATAACACTTAAAATTCTCGAAAAATCCAATAATTCTAGCATGAATGAGATATTGTCAAGAATAATAGCATGCAAAATTATTGAATGAAACATGAATCCTATATTTCGGATTCACCCATAATCCCCAATTCTCGACGCAACCGCACAAAGGAGTCCTCCTTTAGGGGTTTTGTGAAAATATCGGTGATTTGCTTTTGGGTTTCAACGTACACTAGAATGATGTCCTTTTTAGCAACATGGTCATCTAAAAAGTGGTGGCGGACATCTATGTGTTTCGAACGGGAATGATGTACCGGGTTCTTGGAAAGACATATTGCACTTTGGTTGTCAACCATGATAGGGCAAGTATCACAATTTATACCAAAGTCTTTAAGTGTGTGTCTCATCCAAAGAACTTGAGCACACGCGGCACCGGCGGCAATATATTCCGCCTCGGTGGTTGAAAGTGATACGGAATTTTGCTTCTTGGAAAACCAAGAGACAAGAGAATTTCCTATAAAATGGCAAGTGCCACTAGTACTTTTCCTGTCGGATTTGCATCCCGCATAATCGGCATCACTATATGAGATTAACTCATATGTGCTAGATCTCGGATAATGTAATCCAAAATCTAAAGTGTAACTTAGATAGCGAAAAATACGCTTTACCGCTACTAAGTGAGACTCCTTAGGTTGAGACTGATAACGAGCACATATACATACGGCAAACATAATATCGGGCCTACTTGCGGTAAGATAAAGCAAACTACCAATCATACCTCGATATAAACGAATGTCTACATCCTTACCGCCCGTATCCTTGTCAAGATGCGTAGTCGTGCTCATTGGAGTCTTTTTCCCGGAGGCATTCTCCATTCCAAATCGCTTTAGCAACTCCACCGTGTACTTCGTTTGGTGGATGAAGATTGCATCGTTCATTTGGCGAATTTGGAGTCCTAAGAAATATTTGAGTTCGCCCATGTGGCTCATCTCAAATTGTTCCTTCATAACATTAGAAAACTCTTCGCAAAGAGTGAAGTTAGTAGCACCGAAAATGATATCATCAACATAAATTTGTACTAATAAAATATCATTATTCGCATGCTTAACAAAAAGAGTTGAATCGGCTTCGCCCATTTTAAAATTCAAATCCAAAAGAAAATTCTTTAGGCGATCATACCAAGCTCGAGGAGCTTGTCTCAAACCATAAAGAGCTTTCTTTAGTTTAAAAACGTGATTTGGAAATTTTTCATTTATGAAGCCCGGAGGTTGAGAAACGTAAACTTCCTCAACGACATCTCCGTTTAAAAAAGCACTTTTAACATCCATTTGAAATAATTTAAAATTCTTATGGCATGCAAAAGACAAAAGTAATCTAATTGATTCTAATCTAGCTACCAGAGCGAAGGATTCTTCGAAATCAATACCTTCCTCTTGTCGATAGCCTTGAGCTACTAACCGAGCTTTGTTCCGGACGACGACTTGGTTTTCGTCGGTTTTGTTCTTGAAAATCCACTTTGTCCCTATGACGGTGTGGTTCTTCGAAGGCAATGGAACAAGCTCCCACACTTCATTCCTCTCGAATTGAATGAGCTCCTCCTCCATGGCAAGTATCCAAGCACTATCTTCGCATGCTTCAACTATATTCTTTGGCTCTATCGATGAGGCAAAGGCACAATTGGCGAAGTGGTGAACTTGTGATCTTGTCTTGACACTATCTTGAATATTGCCAATTACTTGCTCATGGGGATGGTCGCGAATGACATGAAGTCGCTTGGGAAAACCTTGATCACTTGGAACATTCTCAACAACTTCATTAGTCGGGTTAGTCTCAATAGAATCAATAGACTTAGAATTATCAAATGAATCACATAAAACATCCATAGAATCATTATCATTTGAAATTCTAGTTGGAACAAATCCTTCATTAAATGAGACATGAAGCGACTCCTCGATCGTCGAGGTTCGTTTGTTGAATATCCGGTAGGCTTTGCTACGCGAAGAATATCCCACAAAAATCCCCTCATCGGATCTCGGATCGAATTTGTCCAAACTACCATATGTGTTCTTAATAAAACATTTCAAACCAAAAACACGAAAATGTTTAACTTGAGGCAACCTACCAAACAACAATTCATAACAAGTTTGTTTAGTGCCGGGCCTCAAAAGTATTCTATTAAACACATAGCAAGCGGTGTGTACCGCTTCCGCCCAAAATTGATGGCCAAGTTGGCTATCATCAAGCATAGTGCGAGCACACTCCACTAGCGTCCTATTCTTTCTCTCAACTACACCATTTTGAGGCGGTGCACGAGGGAAAGAGAAGGTGTGAGTAATACCAACTTCATCACAAAATGTCTCAAAAGACTCATTCTCAAATTCACCTCCATGATCACTACGAATAGTGACAATGGTGTTTCCTAAGAGATTTTGTACTTTCTTAACAAAAATTGTGAAGTTTTCAAAAGCTTCATTTTTATTGCACAAGAAAAATACCCAAGTAAATCTTGAATAGTCATCTACGATGACAAGTCCATACCTTGCATTTCCTAAGGAAGCTACTCTAGTTGGCCCAAATAAATCTAGATGTAATAGCTCTAGTGGCCGTTTTGTAGAGATGCTTTTCTTAGGTTTAAATGAAGATTTAGGAAGCTTGCCGCGTTGACAACAATCACAAAAACTTTTCTTTTCAAAAACAAGCTTCGGAAAACCTTTAATAGAATTCAATTTTGAAAGCTTATATAGTGTTCCAAAGTTCACATGTCCAAAGCGTCGATGCCATAAGTGTTGTTCACTTGTGTTGGCAACGAGACATTGTTCATATGACTTAGGAAGATCCAAAATATAAATGTCTTTACGACGAGTTCCGGAAAATAATAATTTTTCATTATCCTTTCTTAAAATATGACACAATCCTTTCGCAAAGCTAACTTTGTAACCTTTGTCACAAAGTTGACTTATTGAAATAAGATTATGATTTAAACCACTAACAAGATACACATCACTAATTACTGGTTTAGAAGGGTTACCGACATTACCAACACCTATGATGGTTCCGCTCTCGTTGCCTCCAAATACGACGCGGTTTCCATTCACAATGGGAACCACTCCGGAGAGCAATCGAGCGTCACCCGTCATGTGTTTGGAGCACCCGCTATCGAGTATCCAATTCCCTTTGGAGCTAAATTTAAATTTGTTGCTCCTTTTCTTTTTCTTTTCCTTGAGTACCTAAAGATAGATAAGTTTCATATCATGGTACCCAAGGTCATTGGGTCCAAGGGATTAGACCTTTGGAAGCCAAGTCCAAGTGGACTTAGACTTCCCCACATAATTCTTACTATGCACAACATCCGAAAAATAAGCATTCATATATATTTGTTTTTCGTCCATGCTTGTGTCCTTTGGGCTCCAAATCGTGAAAACTTTGGGAGCCATCATCCTATTGGGTGCATGCATGCGACGTTGATTTCTACGTGATGCATGTTGTGGATAGGCATACGGGACATGATGGAATGGTGCACGACGAGAATTATTCATATGATGAGGTGGGTGTACATATGCATGTGTGGGAACACGTGCGTGAGGGTGTCTCACTTGGTGTGCACGTGCCCGAGAATGTGTTGCATAAAAATCATCATAAGTGTGAGATGGTGGAGTAGGACGTGTGTTCCTACGTGGCATGGAATTGGTGTACATATAAGCATGCCCCTTCTTTGGAGGTCCACCCAATGTGGGTTTCTTTCCGAAAGAGGGTGTGGACGAGGTGGAAGCACCATTGGTAGATGAACTACCAATAGAGTGTTTGCTCCCACTCGTTGAGGCTTCGGAAGTTGGCCTAACAAAGGTAGTGACCGACTTGGAAGAATTTCCCATCATATACCCCAAGCCAATGTGGTGCTTGGCCGGAAGTAAATCTTTTAGGATATTATCCAAATGGCCTTTACCCTTGTTGAATTTGTTGATTCGGCCCAATGTGTCCTCATATTTCTCTTTGAGAGAACGCAAGGAAGTATCCAAAGTGGATATTTGCGAAGTGAGCACATAAACACGAGATTTAAGATTCTCGTTCTCAATACTCAAAGTCGAGTTTTGAGAAGTTAAATCCGCTATCTCATGTTCTTCCGCATCCTCAATGCTAACATGTTCAAGTTTAGATTTGAGATTTACTATCTCTTTTCTTAACTCTTCAACAACGGTGTCGTTGTTGGTGATGATAGTCTTAGGCGATGTTTGAATGCTAGCTAGGTCATCTTTTACCTTAGTATATCTATTTACTAACTTAGTATATTTTGACCAAAGTTGAGTGTTAGCATCCCTAAGATCATCCATCGTTACCTCATCGCTTTCTTCATCACTATCATCGGAAGAGGAGGATCCTTGATCGTGCTCCTCTCTTGCCATGAAACACATGTGTGCTTGCTCCACGTGCTCATCGTCCGACTCTCCGCTTGAGGAATCCTCGGAGTCGGTGAAGGTAGCTCCGACAAGTCCCTTCTTGTTTCCTTTCGTGTACTTCTTGGACTTGTCATACTTTGGCGCCTTCCACTTCTCCTTTTGCTTGTTTTGAGGACAATCCGCTTTGATGTGTCCTGGCTTATTGCATTTAAAGCACAAAGGTGGAGAGGCGTTAGTAGATGTAAACTTAGATTTGTGTTTGAAGTTACCCTTTCGGAAGAAGCGATTGAACTTCTTTGCCATGAGTGCAATGGATTCCATGTCCATTTCTTCTTCCGAGTTCTCATCATCGGTAGAGGTGGATGAAGCCGCCTTGAATGCAATCGCCTTTTTCTTAGGCGCATCTAGGTTCAAATATGACTTCATCTTTTCTTGTAGCTTCACCTTGCTATCTTTGCGTACCTCATATGACATCAAAGTACCCATTAGTTGAACTACGGTATATTTGTCCATGTCATTACCTTCCTCGATGGCGAAGGTACGTTTTTCCCAAGAAGAGGGAAGTCCTTCAATAAGCTTTAAGCACTTCTCCTTTTGAGTGTAGATCTTGCCGAGGGCCTCTAACTCGTTTATTATATCAACGAAACGAGCGTAATATTCTTTCATCTTCTCGCCCTGTTGCATATGAAACATTTCGTAATCTTTGGTTACGACTACGAGTTTAGAGTCTCTTACCCTACTCGTCCCTTCGTGTAGAATGAGGAGGGAGTTCCAAATTTGATATGCACTCTTACATGTGCATATCTTATTGAAATCCTCGGGCTCCAATGCACATTGCAAGGCGTTCATTGCCTTGGCATTGCTTACCTCCGCGGCGACCTCCGCGGTAGTCCATTTCTCAAAATCTTCTTCTTCGGGTTCAATATACTCCTTCATTGTAGTTCTCCATAAAGATGCACTTCGGAGGAAGGTTTCCATCCGACACTTCCAGTACCCGTAGTTGGTACCGTTGAAGAATGGAGGCCTCGTAGAGGAATGTCCTTCCATCACGGAAGATGCTCCTTCACGGTTCCTGAAGGTGTCATAGTTGGAAGGTGGACGCACGGTCTTGTTGTCGTTGGCAGACATAGCTGAGAATCTGGCTCTGATACCAAATGTAATGCCCTACCAGCTACTGCACAAGTACTAGAGGGGGGGTGAATAGTACTTTAAAATAATAAGGCGTATAATTCCAAATTAAATTGCAAACAACCACCAAATCAATTTGCGGAAGCTTAAATTGATTGACAACAATGAAATAAACAAAGCTAACAAACGATGTTAATGGGTTCGGATCCACCCAAGTCTCCCCGACTTGTTCCCGGTGATCCTACGTCCCAACCACCCGGATCCCCTCCGGATACTTGAGTTAGAAACCCTAACTCAAGATTTCCACTATGAATATCTTGTGAAAAACCTTCACAAGATCAAATCATACATGCAATGGCAAAGTGAATCCCACAACCCGGGATCACAAACTTCTCTCACAACCGAGAGAGCCAATAAGCAATATAAAGAGTTTAAATGAAATAAATACTCTTACCACAAAATCCTATACCTTGAGTTTTTCTTACCCAATAGGTGGAATGAAGGATTTGAGGAAGATGAAGTCACCAAGCCCTAGCACCAAGGAAATGAGCAGCAATGGGTGCCTAGGGAAGAGTTGGAGACTTGGATCAAGCAATAGCTTGAAGAGCTCACCAAGAACAAGCTTCTCTCTAGATCTAGAAATGAGAGAGAATGGCTTTCTTGTGAGGAAGAGAGCTTTAGATTTGAGGGAGAATGGCTATCTCTTTAGGGCTCAATGAATCTCTTAATGGTAGCTCTATTGAAGATAGAAATGACCTAGGTTCGTATTTATAGGAACCCAAAAACATAAGTTAGGTCAATCTCCAACGGAAAGAAATCTGGGAGAATTAGTCGGTCAAAGAACAATCACTGACCGACTAGTTCATCAACTAGTCGGTCAGTCACAAAGCATGGACCGACTAAGAGCAGATCAGAGAAGAGATAGAATTTCAGACCTAGAAAACTAGTCTGAAGGCAAGTTGACTTAGTCGGTCCAAGAACAAAAGTTGACCGACTAGATTGTCAACTAGTCGGTCATCAAACGTTCTTAGACCGACTAACGGAAAACAGTAGCTTAGGAGAAATTTGGCATGTACAGTAAATCACAACTAGTCGGTCAAAGAAGCATCACTGACCGACTAGTTCACAAACTAGTCGGTCGGTGAGTCAACGTAGACCGACTAACTGTAAACAGTAAAGAACAAAGATTTAACTGACTGAAACTAGTCGGTCCAAGAACAGTGGCCGACCGACTAGATCTCCATCTAGTCGGTCAGTACTTGTTCTTGTACCAACTAACATGCACAACAAGGTCCGAATCGAAGCGCGACGCTTCGAGGAAATTAGAGTGAACTTGTGCAAGAATCCTAGAGCTACGAAATGAGCGAAATGAAGATAGAAACGTAAGATATACTCAAGGCTTAACATTCTATCAATCGAAACTAAAAGACTATAAATAAAACCTTGATAAACGGTCTTTGAGAGCTTCGATTGAATCTTCATTATTTCCAAAGCGTTGCATGAGCTTCAACGAAGCTTTAGGCTTGAATACGAGCTTTTGGAAGTGTTGAGATGTCGCTTTGAATATTCTCGTGAAATTGGCGACGATCTCCAATACTGCGCTCACAAATTGTTAGTTCATGAATTATTTATGTTTGCTCATCATCCAAAACCGAATCCGGGGAGTCCAATATTCAACATTATGTTTGTACACTCTTGTGTGTATTGTGTGTGGTATATGTGCCTATCTGTGTGAGGCAGTAGGTGCACTGCTATAAATGTGAGGTTCGGTGTATATTTATTTATGGTGTGATTGTGAACCTTATGTGACTCGATCATGCATGTGTTAATACGTGCACGTGAATGTAGGTATGGAAGTGACTCAATATTGTGTGTATATAGATATTTATATGCCTATGAATATGAGTGAACTCATATGACTAAACATAGAGAGTATAGTGGTCCGGTGTATATACGGTGTGACACCGTAATGGTGACCTTGTTTGTCGAGTTCCGATGTGTATAATGATGTGTATAGTGGTGTGTATGGATATAGACGTATATGTAAACATATAAACAGGTAGGATATGAGTCGTTATATCTGAATGTATTATGGTGTGTATGAAAGCATGCTAGGTATAAATGCCTTATGTATCGTGATATGGATATGAGATAATGCCATATGCAGATAGATATGAGTAGTGAACTAAATACGTGTAATAATACGTATTGAGACTCAATTGTGGTATGTGATGTATATGTTAATGTGTGAATATGTGTGCCTAGATGTTTATGTGAAGAACATATACGTACGTGTATGTAATGATGCATATAGTGATACGGATGTGCTACTAGATGAGTAATAGGATGTATCTGTGACATGTGTGCGATGCGGATGTGTATGGATGATAGTGAAGCGTATAGTGTATATAAGTGTGGTGTAGATACGTATCCTTGTTTAAACTTCATGGGTAGTAAGACCATCATACCTAGCTGACCTTCGGCAGGGTTCACACCCTAGGAAGTCCGAGGACGGACTTTATTTTAAGGTGGGTAGGATGTCATGCCCTATTGTGAACTATACGCGTATTCTACTGAACATACGTGTATTTCTACTTACGATACGTGGGTAGGCATGAAATAAGTGTAGATATCGGTGTACGTGACGTAGTGCAATGGGGATTGGGCTGTAATACGTGGCTAAAGGAAGAGAATGCGAAGTGTGAATGCGAGAGAAGTGCAAATGACGTCGTGGGTATAAAACGACAGGAATGAGTTAGACGTGTGTGTGATGCATGTATGCACGCATAGATGTGCATGGATGTGTGTAAGGGGAGCCATGCTTGTGTGAAAAGGGGTTAGGGGTCAATGGCAACCCCCGTAAATTTTTAGAAAGGTCAGGGGCAAAACGGTCATTTGGGCTAAAATTGCTGAGCGTACATCCCAAGGTTGTGTGTGCATAAAGTAATGGCAAACTTGTAAATACTTGGAACATGGGAGGATATTTTGGTCATTTCCACATGGATTATTCCTTTGGAATATTCCATTCTTAGAAGAGAAGAAAGGAATATGAAGGAGAATATTCCTTAGAATTTTCTCCTTCCTTCTTAACTCTTCTTTCTTTTCTTTTCTACACTAATCTCCATTCTTTTTCCCCTCTCTCCCTCACCATGGCCAGCCTCCCCTCCATGTTGCCATGGCCGAAATCTTCAACAAAAAAGAAGAAGAAGAAGAAGAGGAAGAGAGAGAGGGAGATGAGAAATCAAGATGTGAAGTAGGATTCCAACTTGGTATTTGGAATTTAATTAGGGTTCTATTTTATTATGTTTCTACAGCTTGTTTTATCAATATGTATTAGTAGTAATCAAATTCATATGCCATGTTTTAATTTTCATGAATATCCCCTTGAAATTCTAACCAACATCACTACCTTTGAAAAGCTGAAATTTTGATGGGTGTTCATGCTTGGATTCTATTTTCTGTGGTTAGAATTAGGATTCGAAAAAAATATCAGCTTGTAGATCTTGAAATCCTACGCCAAAATCATATAAATATTGATATATATTTAATTCTGAAATTAGGAGTAAAAATTCAAATTCTACAGTATGTCTGTTTGATTTCCAGCTTTGACACAGTTCAGTAGAAATAGCTTAAATACCTGCACACTCAATGTAATTGTGTGTTCTTAGTCTTGTTGAAAATTTAACAAGTTTTTCTAAAAGTTCATTAGAATGCTCCTATGTTGAATTTCTGGCTAGAACATGCTCAAAATTGGCTTTGAACACAGACCCTGAAATCTGTCTGAAAAACAGATTTGACACACTTCACCAAATAATTCACCATAAATCACATATTTAATATTTTTGTCTGAAATTTAGTCTGTAAATCCAAAACACCGATATCTACAAATTGTTAGTTTTAAGTTTTTCCAAATTCCAGCTGAAATTTCCTCAAACACCACCCTCAATCTGACTGTTCTGCAATTTCAGCAAGTTGAATTCATTAAGTAGTGTTCTTATTCATTAATTGTGGATAATTGGCCATCATTATTCTTGCTTATTATGATTGTATGATGGAATGAATATTCATGCCCTTAGCACATGTAAATTATAGTGTGTTGTTTTGATATGAATGACGCCCGCCATGTGTTCGATGAAATGCCTCAACGAAGGCAATATCTAAAAATTTGAGTAACGTGCATATGTTGGTTTTGGCCTTGAGCCACGACGATGATTGGTGAAATTAGAGGCTTGAATGGCCTGGGAACATCTTGTTTGTGAGTGGATGATGTGTTGTGATAGAGGGCATGTCACGTGAGTGTATGACCCCATGCTTAATGGTGGACAACTGAGGTGATGTGTGCATACCCATGCCATCAAGACCCCTAACGTGTCACTTATGATGTTAACTAATAAAATTGTATAAATCTCAATCCTCTCTAATGAGAGTGAGTTAGCAAAGCCCGGGTTTTAGGTGGGATTTGAGTAAATTGTGGATATGGGGCCTGGACTGTGAAGTTAGGAGATGATTATGTGATGTGTGGAGTTTACACCCACTCGCCTTTACCGGGAGTGAAGGGGATTTTCATACCCACTCACCTTTACCGGGAGTGGAGGTGTAAGGGGGTTGTAGAGCCTCACTCCTGCCAGGGACGGGGGAGCTGAGAGGGCCGGCATACAGTGCCCGTGTCCACTACTTCGTGTGCCAGTTCACCCCAAATTTGGGGTGAAGTCCAGGACCGGGTATCACACAGTTTACCCAAATTCCAATTAACTCAATTATGAAATAATAAAATAAAATTTGTTTGTTACTTCTACTGCTGGCAGCACTTCCCCTTCCCCTTTGCCCGTACTTTGTGGCTCTGTGTCATGCCTCAGGCACTTGCACTTATCTTATTTGAGATTGGTTGCTTGAAACCCCGTGTTATTATTGTTGTTGTTATTATTATTATTCGTGCTAACCCCTTTCTTGCAGCAGCTCTACATTGGATCGGAGGTATGATCCCCTTATCTAGCTATTTACTTTCATTACGTTATTTAGTTTGCATGCATTAGTTTCCTTGCCTTGTTTGGTGGATTAATAACTTTAGAACGGTGTTCCAAGTCCAAGTTGGTTCCTACTGGCGCACGCATTGACGTGCTCCTCCCCATTTTTCAGGTGGCTGTGTCAGCTTGGTTGGAGGTGACTTAGAGTTGGGTTTCAGGGGTAGAACTCGATGGGAGCTGTGGCCTATATAGTGACTTGGTTGTTTTGGGAGGCGGATAATGTTGGTATATTTGAAATGATGTAACTGGGTTGTGTAAATAAATGAATGTTGTTATATAAAGCGTGTTGTTATTGTTCTATGTCACTATAAATTGTTTGATATTTGATGGAGCTCTACTTGTACTATCCCAGCATGTACGCAGCGGCCTGCTTATTCAGTTTTTTCTTCTCTCTCTTTTCCCTCTCATCACTCCCACTCTTCAGGATACTTGGAAAAAAAATTTAATGCTGGGTATTCTGGGGATCGAGGCGTGACAATCTCTAGATGTGGCTTTTATTTTTCGAATGTTCCTTATTGTTCTGAAATGCACGCAAGGACCTGCCCTATGTTTTTATCACAGACGCTCATTGAACTCGGGCTTCACCACTCTGGTTCATGCGGACCTCGTAACTTTCTCGCTTCCGATGTCTTTTGGAAAGCAGGGAGTTACAAGTTTTAGTGGTGGCCCATGCAGGTCCTGCAACTGCGAAATTTAGAACAATGAGAACGCTATCATTAGCCAAACATCTTGAGTAATCATGTACACAAGATTAACTCGGGGTTTTCTCATCTCAGAATGGCAGGAAGACGTAAAGCCCAACTTGGACCCGGAACTGCTGGAGGTGGAGATGATGACATCCGCCAGATGCTAGGAGTTATGAGAGAGATGCTGGAGGTTCAGCACCATCTGGTCCAGCAGGGACGTCAGGCTGCACCAGCTGATCCACCACCCCGCTATGAGCCCGGAGCCAAGCAGTTCCAAGAGATGCATCCGACGAGCTTCTCTGGACGAGAGGGCCCACTAGCGGCCGAGGAATGGCTTTATAGCACTGTAGATAACTTGGGTCTTGCCTGAGTCAATCCGAATGATTGGGTGGATCTTGCCAAGAAGCAGCTGATAGATAATGCCCGTCACTGGTGGGATGCTGAAGAGACTAGGCTGACCAAGCTGATACCATGTGCTACTTTCCACCAGAGGTTTGACGC
The DNA here is from genome assembly GCA_030789695.1 of Scilla litardierei. Lineage (NCBI taxonomy): Eukaryota > Viridiplantae > Streptophyta > Magnoliopsida > Asparagales > Asparagaceae > Scilla > Scilla litardierei. Next base: position 667,084,957 of record CM061142.1, on the reverse strand, counting down.
CCAGTACTTCCTGAAGGCTGCGAAGAGGAAGATGCTACAACGCTTCATCAACCTGGAGCAGGGCACCATGACAGTCAACGAGTATGAGGTCGAGTTTACCATGCTGAGTCGAGTCGCCCCTACTCTAGTGGCAGACGCGGAGGACTGTGCACACCGCTTTCTACAGGGCTTAGATTTAGACATACAGAGTGTGTTGTCCAGGAGCACCTTTACCACTCATGAGCAAATCCTGGTAGCTGCGAAGAATCACGAGCAGATCGCTAATCAGAAGAAGGCATGTCAAGCGGGCAAGTGCCTGATGGAGCTGCTGAGGAGTGCACCTAGGCCTGGTGTTCATCCAGTTCAGACCACCCAGTTCAAGAGGCCAGCTACACCTGTTTCCAACCGAGTCCAACCGACTTGCCATTTCTGTGGCAAGATTGGCCATGTGAAGAAGGACTACAGGAGGATGCTGAATCAATGCTTGGTCTGTGGATCGCCTGCCCATACTGTAAATGACTGCCCCTGCGGTTCTCGACCCATACCTGCTGGAGCACCTGGACCTGCTCAGCAGATTGCACCTGCACTGGACAGTGTAGGCCACCTCTGGTTCTACAGGATCGAGCCTTTCAACAGGCCAACCCGCCGAAGCGTCGGGCATTCACTATGACAACCGTTGAGGCTGAAGCTGTGGATGACGTGATTGCAGGTAATATCTAGACTAGTCTTTCCTTAAGGTAACCTCTAGACTAGTCTTTCCTTATTTATGCATTTATGTTTGCTTAGTTAGATCCTTGTTTAACCTAGTTGTATGTTACTCTTAGGTGTCATCTTAGTTTCATTTCACCCGGCCTTGACCCTGTTCAGTTCTGGAGCTTCCATGTGTATCTTATCTCAAAAGTTCGTAGTCGAACACTCGATACCCATCTACACACTTTCCAAGTGTTGGAATATTACAACTGGGAATGGTGTAGTGAAGGTCACACTGGGATGTAGACTATGCCCGTTGGTGGTTAGTGGACACGAATTATATGCTAATTTCATTGTTCACGACCTACCCAACTTCGATGCTATTCTTGGCATTGACTGGTTAGGAGATTTTTATGCCATGATCGACTGTCACCGGAAGAAAGTGGTATTTGAGATTCCTGACCATCCAGTGTTCGAGTTCGTCAGCGGAGGACGTTCGCTTGGACCTGTCAAGTTTCGAGCCCAGCCGTACAGATTGACTGTTGCATCTATGATAGCAGAACTGGAGAAGCCAGCGGTAGTGTGAGATTTCGAAGACGTCTTCCCGGAAGACATTTCTGGATTTCCACCTGATCGAGCATTGGAGTTCGGCATTGATCTCATGCCAGGAGCTCAACCAATTTCTAAGGCACCGTACCGTATGTCTTCTGCAAAGTTAGAAGAGCAGAAGAAGCAGTTGGACGAGCTACTATAGAAGGGTTTCATTCATCCCAGCGTATCTCCCTGGGGTGCACCCGTCTTACTGGTGAAGAATATGGATGGATTGAGAAGGATGTATATCGATTATCTGGAGCTGAATCAGATCACAGTGAAGAACAAGTACCCGCTGCCCCGTATTGATGATATCTTCGATCAGCTTGGTGGATCGAAGGTATTTTTGAAGTTGGACCTTCGGAGCGGATACCATCAAGTCTGAGTCAAGAAGGAAGATGTGCCCAAGACAGCTTTTCAGACTAAGTACGGGCATTATGAGTTTGTTGTCATGCCGTTCGGTGTGACCAACGCTCCTGCTGTGTTCATGAATCTCATGAACCTTATCTTTTACGACTTCCTTGACAAGTTCGTAGTGATCTTCATAGATGACATCTTGGTGTACTCGGGAGCGAGGAGGAGCATGCAGAGCACTTGAAGATGGTATTAGAGATGCTCCGTCACCATAGACTATATGCCAAGTACAACAAATGCAAATTTTGGCTGGACAGGGTTGCATTTCTTGGACATGTAGTATCAGGAGCTGGCATCTCAGTGGATCCAGAGACGGTCAGAGCAGTCAGTGAATGGCATACACATCGATCAACATCGAACATCAGGAGTTTACTTGGATTGGCTGGATGCTACCGCAGAATTATCAAGGATTTCTCGAGGATAGCTGAGCCGATGACGAGATTGACGAGGAAGGATGTTAAGTTCAGTTGGTCAGATTCTTGTGAGCATGCTTTTTCTACTTTGAAGGAGAGACTGACTACTGCACCGGCCTTAGCTATTCTGGACAGAGGCAGAGGCTTCGAGATCTTCTACGACGAATCGGGCAAGAGACTTGGATGTGTTCTGCACCAACACAACCATGTGGTCGCATATGCTTCGCGACAGTTGAAGGTCCATGAGAAGAACTATCCGACCCACGATTTGGAGCTTGCCGCTGTCGTCTTTGCTTTGAAGATCTGGCGACATTTCTTACTGAGTGAGAAAGTGAAAATAGTCACGGATCACAAAAGTTTGAAATATATATTCACTCAGAAGGAGATGAATATGAGACATCACAAATGGTTGGAATTGATGGCAGACTATGACATCGATCTTCAGTATCACCCAGGAAAGGTGAATGTCGTACCGGACGCCTTGAGTCGACTGCCTGAGGTGATGATTCTCACGGCTCAGTGGAGATTACAGCAGGATTTGCGAGAGATGGATGTTGAAGCCATTCTACCGAGAGTCACTTCGTCGTTGATGAACATGCAGAATCAGTCGACGATTGTGGATCAGATCAAGACTGCTCAAGCTGGAGATGCTAAGTTGATGAAGATCAGAGAGCAAGTCAAAGCCAGACTCCGGAAAGATTTTTTGATTCACGAGGATGGATCTTTGAGATGTGGAAATCGGATCTACGTACCTGCATGAGATATCAGAGAAGAGTTGATGAATGAGGCTCACAGTTCGCCTTATTATATTCATCCTGGAGGTACGAAGATGTACAAGGATCTTCGTCAGAATTTCTGGTGGCACATGATGAGGAGAAGTATGGCACAGAGAGTTGCCAAGTGCCTCGTGTGTTAGCAAGTAAAGCCTGAGCATCATCGCACTGCTGGACTACTACAACCCCTGTCGATTACAGAGTGGAAGTGACAACACATTACGATGGACTTCGTGACTGGCTTACCTCGGAGCACCAAGCAGAACGATGCAACCTGGGTCATCGTTAATCGATTGACCAAGTCTGCGCACTTTATATCATTCCGAGTAGGACAATCCATGGAGATACTAGCAAAGAAGTATATGGAGGTAATGACCCAAATCATCCCTTTGTAATTCCCTTTCTAGTACCAATAGTGATGTAAATTATGTTATGTAGGAGATCGTGTGCTTGCATAGAGTCCCTGTGAGCATTGTATCATATCGTGATACGAGGTTCACGTCTCAGTTCTAGAAGATTCTGCAGACCAATCTGGGTACCAGTCTGAAGTTCAGCACTGCGTATCACCTGCAGACGGATGGCCAGTCAGAGCGGACCATCCAGATCTTGGAGGATATGCTGAGAGCTTGCATGTTGGATTTCAAGGGTTCGTAGGAGGATCATCTATACCTGGTGGAGTTCTCCTACAACAATAGCTATCAGGCGAGCATTGGCATGGCGCCATTTGCTGCTCTCTGCGGGAGGAAATGTCGATCTCCATTGAGCTGGGATGACATTGGAGATAGAGAGTTATTGGGACCGCAGATGATTTTCAAAGCTGTGGACGTTGTTCCAGATATCATGGACAAGCTTCAGATCACTCAGGACCGTTATAAGCATTGGGCAGATGCTAAACGGCGTCCTCTAGAGTTTCAGCCGGGAGACCATGTATTCCTGAAGATCTCTTCGAATTGAGGAGTGATTCGCTTTGGGAAACGCGGCAAGCTCAGCCCGAGATACATCGGACCCTTCGATGTTCTGGAGAGAGTTGGCGAGGTCGCCTACCTCTTAGCCTTGCCACCATCTTTGGAGGGAGTTCACGATGCCTTCCATGTGTCTCAGCTCCGTCGGTACATCAGCGACCCATCTCATGCTGTGAACTACTCTGAGATTACCGTCCGTCCGGATCTGACGTATGACCAGCAGCCAGTGCAGATTCTTGACAGGCTTCAGAAGACACTCAGGAACAAGAATATCGATCTTGTTAGAGTGATGTGGCGACATGACTTGCCAGGAGAGTCCACCTGGGAGAGAGAAGAAGAGATGAGAGAGCGCTACCCCCATTTGTTTCCTGACCGGTAGGTATTAGAAATTCCGAGGACGGAATTTTCTGTAAGGTGGGTAGGATGTAGCGGCCACTTTCCGGTCGTACGTATTTCAATGCGTATTTGGTTCGTGTGAGTATTTTTGTCTTTGGTTTTATTATTATTATTCCGTAGTTCTGACGCACCAGACCCCGTATTCACGACCCTTTTAGAGGCGCGATCACCCAGGTATCTTCTTTTTGATTTTTGGACGTCGGAGCACAAATTTATAATAACTTATTATTATCATTATCTTAATATCTATAATAATATATAAAATATTATAAATAATTATTCTATCTCAGCTTAAATCAAATTGAAACAAACCGTTTATATAAAAAAACAATAAGAGAATTCGAATTTGAACCATACTAAAAGAAAGGGGGCTAACGTTTGAAAGTTTCAAACGTAAATAAATCTTTAAGATACCTATTGATATCTATCCTAACCTATTCCTCTAGGATCCCAACCGTACCCTCCCTCATCTCATGCAACTACTCCCATTAATTTTCCCCACTCTCCCACGTCTCTCTTTCATTTCCCTCTACAAAAAACCCAAGGAGTCGTGTACTGCTCTTCTCCCATTAAACAAAAACAAAAAGAACCCCTTCACGTGCTCCCTACTTTTTAAACCCATGCAAAGAGTAAACTCCAGTTCTTTGCAAACTAAACCCCGACCCTAAGCCACGCTGGCGCCCTAACCCGCTGCTCCAGCCGCGGTGACCATCTCCCCGAGCTCCCCCCCCCCCCCCCCCCGTGCGACGCCGGCAGCCGCGCCTTCATCTTCCCCGCAAACAAAATGCCCTCCCATCCGCCCAGCTCCTCCAACCATCAGCAAACCGTCACCCTGTCCTTTTCCTCTTCCCGGTGCTGTAAAACCCCGGCTTCCCCCTCAAACTTTCACCTGCTCTCCAACAAAGTAAACCCAGGCGCCCTAGCCTGCAGTTTCCTCTTATAAAACCTAAACAAAGGAACCCCATTCGAAGCGACGGAACCTTCCTCCCTCCTTCCTCCACCGCCGTCAATCTTCCTCCAGGCATCGACAGCCCACCTACCACATTCCAGACCACTGCAGAGCCACCTCCAACTCTAAACCCGACGGCCAGCATCTTCCCCACCTGCAGACAGCTGCTGCCGCAGTGAATTTCCGCTCGTGTCGCTGTTTTGGGGCCGTACACGTCTCTGCTGCGCATCGTTGCGTCTCAACCCCCCTCTCTACATCACCGGTTAGTACTATCTTATTATACTCACAACCCACACCATAGGACAGAAAACCCAATAAAATTGAATAATTAGACGTCGTATGGGTTGTTTGATAATGTAATATGTCGGAAAGAACCTAATATGAATGCGTTTTTATCAAACCAGCGAACCACTATCACTGTATCGTAGTACCTGTCGAGACGAACCCGATGACACCAAGAACGTTGAAATCAGGCAAGTGTACAATTAAATATGAATTTTTGAAGTCTGATGATTATTACGTCATTTTTACTCTATATTGTATAACTTGAAATCTGCACGTGAAATGACGCATGAAACTATTTCCATAATGTTCTAGACCAAAAATGTAATATTTTGTCATATAACTTGATAGGTTTCAATTCTAAACATTGGCAAAGAGGACATGTGATACCAAAGGTCCCCATTAGTAAGCTTGATGGGGATTAATGGGATCGACAGCCCACCTACCACATTCCAGACCACTGCAGAGCCACCTCCAACTCTAAACCCGACAGCCAGCATCTTCCCCACCTGCAGACAGCTGCTGCCGCAGTGAATTTTCACTCGTGTCGCTGTTTTGGGGCCGTACACGTCTCTGCTGCGCATCGTTGCGTCTCAACCCCCCTCTCTACATCACTGGTTAGTAACTCTATCTTATTATACTCACAACCCACACCATAGGACAGAAAACCCAATAAAATTGAATAATTAGACGTCGTATGGGTTGTTTGATAATGTAATATGTCGGAAAGAACCTAATCTGAATGCGTTTTTATCAAACCAGCGAACCACTATCACTGTATCGTAGTACCTGTCGAGACGAACCCGATGACACCAAGAACGCTGAAATCAGGCAAGTGTACAATTAAATATGAATTTTTGAAGTCTGATGATTATTACGTCATTTTTACTCTATATTGTATAACTTGAAATCTGCACGTGAAATGACGCATGAAACTATTTCCATAATGTTCTAGACCAAAAATGTAATATTTTGTCATATAACTTGATAGGTTTCAATTCTAAACATTGGCAAAGAGGACATGTGATACCAAAGGTCCCCATTAGTAAGCTTGATGGGGATTAATGGGGGGATAAAGATGAGGGGAGGCCTTTGGCCTCCCCCATTCATAACACTCCCCCTTATCCATCCATTACTTTGGTCTTAGCGTATAATGCTAAGGGGGTGGATACTTCTGGATCTAGAGTAATCGTGTTTGCCTCGTTAAAACCTTAGCTGTGGAAAACCCAGTGGGAAAAACCAACAGCTTAAGGAAAAAGAGTGCAACCCACAGGTTACTCCCCCTGATCCGTACAAGCTTCAGGCTTGGAGGTCTTTCAGCTGTCATTAGGGGTGGACACTTCAGGGTCCTGATTTAAATGAGGTTGCTTCATTAAAACCTTTGGCTATGGAAAACCCAGTGGGAAAACCCATAGCTAAGGGAAAAGAGTACAACTCTAATATCAACTCCCCTTGATATGTACAAGCTTCAGGCTTGCAGATCTCCTATGTATCTATACAATCATTACCTATTCATCTATACATCCATCACGTTCTGAAAGCAAATAAAATCATCATCCATCTATACAAGTTTCACTCACATCTAGCGGCTACTGGAAGATAGTGGCGCTCTAGAGTGGTACGCTCTTTGAAGTCGGTAGATTACTCCACGAATGAATTCTTTTACTCAGTCTTCACTGTGTCTGCAAGGTACTGCTCGACCTGGCTGAGCGTATTCTAGACTTGCTTCTTGGATGATGAGCTTCTCAGAAGATGTAGACTTTGGAGAATGATGTGAAGATCTTTAAGAGGTGGCCGACCATTTGTGCTTAGTCATCGCGATGATCTGTAAACCTGCATATGCGATATATATTCCTTGATCCTTGGAAGTTGTGCAGGAGTAGCTTATCCTTGGTCCAGTGGTGCTCTCCAGGGCAGCACTGTACCTGGCTAACAGCTTTACTGCAGACATTCTAATAGAGACACGTACAGTTGGCCAGATAAAGGAGTATATCTAGTACACTATAGCTAGGCTCTTCAGGACCTAGGATGTCCTTCCCCTCTTCCAGCGACTGGAAGGGGTCATAAATAAGCATCCATTTTTAATAGATTGCAAATGTGCATCTTTCTTCATAAACTACTGGTGTATGAAGAATATAAAATAATTCCACCATAAAAGGTGTTTTAATCTGTAAGCCGAGACAATACCCTGTTTTGACTAGGTATTTGATATCTCAATGGTCTCTGCAGGAGAACCTATTAGAATCATATACTGATCTTTGAAGCCTTTATAGAGAAGACGTTCCTACGTCTCTCTTTCATCTCTGGGGGTATAATATACCCTTCTGGAAGTTTCATATAGATCTCTATATCTATATTGCCGTATAGATATGCAGTCACAACGTCCATGAGCTGCATTACTTGGCTTTTCTAGAGACGTTAGGCTTAGTATGAAATAGGTAAATGATCACATTTCCTTCATTTATTTATGAAAACCCAACTTATATTTCACAAGTTTTGCACATTCAGGTGTATGGACTACTGGTCCAAAGACTTTGCTTTTCAAGAGTCCATCTCTACTCTTATTGCCGTGTCCCACTTTGGCCAATCTATGCGTTTACGCTATAGAAAAGTGGGTTGAACGTCATCATCGCTGAACGGCAATAGCGAAAGCAAAATCGTCGTCGTCGACTGTGCTATATCTGTCCAGTACATCTCCAGTACGTACTTAATAAAATGATGTTTATCCTATTGTTTCCTCTGCAGGGGAAATTAGGAGGGGAGAGGTCGCTGGTCTGAGCTCAGCATCCTATGATGGGATCATTTTAATATATCCAGGAATCTTCCTCTTTCGAGGAACTTTATATTCTGAACCTGGCGGGCGTCCTCTTTTCAATTGAGGTATAGCCAAATCTACTGCCGGTGGATTGCATCCATCTATGGGGATGTCAATCCTAGCTGGCGTATTGGCAGCAAGGACGTGTGAACGAACAATCTTATGGTTGTCCATGAATTTATCCGGCAATTGATGTACTTTAGTCTAAATGTGAAGGATCTTCTGGATCTCATCTTCACGCAGAAATAGTATACAGATAATAACGAGATTAGGACTTTTGTGTCCCATGATATGGTCTCAGAAGCTTCAGGCTTCTTAAGACTGCGTGCCTATTATAATGAGACTTTGCTCATCAAATTCACAGTTATCAAGACGTGGTGCTATAGGGACATATATTAGCACATCCAAACACTCTCAAATATGGTGTGTTTGGTGGTGAACCATAAGCAAGCGGTATCAGCAATAAGATATGGCCACAAGAGGGCCGTATCATGATAAGCGATGCAGAATGCAGTACGGCGCATCCCTAAAAATCCACAGGCAACTGGGATTTAACAATGGACGTGAAATCCATTGGAGTCTCTTTATCAGAGACTCTGATAACACATTCTGAGTTTGAACATGCTACATGATGTTCAATTTCAATGCCAGTTGCTTGGCAGTAGTCTTGAAAGACATGTGTAGTGAATTCACCCATATTTACAGCTTTTGAGAATGCTAGGTTGCGGGTGGACAAAAAGGCACACATAATACCATCTAGTAGATGCATTTATCAGTACAATGAAGTACTGAAATATGCCACTTGTAGGATGAATAGGCCCGCAAAGGTCACAATGTATTCTCTCAATGAAGCCATGAGACTCTAATCCCACTTTCAGGAGGGAAAGTCTCACTATAAGTTTTCCCTTATGACAAAGGGGGACTAGGAAACTCAACCTTTTTGAATAATCTTCAGGTTCTCCAAGGGATTCATTTGATGATGCGTCCATCATCGCTGATCTAGGATGACCAAGTCTATTGTGCAAGAGTTGAAAACTCTGGCAATGAAAGGCACTTTTGGTGCTCAGTCAAGTTGGCTTTCTATAGAATGAATATCTGTAATGATAGGGGCCCGAGGGGGTCCAACGAATCGTGCGTAGATGGTCTTCTGGCCATCCTTTTGACGAGTTACATACGGATATTCACTATTATTATCCATAGTTTCCAATGTATGCTCTTTTTAAACGAAATATCCTTGAAACTTAGGAGATTCATATATGATTAAGGAGAGAAATTTGCATCTTATAGTCTCGTTGTATGTGGGAGCAATTTTAATGCTTCACTAGTGCATCTAAGCACTGTCCATAATATATCACATTTCATCTATATATCAGAATGAATAGAAAAGCTAAATATGCATTCATAAAGTTCCAAAAAGGAAATACAGATGAAGGAAACTAGTATTTAAAATCTTACGGGGGACGCATTTAAGCTAGTTTTAAATTCTGAAGATACAGATACGTCCTCTTTTCAATTGAGGTATAGCCAATTCTGCTGCCGATGGATTGCATCTATCTATGGGGATGTCAATCCTAGCTGGCGTGTTGGCAGCAGGGACGTGTGAACGAACAATCTTATGGTTGTCCGTGAATTTATCCGCCAATTGATGTACTTTAGTCTGAACGTGAAGGATCTTCTGGATCTCATCTTCACACAGAAATAATATGTTGATTATAACGAGATTATCATCACTAAACATCTCTCTTATGAGGATATTCTCATAGTCATAGAAGTGGTATATATATAGCATTATTATTGCAGTCACTGATACACCAAAACATACACTGACACACTAAAAAACCAAAGTAATGTTGATGTCAAAAAAAATCCAAAATCCAGTTCAGTAAGCACCCAATTCAGCAAAGTCTTATGCATATGGGCATCAATCATAGTAGAAGGCATGATATAACATAAGACATGTAGATGTTTCATATGATCATTAACATGTAACTCTGGGAGCAATACTTTCCATTGAAGTGTGATAAAAGTTTTGATAATAAGAAATATATGTAAGTTCACTCAAAGAGCAAATTTTGCCTATCATGTCCCAGCACCAAACTTCACACAATAGCAACATATGACAATAAGGAAACTATCAATTGTCCACAAAATTTTGCCCATTCATTTTTCATGTTCAACATAACATGCACTTCAAATCCCCTGAAACAAAATTAAGCATATGGAGCCACCATCTAACTTGTTCTGGACTTGTCCTAAATAATAGAAACCCCCAAACTGAGGTGATGCTGAAAGAATCCCCTGAAAAAAGGATACACAACATAGATACTGAAATAATCCCCTGAAAAACGGATACACAAATGCATGATACAAAAAGAATCCCCTGAAAAAAGAATCCAACATAGAAACTAAAATACCCATACTTATATAATAAGGATACACAAATACAAGAGACATAGGTCTCACCACAACGATATTCGGGATGGTCTCAACACCTACTCAAGTTCAGTACAACAATACTAATGATACAACACTAATGATACACAACACTGTATTATACACCAAACAAGCATCTTCTTCATTCACTTCCCTCCACATCTTCCTACCACAACAACACCACTCCATCTCCTTCACCCAACAACATGGGATATCAATCCAAGTCAAATGGTTCATCATCGCCATCACCACCTACACCTTCTTCCTCCCTAGCCCTTTGAATCATCTCAATTTTATGCTTTAATATTCTCCTACGTACTCATCGGGCTTAGCCATAAACTTCCAACCTTCACGTTCATTTTCTTCAAGATAATCATAAACTACATCCAACAACATTGATGGGTGCTCGTGGTATGCATACACCGTAGCGACAAGCTCTTTTGTCCAATGGGCATGGGAGGTAGAAATTAACGTGATAACCTTCTCTACTTTCTCAACCTGCCTATCCATCCTATCGTGGACTTCGTTTGTACACCGTCTTCAAGTTTTCTTCATCCCCACAGAAGGAGGGGTAGCAATGCTAGGCCTGCCTGAAAATTCCCCGTCGATCCTGACGGTGGGATGTCATGGGGGTTATCAGATTGCGGGATATGTGCCTGACTTGAATCTTCCCCATCGACTGCATTTGCTCGGGGGTCAAATGGATGGAATGTGGACTTACAAAAAAATCCCCTTGGCCTCGTCATCTCCTATGACGATATACAAATCATCAAACCAAGGCAACTGTTGATTAACATAAGGTTTCAACCTAGGGTTAGCCTACATGAAAATTGCCAAATATATTAGGCCGTTTATAATAACAAATGTGTTCAATATTTTCATGTGCCCTTAAAAGTAGAAGTGAATACCTTGGCCCATGGGGCATACACTTCTTCATCCAACACTATCATCTGCTTATCTGGACACCATCCATCACCACTTATCTGGAGGCAAGTTGACACATCGGTCAGGCGCCGTTGCAACCCTTTCATATAATTTCTGACATTGTTACTTGTGCAGGAAGTGCCAAAAACAGAATTTATGTGGGCAGCTGCTTGGTGGAAGGCAGTAGGTTTGAATGTATTTTTAGCCTTATTGCCTTGCCTGGACCGCAAGAAAAGGAATGAGGGACATGTCATGGTCCCACTGCAAAATTTGGTTTTTCGGCCCATTGGCAGCTTGCAGCTTACTCTTTTTGCTCGGACTAGAAACCGAACCTTCACCCTCATCATCACGTCGCCCCGACTTCCTCGACGATCCACTCCCCCCCCCCCCCCCGTGGCTTGTTGAATGCACTTTGTGGTGACGTGCTAATACATGGATTGAACCCCCTTTGGAGCAGTTGCATATATCCTGGGGTTGGTTGCAAATGCATTGACATGCTAAACTGTTGGAATTGTTGAAAAGGCATGCCAGGGGCTCCACCTTGGTAGGTCGTCGAAGGATAAGGCAACTCAAGGGTTCTACAGGGCATCTGGTGCTCAAGCAATGGATCATTACCATGGCCTTCTGTAAACCACGTGTTCCCATAGGTCTAGTCATATAAGGGGGGGCATAGGCTCACTGTCCTGATCGAGCTGCGAAGAAGACCCTGTCATGCCTACAACATGAAAGAGTTAAAACTGCAATTTCACATTTGTGTCATCCTATAGTGACTAACATTTATTGCATGTATATCAAATACCATGATATCATAAGTGTAATGCCCGTATGTGAAAAATACTGTTTGCGTGTGTGGATATAGTAATTTTGTTGTGTGTATAGTGATTTCCTACATGTATGGCTATAAGGTGACTATGATATGCTTTGGATATATATGAATGTGTATGGTTGGATCGTAAATTGAAATTATTGTTAGCGTGCTATTAGTGTTTATTAGCGTACTTAGCAATTTTAGTTGGTGAGTGTGCACAGTACAATGGTATGTTCATGATAATTGGTGATAATGGGATGGATAGTAATGACTGATAATATTATTATTGATGTTTGGTTGTTATTTTTGGTGATGTTATTATTTTGGGTATTAGTGTTTCTATTATTGGTGATGTTGATTAATATTATCATTACTATTGGTAAGGCCGTAGTTAACTTTGGTAGCTAGAGTTGGGCTTGGATTAAGGTTAGTTAATGTTGATTGGGCTTTAATAGTTGGGCTAGAATATTAGATGAGAGAAGAGAATGAGAATAATGGCAAACTTGTAAATACCCAACCCTTCCTTCTTCCTTCTACCAACTTCCTCATTTAATTTCCTTTTTTATTTTTTCACTCTCTCCCTAGCTGATGCCAGGCCGAACCTTTCTCCATGGCTGGCCGAATTTTCCAGGCCAACAAAAAAAGAAGGAAGAAGAGAAATGGAGGGAGAAAGAAGAGGAAGAAGAGAAGAAGTAAAGCCCTAGCCCATCCCCTCCTTCTCCCTTTCATCTTCTCCAATTTCTCTTAACTCCATGGCCAAAAAAACCTTCCCCCAAAAACCCAAATCAGACCTGGCCGAAATTTTTGGGCTTGATTTCTTCATTTTTCAATCTCAAACCCCATATCTCATTCTTCTTTAGAACCCTAGTGATGAGCTTGTAGTTGTGGGAGTTTGGGATCAAGAGGTGTTAGGGTTTGGAGCTTGAAGAGGGTGATCCATGGGGGAAATTCGAAATTAGGGCTTGGTGATGGGTTCATGGAGTCTTCATGAAATTGAAGGAGGAGGGTTGGGGATTCATGAAATTGAAAGAGAAATTTGAAGAGGGCCTTGTTTAGGGTTGAGTTGGGATGAGAAATCAAGAGGAAGATTTGGGATTTTGGAGCTTGGAGCTTGCATCCATGGTGGGGCTCTCTTGATTTTGAGGTAGGAATTTAATCTCATTATAGTTTATTATTCAATTTCATGTTAATAAGACTATCTTTCATTATGGAGATGCATCCCTTCATGTCATGGAATTAATATGTTTCATGTTATTGTTAGTATTTAGATTATTGTTATAGTTAATTTTATTATTATGGTTGTTATTATTGATAAATGGTATAGTGTTGTGGTTGTTCTTGTTAGCAAATCAATGGGGGATTTCATCCAATTGGAAGAGGATTGGAGTCTCTACAAGAGGTAGGAGTCCAATCTCAACTCCCATGTTTATATCATTTCATTTTGATGAGTAAGGAATGCAATTTTTAGGGTTGTTGTGGGAATCCCAATTTCATGTGATATGTTATTTTGTTCATGGTAGTTCTTGTTTTCTCATTATGCTACATGCTCTTTTGCGTTAATTGTTCATATGCTAGTTTCATGCATTCTTTTGCTAGTCAACATTTATATGCTTGTAGGACAATCATGTTTACCTATCCGTGTTTTCTTAATTGTTATTGGAATTAAATGTGTGCTTTAGTAGATGCTTCCAAATGCTAATTCCATGATTCCATGACAAAACCATGTATGTATCTCATTTATTTGTGAAATTGCCTATGAATACAACTTGTTACAGTTGTTCCAATGAAAACATGCTATGTTTTAGTTGAATTAAGTTGAATTGTTCTTTAAGTTCAATTTCCTTAAATTAAGTTGGATTGCTCTCATTTTGGCTTTGCTCTCAATGTTGGAATGTTAAGATGTTGGGAATTTATTTGGAAATGTGGGAATTGGAAGTTGTATGAAATGTTGGGATGTTGGAAGTTATTATGACATGTTGGAAGTTTAACATTCAAGTTACCTTGTATGAGATTGCTTTCTCATTTTGGTTCATTGATCAAATGAAATAGTTCTCATTTTATTTTATGGATTGAAATTGTTTCTCCTTTTGTTACATTGTCTTGTTTCAATAACAAGTGAATTTACTCTCATTCGCTCTCATTAACTTTGTTGGAAGCTATAATTGCTCTTTTTTTGTGAAATTTGCTCTCATTTTGGGATGTGGGAAATTATTTGTCGAACTTAATTTGTATGGAATGAGAAACATGTGAAAATGTAAATGAGATGGAAAATTGGCGGTGTGGTGTTGGATACATGTGGAATGTGGAATGATGTGTTTTGATGTTATTAGGACGCGATCGGTGGAGTGCACGGGCATGGACAAAGTTGCCACGGTAGGAGGTGGGTGAAGTCGCCATGGGCAACCTCTTGATACCATTAGGTGGCTCCACGTGATAACGGAGTAGGTGCACGATACACTTGCACGCTGGCACATTCATGGGGTCCCCATTACATTGCATTGCATTGCATTGCTTGTGATTCATATGCATCATGGCATCCTTGAGCATTACGTATGATTGGTGGTTATATATGTGTGATTGTTACTTTATGAGAATGATTGTTGCCATGGATGCATTATGTGTGTGAAATGGTTGTGTGTTGGAAAGTGGGGTTTTAGTGGTTGCTAGAGGACGAACTTGGGTTGAAGTTGTGTTTCCTTCTCTTGAATTAAAATGTTGTTGATGATGTTATGTTGTTGTTGTTGTTAGTGTTATTGTGGGTGTCGTTATTAATGTCTCAATTTAAGGCCAAGATAACATTATTCACACCTCCATTGACTAAAGCTAATTTTAATGAGAACCCACGTGCAAGTTGCACCTTTGTGTCGTTAGCCCCTTTCATTGGTTAAATTCAATGGGAACATGGAGATCCTTATTGAATTGTAGGCAATTTGCCCTCTTTTTCATGCAAGTTGTGATCTTTATCAAAGTTGATGCACTCGTTGTCGTTTGAATGAAGTAGTCATGCTTTAGTTGGTCATTTATTCTTGGATCATGTTCCAAGTTACTAACTTCATGGAAAAATTGAGCTAATGAGAGTAGAGTTATGCACTCTTCATTTTGTGTGAAAGAATGGTTGCTAATTAAACTTGGTAAACTCTCTTTGACTAAATGATGTAAGAAGATTAGCTCATGTTGCCAACCAATCTTTAACACACGATGATGTCCTATTAACTTGTTAATTTTGAATTTTCATTGTGTTGTCCTTTTTTAGATTATGTTGGTTCTTAATTTTAGTGCATGCTAGTCCCAACATTCCTTTATGGCACTTCTCTTATGATTCTTGAGCAATGTTATATTTTTCTTATGATTATAGCACGTTTCTTTTAAATATTCTTTGTGTTGTAATTGGAAAAGTTTGATAAACACAAGAGAAAATCTGCCGAAATTTTTGGAAGCAATTCCATAGCAATCTAAGCATTAGAAACTTCAGTTAAAAATACTTAACAAAAACCACTCGCTAACTCCCTTAAATTTCCATGTTTAAATGAAGACCCACTTGTAATTTATAAATGAAAACTTAGGAAGAGGGTCCTTAACAACTTTCAAATGGAAAGCTTTAGAGATTGTTGGAACCTTAGTTATCATCATATACAAGTTCCTACAAGCTCCCCTTATGCAAACTTCAAGTTCCATATCAATTTGGTTCCATTTCTATAGAAAAGTGTATTTTTCCATAAACTTAGTAAAAGAGTTTTGTGAACATTCAAACTTAAATAAAAAATTGTAGTTCTCATATAACTGCTAGTAAGCTCAAGCCTACTTAGGAATTACCACATGAAGTACTTTAAGAATTCTTTGAAAAACGTAAGTTTCATGACAAAACCATAAGTTGTTGCATTTGTATAGATATATGTACTCCATGTCATTGTGGTCGTGAAGTGAATGATGTGACTTGGTTTCTTTTGATGGTTGCAATATCAGATGTGATTGCTATTAGTAATTGTACTTGGGATGATGTTGTAACGCGAGGTTCCAGTTTCTTGATATTGCAGTTCACTTCTTTATCTGTAATGCTCACTTTGTTTTGCAGGCTTTCCTCTTGCCGCAGGTACGTGTTTTGTTAATGATACCATTTACATTTTCATATGAATTTGCCGTGATATGCCATGAGTTAGATTCCAGTTTGTTACTTAGTGCATCGCATTTTTGTGCACCATGTGAGTTGGGTTTGGACATCCTACTGGGTCACGCTGTGACGTGTCCCGTTGATATTTCAGGTAGCCAGTTGTTGGAGATCGTTGGAGATAGAGGCTTATAGCCCAGCTGGTTGGAGTTTGAGAGTTGGGTGAGTACGAGAGGTTTGGGTGGGTGTTATTGTACTTTGGCAAGTTATGGTTTCATCATGCATATATGAGATTTGTATTAGTGATGTTAATATTGGTTAGTTGTGTATTTATATGTATCACTGTTTTAATTATATCAGTGTTGAGCTGTTGGTTCTTTGTTTGTTTGTATTGTCTGGATTGCCACAGGTACTATCCCAGCAGTACGTAGTGGACCTGCTTGAGTTTAAGATTTTGAATTTATCTTCGTAGCACCCGTCTCTTCAGGAATATCTGATACGGATTCGTACTTATCGGGTATCCCGGGGAGCGGGGCGTTACAATAAGATGTGTAAATCAAACATGATACATATGACATATTTCAATTACAATCACCCAAGTTGTACTACATATTAAAATTCCTACGGAATCTGCAAAATTAAAAGCATCCATCACATGCCATGTTCAACTGTGCTACCATTGTTATGTATGTTACAATAGTCGACCCACATGTCACATGCGATTTGATCCCTTCGCAGTTTCCATTGGTCCCTTTGTTGGGTTTGTTCCCGTATGGGCAACTGTTGCGAAAGATCCATAATCTCGTCTTCATAATCATCGATAACATCGTCGTCCTCCTCAGCCACATCCACATCCACATCCTCATTTAGCTGGGGGGTCATGTGGATCAGCTACTTGGATATAATTATGCAAAACAGTGCAATTAGGACGGTATCGACCTGACTTGGGAATAGATAGTGAGGCTTTGTTGTCAATATATTAAACGTGTTCTTAAGTATACCAAAGGTCGACTCTATCTTTGTTCGTAACGAATAATGACTGCGGTTGAATAGCTCTTTGCGATTTCTAGGAACACAGTCAGTATGGTCCTTCGGGTGGTAGCGAACGCCCCTGTAGGGCGATATGAAACCTGGCATTGTAGTATAGCCAGCATCGCGTATGTAATATTTACCTACATACAGAAACGTATTGTCATTATATAATCCTAAGAATACATAAGAAATAATTTGTATTATTTCGTTAACATTGTGCTTATTACCTTCATACACTCGAAGACCGTATGGAGGGTAAAGACAACGCATCTTTCAGGACAGTAAAATCATTTGCCGATCCTTCCCACCCTGCTATTACGTATGTGAATCGTTTATTTGACGTTACAGCTGCAAGGACATTTAGCGTCACCCCTTTACGGCCTCTAAAGCGGGGAACTAGATTGGTTGGTAACATGGCATCGATATGTATCCCATCAATGAGACCAATGCAATCCTACAAGACCCAACAACATTGAAAATAATAAATACACAGTCAATCAATATATCTAATATGTGGTTACTACTCAAGAATACACCCTTACCATGAAATATGGATACCAAATAGGATGATTGATAATCTTAAGCGGCGTCTCATTAGGAGCTTGCTTCATGAACGTATCACACAAGTTGCCAATTGCATGCATTACTCGGTTAAAATACCTGCTAATTGTAGAACCGGACCGGATAAAGTCAACTTGCATTACTCTGTTCTTTGACTTGTGCCCTACAATATGCAGAAACATGGCCACCTGCTCCTCTACTGACACATGAATAGTGTCGTTGAGAAGACCCCTTTGTCTCATTATATGTGCCAGATTTCTGAATGCATGGCTCCGCATTCTTAAGTAGTGTAAACAACTACTTTCACTCCCATCAAGAATTCTCTCCATGTGGGAGTTTCTAGGATGCTCACGCAATTCGGATGGCTCTCTAGGTAATCGGTGTGTCCTGCCCTCGTTGTATAGTACGAGGTTTACGAAGACTAAAACGATCGTCAACGCGGCCGCTTCACATGTTGCACAACCCTAATGTTCTCCATTGTGATCCATCTAAACCGTATTTGTAACAAACATAATACCATGCATAAGGTGATACATACTTATGAAATTATAAAATAATAGAGCAATTAAAATAGATAACAAGCTATCACAAATTTGTATATGGCAGTAAGTAATCAAACATATCCCAATCCAAGTATATAATATTATGAACCCTACAAAAAATATTAAAACTTATAACCTACAAAAATGTTGCATATTCACACTCAACACCAAGTAAAAGGAGGTGGGAAAAATTTATTGAGCCCTCAGGTAATAATTTTTTGATTTTCCATCTTTGTGGCCAGGCGGTTGCTCCTTCATCTAAACATATCACGAAAACTTTTTAATTTTATTTCTTCTCGTTCCTATAAACCCATTTAATGAAGATGTCATGTGCTGATTGAAACCTATTTACAAATCATACACCATCTTTGTTTTTTCCTCAAGTCACATAATCTCACTGATAAGCAACATGTTAAATAAAGGAACCATCCAGCCTGCCTATATTCTAGAAATACGTAACTCAGTAATATGAAATTATTATGTGTCATCATTAGGCTCTTTGAAAACAGAATAACTTATCAAGCATGAATTTTGTAAACAACATTCCTCATATTATACTAATACATTTCATATCCTCCTACATGATACAACAACACTCAACGCCATTACATGCCATGCATGAATCCTCAACATATTGCCCTCAGAATAAACCGACATAAATTAAGCATTGCTGATTTCTGGAAAAAAATCAAGCGTACCATAACAATGCCCCAACAAGTAATCATTATTTATAAAACTCATTTTCATTTTGTATGTTCATTATAGGGCAATTTATAAAATGTAACCAACTTCAGTTAAGGGTTCAGCTTGCATGCAATGTGTTGTATTGCACAAATCATGCTGTGTATGGTGGGTCTCGCCAAATTGGGAAGCCAAAATTTCATCATTTCTCCCACATTTTTTCTTCCCCTTCGTAAACACACAAACTTTCACAAACACAAACCCACATATTTCCCGAAAATTTGCAATTTCGGCAGGATTCTCTTTGCATATGCGCAATCTACCATACCAACGCACAAAGTTAAACCGAAATTATACCTTCATCACAGATCACAAGCCAACCTATTCACAATTAAACTCCCCTCAACGAGATGCTGCTGCCGTGGGCACTCCCAATGATCCTCGTCGCAGTGGATCAATTTCGGCAACCCACAACAGCTCCAGCCCCCGTCCGACGCATGGAGGAGAAAGAAAGTTAGGGTTTTCGTCCATAGGGCCCAAGAAATGCCAAAAAAGTAAACGATTAACATGTAAAAGCCCCATCTTTACCTCAAAATGTCACGACCCGCTTCCCTAAAAATGGAGGCGAGGCGAGACGAGGCCCGCTCAGGCTTGGAGCTGTGAGGCTCCAGCCTGTAAAGCGTCTGGGATATACACGCAGGTCCCTGTAATATGACACGGAACAAAGATAACAATAATAGAAAAAGACGGATAATATTAAATTATACTCTCAATGTCCAGATAAAATTCAACAACCGCAGAAATGCCACCAGGCAAACAAAAAGGGTCTAAAAGAAAAGGCCCAGCATGGCCAACAAAGAAACTAACAACAAACGGTGCTACTCACTGACAACAACAACAACTAAAGAAAGGACTGCGAAGGAACACTAGGACTGGTCACCAGTGTCCTCGTACTCCATGTCAGCAACAGAAACGGGCACGAACTCCACGAACTCGTCGCCCTCAACAGCCGACTCCGGCTCAGCAACTAACATGCGTCACCCAAAGAGAAGGGGCACATGTCAGCAAAGTCTACAAGACTTTGTGCAAGGAAACTAAAGAAAAGTAGAAACAACCTAACAGTTCTAGAGTATAGTATGACATGACATTTTATGCAATGAGAACAACAAGTAAAGTAACAACAGTTTATGACATGGCATGATTTATAGCATGGCAGGTAAAACATGGCATGGAAACGTTTAACATGGCATGGAACAATTTAACATTCACAAGGACAAGTACAAGTATGTAAGAACGTCGTGCACAGAGATTCCGCCCTTTGGCTAGAGTGGCTGTACGAGCCAACTCTTACGCTCAAGTGACCGTTTATCCCTACCCCTCCACGTGTATCGATCTAGGGCATTACCCCCGAACATGGAATGCTCGCTTCTGGATCACAAGCCAAGAAGTGTTTTAACAAGTATGGCGTAGGGTTATGCCCGCATAACGGGTGCCTAGCCGAAAACACGGATTTGTACAAGGATTTGTAGCGTGTGCTAAGATGCAACATGCAACAGATGACATGTAAAATAGATGCACATGACAAATATTCGAATAGAAATTTGCGTACCGTTAAAGAAATTAAACATGATAAGCAATGCATGACATGACATGACAAGGGCAATTCTAGCTTCGTTGTCAAGATAGAATTTGAATTTGCGCCTAGACCGCTATCATTTCACGGTCTAGTCTCTTTCACGCTAAAACAAAGTAATGGCCTAAAACATGGCCTAAAACAAGGTTGGCAAGTTTCACTTGCCTGGTACCGAGGTTGTTGATTGTCGAGTCAAGATAGCTATTCTACGGGGATTTGGGTTTGCTGTTATGGCAAAACAGAAAATCAGATTTGAGAGTTCTAATCCGGATTGCATTGGAATCCTATAACGTCTAGTAATCCATTTTTAATTAGGGTTTTCTAATTTACAGTGTGGGTTTAGGGAAATTAAAGGTAGATCACTATCCATTTACGAAGCGAAGATCGAGACGCCTACGGATCTGCGGGTAGGAGAAGATCTCGCTGGATTCCGGATTGCCGTCGCCAAATCGGATCTAGCACGGCAACGGAAGAAGCGATCCCGAAGAACTACGGTTGAAAAGAATTCCTGGCAGCGGCTAAACAACAGATCTGGAGATGGAAGATTGTGGGGAAAATCTGGAGAAAAAAAGGAGAATTTAGGGTTTTCGGGGTCGGCCGGCGGCCTACGGGGTGGTGCCGGCGCAATGGAGGGTGAGATGGAGCACGGGAGGAAGAGAAATGGCAAGAGGAAGGTTGGGGGATGATTGGGGAAGAAGGTTGGCTCAGAAAAGTGAAGAAAGAAATGAAACGTATAGGGTTTAAATAGAAAGAAATAGCGGCGGCTACGACTTAACCTAGGGTTTCTGGGTCAATTTAGTCGGTCAGTGAAGAGTGGTCGACCGACTAGTTTGGGAACTAGTCGGTCGGTCGTCCAACTGAGACCGACTAAAAGGCAAACCGTGAACAGGGTTGGTACAGGGTAGACAGAGTTAGTCAGTCTGTGAAGGCTCGTCAACCGACTAGTTTGGAAACTAGTCGGTCGGTGATTGTTCATAGACCGACTAAGGGTAAAATTAGATAGATATTAAGTACTGAGAGTTAGTCGGTCAGAGAAGGAACTCTAACCGACTAGTTTGGGAACTAGTCGGTCGGTAGATGTTCTTTGACCGACTAACTACAAACAGTAACTCGGCTGTTCAGAAGAACTCAGAATTAGTCGGTCTGAGTACAAGTTCTAACCGACTAGTTTGGGAACTAGTCGGTCGAAGAATGTGCTTAGACCGACTAAACGTAAACAATAACTTAGCTGAAATTATTAAGATGAACTAGTCAGTCTGTGAAGTGTTGCCGATCGACTAGATTGCAATCTAGTCGGTTGGCTCTCCTTCATGAACCGACTAAGATGCACCAGAAGTGCCGAATCGAAGCGCGAAGCTTCGGGAAGATTCCTATGGCCTTTATGATCACTCTAGCTCTAAGATATGGATGCTATGAAGCTCATCGTAAGAACGTCTGACAGGGAAAAGCACACAAGGAGAGAACATCCAATATTATTCATATAATAGTCATTACAAAAACCGGTCGTTACACAAAAACTGCTCCGAAACCCCAATCCAAGCTCCGAACTACACATGCATGCTGTCTTGGGCACACCCGACGATCCCTCAGCTGCGGATCTCTTCGGCAACCCAAAAAGGTGCAAGCTTGGAGCAGAATGGCGTAATGCGAAAAAATTTTAGGGTTTTCTCGCAAGGCAACCTCCACAAGCAAAGGCAGCAGCTAGATGGGGCGAAGGAGGAAGAGGGAGCCTCGGGCCTAGCATTGAGGTGATCACACACAAGAGGGCCTCATAAGAGGCAAGAATTGCTTGTAATCGGAGCAAAACACGCCGATCACACAGCCCCTTGAGATTCCACACTGCCATGGCCACATCGGCCTTTTCGACCAAAGAAAACAATGGGAGAAAAGAACAGACAGAGGGAACGTGAGCTTGGAATCCGAGCGTCAAAGGGTGAACATTGCCAATCTCGCGTTTTCCCCCCAACTATCCGAGAAAAGAACATGCCCTTAAGGAACCCCTTATGCCATGAAAAATTACAAGACTGGAGATTGTGAGGGACACGGGTTGGCTCCAAGTCGTGTTGGACTGTTCGATGGACGGTGGACCATCCATTCCATGAAGAAAGTGAATACCATAGTTGTGGTGTGTGTGTGTGTGTGTATAGAAAGGGGATGTGTAGAGTAGTGGGTTTTTAGTAATTAAGAGTGTGTGTGTGTAAGGGAGAGGGTGTGTGCTAAGGAGATTTATTTCTTAAAAATGAAAAAGAAAAGGGAATTAAAAGAAAAAGCGAAGGAAAAGGAAAAGAGAAGAAAAAGACAAAGAAAGAAGAGTGGAGAAGAGAGGAGAAGAGAATAGAAGAACCACTCTTTTTAAAACCTATTACCTCTTATTTCTCTCTCTCTTTCTCTCCCTCCATATGAATTTCGTTCTCTCCCCTTTTGCCCTTTTTCTCTCTTCGTTTCAAGAGGAAAACCTCTCTCTCCCTCCTTTAAGTAACCTAGTTCAAGGTGTTAGCAAGTGGGACTCTTTAGGGCTTGTAAAGAAAAGTTTTCATGAACAAGTTAGGAGCTTCAAGGAGGTGAAGTTGGAGCACTTTTGGATGGAGATTGCTTGGAGTTTTTGAGATGGACATCAAGCTTCATGGAGGTAGGAATCCAACTCCACTGTAATAGCTTAACTTCATGTTATTTTAAGAGTGCAATTCTCATGTTGTCATTGTTAGGGATGTTCTGTTTTTACACTGCAACTTTTACAGTAGAAATATGACTGCAGTTTCTATTCTAGATGGAATTAAATTACAAAAAAAATATGTTTTGGAAATCTTATGAAACTTGTGACAACTTTCATTTAGATCAATTTTTCATAATCTTACTATAATTAGGTTTAAACTGCCAGTGTATCCGAGATAACAAAATCTGACCGAAATTGACACAATGAACTAAAATTACTCTATCTGGTGCTGTAGGTATGCAAACTTAGTGTTCTTGGATATTCTAGAAACCTAGCTTCAGGGTGCATATTTTTCATGTTGAATAACTTTCAAAATTCTGGCTGTAGCATAGTGTAAATAGGCTACTTATGGACGTAGCTGTTCTGCCTTATTCAGACAGATTATACACCCTGCTATAAATTCAGTTCTAACTAGCCTGTGTGCTCTAAATTGCTGATATTTGGTGTGTAGAATCAAAACTTAATTATGAACAAGTTTCATTTAGGGATCTTTATCAAATTCGCACTTTAAGTTGATGTTTCTAGTCACTCTTTTATGGCTGCATGTGCTACACTGCTAGCTGAAGTGTGTCACTAAAATGCTTAAGCCAAGTTTTTGAGAAATTCTAACTTTTACTGCTAATTGTTGTCCTTGCTACATGAAAGAGTTCCCTTGTGCTCATTATTACTAAATGATGGTTCATGTGTGTTATTCCCCCCATGGGAGCAAGTGAAAGAAATTTGAACATGACACCTTTGTATAAGTGCATTGTAATGTGAAATCATATGATGGAGTGCTTGTTAGCAACCATGGGTTCATGTGTATTATGCCCACATGGGAGCAAGTGAAAGAAATTTGAACATGCCACCTTTGTATAAGTGCATTGAAATGTGAAATCATATGATGAAGTACTTGTTAGCAACCATGTGATGGGGATGGTGAGCACCTTTGGCGTGAGAAATTGTGATATATAATGTATGGAAAATGGGTGATGGGCATGGCCCTAAGAAGCATGACCCTTGTGGCAAAAGAAGGGAGTTGTATGAAGTGGAGACTACAAAATGTGCGTAGCAGAGCCAAATGTGTCTCCCCACTACGCCATGTATATGTGGACAATGTTTGTTTTAGTATTCTATATTTGTAGATGCCCCTTTTCTGCTCCTTATGTTTATGTGCCCTTGCATCAATTGTTTACCCTTGAACTCGTGCACATGTGCCTTATACACACCTTATATTTGTACACACGTATACACAAGTGCACTATTTCACGTTTATGTATGTCATAACCTGTAGTTTACACTTTCCCTTTATGAAACATATAATTTACAAACATATGACTCATTCACCTCAAAGGGGGTGAGCAGCAAACTCTAGGGTTGGGGGAAACACTGAGTACTAGTAGAGTATGAAGAATGGACTATGTTGTGATAGTGTTAATGTACCTTGTTCGGTTTCGGGTACTTTGTGGTGATTTCTATATCTTGCTCAGTTTCGGGGATGATGAGTTGTAGTGTTGTGGAGTTTTCCTCACTCGCACTTTGATGCGGGGGAATGGGTGGAGTGAGAGACCCCGTTAAGGAAACAGTGCTCGTGTACCACTGGCGGGTGCTCCTTACCGCCCCACCTTGGGGGTGGAGTCTAGTTCCTCATATTTAACGATATACCCAGGTTTCCAAATGACATTTAAATAAATAAGTTATTGCCTCTGTGTTGCACTTGATGTACTAGTGTTACTTGTGGTAGTTACTCTCTTTTGCATGTACATAGCTCTTCTTGCTTGTATATGTAGCATTTACAAGTCTCATTGCCTACTCTTCATGCTCTGGTTACTTTCTGGCTAATTGGTGCATAGGTTGTCATTTACTGTTGTAGCTCTTTTCCCTTGTGGTTTCTGTGGTTCCATTTTGTTTCATTGCATCATCGATATGGACATGCACATATGTGCATTTAGGAAGTGGCATTTGAGGTGGAGTTGGATATCCTATTAGATTACGTATTGACATACTCCACCTTCTTTTTCAGGTTTGGTGTTGGTTTGGAGTAGGTGGCAGATGGAGCTATGGAAGTAGGAGCTGGAGGTGTTGTGTTAGTTATAGTTGGGGTGGTAAGGGGATAGGGGAGTGACATGTACTCTTGGTGTATCTTTTTGGGCTTGAGATGGTTGAGTAGCAGATGTGATGAATGTAAAGACTGGTGATGCATATTAGATATGAGGATAGTTATGGAAGTTTGAGCTATGGGTTGTTTTCTATTTTTTTGTTGTGCCTTTGTCTCTGTGTTGTTTTTGTTTGATTACTTTGTTGGAAACATTACAGGTACTATCTCAACAGTGCTCAGTGGACCTGCTGACTCAATTGTATTTCATTTCTTTTCTTCATTCGTAAAACTTGCTACTCTGGGAGAACCTGAGATGGATTAGTACTTTTCGGGTATCTTGGGGAGTGGGACGTTACAATCTAGATTCTCGACCCAACGATAATAGTCACCGATGAGGGCAGAGCCTCAATCCTGGTCCCATCGGTGTCTATCTGTGAGAGAGGGGACTCAAAGAATAAGTTGATCCCTATCGTAGCCCCGAGGGTATTCGATTGCTACGATATAGATGGTTCTATTGAGTGTGCCCGGTTGGTCGTCGGTGCCAGGCACTAGATAGTCAACCTTCTGTTATGGGCGTCAAATCAACCCCAAGGGTTAGTTGTCGGTTAAGATTATATAGCGCCGTAAAGGGATGGGCTGAATTCGACTTAACATCCAAACATATTCCTAGACTAAAATTTTTGTTGGGTCTATATTTTGGGCGATCCATTATGATCGACCCGCACAATGGGGCTCTACATGGCCCAAGCTAATGGAACTACTCATTAATCATAGCTATAATTAATGAAATCAATGTAAAAAAGTTCAAAGTAGCTAAATTGTTGAAATGAGATAAGAGAATAATAATCAACACAAAGCAATCGATGCAATAATGAAATAAGAGCAATTAACTAATTAAAATTTGGAGCAAGGATCCTTGCAATGTTTTTACAAAGAAAGATTCAAAATCTTATAGAAAATTCCGGCCCTAATTCGCCAAAACCCAAAAATCCCTCCATAAATTGTGTGCCCTAGGCTACTTGGGTTATTTTATTTTATACACTGGCGGGTGCACAGTCGTGCCGCCTTTTGGCACGACCGTGTCACCCTTCAGCGAACATAGCACAAATATCTCGTGCACGTCCGTGCCGAAAGCGGCATGACCGTGGCATCGATCCTCAACACCTCCAGCAAGCTCCAGGCGCATGACCGTGTCACACGTCCATGCAGTCCATTCGTGTGTAAGGGGAGCTCTTTGTCTTCTGTGAGCAGGTTTTGTTGGGGGATGTATGCCCTCAGATCATTTGTATCTGATGCAAATGATATTTTAAGCTTAGATAGGGGACTATTTTGCATGTGATACCAAAGGAGTTAAATGTGTCTTAAATTGTTTAAGACCATATTTAATATAATAAACGCATTGAAAAGGTTACTTGGATGACGGGATCGTTCTGCTCTAAACGCAGGTTCAAACTGCGTCAAAAACGGAGTTCAAATGCCCAAGTTAGAGCCAAAACAAGTCAGCCCAAACTGTTGGGCTGAACCCATCAAAAATGGAGGCCCACCAAGCCCGAATTTTCTAGTTAGGGTTTTTGAAACCCAAGATTTTTTTTGACGGCTGGATTTTCCATCTTTGAATGGTTTTTGGCTAACTTTGAGACGACGTTTGAGGGGTCAAACGACGTCGGATTGACTCGCCGTTTTTTCCTACGCGTTCACCGTTCAACCCTCTTCAATTTGATAGGTTGTATCAAGATTGAAGCTCAACGATGAGGGACTTAAAATTCATGGAAGTTTGGCCTTTATGAAAAGCAAACTAACTTGAATTATTATACTCTAAAAACATAGTCCCACATCGGAAGTGGAGTAAAGGGGAGGGGTCAGCCGCCTATATAAATTGGGGCCTACCCCCTCCTCTAAACTCGTCTCATACTCTAGATCTGAGCAGCTCCCAAAAATGTTGGAGCACGCTCGAATCTAAGCTTAAATTAATATTCTATTCTCCCTAAATTTCTGCCTTGCTCCTGAATGGCTCTAGCAAAGCCATGACAGGGTTCGGACTGAGCTGGAGTCTTGGCAAAGGTTCACACTCAGGTGAAACTTTCTTTGGCACGTGGTTGACTTGGAGACAAGATGATTGCTCGCCTCGGGACGCGGAGCTGTTCGAGGAGCGGTTCGACGCGGGACAAGGATCGGCTCGGAAGACGGTGCAGTACATCTTGCCTGAACCAAGGTAGGGTTCCGGGTATGTAATTTAGAAGCTTTATTTTAATTATGTTGCAGTAGCTTAGATCCTTCTTGGGGTGGTCAGATCCACTTCAAGTTGGCATAGATCCTGGATAAGGGTCTTGATTTTCCTTAGGGCTTCGTTAAAAATTTTAACGATTTTCTTCCGATGTGCTTTCTTTTGCCTCTATTGTTCGTCCGACTTAGGACGGACATAGAGATTTGTGCCATGAGGGTCCATCAAAACCCAACAGTGGCATCAGAGCTTAGTCTCCATGATGTTCTAGGACTGCGACGTTTTTAAAATCAATGCCTTCTAAATGCATTTAAAATGTTTTAACTTTATGCGATAATTTTAAAAATGATTTTAGATGCTTTAAAATTTTATGTGATTTTCTGCAAGTAAATTTTAATTTGATAATTTTTTAACATATGTTCATGTAATAAAATTATAAGATAATTTTGAACATGAAGTTTTAAATTTTATTAGATAAAATTTTTATGTTTTAAAATTATGTTACATGTTATGTTTAGTTGAAACATAAAATAATTATGTGATAATTATTGTTTATTGCAGACACTTAATTTACATGATTTAATTAAGATGTTGGTATTAATGGCTATGTTATTCTTGTCCCTTATTTGATAACACAAGAAAACCCTTATAGGTTAGCCATTAAGAATCTTTAAAATTTATAAGATGAATTTTAATGACATGCTATATTTTGACAAATTGTTAACACTTTTAAAATACCTAATTCCTAATTAGGGTAGTCCTTTTAACGATGATTATTATTTTAATCGTTATAATAATAATTTCATTAAAAGAGTACACTTCAAAAGTGTTGTAATTTGAATTTGTTAAAATCCTAATAACAATTAGGATAGCACGTGAACCTTATAGTTGATAAGGATTTAATAAAATTTATTAACAAATCGTAAAATTTTGAATTTTAAGGCTTCAACTAGTTAATAGGATTAATTAGTTGTTAATAAAAGCCTTTTAGTTTACGGCACGCATATATAAATGATAAGTGGCATTCAATGGATCATGATACCGGTCAATGTGCTTGGATAAGTTTGTTGGGTCAGCCTAGCTAGACTGGGGGTAAGTGACACTGGCTTAGTCAATTCCCTGGCCGTGTCCGCTGGACTGCAATGACACAAATCATGATTATATGACACCCTGAACTATACCTAAGTCTAATACATTAATAATATTTTTCAAGATTAGGCGTAGCCCTCCTTGTTTTTAGGGGTTAGCAACTATAGGACCCGTGTTCCAGTTGTTGAGCAACACTCAAGCTGTGACATGGCAACCTTGTAGAAATCAACTTCTTAAATACATATGATGTAATCTTGACTTGACCCAAACTCGTAGCGTGAATACACCGAGCACCGGCGTAAGTTAATCTAATGATGTAGTCTAGTCTTGACCCAAATCGTCGTATCGTGAATATACCGAGCGCCGGCGTAAGTTAAGCTAGACATGAAAACAAGGGTCCGACTAGGCTAGTCATTATGATTTGGAGCACACTCATGATCATAAGTGGCTATGGGTGAAAACCGATAAAAGAGTCATATATGATATGATTGATGAAGAGTCATCTGCCAATCGCAGAGTCAAGCAATTTGTTGAGCTACACTCAAGGTTGTAAGACTCGGGGTGGTTGGATCTCTTTCCCATTAATTTAATTTTGATTAAATCGTTCATTGATTGGCTTAAAATGATCGCAAAAATAATGGGAATATATAGATTGATATAAGCCATTCTATCTATATTTAATATTGAACATATGCTAAACTAGGGTAAGTTCTAAGTTTACCAATGGAATCAAAATTTAATATTCTAACAGAATAAGTTAAATGGTCAAAGAGGTTGATTACTGTAATATCAAGTTGAATTCTAATTGATAGAATAAACTCTATTCTCGTTGACAGTAAAATGACCTTCTTAATGACAGATTTAAGGAATATGATTTCATTAAGTTTTGAGTCCAACAAAATAAATGCACACTACATGTCACTCGCCTCTATACGGGACAGCTGGAACATATTGATGTTCAAAAGCATATTTCTCCATACAATTTGTTGAGCGACACTCAAGGTTGTATGAAAAGCAGGTTCGATCCGCAAGGTTCAAAAAATTCGATTAAACTGTTTGAATCGAATGTGAGTGCATGAGCGGTGCAAGATAATCCCAACTGGATCTTGAGACGAGCAACTTGTTGAGTGACACTCAAGGTTGCAAAGCTCAGGCGTTTGGATACATAAGATGCTTGCATAGCAATTTAAATTTTTGTTGAGACATTTAATATCTAAATGAGACTTAGAAAAGGAAGAAGGCACTCAGAAAAGTCAAATTGAGAAAGATAGTTTTATTTATCATTAGTAAAGGCATAAGTATGAGGAACTGAATATGTGACATATTTGATGTCACAATTTCAGAGGAATTGTTATACAAAAGGAAAACACATTTTGGTAAATGTCGTCACATTGCTTCTGAAGCAATGAGTAGTATGTATAACATAATATATTAAATGTTAATATATGAATTCGCAAGATAGTAATAAACTTATATGGCAAAATAGACTGGGCCGTATCAAACAGACAAAGCTTTACTAGTCAAATAAAGAGGGGTCTGACCTCTCGTATTATGAAGTCTACGGACACTTGTGGATCTTATTCTCAAAGGTATGATGGCCGAAACTCCTTCTGTAAGACAGCGAGAGAGCGAGTTATTGAACTCGCAGTCTCGTACATACTGATGTACCCGGACCCAAGTCTAAGCTAGCTAGGATAAGTTGTTCTTATTTTATTAAGACACATGTTATTGATGAAACACAAGTCTGATAAAATAGAAAAAAAATGACAGAAGTATTTGAACTGATTCGATCGGATCGAAGAGGCGAATACTTAGATGTACATATCTTGCATAATTAAAAGAAAATTTGATTTTCTCTCAGGTCAAGTCTCTTAACATATTGGATATGTTGGATAACATAAATCGCACTTTGTTAGACATAATGCGACTCATGGCAAAGTGTCTGAGTTACAATCCTCCCTCTGGGTTAAGTCCCAGATTATAACGCCTAGGTTCTTGATGAGGTTTTGTGAGGACCTTATCAATAAGATATTCATTAAATCAATCGTTAGGAAGTTAAAGGATTACTTGAGTCTCGTGAGACGAAGAGTCGAGTTAGACATCATAGTTGATGATGGTCTAAGATAACTTCCAGTATGAAATTCAAGTACAGACTCTGATTAACAACTTGATGCAATAGGTCCGTGCAAGTAAATAAAGTATGGACTTTAGTTTATGTGCCCAAAAGAAATTGTTTCTTAATGTCTGCAAGTAAATCTTCAATTTAGAAGATTGGTACAGAAAGGAAAATAGTGAAGTACAATTTCGTTGGTTGAGAATGTTTTCTTCCTAATTCCTATAAACGGATTATGATGAAACCGTCTTGCCAGCAGATGCGTACGAATATACTCGGACCGAACTCGATGTAAACGCTCATGATAACCATGAAAAATGGAACATTCATTTGTAGTTCGTTTTCTAAATATGATTTAGAAGAATAAACTTGTATGAATTAGCCAGAGAGTTTTCAAGGTCAGTGGGAGCGAATAAAATACATGCGAGGCATCAATGGGCTGTGACACATTTTTTTTGACAAAGTGGTCAAAAGAGTTTGACACTTTTGAATATGAACCGTATAAAATGACCGTAACTATATTTAAATTATTATCGTAATGTATAATGAGCTGGATGAGATCCAGGATAATTAAATGGATTCCATAGGACCAAAGGAATTATTTGAATGAAATTCAAATGGTTGGTCCAATATGAACATAGAAATCCCTTAAAGTCTATACAATAGACGGTTTTAGCAGATCCACTCACGAAGGCTCTACCACATGAAGTCTAGAAAGACTTATGTGTAAAAATGGTATGAGATACCGGGATAAATGGGCCAAAGTGCAAGTGGGAGATGTTGCGAGATAGATATGCCCTCGAGGCAATTATCTCTGTGTAATTGTACAAATATCTTGTTCATAATAACAGTAAGCTGTTTGGTATAAATGTATCTAAGTTAATCATAATGTAGTTTTTATTAAATATTAAATTAGGTAAAGTCCTGAGACTTAATGCAAGGTCAAACATGTATCGAGATGAGTATCTTGATCATGGAGAAATGCTTGACTGTCTGTAGCATAAGTCTAAAAGGGTTTGTGCTCGTAGATGTTTCGAGAAAAGGATATCGAAACATCGGATAGACCATTATGTCTTAGTCTTCACCGTATAGCGGTGACGATGATCTCATGATCGTTTGACTTGGCAAAGTCGAAGAGGAGACGCAGGTGCTCATTGGAGAATGAGTTCACTGAACGACGCAAAAGGAGTTGTCATATGGTTTTGATTGACCAATCCGTCAATGATTACTCTTAGTGATGATAGGCAAGTTGGTCTTAAGACTTGAGGTCATTGTACAAACCTATGTGTGAACGGTGTGACTTAGATCACTGACCTACCTTCAAGGCTAGGCATGTCGAAGGGTCTTTGATTGGGTGACATTTGAGCATACGAGGAGAGTAATGACCAAGAGAGGATTCGTCTCTCCTGGTCAATGGGAGTTAATGTCGTATAGTTAGTTCGATCTTTAGTGAAATCTTTAGCCAGAGTATGTTGGAAGATGTCCAATATTATTCGACTAAAGATCGATGGAAACTAACCGGTTTCGAGTTATTGGGGTTGACGGTTTGACCGTACCCTAGACTTGAACTAGACGACATAGTTTAGATGAAGAGACTAAAACTGCGGAATTTATTACGGTCACAGTCAGGATGGTCCCGACAATACTCATGTCGATGAGTTAACCATATAAGTATGATACTGAAATAGGGATGGCAACTGCTGCTTGTGGTCACTGTCGTCTGGGGCTTCGAGCCCCACTTGTAGTATGGTCAGGCTGTAGGGTCTCACACAGAGTGTGACCTTCGTCTAGTAATAGGTAGGAACATTAGGGAGAATATGCATTTGATGCAAAGCATAGAACACTGCAAAGAGTTTGCAGTTATCTTCTGCATTCGGGATAAATGATCGTGAGTGCAAGTGGAAGATGTTGGGAGATGTATGCCCTCAGATCATTTGTATATGATGCAAATGATATTTTAAGCTTAGATAGGGGACTATTTTGCAAGTGATGCAAAAGGAGTTAAATGTGTCTTAAATTGTTTAAGACCATATTTAATATGATAAACGCATTGAAAAGGTTACCTGGATAACAGATCGTCCCGCTCTAAACACAGGTTCAAACCACGTCAAAACGGAGTCCAAATGCATAAGTTAGAGCCAAAACAAGATTGCCCAAACTATTGGGCTGAACCCAGCAAAAATGGAGGCCCACCAAGCCCGAATTTTCTGGTTAGGGTTTTTGAAACCCGGGATTTTTTTGACGGTTGGATTTTCCATCTTTGAATGGTTTTGGCTAACTTTGAGACGACGTTTGAGGGGTCAAAAGACGTCAGATTGACTCGCTGTTTTTTTCCTACGCGTTCACCGTTCAACCCTCATCGATTTGATAGGTTATATCAAGATTGAAGATCAACGGTGATGGAGTTAAAATTCATGGAAGTGTGTCCTTTATGAAAGGCAAACTAACTTGAATTATTAAACTCTAAAAACATAGTCCCACATCGAAGTGGAGTAAAGGGACGGGTCAGCCGCATAAATAAATAGGGGCCTACCCCCTCCTCTAAACTTGTCCCAAGCTCTAGATCTGAGCAGCTCCCAAAAATGTTGAAGCACGCTCGGATCTAAGCTTAACTTAATATTCTCTTCTCCCTAAATTTCTGCCTTACTCCTGAAGGGCTCTAGCAAAGCCACGAAGGGGATCGGATCTGATCCAGAGTCTTGGCGAAGGTTCACACTCAGGTGAAACTTTCTTCAGCATGTGGTTGGCTCGGTGACAAGGGGATTGCTTGCCTTGGGACGTGGAGCAGTTCGTGGAGCGGTTCGACGCGGGACGAGGATCGGCTCGGAAGTTAGTGCGGTACACCTTGGCTGAACCAAGGCAATGTTCCGGGTATGTAATTTAGTAGCTTTATTTTAATTATGTCGCAGTAGCTTAGCTCCTTCTTGGGGGTGGTCAGATCCACTTCAAGTTGGCATAGATCCTGGCTAAGGATCTTGATTTTACTTAAGGCTTCGTTAAAAAGTTTAACGATTTTCTTCCGTTGTGCTTTCTTTTGCCTCTATTGTTCGTCCGACTTAGGACGGGCATAGATATTTGTGCCCTGAGGGTCCATCAAAACCCAACAGGTTTAGCATGGTCGTGTCACAAATCCGCACGGCCGTGTCATTAGAACGACACTGTCATACCGCTCATCTGTGTTTAAAGGAGGACTCTGTCTTCTGCAGATGAATTTAGTACGTCCATATGAAATATATGCATGGTCGTGTCATCAAATCAGCAAAAACAGC
Source organism: Scilla litardierei (assembly GCA_030789695.1). Lineage (NCBI taxonomy): Eukaryota > Viridiplantae > Streptophyta > Magnoliopsida > Asparagales > Asparagaceae > Scilla > Scilla litardierei. The sequence goes on along the minus strand of CM061142.1, from coordinate 667,050,492 downwards.
CTTCCTTCTGACTCGCTGACACGGACATGCGTGCATATGCACGGTCGTGTCATCTGCAAATATGTCTTCTTAGCTTCGAATCACCTCTAACTCTCCGTCATTGCTCGTCATCTTCTCCCCTTGGCTTACTCCGTTGCTATCTTGCATCATTTTGCATGTTTTACCCTGAAATGCATAAAATATATGTTGAAGGGGTAAAATCAATAAGAGTGGGTGAATACAGAGGAAAAGGGTGAGAATGCTATATAACAAGAGTGGAGAACGTGGTATAAAGGTGCGGAAATATGTGTATAAAATGTTCCTAACAAATGTCATGATGGCAAACTCATCAGGCATATTTATAAAGCAGGGTCCAGCAAGTTGGTCTCATCAGATTGCAGGGTGGCAACTCGGCTGGATGAGAACTCTGTCCTCCCAAAGGACCATTCTTTCGTGAGGAAGGTCGCGTCCGAGAGTTTAGCTAGATACATGTTCTGGTAGATCCAACAGGTTGATTTCCCCTCTTCTCTACTTCCTCCTCGTTGTAGTACTCCCCTGACTTATTGTTGAATCATTGGGCCGGCATTCGAGATAACTCGGTCGACAGATGATTATGGCCCACAAGGCCTGCCAAAGAAGACCGATACAGACTCAGTCAAAGCCCAATGGTCAGTCGACCGTTGAGTCCACCTCACTCGAACATGGGATTAAAGGGTTATTACTTTGGTATTAAATTTATAGATGTTTGATTGGCAGTCGACCGTTGAGTCCAACTGAGTCAAAGCCCAATTTTTTGGATTATTACTTTGGTATCAAATTTATAGATGTTTGATTGGCATGTTTTAATTTCTTTTCCAGTTTGGAGTCAAATGTTAATATGCCATGTATGAAAATATTTTATATGTTGTGATACTCTCTTTGAAATAATTCGGGAGTAGTTTGGTATAAGTGATTACATGAATTGGGATGAATGGCTTAGTTTTTGATTGGATAGGGTGTGGCCAATGGTGTATGTTTTGTTTTCCTCCTAAGGAGTGGGTGGATGAGTTGATAACGTGTGTTTAGAATGAGAAAGAGAGTTAATATAAGTGAATGTTTCTTTTAATCAAATTGAGTAGCAGGTGCCCACAAAACATTGGGGAGGATGCCAAAGATGAGATTTAGGGGATCATTCCATCCTTTTGCCTATATATCGTTATCGAGTGTATGCAAAAGTGGCCGTGTTTGCATTTCATAGCATTATTGCGTAAAGGCAAAACATAAACATAAACATACCAAAAACAAAAAGAATACAAAAAAGAAAAGAAAAAAGATAAAAGGAATGAATAAATGAAAGAATAAGCAACATGAGTGCTGCAATCTCATCTCCCACAACTTAGAGGAAATTCTTTTGTTTTGGCCATTTCGTTGAAAATTGGAAAATTTGTTTACGGTTTAAATCTTCGTAACGTTCATATCTTAGCTCTAGGATCTTAGTTGAAGTCCATACAATCTTTCCCGAAGCTTCGCGCTTCGATTCGTGACTTCTTATGCATGTTAACTGGTTCAAGAAGAAGAACTGACCGACTAGATGGTGATCTAGTCGGTCGGCAAAGCTTCTTGGACCGACTAGTTTCAGTCAGTCATTTCCAAGCTCTTTACGTTTACAGTTAGTCGGTCTAAGTTGACTCACCGACCGACGAGTTTGTGAACTAGTCGGTCAGTGATGCTTCTGTGACCGACTAGTTGAGCTTTCCCTGTACATGCAACTTTGAGCCTGAGCTACTGTTTATCTTTAGTCGGTCTGTGTTCATTGATCGACCGACTAGTTGATGAACTAGTCGGTCAACTTTCCTTCTTGGACCGACTAGTTTAGATTTACTGTACATGCCAATTTTCACTTGACTTACTGTTTATCGTTAGTCGGTCTATGCACATTTGGCGACCGACTAGTTGATGAACTAGTCGGTCAACATTTGTTCTTGGACCGACTAATTCAATTTGCTCTCAGACTATTTGTTTTTCTCTTAGTCGGTCTCAGTTGAGTAACCGACTGACTAGTTGTGAAATTAGTCGGTCAGCTACTCTTCTTGGACCGACTAGTTCCTTGTGTCTGTGCTTCGACCTTTTCTCTGTTCACTCATTAGTCGGTCTACGTTGATTGACCGAACCGACTAGTTGATGAACTAGTCTGTCAGTAGTTGTTCTTTGACCGACTAGTTGGGTTCAGAAAAGAGCCGTTGGAGCTTTAATTGAAACGTTTTTCTCTCTCTCTCTTCTCTAACCTATATATACTTGATGAGCTGCATTCATTGCACTCAAGGCTGATATTATTGCAAGTTTAGAGATCAAGAGAAATCATTCCAAGCTCATTCAAAGCTCTTTCATTCCATTCAATAATCTCTCCTCACTCTTACTTCCAAAGAGAGATTCATTGAGTGTGAAGCCTTCCAAGCCAAGTGCTTGATCCTAGGTCACCAACATCCCCATAGCTCTCCATCGCTGATCTACATCTTGGAGCTAGGGTTTGGTGCCACTTCTTCTTCCTCAAAATCATCTTTGTCCTAATTCGTAAGCATTACTCAAGGCATAGGTATTTTTTCGGCAAGAAGTTCTATTTCATTTACTTTCATATTGTAAGTTTCACTCTCGGTTGTGAGAGTGTGGTTGTGATCCCGGGTTGTGGGAGTCACAAATTACTTTGTGTATGATTTGACTTGTGAAGGTTTTTCACAAGTATTTCATAGTGGAAATCTTGAGTTAGGGTTTCTAACTCGAGTATCCGGAGGGGATCCGGGTGGTTGGGACGTAGGATCACCGGGAACAAGTCGGGGAGACTTGGGTGGGATCTGAACCCAGTAATATCGTTGTTTGCGATTGTTTCTTTGTTGTCTAACATTTACATTTCCGCATTTTCCGCATTGTTTGGTAGAGTTTGCAGTAATTAGGAATTAGCCTCTTAATTATTTTAAAGTACTATTCACCCCCCCTATAGTACTTGTGCAGTAGCTTAGCAGGGCATTACATTTGGTATCAGAGCCAAGTCTATAGCTATGTCTGCCAATGACAACAAGACCGTGCGTCCACCTTCCGACTACAGCACCTTCAGGAACCGTGAAGGAGCGTCTTCGGTGATGGAAGTACATTCCTCGACGAGGCCTCCATTCTTCAACGGTACCAACTACGGGTACTGGAAATGCCGGATGGAAACCTTCCTCCGGAGTGCTTCGCTATGGAGGGCCACGATGAAGGAATACGTCGAGCCTACCGAAGAAGACTTTGAGAAGTGGACTCCCGCGGAGGTCGCCGCGGAGGTGAGCAATGCCAAGGCAATGAACGCCTTGCAATGTGCCTTGGAACCCGAGGATTTCAATAAGATATGCACATGTAAGAGTGCATATCAAATATGGAATTCCCCTCCTCATATTACATGAAGGGACTAGTAGGGTAAGAGACTCTAAACTCGTGGTAGTTAATAGAGATTACGAGTTGTTTCATATGCTACAGGGTGAGAAGATGAAGGAGTACTACGCTCGCTTCGTCGACATCACAAACGAGTTGGAGGCTCTCGGCAAAACCTACACCCAAAAGGAGAAAGTCTCGAAGATCATCGATGGACTTCCTTCTAGTTGGGAGAAACGGACCTTCGCCATCGAGGAAGGTAATGACATGAAAACCTATACCGTTGTTTAACTAATGGGTACTTTAATGTCATACGAGGTTCGTAAGGATAGCAAGCTTAAGTTGCAGGACAAGATGAAGTCCTATCTAAAGCAAGACGAGCCAAAGAAGAAGGCTATTGCTTTCAAGGCCGCTCCATCAACTTCCACATCAACCGATGATGAAGACTCGGAAAACGAGTTGGACTTGGAGTCCATGGCACTCATGGCCAAGAAGTTCAATCGTTTCTTCGAAATGGTAACTATAAGAACAAAGCTAAATTTGGTTCTTCTAACGCCTCCTCCTCTCCTTTGTGTTTCAAGTGCAATAAGCCATGACACATGAAGGCAGAGTGTCCTCTAAACAAGCAAAAGGAGAAGTGGAAGGCGCCGAAGTTCGATAAGTCCAAGAATTACAAGACAGGGTACAAAAAGGGACTTGTCGGAGCAACATTCACCGACTCCGAGGATTCCTCAAGCGGAGAGTCAGACGATGAGCAAGTGGAGCAAGCGCACATGTGCTTCATGGCGAGAGAGGAGCATGATAAAGGATCTTTCCTCCTCCGATGATAGCGACAACGAAGGCGATGAGGTAACCATGGATGACCTTAGGAATGCTAATTCTCAATTGTGGTCTAAGTATACTAAATTAGTAAATAGGTATACTAAAGTAAAAGATGATTTAGCTAGCATCCAAACCTCGCCTAAAACTATCATCACCAACAACGACACCGTTCTTGAAGAGTTGAAGAATGAGATTGTTAATCTCAAGACTCAACTTGAACATGTTAGCATTCAGGATCCGGAAGAACATAAGATAGAGGATTTGACTTCTCAAAACTCGACTTTGAGTATTGAGAATGAAAGTCTTAAATCTCGTGTTTATGTGCTCACCATCGCAAGTATCCACTTTGGATACTTCTTTGCGTTCTCTCACCGAGAAATATGAGAACACATTAGGCCGAATCAATGAATTCAATAAGGGTAAGGGTCATTTGGACAATATCCTAAGTGTCTTACCTCCGGCCAATCACCATGTTGGTTTGGGGTATACGATGGGAAATTCATCCAAGTCGGCCACTACCTTTGTTAGGCCAACTTCCGATACCTCAACGAGTGGTAGCAAACACTCTATTGGTAGTTCATCTACCAATGGTGCTTCCACCTCATCCACGCCATCTTTTGGAAAGAAACCCACTTTGGGTGGACCTCCAAAGAAGGGTCATGCCTATATGTACACCATACCATGCCACGTAGGAACACACGTCCTACTCCACCGGCTCACACATATGATGAATTCTATGCTACACGTTCACGGGCACGTGCACACCATGTGAGACACCCTCACGCACGTGTTCCTCCACATGCATATGTTCACCCACATCATCATATGAATAATTATCGTCGTGCACCATTCCATCATGTTCCTTATGCCTATCCACAACATGCATCACGTAGGAAATCAACGTCGTATGCATGCAACCAATAGGATGAGGGCTCCCAAGATTTTCACTATTTGGAGCCCAAAGGACACAAGCATGGATAAAAACAAGTTTACATGAATGCTTATTTTTCGGATGTTGTGCATAGTAGAAATTATGTGGGGAAGTCTAAGTCCAATTGGACTTGGCTTCCAAAGGTCTAATCTTTTGGACCCAATGACCTTGGGTACCATGATACGATATTTCATATCTATAGGTACTCAAGAAAAAGGAACAGAGTAACAAATTTAAATTTAGCTCCAAAGGGAATTGGATACTCGATAGCGGGTGTTCAAAAACACATGACGGGTGACGCTCAATTGCTCTCCGGAGTGGTGCCCATTGCAAATGGGAATCGCGTCGTCTTTGGATGCAATGAGAGCGGAACCATCATAGGTGTTGGAAAAGTGGGTAATCCTTCTAAACCTCTTATATGTGATGTTTACCTTGTTAAAGGATTAAAACACAATCTTATTTCAATAAGCCAACTTTGTGACAAAGGTTACAAAGTTAGCTTTGCAAAAGGAATGTGCCATATTTTAAATAAGAATACTAATGATGTATTATTTTCTGGCACAACCGCCATAAGGATATATATATCCTAGATCTTCCAAGATCACATGAACAATGTCTCATTGCCAACACAAGTGAACAACACTTATGGCATCGACGTTTTGGTCATGTGAACTTTGGAACACTTTTTAAGCTTTCCAAGATAAATTCTATTAGAGGTTTCCCTAAGCTAGTCTTTCAAAAGAAAAGCTTTTGTGACTCGTGTTAACGAGGCAAGCTTCCAAAATCTTCATTTAAACCTAAGAAAAGCATTTCCTCTAAGCGGCCACTAGAGCTATTACATCTAGATTTATTTGGGCCAACTAGAGTTGCTTCATTAGGTAATGCTAGATATGGACTTGTCATCGTTGATGAATTTTCTAGGTTTACTTGGGTATTTTCATTATGTAATAAAAATGAAGCTTTTGAAAACTTCACAATTTTTGTTAAGAAAGTACAAAAATCTCTTAGGAACCACCATTGTCACTATTCGTAGTGATCATGGAGGTGAATTTGAGAATGAGTCTTTTGAGAAATTTTGTGATGAAGTTGGTATTACACACACACCTTTTCATTCCCTCGCGCACCTCCTCAAAATGGTGTTGTTGAGAGAAAGAATAGGACGCTAGTGGAGTGTGCTCGCACTATGCTTGATGATAGCCAACTTGGCCATCAATTTTGGGCGGAAGCGGTACACACCGCTTGCTATGTGTTTAATAGAATACTTTTGAGGCCCGGCACTAAACAAACTTGTTATGAATTGTTGTTTGGTAGGTTGCCTCAAGTTAAACATTTTCGTGTTTTTGGTTCAAAATGTTTTATTAAGAACACGTATGGTAGTTTGGACAATTCGATCTAAGATCCGATGAGGGGGATTTTTGTTGGATATTCTTCGCGTAGCAAAGCCTACCGGATATACAACAAACGAACCTCAACGATCGTGGAATCGCTTCATGTTTCATTTAATGAAGGATTTGTTCCAACTAGAATTACTAATGATGATGACTCTATGGATGTCTTATGTGATTCAATTGGTAATTCTAACTCTAATGATTCTATTGATTTTATTGAGACTAACCCTACTAATGAAGTTTTTGAGAATGTTCCAAGTGATCAAGGTATTCTCAAACGACTTCATACCGTTCGTGACCATCCTCATGAGCAAGTCATTGGCAATATCCATGATAGTGTCAAGACGAAATCGCAAGTGAACTACTTTACGCATTGTGCCTTTGCCTCCTCGATTGAGCCAAATAATATTAATGAAGCGTGCGAAGATAGCGCTTGGATCTTAGCCATGGAGGAGGAACTCATTCAATTCGAGAGGAATGAGGTTTTAGGAGCTTGTTCCTTTGCCATCGAAGAACCACACCGTCATAGGGACAAAAGTGGATCTTCAAGAACAAGACCGACGAAAACCATGTCGTCGTCTAGAACAAAGCTCGGTTAATTTCTCAAGGCTACCGTCAAGAGGAAGGTATTGATTTCGAAGAATCCTTCGCTCCGGTAGCTAGATTAGAATCAATTAGATTATTATTGTCTTTTGCATGCCATAAAAATTTCAAACTATTTCAAATGGATGTAAAAAGTGCATTTTTAAACGGAGATGTCGTTGAGGAAGTTTACGTTTCTCAACCTCCGGGCTTTATTAATGAAAAATTTCCAAATCATGTTTTTAAACTAAAGAAAGCGCTTTACGGTTGAGACAAGCTCCTCGAGCTTGGTATGATCGCTTAAAGAATTTTCTTTTGGATTTGAATTTTAAAATGGGAGAAGCCGATTCTACACTTTTTGTTAAGCATTCGAATAATGATATACTTTTAGTTCAAATTTATGTTGATGATATCATTTTCGGTGCTACTAACTTTGCTCTTTGCGAAGAGTTTTCTAATGTTATGAAGGAACAATTTGAGATGAGCCACATGTGTGAGCTCAAATATTTCTTAGGTCTCCAAATTCGCCAAATGGACGATGCAATATTCATCCACCAAACGAAGTATACGGTGGAGTTACTAAAGCGATTTGGAATGGAGAATGCCTCCGGAAAGAAGACTCCAATGAGCACGACTACGCATCTTGATAAGGATACGGGCGGTAAGGATGTAGACATTCGTCTATATCGAGGTATGATTGGTAGTTTACTATATCTTACCGCAAGTAGGCCCGATATTATGTTTGCCGTATGCGTATGTGCTCGTTATCAGTCTCAACCTAAGGAGTCTCACTTAGTAGCGGTAAAACGTATTTTTCCGTTATCTAAGTTATACACTTGATTTTGGATTACTTTATCCAAAATCTAGCACGTATGCGTTAATCTCATATAGTGATGCCGATTATGCGGGATGCAAATCCGACAGAAAAAGTACTAGTGGCACTTGCCATTTTATAGGAAATTCTCTTGTCTCTTGGTTTTCCAAGAAGCAAAATTCTGTATCACTTTCAACCACCGAGGCGGAATACATTGCCGCCGGTGCCGCGTGTGCGCAAGTTCTTTGGATGAGACACACACTTAAAGACTTTGGGATAAACTGTGATACTTGCCCTATCATGGTGGACAACCAAAGTGCAATTTGTCTCTCCAAGAACCCGGTACACCAGTCCCGTTCGAAACACATAGATGTCCGACACCATTTCTTAGATGATCATGTTGCTAAAAAGGACATCATATTAGTGTACGTTGAAACCAGTTTGATGATGTTGTATGTTTTGTGACACTCTGATATCTGTGTGATATGATGCTATATTTTGTGCCTCGATCGTTGGATCGCTTTTGTATGTTGACAATGTATGATTTTGTTGTACTCATGCTTCATTTATATATATATACATCGATGTTGACATTCCATTCTATTGTGCACATTATATATTCTTTTTATGTCTCTGATGTCTTGATTTCGTCGCTTGACGATAATAACTTGGTTTAATAGAAATTTCTTCTATGGAAACATAGAATTGTTTTCCATGCACTAAATTAACCAAGAATGTTGATATTGGAGAGTATTTTCCATAACTCAATCCGTAAAATTGATTTGAGTTTTGGTGATTTCGTTTTACGATTTTCGACTATGGTTTCATTGACACGCCTTGATTTTATTCGTATTTTTCTTTGGTGTCACTTGAACCATCGTCGTATTCTACGGCTCCCGTGCTGTTATTTGAAGCCATTGTTGTTGTCGTTGATCTCCTCCCGCTCTTTTTGCTAATGCCAAAGGGGGAGAGATATAATAATGACGATGTGCTAAATGATAATTTAAATCATTTTTCCAAGAATCTAATTTGATATGTTAGATTCAGGGGGAGTTAAGATATATAATGGATTTTCAAATCCGATATTTCAATAACCAACTTTTGGTATCCGTCATTTCAATAATCGATTCTCATTTATATACTTTACTCGTCTGCTTGATGCGTATTATTATTGTTTAATTTGGAATTAACGTGTCATCAATGCAGGGGGAGTAAGTAAATTACATTTGAATTATTATTTTTGATTATTATTTATGTTGGTTTGTCATCATCAAAAAGGGGGAGAATGTTGGATATTGGACTCCCTGGATTTGGTTTTGGATGATGAACAAACATAAATATATCGTGAACTAACACTTTGTGAGCGCAGTTATGGAGATCGTCGCCAAATTCACATGAACATCCCAAGCGACGTCTCGAGACTTCTCAAAGCACGTGATCGTATGCCTAAAGCTTCGTTGAAGCTTTCGGACCATTTTAGAAGTCATGAAGATTCGATTGAAGCTTTTGAAGACGGTATCGTCAAGTTTTATTTATAGTCTTTAAGCTTCTTTCGTAGAATGTTAAGCCTTGAGTAGGTCTTACGGTTTAAATCTTTGTAACGCTCATATCTTAGCTCTAGGATCTTAGTTGAAGTCCATACAATCTTTCCCAAAGCTTCGCGCTTCGATTCGCGACTTCTTATGCATGTTAGCTGGTTCAAGAAGAAGAACTGACCGACTAGATGGTGATCTAGTCGGTCGGCAAAGCTTCTTGGACCGACTAGTTTCAATCAGTCATTTCCAAGCTCTTTACTGTTTACAGTTAGTCGGTCTAAGTTGACTCACCGACCGACTAGTTTGTGAACTAGTCGGTCAGTGATGCTTCTGTGACCGACTAGTTGAGCTTTCCCTGTACATGCAACTTTGAGCCTGAGCTACTGTTTATCTTTAGTCGGTCTGTGTTCATTGATCGACCGACTAGTTGATGAACTAGTCGGTCAACTTTCCTTCTTGGACCGACTAGTTTAGATTTACTGTACATGCCAATTTTCACTTGACTTACTGTTTATCGTTAGTCGGTCTATGCACATTTGGCGACCGACTAGTTGATGAACTAGTCGGTCAACATTTGTTCTTGGGACCGACTAATTCAATTTGCTCTCAGACTATTTGTTTTTCTCTTAGTCGGTCTCAGTTGAGTAACCGACCGACTAGTTGTGAAACTAGTCGGTCAGCTACTCTTCTTGGACCGACTAGTTCCTGTGTCTGTGCTTCGACCTTTTCTCTGTTCACTCATTAGTCGGTCTACGTTGATTGACCGACCGACTAGTTGATGAACTAGTCGGTCAGTAGTTGTTCTTTGACCGACTAGTTGGGTTCAGAAAAGAGCCGTTGGAGCTTTAATTGAAACGTTTTTCTCTCTCTCTCTCTTCTCTAACCTATATATACTTGATGAGCTGCATTCATTGCACTCAAGGCTGATATTATTGCAAGTTTAGAGATCAAGAGAAATCATTCCAAGCTCATTCAAAGCTCTTTCATTCCATTCAATAATCTCTCCTCACTCTTACTTCCAAAGAGAGATTCATTGAGTGTGAAGCCTTCCAAGCCAAGTGCTTGATCCTAGGTCACCAACATCCCCATAGCTCTACATCGCTGATCTACATCTTGGAGCTAGGGTTTGGTGCCACTTCTTCTTCCTCAAAATCATCTTTGCCCTAATTCGTAAGCATTACTCATGGCATATGTATTTTGTCGGTAAGAAGTTCTATTTCATTTACTTTCATATTGTAAGTTTCACACTCTCGGTTGTGAGAGTGTGGTTGTGATCCCGGGTTGTGGGAGTCACAAATTACTTTGTGTATGATTTGACTTGTGAAGGTTTTTCACAAGTATTTCATAGTGGAAATCTTGAGTTAAGGTTTCTAACTCGAGTATCCGGAGGGGATCCGGGTGGTTGGGACGTAGGATCACCGGGAACAAGTCGGGGAGACTTGGGTGGATCCGAACCCAGTAATATCGTTATTTGCGATTGTTTCTTTGTTGTCTAACATTTACATTTCCGCATTTTCCGCATTGTTTGGTAGAGTTTGCAAGTAATTAGGAATTAGCCTCTTAATTATTTTAAAGTACTATTCACCCCCCTATAGTACTTGTGCAGTAGCTTAGCAGGGCATTACACATGAGTGATGCAATCTCATCTCCCACAACTTAGAGGAAATTCTTTTGTTTTGGCCATTTCGTTGAAAATTGGAAACTTTGTCATTTGCGCATTATCCCGATAAATGTGATATGGTGCTTATTACTTCACTTTTCTTTGAATTGGATTGAGGAGAATGTCATTTGTTATTTCATTTTATACATTGTGTATATTGGCTTTGAAATCATTTGGAAATAACATGTGGAATATGCCATGATGATATTTTGAGTTTGGTGCATGTTTTCTATTTAATCCGAATTGATCGCATATTTTGCTAGGGACTAGCAAAATGCTAGTTGGGGTGTGTGATTCGTAGTGAAAAGTGTACATTTATACCCCCTAACTACCCCTATCTTGTGCATATAACTCATTGAATCATGCTCTCTTAACTATATGTGTGTAATTCATCATCTTTTGAGCATATGATTTTATTTTGGCACAATTTCACTCTCCAAAGCTTTACAAACTTGAATTGTATCTTTACATATTTTTCTGGATTTTTCTGGAGTCCCAAAGGGGACAAAATCAAGTAATTGGAGAAGTGAACATAGGGCCAGGACAGTCGACTGTCCTTACAACGACAGTCGCCTGTTATCCCGACAATCGCCTGGAGCAAACTAGAGTGCAACACAGGCTCCTGTAGAAGAATCGACAGGCGCTTGTACAACGCAGCAGTCGACTGTTATTTCGATAGCAGTCGACTGTCTTTTCTCCTCCCGAAGGACGAAGGAAACCCAACTCACTGTCGAATTGACCACAGCTGCAGCAGGCGACTGAAGCACAAAAGACAGTCGCCTGTGTCATTCACAGTCGACTGTGATTTTCTAGACAGTCGCATGACACCCTTTGGAAGCTATGCTGACTGACCAACGACAGGCGACTAACGTTTGTTTAGCAGTCGACTGTCGCGGATTTTTTCTGCCGAATCTGGGTTGCAAGAAATAGGTTTTTCTTAACCCGATTTCTCTCCAGCCGATGTGGACCGTTAGATATATTTTGGAGGGATAGGATGCAATCCCTTAGGGGTTTAAACCCCTAAACTCTGATGTAATGAGGATCATTTCTGGCCAAGCCTTCCATTGGGGGTTTAGACCCCCATCTTCTTCCCAAGGGCTAGGGCTAGGGCTTGGAGACCATTGGAGCTTGGTGGAGCTTGGAGGAGGAGCAAGAGAGGGAAAGCCTGCGTTTTTAGGGTTCTATTTGGTGATCTCTTCCCCTCTCTTGTAACATTTGGTTTCTATTGTTTTGTAATGAATATTATTGAATGATTGTTGAATGAAAGTGAGACCCATTTAATAGTTGTTTGATTTCTGGCTTGTAATAAATGTTTATTTGCTTTTCTTAAATGATTATCAAGTTTCTTTCATTATGAAGGCCTAGAGCCATTTGTGTGTGGATTGGGATTAACTAGGGTTGCGTGGTTGATTAGTAATTATTCATCTCTTGTATTTAATTGGATTTAGCATGCCTTGAAATGGGTGCTAAATAATGTTGATTGATGGGTTGTGTCCTAAGTTTAATTGAGTCGTGCACTACTCTTGGCGGGACCGTAGAACGGTGGTGTACATTAAGGGTCACATCTACGTGTACCATCCTTGCATTCTATTGACACAGATGCAAGGATTGACTCACAAGCTTAAGTTAGGGATTTCCAACCCACTAATCGACATATCAATGAATCGTGCATTACCCTTGGTGGTGCCGCAGAACGGCGGTGTGCCTTAAGGACATTACCTATGTGCACAATGTTGGAAACAATGATCGATGACTTCGTGTTTGATGATAACAAACGTGTATGAACTATCTGATGTGTGTACTAAGTGTTTTTCAGGTTGAAAGGAGCTCATCTGGATTCGGGGGCAATTTGGTCATTTTGGAGATAAAAGGCATTTTGGGCATAGAGGGCTATTTGGTCTTTTTCACGACGTTGTAAAATATCAAATACGACCATGGATTATGGGGGAGACAACGAGGAAGTCACAGAAATTTTCGGATATGAAAACGACTCTAAAACGGCTTAGTTATGCGATATGGAAGCTTCGGTGGCAATGTTTGTAAATAGTCAAACTAGGGTTTTCTAAATACCCTATAAATACTATGTTGCCCGGCCCCTGAAAAAGCATCTCTCAAAATTTTATTCGGCTGCATCTTGGGAACAAGCAGGGAGAGAGAGAGGCATAGAAGGAAGAGAGAAAAAGAGAGATCAAAAGCATGTTCATAATTAACTTCTTTAATTAACTTTCTTCTTATGTCTTTGTTGTTGCAGGCTTGTCATCAAAAGGGAACCAAAAGCTGCATTCTTGCTTTCTTTATTTCCCCATGAAGAGCAACACTTCATGCAAGAACAAAAAGACATATCATGTGCCTGCATTAGAGAGCAAGGTAAGTGCTTTCATTCCCTTTTAAACTAAAGGTTAATAACTCCTTGTTTGGTTGTGTGCAGGAAAAAGCAAAAGAAGGGAGCCGAAAAATTATCAGGTTGAAAATTTTCATTGGAACCGGCCTTGTGCATAGAATCCTCTCCTATGTGTACGGCTTGCATCAAGAGAGAGAGAGAGAGAGAGAGAGAGAGAGGGAGAGAGAGGGAGAGGGATAATATCATGTTTAGTTAATAATTAATCCACTTACAATTGTATTGCCTTTTGTTCTTTTTTGCAGATCCAGCAAGGGTACATGCACCAGGCTCTACTCATAAACGTTGTGGGTGGCTGATTGTTGAAAGATTGGGAGACTAAAATTAATTAGGATAGAGATTAAAATTAACATTTGCATTTGATTATCTCTTCAAATTGATGATGTGAGTTTTACAGGTGGAAAAGAAAACGCATATGGCTTCTTTAATAATGTATTGCAACTGCAATTAAGTGGGGGCATGAGGAGACAGTATATGGAGATGAAATCAAATTGAAGTGCTTGAACTAATTGATTATGAGAGAGACATAAAACCCATGCACCCACGCCACTAATTTCATGCAGTTGCAGATGAATCAACACAACACAAATATGATAGGTAAGTTTGTTTTTTTGCTTTTAATCAAAGGTTGATCTTTTTTGGTTTTTGTGTGCAGGTGCAAGTCCCAAAGTCAATAGTTGTGGCTGGAAATCAAAGGTGCGGCAGAGCATTGATACAAGGGGAATTTCCCAGAACAGTCGCACAGAGCTCAGAGCCTATCAAGTGCCGCAATATTCATGTGCATGCCCCCAACTTTCAAGCACAAGAGGACTGCAACTTTCAGAGAGACGTGGCGCAACTTGAGTTGCAGACGTGACATGACATCTACATCTTAACAGACGTGAGCTGGCCCGTGTCGATTGATAGAGACGACTACGCCTACACACTGAGATTCTCTAAACTCTTTTACTATTATTTTTGTGTAGAAGTAACGATCTCTGTAGGGAAAACTTTACCGCTTTTGTATACTTTTGGGGTCTTGTCTGGTGGGTGTTAGACAAGAGGAACTTGACTAGTTGGGAGTAGTTATGAGAGAGCATTTGTTAGGATTAGATATGTTGAGCACTCTGGTGAGTGCATGTACTGAGAACCAGGTGAGTGTAGAGTGGGTGCTCTAGCTACAGACTGTACTAGGTAACATTTCTAATATAGTATTTGCTTTCGGGGCTGGATGTAGGTCGTGGGTGCGACCGAACCAGGGTAAATCTGCTGTGCATCTGTGATTGTCTATTATTTACCATGCATGTGATTTAACTACGTGTGATTTCTCGTGGGTTGCGCGAGAATTTTTATAAGCATATTCACCCCCCTTTAGGTTTAGATCCAGATCCAACACACAACCCCGCATACCTTGAAATGGATGCAAGGGTTGATTCATTTGGAATGAACTTATTGCTAATCAACACAAAAACCTAATGATATCCCATACCACACACTTCTCCTTGCTTGACTTGCTCCACACTTTGGTCTCCACCCTACCTACCTTGGGTTTGGCTCGATCGTATCACCCTACACTTCCACACACTACACTTGTTAGTTTAGTTGGTTGTACCAACGCCTTTAGCATTTCTTAACCAAATGAGATTGTGAATGTGAAACGAATTGTCTCTGTGGATTCGACCCTGTACTCACGGGATTATATTGCATTTGACACTCCTACCATTGGGAGGCGAGCGTGTGCATCCTACTTGGATTGTGCACGCCTCACGGTCAATCAGTGTGTAGTTACACTCTTTGGTTATGTAAATCTGTGGTTATGTACTTTCTGTGATGGCATTATGTGGTTGTTCTCTTTTATATGTCTGTGATGTATGATCCCAGTATTTACAGTGGCCTGCTTCATGTGTGTGGTCTATTCACGCTTGGTGTAATACCGCGGCTTGTCATACTCCATCCTCCATTTTCCGTGGTAAGGATTTCAATATTGGGTATTTGGGAGAATGGGGCATGACACCTTTGTAGAGCCTTCCATGCTACCCTGTTCAAGAAGGCAGAAAGCTGGTACGAAGGGCTACCCCTCGGCTGCATCGACTCGTCCGATGAACTGGCAGAAATATTCTGCAAACAATTCATCGTGGGACGACGACATATGAAGAAGTTGTCCCACCTCTTCTCGCCTAAAAAAGAACGAGAATGAGTCGATCCGAGCCTTTGTCCAGAGATTCAACGACGAGAGGATCGATGTAGAGGAGACATCAGAAGTGACTGTCATAGCCGCGCTCACTCAGGTGGTCCGAAATAAACACATGAGGAGAGCGGTTCACCAATTCCCCTAACACCATCGTAGAAATGCTTACCATAACGAATCGGTTCACTTCCTCTGTGGAGGCAGAAGAACCAGGCGGAGCTAATTCGAAGAGCACCCCCTCCCGCCGTGGAGACACGAGGCGAGAGAGACCAATCTCGGGAACCCCCTGCCAGGAGTCTCGAGATAAGTGGCCCAGAGAAAGGAGCCCTCGAAGCAAGGAGTGCCCTACCTACGCTAAGCCGATTACTCCTAAGGCGGACGTCCTCATTTTGCGTCCCACGAGAGGAGCTGATCCAAGAGACAGCTAAGAAGGAAAAATATGAGAAGTGGGACGACCTCAAATTCTGCAAATATCAGAACGATTATGCGCACAATACCAACGACTATTGGACTCTAAAAAAAGAGATCGATGCCCTGGTCAAGCGAGGACACCCCAAGAGCCCAGCTAATGATCCACCTAAGCAAGGATGGTTCCTTAAAGTAGAAGGACAAGATGACGGGGTCACCTATCACCAAGGTGATCGACTAGCAAACCATTAAAGTTGGAGGCGAATAAAGAGGCGATGAACAACAACAGCTCCGACGTTGATTGAAAAACACATGTACGCCTTTTTCATTTTTTGTTACTTCTGTCAATAAGCATGTCTGTTTTATTGAATAAAGTTTTGCTTCCTTAAGCGTTCGTAAAGTCTACAGAAACTACCCCATCAAAACTCCCCTTGAAAAGGATCCGATCCTCAAGAGGTTTTGGGAAAACTGAACTTATGTTGATGCAAATGATACCTAAACAAGCGTCAACCGTAAGTAGAATGGGCCACTCCACTACTGAAAGACTCTCCTAAGCGAATGTCAGCCGTAAGTCGAAGGGGACATCCCTTCGCTACTGAACGACTCTCCTAAACGAGTGTCAGCCGTAAGTCGAAGGGGCCACCCCTTTGCTACTGAACGACTCTCCTAAACGAGTGTCTGCCGTAAGTCGAATGGGCCACCCCTTCGCTACTGAATGACTCTCCTAAACAAGCATCAGCTGTAAGTCGAAGGGGCCACCCCTTCGCTATTGAACGACTCTCCTAAACGATCGTCAGCCATAGGTCGAAGGGCCTACACCTTCGCTACTGAACGACTCTCCTAACTGAGCGTCAGCCGTAAGTCGAAGGGGCCACATCTTCGCTACTGAACGACTCTCCTAAACGAGCGTCAGCCATAAGTCGAAGGGGCCACCCCTTTGTTACTAAGCGGCTTTCCCAGAACGTCTTCATCCGTAAGTCGAAGGGCTACCCCTCCGCTACTGAACGATTTTCTCATACCATCATCAACCGTAAGTCGAAGGGGCCACCCCTTCACTACAGAATGACTCTCCTAAATGAGCCTCAGCCGTAAGTCGAAGGGGCCACTGTAATGCCCTGCTAAGCTACTGCACAAGTACTAGAGGGGGTGAATAGTACTTTAAAATAATTAAGAGGCTAATTCCTAATTACTTGCAAACTCTACCAAATAATGCGGAAATGCGGAATAGTAAATAATCGACAACAAATAGAATCAATCGCAAACAAGCAATATTACTGGGTTCGGATCCACCCAAGTCTCCTCGACTTGTTCCCGATGATCCTACGTCCCAACCACCCGGATCCCCTCCGGATACTCAAGTTAGAAACCCTAACTCAAGATTTCCACTATGAAATACTTGTGAAAAACCTTCACAAGTCAAATCATACACAAAGTAATTTGTGACTCCCACAACCCGGGATCACAACCACACTCTCACAACCGAGAGTGAAACTTACAATATGAATTGAAATGAAACAAAACTTCTTACCGACAAAACACCTATGCCTTGAGTAATACTTACGAATTAGGGCAAAGATGATTTTGAGGAAGAAGAAGAGGCACCAAACCCTAGCTCCAAGATGTAGATCAGCAATGGAGAGCTATGTGGATGATGGTGACCTAGGATCAAGCACTTGGCTTGGAAGGCTTCACACTCAATGAATCTCTCTTTGGAAGTAAGAGTGGGGAGCGATTATTGAATGGAATGAAAGAGCTTTGAATGAGCTTGGAATGATTTCTCTTGATCTCTAAACTTGCAATAATATCAGCCTTGACTGTAATGAATGCAGCCCATCAAGTATTTATAAGTTAGAGGAGAGAGAGAAAGAAAAACGTTTCAATTAATGCTCCAACGGCTCTTTTCTGAACCCAACTAGTCGGTCAAAGAACAACTACCGACCGACTAGTTCATCAACTAGTCGGTCGGTCAATCAACGTATACTGACTAATGAGTGAACAGAGAAAAGGTCAAAGCACAGATTAAAGGAACTAGTCGGTCCAAGAAGAGTAGCTGACCGACTAGTTTCACAACTAGTCGGTCGGTTACTCAACTGAGACCGACTAAGAGAAAAACAAATAGTCTGAGAGCAAATTGAATTAGTCGGTCCAAGAACAAATGTTGACCGACTAGTTCATCAACTAGTCGGTCATCAAATATGCATAGACCGACTAACGATAAACAGTAAGTCAAGTGAAAAATGGCATGTACAGTAAAACTCAACGAGTCGGTCCAAGAAGGAAAGTTGACCGACTAGTTCATCAACTAGTCGGTCGGTCAATGAACACAGACCGACTAATGATAAACAGTAACTAGCTTGGAAAAGACTGACTGAAACTAGTCGGTCCAAGAAGCTTTGCCGACCGACTAGATCACCATCTAGTCGGTCAGTTCTTCTTCTTGAACCAACTAACATGCACAAGAAGTCCCGAAACGAAGCGCGAAGCTTCGGGAAGAATTGTATGGACTTCAACTAAGATCCCAGAGCTAAGATATGAGCGTTATGAAGATTTAAACCGTAAGACCTACTCAAGGCTTAACATACTACGAAAGAAGCTTAAAGACTATAAATAAAACTTGACGATACCGTCTTCAAACGCTTCAATCGAATCTTCATGACTTCTGAAATGGTCCATAAGCTTCAACGAAGCTTTAGGCATACAATCACGTGCTTTTAGAAGTCTTGAGACGTCGTAATTGATATTCATATGAATTTGACGACGATCTCCATAACTGCGCTTACAAAGTGTTAGTTCACGATATATTTATATTTGTTCATCATCCAAAACCAAATCCGGGGAGTCCAATATCCAACATTCTCCCCCTTTTTGGTGATGACAAACCAACATAAATAATAATCAAAAATAATGATTCAAATGTAATTTACTTACTCCCCCTGCATTGATGACACGTTAATTCCAAATTAAACAATAATAATACGCATCAAGCAGACGAGTAAAGTATATGAATGAGAATCGATTATTGAAATATCGAAAACCAAATGTTGGTTATTGAAATATCAGATTTGAAAATCCATTTATATATCTTAACTCCCCCTGAATCTAACATATCAAATTAGATTCTTGGAATAATGCTTTAAATTATCATTTAGCACATCGTTATTATTATATCTCTCCCCCTTTGGCATTAGCAAAAAGAGCGGGAGGAGATCAACGACAACAACAATGGCTTCAAATAAAATCACGGGATTCGTAGAATACGACGATGGTTCAAGTTACACCAAATAAAAATACGAATAAAATCAAAGCGTGTCAATGAGACAAAAGTCGAAAATCGTTGAATAAAATCATCAAAAACTCAAATCAATTTTACGGATTGAGTTATGGAATATACTCTCCAATATCAACATTCTTGGTTAATTTAGTGCATGGAAAACAATTCTATGTATCCATAGAAGACATTTCTATTAAACCAAGTATTTTCGTCGAGCGACGAAATCAAGACATTAGAGACATAAAAATTATATAATGTGCACAATAGAATGAAATGTCAACTGCGATGTATATATATAAAAATATGAACCAGAGTACATCAAAAATATACATCACCAACATACAAAACAACGATCTAATGATCGGGGCACAAAATACAGCATCATATCACACAAATATCAGAGTGTCACACAACATACAACATCATCAGAATACATCATCATGCATCCAAAAGTATAAAAAATACATCAAAACGATCCAGAACCCCACTCTATCCTACCCAATCTCTCTCACAACTAGATATGTCATCCAATGTGCATCGGGAGAGGCCTCAAAGAAGCTCAAGAGGCAGCGGGAGGATCTGAAGCAACTGCAGGCTCTGCAGGAGCGGAGGTGGTCACTGGATCAGCTGGAATCTCAACAGGAGCGACGACAGATGAAGTCTCAGGCACGGCAGGAGAGACGATCTCAGAAGCAGCATCAGTAGTGGCCTCGGGAGCACCAGTTGTAGTAGCCACCGCAGGTGTGGTGGCAACAGGAGTACTCTCGGGGTCACCAGCAGACGAGACAGCAGCAGCACCAGAAGTGCCCTCTGGGGCACGAGTAGAAGCACGAACAAGCTCCTCAAGCTCCTCCTCATCCAACTCCTCATCCTCAGAAACTGGAGGAGGGATCTCAATCCCAAACTGTGAGGCAATATGAGCCAGAATCTCCTCAGTCCGAGCATACCGAGACTCCACACGTCTGATCGAACGTGCGAGCTTGTCAAGAGTGGTAGAGGGAGCAGCTGAGGCAGAGGCGGAGGCAGACACTGAAGGTGTCGTCCTCTGAACGTGACGGAGTGCCGCAAGAGACTTCTTGACGGCCATCACGTTTAGAGGAGGACCAAGTAGACGCTCATCGTCACGAGGAAGTGTGACACGGAAGTGGCGAAAAACAAGGGTCAACAAGCACGGTAAGGGGATGTGAGCCGACTTCGTGGTCTTGCGAATACACTCGAAAGGATCCATCTTATCGAGTATAATGTGAGCCCAGTTAATCGAGTTCCCCATGAAAATAGCGTAGATCAACTTCAGAAAAGGCTGGGACGGTAGAGATGAGGATCCGTACTTGGGAAGCAAGCACGACTTCAGAATCAAATTCAGGACCCATGCATTAGGCTTGAAGGATTTGGAGGGAACGCCAATCATGGCGGGAGGAATCTGATGGAAAATCTCAGAAAGGATGGTCTGATCTAGGGAAGAAATATCATCTACAGAAATGTCTGAGTGGAGGAGGCCAGACGAGGAGATACCCAAAATCTCTCCTAAGATTTCTGCCGTGAGGACTATAGGAGTCCCCAAAACAGTCGTCTCAATCGAGTGGGTCTCGTCGTACTGACCCCGGATCCTATTGGCATAGAAAAGTTTGACTAAACGAGGGTAGGGGTGAGGATTCGCCTTAGGATCATATCGAAGGTAATCGATAAGACCCGAAGACGACAGAAGATCAGCTAGCCCTATGAAGTCACTAATCTGGACGAAATGCTCCAGAAGCAACGGGCAATGTTCGATACGGTTGTAAGCCGCGAGACACATAGGATCGTCGCGACACAACGAGATATCGACACCGCCTACCGGCATCGGAGCCTTTCCCTTAGGCTTACGGGTAGACGTACGTGGTCGGGAGCTAGACTCAGGATGGGTAGGAGGAGTAGGTTCCCTATGAGTCTCAGTCTCGGGAATGAACTCGGTATCGGAATCGGTAGGAGTGTGGAAAGAGGAGGGAGAGGTAAGTTCCTTGGTCTTGGGCTTAGGTTTGGGCTTGGGCTTGGGTTGAGCACGGGGCTTCGCTTTCGTCGTCCTCTTACGCTTAAGAGGAGGCAAAGACGAAGAGGGTTCGGTAGGCTTCGAACGGCGTTTCGGAGGAGAGGGGTCCGAGGGTGGCGAATCGACGGTCATAGCCGAAGGGCCAGAGGGAGTGATCGGAATACGTGTACGAGCCATAATCGAGGCATGACACGACGCAAGAGATCGAATCTAAGAAACCCTAGCCGAGATCAAATGAAACCCTAGAAGCAAAACCCTAACCCTAGAGCGGAAAAATAACCCTAGATAGTAGGAGAGGGAGGAGAGATCACCTAGGAGGATAGGGCGACGGTCGACGACGGCGGGGTTGGTCGGAAACAGGCCGGACACGACGGAGAGGGAGGAGGGAAGACGAAGGGTCGGGGGGTTTTTGGCTGAGATTGATCGACTAGAAGAGATAATAGTCGGTCGAGATGAGTAAATAAACCGATTAGAATCCAAAAGACGCAATTGCCCCCGTCACAACTAGTCGGTCTCAGTTCAAGCACTAACCGACTAGATCACGATCTAGTCGGTCGGTCAATGAGCTTGAACCGACTAGTTGCAAACAGTGGCAGAACCCAAGTTAACTGACAAGAATTAGTCGGTCTGAGTTCATTTACTGACCGACTAGATCTCAATCTAGTCGGTCGGTCAATGAACATGAACCGACTAAGGAGGTCCAAAAATTTTAGAATTCGAAATTTTGATTTCTCTCCTAATCGCACATCGATGAAACATCAAAACACTCTCATTAATCATTATACTACCCCATTAAACATCGAAAATCTGAAATTTGACGATTACGCACAAATCGAGCGAAAATTCCAAAAATTCAACAAAATCCAGAAAAATCCAATTAATCTAGCATAAGCAAATATAAAGAATTGAATAGCATGCAAGATTATTGAACATAACATGAATCCTAAATCTCGGATTCACCCATAATCCCCAATTCTCGACGTAACCGCACAAAGGAGTCTTCCTTTAGTGGTTTCGTGAAAATATCGGCGATTTGCTCCTGGGTTTCAACGTACACTAATATGATGTCCTTTTAGCAACATGGTCATCTAAGAAATGGTGTCGGACATCTATGTGTTTCGAACGGGAATGGTGTACCGGGTTCTTGGAGAGACAAATTGCGATTTGGTTGTCCACCATGATAGGGCAAGTATCACAGTTTATACCAAAGTCTTTAAGTGTGTGTCTCATCCAAAGAACTTGAGCACACGCGGCACCGGCGGCAATGTATTCCGCCTCGGTGGTTGAAAGTGATACGGAATTCTGCTTCTTGGAAAACCAAGAGACAAGAGAATTTCCTATAAAATGGCAAGTGCCACTAGTACTTTTCCTGTCGGATTTGCATCCCGCATAATCTGCGTCACTATATGAGATTAACTCATATGTGCTAGATTTTGGATAAAGTAATCTAAAATCAAGTGTGTAACTTAGATAACGAAAAATACGTTTTACCGCTACTAAGTGTGACTCCTTAGGTTGAGACTGGTAACGAGCACATACACAAACGGCAAACATAATATCGGGCCTACTTGCGGTAAGATAAAGTAAACTACCTATCATACCTCGATATAGACGAATGTCTACATCTTTTCCACCTGTATCTTTATCAAGATGTGTAGTCGTGCTCATCGGAGTCTTTTTCCTGGAGGCATTCTTCATTCCAAATCGCTTTAGCAACTCCACCGTGTACTTCGTTTGGTGGATGAAGATTGCATCGTCCATTTGGCGAATTTGGAGACCTAAGAAATATTTGAGCTCACCCATGTGGCTCATCTCAAATTGTTCCTTCATCACATTAGAAAACTCTTCGCAAAGAGCAAAGTTAGTAGCACCGAAAATGATATCATCAATATAAATTTGAACTAATATTATATCATTATTCGAATGCTTAACAAAAAGTGTAGAATCGGCTTCTCCCATTTTAAAATTCAAATCCAAAAGAAAATTCTTTAAACGGTCATACCAAGCTCGAGGAGCTTGTCTCAAACCGTAAATTGCTTTCTTAAGTTTGAAAACATGATTTGGAAATTTTTCATTAATAAAACCCGGAGGTTGAGAAACGTAAACTTCCTCAACAACATCTCCGTTTAAAATGCACTTTTAACATCCGTTTGAAATAATTTAAAATCCTTATGGCATGCAAAAGACAATAATAATCTAATTGATTCTAATCTAGCTACCGGAACGAAGGATTCTTCGAAATCAATACCTTCCTCTTGACGGTAGCCTTGAGCAACCAACCAAGCTTTGTTCCGGACGACGACTTGGTTTTCGTCGGTTTTGTTCTTGAAAATCCACTTTGTCCCTATGACGGTGTGGTTCTTCGATGGCAATGGAACAAGCTCCCAAACCTCATTCCTCTCGAATTGAATGAGTTCATCCTCTATGGCTAAGATCCAAGCACCATCTTCGCACGCTTCATTAACATTCTTTGGCTTAATCGAGGAGGCAAAGGCACAATGAGCGAAGTAGTTCACTTGCGATCTCGTCTTGACACTATCATGGATATTGCCAATGACTTGCTCATGAGGATGGTCACGAACGGTATGAAGCCATTTGGGAATACCTTGATCACTAGGAACATTCTCAACAACTTCATTAGTTGGGTTAGTCTCAATAGAATCAATAGAATTATTAGAATTAGAATTACCAATTGAATCACATAGGACATCCATAGAGTCATCATCATTAGTAATTCTAGTTGGAACAAATCCTTCATTAAATGAAACATGAAGTGATTCCTCGATCGTTGAGGTTCGTTTGTTGTATATCCGGTAGGCTTTGCTACGCGATGAATATCCAACAAAAATCCCCTCATCGGATCTTGGATTGAATTTGTCCAAACTACCATACGTGTTCTTAATAAAACATTTTGAACCAAAAACACGAAAATGTTTAACTTGAGGCAACCTACCAAACAACAATTCATAACAAGTTTGTTTATTGCCGGGCCTCAAAAGTATTCTATTAAACACATAGCAAGCGGTGTGTACCACTTCCGCCCAAAATTGATGGCCCAGTTGGCTATTGATCGGTCCATATTTTACACCTTTTTTTCCGCATGTTTTCACGCCATTTGGGTTGCTCATATTGCGATTTTCACGATTATTCGACGATATTGCATTACTTTTCACTATTTCTTGTTTTTGTCAGATTTCAGGAAATATGGAGCGATCGGGAGCAAAAATGAGCTTAAGGGACTTGCACCCACTCCGGAGCGTCACCCAAGGCTCTTTTGAGGGCTATTTGGCGATGGGAGATGTGTGGAAGAAGAAGGAACTCCGTAGGAGCGACTAGGAGAAGAAACGGAGAAGATTGGGCATTTTCAGCATGCCACTCGGCCGAGTGAGGGAGTCACTCGGCCGAGCAAAGAAGCCCGCTCGGCCGGCCAGATCGGACACGCAGCAGATTGAGTATCAGCGTGCACTCGGCCGAGCATCGCCATCCCACTCGGCCGAGCATGGAGACACCACTCGCTCGAGTGGCATCACGACGACAGCAAGCAAAAATCCCAGACTTACTGGAATCCGTCAGGCGATTGAGGGTTCCGACTCGGCCGAGTACCGAATGCCCCTCGGCCGAGTGAGTAAAGCCACTCGGCCGAGTCACCTCCGAAGACAGGCCCCCAAGACCCCTGACTTACTGGAATTTTACAGGGTCTATCACTCGGCCGAGTAGAGAAGCCCACTCGGCCGAGTAGAGAAGCCCACTCGACCGAGTAGAGAAGTCAACTCGGCCGAGTGATGCCGAGGACACGCAGCGCCCAGATTTTCAGACAGCCTCCCACTCTTTTGAAATCTGCGATCATTCTAGCAATCAAAGTATTTTTATCATATTTTTTATGGATATTAGACTTCATGAAGGTTCCAACGCCGCCAAGAACGTGCCAATCGGAGGTCAGATGCAATCTGGATAATTTCTGCAAGTTGACGCTACAGTGCAGGAATTTCCACTCGGCCGAGTCACATTTTCCACTCGGCCGAGTCGACGGCGGGCCCAGATTTTAAGTTGCGGTTTGGGCTGTTTTTGGGCATGAATTTGAGGGGTTTTCTAGGGTTTTCTTGCTAGGGTTTTGGGAGACTATTTAAGGGTTTTGTAGCCACCATTAGGGAGGATCCCCATTATGTTTTCCTAGCCCCCATTTGTTTTTCTTAGGATTATTTTAGAGGTTAGGCCATGCCCTAGGCCCCCTCTTGGATCTAAAAGCTTGTATTTTGTATTGAAAATCTTCATCAAGCTAAGTATTTTCTTCTTTTTATTTGAATCTTTATTTTTCTATCTTTTTGTATGCAAGCAATGATTTTTATTGATTCTCACATCCTTATTGCTATGCTTGAGTAGATTTGTTGTTCTAGGGGACGGGGATGAACCCTATGGATCTAATTTCATATTTGTGATGAATGAATTTCTAAATTGCTAGAATTGCTCGGAGGTTAGGTTGTGATTGATTTACTACGTATAGCTAGGGATTTCCATCGATTTGGGATTTGCAAGAGATTGGATTCTAATCGATGGGAAGGCCTAGATATTCGATTTAGATTTACAATTGGATTTCTCTAGATTTGGTTTGCAAGAGATTGGACCAAAGCTAGGATTTTTAATTGTAAATCTATACCCATATTCGTTTGCAAGATATTGGACGAATACGAACTATCACAACCTAGATCGTAACTCGAGTTTGCACGAGAGTGGGCTCGAGGAGCGATTGGACGATGATGTCGATCTTCATGCTAGCGGCGTAGGTTAGGGTTTGCAAGAGATTGGGCCCTAATCTAGGTTGCTATAGACCGACAATAGCGCGAGAGCGTGAGCTTGGTTCTCTATTCAGTTACGACTAGTTCACCTCAACACAAGTCTAGTAATATTGAGATTCACTATTTACGATGATGTATGACGATCCGTAGTGGGAATTCCCTAGCCCTAGACACTTTTATTATATTGTATTTGAATCGATATTTAACCGATTTCTTTATCATCGACACCGACATCCACCACCATTTCCATTATATCATACCATAGCCATCTCCACCAATAAAACATTCGTAGTCAAACCAACATAGGATAGATTGGAACCAACACCACCTCCTCGTGTTCGATACCGCTCGCCACTACACCGTGCGCTTGGGGTAAAACTACACGGTCTCTCTTTAGGGTGTACGCACAGGCGCGATCAAGTTTTTGGCGCCGTTGCCGGGGAGGTGTTTCCCGTTGGGTGCCAATTTGTCACAATTAGGTTGATTAGACTACGAAAAAAAAATTTAACAAAAGAAAATTTTCACCCCCGCCACCATTATTATCATTTCCATATTCTTTTGTGCCACTGATATCTTTTCTCCAGGTATTTATCTTTGTTGATCAGGTGTTATGGATAATACTATGTGGACCACAGATTTTGATCAGAGTGCTCAGATGGGAGAATACTTTTTTGATGAGAGTGATCAGATGGGAGAATACTTTTTTGAGGAGACGCACTGGCCCGAGCTTGATGAGAAACAAATGATCTTTTTTGATGAGACGCATGCACACCAGGTTGAAATGCAAGCCGGGCTTGAAAAGAGCAACCTTCAATTGGAAGGGATGAAGAGGGAACTTGAAATGAATGCGCTCATGCTTAGTGTTGCAGAGATTTCCAGAGATATCAGTTCTGCTTCTTCATATTATGGGCAAGAAGCATCGCCAGACATACTTCCATCGCCAGAATGTGCCGTCGTCGATCCCACTTCCTACGATACAGCTATTGCATATGAAGAGTGGATGGACGAAGAGGCAGTGAAGGAAGCAGAAATTGAGTCATAAGCGCAGCCAGAGGAGGACGCATTTCAGAGATTATTGGAAGGCCTCTTGGAGTCAGTGAGGTTCACCGGTTCAGAGAGCATTACAACAGGTGATGCATTTGAGCTACTATTTACAGAGTTTGTTATGAACCATGTTTCAACTGCAGGAACAATTGAGGAGGACATCTATGTCAGTCTTGAGGGGGATAGACTATATTTTCGGATTGCTTGCGGGCATTCCCCTCCACATGATACATCCCCACAAGTTAACATACCTGAGCAGCCAGCATCACCATTCCAGAGAGAGCCTACATTGATAGTTGATGAGAAGGCAAATGAGCACACTGTCGAGCCAGAGCATGCTTTTGAGGAGGCATCACACACGGAGCCAGAGTTTATCGCCGAGGAGGTCGTGCATCGGGACGAGGACATAGCCATTCATGAGGATCCCGAGCACTACCCTCCTCCATTTGAGCTACCGCAGCCACCTCATCCTTCCACTGACGTAGAGGACTATCCCACGGAGCTTACTGCTCCCACTCAGGGAGATATTTTTTACCCACTCCATTTCTAAATCATGCATTCCATTCGTTATTTATTTTGATTCAGATATTTTTGACACGTCATACCTTTTGCAGCATACATACGATTATGGACCGGAGGTATGCTTGGACGTGTCACAGTTTGACGAGCCTATCGAGAAAGTCCACACCTATGATCTAGATTTACCTGAGCAGCTTAGAGAGGACATCATGGAGACACCTATCACAGCACGTGAGGATATTGGATTATTTCCAGGGAAGTATCGTCTACCATTATTTATTTCATATATTTCTATTGAAGATCCTCTTTGGGATACTTTTATTACGAGGGTGAATTTTTTTGCGACCAACTGATGCATCCTATTCTCTGCAGGGTACAGGTGGAGTCCTTGTGGGAATGCTGGAGGATGCATTGCTGGAGTTCGTTGGTGTCCGTGGACATTTGCGCCTGGCAGAGCCACGGAAGGAGCAGTTGGAGCAATTGCCTGCACCAGCAAAGATATTGGATCCGCCTTTTGCTATAGGTGATATCAATCCAGTAGTGTAGAAATTTTTATACTTTGAATAAACACGAATTCTCTCGAGAGCGAGAGGGCCGTATAGATTTGCTTGAATAAATATCACCTCATATGATGGCAACAAAAATCTTTACACCCCAAACCCATTATATATATTAATTCCCCTCTCCATATTTTGATACGCCACATCCTTTTGCTCACCACCATCGAGCATTTCTTTCAAGTGAATACTCACTTTCTTATTCATTTGACTTGATCACGCTTTGCAAAGCCATGACATTTTTGATTGAGTCACTTGAATAGGATTGTTTGGTATAAGCTTGGGGGAAAGCGCTCTCATGCATCATTGTATGTGCATGTAGTTGCATTAGGATTTCGTGTCATTCATTTCATCATTTTTCATTCACCTCCCTTATTATTATCGTTGTTCCTCATATTCTTCCATTATGATCACATTGAGGACAATGCGAAGTTTAAGCTTGGGGGAGTGCATTTCCATGCCATTTAGATGCATTATTTGCATTATTACTTTATTTTAGGATTTTTAAAATTTTTCAAAATTTTTTGCATCATCTTTTTGAATTTACCATTTTATTTTTCTTTTATGTGTGTTCATGCATCATATTGTGTGCTTGTTTTTCTTTTATATTTCTTTTATGTGTGTTCATGCATCATATTGTGTGCTTGTTTTTCTTTTCTTTCCTCTCTTTTACTTTTATTTCTTTATTTTCCTTTTCTTTTCTTCCGCTAGATGAATTCCTTATGATGATATCTCTTATTGCTTTAACAACCATCACGATGCTTATTATTCATTCCCATGCTACTTAGAGTATTTCAGTATCCTGTTATCCATGTGCTTGCTTATATATTCTTTTGATGATTCCTCTATATATGAATGCATGATATTAATTGAAGCTGAATGTATTGATTAGTGTTTAGTAAGCTTTTGTTGGAAATGCACCAAGATTCACGCATCATTAGTATATCCGAAGCATCAGTTTTATTGTCTTATTCACCTTCTGTTGCATGCCTGATATGGTTGTAAACTTTACTGCTTTACTTCACTATTTATTGAAATGATTGAGAATATCCATGCTTACATATGAGTTTTAGTTGATGTATTATCTTATTGAACCGTTCGTGCACATCTTAGAGTGAACCGAGTGTTATATTACTTCTTTCTCCACATATATCTTTTTATTCTCTACATGACACTTGAGTTCACCTCCTAAAGCTACTTATATCGCATCTATTTCCCGAAAATCCCCACAAAAGAAAAGTTAGCTCCAAAAAGTCCAAAAAGCCAAAAAGGAGCCAAAAACCAAAAATACAAATCAAATAGCTCCTACAAAAATCCCAAAAGAAAAATGAGAAACAAAGCCCAAAAGAAAAAAAAATAAAAATAAAATAGTTCTCTATCTCATTATTGGAACCACAAAATACTTGGGAAAACCAAGGCAAAAATCTTATTGTCCACTATCATATTCCTTTAGATGTGATGCCTCAAGCTAAGCTTGGGGGATGAATTCATTTGACCATATGAGTGAGTATGACATTAGAGTGGAGACGTGCATGAATGGGAATATTCGATAATGCTTAGACTTTGCAAAATATATGAGATATGGAGATTTTTCATGATTTGAAATAAATATGTGAATGCCATGACTCTTATTCTATTCTCTATTGCATGCTTGGTGTGCATCTTATATGCTTCATTTATAACTTTTGATTGAAAAATGCATCGCCAACATTTGTATATTAAATTCTATGAAATGTGTGATGTGGATATGAATTGATTGTATGAATTTAGAGAATCCATTTTGTTGTTCTTAAAATCTTGCAAGTACCATGTTTATGTAAGATATGAAATCCTTATAGCATGTGATTTGTATTTTCCAAGTTATCGTGATGTGTAGCTTATGGATTGAGATCTGAGAGAAGAATCTAGCGACCC
This sequence comes from Scilla litardierei, assembly GCA_030789695.1. Lineage (NCBI taxonomy): Eukaryota > Viridiplantae > Streptophyta > Magnoliopsida > Asparagales > Asparagaceae > Scilla > Scilla litardierei. The sequence continues at coordinate 667,020,303 of CM061142.1, read as the reverse complement.
CTTCCACCTCGTGTTCTCTCTTTTTCTTTCATTTCATTTCCTTTGTTTTCATCTCCCGAGTTCGTCTCTCTACTTATCTTCCTCGAGGACGAGTAAGAGGTAAGCTTGGGGGATTTTGATCGGTCCATATTTTACACCTTTTTTTCCGCATGTTTTCACGCCATTTCGGTTGCTCATATTGCGATTTTCACGATTATTCGACGATATTGCATTACTTTTCACTATTTCTTGTTTTTGTCGGATTTCAGGAAATATGGAGCGATCGGGAGCAAAAATGAGCTTAAGGGACTTGCACCCACTCCGGAGCGTCACCCAAGGCTCTTTTGAGGGCTATTCGGTGATGGGAGATGTGTGGAAGAAGAAGGAACTCCGTAGGAGCGACTAGGAGAAGAAACGGAGAAGATTGGGCATTTTCAGCATGCCACTCGGCCGAGTGAGGGAGTCACTCGGCCGAGCAAAGAAGCCCGCTCGGCCGGCCAGATCGGACACGCAGCAGATTGAGTATCAGCGTGCACTCGGCCGAGCATCGCCATCCCACTCGGCCGAGCATGGAGACACCACTCACCCGAGTGGCATCACGACGACGGCAAGCAAAAATCCCAGACTTACTGGAATCCGTCAGGCGATTGAGGGTTCCGACTCGGCCGAGTACCGAATGCCCCTCGGCCGAGTGAGTAAAGCCACTCGGCCGAGTCACCTCCGAAGACAGGCCCCCAAGACCCCTGACTTACTGGAATTTTACAGGGTCTATCACTCGGCCGAGTAGAGAAGCCCACTCGGCCGAGTATAGAAGCCCACTCGGCCGAGTAGAGAAGTCAACTCGGCCGAGTGATGCCGAGGACACGCAGCGCCCAGATTTTCAGACAGCCTCCCACTCTTTTGAAATCTGCTATCATTCCAGCAATCAAAGTATTTTTCTCATATTTATTATGGATAGTAGACTTCATGAAGGTTCCAACGCCGCCAAGAACGTGCCAATCGGAGGTCCGATGCAATCTGGATAATTTCTGCAAGTTGACGCTGCAGTGCAGGAATTTCCACTCGGCCGAGTCACATTTTCCACTCGGCCGAGTCGACGGCGGGCCCAGATTTTAAGTTGCGGTTTGGGCTATTTTTGGGCATGAATTTGAGGGGTTTTCTAGGGTTTTCTTGCTAGGGTTTTGGGAGACTATTTAAGGGTTTTGTAGCCACCATTAGGGAGGATCCCCATTATGTTTTCTTAGCCCCCATTTGTTTTTCTTAGGATTATTTTAGAGGTTAGGCCATGCCCTAGGCCCCCTCTTGGATCTAAAAGCTTGTATTTTGGATTGAAAATCTTCATCAAGCTAAGTATTTTCTTCTTTTTATTTGAATCTTTATTTTTCTATCTTTTTGTATGCAAGCAATGATTTTTATTGATTCTCACATCCTTATTGCTATGCTTGAGTAGATTTGTTGTTCTAGGGAATGGGGATGAACCCTATGGATCTAATTTCATATTTGTGATGAATGAATTTCTAAATTGCTAGAATTTCTCAGAGGTTAGGTTGTGATTGATTTACTACGTATAGCTAGGGATTTCCATCGATTTGGGATTTGCAAGAGATTGGATTCTAATCGATGGGAAGGCCTAGATATTCGATTTAGATTTACAATTGGATTTCTCTAGATTTGGTTTGCAAGAGATTGGACCAAAGCTAGGATTTTTAATTGTAAATCTATACCCATATTCGTTTGCAAGATATTGGACGAATACGAACTATCACAACCTAGATCGTAACTCGAGTTTGCACGAGAGTGGGCTCGAGGAGCGATTGGACGATGATGTCGATCTTCATGCTAGCGGCGTAGGTTAGGGTTTGCAAGAGATTGGGCCCTAATCTAGGTTGCTATAGACCGACAATAGCGCGAGAGCGTGAGCTTGGTTCTCTATTCAGTTACGACTAGTTCACCTCAACACAAGTCTAGTAATATTGAGATTCACTATTTACGATGATGTATGACGATCCGTAGTGGGAATTCCCTAGCCCTAGACACTTTTATTATATTGTATTTGAATCGATATTTAACCGATTTCTTTATCATCGACACCGACATCCACCACCATTTCCATTATATCATACCATAGCCATCTCCACCAATAAAACATTCGTAGTCAAACCAACATAGGATAGATTGGAACCAACACCACCTCCTCGTGTTCGATACCCGCTCGCCACTACACCGTGCGCTTGGGGTAAAACTACACGGTCTCTCTTTAGGGTGTACGCACAGGCGCGATCAAGTTTTTGGCGCCGTTGCCGGGGAGGTGTTTCCCGTTGGGTGCCAATTTGTCACAATTAGGTTGATTAGACTACGAAAAAAAAATTTAACAGAAGAAAATTTTCACCCCCGCCACCATTATTATCATTTCCATATTCTTTTGTGCCACTGATATCTTTTCTCCAGGTATTTATCTTTGTTGATCAGGTGTTATGGATAATACTATGTGGACCACAGATTTTGATCAGAGTGCTCAGATGGAAGAATACTTTTTTGATGAGAGTGATCAGATGGGAGAATACTTTTTTGAGGAGACGCACTGGCCCGAGCTTGATGAGAAACAAATGATCTTTTTTGATGAGACGCATGCACACCAGGTTGAAATGCAAGCCGGGCTTGAAAAGAACAACCTTCAATTGGAAGGGATGAAGAGGGAACTTGAAATGAATGCGCTCATGCTTAGTGTTGCAGAGATTTCCAGAGATATCAGTTCTGCTTCTTCATATTATGGGCAAGAAGCATCGCCAGACATACTTCCATCGCCAGAATGTGCCGTCGTCGATCCCACTTCCTACGATACAGCTATTGCATATGAAGAGTGGATGGACGAAGAGGCAGTGAAGGAAGCAGAAATTGAGTCATATGCGCAGCCAGAGGAGGACGCATTTCAGAGATTATTGGAAGCCCTCTTGGAGTCAGTGAGTTTACCGGTTCAGAGAGCATTACAGCAGGTGATGCATTTGAGCTACTATTTACAGAGTTTGTTATGAACCATGTTTCAACTGCAGGAACAATTGAGGAGGACATCTATGTCAGTCTTGAGGGGGATAGACTATATTTTCGGATTGCTTGCGGGCATTCCCCTCCACATGATACATCCCCACAAGTTGACATACCTGAGCAGCCAGCATCACCATTCCAGAGAGAGCCTACATTGATAGTTGATGAGAAGGCAAATGAGCACACTGTCGAGCCAGAGCATGCTTTTGAGGAGGCATCACACACGGAGCCAGAGTTTATCGCCGAGGAGGTCGTGCATCGGGACGAGGACATAGCCATTCATGAGGATCCCGAGCACTACCCACCTCCATTTGAGCTACCGCAGCCACCTCATCCTTCCACTGACGCAGAGGACTATCCCACGGAGCTTACTGCTCCCACTCAGGGAGATATTTTTTACCCACTCCATTTCTGAATCATGCATTCCATTCGTTATTTATTTTGATTCAGATATTTTTGACACGTCATACCTTTTGCAGCATACATACGATTATGGACCGGAGGTATGCTTGGACGTGTCACAGTTTGACGAGCCTATCGAGAAAGTCCACACCTATGATCTAGATTTACCTGAGCAGCTTAGAGAGGACATCATGGAGACACCTATCACAGCACGTGAGGATATTGGATTATTTCCAGGGAAGTATCGTCTACCATTATTTATTTCATATATTTCTATTGAAGATCCTCTTTGGGATACTTTTATTACGAGGGTGAATTTTTTTGCGACCAACTGATGCATCCTATTCTCTGCAGGGTACAGGTGGAGTCCTTGTGGGAATGCTGGAGGATGCATTGCTGGAGTTCGTTGGTGTCCGTGGACATTTGCGCCTGGCAGAGCCACGGAAGGAGCAGTTGGAGCAATTGCCTGCACCAGCAAAGATACTGGATCCGCCTTTTGCTATAGGTGATATCAATCCAGTAGTGTAGAAATTTTTATGCTTTGAATAAACACGAATTCTCTCGAGAGCGAGAGGGCCGTATAGATTTGCTTGAATAAATATCACCTCATATGATGGCAACAAAAATCTTTTACACCCCAAACCCATTATATATATTAATTCCCCTCTCCATATTTTGATACGCCACATCCTTTTGCTCACCACCATCGAGCATTTCTTTCAAGTGAATACTCACTTTCTTATTCATTTGACTTGATCACGCTTTGCAAAGCCATGACATTTTTGATTGAGTCACTTGAATAGGATTGTTTGGTATAAGCTTGGGGGAAAGCGCTCTCATGCATCATTGTATGTGCATGTAGTTGCATTAGGATTTCGTGTCATTCATTTCATCATTTTTCATTCACCTCCCTTATTATTATCGTTGTTCCTCATATTCTTCCATTATGATCACATTGAGGACAATGCGAAGTTTAAGCTTGGGGGAGTGCATTTCCATGCCATTTAGATGCATTATTTGCATTATTACTTTATTTTAGGATTTTTAAAATTTTTCAAAATTTTTTGCATCATCTTTTTGAATTTACCATTTTATTTTTCTTTTATGTGTGTTCATGCATCATATTGTGTGCTTGTTTTTATTTTATATTTCTTTTATGTGTGTTCATGCATCATATTGTGTGCTTGTTTTTCTTTTCTTTCCTCTCTTTTACTTTTATTTCTTTATTTTCCTTTTCTTTTCTTCCGCTAGATGAATTCCTTATGATGATATCTCTTATTGCTTTAACAACCATCACGATGCTTATTATTCATTGCCATGCTACTTAGAGTATTTCAGTATCCTGCTATCCATGTGCTTGCTTATATATTCTTTTGATGATTCCTCTATATATGAATGCATGATATTAATTGAAGCTGAATGTATTGGTTAGTGTTTAGTAAGCTTTTGTTGGAAATGCACCAAGATTCACGCATCATTAGTATATCCGAAGCATCAGTTTTATTGTCTTATTCACCTTCTGTTGCATGCCTGATATGGTTGTAAACTTTACTGCTTTACTTCACTATTTATTGAAATGATTGAGAATATCCATGCTTACATATGAGTTTTAGTTGATGTATTATCTTATTGAACCGTTCGTGCACATCTTAGAGTGAATCGAGTGTTATATTACTTCTTTCTCCACATATATCTTTTTATTCTCTACATGACACTTGAGTTCACCTCCTAAAGCTACTTATATCGCATCTATTTCCCGAAAATCCCCACAAAAGAAAAGTTAGCTCCAAAAAGTCCAAAAAGCCAAAAAGGAGCCAAAAACCAAAAATACAAATCAAATAGCTCCTACAAAAATCCCAAAAGAAAAATGAGAAACAAAGCCCAAAAGAAAAAAAAATAAAAATAAAAAAGTTCTCTATCTCATTATTGGAACCACAAAATACTTGGGAAAACCAAGGCAAAAATCTTATTGTCCACTATCATATTCCTTTAGATGTGATGCCTCAAGCTAAGCTTGGGGGATGAATTCATTTGACCATATGAGTGAGTATGACATTAGAGTGGAGACGTGCATGAATGGGAATATTCGATAATGCTTAGACTTTGCAAAATATATGAGATATGGAGATTTTTCATGATTTGAAATAAATATGTGAATGCCATGACTCTTATTCTATTCTCTATTGCATGCTTGGTGTGCATCTTATATGCTTCATTTATAACTTTTGATTGAAAAATGCATCGCCAACATTTGTATATTAAATTCTATGAAATGTGTGATGTGGATATGAATTGATTGTATGAATTTAGAGAATCCATTTTGTTGTTCTTAAAATCTTGCAAGTACCATGTTTATGTAAGATATGAAATCCTTATAGCATGTGATTTGTATTTTCCAAGTTATCGTGATGTGTAGCTTATGGATTGAGATCTGAGAGAAGAATCTAGCGACCCCTTCCACCTCGTGTTCTCTCTTTTTCTTTCATTTCATTTCCTTTGTTTTCATCTCCCGAGTTCGTCTCTCTACTTATCTTCCTCGAGGACGAGTAAGAGGTAAGCTTGGGGGATTTTGATCGGTCCATATTTTACACCTTTTTTTCCGCATGTTTTTACGCCATTTCGGTTGCTCATATTGCGATTTTCACGATTATTCGACGATATTGCATTACTTTTCACTATTTCTTGTTTTTGTCGGATTTCAGGAAATATGGAGCGATCGGGAGCAAAAATGAGCTTAAGGGACTTGCACCCACTCCGGAGCGTCACCAAAGACTCTTTTGAGGGCTATTCGGCGATGGGAGATGTGTGGAAGAAGAAGGAACTCCGTAGGAGTGACTAGGAGGAGAAACGGAGAAGATTGTGTATTTTCAGCATGCCACTCGGCCGAGTGAAGGAGTCACTCGACCGAGCAAAGAAGCCCGCTCGGCCGGCCAGATCGGACACGCAGCAGATTGAGTATCAGCGTGCACTCAGCCGAGCATCGCCATCCCACTCGGCCGAGCATGGAGACACCACTCGCTCGAGTGGCATCACGACGACGGCAAGCAAAAATCCCAGACTTACTGGAATCCGTCAGGCGATTGAGGGTTCCGACTCGGCCGAGTACCGAATGCCCCTCGGCCGAGTGAGTAAAGCCACTCGGCCGAGTCACCTCCGAAGACAGGCCCCCAAGACCCCTGACTTACTGGAATTTTACAGGGTCTATCACTCGGCCAAGTAGAGAAGCCCACTCGGCCGAGTATAGAAGCCCACTCGGCCGAGTAGAGAAGTCAACTCGGCCGAGTGATGCCGAGGACACGCAGCGCCCAGATTTTCAGACAGCCTCCCACTCTTTTGAAATCTGCTATCATTCCAGCAATCAAAGTATTTTTCTCATATTTATTATGGATAGTAGACATCATGACGGTTCCAACGCCGCCAAGAACGTGCCAATCGGAGGTCGGATGCAATCTGGAGAATTTCTGCAAGTTGACACTGCAGTGCAGGAATTTCCACTCGGCCGAGTCACATTTTTCACTCGGCCGAGTCGACGGCGGGCCTAGATTTTAAGTTACGGTTTGGGCTGTTTTTGGGCACGAATTTGAGGGGTTTTCTAGGGTTTTCTTGCTAGGGTTTTGGGAGACTATTTAAGGGTTTTGTAGCCACCATTAGGGAGGATCCCCATTATGTTTTCTTAGCCCCCATTTGTTTTTCTTAGAATTATTTTAGAGGTTAGGCCATGCCATAGGCCCCCTCTTGGATCTAAAAGCTTGTATTTTGGATTGGAAATCTTCATCAAGCTAAGTATTTTCTTCTTTTTATTTGAATCTTTGTTTTTCTATCTTTTTGTATGCAAGCAATGATTTTTATTGATTCTCACATCCTTATTGCTATGCTTGAGTAGATTTGTTGTTCTAGGGGATGTGGATGAACCCTATGGATCTAATTTCATATTTTTGATGAATGAATTTCTAAATTGCTAGAATTGCTCGGAGGTTAGGTTGTGATTGATTTACTACGTATAGCTAGGGATTTCCATCGATTTGGGATTTGCAAGAGATTGGATTCTAATCGATGGGAAGGCCTAGATATTCGATTTAGATTTACAATTGGATTTCTCTAGATTTGGTTTGCAAGAGATTGGACCAAAGCTAGGATTTTTAATTGTAAATCTATACTCATATTCGTTTGCAAGAGATTGGACGAATACGAACTATCACAACCTAGATCGTAACTCGAGTTTGCACGAGAGTGGGCTCGAGGAGCGATTGGACGATGATGTCGATCTTCATGCTAGCGGCTTAGGTTAGGGTTTGCAAGAGATTGGGCCCTAATCTAGGTTTCTATAGACCGACAATAGTGCGAGAGCATGAGCTTGGTCTCTATTCAGTTACGACTAGTTCACCTCAACACAAGTCTAGTAATATTGAGATTCACTATTTACGATGATGTATGACGATCCGTAGTGGGAATTCCCTAGCCCTAGACACTTTTATTATATTGTATTTGAATCGATATTTGACCGATTTCTTTATCATCGACACCGACATCCACCACCATTTCCATTATATCATACCATAGCCATCTCCACCAATAAAACATTCGTAGTCAAACCAACCTAGGATAGATTGGAACCAACACCACCTCCTCGTGTTCGATACCCGCTCGCCACTACACCGTGCGCTTGCGGTAAAACTACACGGTCTCTCAGTTATCATCAAGCATAGTGCGAGCACACTCCACTAGCGTCCTATTCTTTCTCTCAACTACACCATTTTGAGGAGGTGCACGAGGGAAAGAGAAGGTGTGTGTAATACCAACTTCATCACAAAATGTCTCAAAAGACTCATTCTCAAATTCCCCTCCATGATCACTACGAATAGTGACAATGGTGGTTCCAATGAGATTTTGTACTTTCTTAACAAAAATTGTGAAGTTTTCAAAAGCTTCATTTTTATTACATAATGAAAATACCCAAGTAAACCTAGAAAAGTCATCAACGATGACAAGTCCATATCTAGCATTAACTAATGAAGCAACTCTAGTTGGCCCAAAAAAATCTAGATGTAATAGCTCTAGTGGCCGTTTAGAAGAAATGCTTTTCTTAGGTTTAAATGAAGATTTTGGAAGCTTGCCTCGTTGACACGAGTCACAAAAGCTTTTCTTTTGAAAGACTAGCTTATGGAAGCCTCTAATAGAGTTTAACTTGGAAAGCTTAAATAGTGTTCCAAAGTTCACATGACCAAAACGTCTATGCCATAAGTGTTGTTCACTTGTGTTGGCAATAAGACATTGTTCATGTGATCTTGGAAGATCTAGGATATATATATCCTTATGACGTGTGTCGGAAAATAATACATCATTAGTATTCTTATTTAAAATATGGCACATTCCTTTCGTAAATCTAACTTTGTAACCTTTGTCACAAAGTTGACTTATTGAAATAAGATTGTGGTTTAATCCTTTAACAAGGTAAACATCACATATAAGGGGTTTAGAAGGATTACCCACTTTTCGAACACATATGATGGTTCCGCTCTCGTTGCCTCCAAATACGACGCGGTTTCCATTTGCAATTGGCACCACTCCGGAGAGCAATTGAGCGTCACCCGTCATGTGTTTTGAACACCCGCTATCGAGTATCCAATTCCCCTTGGAGCTAAATTTAAATTTGTTGCTCCTTTTCTTTTTCTTTTCCTTGAGTACCTAAAGATAGAAAATTTCATATTATGGTACCCAAGGTCATTGGGTCCAAAAGATTAGACCTTTGGAAGCCAAGTCCAATTGGACTTAGACTTCCCCACATAATTTCTACTATGCACAACATCCGAAAAATAAGTATTCATGTAAACTTGTTTTTCATCCATGCTTGTGTCCTTTGGGCTCCAAATTGTGAATATTTTGGGAGCCCTCATCCTATTGGGTGCATGCATGCGACGTTGATTTCTACGTGATGCATGTTGTGGAAAGGCATAAGGAACATGATGGAATGGTGCACGACGATAATTATTCATATGATGACATGGGTGAACATATGCATGTGGGGGAACACGTGCGTGAGGGTGTCTCACATGGTGTGCACGTGCCCGTGAACGTGTAGCATAGAAACCATCATATGTGTGAGCTGGTGGAGTAGGACGTGTGTTCCTACGTGGCATGGTATTGGTGTACATGTAGGCATTGCCCTTCTTTGGAGGTCCACCCAAAGTGGGTTTCTTTCAAAAAGATGGCATGGACGAGGTGGAAGCACCATTGGTAGATGAACTACCAATAGAGTGTTTGCTACCACTCGTTGAGGCATCGGAAGTTGGCCTAACAAAAGTAGTGGCCGACTTGGATGACTTTCCCAAAGTATACCCCAAACCAACATGGTGATTGGCCGGAGGTAAGACACTTAGGATATTATCCAAATGGCCCTTACCCTTATTGAATTCATTGATTCGGCCTAATGTGTTCTCATATTTCTCGGTGAGAGAACGCAAAGAAGTATCCAAAGTGGATACTTGCGATGTGAGCACATAAACACGAGATTTAAGACTTTCATTCTCAATACTCAAAGTCGAGTTTTGAGAAGTCAAATCCTCTATCTTATGTTCTTCCGGATCCTCAATGCTAACATATTCAAGTTGAGTCTTGAGATTAACAATCTCATTCTTCAACTCTTCAACACCGGTGTCGTTGTTGGTGATGATAGTTTTAGGCGAGGTTTGGATGCTAGCTAAATCATCTTTTACTTTAGTATACCTATTTACTAATTTAGTATACTTAGACCACAATTGAGAATTAGCATTCCTAAGGTCATCCATGGTTATCTCATCGCCTTCGTTGTCGCTATCATCGGAGGAGGAAGATCCTAGATCATGCTCCTCTCTTGCCATGAAGCACATGTGCGCTTGCTCCACTTGCTCATCGTCTGACTCTCCGCTTGAGGAATCCTCGGAGTCGGTGAATGTTGCTCCGACAAGTCCCTTTTTGTACCCCTTTTTGTACTTCTTGGACTTATCGAATTTCGACGCCTTCCACTTCTCCTTTTGCTTATTTAGAGGACACTCCGCTTTCATGTGTCCTGGCTTATTGCACTTGAAACACAAAGGAGAGGAGGAGGCGTTAGAAGAACCAAATTTAGCTTTGTTCTTATAGTTACCTTTTCAGAAGAAATGGTTGAACTTCTTGGCCATGAGTGCCATGGACTCCAAGTCCAACTCGTTTTCCGAGTCTTCATCATCGGTTGATGTGGAAGTTGATGGAGCGGCCTTGAAAGCAATAGCCTTCTTCTTTGGCTCGTCTTGCTTTAGATAGGACTTCATCTTGTCCTGCAACTTAAGCTTGATATCCTTGCGAACCTCGTATGACATTAAAGTACCCATTAGTTAAACAACGGTATAGGTTTTCATGTCATTACCTTCCTCGATGGCGAAGGTCCGTTTCTCCCAACTAGAAGGAAGTCCATCGATGATCTTCGAGACTTTCTCCTTTTGGGTGTCGGTTTTGCCGAGAGCCTCCAACTCGTTTGTGATGTCGACGAAGCGAGCGTAGTACTCCTTCATCTTCTCACCCTGTATCATATGAAACAACTCGTAATCTCTATTAACTACCACGAGTTTAGAGTCTCTTACCCTACTAGTCCCTTCATGTAATATGAGGAGGGAATTCCATATTTGATATGCACTCTTACATGTGCATATCTTATTGAAATCCTCGGGTTCCAAGGCGCATTGCAAGGCGTTCATTGCCTTGGCATTGCTCACCTCCGCGGCGACCTCCGCGGGAGTCCACTTCTCAAAGTCTTCTTCGGTAGGCTCGACGTATTCCTTCATCGTGGCCCTCCATAGAGATGCACTCCGGAGGAAAGTTTCAATCCGGCATTTCCAGTACCCGTAGTTGGTACCGTTGAAGAATGGAGGCCTCGTCGAGGAATGTCCTTCTTGTAGAGAAATGTATGCCCTCGTGGCTATTTATCATAATGAAACATCTTGTTCAATAAATGAAAGTGTTCTTTCTGGTAAAGTATTATCTGAGTTGTTCATTGCTCGGATTATTCCCTTGGATTCAGAGTTAGGTCACACATGTTTCGAAATGTAGATTACGATTATGAGAAATGTCTGACCTCTAATAGCTTGAATCTTAAAAGTGTTCATGGTCATAGATGTGTCGAGATGAGGGATATCAACACATCAGACAGACCATTGCGTCCCTGTCTGGTTGGTCTCATAACCAAGCGACTTGGTGAAGTCGAAAACAGGACGCAGGTGCTCAGTAAAAGCTGAGTTCACTGAACGACCAAAACATGGAGTTATTAAATGGTTATGCATTAACTAAACTATCATTAATAACTCTAAGTGATAATAGGTAAGTTGGTCCTTAGGACTTGAGATCATTGTATGAAGCTATGTGTGGACAGTGTCACTTAGGTCTAAAGATCTAACTTCGAGGCCAGGCCTGATGAAAGATCTTAGGCTGGGTGACACTCGAAACATATGAGCTAAGTAGTGATCAACAGAGGATTCGTCTCTTCCGTTAATGGGAAGTTAGTGTCACAGGTCGGTACGGCTCTCGGTAAAACCTTGGCCAAGGTATGTTGTAACTTGTACAACCTGTATGTACCAGAGACCGATGTATACTGACCACTACTAGCCAATGGGGTTGATAGTATACCATACCCTAGACTAGCCGAGTGACATAGTTATGACGAAGGGACTAAAACTGCGGAAATTATCACAGTCACAGTCAGAGTGATTTCGTTGGCACTTTTGCCTAAACGAACCAATCACGTAATCGATGATCCCGAAACAGGGACGACACCTACTGCTAGTGGTCACTGTCGTCTTGAGACTTCGAGTCTCGACCTGTAGTAAGGGTCAGGCTGTAGGGTCTCACACCGAGTAACATTCACGTCGTAGTAACAGATAGAATGTATAGAGGATATCATTAGATGTAAAGAGAATACTAAATTCACAAGTTGGTTGTGAACTTGAAGCATTTGGGAATGGAGGAAATTTCGTATGAAATCCAGAGGATCAAACCGTGTAGGAATCGGAGCTCGGATGAGCCCAGAAAGGCGAAAGGGGAAGTGGGATAAAACCCACTTAGCATAACGGGCTAGGCCCGCTGGGCGCAGCGGGCCCGCCCGCTGGGCGCAGCGGGCGCGGCCCGCTGTAGCAGCGGGCCCGCCCGCTGCCACAGCGGGCGAAGCCCGCTGTCCCAGCGGGCCCGCCCGCTGGGTGCAGCGGGCGCAGCCCGCTGTTCCAGCGGGCCCGCCCGCTGCATGCAGCGGGCGCAGCCCGCTGGTGACAGCGGGCCCGCCCGCTGCATGCAGCGGGCGCAGCCCGCTGGTGACAGCGGGCTGAGCCCGCACGGGCGTGCCCTAGCGGGCGCGCCCAGTAGCCTTAGGCGGGCGCGCCCGCTAAGCTTAGCGGGTCGCCCGCCACTTAAGTTATTTTAGGGTTTTTTCGTGGAAACCCTTGACGGCTACGAAATTGGGTTTTTGCTCAACTTTGAGCAATTGTTTGAAGGGTCAAACGAACTCGGATCTCGTCGCCGTTTGTTCCTACGCGTTCACCATCACTAGCTCTTCGAAATGATAACTTGTATCATCTCTAGAGCTCAACGATGAGTGAGGATTAATTGGTTGTAGGTTAAGGCTTTGTGTAAGCTAAACTAACCCAAATTGAATTAATCCAAATCCCTCTTCCTACAATTAGTCCCACATTGCTCATGACAAAAGAAGGGGAGCCGGCCTCCTATATAAATAGGTGGGCACTCCCTTCTTTGTTTCTTGCACCAAGTCTCTGATTAAGGAGCTCACGAATATTTTGAGCAAACTTAATCTAGACTAAATTTATTCTCTTCCTCTATAAATTTTCCTGTCCTCCAACCGAGTCCTAGCAAGACAACGAGGAGGTCCGAATCTGATTCGGAAGTCTACGACGCGGGTTTACTCAAGTGAAATCTTCTACGGCTTGTGATGGCTTCGGAGGCAAGGTGCGCTACGGGAGCTGATCCAGTCTGCGGCGAGGAGCGATGCAACACGGCTCGGAAGACGGCTCAGATCAATGAGCGCAAGACGGTGCGGAACATCTTGCCTGCTCCAGGGCAAGATTCCGGGTGAGTCAATTTTATATGCAATTAGTTTAATTAGTAGTTAGAACTTTCTCGAGTTGGTCAGACCCGACTCGAGTCAGTAGATATCCTGGCTTAGGGAATTTTTCCTTAGGGCTTTATTTATTAAATAGTTTAATAAATCATTTCTTCCGCTGTTTTATTTATTTTGTTCGTCCGACTTAGGACGGATAGCAATAAATTAGCTCTAAGGGACCTTGAAAAACCCTACAGTGGTATCAGAGCCAGATCTACTCTGTTCTATACTACTTTTTAACTGCATGTATTAATTATATGATAATTAGTTTAATGGCTCATTCTTGTTTTATTTTGATGTCACAAGAAAGACTTGCTAGGTTAGCCATTAAATGACTCTTAAACTTTATGTGATAAATTTTAACACCATGCTTAATAATTTTTAAATTGTTAAAAAATTACCTAATGGACGATTAGGTTAGCCATTAATTTCCTCAAACCTTATGTGATAATTTTGAGACACTGCTATGAATTTTAAATTGTGTAAATTGCCTATTGGACGATTAGGGTAGCAGCATATACTTTTGAATCCTTATAGATGATAAGGACTTAATAAAAATCGTCTAACAAACCCATAAAATTTTGAATTTTAGGGATCCACTAGTTGATAAGGATTAACTAGTTGTAATTTAAAAACCATTTAGTTGTTGAACGAACATGGAAATGATGACAACACCTTCAATGGATCATGATGTCGGTCAATGTGCTTGGCTAAAGTTTTTGGACCAACCTAGCTAGACTGGGTAACAAGTGGTCCTGGCTTAGTCAATTCCCTGGCCGCGTCCGCTGGACCGCAAGGTGTCGATTCATAACTATGTAAGTCCATCGACTATACCTAAGTCTAATACGATAATAATCTTATTCAAGATAAATCGTAGCCCTCCTTGTTTTAGGAGTTGGCAACTGTAAGGAACATGTTTCGGTTGTTGAGCACACTCAAGCCGTAACAGGTCAACCTTATAGAAACCGATTTCTTGATTGACATCTTAACCTGACTGAAACCGTTAGCTCATCCCTAGAGCATCGGCGTAAGTCTAACCAAGAATGTAGTCTTAAGCTCTGACCCAAACCGGCGTGTCGTGCATACACCGAGCAAAGGGGCAAGTCAGGCTTGACACGAAAACAAGGGTCCGACTAGGCTAGCATTGTGATCCGGTTGAGCACACTCTTGATCACAAATGACTAGGGGTAAAATCGAATAGGGAGTCATATTTTGATATGATCGACAAAGAGTTCGTCTACCTACAGCCGAGTCGAACGACTTGTTGAGCTACACTCAAGGTCGGACGACTCAAGGTTGTTGGATTCCTGCTCCCATTTAATTTTAATCATGTTTTGGAGTAAAACGATCTGCTTATTAATGGGAGAGTATAATTGGACAAAAGCCATTCTAATTATATTTAAAAATATTTTGAACACATGCTAATTAGGAGTTCTAATCTTTGCAGCATGATGAGTAAGTTTAATAATATCCGAGATAAGATTTTATTAACTGGTTCTAATATTAATAATAGCTGGTTGGAGAAGTCTATAGCAGAAAGGTCAATATTAAGGGAAGTCTATGCATTAACCTCAAAAATACAAAGTGTAGTTCTTTCAGTTAATTCTACTGCATGGGTGTTAGACACCGGTGCAGGTTCTCACATTTGTAACCAGTTACAAGGATTGAGAATCAGTAGAAAACTTGCAAAGAATGAAGTAATTCTCCAAGTAGGAAACGCAGCAAATGTTGATGTTGTAGCCATAGGAGATCTTAGACACACATTGGCTGGTGGAGCTAACTTGCTTTTGAAGCAATGTTACTATATCCCAAATTTCCTATGCAATATTATATCTGTCTCAGCTTTGGCTAAAGATGGTTATAATTTTACTATCAGTGGAAATGTCATGAATATTGCCCTTGATGGTAAGTTGCTAGGATTTGGGACACTCAGCAATGGGATATACACTTTAAGCAATGAGGTGGTATTAAACGTTAATGCTAGAAAGCGTAAGGAATCTAGTTTTAATGAAACCTATCTTTGGCATTGTAGACTAGGCCATATCGGAGAGAAGAGACTCAGCAAGTTACATAAAGAGGGGCTCTTGGGCCTCTCGAATTATGAGTCATTCGACACTTGCGAGTCTTGCCTCAAAGGTAAGATGGCCAAAACTCCTTTTGCCAGTCAAGGGGAAAGAGTTATCGAACTCTTGGGTCTAGTACATTCCGATGTATGTGGACCCATGTCTACGTTAGCCAAAGGTGGATTTTCATATTTCGTCACGTTTACTGATGACCACTCAAGATTTGGACATGTGTTCTTGATGAAACACAAGTCCGAAACGTTTGAGCGATTCAAGGAGTATCGTGCCGAAGTCGAAAAACAGACTGGGAAAGGTATTAAGATTCTTCGATCCGATCGAGGAGGAGAATACTTAAGCCATGAATTCCTCACTTACTTAAAAGAGAATGGGATCCTCTCTCAGATCACTCCTCCTTACACACCTCAACATAATGGTGTTTCAGAAAGGAGAAACCGGACCTTGTTAGACATGGTTCGGTCTATGTTAAGTGAAGCTGAGTTAACTACTTCCCTCTGGGGCTATGCCCTGGAAACTGCTATATACATTCTAAATAAAGTTCCGTCAAGGTCTGTACAATTGACTCCGTATCAGATATGGACAGGGAAGAAACCCAGCCTCAATCACTTGAAGGTATGGGGTTGTCCTGCTTATGTCAAAAGGCAAAATCCAGACAAGCTGGAAGACAGATCTATGCTGTGTAAATTTATAGGGTACCCAAGACATTCGTTAGGTTATGTCTTTTACCATCCAGAACAACAAAAGATTGTTGTCTCTAGACATGCCACCTTTCTAGAAAAAGAATTCCTTGTGAAGGAATCCACTAGCAAGGTAATTGATTTGAATGAATGTTCGGAGGAAGTACCCACACAGCAACAAGTGTCGGAACCAGTGGGAGAGTCAGAACTTGACATCTCCCAACCAGTCAGTAGGAAGTCAAGTAGGATTCCTCGAGCACCCGAAAGATACTACGGTTTTCTCGTAGACGGGGGAATCGAGGATAGCATCATAAATGATGATGACCCTATTAACTTCCAGGAAGCCATAAAGAGTATAGACTCTGACAAATGGCTAGATGCAATGAAATCCGAAATAGATTCCATGCACGTAAATAAGGTATGGACCTTAGAAAACGTGCCCAAGGGAAATGTTCCCATAGGCTGCAAATGGATCTTCAAGAAGAAGATTGGAGCAGATGGAAAAGTAGAAACGTACAAGGCTAGACTGGTTGCAAAAGGATATCGTCAAATTCTAGGAATAGATTATGACGAAACCTTTTCACCAGTAGCCATGCACAAGTCTATTCGGATAGTGCTCGCTATTGCTGCCTACTACGACTACGAAATCTGGCAAATGGATGTGAAGACTGCCTTCCTAAACGGCGATTTGGAAGAACAGATTTACATGACCCAGCCAGAGGGTTTCAAAGTCAGTGGGAGCAATGGAAAGGCGTGCAAGCTGCACAGGTCCATCTATGGACTCAAGCAAGCATCAAGAAGTTGGAACATCCGTTTTGACAAAACAGTCAAAGAGTTTGGTTTTGTCAGAAATGAGGATGACCCATGCATCTATAAAAGAACCAGTAATAATAATTCTTTAGTCATCCTAGTTCTATACGTAGATGACATTCTGATAATAGGCAACGACATAGAGATGTTAAAGTCTGTTAAAAATTGGCTATCAACAAATTTCTCAATGAAGGACTTGGGAGAAGCATCCTACATACTGGGTGTGAAGATCCATAGAGATAGATCTAAACGGATGCTAGGACTCTCCCAAACCAGGTACATTGAAACCGTGTTAAAACGTTTTAACATGGAAAACAGTAAGGGTGGTTCATTACCAGCCAATCATGGGATAGCCCTCACCAAGAAGATGTCTCCACAAACCGACTTGGAAAGGGCAAAGATGACCAAGGTCCCATATGCTTCTGCTGTGGGATCTATCATGTACTCCATGATTTGTACCAGACCCGATGTCGCTTATGCACTAGGTATAGTAAGCCGATATCAGTCTAACCCGGGAGAAGAGCACTGGAAAGCAGTCAAGACAATTCTTAAGTACTTAAGAAGAACTAAAGACTTGGTCTTGGTCTATGGAAGTGAACACCTGAATGTTGAAGGGTTCACAGATTCAAGCTTTCAAAGTGACATGGATGATAGCAAATCGATCTCAGGATATGTTTTCACTCTCAACGGAGGAGCAGTCAGTTGGAGGAGGTCCAAACAAGTCACCATTGCAGACTCCACAATGGAAGCCGAATACATAGCGGCCAACGATGCAGCAAAGGAAGCAGTCTGGATGAAGAAGTTCATCAACCAGCTCGGGATGGTTCCTGCCGTTGAAAGTCCAATACCGTTGTATTGCGACAACAATGCAGCCATAAGCCTGGTTCAAGAACCCAGATTCCACAAGAGATCCAGACATATTCTTCGCAAGTATCACCTGATTCGGGAGATAGAGCAGAGGAAAGATATAGAACTCCTTAGAGTCTCTTCGGAAGACAACTTAGCAGATCCATTCACGAAGGCGCTGGCACGTGATCGTTTAGAAAAACTAGCGTGTAAATATGGTATGAGATACCAAAATAAATAGGCCTGAGTGCAAGTGGGAGATGTAGAGAAATGTATGCCCTCGTGGCTATTTATCATAATGAAACATCTTGTTCAATAAATGAAAGTGTTCTTTCTGGTAAAGTATTATCTGAGTTGTTCATTGCTCGGATTATTCCCTTGGATTCAGAGTTAGGTCACACATGTTTCGAAATGTAGATTACGATTATGAGAAATGTCTGACCTCTAATAGCTTGAATCTTAAAAGTGTTCATGGTCATAGATGTGTCGAGATGAGGGATATCAACACATCAGACAGACCATTGCGTCCCTGTCTGGTTGGTCTCATAACCAAGCGACTTGGTGAAGTCGAAAACAGGACGCAGGTGCTCAGTAAAAGCTGAGTTCACTGAACGACCAAAACATGGAGTTATTAAATGGTTATGCATTAACTAAACTATCATTAATAACTCTAAGTGATAATAGGTAAGTTGGTCCTTAGGACTTGAGATCATTGTATGAAGCTATGTGTGGACAGTGTCACTTAGGTCTAAAGATCTAACTTTGAGGCCAGGCCTGATGAAAGATCTTAGGCTGGGTGACACTCGAAACATATGAGCTAAGTAGTGATCAACAGAGGATTCGTCTCTTCCGTTAATGGGAAGTTAGTGTCACAGGTCGGTACGGCTCTCGGTAAAACCTTGGCCAAGGTATGTTGTAACTTGTACAACCTGTATGTACCAGAGACCGATGTATACTGACCACTACTAGCCAATGGGGTTGATAGTATACCATACCCTAGACTAGCCGAGTGACATAGTTATGACGAAGGGACTAAAACTGCGGAAATTATCACAGTCACAGTCAGAGTGATTTCGTTGGCACTTTTGCCTAAACGAACCAATCACGTAATCGATGATCCCGAAACAGGGACGACACCTACTGCTAGTGGTCACTGTCGTCTTGAGACTTCGAGTCTCGACCTGTAGTAAGGGTCAGGCTGTAGGGTCTCACACCGAGTAACATTCACGTCGTAGTAACAGATAGAATGTATAGAGGATATCATTAGATGTAAAGAGAATACTAAATTCACAAGTTGGTTGTGAACTTGAAGCATTTGGGAATGGAGGAAATTTCGTATGAAATCCAGAGGATCAAACCGTGTAGGAATCGGAGCTCGGATGAGCCCAGAAAGGCGAAAGGGGAAGTGGGATAAAACCCACTTAGCATAACGGGCTAGGCCCGCTGGGCGCAGCGGGCCCGCCCGCTGGGCGCAGCGGGCGCGGCCCGCTGTAGCAGCGGGCCCGCCCGCTGCCACAGCGGGCGAAGCCCGCTGGGCGCAGCGGGCGAAGCCCGCTGTCCCAGCGGGCCCGCCCGCTGGGTGCAGCGGGCGCAGCCCGCTGTTCCAGCGGGCCCGCCCGCTGCATGCAGCGGGCGCAGCCCGCTGGTGACAGCGGGCTGAGCCCGCACGGGCGTGCCCTAGCGGGCGCGCCCAGTAGCCTTAGGCGGGCGCGCCCGCTAAGCTTAGCGGGTCGCCCGCCACTTAAGTTATTTTAGGGTTTTTTCGTGGAAACCCTTGACGGCTACGAAATTGGGTTTTTGCTCAACTTTGAGCAATTGTTTGAAGGGTCAAACGAACTCGGATCTCGTCGCCGTTTGTTCCTACGCGTTCACCATCACTAGCTCTTCGAAATGATAACTTGTATCATCTCTAGAGCTCAACGATGAGTGAGGATTAATTGGTTGAAGGTTAAGGCTTTGTGTAAGCTAAACTAACCCAAATTGAATTAATCCAAATCCCTCTTCCTACAATTAGTCCCACATTGCTCATGACAAAAGAAGGGGAGCCGGCCTCCTATATAAATAGGTGGGCACTCCCTTCTTTGTTTCTTGCACCAAGTCTCTGATTAAGGAGCTCACGAATATTTTGAGCAAACTTAATCTAGACTAAATTTATTCTCTTCCTCTATAAATTTTCCTGTCCTCCAACCGAGTCCTAGCAAGACAACGAGGAGGTCCGAATCTGATTCGGAAGTCTACGACGCGGGTTTACTCAAGTGAAATCTTCTACGGCTTGTGATGGCTTCGGAGGCAAGGTGCGCTACGGGAGCTGATCCAGTCTGCGGCGAGGAGCGATGCAACACGGCTCGGAAGACGGCTCAGATCAATGAGCGCAAGACGGTGCGGAACATCTTGCCTGCTCCAGGGCAAGATTCCGGGTGAGTCAATTTTATATGCAATTAGTTTAATTAGTAGTTAGAACTTTCTCGAGTTGGTCAGACCCGACTCGAGTCAGTAGATATCCTGGCTTAGGGAATTTTTCCTTAGGGCTTTATTTATTAAATAGTTTAATAAATCATTTCTTCCGCTGTTTTATTTATTTTGTTCGTTCGACTTAGGACGGATAGCAATAAATTAGCTCTAAGGGACCTTGAAAAACCCTACACTTCTATCACCGAAGACGCTCCTTCACGGTTCCTGAAGGTGCTATAGTCAGAAGGTAGACGACGGTCTTGTTGTCGTTGGCAGACATAGCTATAAACTTGGCTCTGATACCAAATGTAATGCCCTGCTAAGCTACTGCACATGTACTAGAGGCGGGTGAATAGTACTTTAAAATAATTAAGAGGCTAATTCCTAATTACTTGCAAACTCTACCAAATAATGCGGAAATGCGGAATAGTAAATAATCGACAACAAATAGAATCAATCGCAAACAAGCAATATTACTGGGTTCGGATCCACCCAAGTCTCCCCGACTTGTTCCCGGTGATCCTACGTCCCAACCACCCGGATCCCCTCCGGATACTCAAGTTAGAAATCCTAACTCAAGATTTCCACTATGAAATACTTGTGAAAAACCTTCACAAGTCAAATCATACACAAAGTAATTTGTGACTCCCACAACCCGGGATCACAACCACACTCTCACAAACCGAGAGTGAAACTTACAATATGAATTGAAATGAAACAAAACTTCTTACCGACAAAATACCTATGCCTTGAGTAATACTTACGAATTAGGGCAAAGATGATTTTGAGGAAGAAGAAGAGGCACCAAACCCTAGCTCCAAGATGTAGATCAGCAATGGAGAGCTATAGGGATGATGGTGACCTAGGATCAAGCACTTGGCTTGGAAGGCTTCACACTCAATGAATCTCTCTTTGGAAGTAAGAGTGGGGAGAGATTATTGAATGGAATGAAAGAGCTTTGAATGAGCTTGGAATGATTTCTCTTGATCTCTAAACTTGCAATAATATCAGCCTTGACTGCAATGAATGCAGCCCATCAAGTATTTATAAGTTAGAGGAGAGAGAGAAAGAAAAACGTTTCAATTAATGCTCCAACGGCTCTTTTCTGAACTCAACTAGTCGGTCAAAGAATAACTACCGACCGACTAGTTCATCAACTAGTCGGTCGGTCAATCAACGTATACCGACTAATGAGTGAACAGAGAAAAGGTCAAAGTACAGACTAAAGGAACTAGTTGGTCCAAGAAGAGTAGCTGACCGACTAGTTTCACAACTAGTCGGTCGGTTACTCAACTGAGACCGACTAAGAGAAAAACAAATAGTCTGAGAGCAAATTGAATTGGTCGGTCCAAGAAAAAATGTTGACCGACTAGTTCATCAACTAGTCGGTCATCAATTATGCATAGACCGACTAACGATAAACAGTAAGTCAAGTGAAAAATGGCATGTACAGTAAAACTCAACGAGTCGGTCCAAGAAGGAAAGTTGACCGACTAGTTCATAAACTAGTCGGTCGGTCAATGAACACAGACCGACTAATGATAAACAGTAACTAGCTTGGAAAAGATTGACTGAAACTAGTCGGTCCAAGAAGCTTTGCCGACTGACTAGATCACCATCTAGTCGGTCAGTTCTTCTTCTTGAACCAACTAACATGCACAAGAAGTCCCGAAACGAAGCGCGAAGCTTCGGGAAGAATTGTATGGACTTCAACTAAGATCCTAGAGCTAAGATATGAGCATTATGAAGATTTAAACCGTAAGACCTACTCAAGGCTTAACATACTACGAAAGAAGCTTAAAGACTATAAATAAAACTTGACGATACCGTCTTCAAACGCTTCAATCGAATCTTCATGACTTCTGAAATGGTCCATAAGCTTCAACGAAGCTTTAGGCATACAATCACGTGCTTTGAGAAGTCTTGAGACGTCGTAATTGATATTCATATGAATTTGGCGACGATCTCCATATCTGCGCTCACAAAGTGTTAGTTCACGATATATTTATGTTTGTTCATCATCCAAAACCAAATCCGGGGAGTCCATTATCCAACAGCCACCCCTTCGCTACTGAATGACTATCCTAAACGAGCATCAACCATAAGTCGAAGGGCTACCCCTTCGCTACTGCACGACTTTCCCAGACTGTCTATAGCCGTAATTCGAAGGGCTACCCCTTCGCTATTGAACGACTCGCCTACATGAGCGTCAGCCGTAAGTCGAAGGGGCCACCCCTTTGCTACTAAACAACTCTCCTAAATGAGCATCAGCCGTAAGTCGAAAGGGCCACCCCTTCGCTACTGAACGACTTTCCCAGAATGTCTTCAGCCGTAAGTCGAAGGGCTACCCATTCGCTACTGAATGACTTTCTCAGACCGTCTTCAACCGTAAGTCGAAGGGCTACCCCTTCGCTACTGAACGACTTTCCCAAAACGTCTTCAGTCGTGAGTCGAAGGGCTACACCTTTGCTACTGAACGACTCTCCTAAACGAGCGTCAGCCGTAGGTTGAAGGGGCCACCCCTTCGCTACTGAAAGACTCTCCTAAACGAGCGTCTGCCGTAAGTTGAAGGGGCCAGCCCTTTACTACTGAATGACTCTCCTAAACGAGCGTCAGCCGTAAGTCGAAGGGGCCACCCCTTCGCTACTGAACGACTCTCCCAGAGCGTCTTCAGCCGTAAGTTGAAGGGCTACCCATTCGTTATTGAACGACTCTCCCAGAGCGTCTTCAGCCGTAAGTCGAGGGGCCACCCCTTCGCCACTAAACGACTCCTATTCCATCAACTGTGAGTCGAGTAAATCTCTCCCCCACCATGGAGCGTAGTGGTCAACTTCTAAGCATGGTTTGTCCTTGATCATCCTGAAGCAGCGCCTAACCCATCGAAAGGGGCCATCAGGCATTACGATCACCACAGGACGTAAGCGACAACAAACAAAGAGATGCAATGACAAACAAGGATATACAGGCCAATTCTCATGTCACTTCCTATTGCAAAACATTGTTTTCTTTACATCACCCCTTATACATTCAAAAAATTTCTGAAACAGGCGGAAAAATGCCGAGACCCTACAGCGGCTGGCTAGGCCCTTGGTCTTCATCTAGCACGGCCACAGACTCTGGGTCCCTTGTAGCATCCGCTCCTACGTCATCATCAGCCACGATGGCAGCGTCATTTGGGGAGCAGCTCCCTCCGTGCCCTGGCTTGATTCATTGTCAATCTCGACGGAGAGGTCAGGGAATATGTTCTTCATCTCCAATCGGCATCGCTCGCAGCCTCCCTTATATCGCTCGTCGAAATCGGGAAATGAATCCGTGTAATCCCGAATCTCCCCCTCCACAATGACATCGGCTTCGATCTCTCCTCCAGTAGAGCATCTTCCGCTCGCTCTCTTAGGACGGGTTGTTCAGCATCTCTCCTACGAGACCCGCTTAACTCGTGCTCGAGTTTTCGAATGCGATCCAATCTCGTCTCGGAGAGAAGGCAGATTCTATCCAACTCAGCCTGAGATTTCTCCACTCTCGACCTAACAGCCTCCAGGGTGACACCATGATTGGCCACCACCGGAGCACGATGACGCAACTCCACATTCGCCACGAGGACTTGTAAAGACCACACAATGGTAAGCATGTGTGCTTGCATCACCTACAAGGGAAGATAGAGTAACAATTACCTGGGCGCTAGCGTGAACGGTTATCGACGCAAGCTGCTCATAATCGACCCTCTCCACGGTAGCCCTATCCCATGAAAGGATCGCATTCTCAGCGATACGGGAGGCGGTCGCGTAATCAAGAAGAGCGGAGTCTCCATGCCTCAGCGAAAATCTCGCCCGGACGAGCTCCTCTTCAGAACAGTCGAATGAGGCCTGAGGAGATCGGCCCTCCAGCAAAATCGACATGTATTCATTGGGGATGTCCTCAAGCAGCCCTACAGGCAGGAACAGACCTCCCCAAGGCTAGGAGTCCTGGTGCACGAGAAGCTCCGGTGGAACCTGAGTCTCCCTCGAGTCTTCCTCGTGAAAAGTATCACTCCCTGGCTGGGAGAACTGCTCCGCGACTGCATTCGACCCAGACGGCTCCGAGTCACTGAGAATGGTCTTCTGCCTCTCTTGGTCCCCTCCAGCACAACAACTTCAAATTCAGAAGTGGACCCTTTATTCTTCTTCTGCTGAGGGTGGGCCACCTGAGCAACCCCCTCGACAAACCATGGGTCGATCACCGGACAGTTGGGCTATCGATTTCCCCACAGTCGACGCCCGGGGATACAACATGCTCACCTCTACCTCTTTGATGGTAGCCTCGACTGCTGTCCACAATGCGAGATCCACCTGATAATCCACACTAGCCATGCATGCGAGAGCAACAATAAGTTAGGTCAAAAGATGAAGGTCCGAACGGTTAGTATGCACGACTGAACCAACCTTTTGTCCACACGGTCCGATGAAGCACGTCGTCAGACCACAGC
The DNA here is from genome assembly GCA_030789695.1 of Scilla litardierei. Lineage (NCBI taxonomy): Eukaryota > Viridiplantae > Streptophyta > Magnoliopsida > Asparagales > Asparagaceae > Scilla > Scilla litardierei. Next base: position 666,995,439 of record CM061142.1, on the reverse strand, counting down.
CACTTGATTGACCTGATACCCTCTGGCAAGCTCGTCAAAATATCGGCGGCTTTCTTCTCCTCGAGAGTCAACGGCTTATCCCCGACAATTTCCAAATCAGGGGTACCCCAACCGGTGCAAAAGCTAGCCTCCCCTTGGAAAACCACAAACATAAACTCGTCTTTTCACATGGGATTGGAGGTGGGAAGGTCTTCCAGCAGCTTCCTGCCTTGATGTGACATTATCGTATACCACCCCAGGGTCTTGAGGTGAGGGATCGAAAAAAATTGATTGATCAGACTCAGAGATGGTTCAATCCCCTTCGTCACGTACAGAATTATGAAGCCCATAAGCATGCTAATGGCGTTCGACATCAACTAGCAGAGGGAAATGTTCATGGTACACAAGAAGTACCGCATGAAAGGGTGCATGGGAAATCGGAGGCCTCTCTCAAAGGCTTTGACGTAAACCCTCGTTTCCCGATCGCCAGGATGATGAGCCCTCTCGTCCCTCCAAGGCAGCCTAATTTGGTAGTCGAGATAGACATAGGTCCTCTGAAGCTTGGCGATCTGACCGGCCTTGACTCTGGACTTCACATTCACCAGCAAGCCCGGCTACATGATCCTTTTCTGATTCTTCTACATGGCTATAACCAAGTTAATTCCAGAGGCAGAGATGGAGGACGAAGCCATTACTTTCGAGAGAAGGAAAATCTGAACCGGTAGAATAAAGACGGTACCTTCGCACTCTATTACTGCAACCACCATATATGGGCGACGCAACAACCGCATGATGGAACACGTGTCAAAGATCCAAGAGCTCAGAATTTCTTGGATTTCTGACGTGCGTTTATATTTTATATATTCACGCACGACTTCTTCGTGATTTTCCGTTGTTTTTCGTTGTTTCATATCCACTCTTTTGTGTTTTTTTGTATCTTTTTACTTTCTTTGTGTTTTTGTGTCGTTATAGGAGATTGCCAGTGTTGGGGACATGCAAAGCAGATATCATGAGTCCCCGGAGCAACGGGAGGTGCCACGCTCGATCCCGAGTGCCAAACGTCGAAGAATATCATATTTCAGCCCTCAACCGATCGGGTGGACAGACCTACCCGATTGGTTCGTGCACGCGTATCTGACCCGAACAGAAGCAGTAGTGAAGAAGAGCCCACCCGATCGGTTCAGCGACCGGGTAGTGGTGACAGTGTTCTCTATCTTTTGGAGCTGAATTTCAACCGATCGGGTGAAAACTCACCCGATCGGTTCATCTGTAGCCAAAGTTTTCCAGCACATGACCCGTTGACTCACCCGATCGGTTCAGCGATCAGGTGAAGTATCTGAAGAACCGAAGGCCAAGTTAACCGCCAACTCACCCGATCGGTTGATGTCTCAACCGATCGGGTGGTCGTGTATTCTATATATAGCCCTAGGTTTTTTCCAGAACAAGATCCTCTTTTCAAAAACTGTCTTTTTGGGATTTTTGGCGGCTGCGAATTTATTTTGTTTTGTAAGTTCTCTGATTACTTGATACTTTGATATTGCGTTCCTAATACTATTTTCTCCATATTTCTATTGCTTGCTCTTGATTTCAATGGATATAATTTGTTGTGTTGCTCTTTTTGCAATGAATCGTGAGTAGTTTCCTAATCTGGGATATTGGTGGAAACCCCTTCGTGGGTTCTCCCTAGAACGACCATAGGATTAGTGTTTCGATAGGATATAGGAATTTAGATGGTACGCGGGGTGTTTAATTGTCATTGGCGGGAGAAAGACCGCCCCTGACCGTCGGACCAAGGGGAAATAAAACGGGAGTTTGATCCCCTAGCCACAGCTCACACCCCAAGCGTAGACATTGAATCCTAGCGTGTGGGAACAGCAGGATGAAATGTCGGGAGCAATCGTTGCGAGCTTAGTGCTCCCGGAGTCGGTCGGTGTTAATGGTCATGGGAATGTCCCACCGTCCGAATCCAGGTAGACCCATCGTATCATCCTGGGCATTGACCGAAATATCGGGCCCATGGGACGCTAGGTATCACTTTTAGAGGCAACGTCTCACCACTAAACCCTAGAATCCAATCCTATCCCTATCCGTCGGTCGTAATAGAGAGGACACATGATAGGGTGGAAACCAAGGTCCTAGGTTCCTTTTAATATATCTTACATCTTTCGTAGTTTCATTTCGTGACAAACCATCGAGCAATAGGGCTAGCTCACCCACTGGGTGATCCGGATCCTGTTTGATAACAAGTACACCACACATCTCCCCGTGTTCGACCCCCAAGCCACACTACAACACCGTGTGCTTACGGTTATAAATATTTAAATCGGGTATCCCCGTTCCGACTACACATTGCAAAATCTAGGGGACGTCAAGCTTTATGGCACCATTGCCAGGGAGGCAACGTGCTTGTTTCAGTTAGGACCTTGTGAACACCCGAGACTAGTTCTCATCCTTACCACGTGATCATTTTCACATTCTTCACCCTTTCTAATTTTACTTGGACATATTGTGTATATTGTGTATATTCGTTGTAGAGGGTTGGTAAACTATGTTTCCATACCATCATCATCATTTCTTATCTCTCCATTCATACAACTTGTGCTATTAACGTGCTCTTTATCCTTGCAGTCATCTCCCTTTCTTTTTCTTACAGGTTTTCTGCTCTTCAGCAAGAATTTCGTGTGCCGTTTCAGGCGATATCTGGACACACGCACCCCCACGTCAGCTGTTTGGCCCAAAGTCTTGCAGAATCTATGAACACTTCCAGCATCATATCCTTTCTGTCAGCCGCAGTAGAAAATCAACAAGGGAATCTTGACATCCAGCAACATCTCGACACGACATTCTTTTTTTCCTTCTGATGAAGCAGAGCTTATTGACATGCCCAGTACCGACTTTAGTGAGGGGGAGCTATACGCCTATGGGGAGACTTGTCTGGAGGAATCTATGTCAGGGTTTGTGGAGTACAGTGAGCAGGAATCTGTCCTTTCCTTGCAGACTTCTATGGAGTACCCTAAAACTTGGGAGCACGATGGAAGTAGAGGTGGTGGTGAAGAGCCGACTACTATTCAGACTTGCTTTTGTGTCGAAGCATTTTTGCCGGATAGTTGTTACACATTTGAGATGGAACCAGAGCCTTCCTCCGTGGGCTTTACACCACTTTGCAAAACTTCGCCCCACGAACCCATTGGTGAAGGTGAAGTTCCGGATGTTGACATCCCGGAACTCCAGGAAGAGGTGCTTTCATTGGAAGATGCACAGCTTGAGAAATACGCATCGGGGCCGCACGAAGTCGAGATGAAGGAGTTACCCCCGGGATTGAAGTATGAATATTTGGGGGAAGATTCAACGCATCCCGTAATAGTGAACTCCTCGCTACCCAAAAAACCAAATGACCAAACTACTTGATGTTCTGAAAACATTTAAGAATGTTTTCGGGTAAGCAATCGAAGACCTGAAGGGAATGAGTTTGGGGCTATGCTCGCACATGATATTGCTTGAAGATGAGCAAGCCTCTTCCATCGAGCCACAACGAAGATTGAATCCCATTATGATGGAAGTGGTTGTTGAGTATTGATTCCCCGGATTTGGTTTTGATGATGAGCAAACATAAATATTGTGAACTAACACTTTGTCAGCGTAGTTATGGAGATCGTCGCCAAAAGTCTACGTATATCAAAAGCAACGTCTCAAGACTTCTCAATACACGTGATCGTGTGCTTGAAGCTTCGTTGAAGCTCAAGGAGCTTTATTGAAGTCAAAAGTGAAGATTGAAGCTTTGAAGACGGTTCGTCATGTTTAATTTAATGTCTTCTAGCTTCATAGAATAGAATGTTAAATCTTGAGTAGGACTTACATTATAATCTTCTTATCGCTCATATCTTAGAGCTAGGATTATCTTAGAAGCCATTAGAAACTTTTTCGAAGCCTATCGCTTCTTCCCTCTGCTTCTAGTGCATCTTAGTTGGTTCAAGAAGAAGAACCAACCGACTAGATGACGATCTAGTCGGTCGGTAATTCCTCTTGAACTGACTAGATGTCTTTGCTCAATTCAGCCTAGGCACTGTTGATCAATTAGTCGGTCAAAGAAGGTTCACCGACCGACTAGATGACGATCTAGTCAGTTAGGAATCCTTCTCAGACCAACTAGTTATCATTGCCTCATTTCAACCTGAGCTACTGTTTCTAGTTAGTCGGTCTAAGAACAATCGTCGACCGACTAGTTGTGAAACTAATCGGTTGGAATTTATTCTCAGACAGACTAGCTCTCTTTGTTATCAGCCATTGAACTTCAAATCTTAGTCGGTCAAAGAAGAATCACCGACCGACTAGTTGTGAAACTAGTCGGTTGGCAAGTCTTCTTAGACCGACTAGTTCTCTATCTCCTGAACTTTTCTTTTTGGTTGTTCTCCAGTTAGTCGGTTCATGTTGAATCACCGACCGACTAGTTGAGAAACTAGTCGGTCAGTGATCCTTCTTTGACCGACTAGACTGCTTCAGAATAGAGCCATTGGAGCATTTATTGCCTCAATTTTTCCTCTCTCTTTCCTCTATCCTATATATGCTTGGAGGGGTTCTTTCCTAGTATTCAAGGCTGCATATTTTGGAATTTAGAGAAATCAAAGAGAAGCAAATCAACTCCATTCTAAAGCTATCTCTTCTCACTAGAATCTCTCCCTCACTCTTATTCCTCAAGAGAGATTCATTGATTATGAGCCATTCAAGCCAGGGGCTTTGAATCCAAGTCACCAACTCCTCCCTAGCCATCTATTACTGTCCATCTTGGTGGAGCTAGGGTTTGGTGTCATATTCTTCCTCAAAATCCATTCTTGCCCTAAATTGGTAAGTATACTCAAGGCATAGGATTTTGTCGTAAGTATTTCATATTTCATTTACTTTGTTATTGCAAGTGTTTCTCTCGGTTGTGAGAGAAAGGATGTGATCCCGGGTTATGGGAGTCGCATGTCATTTGTGAATGATTTGGTCTTGTAGAGGTTTTTCTACAAGAATTTCATAGTGGAAATCTTGGGTTAGTGGTTTTCTAACTCAAGTATCCAGAGGGGATTCGGGTGGTTGGGACGTAGGATCACCGGGAACAAGTCGGGGAGACTTGGGTGGATCTGAACCCGTTACATACTTTGTTTGCATTGTTCTATTCTTGTTGTTTGTAGTTATTCCGCTTTGTTGTTTGTGTGTTTGCACAATAATTAGGAATAACACTCTTGATTATTTTAAAGTACTATTCACCCCCCCTCTTGTACTTGTGCTGTAGCTAGACAGGGCATTACAACATTTGGTATCAGAGCCAAGTTCATAGCTATGATAAACAATGACTACAACGTCTTCAAGAATCGTGAAGGCGCTTCTTTAGTTATGGAAGGACAATCCTCAGTTAGGCCTCCTCACTTCAATGGTACCAACTATGGGTACTGGAAAGGCCGGATGGAAACCTTCCTCCGAAGCGCTTCACTATGGAGAGCCACGTTGACGCAGTATGTCGAGCCCGATGAAGATTTCACGAAGTGGACTACCGCGGGAGTTGCCGCGGAGGTAAACAATGCCAAGGCAATGAATGCCTTGCAATGTGCGTTGGAGCCCGAAGACTTCAACAAGACATGCACATGTAAGAGTGCATATCAAATATGGAACCAATTCCTCATCTTGCACGAAGGAACGAGTACGGTAAAATATTCTAAACTCGTTGTTGCTAACAAAGAATTCGAGTTGTTTCATATGGAACAGGGTGAAACTATGAAGGAGTACTATGCTCGCTTCATGGATATATCCAACGAATTGGAAGCTCTTGGGAAGATCTACACCCAAAAGGAGAAAGTCACGAAGATTATTGACGGACTTCCTTCTTGTTGGGAAAAGCGTACCTTCGTCGTCGAGGAAGGTAACGATATGAATAAGTATACTGTTGTACAATTAATGGGTACCTTGATGTCTTATGAGGTACGCAAGGAAAGCAAGATCAGGATGAAGGACAAGATGAAGGCGAACTTGAAGCAAGACGAGCCAAAGAAAAAGGCGATTGCGTACAAGGTCGCTCCATCTACCGATGATGAAGAGTCGGAAGACGAGTTGGACATAGAATCCATTGCCCGTATGGCAAAGGAGTTCGACTGATTCTTCCGAAAAGGTAACTTTAGGAATAAATCTAAAGTTAGTTCGACTAATGCTTCTACTCCCGTGTGTTATAAATGCAACAAGCCGGGACATATCAAGCCGAATTGTCCTCTCAACAAACACAAGGAGAAGTGGAAGGCATCAATGTTCGACAAGTCAAAGAAGTACAAGAAAGGGTACAAGAAAGGGCTTGTCGGCACATTCACCGACTCCGAAGAGGACTCCTCAAGTGGAGAGTCGGATGATGAACAAGTGGAGAAAGCACACACGTGCTTCATGGGAAAAGAGGAACGTGATCAAGAGACCTCCTCCGATGAAAGCGAGGATGGAAGCGAGGATGAAAGCGAGGATGAAGGTGAAGAGGTAACTATGGATGAACTTAGATTAGCCAACGAACAACTTTGGTATAAGTTTTCTAAATTGGCTAATAGATTTATTAAGACTAAAAATGAGCTAACTAGCCTTCAAACCTCGCCTAAGCCTATCATCGTCAACAACGACACCGTTGTTGAAGGGTTGAGAAATGAGATCGTAAATCTCAAATCTCAACTTGAGCATGTTCATGTTGAGGATTCGAATGAACATGTGATAGCGGATTTGACGTCTCAAAACTCAACTTTGAGTATTGAGAATAAGAATCTCAAGTCACGTGTTTGTGCACTCACATCGCAAGTGTCCACCTTGGATGCTTTTATGCATTCTCTCACCGAGAAGTATGAGTGCACATTAGGCCGAATTCATGAATTCAATAAAGGTAAAGGCCATTTGGATAATATCCTAAATGACTTACTTCCGGCCAATCATCACATTGGCTTGGGGTATAAGATGGGAGACTCGTCCAAATCGTCTGCCACCTTTGTTAGGCCAACTTCCGATGCCTCAACTAATGGGAGTAAACACTTCATGGGTAGTTCTTCTATCGATGGTGCTTCCGCTAGGTACACACCCCCATTTGGAAAGAAACCTACTTTGGGTGGACCTCCAAAGAAGGGTCATGCTTTCATGTATACCATGCCACGTAGGAACACACCTCCTACTCCACGTGTTCCTCCACATGCATATGTTCATCCTCATTACTATATGAATGATTATCATCATGCACCATTTCATCATATGGCATATGCTTATCCATGACATGCATCACGTAGACATCAACAACGTATGCTTGCTCCCAATAGGAATAGGGCTCCCAAAATCTTCACTATTTGGAGTCTGAAGGACACAAGCATGCATGAAAAACAAGCTTACATGAATTCCTATTTTATGAATGTCGTGCATAATGATGATTTCGTTGGGAAGTCTAAGTCCAATTGGACTTGGCTTCCAAAGGTCTAATCTCTTAGGACCCAATGTCCTTGGGTACCATGGAATGATATTTTATATTCAGGTACTCAAGAAATAGAGAAGGAGCAACAAATCAATTTTTAGCTCCATATTAAGTTTTTTCAAGGTTCAATCCCCCATGGGATACCAACCCTACCAACTCTTTGATTTGCAAAGGATTTTCATTCAAATGGAGTTGATGGTGTTTAAGTGATGCACCAAAGTAAGGGGAGCCTAATGTTGTAAGTATATTCTTACATTTGATATACATTTGGTATCCATGTGTGTTGATTGAATACATTGGTAGACTATTTACATTGGTATCCATGTGTTTTGAGCTTTTGATATTGTACTTATCTTTCTTATGCTCATGGCATTCCATGCTTTCTATTGACTCATTTAGTGAGTATTTTTTTGGAATGCATGCTAGTACTATGAGTCTTTTGATCAATGTTTCAATTAGTATCCTAGTATGCTAAATTTGTGTATGCCATAAGTTTTATGATGTTCTATCTGTTTTCTTTGGCATAAGACTTTTGCATGCTACATTTGGTTTTTCTCATTGGATTTTTTTTGTCTCTGATGTTGACTTTCGTCCTTCGACGATGTTATGAATTAAATATATTTGCTTTTATGAAAACATAGAATTGTTTTCCATGCACTTAATTAACCAAGAATGTTGATATTGGAGAGTATGTTCCATAACTCAATTGCTTTGAGTTTTGATGATTTCAGCTTTCGATTTTTGATTATGGTTTCGTTGGCACACCTTGATTTTCTTCGGTATTTTATATTTGGTATTTTCCATTGGTGTCATTTAGACCATGGTCATATTCTTAGACTTGTAGTGCCCTGTGGTAGCTACTGCACACGTACTAGAGGGGGGGTGAATAGTACTTAAAATAATCAAGATAGTTATTCCTAATTATTGTGCAAGAAACAAACGACAATGCGGAATTAAACAATTATCAACAAGAATTAAAACATACGCAAACAAACAATATTACTGGGTTCGGATCCACCCAAGTCTCCCCGACTTGTTCCCGGTGATCCTACGTCCCAACCACCCGGATCCCCTCCGGATACTTGAGTTAGCAACCCTAACTCAAGATTTCCACTATGAAGTACTTGTGAAAAACCTTCACAAGTCAAATCATACACAACGTAATTTGTGACTCCCACAACCCGGGATCACAAACACAACTCTCACAACCGAGAGATAAACACTTACAAAATGAAAGTAAATGAAATAAACTCTTACCGTACAAAATCCTATGCCTTGAGTAAATCTTACCAAATTAGGGCAATGATGGATTTTGAGAAGAGAATGTCACCAAACCGAATCTCCACCAATAAGATCAGCGATCTAAGACAAGGATGGAGGATGGTGACTTTGGATCAAGCTATTGGCTTGGAAGGCTCACAATGGAGAGAATCTCTCTTGAGGAAATGGCTCAAAGAGTTGAGGGAGAGATTCTTGTGAGGAAGAGAAAGCTTTAGAAAGGAGTTGAATAGCTTCTCTTAGATTTCTCCAAATCTCTAAAATGGCAGCCTTGGATCTTATGAAATAGCCCCTCCAACTATATATAGGATAGAGGAGAGAGGGAGAGAAAAACGTTTCAAGAAAGTCTCCAACGGCTCTATTCTGAACCAGACTAGTCGGTCAAAGAAGGATCACTGACCGACTAGTTCATCAACTAGTCGGTCGGTGATACAACGTAGACCGACTAACGGTAGAACATCCAAGAAGTCGAAGTACAGGCAAAGACAACTAGTCGGTTTAAGAAGACTTGCCAACCGACTAGTTTCACAACTAGTCGGTCGGTGAATGATCTTTGACCGACTAACGTCGAAATAGAATAGGTTGACTTCAAGATGACTTAGTCGGTTTAAGAACAAATGCTGACCGACTAGTTTCTCAACTAGTCAGTCGACAAACGTTCTTTGACCGACTAACTCGAAACAGTAACTCAGGCTGAAAATGACTGTACACAACTAGTCGGTCTAAGAAGAATTGCTGACCGACTAGATCGTCATCTAGTCGGTCGGTGACTCTTCTTTGACCGACTAATTGTAGTCATGGAAAGAGCTGAATAAAGAGAGGCAAACTAGTCGGTTCATGTAGAGTTGCCGACCGACTAGATCGTCATCTAGTCGGTTGGTGACTCTTCTTGAACCAACTAACATGCACTCGAAGCCGAGGGAAGAAGCGATAGGCTTCGGGAAAGATTCTAATGTCTTCTAAGAATATCCTAGCTCTAAGATATGAGCGAAATGAAGATTATAAAGTAAGTCCTACTCAAGGCTTAACATTCTAATCTATGAAGCTAGAAGACTATAAAATAAACCTTACGAGCCGTCTTCAAAGCTTCAATCTTCATTCCTCTTGACTTCAATATTGCTCCTTGAGCTTCAACGAAGCTCCATGCACACGATCACACGTATTGAGAAGTCTTGAGACGTCGCTTTTGATGTACGTGGTATTTTGGCAACGATCTCCATAACTGCGCTCACAAATAAGTTAGTATACATTATTTATGTTTGCTCATCATCCAAAACCAAATCCGGGGAATCATATCACTACATTCTCCCCCTTTTTGGTGATGACAAACCAACATAAATAATAATCAATAATAATGATTCAATTGAAATTTACTTACTCCCCCTGCATTGATGACACGTTAGTTCCATATATAATAATATTCATATGCATCAAGCAGCGAGGGAAGATATGAAATATGAACCACATATTGACATATAGGATCCTAATCCATTTTATATCTTTACTCCCCCTGAATCTAACACATCAAATTAGATTCATGGAAAATTCCTTTGAATTATTAATTAGCACATTGTCATTATTATATCTCTCCCCCTTTGGCATTAGCAAAAAGAGCGGGAGGAGACAAAACCAATGGCTAAAAAATAACGCATGGGAGTCGAAGAATACGACCAAGGTCCAAAATAACACCAATGCAAAATATCAAATGCAAAATACCGAATAAAAGCAAAGCGTGTCAAGGAGACCAAAGTCGAAAATAGGAAACCGAAATCATCAAACCATAGGCGAAATACGAAATACGAAATCATCAAGCCATAGGCGAAAATCGAAAACCGAAATCATAAAATCATCGGGGAAAATCGAAATACGAAATCATCAAGCCATAGGCAAAAAAACGAAATCCGAAATCATCAAAACTCAAATCGATTTCACTTATTGAGTTTTGGAACATACTCTCCAAAATCAAAAGAATGCATGGAAAACAATTCTATGTTTCCATAGAAAGAATTCTATTAAATCCATAAAATCGTCGAACGACGAAATCAACATCAGAGACAAAAATAATCCGATGTGCATACTAAATGAAGCAAAATGATACCAATCGTAATATATTCTACCAATGGATACCAATGAGAATCAAAAGTATGAATATACTTACAACATTACGCTCCCCCTACTTTGGTGCATCACTTAAGCACCATCAACTCCATTTAAATGAAAATCCTTGCAAATCAAGGAGTTGGTAGGGTAGGTATCCCATGGTGAATTTAACCTAGAGAATATCAATTTGGTATCCAAAAATCTTTTTGGATCCTATGGGTTAGGCAATAAATTTAGCTAACTAACTTCAAATTAAATGTAACCCATACAAACCACAATTGCTTTGGTACCCATAAAATGAAATTAAACTTATGGTACCAAGCAATGAAGGGTCAAAGGAAACTAACCCTTCGGAAACCAAGTCCACGAGGAACTTGATTTCCCAACATAATCATCATTCAAGATAACATCATTAATAAACGATTTCACATACACATTCTTATTATGCATGCTTGTGTTCTTCGGACTCCAAAAAGTGTATGTCTTGGGAGTCCTAATCCTATTGGGAGCATGCATATGTTGTTGATTTCTATGTGATGCATGTCGTGGGTAAGCATATGGCATGCGATGCAATGGTGCATGATGATAATTATTCATATGAGAATGAGGATGAACATATGAATGTGGAGGAACACGTGCATAAGTGTGTCTCACAAGGTGTGCACGTGCTCGTGGGTGCGGAGCATAAAAATCATCATTTGTGCTAGCATGTGGGGTAGGATGTGTGTTCCTACGTGGCATGGCATACATGAAAGCATGACCCTTCTTTGGAGGTCCACCCAAAGTGGGTTTCTTTCCAAATGGGGGCGTGTTCCTAGCGGAAGCACCATTGGTAGAAGATCTACCCATGATGTCACGACCCGCTTCCCTAAAATGGAGGCGAGACGTGAAAAGGTCCGCACGGGAGTGGAGCGGTGAAGCCCCAAACCCGATAAGCATCAATTTAGTATAGCAGGTCCCTGTAATTGCAATCGAAACAACAACAATAATAATATAAGACGGATATGAAATACCAATCCCACAATTGTCCACAAAGTATTCAACATCACAGAAAAGCCACCAGGCCAAAAGAAAGAGTCTAAGGGCCCAGAACAAGGCCAAACAAAAGCAACGACATAAATAAGTATAGGTGCCACGCACCGATAACAAAACAACTGTCTAACAAAAATAAAACACAACGGAGACACTAGGACTGGTCCCCAGTGTCCGCGTACTCCCCGTCCAACACGGGCTCAAGCTCGGCGTCCACAAACACCTCACCCTCAACGGGCAACTCAGGCTCAAGGTCTAACATGCGTCACCCAAAAGAGAAAGGGGCACATGTCAGCAAGTCTAAAAAGACTTGAGCAAGGAAACTGAAAGTAACTAGCAACCTAGCACTTACAATATTAAGCAAAGGCGTGGCAGTTAAGTATGATGCAACAGTTTAAAAGAGAGGCAAGCACGCACGATGTAGCAAAAGCTACCAAATCACTAATCACTTATCATTTATCACTTATCATTATTAATCACTTAAACACTAGAGATTTCGCCTGCAGGCTGGAGTGGCGGATCAGGCCATCTCGTGCTCTGGTGACGCATATCTCTTACTCACTTAAACACTAGAGATTTCGCCTGCAGGCTGGAGTGGCGGATCAGGCCATCTCGTGCTCTGGTGACGCATATCTCTTACCCCACCCCTACGTGTATCAAGCATTTGCTCGCTTCTGGATCACGGGCCAGGAAGTGTAATTGGCATAGGGTTGTGCCCACGAAAAGTGGGTGCCTAGCCGGTATCCGAGCGTTGGGGTTTCCAACTACAGGGCTCGCTTCTGGAACACGAGCCAGGAAACTAATGTTGTAGCGTGTGCTACACAATCACAATAATTTATCACTATGCAATGACATGAACAAATGATTGCGTACCGTTAATTGAATTTAAACGTGACATACAAGCATGATGAGGGTGACGGATCTAGCTTCGTTGTCAAGCTAGGTCAATGGCGTCTAAACGGCTATCATTTCACCGTTGAGTCTCTTTTACGCTAAAACAAGGTAATGGCCTAAGACATGGCCCAAATCGAGAGATGCAAGTTTCACTTGCCTATCACCGGGGATGACGGTTACGAAAGTTCGTTTCCGCGAATGCTAGCCTACGGGGAATCGCTGTTATGGGGAACAATCATCAAAACACAAGTATTTTATTAGGGTTTCATAAAAATTACAATAAGATAAGAAAACAACGGTAGATCGATTTCTTACCGAGAGGATACGGAAGAAACACTCCGGGGAACCCTAGGACCAGATCTGGAGAAGATTGGAGAAGTTTGGGGAAACTAGGGTTTTGGGGGATTTTGGGGATTTGATGGGTTTTGATGAGATTTTGGGGAAGATGAGAAGTAGATAGGGTGAATGGATGGATTGGATGATGGATTTAGGGCTTGGAATGGAGGATTGAAGCTTGGAGGAAGATGGGGGCTCAATGGGGGAGAAACTAGGGCTTAGGGTCGTGTTGGAGAAGATGAAAACGTTTGGGTTGGGTATTTATAGGCTAGGCTGACGGCTGCCCAGAAATTAGGGTTTCAACACTGGTTAGTCGGTCAAAGAACAACCACTGACCGACTAGTTTGGCAACTAGTCGGTCGGTCGACCAACGCAGACCGACTAAGTGTAAACAGTAACTCCTGAACGAAAAATAGGATTTAGAGTTAGTCGGTCCATGAACAAGTACTGACCGACTAGTTTAGCAACTAGTCGGTCGATGAACGTTCTTAGACCGACTAAGAGTAAACAGTAACTCAACTAAAAATTAAGATGATGAGTTAGTCGGTTCAAGAAGCATCGCTGACCGACTAGTTTGCAACCTAGTCAGTCAACAACTCTTCTTAGACCGACTAACGATAAACAGTAGCTTCCTAAGAAATTTAGATAGCCCACTAGTCGGTCCAAGAAGGATTGCCGACCGACTGGATCGTCATCTAGTCGGTCGGTGCCCCTTCTTACACCGGCTAATGAGCACCAAAAGTTCCGATACGGAGCGCGAGGCCCCGTGATCGAATCCTAAGACTCCTAGGCTTGATCTAATAGTTAGATATGACCGTTATAAAGCCCGTCACAAACGACGTACCTCGAAATCGACGATCCTAAGGAAGAAACGAGAAAATACGACGAATCGATCAAAAATGAAAGTTACGGAGACGAAAACCACACAAGAGGAGAAAATCCACCAAAACATATATTATATTATAATAAATTCAGATACAAGGAAACCAGTCGTTACATCCTCCCCAACTTAAGAAAAATTTCGTCCTCGGAATTTCTGAATATTCACGAGTCCGGAAACAAAAGTGGGTAGCGCTCTCGCATCTCATCTTCTCTCTCCCAAGTAGACTCTCCTGGCGAACCGTGCCGCCACATCACTCTAACAAGATCGACGACCTTGTTTCGAAGTGACTTCTGATGCCTGTCCAGAATCTGCACTGGATGCTGGTCATACGTCAAATCTGAGCGAACGACGATCTCCGAGAAATCCACGGCATGAGACGGATCGCTAATGTATCGACGAAGCTGCGACACATGGAAAACATTGTGAACTCCTTCCAAAGATGGCGGCAAGGCCAAGCGATAAGCTACCTCGCCAACCCTCTCCAAAACATCAAATGGTCCAATGTATCGCGGGCTCAACTTCCCACGCTTCCCAAAACGAATCACACCACGATTCGGGGAAATCTTCAAAAACACATGGTCGCCCGGCTGAAACTCCAAAGGATGACGTTTAGCATCAGCCCAATGCTTAAAACGGTCCTGAGCAATCCTCAACCTCTCCCGAATATTCCTGACGATATCCACGGCCTCCACAATCATCTCAGGTCCCAACAACTCCCGATCTCCAACGTCATCCCAACTCAATGGCGATCGACATTTCCTCCCATAAAGAGCGGCGAAAGGCGCCATGCCAATACTCGCCTGGAAGCTGTTGTTGTAGGAAAACTCTACCAGATGTAGATGGTCCTCCCACGAACCCTTGAAATCCAACATGCACGCCCTCAGCATGTCTTCCAAAATCTGAATCGTCCTCTCGGACTGGCCATCCGTCTGCGGATGGTACGCCGTGCTGAAACTCAGACGCGTACCCAAACTCTTCTGCAAACTCTGCCAAAACTGAGATGTGAACCTCGTGTCTCTGTCCGACACGATACTCACGGGGACTCCATGAAGTCGCACAACTTCCTCCATATATCTCCTCGCTAGCACCTCCGTGGACTGTCCCACTCGGAATGGAATAAAGTGCGCAGATTTGGTCAATCGATCTACGATCACCCAAATCGCGTCATTCTGCTTCGGACTCTGAGGTAGTCCAGTCACGAAATCCATAGTGATGTGCTGCCACTTCCACTCCGGAATCGGAAGCGGTTGTAGCAACCCGGCCGAACGCTGATGCTCCGCCTTCACTTGCTGGCAAACCAAGCACTTGGCTACACTCCGAGCCACACTCCTCTTCATACCATGCCACCAATAATTCAGGCGAAGATCCTGGTACATCTTGGTGCCACCAGGATGCACAGAATACGGCGAACTGTGTGCCTCCACCATCAGCTCCTCTCTGATATCCCCAGCTGGCACACACAACCTGGCTCCAAACCTCAGCGAGCCATCCTCATGAACCAAAAAGTCAGTCCGCAGACCGGCTTCCACCTGCTCCCGAATACTCACCAGCTTCGGATCCTCAGCCTGGCCGGCCTTAATCAGATCCACGATCGTCGACTGTACCTGCATGTACATCAACGAAGAAGCCTCCCCAGGAAGAACAATCTCAACTCCAGACTCGCAAAAATCCTGCTGCAATCTCCACTGCGAGGTCAACATCATCACCGCGGGAAGCCTACTCAAAGCATCTGGAACCACATTCACCTTGCCAGGGTGATACTGCAAATCAATCTCATAATCCGCCATAAGCTCCAACCATCGACACTGTCGCATGTTGAGCTCCTTCTGAGTGAAAATATACTTCAAGCTTTTGTGATCGGTGAAAATCTTCACTTTCTCACTCGACAAGAAGTGCCTCCAAATCTTAAGAGCAAACGTAACGGCAGCCAACTCCAAATCATGCGTCGGATAATTCTTCTCATGAACCTTAAGCTGACGAGACGCATACGCCACAACATGCCCGTGCTGATGCAACACACAACCGAGACCTTTGCCAGAAGCATCACAAAAGATCTCAAATCCACCGCTGCGATCAGGCACGACAAGAATAGGGGCACTCGTCAACCTCTCCTTCAGAATACAAAAAGCACTCTCACAATCACCTGACCAAACATAAGCAACATCCTTCAGCGTCAACCTGGTCATCGGCTCAGCAATACGAGAAAAGTCCTTAATGAATCGCCGATAGTAACCAGCAAGTCCAAGGAAACTCCGAATCTCAGATGCAGACGACGGAACAGGCCACTCCCTGATGGCCCTAATCTTCTCGGGATCCACAGAAATACCACCTCCAGTCACCACATGCCCCAGAAAAGCAACTTGATCCAGCCAAAACTCGCACTTCGAAAACTTAGCATACAAACGATGCTTCCTCAAGATCTCCAACACCGTCCTCAAGTGCGATGCATGCTCTTCCTCCGACTTCGAATAAATCAGAATGTCGTCGATAAAGATAACGACAAACTTATCCAAAAAGTCGTAGAAAATCAGGTTCATCAGATTCATGAAAACTGTGGGCGCGTTAGTTACGCCGAAAGGCATAACCACAAACTCATAGTGTCCATACTTCGTCCTGAACGCTGTTTTCGGAACATCATCCCTCTTCACCTTCAACTGATGGTAACCACTCCTCAAATCCAGTTTAGAAAACACCCTCGAACCTCCAAGCTGATCAAAAATATCATCGATGCGAGGCAACAGGTATTTATTCTTAATGGTCACCGCATTCAATCCCCGATAGTCCACGCACATGCGACGCGAACCATCCTTCTTCTTCACCAGCAACACCGGTGCTCCCCACGAAGACACACTAGGATTAATATAACCCTTCAGCAACAGCTCATCCAACTGCCTCCGCAACTCTTCCAATTCGGCAGGTGCCATACGATACGACGCCTTCGAAATCCGCTGCGCACTTGGAACGAGGTCAATAGAAAATTCCAGAGCTCGATCAGGCGGCAAACCAGACATCTTCTCGGGGAAGACGTCGCCAAAATCTCGCACCACAGCTGGCCAATCCAGCTCCATCTGCATAGCCACAGCCTCCACCGGCCTGGCCCGAAATCTGACAGGACCAAGCGAACTGCTACCACGACTGAACTCAAATACTGGATGTCCGGGAATCTCGAACACCACCTTCTTCCTCCTGCAGTCGATCGTAGCATAGAAGCTCGCAAGCCAATCCATCCCAAAGACCGCATCGTAGTTGGTGATGTTGTGGACAATAAAATCAGCATAAAGCTCATTTCCACAAACCACCACAGAGCAAGGACTGCACCCACGATGCACCGTGACTACTCCATTCCCTGTGACGATATTCCAACTCTTGGAGAGAGGGGACGCCGACAAGGAATGCATCTCCACGAAACTCTGGGCCAAAATGCACATTGACGCACCTGAGTCAAAGAGGACTCGGGCAGGGAACGTGCAAACCAAAACCACACCTAACAAACAGTCTAATCAATCAAATATTACTCTAGCAACACCATACACAAGCATTCACATAATTTAACAATCAATTAATTAAGGAAGGAACAATCTAGATCGAAAGTTAC
This sequence comes from Scilla litardierei, assembly GCA_030789695.1. Classification (NCBI taxonomy): domain Eukaryota; kingdom Viridiplantae; phylum Streptophyta; class Magnoliopsida; order Asparagales; family Asparagaceae; genus Scilla; species Scilla litardierei. The sequence goes on along the minus strand of CM061142.1, from coordinate 666,977,886 downwards.
CTGCAATGACCTCATCCATGGCCAAAACTTCCTCCTCGGTCATCAGAAATGTCTGCCTCCTCGGCGGAGCAGCCCGCTCAAAAGCCTGCCTCTGCGGGACGAGGGGCACCCCACGACCAGCGGGCACCGGGGCTCTCTGCTGCAAAGGCGGGGCAGCAATATGTGTCCTCCAAGGTTGCCTCAACTTCGGGCACTCCCTGAGAGCATGGGCGGGATCTCCACAAGCAACACATTGCCCCAAGAACTTCCTACACGATTCCTTGATATGGCCCTCCTTGCCACAGAAATTGCAAGTCCTCCGAACGGGCCCTCCTGGCCTCTTGAACTGAACAGGCTGGTTCGGCCTGAATCCAGGTCGAACCACAGCTCTCGCCTACTCCACAGGCCTCTTCCCAGCACCAACAATAGACACCTTCCTCTGGTTCACAAGCAGCTCCTGCCTCTTGGCAGCGACCAAAACCTTCTGATAAAATTCCCGGTCAGAAGAGGTCACAAAGCTCTGGAGCTCTGAAGCAAGCCCCTGCAGAAACCTCTGAGCTCGCTCCTCAGCGTCCTGCACCATCTTTGGTGCAAACCGACTAAGCCTCATGAACTCCTGGTGGTACATGTCCACCGACGAGTTCCCCTGCTTCAGGTCGATAAAACGCTGCAGCATCTCTTCCCTGGCAGCCTTCGGGAAGAACTCACCATCAAATCTGGCCTTGAAGGTAGCCCAGACGATCGGCTCAACCAACATCTTTTCCTCAGCATCCCACCAATTCCTGACGTTATCCTTCAGCTGGCGCTTCGCCAAGTCAACCCAACTCACTTCGTTGACCTTGGACATCTTCAGATTGTCCTCAATATTCCTCATCCATTCATCAGCAGCTAGGGGACCTTCGGTTCCATCAAAATACGCAGGACCCAGCTCTCTGAACTGCTTCGCCCCGGTCTCAGGGCGAGGGGTTTCCACCACCCGAGCAGCTCGAGCCACCGGAGCATTCTGCACCTGCAGAAGCACACCCTGCTGAACCTGCATCATTTGCAACATCATCCTCATCATCTCCCCATTAGGGGCTCCCGCTCAGGCTCCTCGTCGTGAGGGGGCGCACCACTACCACCACCTCGGGTGATCCGCCTTCCTGCCATCTAATGACGCAGAAAACGAAACAATTAGACTCATAGCTTAGGGCTCAGATGTCGAAATTATTTGTTGGACAATCTTGCATTATTATCATTATCCCGATAATTGCAGTTACAGAAGACCTGCATGGGCCACCACTAAAACCTGTCACGACCCGCTTCCCTAAAATGGAGGCGAGACGTGAAAAGGTCCGCACGGGAGTGGAGCGGTGAAGCCCCAAACCCGATAAGCGTCAATTTAGTATAGCAGGTCCCTGTAATTGCAATCGAAACAACAACAATAATAATATAAGACGGATATGAAATACCAATCCCACAATTGTCCACAAAGTATTCAACATCACAGAAAAGCCACCAGGCCAAAAGAAAGAGTCTAAGGGCCCAGAACAAGGCCAAACAAAAGCAACGACATAAATAAGTATAGGTGCCACGCACCGATAACAAAACAACTGTCTAACAAAAATAAAACACAACGGAGACACTAGGACTGGTCCCCAGTGTCCGCGTACTCCCCGTCCAACACGGGCTCAAGCTCGGCGTCCGCAAACACCTCACCCTCAACGGGCAACTCAGGCTCAAGGTCTAATATGCGTCACCCAAAAGAGAAAGGGGCACATGTCAGCAAGTCTAAAAAGACTTGAGCAAGGAAACTGAAAGTAACTAGCAACCTAGCACTTATAATATTAAGCAAAGGCGTGGCAGTTAAGTATGATGCAACAGTTTAAAAGAGAGGCAAGCACACACGATGTAGCAAAAGCTACCAAATCACTAATCACTTATCATTTATCACTTATCACTATTAATCACTTAAACACTAGAGATTTCGCCTGCAGGCTGGAGTGGCGGATCAGGCCATCTCGTGCTCTGGTGACGCATATCTCTTACTCACTTAAACACTAGAGATTTCGCCTGCAGGCTGGAGTGGCGGATCAGGCCATCTCGTGCTCTGGTGACGCATATCTCTTACCCCACCCCTACGTGTATCAAGCATTTGCTCGCTTCTGGATCACGGGCCAGGAAGTGTAATTGGCATAGGGTTGTGCCCACGAAAAGTGGGTGCCTAGCCGGTATCCGAGCGTTGGGGTTTCCAACTACAGGGCTCGCTTCTGGAACACGAGCCAGGAAACTAATGTTGTAGCGTGTGCTACACAATCACAATAATTTATCACTATGCAATGACATGAACAAATGATTGCGTACCGTTAATTGAATTTAAACGTGACATACAAGCATGATGAGGGTGACGGATCTAGCTTCGTTGTCAAGCTAGGTCAATGGCGTCTAAACGGCTATCCTTTCACCGTTGAGTCTCTTTTACGCTAAAACAAGGTAATGGCCTAAGACATGGCCCAAATCGAGAGATGCAAGTTTCACTTGCCTATCACCGGGGATGACGGTTACGAAAGTTCGTTTCCGCGAATGCTAGCCTACGGGGAATCGCTGTTATGGGGAACAATCATCAAAACACAAGTATTTTATTAGGGTTCATAAAAATTACAATAAGATAAGAAAACAACGGTAGATCGATTTCTTACCGAGAGGATACGGAAGAAACACTCCGGGGAACCCTAGGACCAGATCTGGAGAAGATTGGAGAAGTTTGGGGAAACTAGGGTTTTGGGGGATTTTGGGGATTTGATGGGTTTTGATGAGATTTTGGGGAAGATGAGAAGTAGATAGGGTGAATGGATGGATTGGATGATGGATTTAGGGCTTGGAATGGAGGATTGAAGCTTGGAGGAAGATGGGGGCTCAATGGGGGAGAAACTAGGGCTTAGGGTCGTGTTGGAGAAGATGAAAACGTTTGGGTTGGGTATTTATAGGCTAGGCTGACGGCTGCCCAGAAATTAGGGTTTCAACACTGGTTAGTCGGTCAAAGAACAACCACTGACCGACTAGTTTGGCAACTAGTCGGTCGGTCGACCAACGCAGACCGACTAAGTGTAAACAGTAACTCCTGAACGAAAAATAGGATTTAGAGTTAGTCGGTCCATGAACAAGTACTGACCGACTAGTTTAGCAACTAGTCGGTCGATGAACGTTCTTAGACCGACTAAGAGTAAACAGTAACTCAACTAAAAATTAAGATGATGAGTTAGTCGGTTCAAGAAGCATCGCTGACCGACTAGTTTGCAACCTAGTCGGTCAACAACTCTTCTTAGACCGACTAACGATAAACAGTAGCTTCCTAAGAAATTTAGATAGCCCACTAGTCGGTCCAAGAAGGATTGCCGACCGACTGGATCGTCATCTAGTCGGTCGGTGCCCCTTCTTACACCGGCTAATGAGCACCAAAAGTTCCGATACGGAGCGCGAGGCCCCGTGATCGAATCCTAAGACTCATAGGCTTGATCTAATAGTTAGATATGACCGTTATGAAGCCCGTCACAAACGACGTACCTCAAAATCGACGATCCTAAGGAAGAAACGAGAAAATACGACGAATCGATCGAAAATGAAAGTTACGGAGACGAAAACCACACAAGAGGAGAAAATCCACCAAAACATATATTATATTATAATAAATTCAGATACAAGGAAACCAGTCGTTACACATGACGTGTTTACTTCCACTAGTAGAAGCATCGGAAGATGGCCTAACAAAGATGGCGGACGATTTGGATGACTCTCCCATCTTATACCCCAAACCAATGTGATGATTGGCCGGAGGTAAGTCATTTAGGATATCATCCAACTTGCCCTTACCTTTGTTGAATTCATGAATTCGGCCTAATGTGCTCTCATGCTTCTCGGTGAGAGAATGCAAAGAAGCATCCAAAGTGGATACTTGCGATGCGAGTGCACAAACACGTGACTTGAGATTTTTATTCTCAATACTCAAAGTTGAGATTTGAGACGTCAAATCCGCTATCACATGTTCATCCGAATCCTCGATATGAACATGCTCAAGTTGAGACTTGAGATTTTCAATCTCATTTCTCAACCCATCAACAACGGTGTCGTTGTTGACGATGAAAGGCTTAGGCGAGTTTTTAAGACTATCTAATTCATTTTTAGTCTTCATAAACTTAGAAGCCATATTAGAAAACTTATTCCATAGTTGTTCATTGGCTATTCTAAGTTCATCATTGGTTACCTCTCCGCCTTCATCCTCGCTTCCATCCTCGCTTTCATCGGAGGAAGTCTCTTCATCACAATCCTCTTTTCCCATAAAGCACGTGTGTGCAATCTCCACTCTTTCATCGTCCGACTCTCCACTTGACGAGTCGGAGTCGGTGAAGGTACCTACAAGTCCTTTCTTGTTCTTTCTCGACTTGTCGTGCTTGGATGCCTTCCACTTCCCCTTATGTTTGTAGAGAGGACAATCCGGCTTGATATGTCCTGGCTTATTGCATTTATAACACACGGGAGTAGAAGCATTAGTCGAAATAAATTTTGATTTACGATTCAACTTACCTTGTCGGAAGAATCGGATGAATTTCTTTGCCATATTGGCCAATGCTTCCATGTCCATTTCTTCGTCCGCTTCTTCTTCCGAATCTTCATCATCGGTAGATGGAGCGGCCTTGAATGCAATTGCCTTTTTCTTTGGCTCGTCTTGCTTCAAGTACGCCTTCATCTTTTTCCTCATCCGGATCTTACTATCCTTGCGTACCTCATAAGACAACAAGGTACCCATTAGTTGTACGACGGTATATTTATTCATGTCATTACCTTCCTCGATGGTGAAGGTACGCTTCTCCCAACAAGAAGGAAGTCCATCGATTATCTTCGAGACTTTCTCCTTTTGGGTGTAGGTCTTCCCAAGAGCTTCCAAGTCGTTTGATATATCCACGAAGCGAGCGTAATAATCCTTCATGGTTTCGCCCTGCTCCATATGAAACAACTCAAATTCTTTATTAGCAACGACGAGTTTAGAATCTTTTACCGTACTCGATCCTTCGTGCAATATGAGGAGTTGGTTCCGTATTTGATATGCACTCTTACATGTGCATATCTTGTTGAAGTCCTCGGGCTCCAATGCACAATTCAAGGCATTCATTGCCTTGGCATTGGCTACTTCCGCGGCGACCTCCGCGGGGGTCCACTTCGCGAAATCTTCTTCGGAAGGCTCGACATACTACGTCATGGTGGCTCTCCATAGTGAAGCGCTCCGGAGGAAAATTTGCATCCGGCATTTCCAATACCCGTAGTTGGTACCGTTGAAGTGTGGAGGCCTGACGGAGGATAGTCCTTCCATAACTGAAGAAGCTCCATCGCGGTTCTTGAAGACGTTGTAGTCGTTGTTCGTCATAGCTTTGAACTTGTAGCTTTAACCTTGGCTTTGATACCAATTGTAGTGCCCTGTGGTAGCTACTGCACACGTACTAGAGGGGGGTGAATAGTACTTAAAATAATCAAGATAGTTATTCCTAATTATTGTGCAAGAAACAAACGACAATGCGGAATTAAACAATTATCAACAAGAATTAAAACATACGCAAACAAACAATATTACTGGGTTCGGATCCACCCAAGTCTCCCCGACTTGTTCCCGGTGATCCTACGTCCCAACCACCCGGATCCCCTCCGGATATTTGAGTTAGCAACCCTAACTCAAGATTTCCACTATGAAGTACTTGTGAAAAACCTTCACAAGTCAAATCATACACAACGTAATTTATGACTCCCACAACCTGGGATCACAAACACAACTCTCACAACCGAGAGATAAACACTTACAAAATGAAAGTAAATGAAATAAACTCTTACCGTACAAAATCCTATGCCTTGAGTAAATCTTACCAAATTAGGGCAATGATGGATTTTGAGAAGAGAATGTCACCAAACCGAATCTCCACCAATAAGATCAGCGATCTAAGACAAGGATGGAGGATGGTGACTTTGGATCAAGCTATTGGCTTGGAAGGCTCACAATGGAGAGAATCTCTCTTGAGGAAATGGCTCAAAGAGTTGAGGGAGAGATTCTTGTGAGGAAGAGAAAGCTTTAGAAAGGAGTTGAATAGCTTCTCTTAGATTTCTCCAAATCTCTAAAATGGCAGCCTTGGATCTTATGAAAGAGCCCCTCCAACTATATATAGGATAGAGGAGAGAGGGAGAGAAAAACGTTTCAAGAAAGTCTCCAACGGCTCTATTCTGAACCAGACTAGTCGGTCAAAGAAGGATCACTGACCGACTAGTTCATCAACTAGTCGGTCGGTGATACAACGTAGACCGACTAACGGTAGAACAGCCAAGAAGTCGAAGTACAGGCAAAGACAACTAGTCGGTCTAAGAAGACTTGCCGACCGACTAGTTTCACAACTAGTCGGTCGGTGAATGATCTTTTACCGACTAACGTCGAAATAGAATAGGTTGACTTCAAGATGACTTAGTCGGTTTAAGAACAAATGCTGACCGACTAGTTTCTCAACTAGTCGGTCGACAAACGTTCTTTGACCGACTAACTCGAAACAGTAACTCAGGCTGAAAATGACTGTACACAACTAGTCGGTCTAAGAAGAATTGCTGACCGACTAGATCGTCATCTAGTCGGTCGGTGACTCTTCTTTGACCGACTAACTGTAGTCATGGAAAGAGCTGAATAAAGACAGACAAACTAGTCGGTTCATGTAGAGTTGCCGACCGACTAGATCGTCATCTAGTCGGTTGGTGACTCTTCTTAAACCAACTAACATGCACTCGAAGCCGAGGGAAGAAGCGATAGGCTTCGGGAAAGATTCTAATGTCTTCTAAGAATATCCTAGCTCTAAGATATGAGCGAAATGAAGATTATAAAGTAAGTCCTACTCAAGGCTTAACATTCTAATCTATGAAGCTAGAAGACTATAAAATAAACCTTACGAGCCGTCTTCAAAGCTTCAATCTTCATTCCTCTTGACTTCTGTAACGAATTCTTTTCATGTATCTGGATTTATTATAATATAATATATGTTTTGGTGGATTTTCTCCTCATGTGTGGTTTTCGTCTCCGTAGCTTTCATTTTCGATCGATTCGTCGTATTTTCTCGTTTCTTCCTTAGGATTGTCGATTTCGAAGTATGTCATTCGTGACGGACTTCATAACGGTCGTATCTAACTGTTAGATCAAGCCTAGGAGTCTTAGGAATCGATCCCGGGGCCCCGCGCTCCGTATCGAAACTTTCTGTGCTCATTAGCCGGTATAAGAAGGGGCACCGACCGACTAGATGACGATCCAGTCGGTCGGTAATCCTTCTTAGACCGACTAGTTGGCTTTCTAAATTTCTCAGGAGTTACTGTTTATCGTTAGTCGGTCTAAGAACGTTAGTTGACCGACTAGGTTGCAAACTAGTCGGTCAGCAATGCTTCTTTAACCGACTAACACATCATCTAAATTTTTGTATCTGCTACTGTTTACTCTTAGTCGGTCTAAGAACGTTCATCGACCGACTAGATGCTAAACTAGTCGGTCAGTACTTGTTCATGGACCGACTAACTCTAAATCCTATTTTTGTTCAGGAGTTACTGTTTGCACTTAGTCGGTCTGCGTTGGTCGACCGACCGACTAGTTGCCAAACTAGTCGGTCAGTGGTTGCTCTTTGACCGACTAACCTATGTTAAAACCCTAATTTCTGGGCAGCCGCCAGCCCAACCTATTTATACCCCTCCCAAACGTTTCTTCTTCCTCCAACACGACCCAAAACCCTAAAATCTTCCCCCTTGAGCCCCCATCTTCCTCCAAGCTTCAATCCTTCATTCCAAGCCCTAAATCCATCATCCAAACCATCAATCCACTCTATCTACCTCTCATCTTCCCCAAAATCTCACCCAAATCCATCAAAATCCCCAAATCCCCCAAAACCCTAGTTTCCCCAAACTTCTCCAATCTTTTCCAGATCTGATCCTAGGGTTTCCCGGAGTGTTTCTTCCGCCCCCTCTCGGTAAGAAATCGATCTACCGTCGTTATCATAACTTATTTATATTTTTATGAAACCCTAATAAATTTCATGTTGTTTGGTGTTTGTTCCCCCATAACAGCGATTTCCCCGTAGATTAGTATCCGTGAGATGAAGTGGTCGTCATCCCCGGTGCTAGGCAAGTGAAACTTGCCACTTAGGGTTTATGCCATGTTTTAGGCCATTTGCTTGTTGTAGGCGTAAAAGAGGCTAGGCGACGAAATGATACTCGCCTAGGCGCAAATTGGGGAACTAGCTTGACAACGAAGCTAGTCCCAACATATAGCATGTTGCACAATTACCATGTCATGTTTACTTTCCATTAACGGTACGCAAATTAATTGTCATGTCATTGCATTCTTCAAGTGTTTCTGTGATTGCGTAGCTTTGCTACGAATGCATGTGTTCCTGGCTCGTGTTCCAGAAGCGGGCCATGTGTTGGTTGATAGCCAATGCCCGAATTGCGTGTTTTCGGCTAGGTGCACCCCTACGCCAAATGTTTAAGAATGCGAGCTCATTGTGCGGGGCAACCCCTAGCTCACTAGCTGAGCTCATTATGCGGGGACCCAGGCTCCATTACGTGTGGGTATTGGGGGTAAGAGTTAAGCGACCAATCAACTGGGAGTCTGCCCGATCAGCAACTGCAGTGGTAAGGCGTAAACTTTGGGTTTTGGGGTAGTTGTTAAGCGGCCAATCAGCGAATGTGAAACCATTCAGCTGTAAGGCGTAAACAATCTACAAAACAACGTGAATAGTGAATTGATTGAGATTGATAGTAGCTTGGTTACTCTTGTCTTGTCTTGTCCCGATGATAGTTCTCTTGTACAAATTGTCTTGCCATGTCTTGTTTGTGCACTCATGTTATAACTGCCATGTCATGCATACTATAACTGCTAGGTTGCTAGTTGCCTTACTTTCAGTTTCCTTGACCAAGTCTTTTAGACTTGCCGACATGTGCCCCTTTACTCTTTTGGGTGACACATGTTAGATCCCGAGCCCGAGTACCTCGTTGAGGACGAGGTGTTTGCTGACGCCGAGCCCGAGCCTGTGTTTGACGGGGAGTACGTAGACACTGAGGACCAGTCCTAGTGTCTTCGTTGTGTTTTACTTTTGTTAGACAGTTGTTTTGTTATCGGTGCGTAGCACCTATACTTTGTTATATCGTTGCTTTTGTTGGCCTTGTTCTGGGCCTTTAGACTCTTTTCTTTTAGCCTGGTGGCTTTTTTGGATGTTGAACTTATTTTCATGTTGGACAATATTTGAAATGTGAGATTTTATTTCAGTCTCTCCTTGTATTATTATTGTTGTTCCGTTGTGGTTACAGGGACCTGCTTATGTTTTATTGACGCTTATCGGGTTTGGGGCTTCACAGCTCCACTCTCGAGCGGACCTTTTCACGCCTCGCCTCCATTTTAGGGAAGCGGGTCGTGACAGGTTTTAGTGGTGGCCCATGCAGGTCCTTCTGTAACTGCGATTTTTGGAATAGAGATAATAATATTAGAATGTCCAATAAATTAAGTTCGACGTCCGATGTCATAAGCTATGAGTCTAATTTGATTCGTTCTCTGTGTCATTAGATGGCAGGAAGGCGTTTCACCCGTTGTGGGGGTAGTGGTGCGCTCCCTCATGATGAGGAGCCTGAGCGGGAACCCACCAGCGGTGAGATTATGCGGATGATGTTGCAGATGTTGCAAGTGCAGCAGGGCGTGCTTCTGCAAGTCCAGAATGCTCCACTTGCTCGAGCTGCCCGGGCTCTTCCGGATGCCCCTCGCTCTGAGCCAGGAGCGAAGTAATTTCGGGAGCTGGGTCCCGCATATTTTGATGGTTCTGAGGGTCCTCTGGCTGCCGATGAGTGGATTCGGAAGATCGAGGACAACCTGAAGATGGCCAAGATCACCCCGGCTGGGTGGGTTGATTTGGCGAAGAGGCAACTCAAGGATAATGCTCGGAATTAATGGGATGCGGAAGAGAAGATGTTGGTGGAGCCGATAGCTTGGGCTACCTTCAAGGCCAGATTTGATGGTGAGTTCTTCCCGAAGGCTGCCAGGGAGGAGATGCTGCAGCGTTTTATCGATTTGAAGCAAGGGAGCTCGTCGGTGGACATGTATCACCAGGAGTTCATGAGGCTGAGTCGGTTTGCACCAAAGATGGTGCAGGACGCTGAGGAGAGAGCTCAGAGGTTCCTGCAGGGGCTTGCTTCGGAGCTCCAGAGTTTTGTGACCTCTTCTGACCGGGAATCTTATCAGAAGGTTCTGGTAGCAGCCAAGAGGCAGGAGCTGCTCGTGAATCAGAGGAGAGGGTCTGTTGTTGGTGCTGGGAAGAGGCCTGTGGAACAGGCGAGAGCTGTGGTTAGACCTGGATTCAGGCCTAATCAGCCTGCTCAGTTTAAGAGGCCAGGAGGGCCTATTCTGAAGTTTTGCCATTTCTGCGGCAACCCTGGCCACGTCAAGGATCAGTGTCGGAAGCTTTTGGGCCAGTGTCTGGTTTGCGGTGATGCTTCCCATGTCGCGAAGGATTGTCGGCATGCGAATCAGCTGCGGAGGGCTCCTGCTGCAGCTCAGCCGTTGCAGCAGCGAGCGTCTGTTCCTGCTGGACGTGGAGCAGCTCTTGTTCCGCAGGGGCAGGCTTTTCGACAGGCTGTTCCGCCGAGGAGGCAGGCTTTTTTGATGACCGCTGCGGAGAGCGAGGTTGTGGATGAGGTTATCGCAGGTAATCCTCAATCTAGCTGTTACTTTCCTAGCTGGTTTTGATTGTTAGATTGTGTTGTTTGCTTGAACATGGTTGTTTGCTAGAATAGGGTTTGATTGTTAATTGATTGTTAGGTGTGGTTTTGGTGTGCACATTTCCTGCACGAGTCCTCTTTGACTCTGGTGCATCGATGTGCATTATTTCTCGGAGCTTCGTGGAGAGGCATTCCTTGTCGACGTCCCCACTTTCCATGAGTTGGAATATCGTTACAGGGAATGGCGTGGTCTCGGTGCATCGTGGTTGCAATTCTTGCTCGTTGGTGGTCTGTGGACATGAGCTTTTCGCTGATTTCATTGTCCACGACATCATCAACTATGATGCAGTTCTTGGGATGGACTGGCTTGCGAGCTTCTATGCTACGATCGACTGTCGAAGGAAGAAGGTGGTGTTCGAGATTCCCGGACATCCAGTATTTGAGTTCAGTCGTGGTAGCAGTTCGCTTGGTCCTGTCAGGTTTCGGGCCGGCCGGTGGAGGCTGTGGCTATGCAGATGGAGCTGGAGTGGCCAGCTGTGGTGCGAGATTTTGGCGACGTCTTCCCCGAGGAGATGTCTGGTTTGCCGCCTGATCGAGCTTTGGAATTTTCTATCGATCTTGTTCCAGGTGCGCAGCCGATTTCGAAGGCGCCGTATCGTATGGCACCTGCTGAATTGGAAGAGTTGCGGAAGCAGTTGGATGAGCTGTTGCTGAAGGGTTATATTAATCCTAGTGTGTCTCCGTGGGGAGCATCGGTGTTGCTGGTGAAGAAGAATGATGGTTCGCGTCGCATGTGCGTGGACTATCGAGAGTTGAATGCGGTGACCATTAAGAATAAATACATGTTGCCTCGCATCGATGATATTTTTGATCAGCTTGGAGGTTCGAGGGTGTTTTCTAAATTGGATCTGAGGAGTGGTTACCATCAGTTGAAGGTGAAGAAGGATGATGTTCCGAAGACAGCGTTCAGGACGAAGTATGGACACTATGAGTTTGTGGTTATGCCTTTCGGCGTAACCAACGCGCCCGCAGTTTTCATGAATCTGATGAACCTGATTTTCTACGACTTTTTGGATAAGTTTGTCGTTATCTTTATTGAAGACATTCTGATCTATTCGAAGTCGGAGGAAGAGCATGCCTCGCACTTAAGGACGGTGTTGGAGATCTTGAGGAAGCATCGGTTGTATGCTAAGTTTTTGAAGTGCGAGTTTTGGCTAGATAGAGTTGCTTTTCTCGGGCATGTGGTGACTGGAGATGGTATTTCAGTGGATCCCGAGAAGATTCGGGCCATCAGAGAGTGGCCTGTTCCGTTGTCGGCGTCTGAGATTCGGAGTTTCCTTGGACTTGCTGGTTACTATCAGCGATTCATTAAGGACTTTTCTCGTATTGCTGAGCCGATGACCAGGTAGACGCGGAAGGATGTTGCTTTTGTTTTGTCGGGTGATTGTGAGGGTGCTTTTGGTATTCTGAAGGAGAGGTTGACGACTGCCCCTATTTTGGTTGTGCCTGATCGCAGCGGTGGATTTGAGATCTTTTGCGATGCTTCTGGCAAGGGTCTCGGTTATGTGTTGCATCAGCATGGGCATGTTGTGGCGTATGCGTCTCGTCAGCTTAAGGTTCATGAGAAGAATTACCCGACGCATGATTTGGAGTTGGCTGCCGTTGTGTTTGCTCTTAAGATTTGGAGGCACTTCCTGCTGAGTGAGAAAGTGAAGATTTTCACCGATCCCAAAAGCTTGAAGTATATTTTCACTCAGAAGGAGCTCAACATGCGACAGCGTCGATGGTTGGAGCTTATGACGGATTATGAGATTGATTTGCAGTTTCACCCTGGCAAGGTGAATGTGGTTCCGGATGCTTTGAGTAGGCTTCCCGCGGTGATGATTTTGACCTCGCAGTGGAGATTGCAGTAGGATTTTTGCGAGTCTGGCGTGGAGATTGTTCTTCCTGGGGAGGCTTCGTCGTTGATGTACATGCAGGTACAGTCGACGATCGTGGATCGGATTAAGGCTGGCCAGGCTGAGGATCCGAAGCTGGTGAGGATTCAGGAGCAGGTGGAAGCCGGTCTGCGGACTGACTTTTTGATTCATGAGGATGGCTCGCTGAGGTTCGGAGCCAGGTTGTGTGTGCCAGCTGGGGATATCAGAGAGGAGTTGATGGTGGAGGCACACAGTTCGCTGTATTCTGTGCATCCTGGTGGCACCAAGATGTACCAGGATCTTCGTCTGAATTATTGGTGGCATGGTATGAAGAGGAGCGTGGCTCGGAGTGTAGCCAAGTGCTTGGTTTGCCAGCAAGTGAAGGCGGAGCATCAGCGTACGGCCGGGTTGCTACAACCGCTTCCGATTCCGGAGTGGAAGTGGCAACACATCACTATGGATTTCGTGACTGGACTACCTCGGAGTCCGAAGCAGAATGACGCGATTTGGTTGATCGTAGATCGATTGACCAAATCTGCGCACTTTATTCCGTTCCGAGTGGGACAGTCCACTGAGGCGCTAGCGAGGAGATACATGGAGGTAAAAATTCTTTTACTCTCTGTTTTATTTCCTTTTCCTAGTTTGGATAGTGATGTAACGTGAATCGTGCAGGAGGTTGTGCGACTTCATGGAGTCCCCGTGAGCATCGTGTCAGACAGAGACACGAGGTTCACATCTCAGTTCTGGCAGAGTTTGCAGAAGAGCTTGGGTACGTGTCTGAGTTTCAGCACGGCGTACCATCCGCAGACGGATGGCCAGTCCGAGAGGACGATTCATATTTTGGAAGACATGCTGAGGGCGTGCATGTTGGATTTCAAGGGTTCGTGGGATGACCATCTGCATTTGGTGGAGTTCTCTTACAACAACAGCTTCCAGGCGAGTATTGGCATGGCGCCTTTCGCCGCTCTTTATGGGAGGAAATGTCGATCGCCATTGAGTTGGGATGACGTTGGAGATCGGGAGTTGTTGGGACCTGAGATGATCGTGGAGGCCGTGGATATCGTCAGGAATATTCGGGAGAGGTTGAGAATTGCTCAGGACCGTTTTAAGCATTGGGCGGATGCTAAACGTCGTCCTTTGGATTTTCAGCCGGGCGACCATGTGTTCTTGAAGATTTCCCCGAGTGATTCATTTCGGGAAGCGTGGGAAGTTGAGCCCGCGATACATTGGACCGTTTAACATTTTGGAGAGGGTTGGCGAGGTAGCGTATCGCTTGACCTTGCCGCCATCTTTGGAAGGAGTTCACAATGTTTTCCATATGTCGCAGCTTCATCGATACATTAGCGATCCGTCTCATGCGGTGGATTTTTCGGAGATTACCGTTCGCCCCCGATATGACGTATGACCAGCATCCAGTGCAGATTCTGGACAGGCGTCAGAAATCGCTTCGGAACAAGATTGTCAATCTTGTGAGGGTGATGTGGCGACACGGCTCACCTGGAGAGTCTACCTGGGAGAATGAGGATGAGATGCGAGAGCGTTTCCCACTTTTGTTTCCGGACTCGTGAGTATTTGGAAATTCCGAGGACGGAATTTTTCTTAAGTTGGGGAGGATGTAACGACTGCTTTTCATGTATCTGGATTTATTATAATATAATATATGTTTTGGTGGATTTTCTCCTCATGTGTGGTTTTCGTCTCCGTAGCTTTCATTTTCGATCGATTCGTCGAATTTTCTCGTTTCTTCCTTAGGATTGTCGATTTCGAAGTATGTCATTCGTGACGGACTTCATAACGGTCGTATCTAACTGTTAGATCAAGCCTAGGAGTCTTAGGAATCGATCCCGGGGCCCCGCGCTCCGTATCGGAACTTTCTGTGCTCATTAGCCGGTATAAGAAGGGGCACCGACCGACTAGATGACGATCCAGTCGGTCGGCAATCCTTCTTGGACCGACTAGTTGGCTTTCTAAATTTCTCAGGAGTTACTGTTTATCGTTAGTCGGTCTAAGAACGTTAGTTGACCGACTAGGTTGCAAACTAGTCGGTCAGCAATGCTTCTTTAACCGACTAACACATCATCTAAATTTTTGTATCTGCTATTGTTTACTCTTGGTCGGTCTAAGAACGTTCATCGACCGACTAGATGCTAAACTAGTCGGTTAGTACTTGTTCATGGACCGACTAACTCTAAATCCTATTTTCGTTCAGGAGTTACTGTTTGCACTTAGTCGGTCTGCGTTGGTCGACCGACCGACTAGTTGCCAAACTAGTCGGTCAGTGGTTGCTCTTTGACCGACTAACCTGTGTTAAAACCCTAATTTCTGGGCAGCCGCCAGCCCAACCTATTTATACCCCTCCCAAACGTTTCTTCTTCCTCCAACACGACCCAAAACCCTAAAATCTTCCCCCTTGAGCCCCCATCTTCCTCCAAGCTTCAATCCTTCATTTCAAGCCCTAAATCCATCATCCAAACCATCCATCCACTCTATCTACCTCTCATCTTCCCCAAAATCTCACCCAAATCCATCAAAATCCCCAAATCCCCCAAAACCCTAGTTTCCCCAAACTTCTCCAATCTTTTCCAGATCTGATCCTAGGGTTCCCCGGAGTGTTTCTTCCGCCTCCTCTCGGTAAGAAATCGATTTACCGTCGTTATCATAACTTATTTATATTTTTATGAAACCCTAATAAATTTCATGTTGTTTGGTGTTTGTTCCCCCATAACAGCGATTTCCCCGTAGATTAGCATCCGTGAGACGAAGTGGTCGTCATCCCCGGTGCTAGGCAAGTGAAACTTGCCACTTAGGGTTTAGGCCATGTTTTAGGCCATTTGCTTGTTGTAGGCATAAAAGAGGCTAGGCGACGAAATGATACTCGCCTAGGCGCAAATTGGGGAACTAGCTTGACAACGAAGCTAGTCCCAACATATAGCATGTTGCACAATTACCATGTCATGTTTACTTTCCATTAACTGTACGCAAATTAATTGTCATGTCATTGCATTCTTCAAGTGTTTCTGTGATTGCGTAGCTTTGCTACGAATGCATGTGTTCCTGGCTCGTGTTCCAGAAGCGGGCCATGTGTTGCTTGATAGCCAATGCCTGAATTACGTGTTTCCGGCTAGGTGCACCCCTACGCCAAATGTTTAAGAATGCGAGCTCATTGTGCGGGGCAACCCCAGGCTCACTAGCTGAGCTCATTGTGCGGGGACCCAGGCTCCATTACGTGTGGGTATTGGGGGTAAGAGTTAAGCGACCAATCAACTGGGAGTCTGCCCGATCAGCAACTGCAGTGGTAAGGCGTAAACTCTGGGTTTTGGGATAGTTGTTAAGCGGCCAATCAGTGAATGTGAAACCATTCAGCTGTAAGGCGTAAACAATCTACAAAACAACGTGAATAGTGAATTGATTGAGATTGATAGTAGCTTGGCTACTCTTGTCTTGTCTTGTCCCGATGATAGTTCTCTTGTACAAATTGTCTTGCCATGTCTTGTTTGTGCACTCATGTTATAACTGCCATGTCATGCATACTATAACTGCTAGGTTGCTAGTTGCCTTACTTTCAGTTTCCTTGCCCAAGTCTTTTAGACTTGCTGACATGTGCCCCTTTACTCTTTTGGGTGACACATGTTAGATCCCGAGCCCGAGTACCTCGTTGAGGACGAGGTGTTTGCTGACGCCGAGCCCGAGCCTGTGTTTGACGGGGAGTACGTAGACACTGGGGACCAGTCCTAGTGTCTTCGTTGTGTTTTACTTTTGTTAGACAGTTGTTTTGTTATCGGTGCGTAGCACCTATACTTTGTTATATCGTTGCTTTTGTTGGCCTTGTTCTGGGCCTTTAGACTCTTTTCTTTTAGCCTGGTGGCTTTTCTGGATGTTGAACTTATTTTCATGTTGGACAATATTTGAGATGTGAGATTTCATTTCAGTCTCTTCTTGTATTATTATTGTTGTTCCGTTGTGGTTACAGGGACCTGCTTATGTTTTATTGACGCTTATCGGGTTTGGGGCTTCACAGCTCCACTCTCGAGCGGACCTTTTCACGCCTCGCCTCCATTTTAGGGAAACGTGTCGTGACAACTTCAATATTGCTCCTTGAGCTTCAACGAAGCTCCAGGCACACGATCACGCGTATTGAGAAGTCTTGAGACGTCGCTTTTGATGTACGTGGTATTTTGGCGACGATCTCCATAACTGCGCTCACAAATAAGTTAGTATACATTATTTATGTTTGCTCATCATCCAAAACCAAATCCGGGGAATCATATCACAACAAGACTCTCGTGCTTGTATTTTTTAGCCATTGTTGTTGTCGTTGATCTCCTCCCGCTCTTTTTGCTAATGCCAAAGGGGGAGAGAATTAATAATGACGATGTGCTTAATGATAATTCAAAGCATTTTACCGTGAATCTAATTTGATATGTTAGATTCAGGGGGAGTCAAGATATAAAAATGGATTTAGATCCTAAATTTATTTATTTGAGTTCACATTTTATACTTTCCTCGTCTGCTTGATGCGTATGATCATTATTGAATGCGGAACTAACATGTCATCAATGCAGGGGGAGTAAGTAAAATTCATTTGAATTATTATTATTGATTATTATTTATGTTGGTTTGTCATCACCAAAAAGGGGGAGAATGTTGAGTATTGATTCCCCGGATTTGGTTTTGATGATGAACAAACATAAATATTGTGAACTAACACTTTGTGAGAGCAGTTATGGAGATCGTCGCCAAAAGTCTACGTATATCAAAAGCGACGTCTCAAGACTTCTCAATACGCGTGATCGTGTGCCTGAAGCTTCGTTGAAGCTCAAGGAGCTTTATTGAAGTCAAAAGTGAAGATTGAATCTTTGAAGACGGTTCGTCATATTTAATTTAATGTCTTCTAGCTTCATAGAATAGAATGTTAAGCCTTGAGTATGACTTACATTATAATCTTCTTATCACTCATATCTTAGAGCTAGGATTATCTTAGAAGCCATTAGAAACTTTTCCGAAGCCTATCGCTTCTTCCCTCGGCTTCTAGTGCATCTTACTTGGTTCAAGAAGAAGAACCAACCGACTAGATGACGATCTAGTCGGTCGGCAATTCCTCTTGAACCGATTAGATGTCCTTGTTTAATTTATCCTAGGCATTGGTGATCAATTAGTCGGTCAAAGAAGGTTCACCGACCGACTAGATGACGATCTAGTCGGTTAGGAATCCTTCTCAGACCGACTAGTTATCATTGCCTCATTTCAGCCTAAGCTACTGTTTCTAGTTAGTCGGTCTAAGAACAATCGTCGACCGACTAGTTTCACAACTAGTCGGTTGGAATTTGTTCTCAGACCGACTAGCTCTCTTTGTTATCAGCCATTGACTTCAACTCTTAGTCGGTTAAAGAAGAATCACCGACCGACTAGTTGTGGAACTAGTCGGTTGGCAAGTCTGCTTAGACTGACTAGTTCTTTATCTCCTGAACTTTTCTTTTTGGATGTTCTCCAGGTAGTCGGTTCATGTTGAATCACCGACCGACTAGTTGAGAAACTAGTCGGTCAGTGATCCTTCTTTGACCGACTAGACTGCTTCAGAATAGAACCGTTGGAGCATTTATTGCCTCGATTTTTCCTCTCTCTTTCCTCTATCCTATGTATACTTGGAGGGGTTCTTTCCTAGTATTCAAGGCTGTATATTTTGGAATTTAGAGAAATCAAAGAGAAGCAAATCAACTCCATTCTAAAGCTATCTCTTCTCACTAGAATCTCTTCCTCACTCTTATTCCTCAAGAGAGATTCATTGATTGTGACCCATTCAAGCCAGGGGCTTTGAATCCAAGTCACCAACTCCTCCCTAGCCATCTATTGTTGTCCATCTTGGTGGAGCTAGGGTTTGGTGTCATCTTCTTCCTCAAAATCCATTCTTGCCCTAAATTGGTAAGTATACTCAAGGCATAGGATTTTGTGGTAAGTATTTCATATTTCATTTACTTTGTTATTGCAAGTGTTTCTCTCGGTTGTGAGAGAAAGGGTGTGATCCCGGGTTGTGGGAGTCACATGTCATTTGTGTATGATTTGGTCTTGTAGAGGTTTTTCTACAAGAATTTCATAGTGGAAATCTTGGATTAGTGGTTTTCTAACTCAAGTATCCGAAGGGGATCCGGGTGGTTGGGACGTAGGATCACCGGGAACAAGTCAGGGAGACTTGGGTGGATCCGAACCCGTTACATACTTTGTTTGCATTGTTCTATTCTTTTTGTTTGTAGTTATTCCGCTTTGTTGTTTGTGTGTTTGCACAATAATTAGGAATAACACTCTTGATTATTTTAAATTACTATTCACCCCCTCTAGTACTTGTGCAGTAGCTAGGTAGGGCATTACAACAGTGGTCAAGACGGAGATAGTTAGACTTCTCCAAGACGGGATCATATACCCTATTTCCGACAGTCGTTGGGTTAGCCAGGTACATATTGTGCCCAAGAGGGGAGGAATGACGGTCGTTCGTAACGAGAAAAACAAGCTTATACCCACGAGGACCGTCACCGGATATCGGATGTGCATCGATTACCGAAATTGAACAAGGCCACACGGAAAGATCACTATCCTCTCCCTTTTATTGATCAGATACTCGAAAGACTGGCCAAGCACAATTACTTCTGCTTCATGGATGGATACTCTAGCTTTCTGCAAATTCCCATCCACAATGATGACCAGGAAAAGACGACTTTTACTTGTCCATTTGGGACGTATGCTTACAGGAGGATGCCGTTTGGGCTTTGCAACGCCCCGGCTTCATTTCAAAGATTGATGTCCGCGATTTTCTCCGATTACTCCCAGGATATAATAGAGGTCTTCATGGATGATTTTTCCGTCTATGGAACGGAGTTCGACTCGTGTCTCCGCAACCTGACTAAAGTCCTGAAAAGGTGTCCAGATAAAGGGCTAGTTCTAAATTGGGAGAAATGCCACTTTATGGTCCAAAAAGGAGTCGTATTGGGGCACATTATTTCTTCAAGAGGGATTGAGGTAGACAAGGCAAAGGTAGATGTGATCGAAAAGCTTCCACCTCCACTTAACCTTCAGGGAGTCCGTGGTCTCTTAGGGCATGCGGGATTCTATCGCCGGTTCATAAAGGACTTCTCTAAAATCTCTAGGCCCTTGACTCAACTCCTTGTGAAGGATACGCCTTTCGTCTTTGATGACGAGTGTATGGAAGCCTTCTACCTTTTGAAGCAAGCCCTTATTTCCGCTCCTGTGATTCAACTGCCCGACTGGAGTCTACCTTTCGAGTTAATGTGCGATGCTAGTGACTATACAGTTGGGGCCGTCTTGGGGCAAAGGAAGGACAAAAATCTGCACGTCATATACTATACGAGCAAGACCCTCGACGAGGCCCAAAGGAATTATACGACAACAAAGAAGGAATTGCTAGCAATCATCCATGCCATGGACAAGTTCTGGGCGTATCTTGTGGGTGCCAAGGTAATCGTGCACACCGATCACGCCGCCCTCAAATACCTTTTGAGCAAGAAGAAGGCCAAGCCGCGCCTCATAAGATGGATACTCCTCCTCCAGGAATTCGACTTGGAGATCAAGGACAAGAAAGGGGCGGAGAATGTCGTTGCCGACCACCAAACTAGGTTACCTACTCTCGATCCGGATGCCACTCCTATTGATGACTCATTGCCTGACGAGCATCTCTTCTCTATCTCTTCTGTCTGGACCCCGTAGTACGCTGACATCGCCAACTACCTAGCATGCGCCATTGTGCCCCACAATGTGAGTTATCAACAAAAGAAGAAGTTCTTCCACGAAGTCCGGAAATTTTATTGGGACGAACCCTATCTTTACAAGACTTGCAATGATGGGATGATACGGAAGTGTATTCCCGAAACAGAGGCGACCTCCATAATTTCTCACTGTCATGATCAACAATGTGGAGGGCATGCAAGTACATATAAGATCACGGTGAAGATCCTTCAGAGTGGATTCTACTGGCCGACTCTCTTCAAGGACACCTATGCTTATGTCCAAGCTTGCGACAAATGCCAGAGGACAGGAAACATATCCAAGAGAAACGAAATGCCTCA
Organism: Scilla litardierei; assembly: GCA_030789695.1. Classification (NCBI taxonomy): domain Eukaryota; kingdom Viridiplantae; phylum Streptophyta; class Magnoliopsida; order Asparagales; family Asparagaceae; genus Scilla; species Scilla litardierei. Next base: position 666,957,173 of record CM061142.1, on the reverse strand, counting down.
GCACTATATCTTGGAAGTCGAGATCTGTGATGTTTCGGGAGTCGACTTCATGGGGCCGTTTCCTTCTTCCTTTGGGAACCAGTACATTTTGGTGGCAGTGGACTATGTATCCAAATGGGTGGAGGCAATAGCTAGCCCCACAAATGATTCCCGGGTGATGGCCAATTCTTTAAAAACAACATCTTCCCGAGGTTTGGCGTGCCTCGAGTCTTAATCAGCGATGGGGGAGCCACTTCATAGAAAAGAAATTCAAAACCCTTTTGAAGAAGTATGGAGTGTAGCACCGAATCGGGAGTGCTTACCACCCGCAAACTAGCGGCCAAGTGGAAGTTTCAAACAGAGGGATAAAGAGTATCTTGGAGAAGACTGTGGCTAGCTCTAGGAAGGATTGGTCATCGAAACTTTCTGATGCACTCTGGGCCTACAAGACTGCATTTAAGACTCCGATCGGCACGACCCTGTACGACTTGTCTACGGGAAGGCATGTCATCTACCCGTTGAATTGGAGCATAAGGCATTCTAGGCTATCAAGAATCTGAACTTCGACGCCAAAGAGGTCTGTAGCCACCGAAAACTCCAGCTGACTGAACTTGACGAGATCCGGCTCGACGCTTACGAAAATGCCAGGATCTACAAGGAGAAGTTGAAGCGATGGCACGACCGGCGTAGCCTGAAGAAAGAATTCAAGGAAGGAGACTTAGTTCTCCTATTCAATTCAAGCTTGAGGCTTTTACCGGGGAAACTCAAATCTAGGTGGTCGGGACCCTTCCGAGTCACCAAGGTCTTCCCCCACGGATCAGTTGAGATCATGGGAAGGGAAGAATCCTTTAAAATCAACGGGCAGCGTTTAAAGCATTATATAATCAGCGAACCCACAATCTCCCCGGCGGGAAGCCCAACGACCAACAACTCTGCTGCAGACCCTCCGAATCTGAATTGATCACAAACTGAGAAGTCGAGCAAACGACTTTAAACAACAGTACTTCATGGGAGGCAACCCATGTTCTGAACTTTTGTCTTTATTTATAGGATTAGTTTACTGGTTTTAGTGAATAAACTTTACTGTGGGATTTTTCGTTGGGGGACTTAGACAACTTTTTGTATCTGTGCAGGAAATTGCCCCTACCCGATCAGTTCAAGCATCAACCGATTGGGTGGGCCGTGTCTGAAGATGGCCCTGTGTCAACACACAAGCCAATCGATCGGGTGGCATATGCGGATGATCGGGTGGCAGATCGGGTGATGACTACAGAGCTCTCGGGAATTTTGGTGTAAAATCAACCGATCGGTTGATAGAGGCTGTGATCGGGTGGCTGATCGGGTGGAGAGTATAGAACTCTCGGGAAATTTGGGGAGCAGTCAACCGATCGGGTGAAGTCTCACCCGATCGGTTCACCTGTAGTCGCTTTCCAACAAGAAATTTTCGAAGACGACCCACCCGATCGGGTGAACTCTCACCCGATCGGTTCACCTAACCATATATATATACTGCCCCTCACCTGACCTCATTCATCCGACTTCCAAATTTCAATTCACACGGTCCATCTCTCCTTCTTCCAAATCGATCTCCTCCATCACTCCCACTACCCCTAAGATCAACCCCCCCACTTCCTCCCGTACTTCCCCACCATCAAAAACCCCCCATCAACCACTTTCAACCACACATCACCCAAACCCTAACCCTAGCCCCCAATTTTCGAAATTTCAGTTCTTGTTGGATTAGCGTGCGGCGGCTCCCCAAATCACTCCATCAAACAGCAGGGTATCTAGTGGGGAGTATCTAGCTTGGAGATGCATCATTGCTGGGTAACCTATTTCCAAGATTTATGTTTCCCCACTTGTGTGTAATGTTTTGATTCTGTGTTTACTTCCTACATCTGCTTTATCATAATTGTAGACACAATCCCACACGTAATTGTTCTTCCCCTACGCCATTACCATGTCTGGGAAGGGAAAAGAGCCAGCATCATCATCACGCAGACACAACCTACACGGCCCTTTTTCCCCATCCTTCCTTGGCATCTGTCATTCTTCTGAAGACCAATCTGCACATTTGCACACCCTTCTTCACCATCCCATGCGACCAACCCTTTTTGCTGATCGCCCCTCGCTAGAATCTCTCGGACTTTTGAGGGGCGTAGCCAAACTTTTCGAATGCATCGGGTGCGATTTTCTTCTACATGACTCACGCCTATAGACATCGGAATCTTACACTCGAGTTCCTTTGTTTTCTCGAAGTGTTCGATTGGGGATTCACGTTCTACGCTTTCAATACTGACTTTTCCATGAATTTTGTCGTGCTTAACAATTCGCTGAATTTCCCTCACCCCGATCAGTATGTTGAATGTTCAACTCATGATCGGTCTGATATCTATTCTTACTTTTGGGACGATGGTGTTTGGCAACGATTCACCCGGTATACCACCTTTCCATCGGGGGCACTTGCCTCCTACATCATACACCTATGTTACTGCTTCGCCCATTGCCTCTTCGCCAACACCATCTTTTCCCGTGTAGATGTTTCCACGGTGTCTAGGAATGAGCTTTTCTTTCTTTATGCCATGTCTCACGACAGGATCCATGGACATGACCCATTGCCCATCAACACCGCCCATTGGATCATCCACGAGATTTTATCTGTTAGACGTGCAACTTCCGGACCAATTTGTTGTGGTGGGATGATCACACTAATTGTCAGTCATGTTTTGAGGCTGCTGTCCGACCTCCAAATTTTACCGGGACGAACCCGTATCGATCGCGACTACTTGATCGATATCGGTATGATCACTCCTTTCGGTCGCGAACGTGCAGTCTACCTTTATAGTCATGACAATACTCCTTTTGACATCCTCCCACCATCATCTTTTGAGCGATTCCCCATTCGCACTTCTCATTTACCGTGGGAATTTTATTCGGATCCTTGGTATTCCACACTAGTACATTTTCAACCCTTAGATCCTCCAGATTGGCACCCATGTGTCGGTTCACCCGGTGCCATCATAATACACCACGATCCACCAATCAATCTCGATCCACCTATGATCCCGTCCGTTGCCCCTCCTTCTCCTGTCGGCACTCCCTCTCCATCGTCCACACCGTCATCTTTCGTCCACTATTCACCTCCTTCTTCCCCATCTCCCTACAATTCCTCCGATGAGAGCTCCGACTGATTTTTTCCCTAGCTATTTATTCTGATTCACCACGATCAAATCTTTTCTCTAGCATTGTAATGATCAGCTTGGGGGAAGTCAATTGTAACGGCCACTTTCCGGTCGTGTATTTTTAGCACGTAGGTTGTTCCGTTTGTGTATTTTTTCGCGTTTGGTTTTATTATTGTAATTCCGTAGTTCCGATGCGTGACCGAGCCCCGTATTCACGATCCTCTCGAAGGCGCGATCACCCCGGTACCTTGTTTGTAATTTTTGGATGCCGAGGGATACGTTGGTAATAATCTTATTAATTATACTTTTATCATTTCTTAACTAAAATTGAAAAAAAAAACACAAACTCTCTAATCATTATAACCCACGGTTGGGCAAAGGCAGTGGATTTTTGAAATCAATGCATATAAAAAAAACACAATGCATTTCAAGTGGAGTTTTGAAATCAATGCTTTTAAAAAAAAATTTAGTAATAATAAGAAATCTTTGCCTTCCAACGATTTGGAAACAATCAGAGGAAATCAAAATTTTTTTTTACTAACCTATTAGACCCCCCCACGTGGCAGCCCTTCCCCTATTTATTATTGCCTAGGGTTGTTTTTCTCTCACAGAAATCAAACGGGCCGCCGCCCCTGCCATTTCTCTTCTCCACGCCCAGTTCCCCTCCCACTCGCGACCCATCGCCCTACATCTCCCCGTCAGCCCCCTCGTCCAGATTTCCGACCGAACCCGCAGCCATCTCCTTTCTACACGCGCCCAGCACCCCCTTCCAGCGCCCAGCATAAGCCCGAAGCCCACGCGTGTGTCTCCTCTCCGACCGCCCGTTCGTCACCCTCTCCAGCAACTCCGGGTGCCCCCACAGCTCGCCGACCGCCCGCAACCAGTCACCGATCAACCCCTGCCTCCTCCACCACGTCGACGTCGCCTGAACCCCTTCCGACCTCCGGCCTCCCTCAGCTTGCAGACCCGCTCGCCAGGCCCCGCCGTCCGCCTTCGACCTGCAAGCTCACGTAAGTTAGGTTGCAATGGTTAACATTTAGATATTACGTTAGTTAATTTGTAATATATATATTATACTTTGAACTGTGAACCATGTGCTCATACTTATAATATAGATATGGGATGTCAGTAAGTAATTTGTTAGGACTCATACATACTTATATATGTTACCTGTAAATAAGTGATAGTACTTTCCTCAATTTTTTTTGTAGTAACAAAATGATAGCTGGAAACCCAAGTGATAATTAAAAGAAAGTTTAGTTGGTTATGTGTTTGATGTTAATGATGTCCCTAATATCAGAAATCTAGACAACATAACGGAGCAAAATCCCAATCGGCTAAATCAATGGAGCAGCGAAGGGATAACATTCATCACCATAGTCATGTAGAATTACACAAAACAGAGTTATGATAAAATTTACAGAATAGCGCTTTCGTTGTTAGCAGATTAGCATGTAAACAACTCTATGTAGCTACCTTAATATAATTTGTTAGTAAACTGTGTGCTAGGTGAGTAAACGGTTGCTAATAATAGAACATGAACAGTACCATATGTTAGTAGAGTGCTCTAGAATGCTAGCGCATAAGCAGTAACGTTAGTTAAAAATATGATTTGAACACCCCTAGGGTAGAGAACTTAATAAAGAGATCGAATTACTGTTTAATTATTTTTGTATGAATCTAATTCAAACATGTGTTTAATCAAGCAGAGGACCAGTCGTTCCATAGCATAACGCCCGACGAGACGAACCCAAGACAATCGACATCACCGGAAACATGCAAGTGAAACTTGCCAACCTTACTTTAGGCCATGTTCTTAGGCCAATAATTGTTTTAGCGCGAAAGAGACTAGACCGTGAAATGATAGCGGTCTAGGCGCAAATTTCAGTTCTAGCTTGACAACGAAGCTAGAACCGCCTTTTGTCATATCATGTCATGCATTGCCTGCCACGTTTAATTTCTTTAACGGTACGCAATTTAATTGAATATCTGCCATGCATTTGCATCCTTACATGCCATTTGATTCGTTTGTTGCTTCGTAGCACACGCTACAAAATACATGTACAATCCGTGTTCCCGGCTAGGCACCTGCTATGCGGGCATAACCCTACGCCATACTTGTTAAAAACACTTCCTGGCTCGTGATCCAGAAGCGAGCATTCCGTGTTCGGGGGTAATGCCCTGGCTCGACACACGTGGAGGGGTAGGGATAAACGGTCACTTGAGTGTAAGAGTTGGCCCGTACAGCCACTCTAGCCAAAGGACGGAATCTCTGTGCACGACGTGATTACAATTCCAGTACTTGTCTTTTACTTGTTTACTTGCCATGCCATGTCATTTGTCATTTTATATCCATGTCATACTTTACTTTAGAACTGTTAGGTTGCTTTACTTTTATAGTTTCCTTGCACAAGTCTTTTTTTTAGATTTGCTGACATGTGCCCCTTCTCTTTGGGTGACGCATGTTAGTTGCTGAGCCAGAGATAGTTGCGGAGGGTGACGAGTTCGTGGAGTTCGTGCCTGAGCCCGTTGGTGACGTAGAGTACGAAGATACAGGTGATCAATCTTAGAGATCTTCCGTACTTTTCTTTGTTAGCTGTGGTTGTCGGTGAGTAGCACCGTTTTGTTAGTTTCCTTTGGCCATGCTGGGCCTTGTACCTTTGGACTCTTTTGTTGCCGGTGGCATTTCTGGTTGTGGACTTTTGTTGGACTATAAGTTGAATGAATGCTATATTATTCACCTCTTTTTGCTATTATTATTATTGTTGTTCTGAGTCACATTACAGGGACCTGCTACTTCGTTTTTTTTTTGACGCTTAACGGACTTGCGGCCTTGCAGCTTCAAGTCCGTGCGGACCTTCTCACGCTTCGCCTCCATGTTTTCGGGAAGCGGGGCGTGACATCAATCTTTTGTGATATGTTGTCGTGTCATGTTAGTTGTGTCCTTGTTTATATGTGTTCGTGTGTATGTGTTTGTATAGTTGGTTTGGATGTTTATTTTCTTTATTTTTCCGTATCTCGTTTGGTGTGTGTCTCACATGTCATTTTTCCGTTTATTTGTCAGTGCGTACTTCCCTCCCATTTTCATTGCCCTCCCATATTTACTATTATTGCATTGAGGACAATGCAAGATTCAGCTTGGGGGAGTCGCACTTTATGCGTCAGTTTTATCTTTTTCACCGTTTTGAGTCGTTTTCATCGTATTTTCTTTTTCTTCCTTTCTTTTTTATCTCCCTCTCCTAGAGATGACCCCACATGATGAACTGCCACGGAACCACACACACACACTTAGCTTAGCTACGATAATCACTTTCACTAACCCTGTCCTATTGCATTTCATGCTTCGTGGGTTCACTTTGCTTTTGTGTGAGTTGTTTTGTCGTAACTAGCTAGTTGGTGTGCTTCCACTTTGTGATTTTGTTTTTATATACATGTCCGTGGTTGACCCCCTAGACTATCATGCTTCAATTTCGAATATGCTGTATTTTGCCTCCACAATCTGCTTCTCTATGCATGATTAATAATATATATATACTACGCTTCAATTCGCATGTGTCAGGACTCTACCAATAGGACTAGGATAACTCATTTTACTTATGCTCTGATTCGCAAAATTTTTTTCTTTTGCCCAAGTGTTTAGAATTCGATTTCTTTTTTACTTAATGCAAATCCCCTCGTCGTGTATCGTTCTCCCACTTGGGAGAGTACACAAATATATAGCCAAAAATCCAAAAATCCAAAAAAAGAGAGAGAAGAAAAATTCAAAAAGAAAAAAGAGAAAAAATGTATAGCCAAAAATCCAAAAAATAAAAATACCCAAAACCCAAAAAGATTCCCGTTGTGAATATCATTCCTATCCATCGTGAATAAAGGGAAGGCGAGAATTTTCACCAAGTGTTCTACTCCACACCTTCTCAATCTCCTTCGTTTTCGAACACACTTGGCATAGAAATTTTCTAGCGATTATCTAGGCAATAGTGTGGTGATCTTCTAGTTCCTAGCAGTGGAGTCCCCGACACATGATACGCTTCGATTCCTATTCTACTCTCATGCATGCTTGAGCTATTATTCACCGCTAATTCGAATTGAATCGATATTTGGGTCATTCCTTGGGTATGTGTATATGGAGCTTTATTGCACAATTTAGATAGTAACACCGTCTGCTATCTCACGACCTCACTCACTCGCGCTTCACCGCATGGACCCATGACACTTGTATGGACTCGTATTCCTGGGTTTAGTGATGTGTTTACCACATGCTTGCTTAGTGGGGTGAGTTAGTTTTTGTTGGCTCTGACTGATGATCAGGAATTTGCTTTCTCTTTCAGTTTCTTCCTTTCTATTTTTTCCATCCGAGCTCCTACTCTCACTCGTCTTCCTCGAGGACGAGGAAGGGTTCAGCTTGGGGGATTTTGACGTGCATTTGTATTTTATATATTCACGCACGTCTTCTTCGTGATTTTCCTTTGTTTTCCGTTGTTTCGTATCCACTCTTTTGTGTTTTGGTATCTTTTCACTTTCTTTTTGTTTTTGTGCTGTTGCAGGAGATTGCCAGTGTTGGGGACATGTAAAGCAGATATCATGAGTCCCCAGAGCAATGGGAGGTGCCAAGCACGATCCCAAGGGCCAAACGTCGAAGAATATCATATTTCAGCCCTCAACCGATCGGGTGGACAGACCCACCCGATCGGTTCGTGCATGCATATCCGACCCGGACAGAAGCAGCAGTGAAGAAGAGCCCACCCGATCGGTTCAGCGACCGGGTGGTGGCGACAATATTCTCTGTATTTTTGGAGCTGAATTCCAACCGATCGGGTGAAAACTCACCCGATCGGTTCATCTGTAGCCAAAGTTTCCCACCACATGACCCGATGACTCACCCGATCGGTTCAGCGATCGGGTGAAGTATCTGAAGAACCGAAGGCCAAGTCAACCGCCGACTCACCCGATCGGTTGATGCCTCAACCGATCGGGTGGTCGTGTATTCTATATATAGCCCTAGGTTTTTTCCCAGAACGAGATCCCCTTTTTAAAAACTGTCTTTTTGGGATTTTTGGCGGCTGCGAATTTATTTTGTTTTGTAAGTTCTCTGATTATCTTGATACTTTGATATTGCGTTCCTAATACTATTTTCCCCATATTTCTATTGCTTGATCTTGATTTCAATGGTTATAATTGATGGAAATTGAATTCCACCCCAAGTGATTTAGATGATGAGCACACCAAATGAAAAGCTTAGTGTACTAACAACACTACACTCAAGTGTGCAGAATTTGCAAAGCTCTACTAATACTCAAAGAAGCACACTTCAACGCTCAAAGACAAAGAGCAACATGACTAAACTCAAGTGATGAAGCTCAAACTCAAACAGAATAAAAAGCTCAAAGAGAAGCTCGCCTTCACTTCATCAAGTTGACCAAAACTTCCGAAGACATGTTCAGAGTCTAGTGTGAGTGTGTTGTGTCTTTTAGGGTATTTGTTAAAGCCATATCAAATAGACAACACACACACACAAAACAATTTCGAAAATATTTTTAATTATCTTCAAAATAGTTTTCGAGAGCTTTTCTAGTCACTTCATAATTTTCGTAGTGAAACTCCACGCACCCTGGAGCTAACTACTTGTTTGACTAGACGAACAACAGGAAAAACTCCTCTGGGAGTCGACTACCACTAGTAGGGAGTCGACTACCTGTCAGGGATCAAAATCTCCTAGATCCCTCTGGGAGTCGACTACCTATATGAGGGAGTCGACTACCAGCTGTAAATTTCAGACGTTTTGAAATTCAAATTTTGAAATCCTTTGAGTAATTTACTCCGAAATTTTTGGGACAAAAGTCAAACGAAATTTGAAATTCAAATCTCAGTTTTTCCCTATAAATAGAGCTGAAATATTTTGTAAAAAATACAACATTGAAAATCAAATTTGTGAAAGCTCTCTTGAATTAAAGCTATCTAATTTTCTCTCTAGCCAATTTAATTTCTGTTTTGATCTTGCAATATTTTCTCATTCTTTTTGAAGATCATACTATTATTTTTTATTGGCTAAATTGTTTTTCAAAATCCTTACTATTATTCTCTCTAATTTTATTTGAAGGATTTTTGAAAAAGCTCTAGATCACAAAGAACTTATCTCGTATCTTTGTGTGATCTAGACTATCATTGTATTAAGCCACTACACAAATTGTCTATCTTTTGATTGGCTATAGAATCGGGTGTATAAACCAATCTCTATCAATTATTGTGGAGTATTGGATAAATTCTCATTGTGTTGATTGTTGGAACACTAGACAAGTCTAGTTGTTGCCAGTTGGAAAGTCCTCGGTTTGTGAGGCAAGGGTAAACCCTAGACAAGTCTAGGTGTTGTGATCGGAAATCCTGGTCAAGGCTAGGTCGTTGGAAATCCTAACGAGTGAAGTTAGGTACTTGTATTTGCCAAGGCAGATAGTGGAAATCTCGTACCGGATTGGTCGGGGACTGGACGTACCCGGGTTGCGGGGAACCAGGATAAAAATCCTTGTGTTTGCGATTGTTGATCTGTGCTTGATTATCTTTACATTTATTTTTCTATCTTCTATCTATAGCAAAGTTCAATTTATCTCTATTCACTGAAATTCATATCTGTGATTTTATTTGTTCTCTCAAATACTCTGGGAGTCGACTACTGTTCATAGGGAGTCGACTACCTGCTGTGAAATCTCTCTGTACTTTTTAAGGATTATTTTGTTGATTAAGAACCAAGCGTAGATCACTCTACTTGGTTTCTTAGGCAACATGAGAAGGTTTTGTTTTGTGTTGATTGATTAAAGAACGAAAAAGTTTTATCTTTATACAACACTATTCAACCCCCCCTTCTAGTGTTGTTTGCCATCCACAGGATCCAACACTTGGTATCAGAGCGAGGTATCGACATGGCATCAACAATGGTAGCATCCGTCCTCCAACGATTTGATGGAACAAATTATGCGGATTGGAGAAAGAGGATGTTGAAAGACATTGAATCCCTTGGACATATGGCGTGGAGTTTCATCGAGTTCCCGTACATTAAGCCTACCACTCCTCCATCCCAATGGACAAACCAAGACATGGAAAAAGCCGTTCTTCACTCTGAGGTAATGAGTCTATTATTATTTAATATTGACGATTCTATCTTTGAGTACGTTTCAGAGACCACTACGGCATTTCAAATATGGAACTTGCTTAAAGTCAAGTATGGAAAGGAGACTATTGAAAAATGGACTTTTGACACCACCAAAAGAGAAGAGAGCAAACTTAACGAAGAAGAGAATGATTCAAATTCGGATAACTCAAGTGATGAAGAAACGAAAGAGCAACCCGCAAATAATATGTGCATGATGGCTTGTCAAGATAATAAGGATAAGGTATGTGAATCCAGTTCTGACGATGAAAATGATTTTGACATTGCTAGTGCTTATGAGAATTTGTACATAGAATACGGAAAATTGACAAAGAGATTCAAAAGTTTAAATAATAAGTATAAAGTCTTGCTTAATGACCATGATAATTTATCTAGCAAGCATGATAACTTATTGAATGATTATGATGATTTGAAAAATAACTTTACTAGTTCAATTGTTCCACTACATGATCATAAGTGCTTGAAGAACAAGTTTGATTCTTTATTGAATGATCACTATTTATTGGAAAATGAACATGCATTGTATGTCTCTTGTTTAAATGATAAAATAGAATCACTTGCAAATATTATGGCTTCTAGTCGTAAAAAGCATGAAGAATTAACTGCAAAATTTGATTGTATCAAAAATAATCCTATTCCTTCTCCTAAAAATGTTGTTAATAGGTATATTCATGCTCAAGCTTCTACTTCTAAAGAAATGAGTAGAAATATAAATGTCGCGCATGCTAATGTTAAAAAGTACGCCTTTATGTATGGTAAAGATGCTAGACACAATAATGTACACAATAACCCTCATGTTATATCCCATAGCACGGCACATAAAAATGTTGTACACAATGCACATCAAAGATCACACTTTGTACACAAAGTACACAATGCTAGAAATAACATGATATGGGTGCCTAAACACTTAGGTGTGCATGATAAAAATACTTATGTTCAAAATTTGACCAAAAGTATGCATGGATTCTATAAAGATTCATTTGTTCATAGGAAATCAAATTCACATCGAATTTGGGTTCCAATTAAGTAACTCTATTTGTTTCAAACATTAGGGTATCCACATGCTTCATGTATATTATTCTGATACCCAAACGCTTAAAATGATATGTAAATAAATTTTTTTACTACTTTCTAACATATCGGACCCAATTAGAAGTGGGTACCAAACGTGTATAGATTATTTTATTTCAGGACACTTGGATAATGGATAGTGGATGCTCCGCACACATGACATGGAACGCAAAATTACTTAGCAATCTAAAAATGTATGATGGCGGAACCGTGACATTTGGTGACAACAAGAAAGGTAAAATTGTCGGAATTGGCAATATCGGCAGTCACTCAAAATTGCTCATCAAAGATGTAAGCTTGGTGAAAGGACTAAAGCATAATCTATTAAGCATAAGTCAACTATGCGACAAAGGTATGAAAGTTATATTTACTCTTGACTCATGCTTAGTATATGACAAAGATATGAAAAATATCCTTGTTAAAGGTAAACGAATAGAAAATATCTATGTACTTAGACTAAATGAGTATGAATCAAATGTATGTTTAATTGTTTCAACAAATGATCCACTGCTTTGGCATAGACGCTTTGGCCATGTGAACATCAAAAACATGGAAAATATTTCTAGGAAAGAGTTGGTGCAAGGACTTCCTAAGATAAGTTTTAAATTAGATAAAATATGTGACTCATGTCAATTTGGCAAAATGCATAAGAGTTCGTTTAAAAATATTGGAGCACTTAGTTCTAATGGACCACTTGAACTACTTCATATGGACTTGTTTGGCACAACTAGAACTCCATCATTATGCAACTCTAGATACGTATTTGTCATAATCGATGATTTTACTCGATATACGTGGGTATTATTCTTAACTCATAAGAATGATGCCTTCCGTGAATTCGAAATATTTTTCAAAAGGATTGAACGCTTATATTCCATGAAAATTATTTCTTTAAGAAGTGACCACGGTGGTGAATTCGAAAATGAACATTTTAAATCCTTTTGTGAAGAATGAGGCATTTCTCATACTTTTGCTTTTCCCAGAGCTGCTCCTCAAAATGGGGTAGTTGAAAGGAAAAACAGAACACTCCAAGAGTGTGCACGAACAATGTTTTGTGAAAGCAACCTTCCAAAGAATTTTTGGGCGGAAGCTGTAGCAACCGCGTGCTATATTCAAAATAAAGTTTTAATTAGAAAACCTTTTGAAAAGACCCCTTATGAGTTATTGCTCCAATGAATTCCAAAAGTATCTTACTTCAGAGTTTTTGGTTGTAAATGCTACATTCTGAACACTAAAGATAACTTAGATAAGTTTGACTCCAAAGCTGATGAAGGCATATTTATCGGTTACTCTTTACGTAGTAAGGCATATAGAATTTACAATAAAAGTTCCGAAACTATTGTTGAAACTCTACATGTAACATTTGATGAATCTGTACCTCATAACATTACTCATAATGATGATGATGAAAGCATGCTCATTGCACCCACTCCTAATAATGAATCTATCAATGATATCCCGAGTTCTTTGCCTAAATCTTTTCCTGAAGTCACACATCACCCACACACACACAAGTCTTAGGTGACATTGATGCAGGAATTAGAACTAGATCTCAAATAGAACACTTAACACATGTTGCATTTGTTTCTAACATTGAGCTGAAAAAGGTAGAAGAAGCTTTTGCAGATGAAGCATGGATCGAGGCTATGCAAGAAGAACTTCTACAATTTGAACGCAATCAAGTATGGGAGTTAGTGCCTAGACCGGAAGATCGTCCCGTTATCGATACCAAATGGGTATACCGGAACAAACTAGATGAAGATGGAAATGTGATAAGGAATAAGGCAAGGTTAGTAGCACAGGGTTACTCTCAAGAGGAAGGTATAGACTTTGATGAAACCTTTGCTCCTGTTGCTAGACTAGAATCTATTAGGATGTTACTCGCATTTGCATCATATAAGAATTTTAAACTTTATCAGATGGATGTAAAAAGCGCTTTCCTAAACGGATTCATAAAGGAGGAAGTCTACGTTGAACAACCTCAACATGATAAGAAAACAGGGTTTGTTTACAAGTTAAACAAAGCCTTATATGGGCTAAAGCAAGCTCCAAGAGCTTGGTATGAAAGACTAAGAAAATTCTTAAGTGACTCAAGTTATACTGTTGGAAAAATAGATACAACCTTATTTGTTAAGAAAGTTAATAATGTATCATTCTTATCCAAATATACGTAGATGACATCATTTTTGGATCTACTAATGAGGATCTTTGCCAAGAGTTTGCCAAGTTAATGCAGGAAGAATTCGAAATGAGCCATATGGGGGAGGTAACATATTTTCTCGGATTGCAAATAAAATAAGGAAAGAAAGGAACCTTCATTCATCAAACAAAGTATGCAAGAGACTTGATCAAAAGGTTCGGAATGGAAACTGCATCCGGAAAGAACATACCAATGGCAACATCCACATCCTTAGACAAAGACGAAGCAGGTAAAAAGGTTGATCAGAAAACATATCGAGGTATGGTCGGTTCATTACTCTACTTAACCGCCAGCAGACCTGACATCATGTTTAGTGTTTATGCATGTGCTAGATTTCAATGTGATCCTAGGGAATCACACCTTAAACAGTAAAATACATATTTAGATATCTTAAAACCACATCTGACTTTGGACTTTTCTATCCCAAAGGAAGCACATTCGATTTAACTTCATTTAGTGACGCAGACTATGCTGGTTGTAAAGCCACAAGAAAAAGCACAAGTGGAACATGTCATTTCCTTGGACATTCCCTTGTCTCGTGGTTTAGCAAAAAGCAAAGTTCTGTCTCACTATCCACCACTGAGGCAGAGTATATAGTTGCCGGACTTGCCTGTGCTCAAATACTTTGGATGAAACAAGTCCTCGTCGATTATGGTGTTAATACATCTACATGTGTAATTTATTGTGATAATAAAAGCACCATAAATCTCACTAAAAATTCAGTTCTTCATCCTAGAACAAAACATATTGATATTAGACACAGATTTATTGATGATCATTGTGCCAAAAAGGATGTTGAACTTAAATTTGTCTCCTCTGAGTTTCAAGTTGCAGATATTCTAACAAAACCCTTACAAAAAGATACACTCTCCAGACTTCGTCGAGAATTGGGTATTGTTGGAGAAAAGGAATTGAATAATGCTCAGTTAGAATTTTTTTTGTTGATGACAAGGGGGAGAAAAATATATAACATGCAAAAATGAAATTATATGAATTGTATTGCTAAACAGCTTCGATGCAGGGGGAGAACCGCATCAAAGCAGGGGGAGTAAGTATACTTGAAATATTTTCATTTTCAAACTTACTTCATTTTTTTCATTTGGGTGTCATCATCAAAAAGGGGGAGAGTGATGGAAATTGAATTCCACCACAAGTGATTTTGATTATGAGCACACCAAATGAAAAGCTTAGTGTACTAACAACACTACACTCAAGTGTGCAGAATTTGCAAAGCTCTACTTATACTCAAAGAAGCACACTTCAACGCTCAAAGACAAAGACGAAATGACTAAACTAAAGTGATGAAGCTCAAACTCAAACAGAACAAAAAGCTCAAAGAGAAGCTCGCCTTCACTTCATCAAGTTGACCAAAACTTCCGAAGACATGTTCAGAGTCTAGTGTGAGTGTGTCGTGTCTTTTAGGGTATTTGTTAAAGCCATATCAAATAGACAACACACACACAAAACAATTTCGAAAATATTTTTAATTATCTTCAAAATAGTTTTCGAGAGCTTTTCTAGTCACTTCATAATTTTCATAGTGAAACTCCACGCACCCTAGAGCTAACTACTTGTTTGACTAGACGAACAACAGGAAAAACTCCTCTGGGAGTCGACTACCACTAGTAGGGAGTCGACTACCTGTCAGGGATCAAAATCTCCTAGATCCCTCTGGGAGTCGACTACCTATATGAGGGAGTCGACTACCAGCTGTAAATTTCAGACGTTTTGAAATTCAAATTTTGAAATCCTTTGAGTAATTTACTCCGAAATTTTTGGGACAAAAGTCAAACGAAATTTGAAATTCAAATCTCAGTTTTTCCCTATAAATAGAGCTGAAATATTTTGTAAAAAATACAACATTGAAAATCAAATTTGTGAAAGCTCTCTTGAATTAAAGCTCTATAATTTTCTCTCTAGCCAATTTAATTTCTGTTTTGATCTTGCAATATTTTCTCATTCTTTTTGAAGATCATACTATTATTTCTAATTGGCTAAATTGTTTTTCAAAATCCTTACTATTATTCTCTCTAATTTTATTTGAAGGATTTTTGAAAAAGCTCTAGATCACAAAGAACTTATCTCGTATCTTTGTGTGATCTAGACTATCATTGTATTAAGCCACTACACAAATTGTCTATCTTTTGATTGGCTATAGAATCGGGTGTATAAACCAATCTCTATCAATTATTGTGGAGTATTGGATAAATTCTCATTGTGTTGATTGTTGGAACACTAGACAAGTCTAGTTGTTGCCAGTTGGAAAGTCCTCGGTTTGTGAGGCAAGGGTAAACCCTAGACAAGTCTAGGTGTTGTGATCGGAAATCCTGGTCAAGGCTAGGTCGGTTGAAATCCTAACGAGTGAAGTTAGGTACTTGTATTTGCCAAGGCAGATAGTGGAAATCTCGTACCGGATTGGTCGGGGACTGGACGTACCCAGGTTGCGGGGAACCAGGATAAAAATCCTTGTGTTTGCGATTGTTGATCTGTGCTTGATTATCTTTACATTTATTTTTCTATCTTCTATCTATAGCAAAGTTCAATTTATCTTTATTCACAGAAATTCATATCTGTGATTTTATTTGTTCTCTCAAATACTCTGGGAGTCGACTACTGTTCATAGGGAGTCGACTACCTGCTGTGAAATCTCTCTGTACTTTTTAAAGATTATTTTGTTGATTAAGAACCAAGCGTAGATCACTCTACTTGGTTTCTTAGGCAACATGAGAAGGTTTTGTTTTGTGTTGATTGATTAAAGAACGAAAAAGTTTTATCTTTATACAACACTATTCAACCCCCCCCCCCCCCCTTCTAGTGTTGTTTGACATCCACAGGATCCACCAATAATTTGTTGTGTTGCTCTTTTTGCAATGAATCGTGAGTAGTTTCCTAATCTGGGATATTGGTGGAAACCCCTTCGTGGGTTCTTCCAAGAATGACCATAGGATTAGGGTTTCGATAGGATATAGGAATTTAGATGGTTACGTGGGGCGTTTCATTGTCATTGGCGGGAGAAAGACCGCCCTTGACCGTCGGGCCAAGGGGAAATAAAATGGATGTTTGATCCCCTAGCCACAGCTTATACCCCTAGCGTAGACATTGAATCCTAGCGCATGGGAATGGCAGGATGAAATGTTGGGAGTAATCGTTGCGAGCTTAGTGCTCCCGAAGTTGGTCGATGTTAATGGTCATGGGAATGCCCACCGTTCGAAGCCGGGTAGACCCAGTGTATCATCTTGGGCATCGATCGAAATATCGGGCCCATGAGACGCTAGGTATCACTTTTAGAGGCAACGTCTCACCACTAAACACTAGAATCCAGTCGTATCTCTATCCGTCAGTCGTAATAGAGAGGACAAATGATAGGATGGAAACCAAGGTCCTAGGTTCCTCTTTATATATCTTACATCTTTCATAGTTCCATTTCGTGACAAACCATCGAGCGATAGGGCTAGCTCACCCACCAGGTGATCCGGATCCTGTCTGATAACAAGTACACCACATGCCTCCCCGTGTTTGACCCCCAAGCCACACTACAACACTGTGCGCTTGCGGTTATAAATATTTAAATCTGGTATCCCCGTTCCGACTACACATTGCAAAATCTAGGGGACGTTAATTTCGAACCGACAAATCATCTGAATCGACGAGGTGGGTGTTTTGGCGACTTGAACTCAGGTGCTATTTTCTCGACTGTCGAGCCCCATTAATGCGATGTAACGTCGCTTGACTTCAGTAGAGGGATCCTTCAAGGTCGTGCAACGAGACCATTGTTGAATCATTGGGCCGGCATTCGAGATAACTCGGTCGACAGATGATTATGGCCCGCAAGGCCCACCAAAAAAGACCGATATCGACTCAGTCAAAGCCAAATGGTCAGTCTACCGTTGAGCCACTCCACTCGAATGTGGGATTAAAGGCGGGTTCGTAAATCTTAGGAACATGCACAACATTTATTCCTATTAAAGGGGGAAGATCGTAGCCACATTATGGGTGGCTGTTATCATCCCAACGTCTCCAAAGGGATCCTAAACGCCTATAAATAGAGGAACATGTCCCATTTCTAATGTACGAGGTCTAAGACATAGAACTTTACTTTCTCAGCTTATACTTCTTATACATTCGAGCTTGCGCAGCCAGTCTTAAGACGAACCTCCGTGGGTCGATCTCAGCTGCACCAAGCTCACTCTCTCCCTTAAGTTCCATGCTAACTTAAACATCGGAAGGGATTTGGGTTGGAACCCAGATCCGACCCCCCCTAACAACTCCCTGTGGTGCAGATCGATGGTCATCATCCAGCGACGAGAGTCGTCATCGATTTTCCCAGCCTCGAACGATCAACGCATATGTTGCCCGAAGGTCGATCGAGCACTGCATCCTCATCAACTACCATCATCTGACCCATGTTCTTCTAATTGAGGGACCCACTCTAACTGCTGACGAGGCTCTAACTCAGCATCTTGAGTCTACGTCAGCTTGACAATGTCTCGGTCAATTTTGGCCTTAACACTTCTTTATTGCACATATGTCTTTGGCAGCCACCGTGCGCTCGTTAACAGTGGTTGACATCAAGGCAAACCTCGACTGGGATCACCGAAGAGCAGTGGTCTCCGAGAAGGCTTCTAAGGAGGCGAAGGTAGGGTTGGTGTTGGTGTTGCTTCAGGTTACTAACCTCTCATCAAGAGCAAAGAGGTTTGAGAAAGCACTGACCATGGAAAATTAAGTGCGCTCAGGGAGTCGCCAAAGAGAGAGTCCAGGTCATATTTTCTTTGAAGAGGGCAGCTGAGGAGGAGTTGGCCAATAGACAAGAGAGATGGAAGAAGAAAATGGTCGAGCACCGAGCTCAAATCGTGGAGCTGAAGGAGGTTGACCCTAAGAAGATCGCTACTGAAGTCGTGATAAACTACGAGGAAGCCATCACCCACAAATGGTGACCTTGTTTCGTAACAACTTCCTCAGGTGCTAAGAGCAAATCGTGCAGAGGTTCCCTACCTTAGGAAGTGATTCCGACAGGCTTGGAGCGATGCTGGGAGTGGGGATGAAGTCGCACAAGCCGAAGAGGTGCCCTCTGAAGACTTAGCCCTAGCAGCTCCACCTTTGTAGACTTGGGTAGTATACATTTTGCTTTGAATGAAGGACTCTTCATAAGAAAATGCATGTTGTCGTTCAGTGCTTTTCATGTAAAATCATCGGGGCCCCCAACCCTTAGCATTTAGATATGGCCAGCAAAGGGGCTAATGGAAGATTTCATTGTTGGTGTAAGTTATGCGAGTTCTATGGGCCGGGTCTATCATGTAAGGTAGGAGGCATGCGGTATAGGAAGTTTGTGGTCACCACGTGATCAGCTGCTGGGGGAGTGTCACTCGACCTCGAGGCTGATCCAAGTCTAGTCAGACCACCAGGGAGCGATCCACATCCTTTCGATCGATTTAAGACAGGTGAGCCAGTTGGGGGAGTGGCCACAGCCTTACGGCTGATCCAAGTTTTTGGTCTGCCTGCTTGGTGAGCGGCCTCCAGCCTTATGATGAACTAAGTTGTTGGTCGACTCGCTAGGGGAATGGCCTCTAGCATTACTGCTGATCCATGTTTTTTGGCCAACTCGCTGGTGGCTGGCCCCCAGCCTTACAATTGATCCAAGTTTTCAGTCCGCCAGCTGGAGGAGTGGCCCTAGACTTACGGTCGATCCAAGACTGGTCAGCCTGCTAGGGGAGTAGCCCCCCAGTCTTACGGTTGATCCATGTTTTTGGTCTACCGCTGGGTGAGTGGCCCCAGTCTTACATTGAACCGAGTTTTTGATCGACCTTTTAGGGGAGTGGCCCCCAACATTACAGCAAATCCATGTTTTCAGCACACTGCTGAGAGAGTGGCACCGGCCTCATGGCAAACTGAGTTTTTTGTTCGGCCCACTGGGGTAGTAGCCCCCAGCCTTATATTCGATCCAAGTTTTTTGGTCACCCATATCCTTATGGTTAATCCAAGTTTTCGATCCGCTCGCTGGGGGAAATGCCCCCAGCCTTACGGAAAACTTGGTTTTTAATCGACCAGCTGGAAGAGTGGCCCCAAGACTTACATCGGATCCATGTTTTCAGTCTGCCTACCAGGGGAGTAAACCCCAGCTATACGGTGAACTGAGTTTTTGGTCGGCTTGCTTGGGGAGTGGCCCCAGCCTTATGAGCTAATTCATACTTGGACAGCCTGCTGGGGAGCTTCCCCTAACCTTACGGCTAATCCAAGTTTTGGGTACGCCCGATGGGGGAGTGGCCCCGAACCTTATGGTGAACAGGGTTTTTGATCGGCTCGCTGGGGGAGTGGCCCCTAGCCTTACGGCCCCCAGCCTAATGAGCCGATTCATACGTAGACAGCCTGCCGGGGAGCTGTCCTTAACCTTACGGCTAATCCAAGTTTTGGGTACGCCCGATGGGGGAGTGGCCCCCAACATTACGGGGAACCGGGTTTTTGATCGAACCGCTGCGAGAGTGGCCCCCTAGCCTTACGGCTGATCCAAGTTTTTTGCCCGCCTGTTGGAGGAGTGGCCTCCAGCCTTACATCAAACCACGTTTTTGGTCGGCCCACGGGGGGAGTGGCCCCCAGCTTTGGCCAATTTCAGCTTGGGCAGCCTTCTAGGGGAGAAACCCCAGCCTTACGGCTGATCAAGTTTTTTGGTCGGCCCGCTGGGTGAATGGCCCCAGCCTTACGGTCGATCTACGACGATTTAGCCCACTGAGGGAGTGGCCCTCCAGCCTTAGAACTGATCCAAGTTTTGTGGTCGGCCTGTTAAAGGAGTGGCCTCCAGCCTTATAGTCAATCCAAGACTGGTCAACCCGCTGGGGGAGTGGCCACAGCCTCTCAGCTGATCCAAGTTTTCAGCCAGCCTGCTAGAGGAGTGACCCCAGCCTTACTTCGAACCGAGTTTTTTGGTCGGTTTGCTGGAGGAGTGACCCCCAGCCTGACCGTTAATCCATGTTTTTTGGTTTGCACGTTGGAAGAGTGGCCCCTAGTCTTACGGTAGATCGAAGTTTTCGGTCCGCCCGGGAGAGTGGCCCCTAGCCTTACGGTAGATCCAAGTTTTCGGTCCACATGCTGGTTGAGTGGCCCCCAGCTTTATGGTCTATTCAAGCTTGGGTAGCCTGCTAGGGAAGCGGCCCCAACCTTACGACTGATTCAAATTTTCGATCTGACCGATGGGGCAGTGTCCCTTAGCCTTTCGACAAACTGGGTGTTTGATCGGCCCGCTAGGGGAGTGGCACCCAGCCTTATGGATGAACCGAGTTTTCGGACTGCTTACTGGGGGAGTGGCCCCAACTTCATGGCAAACCGAGTTTTTTGTCGGCCCAATTGGGGAGTGAATCCCAGCCTTATGGCCGATTTAAGCTTGGGCAGCCTACTGCGCAGTTTTTCGATCGGCCCGCTGGAGGAGTAGCCCTCTGTCTTACGGTCGATCCAAGACTGGTCAGCACACTACGGGAATGGCCCCCAACCTAACGGTGGATCAAATTTTTGTTGTAATGGCCATAGTACAGTAGGGTGTATATGTTTGTGCTCCAGGATGTGTGTATGCGTATATACATGTGTGTATATATGTAGTGCAAATAGTAAATATGTATTGTGTATAGTAATTATCTATTGGTTGCTTACATGTATGCCTATATGGATTGATACATGCCTATATGAATGTGTTATCAGGATATAGGGTTGCTTGACTGAAGATATCTTGGGTGTATATGTGGTTGATAATATGTGTAGTAGTGCGTATAGTAAATTGGTGCTATGGTTGTATGACTTGTAGTAAACATTGTTGGTATGTGATGTATGTGTGTACTAGTACTCTTTGTATATTATTATTAGTAAGATAGTATTATTGATGATGGGTGACCCTCTTGTATGAATGGCACGTTTGTTAATAGTTATAAGCCGGGGGTGTGTGTAGTAAGTCATGTAATTATTTGATTAATGTGTTAATTATAATTGTAATAAAATTAATTGTAGTAGTTGCTAAATAATGTGAAGTAGTGATATGTGTTGTATATTTGTATTGGATTTATATGGATGGCATAGGGTGTAATTTTCTATCTAAGTTGGAGGGTGTTTTTATAGAAGTGCATTTTGGTCTTTTAGGCTAGGATGGCATCTTCTAGCCCTTTTGACCTTTGACCCTTAAGAGTTAAGTAATAATTAGTGTGTGTGTGTGTGTGTGTGTGTGTGTGTGTGTGTAATCGGTTCATTAGTAAATTAGTTGAGGTGTGTGCATAAGGGAAAGATGTGTGTAGAAGAGAGGAGATGAGTAGATTTTTCTAGATTCTCTTTAATGGCCATTACCTCTCTCTCTCTCTCTATTGTTTTTCTCATCTCATTCTCTCTCTATCTCTCTCAATATTGCCAAATTCTTCTCCCCTCCCATTTCTCTTTTGTTCTTTCCAAATTTGCAAGCTAATTATGGTAATTAAGATGAAGGATGAAGAAAAAGGAAAGAAGGCTTTTAAGGGAGGATTCATGATTTTATGGGAGGAGTTAAAGCAATGAAAATGTCATCCTTATTTGGTAGGAATCCATACTCCATTTAGTGTGATTGGTGCATGATTTGTTTTTAAGTAGAAGTTGCCATCTTTATTGAGTATTATGAAACTGTATGCAAGATGCAATTTTTGATTAAGAATTCAACTAAAGGTAGCATCTTTGTTAAGCATCATGGCATACTTAAGCCAAAGGTGGGATCTTTGTTTGATAATATGTTATATTATGCCAAACTTGCTATTATGCCAAGCATGTCATTTAGAATGGTGTTAATCTCATGCAATTCCCAAACTTGCTATTATGACAAACTTGCTATTATGCCAAGCATGTCATTTAGAATGGTGTTAATCTTATGTTATATTATGCCGAAATTTCTAATTGCATATTTGTGTGGAATCAGCTTTCATATAAGCCCCATTAGCTTACAAATGTTACATGTTCAATGTAGGGTTGCTTAAGCTTGTGTTTGAATGTGGTTATTGCCAAATAGTTTACAAAGTGGGAATTGCTTAAATTGGCATTTAGTTGGTTGTATTTATAGGATTGCCATTTTAATGATTAATGATGAATATGAAAATGGTTCATGTTGCAAGTGCTCCCAAATGAAGTTGGGTTGTGTTATGTTGATGAAGAATGGTGTGTGTTTATGGAGAATGTTTCAAGTTGTTACAAAATGGAGAATGATGAGAGTTTTATGTTGGAAGGTTCACGTTGGTGGAGGAGTGGTTCATGTTGTTTGATAATCCTTAATTTGACAATGATTTATGTTGTAGGTTAGTCCCTCCATTTTAATACATGCCACTTTTTGTATTTCCTTTTATGTTCACCTCAATAATGCTTGTTAGACACGTAGTTTTAATGTTGTTCACATCCCCTTAATATGGTAGTTGTTTCCCAACGATGGCAGTTCCTAGTTGATTACTCGTGGTTGTTATAAAAAGTTATCCATTATGTAATGCAATTAGTCCCTTTTAAGGTGTAATTGTAGTTCCCCCCTTTTTTGCTAACTTGTGATGCACACAATACATTATGCATGCTCACCTTGTAGGAAATATGCAATTTAGCTTTTGTAGCTTTTATGCACCTTTATATGCAACTTAATTTATGTAATTAATATTGTATGCTTTATGCCTCAATTTGTTACCTTAATATTGCATATTAATTTGCAATGCAAGTGGGATGTGTTAACCTCATTGTTAAATGCAATTCTAATATACTTCAATTGTCATTTCCTTAATGCCACCTCAATGTATGTTAGCTTAACATGCATAAAGTTAATCTCTTATAGCTTGGTTATGGTAACATGCTTAATGATATGTAGAAATTGTAGAGAACCCCCCATGTTTAGTAGCATTATAAAGAGTTGGTGTCCTACTTATTTACTAGCCTTTTGGGGTCCACTTGGTGGTACTTCCTCATACATGGACATTTTGTCCATGGGCCTATTGCACAAATTGTTTGTGTTGCAAATGAGGTATTCATTGCTCCAGTTACATGTGGTTACGTGTTCTTTTATGATGTGGTGATGAAAGGATGGAAATGGTTGGGTTCATATGTGGTATTGGGAAATGCAATGTTGTCATGAACATGTGAGAGTGAGATAGTGTTTCAGTCCTCCCATTGAAGGGTGACACGGATTGGGGAATTTCGAAGTATCTGGTAGGCCTATGGGATGGACTGGTTGTGGGGTCTTTGTGGTTTTGTGTGGTGTGTACACTTACACTCCTGACAGGCTAGCGCAACGTGGAGTGTAGAGTGGTACCCGAGGCTCCTGATGGGTTAGCGCGGTGGGGAGTCCTCTTTGCTCTCCCACACAGTTGGGAGAGGTCCAGTCCTATACGTCGTATTCGATATTAGGGTTCCAAAAGCTAACATTGTATAAAATTGTTTGACTGACTCTCTTTTGCGCCTTAGGCGTACTTGTTGTTTGTTGTACTATCGTAACCCCTCCCCTTATACCCTCTACTTTGGTTCTGTTTTCTTTTTCCTACATGCGGCATTATTGTTTGCTTACTTTTATTACGCATGCCATGTTCAGTTGTCGCACTTTCACTTGTAGCACTATGCACTCAATAGTGGCATTCGTGTGTGTTGCATTTAGCTTGGAGTATGGCATTCCTACTGGGTCACGCGTTGACGTGCCCCCGTTGACTTTTTCAGGTGTGGTTCTTGGAGATGGCAGGTGGAGCTAGAGGTTGAGTTTGGAGTTCTGTTTTGGCAGTTGGAGTTTAGGTTGGGTGGTGAGGGGTGAGGAGAGAGAGCTATGTGTACTTTGGGTTTTCTTTTGGGGTGAGAGAAGCTTGTACTATATGAATTGATGCATTGGAATGCTTGAGACGTATATGAAATTGTTCAGTGTTTGGTTTTCAGTATTTCTACGTGGCTTTGTGTCATTTGTTGTTTATTGGTTGACTGTTTTGTTGAACACTACATGTACTACTCTCAACAGCGCGTAGTGGACCTGCTTGTGTTTGTATTGTTTTGTATTTTCCTTCGTAACACTCACTGCTCAAGGTACCCTAGGGAGCGGGTCGTTACATTTGTGGTCGGCCTGCTGGGGGGTGGCCCCCAGCCTAACTGTGGATCAAAGTTTTATGGTCGGCCCGCTAGGGGAGTGGCCACAGCCTTACGGTTGATCCAAGATTGGTCAGTTCGCTGGGGGAGCAGCCCCCAGCCTTACGGCTGATCCAAGTTTTCGGCCCGCTTGCTAGGGCAGTGACCTACAGCCTTATGGCGAACCGAGTTTTTTGGTTGGCCTGCTGGGGGAGTGACCCCCATCCTTACGGTAGATTCAAGTTTTTTGGTCGACTAGTTGGGGGGAGTGTCTCACAGTCTTACGACTGATCCTAATTCTCGGTCAGCATGCTTGGGGAGTGGCCCCCAGCCTTACGGCGAACCGAGTTTTTGGCGACTCGCTGGGGAAGTGGCCCCATCTTTATGGCCAATTCAAGCTTGGGTTACCTGGGGGAGCGGCCCCCAGCCTTATGGTTGATCTGATATTCATGCGATAATCTTTGTCGATCAAGCCATGTTTTCTGCATATTTCAAGTAGTACCTAAAATTGTGGAACGGGCCGATCGAATGCGAGCACACTTGTCGGCATTTTATTAGTTTGAAAAAAGGAGTACAGTTTTTGCTGGCGAAGAAAGAAAATAAACTAAAATGACAAGAATGGACAAGCATTACTTACATGACAGAAAACAAGCAGTATGGCCCTCGAGCCAGGTTGACTGTCCTCCGTCTTAGGACTTGTGCTCATTTGATGATTTGGGTAGCAGGTTGGACAATGGCCACCCCTTTTCCTCATTCTGTCGCCCTCGAGGTGCCCTCTCATTGGTTCTCCTTCGAGGAGTTGATGAAGTTCTTCAGATATCCCATATTGATCAGCTGCTCGATGTCCTTCCTCAGATGCCAGTAGTCCTCGGTGTCGTGCCTGTGGTCCTGATGGTACATATAGTATTTGGTCTTGTCTCGTCGACCACCATTCATTTTTGGAGCAGCTTGTCTATGTATCCCTCTCTTTGAGAATATGCCATTATAACATCCTTGGGGGTGTTCAGCTTCATGAAGATCGCATTGTTCTTGCCTAGCTTGTCCTGGGGGTTCCTTTCTTGTTTCCTATGATATCCTTGCTCTCAGAGGTTGCCTTCCTTGGGCTTAGCTTTCTTCTTAGGCTAACCAGGGATTTTGAAGGGACCTTCCTCTCGGGTGGCCAGCGCTTCTTCCACCATCATAAATTGTTCTTACATGGCAAGAAGCTGATCTAAGTCTCTAGGTGGCTTGTGGTGCAAGGTGTCACAACCCACTTCCCTAAAATGGAGGCGAGACGTGAAAAGGTCCGCACGAGAGTGGAGCTGTGAAGCCCCAAACACGATAAGCGTAAATAAAACATAAGCAGGTCCCTGTAACCACAACGGAACAACAATAATAATACAAGGAGAGACTGAAATAAAATCTCACATCTCAAATATTGTCCAACATGAAATTAAGTCCAACATCCAGAAAAGCCACCAGGCTAAAACAAAAGAGTCTAAAGGCCCAGAACAAGGCCAACAAAAGCAACAACATAACAAAGTATAGGTGCTACGCACCGATAACAAAACAACTGTCTAACAAAAGTAAAACACGACGAAGACACTAGGACTGGTCCCCAGTGTCAACGTACTCCCCGTCAAACACAAGCTCGGGCTCGGCGTCAGCAAACACCTCGTCCTCAACAATGTACTCAGGCTCAGGATCTAACATGTGTCACCCAAAAGAGTAAAGGGGCACATGTCAGCAAGTCTAAAAGACTTGGGCAAGGAAACTGAAAGTAAGGCAACTAGCAACCTAGCAGTTATGGAATGCATGACATGGCAGTTATAGCATGAGTGCACAATCAAGACATGGCAAGACAATTTGTACAAGAGAGCAATCATCGGGACAAGACAAGAGTAGCCACGCTACTATCAATCTCAATCAAGTCACTATTCACGTTGTTTGTAGTTGTTTACGCCTTACAGCTGAATGGTTTCACATTCGCTGATTGGCCGCTTAACAACTACCCCAAAACCCAGAGTTTACGCCTTACCACTGCAGTTGCTGATCGGGCAGACTCCCAGTTGATTGGTCGCTTAACTCTTACCCCCAATACCCACACGTAATGGAGCCTGGGTCCCCGCACAATGAGCTCGCATTCTTAAACATTTGGCATAGGGGTGCACCTAGCCGGAAACACGCAATTCGGGCATTGGCTATCAACCAACACATGGCCCGCTTCTGGAACACGAGCCAGGAACACAAGCATTGTAGCGAAGCTACGCAATCACAGAAACACTTGAAGAATGGAATGACATGACAATTAATTTGCGTACCGTTAATGGAAAGTAAACATGACATGGTAATTGTGCAACATGCTATATGTTGGAACTAGCTTCGTTGTCAAGCTAGTTCCCCAATTTGCGCCTAGGCGAGTATCATTTCGTCGCCTAGTCTCTTTTACGCCTACAACAAGCAAATGGCCTAAAACATGGCCTAAACCCTAAGTGGCAAGTTTCACTTGCCTAGCACCGGGGATGACGACCACTTCGTCACACGGATGCCAATCTACGGGGAAATCGCTGTTATGGGGAACAATCATCAAACAACATGAAATTTTATTAGGGTTTCATAAAAATACAAATAGTTTATAAAAACGCCAAGGGATCGATTTCTTACCGAGAGGAAGCGGAAGAAACACTCCGGAGAACCCTAGGATCAGATCTGGAAAAGATTGGAGAAGTTTGGGGAAACTAGGGTTTTGGGGGATTTGGGGATTTTGATGGATTTGGTGAGATTTTTGGGGAAGATGAGAGGTAGATAGAGTGGATGGATGGTTTGGATGATGGATTTAGGGCTTGGAATGAAGGATTGAAGCTTGGAGGAAGATGGGGGCTCAAGGGGAAAGATTTTAGGGTTTTGGGTCGTGTTGAGGAAGAAGAAAACGTTTGGGTTGGGTTTAAATAGGTTGGGCTGGCGGCTGCCCAGAAATTAGGGTTTCAACACTGGTTAGTCGGTCAAAGAGCAACCACTGACCGACTAGTTTGGCAACTAGTCGGTCGGTCGACCAACGCAGACCGACTAAGTGTAAACAGTAACTCCTGAACGAAAATAGGATTTAGAGTTAGTCGGTCCATGAACAATTACTGACCGACTAGTTTAGCGTCTAGTCGGTCGATGAACGTTCTTAGACCGACTAAGAGTAAACAGTAACTCAACTAAAATTAAGATGATGTGTTAGTCGGTTAAAAAAGCATTGCTGACCGACTAGTTTGCAACCTAGTCGGTCAACCAACGTTCTTAGACCGACTAACGATAAACAGTAACTCCTGAGAAATTTAGAAAGCTAACTAGTCGGTCCAAGAAGGATTGCCGACCGACTGGATCGTCATCTAGTCGGTCGGTGCCCCTTCTTACACCGGCTAATGAGCACAAAAAAGTTTCGATACGGAGCGCGGGGCCCCGGGATCGATTCCTAAGACTCCTAGGCTTGATCTAATAGTTGATACGACCGTTATGAAATCCGTCACGAGTGACATACTTCGAAATCGACAATCCTAAGGAAGAAACGAGAAAATACGACGAATCGATCGAAAATGAAAACTACGGAGACGAAACCACACACATGAGGAGAAAATCCACCAAAACATATATTATATTATAATAAATCCAGATACATGAAAAGCAGTCGTTACATCCTCCCCAACTTAAGAAAAATTCCGTCCTCGGAATTTCCAAACACTCACGAGTCCGGAAACAAAAGTGAGAAACGCTCTCGCATCTCATCCTCATTCTCCCAAGTAGACTCTCCATGTGAGCCGAGTCGCCACATCACCCTCACAAGATTGACAATCTTGTTCCGAAGCGATTTCTGACGCCTGTCTAGAATCTGCACTGGATGCTGGTCATACGTCATATCGGGGCGAACGGTAATCTCCGAAAAATCAACCGCATGAGATGGATCGCTAATGTATCGACGAAGCTGCGACACATGGAAAACATTGTGAACTCCTTCCAAAGATGGCGGCAAGGCCAAGCGATAAGCTACCTCGCCAACCCTCTCCAAAATGTCAAACGGTCCAATGTATCGCGGGCTCAACTTCCCACGCTTCCCGAAACGAATCACACCACGATTCGGGGAAATCTTCAAGAACACATGGTCGCCCGGCTGAAACTCCAAAGGACGACGTTTAGCATCCGCCCAATGCTTAAAACGGTCCTGAGCAATTCTCAACCTCTCCCGAATATTCCTGACGATATCCACGGCCTCCACGATCATCTCAGGTCGCAACAACTCCCGATCACCAACGTCATCCCAACTCAATGGCGATCGACATTTCCTCCCATAAAGAGCGGCGAAAGGCGCCATGCCAATACTCGCCTGGAAGCTGTTGTTGTAGGAAAACTCTACCAGATGTAGATGGTCCTCCCACGAACCCTTGAAATCCAACATGCACGCCCTCAGCATGTCTTCCAAAACCTGAATCGTCCTCTCGGACTGGCCATCCGTCTGCGGATGGTACGCCGTGCTGAAACTCAGACGCGTACCCAAGCTCTTCTGCAAACTCTGCCAGAACTGAGATGTGAACCTCGTGTCTCTGTCAGACACGATACTCACGGGGACTCCATGAAGTCGCACAACCTCCTGCACGATTCACGATACATCATTATCCAAACTAGGAAAAGGAAATAAAAACGGAGAGTAAAAGAATTTTACCTCCATATATCTCCTTGCTAGCGCCTCAGTGGACTGTCCCACTCGGAACGGAATAAAGTGCGCAGATTTGGTCAACCGATCTACGATCACCCAAATCGCGGCATTCTGCTTCGGACTCCGAGGTAGTCCAGTCAAGAAATCCATAGTGATGTGTTACCATTTCCACTCCGGAATCGGAAGCGGTTGTAGCAACCCGGCCGTACGCTGATGCTCCGCCTTCACTTGCTGGCAAACCAAGCACTTGGCTACACTCCGAGCCACGCTTCTCTTCATACCATGCCACCAATAATTCAGACGAAGATCCTGGTACATCTTGGTGCCACCAGGATGCACAGAATACGGCGAACTGTGTGCCTCCACCATCAGCTCCTCTCTGATATCCCCAGCTGGCACACACAACCTGGCTCCAAACCTCATTGAGCCATCCTCATGAATCAAAAAGTCAGTCCGCAGACCGGCTTCCACCTGCTCCCAAATATTCACCAGCTTCGGATCCTCAGCCTGACCAGCCTTAATCCGATCCACGATCGTCGACTGTACCTGCATGTACATCAACGATGAAGCCTCCCCAGGAAGAACAATCTCCACACCAGACTCGCAAAAATCCTGCTGCAATCTCCACCGCGAGGTCAAAATCATCACCGCTGGAAGCCTACTCAAAGCATCCGGAACCACATTCACCTTGCCAGGGTGAAACTGCAAATCAATCTCATAATCCGCCATAAGCTCCAACCATCGACGCTGTCGCATGTTGAGCTCCTTCTGAGTGAAAATATACTTCAAGCTTTTGTGATCGGTGAAAATCTTCACTTTCTCACTCAGCAGGAAGTGCCTCCAAATCTTAAGAGCAAACACAACGGCATCCAACTCCAAATCATGCGTCGGGCAATTCTTCTCATGAACCTTAAGCTGACGGGACGCATACGCCACAACATGCCCATGCTGATGCAACACACAACCGAGACCCTTGCCAGAAGTATCGCAAAAGATCTCAAATCCACCGCTGCGATCAGGCACAACAAGAATAGGGGCAGTCGTCAACCTCTCCTTCAGAATACCAAAAGCATTCTCACAATCACCCGACCAAACAAAAGCAACATCCTTCCGCGTCAACCTGGTCATCGGCTCAGCAATACGAGAAAAGTCCTTAATGAATCGCCGATAGTAACCAGCAAGTCCAAGGAAACTCTGAATCTCAGATGCAGACGACGGAACAGGCCACTCCCTGATGGCCCGAATCTTCTCGGGATCCACTGAAATACCATCTCCAGTCACCACATGCCCGAGAAAAGCAACTCTATCCAGCCAAAACTCGCACTTCGAAAACTTAGCATACAACCGACGCTTCCTCAATATCTCCGACACCATCCTTAAGTGCGAGGCATGCTCTTCCTCCGACTTCGAATAGATCAGAATGTCGTCAATAAAGATAACGGCAAACTTATCCAAAAAGTCGTAGAAAATCAGGTTCATCAGATTCATGAAAACTGCGGGCGCGTTAGTTACGCCGAAAGGCATAACCACAAACTCATAGTGTCCATACTTCGTCCTGAACGCTGTCTTCGGAACATCTCCCTTCTTCACCTTCAACTGATGGTAACCACTCCTCAAATCCAATTTAGAAAACACCCTCGAACCTCCAAGCTGATCAAAAATATCATCAATGCGAGGCAACGGGTATTTATTCTTAATGGTCACCGCATTCAACTCCCGATAGTCCACGCACATGCGACGCGAACCATCCTTCTTCTTAACCAGCAACACCGGTGCTCCCCACGGAGACACGCTAGGATTAATATAACCCTTCTGCAAAAGCTCATCCAACTGCTTCCGCAACTCTTCCAGTTCTGCAGGTGCCATACGATACGGCGCCTTCGAAATCGGCTGTGCACCTGGAACAAGATCGATAGAAAATTCCAAAGCTCGATCAGGCGGCAAACCAGACATCTCCTCGGGGAAGACGTCGCCAAAATCTCGCACCACAGCTGGCCACTCCAGCTCCATCTGCATAGCCACGGCCTCCACCGGCCTGGCCCGAAATCTGACAGGACCAAGCGAACTGCTACCACGACTGAACTCAAATACTGGATGTCCGGGAATCTCGAACACCACCTTCTTCCTCCGACAGTCGATCGTAGCATAGAAGCTCGCAAGCCAGTCCATCCCAAGAACTGCATCATAGTTGATGATGTCGTGGACAATGAAATCAGCGAAAAGCTCATGACCACAGACCACCAACGAGCAAGAATTGCAACCACGATGCACCGAGACCACACCATTCCCTGTAACGATATTCCAACTCTTGGAAAGAGGGGACGTCGACAAGGAATGCCTCTCCACGAAGCTCCGAGAAATAATGCACATCGATTCACCAGAGTCAAAGAGGACTCGTGCAGGAAATGTGCACACCAAAACCACACCTATCAACCAATTAACAATCAAACCCTAGTCTAGCAAACAACCATGTTCAAGCAAACAACACAATCTAATAATCAAAACCAGCTAGGAAAGTAACAGCTAGATTGAGGTTTACCTGCGATAACCTCATCCACAGCCTCGCTCTCCGCAGCGGTCATCAGAAAAGCCTGCCTCCTCGACGGAACAGCCTGCCGAAAAGCCTGTCCCTACGGAACAAGAGCTGCTCCACGTCCAGCAGGAACAGACGCTCGCTGCTGCAACGGCTGGGCTGCAACAGGTGCCCTTCGCAGCTGATTCGCATGCCGACAATCCTTCGCGACATGGGAAGCATCACCATAAACCAAACACTGGCCCAAAAACTTCCGACACTGATCCTTGATATGGCCAGGCTTGCCGCAGAAATGGCAAAACTTCAGAATAGGCCCTCCTGGCCTCTTAAACTGAGCAGACTGATTAGGCCTGAATCCAGGTCTAACCACAGCCCTCGCCTGTTCCACAGGCCTCTTCCCAGCACCAACAACCGACCCTCTCCTCTGGTTCACGAGCAACTCCTGCCTCTTGGCTGCTACCAGAACCTTCTGATAAGATTCCCGGTCAGAAGAGGTCACAAAACTCTGGAGCTCCGAAGCAAGCCCCTGCAGGAACCTCTGAGCTCTCTCCTCAGCGTCCTGCACCATCTTTGGTGCAAACTGACTCAGCCTCATGAACTCTTGGTGATACATGTCTACCGACGAGTTCCCCTGCTTCAAATCGATAAAACGATGCAGCATCTCTTCCCTGGCAGCTTTCGGGAAGAACTCACCCTCAAATCTGGCCTTAAAGGTAGCCCAAGCTATCGGCTCCACCAACATATTCTCTTCCGCATCCCACCAATTTCGAGCATTATCCTTGAGTTGCCTCTTCGCCAAATCAACCCATCCAGCCGGGGTGATCTTGGCCATCTTCAGATTGTCCTCTATGTTCCGAATCCACTCATCGGCAGCCAGATGACCCTCAGAACCATCAAAATATGCGGGACCCAGCTCCCGAAATTGCTTTGCTCCTGGCTCAGAGCGAGGGGCATCCGGAAGAGCCCGGACAGCTCGAGCAAGTGGAGCATTCTGGACAAGCACGCCCTGCTGCACTTGCATCATCTGGAGCATCATCCGCATCATCTCACCGCTGGTGGGTTCCCGCTCAGGCTCCTCATCATAAGGGAGCGCACCACTGCCCCCACCACGGGTGAAACGCCTTCCTGCCATCTAATGACACAGAGAACGAATCAGAATAGACTCATAGCTTATGACATCTGTTTCAGAGTGTTTTCTCACTACAAAGCGTTGACCGTGGACAACCCGGTCAACGTGGTCAAGGGGCCCGCTTGGGTCCCTCAAGGGCTTCGAGTCGGTGCGGACGGGGCGAGGGGAAGCCTCGGCCCTGGTTGAAACGCTCGGCCTCGGACGGTCGCGCACGGACTCGGAGGTAGGACGACGAGGGGGAGCCTCAGTCGTCCAGCTAGATGCATGGTCGACGAAGGGCGAGGGGAAGCATCGGCCCTGGGCGAGACGCTCGGCCTCGGTGGGCCGAGCTCGGCCTCGGCGGTCGGACGATGAGGGGAAGCCTCACTCGTCCAGCGGGGTGCGCGGTCGGCGAGGGGCGAGGGGGAGCCTCGGCCCGTTGATCAGATGTCCTCCTGCGTAGACGAGAGCGCTCGTCAGGGGGCCGGACCTTGGTTTCGGCCAAATCCCCTCCGATGCCTAAGTCAGACAGAGATCTGAAAGAGGAGGCCCGGCAGAGACGGTTCGACTCGTGAGGAGATCGGAACGGCGTCTCACGGCACGAGCGGGGGAGGAAGGAGATGGAAAGGAGGAACAAGGTCGTTGATGGAGTACCTTAGGCTTTAGATACCTGAGATGCGGTCATTTGCTTCGTCGTCCTCCTAGCCCTTTTAAAGAGCTCCCAGCGTGATTGCCTCTGGACCACTTCCCTCGCCCGCCCTCAATCGTGCCCCCCTCAATCCGCCCCCCCCCCGTCGCCGCCCCTTGCGCCATGCCCGCACCTCCCCATTACCGTCATTTAGTGGTCGCGGAACCGGGGGAGCGGTTATCGCAGGAGTGGGCGAGTGACCAGCGGGTACCGGGGCCGGGTCGGATTGATAGCAGGGGGGTCCCTTAGTGGGTCTTGCGACACGGGCCGGTATACGTAGATGGGCTCTTGGCCAGCAATTGGGCTCATGGGCTCGTGTCTTTTGGGTCTCGGTCAAATAGGCGTAACAATTGCCCCTATCGGTCGGGTTGATCGGCGTCGGCCTGTTCGGCTCGGCCGATGTGACTTCTGCCGATTTTGACAAGCTCGCCAGTCGATGCCGACTCATTTATTAGTCGTCATCATAAGTGGGCCCGTTCGATATTTTTAAGGCGCGGGCTCCGAAGCGCCGTTGGTCCTCTGATGCCGCCACGTGTGGCTGTAAGCTTACCCCCACCGTTTGCGGGGCCGTCTTCAATTGAGAAGCTGAAGGGTTCGGGCGCCGCCATCGGTGGGATCGATCGGCCTCGGCTAGCTTGGTATAACCGCTATGCCTCCTGGGGTTCCGAGTGGCGCTTCAGTCGAGGCGTGGTCATAAATGTAGGTCATGATGAGGCGGATCGATTGGACTTCCCCTGGCGCCGATTTCGAAACGCCGCCAGTTCTTCGAAGCCTGCCATGCGTTCTTGTCAGCCGCTTCGAATTCACCCCTGCACCCGGTATATAAGATCCTCAGCTGCGTTGATCTCCACTTCTCTCTTGCTCCTCCCGTTATTCAAAGCTTTCCACAACTCGGAGTTTCCCGTCGCCTTCGCTTCCTTGCCTTCTCCAAACTAGTCGAAAAAAGGTAATTCCTCTCTCGCTTTCATCTTATGGCTGCTCTTAGGATAGGCGGTTCTGGTCAAAGGGCGAGGGATCCTCCGGAGTCCATGCGGGGCGAGCCCCGGCTGGGGGAATCAGGTTCCCCCGCCGGGAGTCGTTCTCTTCAAGATAAGGGGAAGGGGAAGCTTTTTCCAGACTACGCCCGTGACGACGTGGCGTCGGCTGCCGTGCGGCTTAATGTGCCCCCGGTTGTCCTCCGTACGCCGTCGAGGACTCCTCCTTCGGTGGCCGCGGAGATCCGGGAAAGATATCTCTGCTTCCCATACGAGGTTCGAGTTCCATTTGTCGACGAGCGGATTTGCCTTCCGAGGAGCAATGAGGTCGGCGCCTACGTCGAGATGTTCCGCCTGGGTCTTCGCTTCCCGCTCCATCCCTTCTTCATCCTGGTCATGGAACATCTCACGGTGTCCCTTTGTCAGTTCACCCCGTGTTCGATCGCGGTACTGACGGGCTTCGTAACGCTCTGCTGTACCCGTGGTCTGGAGCCGTCTCTCCCCCTTCTCTTCCACTTTTACCAGGTCCGGACGGTCGGTCCGGGGTCATGGCTGCTACTCCGAGCCCGTTCGAGGAGGGAATGCCTGATCGGGTTACCCCACTGGTCAGGGGATTGGAACTCGGATTATGTCTTCGTGGTCTTCTTGGGTGAGGCCCAGATTTTGACAAGTTGGGGAGCGTCTGTCCAACCTCGCCCGCCGCTAGCCCTTTCTGATGTTGATCAGGCAGCCGCCGCGACGCTGTCGGCTCTTCCTTTGGAATCGAAGTCCATCTGGTCTTTGTTGGATGACCTACTCCTGAAGGCCATCTTGTGGTCCCCGGGTAGGTCGCTTTTTCCTCCTCGGACTGCCCTGTGACTCATCCTGATTTCGGTTTCCTTTGCAGGGATGGCAGGCCGCGAGTTCGTCCGTGACGTCGATGAGCTGATCCGTCGTGGAGCTGCTCAGAGCCGAGGCAGTACCTCCGGAAGGGCACCTCGACGGACCGTTGA
Source organism: Scilla litardierei (assembly GCA_030789695.1). NCBI lineage: Eukaryota > Viridiplantae > Streptophyta > Magnoliopsida > Asparagales > Asparagaceae > Scilla > Scilla litardierei. The sequence continues at coordinate 666,921,545 of CM061142.1, read as the reverse complement.
GGAGGAGGTGTGCCGAACCGAGCCCTCCGTGGGCAAGGTAGTTGAGGAGGATGTGCGCCGAGCCGAGCCCTCCGTGGGTAAGGTAGCAGCCGTGCCTCCTGCCTCTTCTTCTGGCGATCTCCTCCCCGGGGGCGTAGTAAAGGCCGGACCTGCCCCACCAGACCGAGAGGCAGGGGGTAATGACGGGTCCGGTGTAGTCCCCCTCGCCCTCGGAGCGTCCCCTCCCGTCCCCGAGAGTGGAGATGGGGCAAGGCGGAAGCGCTCTCCTTCGGCGCTCGTGGAGCCTCACGGAGGGAAGAAGAGGAAGGAAGATGCGGAGCCCTCCAGCCCGGCCAGTTCTGTGCCTCCTGCAGGCACCACCGGGGATCTTCAGGTGACTCTGACAACCACCCCCATCGCAGCGTCCCCGCTTCCGTCCCCGGGAATCGGAGCGCTATTGGCGAGCCATATCGCTTCCCTCGATGTTGCCCCCGGGAGTTCGGTGTTCGTCGACCGAGCCCTGGCCCAGCAGGTGGCCGAGAGCTCCGTCTTCCCCCGGGACCGCAGCACCCTCGAGAATATTCCCGCCGACAAGGTGTCGGATTCTTTGGTTTGGGCCCTTCAACAGGTTCGGCCCTCTCGCAGTCCTTTCTTTCCCTTCACTCCCTTCTTAGCTCATGTCCCGTTTTCCAGGGGTCGACGCTCGCCGTGGAGCTGCAGCGGCGAGCCATCCTCTTGAGGAAGCTGGAGGAGTCCTCCATGAGGGCCCAAGAACGAGCCGGGGCGGCGGAAGTAGCAATGGTGAAGGCCCAGATGGAGTCCCGGCATCTCCAGCTCCGTGTGTCCGAGCTGGAGGGACGAGTGGGTGATCTCCAGGGAAAGTTGGAGGACGCCCTGCAGTCGGCTGAGGAAGCGGCGGAGTCGTTCCGCCTGGAGAGGGAGGAGCTTCAGAGGGAGTTGTCTGATCGGCGCCAGGTGGCGCGGCTCGCGGAGGAGGTGGAGAGGGGCGTCGTTGAGACCCTGGGGAAGAGAATCCTCGAGGTTCTCAGGGAGGCCTTCGGTAAGTATGAAGACCTTATTGCCCCTCGGATCGTCGACGTCGTCCAGTCTTCCTTCCGGGAATGTGTGGAGCGTGTTCGGGAAGCCCCTCCGCCAGTCGATCCTCCTCGCTCCGAGCAGGGCGAAGTGCCCGAGGATGTATCCTCCCGAGCCCGGGCCCTCTAAGCCGTCCCTCCTGGCCTTATCCTCAAATTTTTAAGCATCCGCTTCGCTTTGGGCCAGTCTACTTGAAATGGACCCCGCTATCTCCTTCGGCTTCGCTACTGGTTCTGGGGCCAATAATTGCTGGTTGCATGGCTGTCAACTTGGGTTAACTACTTTGGGTCTTTTGTCAACCAATTTTGTTCCGTTGGTGACGAACTTTATCATTCGTCGTGAGTGGATTATCTGTAGAGAGGTCTCTTCGCCTTGATTCCCTGTAAATAAGACACATTTTTGTACCCGGGTTAACTGTTATAAACAAAATTAACTTACTCGGGCTCCCCGTGTACTTTGCGTTGCTGCCTTGTTCTTGGCCTAGGGCTGGATGACGTTGGCGCTGGTTGGGGGGATTCTCCCCAGACCTATGAGTGCAGGAGTCGGTCAGCGAGGGAAAAAGTTCCTCGGCTTAGGACCGGTCGGCGTCCGTGCCTTGGGGGAGTTGCCCCCAGACTTTATGAGCGCTGGAGTCGGTCGGTGAGGGCAAAGTTCCTCGGCTTAGGACCGGAGCACGGGAGTCGGTCGGCGAGGGTAAAGCTCCTCAGCTTAGGACCGGTCGGTGTCCGTGCCTGCTGGGGGAACTGCCCCCAGACTTATGAGCGCTGGAGTCGGTCGGCGAGGGCAGAGTTCCTCGGCTTAGGACCGGAGCGCGTGAGTCGGTCGGCGAGGGCAAAGCTCCTCGGCTTAGGACCGGTCGGCGTCCGTGCCTGCTGGGGGAACTGCCCCCAGACTTATGAGCGCAGGAGTCGGTCGGCGAGGGCAAAGCTCCTCGGCTTAGGACCGGAGCGCGGGAGTCGGTCGGCGAGGGCAAAGCTCCTCGGCTTAGGACCGGTTGGCGTCCGTGCCTGCTGGGGGAACTGCCCCCAGACTTATGAGCGCAGGATTCGGTCGACGAGGGCAAAGCTCTTCTTCCTCCTCTAGTGAGGCGGCGGTCCCCATTCTTTTGCGCTATTGGTGACACGTCAGTTCCGTCGGGGATTTAAGAAAAGACAACAAGGGAATGCATTTGTACTCTCAAGAGTCATGCCGGACTGGTACATTTGGAGGAAAAGGAAAAAAGGAAAATGAAGCTAGACAGAGGGATGTAAACCTAGATAACTCCCTCTTACTAGGCTGCAACCGGGGGGAGAGACATCGCCCGCTTACTCTATGATGCGGAGGGGACCTTGGACGGTGTTGACCTTCTTCCCATTGTCTGGCTGTGTGGAGGTCCCCTCCCCGTGGGCTGGCTCGTCGGCCTGGTTCCTGGCGTGCCCTCGGCTCATCAGCTTCTCGATATCCTTCTTCAAATGCCAGCAGTCTTCAGTGTCATGGCCATCGTCCTTATGGTACTTGCAGTACTTCTCCCTGTTCTTCCCACCTCTTTTAGCCTTCGGTGGGGGGCGATCAGCTCGCTCTTCCTTCTGTACTTGGGCAAGGATGGCGTCTGGGGTGGTGTCCCTCGTGCTTTCTCCCCGCTGTCTGTTCCTCGGCCTCTTCTCGGTCCGGTACCCTTCGGGACTGCCTCGTCCGCCGTCGCCGCGCTTGGTCCCTCGAGTGGCTTTTCCTGCGTCCTCGGCCAAGGCCTCCTCGGTTAGCATGAAGCGTTCGGCCCTCGCCATGATCCCGGGGAGGTCCTTAGGGGGATCGTTGTGTAGGGACTTCTTGAGGCCTCTGTGGCGAAGCCCTTTCTTAAGGGCCGTCTGGACCACCAGGTCAGGGGGGCTGTTCACGTTCAGCCTTTCCGCATTGAAGCGGCGCATGAACTGTCAGAGCGGCTCGGACGGGCCTTGCACTATGTTGAACAGATGTTCAGCACCAGGCTTGATCTGCCTCCCCGCCATGAACTGCTTGCAGAACAACTGGGCGAGTTCCTCGAAGCTGTCGATGGAGCGGCCGGGCAGGCTGTGGTACCAGGTCCTCGCCGCTCCCCTGAGAGTAGAATAGAAGCCCCGGTAGAGTAGGTCATCGTCAGCTCCCTGGAAGGACATGTCCCCCTCATAGTCCATCACGTGGTGTCCCGGGTCCCCTATTCCGTCGTACTTTCCCAGCACCGGGATTCTGAATCGAGAGGGGACCCGTGCGTCGGTTATTATCCGTGACAAGGGGCACCGGTCTCCGTGGATGCCCCTGGGGATGCGGCAGAGGCCTGCCTCTGGCTCGTTCGGGGGTGGAGGGAGTACAGGCGCCGGCGGGGCTGGCTCCACGGCCCTCGCCACGCTGGGGGTCGGGCTGACCCGGCGCTCCCGACTCCTCCCGCGGGAGCTCCTGCTCCGCCGTGATCGGTCTCTTGAGTGGTGTCGTTCGCTTCTCCTGCGGCGGGACGACCGTGACCGATGAGATGATGCCGTCATCGATTCGCCCTCCATCCCTTCGGTTTCCCGTCTGCTCCTTTCACGATAAGGGGAGGAGGCGCGTGACCTCGCCTGACGGGAGCCGGACCGCGTGAACCGACGCTCTGTGTTCGGTTTCCGGGTCCCGTGGTCGTCGACCACGGCGGACCGCAAGTGCGGGGGACCCCCCGCCCATCGATGGCTATCGTTCAACGCGCCTCCGTTGGACGGCGCGGGGCCGACAAGCTGCTGTACCGTCGCGACCAACGTCTGGAGGCTCGCATTGGTCTCCTGAGCCAGGGCGCGGAGCTGTCCCTGTGTGGCTAGTTCTGAGCCGCCTGTCTCTTCGGTTGAGTGGGCGGGGTGGCCGTCGACGTGCGTGTCCTCGGGGTTGCCGTTTGATGCGCCATTCCCCTCCTCCGGGATGGGGGTCATGCGCTTCCTTCCATTGCTGGCTCGTGCCATTGTATGTGTGGTTTGCTTCTTCGTGGGACGGTTTTCGTTCCCACAGACGGCGCCAGATGTTTCAGAGTGTTTTCTCACTACAAAGCGTTGACCGTGGACAACCCGGTCAACGTGGTCAAGGGGCCCGCTTGGGTCCCTCAGGGGCTTCGAGTCGGTGCGGACGGGGCGAGGGGAAGCCTCGGCCCTGGTTGAAACGCTCGGCCTCGGACGGTCGCGCACGGACTCGGAGGTAGGACGACGAGGGGGAGCCTCAGTCGTCCAGCTAGATGCGTGGTCGGCGAAGGGCGAGGGGAAGCCTCGGCCATGGGCGAGACGCTCGGCCTCCGTGGGCCGAGCTCGGCCTCGGCGGTCGGACGATGAGGGGAAGCCTCACTCGTCCAGCGGGGTGCGCGGTCGGCGAGGGGCGAGGGGGAGCCTCGGCCCGTTGATCAGATGTCCTCCTGCGTAGACGAGAGCGCTCGTCAGGGGGCCGGACCTTGGTTCTGGCCAAATCCCCTCCGATGCCTAAGTCAGACAGAGATCTGAAAGAGGAGGCCCGGCGGAGACGGTTCGACTCGTGAGGAGATCGGAACGGCGTCTCACGGCACGAGCGGGGGAGGAAGGAGATGGAAAGGAGGAACAAGGTCGTTGATGGAGTACCTTAGGCTTTAGATACCTGAGATGCGGTCCTTTGCTTCGTCGTCCTCCTAGCCCTTTTAAAGAGCTCCCAGCGTGATTGCCTCTGGCCCACTTCCCTCGCCCGCCCTCAATCGTGCCCCCCTCAATCCGCCCCCCCCCCCTCCCCCGTCGCCGCCCCTTGCGCCATGCCCGCACCTCCCCATTACCGTCATTTAGTGGTCGCGGAACCGGGGGAGCGGTTATCGCAGGAGTGGGCGAGTGACCAGCGGGTACCGGGGCCGGGTCGGATTGATAGCAGGGGGGTCCCTTAGTGGGTCTTGCGACACGGGCCGGTATACGTAGATGGGCTCTTGGCCAGCAATTGGGCTCCTGGGCTCGTGTCTTTTGGGTCTCGGTCAAATAGGCGTAACAACATCGAACATCGAACTTAGTTTATTGGACATTCTAATATTATTATCGTCATTCCAAAAATCGAAGTTACAGAACGACCTGCATGGGCCACCACTAAAACCTGTCACGACCCGCTTCCCTAAAATGGAGGCGAGACGTGAAAAGGTCCGCACGAGAGTGGAGCTGTGAAGCCCCAAACCCGATAAGCGTAAATAAAACATAAGCAGGTCCCTGTAACCACAACGGAACAACAATAATAATACAAGGAGAGATTGAAATAAAATCTCACATCTCAAATATTGTCCAACATGAAATTAAGTCCAACATCCAGAAAAGCCACCAGGCTAAAACAAAAGAGTCTAAAGGCCCAGAACAAGGCCAACAAAAGCAACAACATAACAAAGTATAGGTGCTACGCACCGATAACAAAACAACTGTCTAACAAAAGTAAAACACAACGAAGACACTAGGACTGGTCCCCAGTGTCCACGTACTCCCCGTCAAACACAAGCTCGGGCTCGGCGTCAGCAAACACCTCGTCCTCAACAATGTACTCGGGCTCAGGATCTAACATGTGTCACCCAAAAGAGTAAAGGGGCACATGTCAGCAAGTCTAAAAGACTTGGGCAAGGAAACTGAAAGTAAGGCAACTAGCAACCTAGCAGTTATGGAATGCATGACATGGCAGTTATAGCATGAGTGCACAATCAAGACATGGCAAGACAATTTGTACAAGAGAGCAATCATCGGGACAAGACAAGAGTAGCCACGCTACTATCAATCTCAATCAAGTCACTATTCACGTTGTTTGTAGTTGTTTACGCCTTACAGCTGAATGGTTTCACATTCGCTGATTGGCCGCTTAACAACTACCCCAAAACCCAGAGTTTACGCCTTACCACTGCAGTTGCTGATCGGGCAGACTCCCAGTTGATTGGTCGCTTAACTCTTACCCCCAATACCCACACGTAATGGAGCCTGGGTCCCCGCACAATGAGTTCGCATTCTTAAACATTTGGCGTAGGGGTGCACCTAGCCGGAAACACGCAATTCGGGCATTGGCTATCAACCAACACATGGCCCGCTTCTGGAACACGAGCCAGGAACACAAGCATTGTAGCGAAGCTACCCAATCACAGAAACACTTGAAGAATGCAATGACATGACAATTAATTTGCGTACCGTTAATGGAAAGTAAACATGACATGGTAATTGTGCAACATGCTATATGTTGGAACTAGCTTCGTTGTCAAGCTAGTTCCCCAATTTGCGCCTAGGCGAATATCATTTCGTCGCCTAGTCTCTTTTACGCCTACAACAAGCAAATGGCCTAAAACATGGCCTAAACCCTAAGTGGCAAGTTTCACTTGCCTAGCACTGGGGATGACGACCACTTCGTCACACGGATGCCAATCTACGGGGAAATCGCTGTTATGGGGAACAATCATCAAACAACATGAAATTTTATTAGGGTTTCATAAAAATACAAATAGGTTATAAAAACGCCAAGGGATCGATTTCTTACCGAGAGGAAGCGGAAGAAACACTCCGGAGAACCCTAGGATCAGATCTGGAAAAGATTGGAGAAGTTTGGGGAAACTAGGGTTTTGGGGGATTTGGGGATTTTGATGGATTTGGTGAGATTTTTGGGGAAGATGAGAGGTAGATAGAGTGGATGGATGGTTTGGATGATGGATTTAGGGCTTGGAATGAAGGATTGAAGCTTGGAGGAAGATGGGGGCTCAAGGGGGAAGATTTTAGGGTTTTGGGTCGTGTTGAGGAAGAAGAAAACGTTTGGGTTGGGTTTAAATAGGTTGGGCTGGTGGCTGCCCAGAAATTAGGGTTTCAACACTGGTTAGTCGGTCAAAGAGCAACCACTGACCGACTAGTTTGCAACTAGTCGGTCGGTCGACCAACGCAGACCGACTAAGTGTAAACAGTAACTCCTGAACGAAAATAAGATTTAGAGTTAGTCGGTCCATGAACAATTACTGACCGACTAGTTTAGCGTCTAGTCGGTCGATGAACGTTCTTAGACCGACTAAGAGTAAACAGTAACTCAACTAAAATTAAGATGATGTGTTAGTCGGTTAAAGAAGCATTGCTGACCGACTAGTTTGCAACCTAGTCGGTCAACCAACGTTCTTAGACCGACTAACGATAAACAGTAACTCCTGAGAAATTTAGAAAGCTAACTAGTCAGTCCAAGAAGGATTGCCGACCGACTGGATCGTCATCTAGTCGGTCGGTGCCCCTTCTTACACCGGCTAATGAGCACAAAAAAGTTCTGATACGGAGCGCGAGGCCCCGGGATCGATTCCTAAGACTCCTAGGCTTGATCTAATAGTTAGATACGACCGTTATGAAGTCCGTCACGAGTGACATACTTCGAAATCGACAATCCTAAGGAAGAAACGAGAAAATACGACGAATCGATCGAAAATGAAAACTACGGAGACGAAACCACACACATGAGGAGAAAATCCACCAAAACATATATTATATTATAATAAATCCAGATACATGAAAAGCAGTCGTTACACAAGGATTTTATGAGGTCCTCTCATCGGTGCCCCTTTTTAACGGCATCAAGGGTGACTTCCTCGCTGTAGCTTTCCATATCTAGTCTCTTAGAGTTGAAGTGCTTCAAGAAGCCCCTCAATGTTTCATCTGGTCTCTGCACCAGATTGAATATGTGGTATGAGCTTCTCTTCCTCCTTCGCCCTACCATGAATTATTGGCAGCAGGTGTGGGTGAGGCTTCGGAAGCTTCCAATGGATCGGTTGGGAGCCCTTATACCACTCCCTCGTTGAATTCTGAAGAGTGGTATGTAAGCCTCGGTAGAGCAGCACATCATCGACTCGTTAGAGTTCCATGGCCCCTTTGTAGTTCTGGACGTGTTATTTGGGGTCACATGTGCCATCGTACTTCTCCAGATTATGCACCTTAAACTTAGATGACAGTCGAGAGGAGGTGATCCTCTTCTTCAACGGGTTGTGTTCATCTCCCGAGCTTACCGAGGGAGAGCAATGACATCAGTCGTCTCTCCGATGTTTGGGTCACCTCGACCGGTCATTGGAAGTGCTGGAAGAATCGCTTCCGTAGCTGCCTAAGTCAGCAGTGGAGGTTGGTCATTGGGAGGCATCCCTCTGGGACTTCCTTTTGTGGTCCGCCCGAGGCTTTCGGCACGGGCTCTTACTCCGTTCTTTAGCTCCCCGGACGCCAGTCATCGTCTCAGGTGGAGAGGTGGTTACTCTTTTGCTCGGGGTTGGGGGGGTATCAGACGTTTGGAAGTGGCTGTGGACATGTTAATTCTGGTCCTCTCGCCCCTCCTCCCCTCTTTGTCTCGGGTGCGAGATGTGGTTCCACGATCATTGCAAAGACGAGGGGGCAGCCCAAACCGCTGCTCCAGGTTCTGGGATGCATCTTCTCGGTCTGCGAATACGGTAGGCCGTATTGTAGGGCATTGTCGGTGGTCTTGGGAAGTTAGGCGAGCTTCCCGTTTGCCGGTACTTCGGACCAGTGAGCCTTTTTATGACCGCCGCCAATGTTTGTATGTTAGCATTCACTTCCTTAGTGAACAAGTGAAACTGCTCCAAAGTAACTAGTTGTGACTCTGGCGTTTCTCCAGCAGATGGGCCAATGTCCATGTCGGGTGCGAATAGCTAGCCTCCTACATGGTAGTTGGCCCATAAGGCCCCCATTGGCGGGCTGAGCCGTGTCTGGTGTGGAAGATGACGTAGATGTTGACTTGATTCCCACAGACGACGCTAGATGTTTCAGGGTGTTTTCTCACCACGGATATTGGTGAAAGGAAATCCGAGGTACGCAGCTGACGCGGCAGACAATGCCGACATTCAGGACGTTGACGAGCTAACTCTAAGGAGTACCTGAGTGTCGGATATCTGAGAGGTGTCATCAGCTACCTCTCCGTTGGGCTATTTGTAGGCGAGCGTTTTGTCAATGCTATAAATCCTCCCGTGACGCCCGTGTATTCATGGCGTTTATTGCCTCCATGCCATGCTGTTTGTATTGATGGTGGGTTAAAGTGCAATCATTGACCGCTTGGATTGTGAAACTGATCCTCTAATTGTAGGGAGCCTGGCAGTCAATCAGACCGTTGTCATAAATGGGGGGAGGGTGACCCGCACGTGAGGGTTCCTGAGCCCGAGTACTAGGCCGTACTGGGCCAAGTAGCTTAGTCGAAGTCAGCTCGATGGCCTTTGGGCCTGCAAAGGGCTATATATCAAGATCATGTTTGAAGACTTTGCCTGCTTAAAAGATGCATAATCCGGAATACTACCATTGTGAAAAAGAACCAAAAACAGAATTGGTAAAATCAACGACATGGTGCTTTTAAGCTAACCATTTTACACTGTAACCTAACAAATAAAAATGTAGGCATGGGTCATGCCCATTTCTTGCGCTAATAACCAAGCTTGCAAAAAAATGAAAATTTACTCGACGCTCCATGTTTTTGAGGGAAAAAAATAAATTTAAAAAAATTTGTCCTTGATGGCAAGTATGGTGATGTTTAGAACCGTAGAGGAAGAGATGGGAATAAGCCAGTTAGCTTGTATTAAAAATAGGAAACTCATCATTCATCAATAAATAAAACAGTGTTACAACGTACAGAATGCTCCAAATCTTAAGCTATTCTGGAAATAAATACTTGATTTTGATCCTCCATTGCTGCCGCTTTCCTCTTTCCCAAGAAACTCATCTTACCCACTTGCTGAGTCTCCTCCTCCTCCCGTAACAGGCACATCTTCTTGATTCATCTGATCCAACCCCTAGATTGGTTCGACTCGATTAAGAAATTTCTGATGAAAACTGGGAAGCTTGAGAGAGAGAGAGAGAGAGAGAGAGAGAGAGAGAGAGCACGGCTTTTATAAATTCCGCCGCCGAAGCTTAGCTTCTATAAATTACACAGCTCACAAAAGATTTTCCCTGATGGAGTCCAATTCCGAATCATACGTGTCAAATTAACTCGGGCCCATTTGTGTGTTGCTAATGGGGAAAACTCTCTATTGGACCCCACAAGTAAAGTTCGACCCGGCTAGGCCGCCGCCGCTGTCTATTGGCGCCAAAGCGCCACATTCTTCCCGCCAAAACCACAATCGTGCTCCTTAGCCGGTCCCGGGAGCAGCCTGATATCCTGGCCGATAGAATCAGCCATCGGCGTCGATCCAGGCCTAGAGGACGAAATGGACACCTTCCCTGGATTCTTCATCGCCGAGAAAACCGTTCGAGTTGAAAACCTCTTCCTCGAATATCTCAAAAGGTAAAATAAAATCAAACCCATATCACTTACCAAGATCAACTATTCCAAACTCCAAACTCCAAACCCTCCTAGTTGAGCACTTCGCTTTGATACATAACATGAATATTAGAAGTAGTACATTTTAATTACAAGATATTGCATTTACCTTTAGTTTTCTTTCCTACGTCACCCATTTCAACCCGGTAGTTCTTGCATGGCACTCACAATGTCATAAAGACAGTTTTTAAAACATATTATCTAAAATTAATATTGGACTAACTTACATCATGAGACATAAGAAAAGAGAGTCAGAGGTTGTCACTTCAAAACTGGGAAATCAAAAGAACAACCCTAGTTGCTAGGTTGGACCATAAACATGCCATAGATTTCCTTGGTTTATTTTTTTGGGATCCATAGATCGTCCAATCAAAATTTCGTTACTAGAATCACCTTACTAGTATAATCCCTATGGGCTGGATGGTTCAATAAATACGCACACATTCACACCAAATTAATGATGCAAACTCATACCTTAATTGCCTTACCGTGTGAGGTCCGAAATTGAACACGAAATTAAAAATTTGATTTCGATTTTCAAATAAAAGAAAACTTTTTGGAAATTAGTAAATTTACAGGTCCATCTTCCTTGGTAGGTGATGACAAATATATTGTTGTACAATAAGCAATACTGGGAGTGGTGAATAGTAGCGTAAGCTATTCTGGAAATAAAGAGTAGCTTTTGATCATACATGATACAATTAATCACAAAAAGGCAAGAAAGTAACCTAAAAAAGAGTCCTAATCTGTCTGTAAACAAAAACAGAAGAGCAGAAAGCAAAAAATAAATAGAATAATCACAGAATCACATTCCAACTTTCCAATTCGGGCAATGCCTCGCCTTCCCCTTCTCTGTCGAAGCCTTCAGTCCTTGCGTCTGAATGTACGAAGGCAAGCCAATGTTCACCCCTCCTGCCTCTCCCGCCTCTGGGCAGGCCCCAAACATCCATGGTCTGATTCTCTCTCAGCCCGGTCTTGGCGAGGAACTCCGTGTAATGGCGACCCATGAATCGATAAGTGCGGGAACTGCTGACGTATTTGAAGGTCATGTCGTAATTGCACCCCATCCTGTCCAGGACCTTCATGACCTTCAATCTGGCAAAAACAGAAGAGCAGAAAGCAAAAAATCCGTTTCCAACTTTCCAATTCGGGGGCCTTCCCCTTCTCTGTGGCACGGGCAAGAGGGCTTTCGCCGCGAGCTCTTGGAACCATGAGAGGCGGGAACTGGCCCTCACCCCATCCTGTCGACCTTCATGGCTCGAGTTCCGTCAGCTGGAAGCGGTGCTGGTGGGGGTTGGCGTCGGATCGGGTGACCCGCTTGCTCAGGCACAGCTCCGGCCGGACCACACCCATGCGGAACACCGTCTCGATCCAACCTCATTCCGCGTTTCTTGGTGACGGCCACTTCTTGTACGGTCTGTGGTACATTCTGACGGAGCCGATCCCCTCTTTGTAATTCTTAGCTTGAGAGAGAACGAAGAAGCTTGAGAGAGAGAGACTTAGGGATGTTGTTTCTGGGGGCACAGCTTTTATAAATTACGCTATTCAAAAGGGAGTCCGATTCCGAATCATACGGTCGCTGCTACTGCTAGTCTTTCATGGGGAAAGCTTTGTATTGGATCCCACAAGCAAAGTCCGACCCGGCTGTATATTGGCGCCAAAGCGCCACATTCTTCCCGCCAAACAACAAGGGCCCGAGAGCAACCTGATTTCCTGGGTGAGAGAATCAGCAATCGGCGTCGATCCAGCCCGAGAGGAAGAAATGGACGCCTTCCCCGGATTCTTCATCGACGAGAAAGCTGTTCGAGCTGAAAACATCTTCCTCGGAATTTCTCAAAAGGTAAAATAAAATCACACCCCCCAATTTCTGCCTAAATTAATTTCTCCCTAAATTTCTATGCTTTCAATCGATTTGATTATCGCCGCTGCTTCGTCTCAGATTCAAGCTTGATCCAAATGCTGTGCGCCCTTCTACGAGTCGGAGCTCGAGTTCATGACCGCCAAGGAGTCGACCACCATGTTCGTCGATTTCTCCCACGTCATGCGATTCAACGATGTACTCCAAAATGCCATATCTGAAGAGTATCTCGGGCCCTTCTTTTCCTCCGTCGATACAAGTCTCTGGTCTTCCTCTCTATATATTGATTCGGTTGAAATTAGACGCGTGATGTTATCAGACTTGTTGATGGGAAAATCGACTGAACAATAAATTTGTATTGGTGAGATCAAGGTTACAATGATCTTGGCAATGGCGATGATGACGTTGGTGAAGTTCAGGTTGATCGGCTATGAAGGGAGAAGACGAATTGATAGAGAGATCAATTTTGCGGGTTGCCGAAGTATCCACAGTACCATGACCCTGTCAAAAGTGGGTCGGGCTTGGGTTCGACCTGAAACCTGTCCGACGCCCAAGTTAGTATTAAAGTCGTAGAGAGTTTGTATAGTCAAGAACGAATTATGAGTTAACCGATCTGACTATGTCGAACTATATTTTTGAATATATTTGAATATAGAAAGCGCTGAATATAGAAAGCGCAAGTATTATAATTATACAAGACCCTTTTGATAGAATAGATTTCGAACCCTTTCTCTGTTGGAGAATCCTTCCTTTTATAGGGGTCATTTGATTGATGATGACTCATCTTCTGAACGGCCGTCATCATGTAGAACAGGGGCGTAACTACATGTAGATTGCCCAGGGCAAGATATTTAAACAAAGTTATTATCAAACATAGCACCACTTCTTTAAAATCGTGGCTAAGGCGTTCGGGCGTTAGACCTCAAGTGTTGGTTTCGATTCCCAGCAAAGGCATTTACGTTTACTTTCATATTACATACAAAGTGGTTGGTTTACAAAATCGTTTTTCTTGCTTGCATGTTACATTTCTTTCATATTACATACAAAGTGGTTTATTTATAAAAAAATCTCTTTCCTTACTTACATTTTACATTCAATAATCATTTATTTATTTAAAAAATCTCGTGTACCATCATCAAGTTATGGGTTTGATTCCTAGTGAAGAATTTTTTTATTTCTTACATGTATTCATACTAGAAATTTCCTCCGGGCACATAGGCAGTCCTCGACTGGGCACAAATGTGGAGAGAAGCGGTTGCCAAAGCGAAAAAAGCATGTGTGTTTGTGTGAAGATGGTCGGGGGGTAAAAGGAGGAAAAACATGGACAAAAACACAAAAAAAAATCACCAAAAACCCACCCCAAAACGAAGCCCAGAATCCCACCTAACCTTCACGAGGCCCCAACCAGCGTTCCAGTCGGCAACCCAAAATATGACTGGGACAACTGTCACGTAGGACAAAATTAAAAAAACATCGTCAATTGTATAATAGATGATAATTTTGAATTTGCCATAGAAAACTTACATATTACATACAATTATCGTTTATTTATAAAAAAGCTCTTTTCTTACATGTTACATACAATAATCATTTATTTTTTAAAAATCTATTGTATACTATCACCGTTTCTTTATAGCCCAATGTCTAAGACAATGGTGTATGAGATCACATGTTCTGGGTTCGATGTCAAGTAAAGAAATTTTTTATTTCTTACATATATTCATAAGATAATTATGAATTTACCGTACCAAAATTCGGTCATTAGATAGATTTTCATTCCTATGCTAATGCCGCATGCATACCATAAAAAATATTCTTTACATCATCTTTATTTTCGCCCAGGGCAATAATAATTCCTGGTTACGCCACTGATGTATAATATCGGTAGATTGTTCGTAATAATCATTGATGGCAAGGATCATTAATGGCCATCATTAAATGCTGTCTTTGAATGCTGCCATTTATTCGGTAATTGAAGAGTCGTGCATTCCAAGCGACATAACGGCTAGGTCATTAATTGTTGAGAATCCCAAGGGTTACGCTCATTAAATGAGGTAATGATTCTTTTTATAACTCATCGGAGCAAGAGCTTCGTATACGACATCGCTTTTATCTAAAGTTGCCGATATTGTAAGGGCCCGATCTTATTCAAAAGCCCGACATATTTCCAAGCTTCGCTCCCGAACTCTAGCTTCCGATATTTCAATACAGATTGTCGTTGTAGGTCTCATACGATCTAGATCTTGGTCGTAACAAGATTCATGCCCTATTGGAAGAACGCTTGCTTTGTTAGGTTTGAAAGCTATGGTAATTTGGGTAGTAGGAGGTTATGTAGATGGAAGAGGGAAATAGACAGTATGTGGAGAACTATTTGAAAAGATGGACTTCTTATTGAACTTTGCTTTGGCTTTTTGCTTGGTGTACAACAGCATGCGAGCTCCTCTATTTATAGAGCCAGATGAGAGCTTCTACAATATTGTTACATTCAATACAATATCCACATAATTCTAGTAGCTTCTAATTAACTCTTACGGGAATGACTTAGAATATGACTCTTTCTAGAATTTACTTAGACTATGATACATACTAGAAACTTCTTGTAATGGACTCTAATACAAGTATGACTCTAATAAATGGGCTCTAATACAATTAGCCTACTAAATTTGGCCTAAATCAAGTTTATTATCTAACAATCCCCCATAAACTTGATTTAGTAACTCCAAGGAAATTCTGCATCTTCATAAAGTCTTCATGCTGAGCGGCTTCGTGAAAATATCACCAACTTGGTCTTGGGTCTTAACATACTTTACATGGACTTCCTTCTTTGCAATCTTCTCCCGAATGAAATGATATCGAGTATCAATGTGCTTACTCTGATCATGAAAGACTGGATTCTTTGCTAGTGCAATCGTTGATTTGTTGTCTACATAATTATCTGTTGCTTCATTTTGAGTCATGTCGAGTTCATCCAACAAGCTACGAAGCCAAATTGCATGGTAAACACATGATGTAGTGGCGACGTATTCAGCATCACAAGTGAAGAGTGTGACGATTGGTTGCTTCTTTGAAGTCCAAGTGAAAGTAGTGTTTACCAAATAGAACATAAACCCACACATACTTTTTTATCATCGATATCTCTAGCCCAATCGCTGTCACTGAATCCAACTAATTTGAACTGGTTGGAGGGAGAATAAAGTAGGCCATAATCGGTTGTGCTTCAGAGATAGTGTAAAATTCTCTTTGCCACCTTCAGTGTTGTTGGTGCCTCCATGAAGCGATTGATGACCCCCACTCTAAAGAGAATGTATGGCCTTATGCACGTTAGATATCTCAGGCTTCCCATTAGGCTATTGAAATAGGTTGGGTCCATCGGCTTTCCATCATCGTATCTTGATATCTTCAACCCAAACAAAACTGGAGTGTTCATTGGCGTGCAATTCTCCTGTTGCATTTCTTGAGAACTTCCTTCGTGTATCCTTCTTGAGAGATGAATATGCCATCTTCTATTGTTTCACCTAAATGCCAAGATAGTAGCTCATGAGGCCAATATCAGTCATATCGAATACTTTCACCGTAGCATTCTTGAACTCTTCGATCATTTCTGCATTATTTCCAGTGAAAATACGATCATCTACATATAGACATACCAGTACCATACCTCTTTGCTTATTTTCTTCAAGTAGAGTGCATGCTCATATGGGCACTTTGTAAACTCATTAGCTTGGAAGTATTGATCGATTCTACTATTCCAAGCCTTTGGAGCTTGCTTCAAGCCATAGAGAGCATTCTTCAATCTCAACACTTTATCTTCATGGCCTTTAACTGCGTACTCATGTTTTCGATGTATACCTCCTTTTCCAGAACTCCTTTCAAGAAGGCAGATTTCACATCCATCTGATGAATCCTCCATTTGTATTGTGCTGCAAGGGCAATGATTAATCTTGTTGGCTCGAGAAGAGTGACTGGAGCAAATCTTCCTCATAATCATATTGTTGTAAAATCTCACTTCAAGACCCTTCTTCAGCAAAGCTGGAATAGAGACCAGATTACGTCTTATGCCAGGTGCATAAAACACCTGATGTGATGTCACACTTCTCCTTAATAGTGTGTCACATGTCCTTGACATTACTACAATTTTCGAATACTTTTATCATGCTATCGTCCATGAACATAAGCAAGAGACTTCTAGCCTTCTTGTCATTTATTGTCCACTGGTTTAGCTCTCTCTTCTGAGCATCGATGTGATTTTCAGGAAGAGCAGGAGCAGTGGACTCAATTACACTATTTAAATTGTCATATTTAAGTCTGTATTTGATTTTCTGGAGCCACATGTCATAGTTGGAACCGTTTAGATGTTCTATCTTTGCCAATTCAGAAGCAATCAATTTGATTGCCATTATATGTCACTGGTTTGGATAAAGTTTGGTTCAGGTACAAAGTTCAAGAATATGACAATACAGATCAATTAAAAATTAATATCTAATGACCTATCCTAATAATCAAATTTTAATAATAATGAGAGTGACATTTTTATTTGGTTATAAGGAGTTTAACTATGCATAAACTAAATTACAATATAATATGATGGGACAAAAATCTTTACACCTTTTTAATTAATGGGTGAATCAAATTTTTATATTAGGTTTAAGTAATGGGGGTAAATATATGCAAAAAAAATAAAATGCAGAATTAAAAATAAATACGGAGGAATTTGATTAGTGTGTGAATCACGGTACAGGAAAATTTGTTGAGATTTGCACGCAGATCAAGACTGTTCTGTTGCAACTGATTGCGTGTTGTGTTCGTAGGAGGCGCTAATTCGTGGTTCCTTGAAGAAGCGGTCCGTTCGTGGCAGAAAAAATCTCGCTCGATTAAGAGTGTGGAAGAAACGATGGAGCATGGGAATCAAGGTGAGGGGGTCCACTGTTGCATGTTTAAGACTGGGAGCTTGACACATGATTGTTTGGAAAAAATGGGGCTGGAAAAATGGGGCCCGTGTAAATTCGGTCCAACTTTGCGAATTTTAGCCATGTTCTCCTTGTTTGATTGGTTCATTCCTTTCATGTCATGCACACTCGTAGTCTACTCGCATATCCCAAGCACACAAATAGTATACTTAAGGTAGTTGTGAAACTTATGCTTATAGATATCAATATTAAAACCGGTTGAGATACTCAAATGTAAGGTTTGAAATCTTAGTTTTGGTATCGGCTAATGGATTGTAGTATCGGTATTGGCTATATCGGAATAACACATGATACAAATCAGAAGTATTTGGCTTTAGCTATTGGTTACCTTATCTTGACCTAGGTGTTGGTTGGATGCAGAGCTTCATCTACAGCCAGCATTTTATCTATACATAAATTATTTGTATCATCCGACACATTGCATTCTCTTTCTCTAACTACTTTATCAATTGGTTATTATCATGAAAGATGTTATCTCAATCAATCAACTCAACTTTAATTTACTTTCATAAAAGAGACCGATTTTTAGCCTCGTTATAACTGTATGAGTTTTGCTGGAACGCTCAATAATATGTCACGTGAACCTTGAAGAGTTTTGATGGTTTGACATAAAGATGGTTGCATGTCACCCATACAAAATTGATTTGGAAAGGTCACCATGTTTTGCTTGGATTTGTTTGGTTACTTGGTATGCTCAAAGGGCAGAGGGAGGTTCCATGAAGAAAGTGAATACCATAGTTGTGCTTATTCTAAGGCACAACATGAACTATTGAGTGTTTAAATCCATTTTTTTCTTTCCATATTATAATATTACATATGCCTATATTATTTTCATTTAATTCTACACCACAACGTTGAAAATAATTCTGGACTCCAATGTAACTGTGTGGCATGGATCTTGTGGGCTACACCACACCGTGAATCATACATGTTTCTATTCAAGTTGTGATGTTCATTCTTATTCTTAAATCATAGGTTCAAGATACAGAGAGGCGACGCTTGGCATGGTTTTGTTGGTTCTAGTTCTTTTCAAGTTGGGTTTGTTCTCGAATCCTTTATATTCAACCCCAAATAATTTTTAATTTTAAAATTGATTCTGTATCTCACTCTGTGAATTCATTCCAGCAGGACCCCTTTATGCTTTTACACATTCAGAACAAGTTTGCACATCGAAGAAGCAATGTTGTAAATAAGGTAACACCAAGTGTAATCCTAGACATGAAAGTTGTAAATAATTTTTAATATATTTTTAAAAATAAGATAAACGGTATTAAAAAAAATTAAAAACATGAACAATAATAAAAATAAAGGTAGTGATAAATAACATTTAATATCAATAGTCATTAGCAACTAGTAACAAACCTGCACGATTATCATCAATTCTATGACGTAGCAGTACAAATGAAATCATAAAAGCATACCAAATAGTGTAAAACAAACACTTCACTCACAACTTCTTAAAGTCTTGTACAAATTACAAACTAACAAAATTAACAACCAAAATATTACAACTTACATATTAGTTGAATAAAAGAAGTTTGCATCCAAGTTCAGCGTAAAAGGGGATTGAGTTTTTAAATATATTTTTCCTTTTTTGTGGCAATATAGTTATGCCAGGCTACAGAGTGTAACACCTGATACAGCGAAAAATGCAGGGTTACTGTGATTTTGGGTGACACACGAGTGTTGTGTAACAAAAGGGATGGTTTAAGGTACGTAATGTGGGTTTTTTCAAACACTGCTAGGAAGTATCGGCTTTTGATTTGAGTAAGATGGCTTTTGGTTCGAGTAAGAGGCAACAATCAATCGATATAAACTAAGAAAACCATAAACTAAGAAAACTGGACGTTCCTACTCAGCATGTTGATTTAAAACTGACATATGAAATTATAGCAGATAATGCTCCGTGCTCATCACAACGTGACTACATACATGTATAATATGAAAACTTCCCAATTCTGCTTACTTTGCATAACTGATGGTGCTTATTAAATTTAGTTAGCCTTTTCTGATGTGCTTCCGTGATTAATATGTTATTGCATGCTAATGTTTTGTTCCTTTTGCGAATATACATCAAGCCAACCGCATCTTAGGAACATTCTGCATATTGCATTCTAGGGCAACATTGTCAAGCGACTTTGCATATAACTAAGCGCATATTGTTTTTAATGAGAGAGAGAGAGGTGTACATAGTAAGCAGCTAATGCAGTTATGAAAAGTTAATATGGAGCTTCATTTGAGGTTAAGGTGAGAGAGTATTATTTAAGATGGGTTTGTGATAGATCTGCAAGTTTGGCCCAATATGGGCATTTTTGTAATTTTCGGATTTTTAGGGGTCTTTTGTAATTTTTAGTCTTTTTGGGTTTTTCTGCAATTTTGTATTTTTCTGAATAATATTTATATGCGGTAGGGGAAAGGGAATTCTCATGCATATTTTGAAACAACTTTTTGAGAGGTTGAGAATTTCCTTTATTTTCGGGAGAGTGCGGTTGTCCTCTATAATCGGAGACTTGAGAGAGTGGTCCACCTCTTTAACGTGGTCAAACTATCTTTTATTTTCAGTTTTTATTAATAAAATTTTTAACTTTATTTGAAGTCTTATCAATTTGGTATCAAAAACTTCACGAACCATGGCGACGACAAGATTGAAGGACAAGTTTGAAGCTTTGGATGAAAAGATCGACGGCGAGATCAAAGAATTGAAGGAACCAATGGAGGAAAATAGGGCAACGACAGATAAAAAGTTCGAGGAAGTGATGCAAACCCTGACACAAATAATGCGACAACTTTCCAATCTCTAGGCGACAAGGCAATCCGACGTGGTCGAAAACTTTAATCTAGTGCGAAATGACGACTTTGGAGAAGGGAAAGGGAAAGATGATGGAATACGAAGATGGGTTGCCCTCAAACACCGACGAGTATTATGCGGAAGATGAGAATGTGCCCTCGAGGCGAGGAATTCCTCATCGCTGTCCTTGGAAGATCGACGTGACTCATGCAAAATTTCTGCAGGGTTGGCCGACCACTATAGACCCCCTGCAGGGGTAGCCAGCCCCCTTGCAGACCCTCTGCAAGGGCAGCCGGCCCATACAAAGCCTTTATAGGGGGTACACAACCCTTGCAGTGAACCTGCAGGGCTGATAGGGCACTGCTGACTTATAGCGAGACTGTCGAGGGCCCTGTGGCCCCTCCGGTGACCTACAAGACACCGGTGACAACTGGCAGCCTTCCTTGTAGATGGACGATGATGAAGATAACTTTGTGGGACCCCATAGAGCTCGCTACTCCGTAAAGAGGTAACCACGTTGAATACTTTCAGCTTATAAGGAGTTTCGAAAGGATTATGATGATGACCAGTGTTTCGAAGAGGGTTTCGAAGATGCTGTTGGCGACGACGCTTGAGATGAGGATGTCTGAAGCGGCCATGGAGACAGAAAGGAGGCCATTGAGGGGTTATGAGCATCACCAGGAGGCAAATCATGACCATTACTGTCCTCCTTACTATAGACATGCTGGAGGACAAGCGGACCATGGACAATATGAGTTGGACAGTCGAGTGAGAAAGCTGTATATGCCTATATTCAAGGGAGGTGATCCCTATGGTTGGATTTACAGAGTGGAGAGGTTCTTCTCGGTGATGCACATGACAGAGGAGTAGAAATTAGAGGCGGTTGTTGCGTGCTTCGAGGGAAATGTGATTTCTTTGTTTCTATGGAGGGAACAGAGGGAGCCCATCTGATCATGGGATGAGCTCAAATCATTTAGTGGACATGTTTTGAGATACCCAGTGGAAGACCTACAGGAGCAGCTAATGGCATTGAAGTAGGATGGCTCCGTTGGGGGAGTATATGATGAAGTTTGAGGCACTTTCAGGGTACGCTAAAGACATACCTGAGGAGAATTTAAGAGAGTGATTCATAAAGGGGCTCAAGCCCAACATGTGTAGAGCTTCGCCTCCATCAGCCTCGGAGACTGATATGTATGATGGACCTAGCACAGTTGGTAGAGGATCGTCTTACAAAAAAGAGTCGATCTAGCTGGACTGTGGGGGCGGCTCCTCTTTTCACAGCCACTCGACGATATGAGTACAGCAGGCATAAGCATGGGTAGATCAAGCCAGCAAAAAGAAGCACAATGAGCCACAACCAGGATAACAGTTTAGGAAGATGACTGATGCAAAGATGTGGAAAAAGAGACTGAAATGGTTATGTTTCTGATGTAATGAGAGGTTTATCACAGGACACCGATGTGGCGTACACAAGCTTCAAGTAATGTTACTAGACAAGGATGAGGGAGATGATGGGGTGGAGGGATAAGAGCCAGGAGGAGATGTGCATCTCCACTTGGAGTAAGGCCGCCATAGACTTCATGCACCACCTTGAGGACACGGTGAATTTTTGAGGACAGAGTAATGATAGATCTGTAATTTTGGTCTATTAGGTGCATTTTTGTAATTTTCAGATTTTTAGGGGTCTTTTCGTAACTTTTAGCCTTTTGGAGGGTTTTCTGTAATTTTGTGTTTTTTTGAATAGTATTTATATGCGGTAGGGGGAAAATGAATTCTGATGCATATTTTGAGAGAATTTTTTGAGAGAGGTTGGGAATTTCCTCTATTTTGGGAGAGTGCTGTTGTCCTGTAAAATTGACGACTTGGGAGAGTGGTCCACCTTTTTAACATGGCCAAACTATCCTTTATTTTAAGTTTTTATTAATAAAAAATTGAACTTTCTTTCAAGTCCTATCAGTTTGACACGTGTATCACATACTGATTGGTTCATAGTGTAGGAGAACAGGTATATCATAGTTGATGGAGTTGCTAGGACAATCAGTGGCCCAACGGAAAATGCAATTATGACGCTAAGAAATGAAATGATAGCTGCTTGTTTGACGTAACAGATTACTCATAATAGGTCTGAATTAAAAAGGGGGTTCATGTAGCTGGGTAATTTGGGACAAAGGTTTTTCTTTGTTGGGTTGCGAACAAATAGTCCCACCTCGGTTAAGCATAGGGGGGTCTTGGGGTTTAAATATGGATTGGTATCTCCATTGGTATGAGGCCTTTTGGGGAGACCCAAGAGCAAAACCATTTAGGCCAGTGAGCCCAAGTAGACAATATCATACCAATGTGGAGATCTAGTGTTGACAACATTCTTAGTGTTGTTGTTTACATTCCTGTTGGATGATAAAGTGGAACAAGGAAAATTGGCATAGGTATTACTGTTTTCTGGTAGATGAAAAACTTGCATCAATGCGTTATTGCTTCATAGTGATTTGTAGCTTAAACTCAATTATTCGGACATCCTATCTGCCAGTTTCACCATTGAAAATGTGACCGACAGTTCTGTTTTAGGACTAGTGTCTGATATGGCTAGTGTACAGGTTAGGGTTCTTGCTGCATCCAGCAATAAGATATTTTCAGCTGTTTTGAGTTTGGCAGCTACTGATTCACAACACAGGCATAAGCTAGAATATCAGACAGAATGCAGCCATAAACTTGAATGCTATTCACCCCATAACCTTGATCAAGATTTGCAGCCATTGCTCTCTCACCCATCAGCTTACAATTGGTAGACAACAGAGTGCTTCTTGTATAGAAAACAGCATGAGGGATCATTTCTGGTAAAGGAGTGAAAGATATTTCACAGAAACAAAAACAAAACAAACAGGTTATTACTATTATCAATGCAGCTAATACTACTATATTTATCAATTTATTTGTTTTCTGATAGGAATTTGTTTATCTGTATATTATTGTTGCTTCTCCTTTGTGGTTTTTGAATTTTGGGTGTGGTAGGGAGAGTTTCTCCCTCAATTGCCATGCCGATCTTTTGGGCTCTATCTCGATATTTCTTTTGTTTTTTAAAGCAAAATATTGTTACTGTTAGAATTAGAATAGGAATGGAGGGACTATCTTTTTAACATTATCAAGTTTCCTTAGCATATAGGAGATATGAGACATGCGTACTGCCATCTTTGTTACAAAATCGAAACATGCTATTTGATTTATTGGCTTTCCCTCGGTCAGATTTACTGGCAGGCCGATGGTTTAGGTTTGAAATTCTGCGTATTGTCCGCACCACACAGACACATCTACTTGCACTCCAGAAATTTGTGCCGAATAGTAGCACATTAAATTAGGTATTTGATATTTGAAGTATTCCAATTTAGAACAGGTCATAAAGTTTAAGTTACTCAGTTAGCAAGTGTTCCAATAATTTTATTTTCATATATCTAAGAAAAAGTCTGACAAGGGAGAATAAAAATAACCATGTACATAATCATTAGTGAGATTTTAATATATAGATCTATTCTTTCTTCTATTACTAAAGAGTATATGTACGTAATGATTAAGGGGACCTTTTAATAAAAACCCCATGTATTTAACATGAATTTTGGGTGTGGTAGGGAGAGTTTCTCCTTTGTTACAGTGGTGGTATAAGCTAAACCCATTGTTACAGTGGTGGTCATACTGTTGCTCCGGCATCATGCCCCCAACGAGGCCGCCAGATAAATTCAATAAGCATGAGGGAACTTTACGGTGTTGGCTCCTTCTGCAGGTACCGCAAGAAGGTTTCAAACATCATCGACGACGTGCTTGAGTGGTCCCCCAAGCTTGCGCTGTCGAGGATGATGGACAAAGCTACCGCCGGCAATTCGACAGAATCGAGCGATGGAGGCAACCGCGGAAGAGTCAACCGGTCATCATGTTGACGACGGTGGTGGATGCAACGTGAAGGATGCTGCTGAGAAGATTTGAGTATGAAGCAAGGATATAGCAAGGGGATGAGCACCCGGGAGCTGATCACACATTGAATGGATCAAAGTAGTTGTCGGAATTTAGTAACATGGCCTATGGAAGAATGAACAATTGTTACCCGTCGTGTATATATATTTGATTGTAGAAGTTTTGAGATCAAAGAAGCCAAATAGGTCTGGTTTTTCTTAACAAAACCTCGTGAAAATTTGATTTTTGTTATGAATGGGGGAGTCCTTTGGTCTCCACCCACTAAACATCCACCATTACACCCACTTCGTAGCGGGTGCCCCTTGGGTTATATTATATTGTAACTCCTATATGAATAGATACTAGTCATAAAACCGTGGGGCACGGCGAATTTCATCTCCCGGGTGCAAAACCAAGGCGACATCTGGTTCACGGGCGAAATGGCGACGTGGCATTCGTCTCCCGAGCGTAAGAACGACAGTGACAATCATCTCTCGGACGCAATATCGACGACGAAAAGAAACCCTGGGTCAGTTGTCGCAGGGGCACAAAAGTAGGGAAAAAAGTGCAAAAAAACACGTGTGAAAAGCAGAAAAAGATCGATTGCAAATCCGTAAATATGGGGAAAATGATGGGTCTTTGGGTTTTATGAAAAAACAATGGCAAACTTGCAATTAAGGGGAATGTGGTAGGCTTTTGTTTGGGAGTTCCACCAAAACACCCAACCACTCACCCACACTCCATTGAGCACATTACTCTCCCAAACATTTTTTCCCAAGTCATATTTTGATGCCATATAGGACAAAGATTCAAAAAAAGTCCTCATTTGTATAATAGATATATATGTGGCTATGGTGGATACCATGAGCTACTTCTTCTTCCAATTTTAACACGTTATCAGCTACTCCTTCTCAAAACTTTGCTAGATCCAGCGGGTAGGATCTAGAGGTAAATCTTAGAAACCCCTAGATCAACATTTTTCATGTGCATGTTGATAAATTTGTGATTTTTTCTTAAATCTATAGCAAGATCAACAAGAAAATCAATTTTTTTAAAAAACATAGATTTACTATTAAAAACTCATTTTAAATCAGTTTTTAATAGATTAATTATTATTATTATAATAAAAATTTCACAGGGCCGCCGCCCTGCACCGACGCCCCCCCCCCCCCCCCCCCCCGTCGGGTGATCGCCGCAGCCCCCCCTATCGGGGGGCTCCAGTAGCGCCACCCCCCTGTTGGCGGGCCTCCCGTAGCGCCTCCCGATGCGCCGCTCTGGGCTGCCGCCCCCTGGCGGCAGCCCCCCACGGGTTGACCCCATCCCTCCCCCTTTACACCCTAACACTAGGGTGAGGGGGAGAATTCCACTCTTGATTGGGCATGAGCCCAGTAAAGAAAAAAATAAAAAAATAAAAAATACAAATACAAATACAAATCTGGGTATTTTTAGCTGACGGGCCTGAAGCCCGCAGCCAGCCCGCGGGCCATTGGTCTGCAGGCCAATTTTTCTTTCTTATTCTGAAATATTATATATTTCAGAAAATACCCTATAAATCACTGAAAATTCCAGAAAATTCTGGAAAATTCGAAAAAAATCCGAAAAAATTCTAAAAAAATCCAGAAAAATCAGGAAAAATCAGGGGGAGGATATCGAGTATTACTAACTCCTCTCGGGTATTGGGGCAAGTTATAAATCTGTTTCTAAATTTTATGTGTAATTCATAATCAATCGCCTAATTTTTTTATTGGATTAAAATTATTATTATTTCACGATTTAATAATTACAAGGATCCTGAGACTGCTCTGTCGTTTGTTACCTAACCTAACGGGTAATGACGTTTCCCCGTGGTCCAAGTAATTATTAAACGTAAATTTTATATATTTCTCCAATAAACTTGCTTGCGATGTGAATAAATTATATTGTTTATGCCTGTGATGTTGCATAATTATTTTTAATTTAAATAAACTGCCTAGAATGTTAGTAAGACTATGTTGTGGTTTTTGGATCGGCCGTTTTTAGTCACCACTATTTATTTTCCTCGCATTTTTTCTTTTGAGTGAAAATGTAGTGAGGAATTAATTGTAAAAGTCAAAGCTCGGAGATACTTATCATGAAGACGGAGGCAAAATTGACAATGCGGGGACCCCCAAGTGTTTACAAATTGTAATTTTAATTTTCTCGTACTTCGGATTGTATAATTGACTTTGGACTTTTATTATTTTTGGTGGTGACCGGTCGATCCCCACAACTATTTTTGTTTTACTACTATGCATGTCTTAATTTTTGAAAAAAATAATTATTTCATGATTATTTCATGCTTAGATAAATGTCAAAGATTGCAATCGTCGATTTTGATGTTCTCGATGCGGCTGGCAAAAATTACTTGAGCTGGCAGCTGGACCTGAAGTTTCACCTGCGCTCACAGGGCCTAAGTCACACAATTCAGGCTCCATCTACGCCTGTGACATCTGGTGACGGGACCTATATTGTTAGAGTCTCTGATATAGAGAAGGCGAAAGCCATTATCTATATCAGGAGACATATTGATCGGACCCTGAGGGCCGAATATCTAACAGTGGAAGACCCTCATAAATTGTGGATAGCACTTGAGGACAGATACAAACATCAGAAAGATGTGATCCTCCCTCATGTACGTTATGAGTGGGAAAATCACCGACTTCCAGACTTCAAGTCCGTAGCTGAGTATAACTCATCTATCCATAACATCACCTCATGCCTGACGTTGTGTGGTGAACAAGTCTCGGATACCCGCATGCTTGAGAAAACATATACATCCTTCCATGAGAAGGATGATATTCTCATGCAACAGTATCGTGAACGCAAGTTCACGAGGTACTCTGATTTTCTCTCCTGCCTTCTTATGGCAGAGCAGAATAGAGATCTCCTACTGGCCACTCATAACCTATGCCCTGCTAGCTCTGCTCCTCTTCCTGAGGCTCACACAGTTTCTGTTGGATCTGGATCCTATTCTAGAGGGGGGTGAATAGGCTTATAAAAATAATTCGTGTAACCCGCGAATAAGCACATGCAGTTATAGCAGTAGTAGGGTAAATAAAAACCAGACACAGAGTACACAGCAGATTTACCCTGGTTCGGTCGTCCCAACGACCTACTCCAGCCCCCAAAGCAGAACTAGTATTGAATAGCGCAATAGGTACAAAACCACAAGTTAGAGCACACTCAGAGCACCCTCTACGTCTCAACACTCGTCAGGCTCTCAGTACCCCACACACAGTGTTTCCTCTCACTATCAATCCTAGTAAAGCTTTCTACCAGCTAGTCCCAAACTAGCTGGGTCACACTTGTCTAGTCCCAACTAGACAAGTCCCAAAATAGTCCACAAAAATAGGTAAAAGTTTCCCCTACAGAGAACGTTACACTAATACACGAATAAAAGAGTTTAAGGGTTAGAAATGCTTAGTTCGTGTCCGTGTAGGCGTCTCTGTCCAATCAGCACGTCGTCAGCTCCAATCTGACGTAAACGGTGTCTCAATCTGACTCCTGGATTGCAAAATACACACTGGTTTGTGTGTAAAGAAATTGCAGTTCAATCCCTTTTAATAGCCGGTCTGTGCGCTCAGTAGATCCTTAATAAATAAGCGGTCGGTGCGTAGAGCAATTCAGTTCAAAGTGATTTTGGGCTCGGTCGGTGCGCAAAGCAAACTCCTTTAATTCCCAAGCCACGTCAGCGCAGAATACTGCTTCTCTTCGTTTCAATCGCACGGCGCTCCGATAGCCACGTCAGCTCGTCTTCTCGTGGATTAGGGCATGCAGGTGGCAATCGAGCGGCAACTTCAAGCGAACGACGGCGGTCTTCGACGGTGGCGACAGGCTCTGGGCCGACGGCGAGCGCTGCTTTGACTACGGAGATGACGAATTCAACGACGATATTCTCTGAGTCGACGTTCGTGTTCTGACGACGACTTCGTAGATCAACTTCAACTGCGACGGTGAGCTCTCGACGATGGCGACTTCTCCTATGGCTTCAGCGTGTGGCAGCGGCTTCAAGGGCGGTGTCCTCGTCTCCAACAACTCCGACTGCCGCTGCAAGCGAACGACGGTTGAACTCTATGACGATGCAGCGCCGGTGGCTTCGGCAGGAGACGTCGACGATTTCGACTACAGCAGCAGCGGGCGGATGTCTCCTTTGATGGCGGCAGAGCTTCCAGATGATCGTGGTGAACGGCGGTGATCTCTCGCAGCAACGACAGCGTCGTCAGGCGGCGCTCTCGTTCTTCCACGGTGATGAGAGGCAGCAGCGATGGCGTTTAAGCTTCGGCGATCTCCGGTGATGTCTCGACGGTGGTGATGGTAATTCCTCGACGTCGGTAGCAGCGGTTGATAGGGTTCGTCGACGGCGAGCTTCTCCGTTCTCTCGACTTCGACGATGAGTCCTTCTCCAGCAATGGCGTCGTTGTCTTCGTCTTCGAGATGCAGCGGCTGCTCCTCAACGTCGGCGGCCTGTGGCAGCGTTAGGATCACGATGAACTCTTCTCCGCTTCTCCTTCACGATGGCAAGCAACAGGCGAGGGCGACTTCGCGTGGATACGTGATTGGAGATGAGCAAGGCTCTGTGATGGGGGTTTTAATGCTTTGAAGATGATAAGGAAAGTGTTTTTGGCTTTCAATGTGTGAACCCCTCCTTTTTGCGTAGCCTCTCAAGAAAAAAGTAGGATTTTGTGATTTCCGCACGCTGTTTCTTAATGCTTCATGATGGGTTTTTATACTAGTAGAACTAGGGTTTTAGGGAGTTGTAGAATGATTAGGAGGAGTTCCTACAATCAAGGGATTTGAAACGCCATAGGGATAAGAATAACAAAAGATTAGGTACTTGAATAGGAGATCAAGTAAGATTTGAATAGGATTTGGAATACGATTTTTGAATTGGATCTCCATGGCATTTGACTTAATCAAATTTGAATCAATATTGGATATGCACCAATCACCAATTGATTTGATCCAATCATCTTTGCTATGTGAATGGCACTAAGATCAAGTCCATTAGCTAGTGGATAGCAAATTCTCCAAGTAGTGAAAGATGAATCGTTTCGCCAGTCCTGAAACACACTAAGCACATACGTCAGATACACCGACACGTTTGTCATCATCAAACCAAGATCCTAGATCGTTGCTTCCAACAATCTCCCCCTTTTGATGATGACAAACTCATAAAAGATTTGAGCAATAAGTATGAGTGTGTGTAGTGTGTTGAAGGGTGTAATGATATATGATGTATGGATGAGTCATTCAAACATTACAAAGCATGCACAACAATTAGGAAATATAAAAGCATGCTCCCCCTTCTCTCAAGCTCCCCCTTCAATATTTATTCAAGTATTTTTCCCAAGCCAACAAATAATGCCGACAAATCTTTCTTTTCTTTCTCCCCCTTTGTAATTACCAAAAGTGGATTAATGAAGTCACAAAAATATTCAATGTAAAAATAAACCATTATTAAAAGTAGCGTGCAATTTGCATGAGTTTTCCAAAGAATAGACAATTCAAGCTCATAGAATTTCATAACAAGAATTCTCCACATTCGTGTAAGTATAATGATATAGACAATAAAGTACTAAGGGAGATTCAATTTCAGAAAAACAACCAAATCAATCTGCATTTTTCATTTTTTCATGAATATCACTAGGATTGATTTTTCCCACCTCATTAAAGATGAGTTCAAGTTACCGGACCCCGAAACATGGCCTAAAAGGACTTTTAAATGCGGGGGTGGCATTGATTGACGAGTTATATACACCAACGCTAATGATTACCCATTTAGCATAAGTTGGATACTCGTGGGTTGTGTATTAGCCATGAAGTGCATCCATTTTTCATACGGAGCAATTTTCATATAATTTTTTTCATTTGCAATTCTTTTGTGCTCAATTTTTATTCATGGCTAAACACTTCATATCCCTTATAAATTTTCAGAAATTAATCATTCCTACATTCACTTTCCATTATTCTTCAAAAGAATCTCCAAAAGTACTAAAAAGTCAAATATCGTGAAAGTGCAAATGTAGGTGTAGAAGTCAAGTTTAAAAATTATGAGACATGTCATGGCTACTAGAAAGAATAACATCATATTCATGTAGCTACAACAATAATGAATTGACTTCTACAAGGGATAGAATTGATCATTCATGCAATACCACTTAAGAGATTCATAAGAGGATAATCAATAAGCACTTTTTTTTTAATTTTTGATTTTTTTTTTCAGAAATAAAAACATTTAAAAAAATCATGCATGCAAGCACACAAAATAAAATAAAACAAGCACACAAACAAATCTATGAAGGTATGCAATGAAATGCAAAGAGGGATACAAATTATACCTTCTCGTCGCTATTTGGTTAAGGAGCTAAAAGAATGAGACATTGAATTTAACGCTCCTCATCAAAACTCCATCACACCTACATGAAAGGTGTTAAGTGTGACCTTGGAATCCAACAAGGTCCACTAGTGTTAGCCAATATAGTTTTAGGAACCCACACTTGTTTAAACTTGATATTTGTGTTCCTAAATTTACAATAATATGAAGTGTGGCCTACACTATCACAAGTAAAGCACTTTACATATTTGTTCTTTGCAATAGAGGGTGCATTGTGGAATTTCTTGAATTTTGATTTTTCAACGTTTTTCAAACCGAATCCAAGTCCTCTTCTATTATTACCATATAATTGATTCTCTAAAATGGTATCCAATGATTGTTTTCCCATAGAGAATTTCTTAATGGCTAATTCAAGATTAGAGACTTTGGATTTCAACAATTTATTTTCTTCCACAAGCAATGTGCATTTACTTATAAAAGTTCTCTTGTTTTCTACTTTCTTCTTTCCAAATTCAATCATTTTCCTTTTAAAATCATTATCCAACATGCAAAATTTATCATTAAGCTCTCTAATCACATAGTCTTTTTCAGTTTCGAGCTTAATCAAATCAAGTTTAAGCATGCTAATATTATTCATCAAGGAAGGGCAAGAGAGGCAAGGTGCTTCATCATTAAAACTGGACTTTTCCTTTTTCAAAGTGCCAATAGTAGAGTCACGAGCAACATTATCAATTTTGAGTTTTTCAATCTCTTTAGACATTTCATATTCAGATTGTTGCATTTCAAAGTTCTCATTTTGATAATCATCTATAGTGGATTCAAGCTCTACTATTTTATCTTGCATTTCTTTACAAAGAGTAAGGAGTTCAGTTTTACTACCAGAAATTACCTCATCGTGTATTCCCATCAATGCCATGCATGAGTGGGCTTCATGTTCTTCCTCCTCACTCTCAGCTTCGCTGTCCATATCCCAAGTTAGCACTTTGGATTTTCCCTTTTCTTTAGATACCTGAGCTGTCTCATGTGGGCAATCCCTCATTCGATGTCCTCTTTTCTTGCATTTAAAACAAGTTATTCTATTAGTAGCATTCTGATCATAAGTTTGCTTAGAAGACTGAAAAAAGTTAGAGCGATTAAACCTGGGTGCCATTTCTGTTCTTCCTTGCTTGGTCTGGACATACTTTCTGAAGTTTCTGACCATTAGCGCTATGTCATCATCATCATCATCACTTTCGTCAGCTTTCAGAGCAAGTGGCTTGGTAGCTTTCTCCTTCTCCTCAGGTTTCTCACTTTCATCAATATTTTGCAATTCAAGCTCGTGGGACATTAAGTTACCTATCAGGTCCTCCACCCTCATCTGTGAAAGATCTTTTGCTTCTAGGATGGCAGTGACTTTAGGCCTGAAAGAGCTTGGTAGTGCTCTTAATATCTTTCTCACCTGCTCAAGGCTAGAATATGGCTTACCGAGCGAACTAGACTTGTAGACAATGTTGGTGAACCTCGCAAACATTTCTGATATGGTCTCTGATGGTAGCATGCGAAATCCCTCGTATTCCGTGCCCAGAAGTGCAAGTCTAGACTCCTTCACCTGTGACGTTCCCTCGTGCGTCACCTCCAAAGTATGCCATATTTCCTGCGCAGTTAGACAATGTGAGATACGATTGAATTCAGATTTATCTAATGCACAAATAAGAGCATTCATAGCTTTAGCATTTAGAGAATAAAGCTTCCAATCATTATCATCCCATTTATCATCAGGTTTAAGCATCTCAGTGTTTTCAATTTTAATAACAGGTGATTTATAGCCTTTTTCAACAATTTTCCAGGCTTTATAATCAATAGAAATCAAACAGATTCTCATACGATTTTTCCAATAAGCATAGTCTACTCCATTAAATCTAGGTGGTCGGGAAATAGACTGACCCTCAGCAAAAGCACTATCAATGTGGTCCATGGTCAAACTAGGCTAGATCCTAAAACCTGCTCTGATACCACTTGTTGGATCTGGATCCTAGCCTAGAGGGGGGTGAATAGGCTTATAAAAATAATTCGTGCAACCCACAAATAAGCACACACAGTTATAGCAGTAGTAGGGTAAATAAAAACCAGACACAGAGTACACAGCAGATTTACCCTGGTTCGGTCGTCCCAACGACCTACTCCAGCCCCTAAAGCAGAACTAGTATTGAATAGCGCAATAGGTACAAAACCACAAGTTAGAGCACGCTCAGAGCACCCTCTACGTCTCTACACTCGCCAAGCTCTCAGTACCCCACACACAGTGTTTCCTCTCACTACCAATCCTAGTAAAGCTTTCTACCAGCTAGTCCCAAACTAGCTGGGTCACACTTGTCTAGTCCCAACTAGACAAGTCCCAAAATAGTCCACAAAAATAGGTAAAAGTTTCCCCTACAGAGAACATTACACTAATACACGAATAAAAGAGTTTAAGGGTTAGAAATGCTCAGTTCGTGTCCGTGTAGGCGTCTCTGTCCAATCAGCACGTCGTCAGCTCCAATCTGACGCAAACGGTGTCTCAATCTGACTCCTGGATTGCAAAATACACACTGGTCTGTGTGTAAAGAAATTGCAGTTCAATCCCTTTTAATAGCCGGTCTATGCGCTCAGTAGATCCTTAATAACTAAGCGGTCGGTGCGCAGAGCAATTCAGTTCAAAGTGATTTTGGGCTCAGTCGGTGCGCAAAGCAAACTCCTTTAATTCCCAAGCCACGTCAGCGCAGAATACTGCTTCTCTTCGTTTCAATCGCACGACGCTCCGATAGCCACGTCAGCTCGTCTTCTCGTGGATTAGGGCATGCAGGTGGCAATCGAGCGGCAACTTCAAGCGAACGACGGCGGTCTTCGACGGTGGCGACAGGCTCTGGGCCGGCGGCGAGCACTGCTTCGACTACGGAGATGACGACTTCGACGACTATCTTCTCCGAGTCGACATTCATGTTCCGACGACAACTTCGTAGATCAACTTCAACTGCGACGGTGAGCTCTCGACGATGGCAACTTCTCCTATGGCTTCAGCGTGTGGCAGCGGCTTCAAGGGCGGTGTCCTCGTCTCCAACAACTCCGACTACCGCTGCAACCGAACTGCGGTTGAACTCTATGACGATGCAGCACCGGTGGCTTCGGCAGGAGACGACGACGACTTTGACTACAGCAGCAGCGGGCGCATGTCTCCTTTGATGGTGGCAGAGCTTCCAGATGATCGTGGTGAACGGCGGTGAGCTCTCGCAGCAACGACAGCGTCGTCAGGCGGCGCTCTCATTCTTCCACGGTGATGAGAGGCAGCAGCGATGGCGTTTAAGCTTCGGCGATCTCCGGTGATGTCTCGACGGTGGTGATGGTAATTCCTCGACGTCGGTAGCAGCAGTTGATAGGGTTCGTCGATGGCGAGCTTCTCCGTTCTCTCGACTTCGACGATGAGACATTGAGTCCTTCTCCAGTAATGGCGTCGTTGTCTTCGTCTTCGAGATGCAGCGGCTGCTCCTCAACGTCGGCGGCCCGTGGCAGCGTTAGGATCACGATGAACTCTTCTCCTCTTCTCCTTCACGATGGCAAGCAACAGGCGAGGGCGACTTCGCGTGGATACGTGATTGGAGATGAACAAGGCTATGTGATGGGGGTTTTAATGCTTTGAAGATGATAAGGAAAGTGTTTTTGGCTTTCAATGTGTGAACCCTTCCTTTTTGCGTAGCCTCTCAAGAAAAAAGTAGGATTTTGTGATTTCCGCACGCTGTTTCTTAATGCTTCATGATGGGTTTTTATACTAGTAGAACTAGGGTTTTAGGGAGTTGTAGAATGATTAGGAGGAGTTCTTACAATCAAGGGATTTGAAACGCCATATGGATAAGAATAACAAAAGATTAGGTACTTGAATAGGAGATCAAGTAAGATTTGAATAGGATTTGGAATACAATTTTTGAATTGGATCTCCATGGCATTTGACTTAATCAAATTTGAATCAATATTGGATTTGCACCAATCACCAATTGATTTGATCCAATCATCTTTGCTATGTGAATGGCACCAAGACCAAGTCCATTAGCTATGTGGATAGCAAATTCTCCCAGTAGTGAAAGATGAATCGTTTCGCCAGTCCTGAAACACACTAAGCACATACGTCAGATACACCGACACGTTTGTCATCATCAAACCAAGATCCTAGATCGTTGCTTCCAACAGTTTCTTCCCAGAAGATGAAGAACAAGCACAAAGGCAGATTCAACAAGGGAAAGCTGCGAAGAAGCAGATCAGAGCTCCTCACCATAACCACAATAATGAGGGGAAGAAAAATAATACGTGGAAAAGGAATACCTCTGGCTAGACGTCTGCTCCCAAGAAAAACTGGGAAGACAAATGCCAAAGATGTGGCATGACTGGACATTGGTCCAGGGTCTGTCGTACTCCATGCCACCTCTAAGATTTGTATATGGCAAGCCTGAAGCCTTCCGCTGAAACAAATTTGGTGGATATACAGCCTCTTACTCGTTTCACCACCGAGGATTTCGAGAATAACGACCTCCTTGACTAAAACTAAATTTAGTTATCTTTAAAGCCTTTTTTATTAATGTATGATGTATCTTCAATTATGTCTTTCTTTATCTTAATTATGAATCGAAAATAGTTTTCCTTTTCATAAAAGTTTTTACATTCTTTTCTAGAGATTAAGTGTGAATGCCTAGTGGACAGTGCCTCCAAACACACGATACTTCGAGACATATGATATTTTAATAGCATCATTAATTATCATGGTTCTGTCACTACGATTTTGAGACTATATAATATAATAGAAGGATCATGTGATGCAATTTTATTGCTCCCAAATCAAACGCAAGTTATAATAAAAGATGCTTTATTTTCTCCAAAATCAAACAGAAATCTACTTAGTTTCAAGGACATCCGTTTAAACGGATATCACTTGGAAACTGATGATTTCAATAATATTGAATATTTGTATGTTACTCGACATAAGGATGGTATTAAAACCATCCTAGAACATTTTAAAGGACTCCAGTGGGGCCTTTATCAAACAAACATCCAACCTATAGAAGCTAATCTGATGGTGCACCAGCAGTGTTCTACATCACCAGAATTCAGTCTCTGACATTATAGACTAGGTCACCCAGGATCGGTAATGATGCACTGCATCATAACCCAATCATGTGGACATAATTTGAAGAACCTGAAGATTCTTCAAAGGGTGATTTTTATTGTCCCCCCTGTTATAAAGGTAAACTAATCACGAGACCATCCCACCTGAAAGTGGGGTTTGAGTCTCCTAGCTTCTTGGAGAGAATACATGGAGACATTTGTGGGCCAATTCACCCATCAAGTGGTCCATTTCGGTACTTTATGGTACTAATAGATGCATCTTCAAAATGGTTGTTTGTGTGCCTTTTGTCCACTCGTAACCTAGCTTTTCCAAAGCTATTGGCACAAATAATAAAGTTGTGGGCATATTTTCCAGATAACCAGATTAAAAAATACGTCCGGACAATGCTGGTGAATTCACTTCACAAGTCTTTCAAGACTATTACCGAGCAACTGGCATTGAAGTTGAACATCCAGTAGCTCATGTTCACACCCAGAATGAGTTGGCTAATGAGTCTCTTATAATAAGACTGCAATGGATTGCTCGTCCATTGCTAATGCAATCACAGTTGCCTGTGGATGCATGGGGACATGTCATTTTACATGCCGCTTCGCTTATCAGAATACAACCCTCTGGTGGTCATATTTTATCGTTGATGCAGCTTGCATATGGTGTACATCCCAATATTTCTCACTTGAAAGTATTCGGTTGTGCAGTCTATGTTCCCATATCACCTCTACAGAGGACTAAAATGGGTCCTCAACGCCATCTTGGTATCTACGTATGGTATGATTCACCCTCCATTATTAGATACCTTGAACTCCTAACAGGCGACACGTTTAAGGCTCGTCTTGAAGATTGTGAGTTTGACGAAAATTCTTTTCCCAAACTTGGCTCACAAACCAAGAAGACTGAAGCTTCAGAGACCATTTCTTGGGACACGAAGTCTTTGTCTCATTATGATCAGTGTACTAATCTGTGTGTAGATGAGATTTTGAAGATCCTTCACATTCAAAATACAGTACATTTACTCCCGGACAAATTCACTGATAACCAAAAGATTATCAGATCACACGTCCTTGCTGCCAATACGCCAGCTAGGATTGACATCCCCAAAGATGGGTGCAATCCACCGGCAGCAGAATCTGCCGTACCTCAAATAAAAAGAGGACGACAGCTGGCTCCAAGGATAAATTCCCTCGCAAAAGGAAAATACCTGGAGAAATAATGAATATCCTACCACAGGATGCTGAGCTCAGACCATTAACCTCTCACCTCCTTCAGCCCCTCGAAGAGGACAATACAGGAGAAGTATCATTAAATTTCGTACGTACTGGAGAGGTACTGGACAGAAAAAGCACTGTCAACGACGACGACTTTGCGTTCGATATTGATGTTCACGTTGCTCAGTGCGACGATGATATCGATCCACGATCTCTAGCTTAATGCAAACGCAGAGATAATTAGCCAAAGTGGAACGAGGCAATAAGAGTATAGCTGGACTCACTCTTGAAACACAACGTCTTTGGACCACTAGTCCAGACACCAAGAGGTGTAAAACCTGTGGATACAAATGGGTATTCGTAAGGAAAAGAAATGGGAATAATCAGATCGTACGCTACAAAGCACGGCTTGTAGCTCAGGGATTTTCCCAACGATCGGGGATAGAATACGAAGATACATATTCCTCGGTTATGGATGCGATCACATTCCGATTCATAATAAGCTTAACATCAATGGAAGGCCTAGAAATGCAGCTCAAGGACATTGTGATTGCATATCTATATGGCAATATAGATAAAAATATCTATATGAAACTTCCAGATGGTTTCAAAATGCCAACAGAAATAAAAGATAGACCTCGAGACGTCTATTCTATTAAGCTTCAAAGATCATTAGATGGTCTTAAGCAATCGAGAAAATGTGGTATAACAGACTGAGTGAATTCTTTGTTCAACAAGGTTTCACCAATAATGAAGTCTGTTTGTGTATTTTCATTAAAACCATGGAACATGATTCGTATTAATAGCCGTCTATGTAGACGACTTAAACCTCATCGGATCTCCTGCAGAGATTGATGATATATCTGCAAGCCTCAAACTAACATTTGAAATGAAAGACCTAGGCAAGACTAAATATTGTCTTGGCTTACAGATAAAACACCTTAGTGGAGAAATCCTGTTACACCAATCCACATACACAAGGGAATTACTTAAAAATTTCCATATGGATAAGAGCCATCCTCTAAGTACACTAATGGTCTTTAGATCTTTGGATGTACATAAGAACCCTTTCCGGCCGCTGTAAGAGGAGGAGGAAACATTAGGCCCTGAATTACCTTACCTTAGTGCCATTGGAGCACTTCTATATCTGGCAAACTGCATGCGTCCCGACATAGCGTTCGCAGTCAACCTACTAGCCAGATACAGTTCACGCCCACAAAGTGCCACTGGAACGGAGTTAAGCAGCTTCTGCGCTACCTCCAAGGGTCGATTGACCTGGGATTATTCTTCCCAAAATGTGGATCCACTTTGATTGGTTATATAGATGCAGATTACAGGTCTGATCCACACACCAAGAAATCACAGACTGGTTTCGTGTTCACCTACGGTGGTACGACCATCTCCTGAAAATCTATGAAGCAGACTAAAACAACAGTCTCATCCAACCACTCAGAGCTCCTAGCGATCCATGAAGCTAACAGAGAATGTGTCTGGCTTCGTTCAGTCATTCATCACATTCTAGTGAAGACCGGCCTGAAGACAGACGAACTTGAGCCACCCATTTTATTTGAAGATAATGTAGCTTGTGTATCTCAACTACAAGCTGGTTACAGCATGGGCGACATGACAAAACACATCTCTCCCAAGTTCTTTTGGACGCACGAGCTACAAGAGCAGAAGCAGATTGAAGTACGTCAGATTCAGTCTTGTAATAATTTAGCAGATCTGTTTACTAAGGCATTGCCTAGATGTACTTTTAGAAAGCCTGTAAAAGATATAGGGATGCGGCAGTTGAAAGACCTACAAGCCTGAAGCTTGTACGGATCAGGGAGAGTCACTTGTGTATTGTACTCTTTTTCCTTAAGATGCTGGTTTTTTCCCACTGGGTTTTCCACAGCTAAGGTTTTAACGAGGCAAAACACGGTAACTCTGGATCCAGCAATATCCACCCCACATTAGCGTATTGGATCCTGAAGAATTCATATGCTAAGAATGAATGGATGTGGGGGAGTGTTATGAATGCGAGAGACCTTTGGTCTCCACCCGCTAAACATCCACCATTACACCCACTTAGTAGTGGGTGTCCCTTGGGTTATATTATATTGTAACTCCTATACGAATATATATATATATGGGATTAATGTGTATCATACGCCATATGAGAGGGTGTCTCATATGTCCTCTCACATAAGGGGGTCAAGTACAACAAGTACAAACCCATGTGGGCTTGTACTTGCCCCTTTTATATGAGAGGGCATATGAGTTACCCTCTCATATGGCGTATGATACCCATTATTCTATATATATATATATATATATATATATATATATATATATATATATATAGGAAAATTTTCAAATGAGAACATTTCGCACCGTGCGAAAATGTTTTTATCTTTTTTTTGAAATTTTTTTTTTCAAAAATTCTTTTTTCCACCCTCATTATATGTTGTTATACCCCCCTCAAAAAATAATGGTTGAGAAATAATGTCATTTGGCCTTCGATCAAGCCATTTCATCAAATTCGCACGTTTTGAGACCGTTAAATTTGTAACGGGTGGATGGGTGCTCTAATGCCCAATGGGTTCACCCATTATTTTCCCTGGGGTATATAATTGTATGGATTAAACATCAAAAAAAGAATTTTTGAAAAAAAAAATTTCAAAAAAATAAAAAAAAGTTTTCGCACGGGCTTTCGCACGGGATTTTTCGCAACCGAAGATCACTCTATATATATATATATATATATATATATATATATATATATATATATATATATATATATATATATGGCAATCTTCCATTGCGAAAAAGGGGCTTTTCGCACCGTGCGAAAAGAATTTTATCTTTTTTTTGAAATTTTTTTTTTCAAAAATTCTTTTTTTGATGTTTAATCCATACAAATATATACCCCAGGGAAAATAATGGGTGAACCCGTTGGGCATTAGAGCACCCATCCACCCGTTACAAATTTAACGGTCTCAAAACGTGCGAATTTGATGAAATGCCTTGATCGAAGGCCAAATGACATTATTTCTCAACCATTATTTTTTGAGGGGGGAATAACAACATATAATGAGGGTGGAAAAAAGAATTTTTGAAAAAAAAAATTTCAAAAAAAAACTAAAAACATTTTCGCACGGTGCGAAATGTTCTCATTTGAAAATTTTCCTATATATATATATATATATATATATATATATATATATATATATATATATATATATATATATATATATATATATATATATATATATATATATATTCTGTGTGTGTGTGGCTATGGTGGATACCATGAGCTACTTCTTCCAATTTTAACAATTTTAGCCTAAAATATTTAGAAAATACAATTTTAACAATTTTAGCCTAAAATATTTAGAAAATAAAATGATCTTTAAACTTGCATGAATAAATTATTGTCCCTTGCTTGGTTATTAATTAACTACTTTAGTTCCTAATTCCGCTATATTATATTTTGTTAGAACAATTTGTTTTTGATTTGGGTTTTTAGCATACATGTC
Organism: Scilla litardierei; assembly: GCA_030789695.1. NCBI lineage: Eukaryota > Viridiplantae > Streptophyta > Magnoliopsida > Asparagales > Asparagaceae > Scilla > Scilla litardierei. Next base: position 666,881,452 of record CM061142.1, on the reverse strand, counting down.
CATTAAATCTTGCGTATTTTGATATATGTCCCTCAAAAGTTCATATTTTCTCTCAAGTCCCTTAAATTTTAAACGTTAACCTTAATAGTCCCTCTATCTAGTATTCTTTAAAAAGTTAACCTTAATTACAGTAATTAACGACTAATCAACGCTTACAGTAAGCAATTAACAAATTACATTAATTAGCCCCCTAATTAACCATCAACCCCCACCCTCCACCCCCACCCCGAAAACGCCGGGGAGGAGGAGGCGCCCCTTCCCCCCTCCTCATCTGAGGAGGAGGGGGAGGGGTGCCGCCCCCTCCCCTCCCCTCCCCTCCCCTCCCCTCCCCCTCCCCCCCAGAAAAGCAGGGGCACCCCCTCCCCCTCCTCCTCAGACGAGGAGGGGGAGGGGGCGCCGCCCCCTCCTCCTCAAACGAGGCGGCGACGGCGCCACCGCTGCCTCAACTGCCTTCACCGTAAAAACCTCAGACCCCCCAACGTCGTTAATCCCAGACCTAACGGAATATTCACATTTCCATTAAGATTTTAACAGAAAATTAGTGAGAGGGACTATTAAGGTTAAATACGAGCTTTTGAGGGACTTGAGAGCAAAAACGAACTTTTGAGGGACAGAAATCAAAATATGCAAGATTTAAGGGACAGATATGCTAAAACCATTTTGATTTAAACATTTTGTAAAGTTTAAAATTTTACGAAAATATTAGTTTACATGATGCTTATCTTGACGAAATTGGCTGGTTCCATCCCACCTCCATGTGCTTGCTGTTCAACATGTGATTGTGTATTCAATGTTTGCCTTCTTGAGTTAAGATTGGGTGTTCAACGTTTGCTTTATTGACCTTGGTATTCAGCACGAAGTGATTAATCAATTAAACACAATGATTAAGCATAAAACCAAACAACGACAACTAAAACTTGGTAATACAGTTTGGTGCGCACACCTACATCTGCGGGGCCACGCCCAGAAAATTAGATTACTCCACTATAATAAATAATGATTACAATCACTAATATCAGATCTATATTAGGAGAAGCATACCCCCCTCAATACAAACCGTGAGGGGTGATCTTAATCAACCCTGTGGAGTAATCTATGCAAGCTCCCCTTGCATGCAAGATCCCCTTGCACAACCGACTAGATCAACTCCTTTGTGTAATGCCCTACAAGCTACTGCACAAGTACTAGAGGGGGGGGTGAATAGTACTTTAAAATAATAAGGAGTATAATTCCAAATTAAATTGCAAACAACTTCCAAATCAATTTGCGGAAGCTTAAATTGAATGAGAACAACAAAATTAACAATGCAAACAAATGATGTTAATGGGTTCGGATCCACCCAAGTCTCCCCGACTTGTTCCCGGTGATCCTACATCCCAACCACCCGGATCCCCTCCGGATACTTGAGTTAGAAACCCTAACTCAAGATTTCCACTATGAATATCTTGTGAAAAACCTTCACAAGATCAAATCATACAACAACGGCAATAGTGAATCCCACAACCCGGGATCACAACCTTCTCTCACAACCGAGAGAATGAACAAGCAATATAAATGAGTTATATTGAAATAAGCAAACTTACCACAAAATCCTATACCTTGAGTTTTTCTTACCCAATAGGTGAAATGAAGGATTTGAGGAAGATGAAGTCACCAAGACCTAGCACCAAGGAAATGACCAGCAATCGGTGCCTAGGGATGATTTGGAGACTTGGATCAAGCAATAGCTTGAAGAGCTCACCAAGAACAAGCTTCTCTCTAGATGGATTCTAGATCTAGAAATGAGAGAGAATGGGTTTCTTGTGAGGAAGAGAGCTTTAGATTTGAGTGAGAATGGCTATCTCTTTTGATCTCAATGAATCTCTGAATGGAAGCTCTAACCTAGATAGAAATGACCTAGGTTCGTATTTATAGGGTCCCATAAAAACAACTTAGGTCATTCTCCAACGGATAGAAATCTGGGAGAATTAGTCGGTCAAAGAACAATCACTGACCGACTAGTTCATCAACTAGTCGGTCAGTCAAACAGCATGGACCGACTAAGAGAGGAACTGAGAAGAAAGAGAATTTCAGACCTAGAAATCTAGTCGGTCCAAGAAGACTGTCTGACCAACTAGTTTCACAACTAGTCGGTCAGTCAATGAACGTAGACCGACTAAGAGGCAAAATGAAATAGTCTGAATGCAATATGACTTAGTCGGTCCAAGAACAAAAGTTGACCGACTAGATTGTCAACTAGTCGGTCACCAAACGTTCTTAGACCGACTAACGATAAACAGTAGCTTAGGAGAATTTTAGCATGAACAGTAAGTCACAACTAGTCGGTCAAAGAAGCATCACTGACCGACTAGTTTACAAACTAGTCGGTCGGTGAGTCAACGTAGACCGACTAACTGTAAACAGTAAAGTCCAAGAAATTAAGGAATCAAACTAGTCGGTCCAAGAAGAGTTGCTGACCGACTAGATCACCATCTAGTCGGTTAGTACTCCTTCTTGTACCAACTAATATGCACAAACAAGTCCGAATCGAAGCGCGACGCTTCGAGGAAGTTAGAATGAACTTGTACTAAGATCCTAGAGCTACGATATGAGCGTTATGAAGATAGAAACGTAAGATATACTCAAGGCTTAACATTCTATATATCGAAGCTAAAAAGACTATAAATAAAACCTTAATAAACGGTCTTTGAGAGCTTCGATTGATTCTTCATCACTTCCAAAACGGCGCAAGAGCTTCAACGAAGCTTTAGGCATGAATACGAGCTTTGGGAAGTGTTGAGATGTCGCTTTGAATGTTCTCGTGAATTTGGCGACGATCTCCAAAACTGCGCTCACAAATTGTTAGTTCATGGATTATTTATGTTTGCTCATCATCAAAACCAAATCCGGGGAGTCCAATATTCAACATTCTCCCCCTTTTTGGTGATGACAAACCAACATAAATAATAATCAAAAATAATGATTCAAATGCAAAATACTTACTCCCCCCCTGCATTGATGACACATTAATTCCAAAATGAATATATATGAATTGCATCAATCAGATGAGTAAGATAAATAAAGAGAATCAATTTTCGAAATATCGGATTTTGAAAATCCTTATATGTATCTTAACTCCCCCTGAATCTAACATATCAAACTAGATTCTTGGAAATTGAGTTAAATTTTCATTTGCGCTATTTATTATCATTATCTCTCCCCCTTTGGCATTATCCCAAAAATGGGGGGCATACAACGACAACAACTAGGAAATGGAAAATCCAACATCGGGAGTCGTAGACAATGACGATGGAACTAATTGACACCAAAGGAAAAGCGATAAAATCAAATCAAGGTGTGCCAAAATTGTCCATTATCAAAAAGCGATAATCAAAATCATCAAAGATACCAAATAATTATTCATTTCTTGAATAAAGAAACATACTCTCCAATATTCAATATTCTTGGTTAAATTTATGCATGGAAAACAATTCTATACAATTATAGAATTTAAATCTATTTAACCAAGTTTGCATGCGTCGAGCGACGAATTCACACATCATATGCATTGAACGAATATTAAATGTGCACGACGAATTAAGACAAAGTGAACGACGATGTATATATACATATAAATGATAACATCATGAGTACATCCAAAAAGATATCGATACATCAAATGCAACATACCCATCAAAAAGAAATACATCATCATCATCCACATCAAAATAAATACAACATCATCATCCACAACAAAATATAACATCATCATCGACATTATCCAAAATACATCAAAATATCATAACCCTCATACTCTATCCTAACCCAAAATACTCTCACTAAGATATATCATCCAATGCATAGTGGAGAGTCCTCGGAACAACGATCACGAGGAAGTGGCTGGATCTGCAGTGTCCGTGGGTCCAGTCGACGGAGTGGACTCAGGCTCTGCAGGGAGTAGAGGTGTCTCAACAGACGGGATCGTCGGGGCAGGAGTCGAGACGTCAACGACGGGCTCGATGGCAGATGTGTCAATAGGAATATCAGCAGGCTCGGTAGCAGGGTCAGCAGTAGGCTCAGAAGTCTAAACTACTGAAGCAGAAGGCTCTGGAGCACCGGAAGTGGTGCCATCTCCAGGAGCTGAAGTGATAGCAGCAGCAGTGGCCTCATCGCCACGGGCGAAGGAAGTGACAAGCTCGTCAATCTCCTCATCGTCCATCTCCTCGGCCTCAGAAACTGAAGGAGGAAGATCAATCCCCATCATCTGAGCCATACGGCAGACGACCTCCTCGGTACGAGCCAAACGCGACTCGTGCCGACGAAGAAGGCGTACGACGTCGTCTAATGTGGCAGGAGGAGCGGGGGCAGCAGCAGCTGAGGGAGTGGACTGGGAAGCAGATGCGGTAGACCTCTGCACGTGACGAAGCGCCGCTAGAGATTTCTTAACGGCCGTCGCGTTCAGAGGAGTACCCAAAGGACGCTCATCGTCAGGAGGAAGAGGGACTCTGAAATGACGAAACACAAGGGTCAGCAGACAAGGGTATGGAATATGCGCAGATTTATTGGTCTTGTGTATACAATCGAAAGAGTCCATCTTATCGAGTATCACGCGAGCCCAATTAATCTCGCACCCCAAGAAAAGAGCGTAGATCAATTTCAAGAACGGCTGGGATGGAAGTGAAGATGATCCATACTTAGGGAGAAGGCATGACTTCAAGATCAGGTTAAGGACCCACGCATTCGGCTTGAAAGATTTCGATGGAACACCAATGAATGCGGAGGGGATAACCTGGAAGATATCTGAAAGAACTGACTGATCCAAGGAGGAAATATCATCGACGGAAATGTCCGAAGGAAGGAGACCACAAGACGAGCAACCAAGAATCTCCCCCAAGATTTCTGCCGCCGTGAGAACTATAGGAGTTCCCAAGACAGTAGTCTCAATGGAGTGGCTGGCATCGTACTGGCCTCGAACATGATTGGCATAGAAAAATTTCACAAGGCGGGGATATGGTTTCGGATTCGCCTTGGGGTCAAAGCGAAGATAATCAAGAAGGCCACTATAGGAGAGAAGATCAGCAAGGCCGAGAAAATCAGAAAACTGAACGTAATGCTCTAACAACAGTGGACAGTTCTCTATACGGTTGTACGCTGCGAGACACTGAGGGTCATCGCGGCACAACGATATGTCTACACCGCCGACTGGCATAGGAGCTTTACCCTTAGCCTTACGGGTCTTCGGAGGAGGAGTAGGTTCCCTAGGGCCAGACTCGTCCTCAGGCACGAACTCAGAGTCGGAATCTGGAGGAGTAGCAGGAGAGTGGAGAATGGGCTTTTTGGTTTTAGATTTTCTGGGTTTTACCGTCGCCGTCCTCGGCTTCTTAGGAGGAGGCGAAGATGGAGAAGCTTGGGTTGATTTGGCACGATGTTTAGGCTTAGGCGGATTCCTAGGGTCGGAAGGCCCTATAGACATAGGAGAAGCCCCAGAAGAGGCGATTTGAATCCTCGTCTTTGCCATGGTCGAGGCACGACGAGTACAACCAAACGTCGGGAAGATCAAACACCCTAGCACAAACCCTAGAAGCCCTAGATTCCTACAGCAAACACGAAATGAACAAGCCCTAAAAGAACTTAGAAACCCTAGGAGCTAGAAGTTGAAATCAAGGAGAGCAAACCCTAGAATAGGAAATGAGACATAGGAGGAGGGGGTTTTACCTAGGAGGAGGAGGCGACGGCGGCGGACGGCGGCGATGGCCGGAGATCAGGCCGGAGTCGACGGGAAGTTGAAAAGGCTCGGAGGGGTTTAGGGATTTTGCGGGCTTGAGCAGAAGGGAATACCGACTAAAAAGATTTTTAGTCGGACGAAATGAGTATAAGTCGGTCTGGAAATCGAAAAGACGCAAATGCCCTAACCCACTTAGTCGGTCACAGTTCAAGCACTGACCGACTAGATTACGATCTAGTCGGTCGGTCAATGAGCTTGAACCGACTAAGTCGAAACAGAGGCAAACAGAGATTTTTAGGGCTAGAGTTAGTCGGTCGCAGTATACACACTGACCGACTAGTTTTCATTCTAGTCGGTCGGTAAGTGTACTGTGACCGACTAAGGAAAGAAAATGATAAGAGTAAGATAAAAGCTTGATCTAGTCGGTTTGAGTTCACTTGCTGACCGACTAGATGAGCATCTAGTCGGTTGACAAAGGAACTGAAACCGACTAGAAGAGTCCAAAAATTGATAATTGATTTCTCTTCATAACCCACTTGGATGAAACATCTTAACACTCTCATTAGTCATCTAAATTACCCCATAAAACGTCGAAATCTTAAATACGACATCGAAATACGAATTCGATCATAAATTCAAACAAATCACATAAAATTTCCAAAAATTCAATAAATCTAGCATGAACGAAATATCACAAAATATAATAGCATGCAAGATAATTGAATGAAATATGAATCCTATATCTCGGATTCACCCATAATCCCCAATTCTCGACGCAACCGCACAAAGGAGTCCTCCTTTAGGGGTTTCGTGAAAATATCAGCGATTTGCTTTTGGGTTTCAACGTACACTAAAATGATGTCCTTTTTAGCAACATGATCATCTAAGAAATGGTGTCGGACATCTATGTGTTTTGATCGGGAATGGTGCACCGGATTCTTTGAAAGACAGATAGCACTTTGGTTATCCACCATGATAGGGCTAGTATCACAGTGAATACCAAAATCCTTCAAAGTGTGTCTCATCCAAAGAACCTGGGCACAAGCGGCACCGGCGGCAATATATTCCGCCTCGGTGGTTGAAAGTGATACGGAATTTTGCTTCTTGGAAAACCAAGAGACAAGTGAATTTCCTAGAAAATGGCAAGTGCCACTAGTACTTTTCCTGTCGGAATTGCATCCCGCATAATCGGCATCACTGTATGAGACTAACTCATACGTGCTAGATTTCGGATAAAGTAATCCAAAATCTAAAGTGTAACTTAGATAACGGAAAATACGCTTTACCGCTACTAAGTGAGACTCCTTAGGTTGAGACTGATAACGAGCACATATGCATACGGCAAACATAATATCGGGCCTACTTGTGGTAAGATAAAGTAAACTACCTATCATACCTCGATATAGACGAATGTCTACATCCTTACCGCCCGTATCCTTGTCGAGATGCGTAGTCGTGCTCATTGGAGTCTTTTTCCCGGAAGCACTTTCCATTCCAAATCGCTTAAGCAACTCCACCGTATACTTCGTTTGGTGGATGAAGATTGCATCGTTCATTTGGCGAATTTGGAGACCTAAGAAATATTTGAGTTCGCCCATGTGGCTCATCTCAAATTGGTCCTTCATAACATTAGAAAACTCTTCGCAAAGAGTGAAGTTAGTAGCACCGAAAATGATATCATCAACATAAATTTGAACTAATAAAATATCATTATTCGCATGCTTAACAAAAAGTGTAGAATCGGCTTCGCCCATTTTAAAATTCAAATCCAAAAGAAAATTCTTTAGGCGATCATACCAAGCTCGAGGAGCTTGTCTCAAACCATAAAGAGCTTTCTTTAGTTTAAAAACATGATTTGGAAATTTTTCATTTATGAAGCCCGGAGGTTGAGAAACGTAAACTTCCTCAACAACATCTCCGTTTAAAAATGCACTTTTAACATCCATTTGAAATAACTTAAAATTTTTATGGCATGCATATGACAATAAAAGTCTAATCGATTCTAATCTAGCTACCGGAGCGAAGGATTCTTCGAAATCGATACCTTCCTCTTGGCGATAGCCTTGAGCAACTAACCGAGCTTTGTTCCGGATGACGACTTGATTTTCGTCGGATTTGTTCTTGAAGATCCACTTTGTCCCTATGACGGTGTGGTTCTTTGATGGCAAAGGAACAAGCTCCCATACCTCATTCCTCTCGAATTGAATGAGTTCCTCCTCCATGGCAAGGATCCAAGCACTATCTTCGCACGCTTCAACTATATTCTTTGGCTCTATTGATGAGACAAAGGCACTATTGGCGAAGTGGTGGACTTGAGATCTCGTCTTGACACTATCATGAATATTGCCAATGACTTGCTCATGGGGATGGTCGCGAACGGTATGAAGCCGCTTGGGAATACCTTGATCACTAGGCACATTCTCAACAACTTCATTAGTCGGGTTAGTCTCAATAGAATCAATTGAATCAATAGACTTAGAATTTTCAAACGAATCACATAAAACATCCATAGAATCATTATCATTTGAAATTCTAGAAGTAGTAAAATTCTCATTAAAAGAGACATGAAGTGATTCCTCGATCGTAGAGGATCTTTTGTTGTATATCCGGTAGGCTTTGCTACGTGAGGAATACCCAACAAATATCCCCTCATCCGATCTCGGATCAAACTTGTCCAAATTATCATATGTGTTTTTAATAAAACATTTTGCGCCGAAAACACGAAAATGTTTAACTTGAGGCAATCTACCAAACAACAATTCATAGCAAGTTTGTTTGGTGCCGGGCCTCAAAAGTATTCTATTAAACACATAACAAGCGGTGTGTACCGCTTCCGCCCAAATTTGATAACCAAGTTAACTATCTTCGAGCATAGTGCGAGCACACTCCACAAGCGTTCTATTCTTCCTCTCAACAACACCATTTTGAGGAGGTGCGCGAGGGAAAGAAAACGTGTGAGTAATTCCAAGATCATCACAAAAATTTGAGAAAGACTCATTCTCAAATTCACCCCCATGATCACTACGAATAGTGACAATGGTGGTTCCGATGAGATTTTGTACTTTCTTCACAAATATTGCGAAGTTTTCAAAAGCTTCATTTTTATTACATAAGAAAAATACCCATGTAAATCTTGAATAATCATCAACGATGACTAGTCCATACCTTGCATTTCCTAAGGAAGCAACTCTAGTTGGCCCAAATAAATCTAGATGTAATAGCTCTAGTGGCCGTTTCGTAGAAATGCTTTTCTTAGGTTTAAATGAAGATTTAGGAAGCTTGCCACGTTGACAAGAATCACAAAAACTTTTCTTTTCAAAAACGAGTTTCGGAAAACCTTTAATGGAATTTAATTTCGAAAGCTTATAAAGTATTCCAAAGTTCACATGTCCAAAGCGTCGATGCCATAAGTGTTGTTCACTTGTGTTGGCAACGAGACATTGTTCATATGACTTAGGAAGATCCAAAATATAAATATCTTTATGGCGTGTGCCGGAAAATAATAATTTATTATTATCATTTGAAATATGACACAATCCTTTCGCAAAACTAACTTTGTAACCTTTGTCACAAAGTTGGCTTATTGAAATAAGATTATGATTTAAACCATCAACTAAATAAACATCACTAATTAAGGGTTTAGAAGGGTTACCCACTTTACCAACACCGACGATTGTTCCGCTCTCATTGCCTCCAAATACGACGCGATTTCCATTTGCAATGGGAACCACTCCGGAGAGCAATTGAGCGTCACCCGTCATGTGTTTTGAACACCCGCTATCGAGTATCCAATTCCCTTTGGAGCTAAATTTAAATTTGTTGCTCCTTTTCTTTTTCTTTTCCTTGAGTACCTAAAGATAGAAACTTTCATATCATGGTACCCAAGGTCATTGGGTCTTCAAGAGTTAGACCTTTGGAAGCCAAGTCCAATTGGACTTAGACTTCCCCACATAATTTCTACTATGCAAAACATCCGAAAAATAAGCATTCATATACATTTGTTTTTCGTCCATGCTTGTGTCCTTTGGGCTCCAAATAGTGAAAATTTTGGGAGCCATCATCCTATTGGGTGCATGCATGCGTTGTTGAATTCTACGTGATGCATGTCGTGGATAGGCATAAGGAACATGATGGAATGGTGCACGATGAGAATTATTCATATGATGTTGTGGGTGAACATATGCATGTGTGGGAACACGTGCGTGAGGGTGTCTCACATGGTGTGCACGTGCCCGAGAATGTGTTGCATAAAAATCATCTTATATGTGAGATGGTGGAGTAGGACGTGTGTTCCTACGTGGCATGGTATTGGTGTACATATAAGCATGCCTCTTCTTTGGAGGTCCACCCGAAGTGGGTTTCTTTCCAAAAGAGGGTGTGGACGAGGTGGAAGCACCATTGGTAGATAAACTACCAATAGAGTGTTTGCTACCACTCGTAGAGTCACCGGAAGTTGGCCTAACAAAAGTAGTGGCCGCTTTGGATGGACATCCCATCGTATACCCCAAACCAATGTGGTGATTGGCCGGAAGTAAGTCACTTAGGATTTTATCCAAATGGTCCTTACCTTTGTTGAATTTGTTAATTCGGCCCAATGTGTTCTCATATTTCTCTTTGAGAGAACGCATAGAAGTATCCAAATTGGATACTTGCGATGTGAGCACAAAAACACGAGATTTAAGATTCTCGTTCTCAATACTCAAAGTCGAGTTTTGAGAAGATAAATCCTCTATCCTATGTTCTTCCGGATCCTCGATGCTAACATGTTCAAGTTTAGATTTGAGATTAATAATCTCATTTCTTAACTCTTCAACAACGGTGTCGTTGTTGGTGATGATAGTCTTAGGCGAGGTTTGAATGCTAGCTAGGTCATCTTTTACTTTAGTATATCTATTTACTAGTTTAGTGTATCTAGACCATAAATGAGAGTTAGCATCCCTAAGGTCATCCATAGTTACCTCATCGCCTTCGTCGTCGCTATCATCGGAGGAGGAAGATCCTTGATCATGCTCCTCTCTTGCCATGATGCACATGTGTGCTTGCTCCACTTTCTCATCGTCCGACTCTCCGCTTGAGGAATCCTCGGAGTCGGTGAATGTTGTTCCGACAAGTCCCTTTTTGTACCCCTTTTTGTACTTCTTCGATTTGTCGAACTTCGGCGCCTTCCACCTCTCCTTTTGCTTGTTTTGAGGACAATCCGCTTTGATGTGTCCTGGCTTATTGCATTTAAAGCACAAAGGTGGAGAGGCGTTAGTAGAAGTAAACTTAGGTTTTTGTTTGAAGTTACCCTTTCGGAAGAAGCGATTGAACTTCTTTGCCATGAGTGCAATGGATTCCATGTCCATTTCTTCTTCCGAGTCCTCATCATCGGTAGAGGTGGATGAAGCCGCCTTGAATGCAATCGCCTTTTTCTTAGGCGCGTCTTGGTTTAAATAGGACTTCATCTTTTCTTGTAACTTCACCTTGCTATCTTTGCGTACCTCGTATGACATCAAAGTATCCATTAGTTGAACTACGGTATATTTGTTCATGTCATTACCTTCCTCGATGGCGAAGGTACGTTTTTCCCAAGAAGAGGGAAGTCCTTCAATAAGCTTTGAGCACTTCTCCTTTTGAGTGTAGGACTTGCCGAGGGCCTCTAACTCGTTTATTATGTCAACAAAGCGAGCGTAATATTCTTTCATCTTCTCGTCCTGTTGCATATGAAACATTTCGTAATCTTTGTTAACGACTACGAGTTTAGAGTCTCTTACCCTACTCGTCCCTTCATGAAGTATGAGGAGGGAGTTCCAAATTTGATATGCACTCTTACATGTGCATATCTTATTGAAGTCCTCGGGCTCCAATGCGCATTGCAAGGCGTTCATTGCCTTGGCATTGCTTACCTCCACGGCGACCTCCGCGGTAGTCCATTTCTCAAAGTCTTCTTCTTTGGGCTCAATGTATTCCTTCATTGTAGTCCTCCATAAGGATGCACTCCGGAGGAAGGTTTCCATCCGGCATTTCCAGTACCCGTAGTTGGTACCGTTGAAGAATGGAGGCCTCGTAGAGGAATGTCCTTCCATCACCGAAGATGCTCCTTCTCGGTTCCTGAAGGTGTCATAGTTGGAAGGTGGACGCACGGTCTTGTTGTCGTTGGCAGACATAGCTAAGTATCTGGCTCTGATACCAAATGTAATGCCCTACAAGCTACTGCACAAGTACTAGAGGGGGGGGAATAGTACTTTAAAATAATAAGGAGTATAATTCCAAATTAAATTGCAAACAACTACCAAATCAATTTGCGGAAGCTTAAATTGAATGACAACAACAAAATTAACAATGCAAACAAATGATGTTAATGGGTTCGGATCCACCCAAGTCTCCCCGACTTGTTCCCGGTGATCCTACGTCCCAACCACCCGGATCCCCTCCGGATACTTGAGTTAGAAACCCTAACTCAAGATTTCCACTATGAATATCTTGTGAAAAACCTTCACAAGATCAAATCATACAACAACGGCAATAGTGAATCCCACAACCCGGGATCACAACCTTCTCTCACAACCGAGAGAATCAACAAGCAATATAAATGAGTTATATTGAAATAAGCAAACTTACCACAAAATCCTATACCTTGAGTTTTTCTTACCCAATAGGTGAAATGAAGGATTTGAGGAAGATGAAGTCACCAAGACCTAGCACCAAGGAAATGACCAGCAATCGGTGCCTAGGGATGATTTGGAGACTTGGATCAAGCAATAGCTTGAAGAGCTCACCAAGAACAAGCTTCTCTCTAGATGGATTCTAGATCTAGAAATGAGAGAGAATGGGTTTCTTGTGAGGAAGAGAGCTTTAGATTTGAGTGAGAATGGCTATCTCTTTTGATCTCAATGAATCTCTGAATGGAAGCTCTAACCTAGATAGAAATGACCTAGGTTCGTATTTATAGGGTCCCATAAAAACAACTTAGGTCATTCTCCAACGGATAGAAATCTGGGAGAATTAGTCGGTCAAAGAACAATCACTGACCGACTAGTTCATCAACTAGTCGGTCAGTCAAACAGCATGGACCGACTAAGAGAGGAACTGAGAAGAAAGAGAATTTCAGACCTAGAAATCTAGTCGGTCCAAGAGGACTGTCTGACCGACTAGTTTCACAACTAGTCGGTCAGTCAATGAACGTAGACCGACTAAGAGGCAAAATGAAATAGTCTGAATGCAATATGACTTAGTCGGTCCAAGAACAAAAGTTGACCGACTAGATTGTCAACTAGTCGGTCACCAAACGTTCTTAGACCGACTAACGATAAACAGTAGCTTAGGAGAATTTTAGCATGAACAGTAAGTCACAACTAGTCGGTCAAAGAAGCATCACTGACCGACTAGTTTACAAACTAGTCGGTCGGTGAGTCAACGTAGACCGATTAACTGTAAACAGTAAAGTCCAAGAAATTAAGGAATCAAACTAGTCGGTCCAAGAAGAGTTGCTGACCGACTAGATCACCATCTAGTCGGTTAGTACTCCTTCTTGTACCAACTAATATGCACAAACAAGTCCGAATCGAAGCGCGACGCTTCGAGGAAGTTAGAATGAACTTGTACTAAGATCCTAGAGCTACGATATGAGCGTTATGAAGATAGAAACGTAAGATATACTCAAGGCTTAACATTCTATATATCGAAGCTAAAAAGACTATAAATAAAACCTTAATAAACGGTCTTTGAGAGCTTCGATTGATTCTTCATCACTTCCAAAACGGCGCAAGAGCTTCAACGAAGCTTTAGGCATGAATACGAGCTTTGGGAAGTGTTGAGATGTCGCTTTGAATGTTCTCGTGAATTTGGCGACGATCTCCAAAACTGCGCTCACAAATTGTTAGTTCATGGATTATTTATGTTTGCTCATCATCAAAACCAAATCCGGGGAGTCCAATATTCAACACTTTGATCTCTATGTGCGTAGCCGTCGGCCTCCGTCCCCGGATGTAGAAACCGCAAGATCCCCTTGCACAACCGATTAGAATCAACTCCAATGATCCCCACCTCTGGTAGCCGTCGGCCTCCCTCACGGAGTTCTTTTTCAACTTTGTTAAAAGCCGAACCCTAGCCGCAAAACCGCACGTCCCTTAAGTACTCCGCTCCCCCACAATCACGGAGTAGATATGGAAGGTCGCTCGATAAAAATCCCGTGCAGATCGGCAGCCCACAAATTAAGGAATCACTTCGAGCAAGTGGTTTCGCAATATCTTCAACAAGATCTTTCAACCAATATTTGCGGGTTAATATTTCTCCAACAGATTCTTCAATCAACTTTAGGAGATAACAACTTCCAAATGTATCTTTAACGATTCTTCAATCATAACAGCATATACCAGAGTACCTTAAATATACTGCAATAAGATCTGAATTAATCCACCTTCAAAACTGATGATGGCCGTCATCCTTTTCAAAGCTTCCGACACAGCATGTTGGACATCATGTTGCAACATAACATTCAACATGTCATATAATATGGCCAATAAACTAGATCTTTCATTCCAAGATAATTAAGAGCTACTGATTTTGAAAAGCTTTTTCAATCTTCTCTCATGCAGATATTCTGCCAATATCTAGGAATACTTCGAGTAAGAAATCCCATAGATCAAGAAACCATTTAACCATTTCGGGTAAAATGATTTAAACAAATCTCATGTGGATATTTTGCCCATAGAATAAGGATCTATTTCTGGTAAATAGAACCAATAAATCTCCGCAAATATTTCCTCCCATCAATTAAGGAACTAACCAGATTCCCAAATATTCTCAGCAAACCTCACATCAATTAAGGAACTAATTCGGGTAAGAAGGAATATAAAAATCTCACCAAGATATTTCATCAATCAATTCAGGAAGCCCCGAGATTCTAGGCTACAAATCAGATCTGAATCAGCAAGACAGATCTGCAAACCAAAAACAGCATAACTGCATACAAACCATACTCCAGATCCTGCATGCTGTACATAATGTTGCAACATTAATATTATGTACAACATGACTGCTCAAACTGCTCAAAAACAAATCTGATTTCACAAATTGAGCTCTCCAAATTTAGTGCCACTAATGCCAACTTATAGCAACAGAAAAACAACCTAACAATCTCCCCCTTTGGCATTATGTGGCACAACCCAAAGCATGGGCACCAACCAAGCACCAACCAAGCACATTCTCATCCTTTGAGCCACAATAAGCCAAAGCACACTCTCCCCCTTACTAGTAAAAATCTAAGCAGTGATCTCCTCAGACGAGACATCCACTTCATGCGGTTTCTGAGACAATAGTTGCTGAGAGATAGGACATGGATGGGAAGGGTTGGAATGTACACCTGGATTGCGGGTCTCCAAGAATCTTCTTAGAAGTCGACATTGAAAAGGAGGGAGTTGGAGAACTAGACGGAGCACCATGTCGCTTGGCAGAGCTATGCTGACGACGACAAGAATGAGAAACTTACAGATCTGGCATGGTCAAATCAGGAGCATGTGAAGCTGTATAGTCACTGGGTGCAGAAGATGTGCATGTTGTGTCCTGTGTCACAGCATGCTCCATGACATCAGGTTCAACATGTGCCAATGTTGTAACATCGTGTGCAACATCAAATGCAACAAGAGCATTTGTTGCAAATTAGGAGCAACACCAAACGAACATTCCCAATACTTTTCAGTGGTCGACAAAAAAATGTGACCTCATCGATAACTTTAATACTGTTCAGCTAGCCTCCAATAATACACGTCCATATCTCCAATAGTTAATCCAAAGACGACAACAACTGAGACACTTTAAAAGGCTCCGCTGTCTCTCTCAGTAGCGAAAAAAATCCTCAGGCACAACGGAAATAGAGGAATAAAAATATACCTCGCATCTAATAGTAGGCTGCAAGAAGGATGGAACAAAATCCAGAGTAGTAGTCAAGCTCTGAGAGGCTAAAAAGTAGCTGGAGAGTTGAAAACATCGGTGGTGTTGACAGAGAGGCTTCTGTGATCTGCATGTCAAAATTTGGAGACATGGATGCGGTGGAACCCGCGAAGAGGTGAACAAAATTTGGAAACATCAGCCGAAATGGGTGAATAAGCCGTGGTAGATGGATCGGCAGTAGATTGTCGTGTTGGAGAGGGTATATGCGAAGATTCAATGGCGCTAGTGGAGGATGAGCGGCGAGAAGAGCGGCGAGGTAATTCTTTGATAATTCTGGAGGAAGATTCATAAGAATTTGGCACAGATTGCTCACATTGATTGTGGAGAAATGTCGAGTCTGGTGTCATAACATCTGCAGCAATATTGTTCTGTGTTGTATCTAATGTTGCAATATTGGTCACAACATGAAGTGTTTTCTCTAAAGCTGTAGTGTTCTTGCTATATAATTCAGACTTCCTGACCCATTTCTTCTTTATCTTTATATCAGGGTGTCTAACATTTCTTCCTTCTAACCAATGTCGCATGCGACTGAAGCAGTTTCTCTCAGTATGGCGTATGAACTTGCAGTAACTGCACACAGAACGACCACCTTTTATACCTCTAATCTGCTTCTTCTTCTGATCATGGCCCTTGTGCTGACCCATTCTTTCAAGTTCTTTGGTAACTTGACTTCTTCTTTCAGCAGACACATTATAGAAAGCTCCTCTATTGTATCCCACTCCAGTATGATCTCCTGAAATCTTACACATGTTCAAGATATCATCCAGCTTTGCTTTTCCAGAATTCCACTTATCCAATGTGCATTCAGCTTTCTCTGCCCTGAGAAGAACATTTCTGAAGTTGCTTTCCAATTCTCTACGGTTTTCCTCAACTTTCAGACATTTGATTTTGATCTCCTCCTTCTCTTTCTTCAGTCTTTCATTCTCCTCTTTCAGGACTTTGTTGATATTGCATATTTGCATCCACTTCTCAAACATCATCTGGTATTCTTTTCGGATGTCATCGTCACTAACTTCCTCATCGCTATCAACTTCAGACTCAGATTCAGTGCATGATAGTGTACTTAATGTTGCAACATTCTGTCTGACATTGGCTAGTTTGTTGTCAGATGTTGTTCCTGATGTTGCACCATCTGATCCAACATGACTATGAGTGGCACTATCTGATTGTCCTTCCAGGATGGCTGTAAATGCAACATAGTTTCTGGTTATGTTCTCATCTCCAACACTACCTTCCGATTCATCATCACTCTAAGTGCTTGCTAAAGATTTCCCTTTCTGCTTCTTGAGGGTATTGGCACATTCAGCTTGTATGTGGCCAAAACCCTCACATTCTCTGCACTGTATCACTTTGCCTTTGTTCTTTTGATCATGCCTATGAGTCAGACGATTGGTGTTCTTGCCTGCAGAGGGAAGATTTGCCCGTGCCGCATTGTTACCAGATCTGAAGTTTGGACCCTTGTTGCTTATCTCTTTCATCATTCTGCTGAAATTCTTGGTCAGCAAGGCAATGTCATCATCTAACTCAAACTCATTATATGACTTAGAGACTTCACAAACTTCTGCTTTTAGGGCAACCCCTTTGTCCATCTGATTCTGCTTCAGATTCATTCATAGGTCTGAAGAGATCCCATGAGTTCATCCAGTCTCATGGTGGACGTATTTCTGGCCTCCTCAATGGCTGCAACTTTGGCTGAGAATTTGTCTAGAAGAGATCTCAAGGTTTTCTCAACTAACTTCTTTTGAGAATATTTCTTCCCAAGCTGGAAGACCTGATTGGCTATATCTCTCAACCTCCCATTGAATTCGGCAACAGTCTCGTCGTCATTCATCCTTAGATTTTTAAACTGAGAAGCTAACATCTAGAGTTTAGAAGCTTTTACCACATTAGTTCCTTCATGAACATTCTGAAGTATGTCCCAAGCTTCCTTAGCATACTCACAGGTAGAGATAAGTTTGAACTGCTCTTCATCTACAGCTGAAAATAGCATTAATTGCTTTAGAATTGCACATGGCCACATGTTCTTCAATCCGACTCCAGTCTCTTGCCGGCTTGAGGTGTTCTTTGCCATCTTCGTCAATTTCGATCGGCGGTGTCCATCCTTCAATGACAGTGATCCATGCCTTCTCATCTAGGGACTTAAAGAATGCACGCATCCGAGACTTTCAGTAAGTGTAGTTTGTACCAATGACCAAAGGAGGACGAACTACGGAGGCACCTTCTTGTGTAGTCATGATTCAAGTAATGAAATCCAAGATCATACCCTCTTTGATAACAAAGTAACACGGGTGACCTGCTCCGATACCAATTGTTATTCAGTACGAGGTGATTAATCAATTAAACACAATGATTAAGCAAAAAACCATGCAACGACAATCAAAACTTGGTAACGCAATTCGGTGCGCACACTTACATCTGCGGGGCCACGCCCAGAAAATTAGATTACTCCACTATAATAAATAATGATTACAGTCACTAATATCAGATCTATATTAGGAGAAGCATACTCCCCCTCAATACAAACCGTGAGGGGTGATCTCAATCAACCCCGTGGAGTAATCTATGCAAGCTCCCCTTGCACAACCGACTAGATCAACTCCTTTGATCCCTACGTGCGTAGCCGTCGGCCTCCGTCCCCGGATGTAGAAACCGCAAGATCCCCTTGCACAACCGACTAGAATCAACTCCCTTGATCCCCACCTCTTATAGCCGTCGGCCTCCCTCACAGAGTTCTTTTTCAACTTTGTTAAAAGCCGTACCCTAGCCGCAAAACCGCACGTCCCTTAAGTACTCCGCTCCCCCTCAATCACGGAGTAGATATGGAAGGTCGCTCGATAAAATCCCGTGCAGATCGGTAGCCCACAAATTAAGGAATCACTTCGGGCAAGTGGTTTCGCAATATCTTCAACAAGATCTTTCAACCAATATTTGCGGGCTAATATTTCTTCAACAGATTCTTCAATCAACTTTAGGAGATAACAACTTCCAAATGTATCTTCAACGATTCTTCAATCATAACAACATATACCAGAGTACCTTAAAGATACTGCAATAAGATCTGAATTAATCCACCATCAAAACTGCTGATGGCCGTCATCCTTTTCAAAGCTTCCGACACAACATGTTGGACCTCATGTTGCAACATAACATTCAACATGTCATATAATATGGCCAATAAACTAGATCTCTCATTCCAAGATAATTAAGAGCTACTGATTTTGGAAAGCTTTTTCAATCTTCTCTCATGCAGCTATTCTACCAATATCTAGGAATACTTCGAGTAAGAAATCCCATAGATCAAGAAACCATTTAACCATTTCGGGTAAAATGATTTAAACAAATCTCATGCGGATATTTTGCCCATAGAATAAGGATCTATTTCTGGTAAATAGAACCAATAAATCTCAGCAAATATTTCCTCTTATCAATTAAGGAACTAACCAGATTCCCAAATATTCTCAGCAAACCTCCCATCAATTAAGGAACTAATTCGGGTAAGAATGAATATAAAAATCTCACCAAGATATTTCATCAATCAATTCAGGAACCCCCCGAGATTCTAGGCTACAAATCAGATCTGAATCAGCAAGACAGATCTACAAACCAAAAACAGCATGACTTCATACGAATTATACTCCAGATCCTGCATGTTGTACATAATGTTGCAACAGAAACTGAGCTCTCCAGATTTAGTGCCACTAATGCCAACTTATAGCAACAGAAAAACAACCTAACAGAGCTAATGTCACCGGCCTACGATTATGATAATGTTAATGGGATGATTCTATCGTAGTTCGTTGAGAAATCATAATATTATACGAACAAAGGTCTCCTTTTGAGTTGGTATCATTAAATTGTGCTCCAAATTTATACATTAGCATTTGGAATCTAAAGGACAAGCTAGCACTGGAATTAGACTTGGTTGAACTTGTAAAATTCTCCTAAATTTTGCCTAAGGGCATGTTTGTTTTTGCTTATTTGGGCAAGAAAGTTGCCTAATAATACTATTTGGGCTACTGTAGATCAACTATTTACAACATTCCACCGAGATTCCACCCACCCGTGTTCGTTTTGTGTATTTGGCAGTCGAGGAAAAATGGCCGACGTGGCCTTCAATTTTAAACGACCAAGAATCCCCACAAAAAGCGACGATTACAGCCGAAATTTTGCACAAGCGGGGCCCACCCTCTCTCTCCCCTTTTCTCAGCCAATCGCACATGTTCTTTTTTTATAAAAAAAATCTGTCAATCGCCAATCTCAGCCAATCACAGAAGCTGGGGAACACTCAATTTCGTTATTCTCACATGGGAATTTTTAGTTTTGGTTTTTTAATATTTAATTATTATAATTTATATTTAAAAGCGAGACCCACATCAACTTTCTTCAAACAACATTCTCAACAAAACAAACACAATAAAGGTAGGTGGGACCTACACAACTTTCTCAAAACCACTTTCTAACAAAACAAACACAACCTCCTAATTTTCTCTCCCTAAGATTCCAACCCCTAAACACTATTCACAACTTTCTCAAAAAATCATTCTCACAGAAACGAACAGACCCTAAGGGCCTATTTCTTTGGAGTTGCTTTGGGTTGGGATTTACTATTGTGAATAATAAAGCTATATTGGAATCCTGAGGAGAGAGAAGAAGAGTATTGTATTTCTTTTGGAGGAAAAGTGGTTGGAAAGTGGGATGGAGTTTTGTTTGTGGGTCTCATAGTAAAGTAGTGTGTTTCTTTTGGTTATAGTGTGATTGGAAAAGTTGGATGAAGAAAGTTGGAAGGTGGGTATGGTGGTTTGAGGTAAGATTACCCCCATCCTCATATGAAGTAGAAAATTGTGAAACCCAACATTTAATTAAATATTAATTAACTCACTATTAAATATTAAATAAATAACTAATAAATAAACATATTTAAATACAACTAATAGAATTAAATATTAAAATACCGAATTTAATAATAAAACGAAATATTTAATTGCATTGGACCGAATAAATAGAAACACATGAAGGACAAGCAACGCAATCAACAGAAAAAAGTCCATCTTCACCTCCAAGCCATACGAACCCATGTAACAAACCCATGTAACATACCAAATTAGGCAAGCATAAACAAAATACATATAATATACAAAATACAAGTATTATTGTGCATACCCAACATACACAAATAAAGTTTTACATTGTATCTTCCTCATCAAACACTATTGTTAATAAAAAACAATAAAAGAGAAAACAGCAAGCCTATAAGCGAATACAAAACCAACTTAATGGTTTTGTATTCAGAGAGGAGAGTGTCCATTTTCCCCGTGTTCTGCTTAAAACCCCCCTCGAACGTGGCCAACAGCTTCTCTATCTCCAAAAGCCGCCTATCAGAGACCGCTGTGGAAGAGGATGCATGGGTCGGGATTCTTTCATGCTCATCCAGCAAATGTAGTATGACATGTGTGGACCAGTTTGAGTGAGGTGCATCCTTCCATTCGTAGAATTGGCATTTATTATTCCCTCACTCTGGACAGCTCCAAAATCGACGGTCAGGGTTTTTTCTGGTCCATGATGTCCTCCTGAGAACCCGCAGACCACAATGGCAAACCCTGCTGTCTTCTGCATTTTCATCCAACTCAGTACCTACAGAACCTCTAGGTCTGGATGGAATAGACTGGCTGGACCCTGTGCTTATGTGAACCTTGCATGAAATAAAGAGTGACAACAGAGGCATGCAACATATATACATATACATATTACAAAAAAGCTACAACTTAAAGAAGCAACAACTTAAATTGATACATACATCAGCAAAACCCAAAACAAAAATGCCACAGGCCCAAAAAATTCTCATTCTCCAGTCTGAAACTTCAACATACACAATTTTCTTATTGAAGAAACAACTTAAACTGATGCATACATCAGTAAAACCCAAAACAAAAATGCCACAGACCCAAAATTTTCTCATTCTCCAGTCTGAAACTTCAACATACACAATTTTCTTATTGAAGCAACAACTTAAACTGATACATACATCAGCAAAAACCAAAACAAAAATGCCACAGACCCAAAAAATTCTCAATCTCCAGTCTGAAACTTCAACATTCACAATTTTCTTCTTGAAGCAACAACTTAAACTGATACATACATCAGCAAAAGCCAAAACAAAAATGCCACAGACCCAAAAAATTCTCATTCTCCAGTCTGAAACTTCAACATTCACAATTTTCTTATTGAAGCAACAACTTAAACTGATACATACATCAGCAAAACCCAAAACAAAAATGCCACAGACCCAAAAAATTCTCATTCTCCAGTCTGAAACTTCAACATTCACAATTTTCTTATAGAAGCAACAACTTAAAAGGATACATACAGCAGCAAAACCCAAAACAAAAATGCCACAGACCCAAAAAAATCTCATTCTCCAGTCTGAAACTTCAACATTCACAATTTTCTATTGAAGCAAAAACTTAAATTGCTACATACATCAGAACAACCCAAAAAAATGCCACAGACCCAAAAAATTCTCATTTTCCAGTCTGAAACCTCAACATACACAATTTTCTTGTTGAAGCAACAACATAAACTAATACATACATCAGAATAACCCAAAACAAAAATGCCACTGAACCAAAAAATTCTCATTCTCTAGTCTGAAACCTCAACATACACAATTTTCATATTGAAGCAACAACTTAAACTGATACATACATCAGAACAACCCAAAATAAAAATGCCACAGACCCAAAAATTCTAATTCTCCAGTCTGAAACTTCAACATACACAATTTTCTTATTGAAGCAACAACTTAAACTGATACATATATCAGAACAACCCAAAAAATGCCACAGACCCAAAAAGTTCTCATTCTCAAGTCTGAAACTTCAACATACACAATTTTCTTAAAGAAGCAACAACTTAAACTTATACATACATCAGCGCAACCCAAAATAAAAATGCTAAAAAAATTCTCATTCTCCAGTCTGAAACTTCAACATACACAGTTTTCTTAAAGAAGCAACAACTTAAACTGATACATACATCAGAACAACCCAAAACAAAAATGCCACAGACCCAAAAAAAATTCTCATTCTCCATTCTGAAACTTCAACATACACAATTTTCATAAAGAAGCAACAACTTAAACTGATACATACATCAGCAAAACCCAAAACAAAAATGCCACAGACCCAAAAAATTCTCGTTCTCAGTCTGAAACTGCAACATACACAATTTTCTTATTGAAGCAACAACTTAAACTGATACATACATCAGACAAACCCAAAACAAAAATGCCACATACCCAAAAATTCTCAGTCTCCTAACTGAAAATGCAACAAACACAATTTCCTTAAAGAAGCACCTACTTAAACTGATACATACATCAGCAAAACCCAAAACAAAAATGCCATAGACCGAAAAAATTCTCATTCTCTAGTCTGAAACTGCAACACACACAATTTTCTTATTGAAGCAACAACTTAAACTGATACATACATCAGATAAACCCAAAACAAAATGCCACAGACCCAAAAATTCTCAGTCTCCTGACTGAAACTGCAACAAACTCAATTTTCTTAAAGAAGCACCCGCTTAAACTGATACATTCATCAGTAAAACCCAAAACAAAAATGCCACATACCCAAAAAAATTCTCATTATCCAGTCTGAAACTACAACATACACAATTTTCTCATTGAAGCAACTACTTAAACTGATACATACATCAGATAAACCCAAAACAAAAATGCCACAGACCCAAAAATTCTCAGTCTCCTGACTGAAACTGCAACAAACTTAATTTTCTTAAAGAAGCACCAGCTTAAACTGATACATACATCAGTAAAATCCAAAACAAAAATGCCACAGACCCAAAAAAATTCTCATTCTCCAGTCTGAAACTGCAACATACACAATTTTCTTATTGAAGCAATAACTTAAACTGATACATACATTAGACAAACCTAAAACAAAAATGCCACAGGCCCAAAAATTCTTAGTCTCCTGACTGAAACTGCAACAAACACAATTTACTTAAAGAAGCACTAACTTAAACTGATACAAACATCAGAACCCCCAAAACACAAAAACCCCAAATAATATAAATTTGAGGTGTGCCCTCAGATAAACATGTTTTGTATCTTGAACATCAGTAGGTATTTGGAAGTTGGTCATTATAAATGAATCTTCAAGCTAAATACCTCCTATTTCTTTTTATCATAGGGTCAAATTCCTTCTTTATTGTTCATCATCATAGGGCATCAGAAAAACCCAAAACAAAAATGCCACAGACCCAAAAATTCTCAGTCTCCTGACTGAAACTGCAACAAACACAATTTACTTAAAGAAGCACTAACTTAAACTGATACATACATCAGAACACCCCAAAACACAAATGCCCCAAATAATATAAATTTGAGGTGTGCCCTCAGATAAACATGTTTTGTATCTTGAACATCAGTAGGTATTTGGAAGTTGCTCATTATAAATGAACCTTCAAGCCAAATACCGCCTATATTTTCTTATCATAGGGTTAAATTCCTTCTTTATTGTTCATCATCATAGGGCATCAGAAAAACCCAAAACAAATATGCAACATATCCGAAAAATTTTCAGTCTCCTGACTGAAACTACAACAAACACAATTTTCTTAAAGAAGCAGCAATTTAAACTGATACATACATCAGCACACCCCAAAACACAAATGCCCCAAATAATACAAATTTGATCTGTGCCCTCAGATAAACATGTTTTGTTTCTTGAACATCAGTAGGTATTTGGAAGTTGCTCATTATAAATGAACCTTCAAGCCAAATACCTCATATTTCTTCTTATCATATGGTCAAATTCCTTCTTTATTGTTCATCATCATCGGGCATCAGAAAACCCAAAACAAAATTGCCACAGAACCAAAAAATTCTCATTCTCAAGACTGAAACTGCACATACAAAATTTTCTTAAAGAAGCAACAACTTAAACTGATACATACATCAGAACAACCCAAAACACAAATGAGCGAAATAATAAAAATTTGAGTTCTGCCCTCAGGTAAACATGTTTTGTATCTTGAACATCAGTAGGTATTTGGATGTTGCTCATTATAATTGAACCTTCAAGCCAAATACCTCCTATTTCTTCTTATCATAAGGTCAAATTCCTTCTTTATTGTTCATCATCATCGCGCATATGTAGCAGTTTCAGTATGGGAACTGTGTGGATGTATCAGTTGTAGTTGTTGTATCTTGGGTCATTGTGTTTGTATCAGAAAGCAAATATTGGATGCAATATACAAAAACATCATATATTTACTTTTAGCCCTCAGGAAAATTGTGACGTATCATGAATTTAATTTGGAAATCGGCAGCTGCTCAATATAAATGAACCTCACAGCCAAATTCCAAATATTTCTGAAGAACATAGGGACGAAGTGCTCAAAAAAATTTCATCATCATTGGGCTATTTGCATATGGACATATAGTTCAAAAAAATACATCATCATTGGGCTATTTGCATGCACCAATTACCTGCAGAAACATCATAAACCATTCAGACTCGACCCATACAAAAACATAGCTATCAGTAGTAAGCTACAAATGAATATATACAACAACATAGAGATTGTTTTTTACCCTTAACATTTACCACATAACTTCAACTTAGACAACCAACCCATACCTACCATAACACATCATAACCCCATTCCACCCAAACCCAATCACCCCACCACCAAAAGTCCATCTTCACCTCCAAGCCTCTTCTCCTGCCTATGTCACATCAGCTTTCCTACAACTCCATATCTAACCCATCAACTATCTCTTCAATCATAATCTTCCTAGCCGATGGCGGCAATGCCAAAAAGCTTCGTGCCTCCATCTCATCCTGGCGTAGGGCCTTAAACACCATAAACAATATCCCCGGCATATACTCAGTAAACTCGTAAACAAGCTGGGCATGCGGTGCTATCCAATGAGAGTGTGCGGACCGTATAGCATCCGAGACCTCTTTCACATTTTCTGCTATATACCGCATGACGTCGGGATCTTGTTGCATGGCCTGTCTACGATGTTTCTTTTTCTCCATCGCGGGTGGGATAGCATGGCTTGTCCCCCCCTGATGAATAGGATCGGTCGACGCTTGGGTGGGGATGTCATCTGCGACATAGTGGGGCGGTGAATCAATATGTATCGGATCAGGAGTTACGGGCTCTCCTTCACCTTCGCCTCCAGAATATTGGCCATCAAAGTTTTCGAAAATAGTCTTTAAAAGATCCCCCCTAGCAGTGTCATCACCAATGATGAGAATACCATGGAATTGGAGGGTTCACATAAGCCCGCTTCTGATGGTTTGCCTGAACGATTAGAATATCAAATATGATAAAGGTTATGCAAAGCTATAGTTAATGTATTAGCACATAGCCTATATATAAGATAGAAGTACTCAACGCCGTCCACGGAGCATCTGTTTCTGGATCCAGTTCAATGATCTTCCCCTCTGCATCCCATCCTGCACAGCTAATATCCATGCACTCATGTACGTCTTTGAGACGTGTCCTCAACGCTTTCATGTGATTTTTCACATTAACACTTGTGAAAGAAGTCCCATGGATGTTATTGATTTCGGCTGCAGTGGCATTGAAGGCTGTATTTTTAAATGTCTTATCTGATTTAAACCCCTAACGTGCAAGCTCAGCTAGGTATAAAATGAGGGCTTCATCGTGCTCGGTCTTCCACAGTTTATTCTGATGTGCAGAAGATGATGGATGCTTAGACTTTTTCCTTGGGCTTGAAACAGACCCTTCGGCATCTTCGTTCCACCGGCTCGACTTCCTAGAGGAGTCACTGCCGGGATTTGTTCATTGCCACTTGGTGGCGTAGGCATAGCGAAGGCACCATGGGAAGAGGGGCTTCTGAAAGAGGGTGGTTCTCCCCCCTTGAAGCATATTCGTATACCCCGGTTCAGGCGGCGATGGCATTGACACTGGAATGTGCATTGGAATGTTGAAAGTTGGATACTGTGGATATCCCATTCCATGCCCACCTGCTTGGAAGCCATGCATGGGAAAGGGGATAGTTGGCATCCTCATGGGCATTGGTCGGTTGACAAGGGGATCCACCCGTCTTTCAGCTTCTCCCTATTGGGACCCATATACATTTTCATTACTTGGATGCATGGGATCACTCCCGTCCCGGTATGGATCACCTCCCTGACCTGAGTTTGTTGATCCTTCCATCCCTACACCATCAAGCAGATGAAATTGAAAATTCAACATGTTGGCTATAAACATCCAACCATCATATAATCTGATACTAAACTGCAAGGAGCCTAAAAATTCATAATTGTAAAGCATATACTTGATAAACAAAGGCATCAACATTTTGGCATACACAACATAGCTAACATAATGCAATACTCAAGATACAAGGATAACATGTTCAGCCTTAGTAGGCAAATTATACAACGACCCCCTCATAGCCCATGCTCTAATGTGTTCCCATTATTATTTTTGTTACAGATGTCCACCCACATATCCCAAGCTATCTGCTCGCTATGCATTTTCCATTGATCTCGTTGTTCGGTTTGTTCACGAACAGAAACCTGTTGGGATAGATCCATAACATCGTCATCATTCTCATCGATACCCTCTACCACCTTCTCAAGCCCATCTCCATCTTCAGTTAGTTGGGGGTCATGGGATTTTCTATTTGGATGTAATTAGGCAAAACACAGCAAGCTAAGTACGGTATCGACCTGACTTTTGAATGGGTAGTGAGGATTGGCAGTCATTATTTTAAACTTGTTCTTTAAGATACCAAATATCGACTCGATCTTTGATCGTAAGGTAGAATGTCGTAGGTTGAATAGTTCTCGTCGGTTTCGAGGAACCCGATCAGTATGGTCTTTCAAATGGTATCTAATGCCCTTGTATAGAGATATGAACCCTGGCATTGTAGTATATCCAGCATCGCAAAGGTAATATTTACCTACAATCGAAAAAAATAAAGCCAGTTTATGAGCCAACTATCTTTGAGATACGTATTTCATATGTACATGTAACTTTATGCCTATTACCTTCATACACTCTCAGCCCCATTTGGGGGGGTTTAGACAATGCATCTTTCAGGACCGTAAAATCATTTGCAGATCCTTCCTACCCTGGCCATTATGTAAGTGAATCTTTTATTGGGAGTAACAGCTGTGAGCACATTTTGTGTAACCCCTTTGCGACCTCTGGGTACGAGCTTGGCTGGTAGTATGGCATCTATGTGCGTCCCATCAATCAGACCAATGCAGTCCTACAACGTAATCAATGAGCGCAATTTTCAATCACCATGACGATACTTATTATACTGACACAAATACAGATAATTACACATACCTTAAAAAATGGGAACCGATTTGGATTATTGACTATCTCTGGTGGCTTCTCATTTGTAGCTTGTTTCAGAAACATATCCCAAAGTGCACACACTATCGCCATAACTTTGTTAAAGTACCGGCTCACTGTCCCCCCTAATAAAATCCACTTGCATGACTCTATTCTTTGACTTTTGCCCTACAATATGCAGGAACATGGCCAACTGCTTCTCGATGGATAATGAATAGTGTCCTTGAGAAGATCACACTGACGCATTAGTGATGCAAGATTCATGAAAGCATGTCTTCGCATCAGTCCAAACAGCTACTTTCAGAACCATACAGAATTTCTGCATGTGGGATTTTCTATGCAGATCCTACATAGCTGAGGGCTCTCTGGGTATAGGGTTGGCCCTAGCATTATTGTCCACTTGTAAGGCTAATACGACAAATGATATTGCCGCCGCTGCAGCGGTACATAACTCACAAGCCGAATGGTCTCCTTGTGTATCCATGTCCCTCTTAATTGAATCAAATAATACTTAATACGTAAGAGTTGAATGACATGTGATATTACCATATAGGATGGCATGAAAAAAATATACACGTCTCTTCCCATTATCCTATATAACTTATGTCAAGCTCAAAACATAAACCCTGCATATATCCCCTATAAATTTAATACCTACCATAAAAAATATGAATAACACATTTCATATAAATTTGTGCATATCCAAAACATTAGCCCTCAGATTTAATGTGTAATCATAGTCACACACGAGGTTGCTTTGTCGTTGCCCTTGAATTTTCACCCCCATAAATATCCCATAAGTAAATCAATTTTAAATACACACATCGTAATAAAATCCCACTCAAGACTTTGACGTAAGTAAACAGTTTGTAAACTGAAAAATTAATTTAAACTCTAATAGTTTGAAATTTTAACTTTAAATATACTTCATGTAAAACAAATAAAATCATGAACTTTCAGTTGAAATTGGGATCTAACAATGTAAAAATCAAATTGGGGCTTAAATGGAACCAACTAGCAAGCCATCCATCATGTACATACGTAATCCAATCCATTCCATCATTCCTCATTTTTTTCATCATTGGGCTTTTTTAAGACTGCAGAAATCATGCACCCATCGATACTATTAAGAATTGTGTATGTATCAGTTTTAGACTGGAGAATGAGAATTTTTTGGGTCTGTGGCATTTTTTTGGGTTATTCTGACTGATGTAACAGTTTCAGATGATGCTTAAGTAAGAAAATTGTGTATGTAGCAGTTTCAGGTAACATACAAATATTTCAGCATACAAAGAATTCATGCACCCATCGATACCAACTTCACGTAATAATATCCGCAAAGGGCCTATCCAAAACATTAGCCCTCAGATTTAATGTGTAATCATAGTCACACACAAGGTTGCTTTGCCGTTGCTCCTGCCTTTTCACCCCATAAATACCCCATCAGTAAATCAATTTTAAATACACACATCGTAATAAACTCCCACTCAAGACTTTGACGTAAGTAAACAGTTTCTAAACTGAAAAATAAATTTTAAACTCTAATAGTTTGAACATTTATCTTTAAATATACTTCATATAAAATAAATAAATCATTAACTTTCAGTTCAAATGGGGATCCAACAATGTAAAAATCAAATTGGGGCTTAAATAGAACCAACTAGCAAGCCATCAGTCGTCTACGTACATAATCAAATCCATTCCTTCAATCCTCATTTTTTTCATCATTGGGCTTTTTAAAGACTGCACAAATACTGCACCTATCGATACTATTAAGAATTGTGTATGTATCAGTTTCAGACTGGAGAATGAGAATTTTTTTGGCTCTGTGGCATTTTTGTTTTGGGTTATTCTGATGGATGTAACAGTTTCAGATGATGCTTAAGTAAGAAAATTGTGTATGTAGCAGTTTCAGGCAGCATACAAATATTTCAGCATACAAAGAATTCATGCACCCATCGATACCAACTTCACGTAATAATAGCCGCAAAGGGCCTAAACCCATAAAATTTGAAACCCTTACCGCATGCAAACAAGGACAACATTTTTGTTTTAGGTTTTTCAGATGTATGTAGCAGTTTCAGTTGTTGCTTCTTTACGAAAATTTTGTATGTTGCAGTTTGAGTTTTGAAACCCTAGCCACATGCAAACCAACAGCAAGGGCAGCAAAGATCACCGCATATAAGATCCCATGGCAGCATCAGATCAAAGCAAAATTAATAAGAGAGCATCAGAAATTATACCTCGTCGATAATATCGCCGAAAAATAGGGTAAAACTAACCGATCCGACCAAGCTAGGCCCACCCTCCTTAGATCCGACCTAGAAAGCAATTTCAGCATCCGATTCCACCTGAAACCAGCAGGCGATAGGGTTTTTTCCCAACCCAACTAAAACCGGTGCAAAGAAGGAGAGAGGAGGGGCGATCGAAACAGGTGGGGCCCAAGAACGGAGAGATTTCTGCGTAATCCTCGTGAACTCCGCGGATTTCAGAGGGAGGAAAAGCCCAGAACACGTAGGAGAGAGAGGTCGCCGGAGGGGAGCAAAGGAGCGGAGTGAAGGAGCGGAGCAACGGAACACACAAGAGGAAAACGAGACGAGAATCCTCGATAAAGTACGCGAATTGACGTGCTACAGTGCTAAAAAGCACTTTCTTGAAGTAAAGCACCCGAAAGAAACCCGAAATAAACACGCCCTAAGGGCTTGTTTCTTTCGGTGGCTATGCTTTGGGATTTACTGATATGAATAGTAAATCCATGTAGGAATACCGAGGAGAGAGAAGAACCGTAGTGTGTTTCTTTTGGAGGCAAAGGGGTTGGAAAGTGGGATGGAGTTTTGTTTGTGGCTCCCGTAGTAAAGTAGTGTGTTTCTTTTGGTTATAGCGGGATTGTAAAAGTTGGATGAGGACAGTTGGAAGGTGGTTATGGTGTTTTGAGGTGAGATTACCCCGATCCTTATATGAAGTAGAAAATTGTGAAACCCATCATTTAATTAAATATTAATTAACTTACTATTAAATATTAAATAAATAACCAATGAATAAACATATTTAAATACAACTAACAGAATTAAATATTAAAATACCGAATTTAATTATAAAACATGAATATTTAATTGCATTTGACCGAATAAATAGTAACGCAAGAACGGCAAGCAACGCATATATCGCATGCAATAGATATCACAAACCCATAGCACATACCAAATTAGGCCAACATGAACAAAATACATATAATATACAAAATACAAGTATCATTGTGCATACCCAACATACAATAATAAATTTTTACATTGTATATTCCTCATCAAACACTCTTGTTAATAAAAAACAACAACAAAGAAAACAGCAAGCCTATGAGCAAATACAAAACCAACTTAATGGTTTTGTATTTGGATAGGAGGGTGTCCATTTTCCCCATGTTCTGTTCAAATCCACTCACGATCGTGGCCAACCACCTCTCTATCTCCAAAAGCCGCCTATCAAAGACCGCTGTAGAAGAGGATGCATGGGTCGGGCTTCGTTCATGCTCATCCAGCAAATGTAGTATGACATATGTGGACCAGTCTGAGTGAGGTGGATCCTTCCATTCATAGAATGTGCATTTATTATTCCCTCGTGCTGGACAACTCCAAAATCGACGGCCAGGATTTTTCTGGTCCATGATGTCCTCCTGGTAACCAGCAGCCCAACGGCAAACCCTGCTGTCATCTGCATCTTCATCCAACTCAGCACCTGTAGCAACTCTGTGTCTGGATGGAATAGACTGGCTGTACCCGGTGCTCATGTTTACCTTGCATGAAATAAAGATTGAAAACAGAGGCAGGCAACATATATACATATACATATATCAGAACAACTAACACTGATACATACATCAGAACAACCCAAAACAACAATGCCCCAGACCCAAAAACTTCTTATAATCCATTCTGAAACTGCAACATACACAATTTTCTTAAAGAAGCAACAACTTAAACTGATATATACATCAGCCAAACCCAAAACAAAAATGCCACGGACCTAAAAATTCTCATTCTCCAGCCTGAAACTGCAACATACACAATTTTTTTAAAGCATCAACAACTTAAACTGATATATACATCAGAAAAACCCAAAACAAAAATGCCCCAGACCCAAAAATTCTCAATCTCCAGACTGAAATTGCAACGTACAAAATTTTCTTAAAGTAGCAACCACTTAAACTGATACATACATCAGATAAACCCAAAACAAACATGCCCCAGACCCACAAAAACTCTCATTCTCCAGTCTAAAACTGCAACATACACAATTTTTGTAAAGCAGCAACAACTGACACTGATACATACATCAGAACAACCCTTTTGCATGGTAAGTTCCGCATACAATGAATTTGTATTGAAGGGGAACCAAGGGCACGATGGTTACAAGTTGTGGGGTGATTGGGTAGGCCGTTTGCAAGTGATGAGGGGATGTTGAGGC
This sequence comes from Scilla litardierei, assembly GCA_030789695.1. Lineage (NCBI taxonomy): Eukaryota > Viridiplantae > Streptophyta > Magnoliopsida > Asparagales > Asparagaceae > Scilla > Scilla litardierei. The sequence goes on along the minus strand of CM061142.1, from coordinate 666,848,982 downwards.
TAGGCGCACTTCGTAGGTCGATCTCTGGATCAATCCTACAAGGTCACCGCTTGTTCACCGCTCTCCTTGAGTAGGTCGCCGGTTGGTTGCTGCTTGGACGAGCCCACCTGCGCAAAGAGCATCTCATTAGAAAGCCCAGTTTGGTTTCTAACCCTTAGCCTCTCCGATGCCTAAGTCAGAATTAGGGCTTATAGATGTGGGTCGGACACGTAGGCCGAGCTAGAAGTAGGTCGACCTTACGTGGCGAGCTTAGGTGGAAGAATAAATATATGGACGATATTTGCCCTTGTGTGTGAGTAAGAGTTTGAGAATCAATTGACCAACCTTTTTCTCAATGGAAGTGGTGAGGTATTTATAGCCGAAGGTGGCGGTTAGGTAGGGCTGACCTGGCATGCTGAGCTAGCATGTTAGACTGCGGAAGGTTCGGCCGAGGATGTCAGAGCTGTGCGTGTCAGCCATACTTTTGTCAGACGGCGCAATGGCCGGGGGTGCTTTGTCAGAATGTCAGAGTGTCAGAGCCGAAAGCATTAGGCAGTCAGACGATGCAGCAGCCAGGGGGTGCTTTGTCAGGCTGTCAAGCGGCTTAAGTGTCAGAGGCGTTCTCGTACAAGGACGCTTGTCGCGTTCGATGGGTTGAAGGGTCATCAAGATGCGTCTAAGGAGCAGGGCCGCACATGGGTCACTTGGTCGCTCCCGGAGGATGACAGGCAAGCTGGTTGCTCGACCGTCGAGCTTTGGAGGAGAGCTGGCAATTTATCGATGAGGCTGGGGTGAAGTGTAACCTTCCTTTTTGGCGAGGCAGACTTCATGGGTGGTGAGTGGGCTAAGAGGGGAGCAGGCGGCCAACCGGCGAGGTTGGGACGAAGCATGCCCTTTCCGCTAGTCGAGGCGGACTTCACAGATGATGGGCGAGCTTGTAATGCCCTACCAGCTACTGCACAAGTACTAGAGGGGGGGGGGGGGGGTGAATAGTACTTTAAAATAATAAGGCGTATAATTCCAAATTAAATTGCAAACAACCACCAAATCAATTTGCGGAAGCTTAAATTGATTGACAACAATGAAATAAACAAAGCTAACAAACGATGTTAATGGGTTCGGATCCACCCAAGTCTCCCCGACTTGTTCCCGGTGATCCTACGTCCCAACCACCCGGATCCCCTCCGGATACTTGAGTTAGAAACCCTAACTCAAGATTTCCACTATGAATATCTTGTGAAAAACCTTCACAAGATCAAATCATACATGCAATGGCAAAGTGAATCCCACAACCCGGGATCACAAACTTCTCTCACAACCGAGAGAGCCAATAAGCAATATAAAGAGTTTAAATGAAATAAATACTCTTACCACAAAATCCTATACCTTGAGTTTTTCTTACCCAATAGGTGGAATGAAGGATTTGAGGAAGATGAAGTCACCAAGCCCTAGCACCAAGGAAATGAGCAGCAATGGGTGCCTAGGGAAGAGTTGGAGACTTGGATCAAGCAATAGCTTGAAGAGCTCACCAAGAACAAGCTTCTCTCTAGATCTAGAAATGAGAGAGAATGGCTTTCTTGTGAGGAAGAGAGCTTTAGTTTTGAGGGAGAATGGCTATCTCTTTAGGGCTCAATGAATCTCTTAATGGCAGCTCTATTGAAGATAGAAATGACCTAGGTTCGTATTTATAGGAACCCAAAAACATAAGTTAGGTCAATCTCCAACGGAAAGAAATCTGAGTGAATTAGTCGGTCAAAGAATATTCACTGACCGACTAGTTCATCAACTAGTCGGTCAGTCACAAAGCATGGACCGACTAAGAGCAGATCTGAGAAGAGATAGAATTTCAGACCTAGAAAACTAGTCGGTCCAAGAACACTGTCTGACCGACTAGTTTCACAACTAGTCGGTCAGTCAATGAACGTAGACCGACTAAGAGGCAAAACAACATAGTCTGAAGGCAAGTTGACTTAGTCGGTCCAAGAACAAAAGTTGACCGACTAGATTGTCAACTAGTCGGTCATCAAACGTTCTTAGACCGACTAACGGTAAACAGTAGCTTAGGAGAAATTTGGCATGTACAGTAAATCACAACTAGTCGGTCAAAGAAGCATCACTGACCGACTAGTTCACAAACTAGTCGGTCGGTGAGTCAACGTAGACCGACTAACTGTAAACAGTAAAGAACAAAGATTTAACTGACTGAAACTAGTCGGTCCAAGAACAGTGGACGACCGACTAGATTGTGATCTAGTCGGTCAGTACATGTTCTTGTACCAACTAACATGCACAACAAAGTCCGAATCGAAGCGCGACGCTTCGAGGAAATAAGAGTGAACTTGTGCAAGAATCCTAGAGCTACGAAATGAGCGAAATGAAGATAGAAACGTAAGATATACTCAAGGCTTAACATTCTATCAATCGAAACTAAAAGACTATAAATAAAACCTTAATAAACGGTCTTTGAGAGCTTCGATTGAATCTTCATTATTTCCAAAGCGTTGCATGAGCTTCAACGAAGCTTTAGGCTTGAATACGAGCTTTTGGAAGTGTTGAGATGTCGCTTTGAATAATCTCATGGAATTGGCGACGATCTCCAATACTGCGCTCACAAATTGTTAGTTCATGAATTATTTATGTTTGCTCATCATCCAAAACCAAATCCGGGGAGTCCAATATTCAACATTCTCCCCCTTTTTGGTGATGACAAACCAACATAAATAATAATCAAAGATAATAATTCAAATGTAAAATACTTACTCCCCCTGCATTGATGACACGTTAATTCCAAAATGAATATAAATGAATTGTATCAAGCAGACGAGTAAGATAAATAAAGTGAATTGATTTTTGAAATATCGGATTTTGAAAATCCTTATTTGTATCTTAACTCCCCCTGAATCTAACATATCAAACTAGATTCTTGGAAATTGAGTTAAATTTTTCATTTGCGCTATTTATTATCATTATCTCTCCCCCTTTGGCATTATCCCAAAAATGGGGGGCATACAACGACAACAATTAGGAAATGTAAAATCTAATCATCGGGAGTCGTAGACGAAGACAATGGACCAACTTGACACCAAGGGAAAAATGTGGAAATCAAAACAAGGTGTGTCAAATTTTCCATTATCAATAAAAATCAACGATAATCAAAATCATCAAAAAAAATACCAAATGTTTATTCATTTCTTGAATAAAGAAACATACTCTTCAATATTCAATATTCTTGGTTAATTTTGAGCATGGAAAACAATTCTATAAAATCCATTTAACCAACTTTTTATGCGTCGATTCGATATCACATTTCAAATATATTCAACGAATATTAAATTTGCACGACGAATAAAAGATAAAGTGGTCGATGATGAACATATATATACATAGAGACAACATGAGTACATCCAAAAGATATCACATCGAATATAAGAGATACATCATATCAAGTGCTACATATCATCAAAAAGAAATACATCATCATCAACATATCATACAATCCAACAACAGCGACGTCATCCAAAATACATCAAAACATAATAATCCTCATACCCTATCCTAACCCAGAATACTCTCGCTAAAATACATCATCCAAAGTGTATATGGAGAGTCCTCGGAACAACGATCACGGGGAGGAGGCAGGATCTGCAGCGTCCGTGGGTCCAGTCGACGGAGTGGACTCAGGATCTGCAGGGAGCAGAGGTGTCTCAACAGATGGAATCGTCGGGGCAGGAGTCGAGATCTCAGCAACAGGCTCAACAGCAGCAGGAGTCTCGACAGAAGCAGCAGCAGCAGATACAAGAGCTGGCTCGGAAACTGGATCAGCAGCAGATGGCTCTGGAACACCGGAAGAGGTGGCAACTCCAGGAGCAGAAGTGGAAGTACCAGCAGCAGCAGAAGTGCCCTTGGGGGCACGAGTCGAAGCACGACAGATCTCCACAACGTCCTCCTCATCCATCTCATCCATCTCCTCTCCCTCAGACACGGAAGGAGGAAGCTCAACACCCATCTGACGTGCCATACGGCAGACCACCTCCTCGGTACGAGCCAAGCGGGACTCGTGACGAAGAAGTATCCGGACGACGTCATCAAGGGTGGCAACGGGAGAAGCAGAGGCAGTGGCAGAGGCAGGGACAGACGCTGAAGGAGTCGTCCTCTGAACGTGACGAAGCGCCGCAAGAGATTTCTTGACGGCCGTCGCATTCAGCGGAGGACCGAGGGGACGCTCATCGTCACGAGGCAATGTGACACGAAAGTGACGAAACACGAGGGTCAACATGCAAGGAAAAGGAATATGAGCCGATTTATTGGACTTTCGAATACACTCGAAAGAATCAATCTTGTCGAGTATAATTCGAGCCCAATTAATCGAGCTCCCCATGAAGATCGCATAGATAAGCTTCAAAAATGGCTGGGATGGCAAAGATGAGGAGCCGTACTTGGGAAGCAAGCACGACTTCAGAATCAAATTTAGGACCCAAGCATTTGGCTTAAAAGATTTAGAGGGCACGCCAATCATAGCAGGAGGAATCTGATGGAAAATCTCTGATAGGATGGTCTGGTCAAGAGAGGAAATATCATCTACCGAGATATCAGAAGGAAGAAGGCCAGACGAAGAGATACCCAGAATCTCTCCTAAGATTTCCGCAGTGAGGACTATAGGAGTCCCCAAAACGGTCGTCTCAATAGAGTGGGTCTGATAGAACTGACCCCGGATCCTATTGGCATAGAAAAGCTTCACTAATCTAGGATAGGGGCGAGGATTCGCCTTCGGGTCAAATCGAAGGTAATCGAGAAGACCCGACGACGACAGAAGATCAGCTAGCCCTATGAAGTCGCTGAACTGGACGAAATGCTCCAGAAGCAGCGGACAATGTTCGATACGGTTATATGCCGCAAGACACAAAGGGTCATCGCGACATAAGGAAATATCGACACCGCCCACCGGCATCGGAGCCTTTCCCTTAGGCTTTCGAGAAGACGAACGAGGGTGGGTGCTAGACTCGGGATGAATAGGAGGAGAGGGTTCCCTATGAGTCTCGGTCTCGGGATTATACTCCGTATCGGAATCGGTAGGAGTATGGAACGAAGAAGGAGAGACAAGAGATTTGGCCTTTGGCTTAGGTTTGGGCTTGGGTTTGGGTTGACCTTTAGGTTTAGCGGTCGTCGTCCTCTTCTTCTTGAGAGGAGGCGAAGACGACGAAGGATGGGTGGTCTTGGCTCTACGCTTCGTAGGGGTTGGATGCTCGGGATCCGAAGAGGTTGGATCAACGGTCATCGGAGAGGGGTTAGAGGAAGGGATCGGAATGCGTGTTCTTGCCATAGTCGAAGCAAGACACGAGATCAAATCAACGAATCCTAGCACAACCCTAGAAATCCGAAACCCTAGAGGAAGAAATTTAGAACCCTAGGCAGAGAAACCTAACCCTAGAGCTGAAAACGAAACCCTAGATAGGAGAGGGAGGAGGTAGGTTTACCCTAGGAGGAAGAACGACGGCCGGCGACGGCGGAGATGATCGGAAAGAGGCCGGAAGTCGATCGGAAGGGGAAGGGTCGGGGTTTTGAGCGGAGTGAACTGAGTTTTCGATCGATTAGAATGGAAATCGATCGACTAAACTGAGTTTAAGTCGGTCGATTTCCCAAATGACCAAACAGCCCCTGGCACAACTAGTCGGTCACAGTTCAAGCACTGACCGACTAGTTCACAAACTAGTCGGTCGGTAAATGAGCTTGAACCGACTAGGTGCAAACAGTGGCTGAATCCAAGAAGACTGACAAGATTTAGTCGGTCTGCGTTCGATTACTGACCGACTAGATCTCAATCTAGTCGGTCGGTCACTGAACATGAACCGACTAAAGAGTCAAAAACTTGAAAATTAAGTTCTCTCCATAATACGCTTGGACGAAAAATCTCAAAACTCTCAATAGACATCTAAACTACCCCATTAAACATCGAAACACAGAAATTTGACGATTACGCACAAATCGAACGAAAAATTAAGATAACACTTAAAATTCTCGAAAAATCCAATAATTCTAGCATGAAAGAGATATTGTCAAGAATAATAGCATGCAAAATTATTGAATGAAACATGAATCCTATATTTCGGATTCACCCATAATCCCCAATTCTCGACGCAACCGCACAAAGGAGTCCTCCTTTAGGGGTTTCGTGAAAATATCGGCGATTTGCTTTTGGGTTTCAACGTACACTAGAATGATGTCCTTTTTAGCAACATGGTCATCTAAAAAGTGGTGGCGGACATCTATGTGTTTCGAACGGGAATGATGTACCGGGTTCTTGGAAAGACATATTGCACTTTGGTTGTCAACCATGATAGGGCAAGTATCACAATTTATACCAAAGTCTTTAAGTGTGTGTCTCATCCAAAGAACTTGAGCACACGCGGCACCGGCGGCAATATATTCCGCCTCGGTGGTTGAAAGTGATACGGAATTTTGCTTCTTGGAAAACCAAGAGACAAGAGAATTTCCTATAAAATGGCAAGTGCCACTAGTACTTTTCCTGTCGGATTTGCATCCCGCATAATCGGCATCACTATATGAGATTAACTCATATGTGCTAGATCTCGGATAAAGTAATCCAAAATCTAAAGTGTAACTTAGATAGCGAAAAATACGCTTTACCGCTACTAAGTGAGACTCCTTAGGTTGAGACTGATAACGAGCACATATACATACGGCAAACATAATATCGGGCCTACTTGCGGTAAGATAAAGCAAACTACCAATCATACCTCGATATAAACGAATGTCTACATCCTTACCGCCCGTATCCTTGTCAAGATGCGTAGTCGTGCTCATTGGAGTCTTTTTCCCGGAGGTATTCTCCATTCCAAATCGCTTTAGCAACTCCACCGTGTACTTCGTTTGGTGGATGAAGATTGCATCGTTCATTTGGCGAATTTGGAGACCTAAGAAATATTTGAGTTCGCCCATGTGGCTCATCTCAAATTGGTCCTTCATAACATTAGAAAACTCTTCGCAAAGAGTGAAGTTAGTAGCACCGAAAATGATATCATCAACATAAATTTGTACTAATAAAATATCATTATTCGCATGCTTAACAAAAAGAGTTGAATCGGCTTCGCCCATTTTAAAATTCAAATCCAAAAGAAAATTCTTTAGGCGATCATACCAAGCTCGAGGAGCTTGTCTCAAACCATAAAGAGCTTTCTTTAGTTTAAAAACGTGATTTGGAAATTTTTCATTTATGAAGCCCGGAGGTTGAGAAACGTAAACTTCCTCAACGACATCTCCGTTTAAAAAAGCACTTTTAACATCCATTTGAAATAATTTAAAATTCTTATGGCATGCAAAAGACAAAAGTAATCTAATTGATTCTAATCTAGCTACCGGAGCGAAGGATTCTTCGAAATCAATACCTTCCTCTTGTCGATAGCCTTGAGCTACTAACCGAGCTTTGTTCCGGACGACGACTTGGTTTTCGTCGGTTTTGTTCTTGAAAATCCACTTTGTCCCTATGACGGTGTGGTTCTTCGAAGGCAATGGAACAAGCTCCCACACTTCATTCCTCTCGAATTGAATGAGCTCCTCCTCCATGGCAAGTATCCAAGCACTATCTTCGCATGCTTCAACTATATTCTTTGGCTCTATTGATGAGGCAAAGGCACAATTGGCGAAGTGGTGAACTTGTGATCTTGTCTTGACACTATCTTGAATATTGCCAATTACTTGCTCATGGGGATGGTCGCGAATGACATGAAGCCGCTTGGGAATACCTTGATCACTTGGAACATTCTCAACAACTTCATTAGTCGGGTTAGTCTCAATAGAATCAATAGACTTAGAATTATCAAATGAATCACATAAAACATCCATAGAATCATTATCATTTGAACTTCTAGTTGGAACAAATCCTTCATTAAATGAGACATGAAGCGACTCCTCGATCGTCGAGGTTCGTTTGTTGAATATCCGGTAGGCTTTGCTACGCGAAGAATATCCCACAAAAATCCCCTCATCGGATCTCGGATCGAATTTGTCCAAACTACCATATGTGTTCTTAATAAAACATTTCGAACCAAAAACACGAAAATGTTTAACTTGAGGCAACCTACCAAACAACAATTCATAACAAGTTTGTTTAGTGCCGGGCCTCAAAAGTATTCTATTAAACACATAGCAAGCGGTGTGTACCGCTTCCGCCCAAAATTGATGGCCAAGTTGGCTATCATCAAGCATAGTGCGAGCACACTCCACTAGCGTCCTATTCTTTCTCTCAACTACACCAATTTGAGGCGGTGCACGAGGGAAAGAGAAGGTGTGAGTAATACCAACTTCATCACAAAATGTCTCAAAAGACTCATTCTCAAATTCACCTCCATGATCACTACGAATAGTGACAATGGTGTTTCCTAAGAGATTTTGTACTTTCTTAACAAAAATTGTGAAGTTTTCAAAAGCTTCATTTTTATTGCACAAGAAAAATACCCAAGTAAATCTTGAATAGTCATCTACGATGACAAGTCCATACCTTGCATTTCCTAAGGAAGCTACTCTAGTTGGCCCAAATAAATCTAGATGTAATAGCTCTAGTGGCCGTTTTGTAGAGATGCTTTTCTTAGGTTTAAATGAAGATTTAGGAAGCTTGCCGCGTTGACAACAATCACAAAAACTTTTCTTTTTCAAAAACAAGCTTCGGAAAACCTTTAATAGAATTCAATTTTGAAAGCTTATATAGTGTTCCAAAGTTCACATGTCCAAAGCGTCGATGCCATAAGTGTTGTTCACTTGTGTTGGCAACGAGACATTGTTCATATGACTTAGGAAGATCCAAAATATAAATGTCTTTACGACGAGTTCCGGAAAATAATAATTTTTCATTATCCTTTCTTAAAATATGACACAATCCTTTCGCAAAGCTAACTTTGTAACCTTTGTCACAAAGTTGACTTATTGAAATAAGATTATGATTTAAACCACTAACAAGATACACATCACTAATTAATGGTTTAGAAGGGTTACCGACATTACCAACACCTATGATGGTTCCGCTCTCGTTGCCTCCAAATACGACGCGGTTTCCATTCACAATGGGAACCACTCCGGAGACCAATCGAGCGTCACCTGTCATGTGTTTGGAGCACCCGCTATCGAGTATCCAATTCCCTTTGGAGCTAAATTTAAATTTGTTGCTCCTTTTCTTTTTCTTTTCCTTGAGTACCTAAAGATAGATAAGTTCATATCATGGTACCCAAGGTCATTGGGTCCAAGGGATTAGACCTTTGGAAGCCAAGTCCAAGTGGACTTAGACTTCCCCACATAATTCTTACTATGCACAACATCCGAAAAATAAGCATTCATATATATTTGTTTTTCGTCCATGCTTGTGTCCTTTGGGCTCCAAATCGTGAAAACTTTGGGAGCCATCATCCTATTGGGTGCATGCATGCGACGTTGATTTCTACGTGATGCATGTTGTGGATAGGCATACGGGACATGATGGAATGGTGCACGACGAGAATTATTCATATGATGAGGTGGGTGTACATATGCATGTGTGGGAACACGTGCGTGAGGGTGTCTCACTTGGTGTGCACGTGCCCGAGAATGTGTTGCATAAAAATCATCATAAGTGTGAGATGGTGGAGTAGGACGTGTGTTCCTACGTGGCATGGAATTGGTGTACATATAAGCATGCCCCTTCTTTGGAGGTCCACCCAATGTGGGTTTCTTTCCGAAAGAGGGTGTGGACGAGGTGGAAGCACCATTGGTAGATGAACTACCAATAGAGTGTTTGCTCCCACTCGTTGAGGCTTCGGAAGTTGGCCTAACAAAGGTAGTGACCGACTTGGAAGAATTTCCCATCATATACCCCAAGCCAATGTGGTGCTTGGCCGGAAGTAAATCTTTTAGGATATTATCCAAATGGCCTTTACCCTTGTTGAATTTGTTGATTCGGCCCAATGTGTCCTCATATTTCTCTTTGAGAGAACGCAAGGAAGTATCCAAGGTGGATATTTGCGAAGTGAGCACATAAACACGAGATTTAAGATTCTCGTTCTCAATACTCAAAGTCGAGTTTTGAGAAGTTAAATCCGCTATCTCATGTTCTTCCGCATCCTCAATGCTAACATGTTCAAGTTTAGATTTGAGATTTACTATCTCTTTTCTTAACTCTTCAACAACGGTGTCGTTGTTGGTGATGATAGTCTTAGGCGATGTTTGAATGCTAGCTAGGTCATCTTTTACCTTAGTATATCTATTTACTAACTTAGTATATTTTGACCAAAGTTGAGTGTTAGCATCCCTAAGATCATCCATCGTTACCTCATCGCTTTCTTCATCACTATCATCGGAAGAGGAGGATCCTTGATCGTGCTCCTCTCTTGCCATGAAACACATGTGTGCTTGCTCCACGTGCTCATCGTCCGACTCTCCGCTTGAGGAATCCTCGGAGTCGGTGAAGGTAGCTCCGACAAGTCCCTTCTTGTTTCCTTTCGTGTACTTCTTGGACTTGTCATACTTTGGCGCCTTCCACTTCTCCTTTTGCTTGTTTTGAGGACAATCCGCTTTGATGTGTCCTGGCTTATTGCATTTAAAGCACAAAGGTGGAGAGGCGTTAGTAGATGTAAACTTAGATTTGTGTTTGAAGTTACCCTTTCGGAAGAAGCGATTGAACTTCTTTGCCATGAGTGCAATGGATTCCATGTCCATTTCTTCTTCCGAGTTCTCATCATCGGTAGAGGTGGATGAAGCCGCCTTGAATGCAATCGCCTTTTTCTTAGGCGCATCTAGGTTCAAATATGACTTCATCTTTTCTTGTAGCTTCACCTTGCTATCTTTGCGTACCTCATATGACATCAAAGTACCCATTAGTTGAACTACGGTATATTTGTCCATGTCATTACCTTCCTCGATGGCGAAGGTACGTTTTTCCCAAGAAGAGGGAAGTCCTTCAATAAGCTTTAAGCACTTCTCCTTTTGAGTGTAGATCTTGCCGAGGGCCTCTAACTCGTTTATTATATCAACGAAACGAGCGTAATATTCTTTCATCTTCTCGCCCTGTTGCATATGAAACATTTCGTAATCTTTGGTTACGACTACGAGTTTAGAGTCTCTTACCCTACTCGTCCCTTCGTGTAGAATGAGGAGGGAGTTCCAAATTTGATATGCACTCTTACATGTGCATATCTTATTGAAATCCTCGGGCTCCAATGCACATTGCAAGGCGTTCATTGCCTTGGCATTGCTTACCTCCGCGGCGACCTCCGCGGTAGTCCATTTCTCAAAATCTTCTTCTTCGGGTTCAATATACTCCTTCATTGTAGTTCTCCATAAAGATGCACTTCGGAGGAAGGTTTCCATCCGACACTTCCAGTACCCGTAGTTGGTACCGTTGAAGAATGGAGGCCTCGTAGAGGAATGTCCTTCCATCACGGAAGATGCTCCTTCACGGTTCCTGAAGGTGTCATAGTTGGAAGGTGGACGCACGGTCTTGTTGTCGTTGGCAGACATAGCTGAGAATCTGGCTCTGATACCAAATGTAATGCCCTACCAGCTACTGCACAAGTACTAGAGGGGGGGTGAATAGTACTTTAAAATAATAAGGCGTATAATTCCAAATTAAATTGCAAACAACCACCAAATCAATTTGCGGAAGCTTAAATTGATTGACAACAATGAAATAAACAAAGCTAACAAACGATGTTAATGGGTTCGGATCCACCCAAGTCTCCCCGACTTGTTCCCGGTGATCCTACGTCCCAACCACCCGGATCCCCTCCGGATACTTGAGTTAGAAACCCTAACTCAAGATTTCCACTATGAATATCTTGTGAAAAACCTTCACAAGATCAAATCATACATGCAATGGCAAAGTGAATCCCACAACCCGGGATCACAAACTTCTCTCACAACCGAGAGAGCCAATAAGCAATATAAAGAGTTTAAATGAAATAAATACTCTTACCACAAAATCCTATACCTTGAGTTTTTCTTACCCAATAGGTGGAATGAAGGATTTGAGGAAGATGAAGTCACCAAGCCCTAGCACCAAGGAAATGAGCAGCAATGGGTGCCTAGGGAAGAGTTGGAGACTTGGATCAAGCAATAGCTTGAAGAGCTCACCAAGAACAAGCTTCTCTCTAGATCTAGAAATGAGAGAGAATGGCTTTCTTGTGAGGAAGAGAGCTTTAGTTTTGAGGGAGAATGGCTATCTCTTTAGGGCTCAATGAATCTCTTAATGGCAGCTCTATTGAAGATAGAAATGACCTAGGTTCGTATTTATAGGAACCCAAAAACATAAGTTAGGTCAATCTCCAACGGAAAGAAATCTGAGTGAATTAGTCGGTCAAAGAATATTCACTGACCGACTAGTTCATCAACTAGTCGGTCAGTCACAAAGCATGGACCGACTAAGAGCAGATCTGAGAAGAGATAGAATTTCAGACCTAGAAAACTAGTCGGTCCAAGAACACTGTCTGACCGACTAGTTTCACAACTAGTCGGTCAGTCAATGAACGTAGACCGACTAAAAGGCAAAACAACATAGTCTGAAGGCAAGTTGACTTAGTCGGTCCAAGAACAAAAGTTGACCGACTAGATTGTCAACTAGTCGGTCATCAAACGTTCTTAGACCGACTAACGGTAAACAGTAGCTTAGGAGAAATTTGGCATGTACAGTAAATCACAACTAGTCGGTCAAAGAAGCATCACTGACCGACTAGTTCACAAACTAGTCGGTCGGTGAGTCAACGTAGACCGACTAACTGTAAACAGTAAAGAACAAAGATTTAACTGACTGAAACTAGTCGGTCCAAGAACAGTGGACGACCGACTAGATTGTGATCTAGTCGGTCAGTACATGTTCTTGTACCAACTAACATGCACAACAAAGTCCGAATCGAAGCGCGACGCTTCGAGGAAATAAGAGTGAACTTGTGCAAGAATCCTAGAGCTACGAAATGAGCGAAATGAAGATAGAAACGTAAGATATACTCAAGGCTTAACATTCTATCAATCGAAACTAAAAGACTATAAATAAAACCTTAATAAACGGTCTTTGAGAGCTTCGATTGAATCTTCATTATTTCCAAAGCGTTGCATGAGCTTCAACGAAGCTTTAGGCTTGAATACGAGCTTTTGGAAGTGTTGAGATGTCGCTTTGAATAATCTCATGGAATTGGCGACGATCTCCAATACTGCGCTCACAAATTGTTAGTTCATGAATTATTTATGTTTGCTCATCATCCAAAACCAAATCCGGGGAGTCCAATATTCAACATCTTGCCATGTATTTGGAAAACTTGGAGGGGGGTCGAGGTATCACGACCTTTGGTCGCAACAATTTTCCCCGTCATTCGAGCTTGAGGCAGAAGCCCGGCCTAGTTCGGATGACGTACAATCTTTCCATCTGTTTGAAAGGAGAGGGGGCAACCTTTGCTCCGAATGTCTGGACAAGGCGGTAATTTATTTGAAAAGCCCGTCCGTCGCTTCATAGCCATCATTTTGATTTGAGAGGCAGGAAAAGATCGAGACATCCCAGCCATCTAGGAGGTGACATATGTCGGACATGACAGTGGGTGGCAGTCGAGGCGTCAGAGATGCTTGGATCTGCACCACGTGTCTGGACTTCGACGACGGAGATGAATCGACATTTGCTATAAGTAGAGGAGGGGGAGATCCAGCGAGAGCTTCTTCTGCTTCGGGTTTTTTCTTCTCCGAGTTTTTGATCACCGTCGCTGCCATGCCGGAGTTCTTGCTTACTGTTTCGACTACTTCATCGGACCATCTTCTTCTTTTCTAGGTATATTTCTTTCTTCTTAGCATGGTTTCTCCCAGTTCTTCTCGCTCGACCGCTTCGAGAGATATTGAGGAGTGGTATAGGGGTGGCAGAGCACAGGACAACTCCGCTACAGACATGGAGGACTGGGTGGAGGAGGCTTTGCCAGTCAGGCAGGATCGACCCGAGGATATGCCGGCGGCCGAGCTTGCCACGGGTTCGTCGTCAGCGGACCCTAGGGATCCGAAGAAAGGGAAAGGGCCGGCCATACTGAAGCTCAGATAGTCTGCTCAGGCCATCGTGACCATGGCAGAGGCCAGGAATGTCCCTGCTGAGATCATCGGTGTCAAGTCTGTGGCACTGAACTCCTTCATTCCTTTGGCCCGAGCCAAGCACCTTAGGCCACCCTACACTGTCCGCCTCCCGACCTCCACCGGGCAGGTGTGCTTCCCCAAGGTCTACGAGGTTGAAGTCTACGTCGACTGCTTCAACCAAGGACTCCACTTTCCCCTTCCTCCCCTGCTGCTTCACATCCTAAACTTACTTGAACTACCCCTTTTCCAACTGATGCCGAACTCAATCAACTGCATAGTGGGCTTCCTTGTCCTCTGTGCGAGGATCGGGATCAGTCTGACCCTCCCCATATTCTGACACTTCTTTGGAACCAAGAAGCTGGGGCGCACTACTATCTCTCGGTGAGGAGATGTCGACCTCTAATCTTGGGCTTGCCGAAGAAGATCAAAGGTTGGAAGGAGAGGTACATGTTCGTCTCGATGCCTAAGGATCTAGCGTTGAGGTCAAACTAGGGCATGCTAAATCTGGAGGTGAACAGGGAGGTTCACCTCGATGCAGAGGACGCCGAGCATACTAGGATCTTGCAGGAAGTCCCCACAGTGGACAAGCAGTATGAGAAACTTGTCAAGGACGAGATGATAGTCTGGCACATCTGGCCCGAAGGTAATCCGAGCTTTGTAGTTGTCGCTCCTAATTTGCTCACCCTGATCTATTTCCTTCTTGTAGGTGCGACGATGAGCTTACCGATGGAAGAGCTTGTGAGGTTGGCCTCGGAGCACGAGCCAAACAGACAACAAATGGCAGCCCAAAGAGAGCTCGGGAGGAATCGTCGACGACGAAGGCTGAGAAGCTTGTCTGGACAAAGAAGATGAAGGTGGCAGAAGACACGGCTGTCTCGGGCCCTCTGACGATCGTGGTGGACACCGGCCGTCCTATTGAGAGTGCCGCGACCAGAGATGATCACATACCAATCGACCTCGATGCCGAGGAGTAGGTGCGGGCCAAGCCGGAGGCCCAAGGGTCTCAGAACGGGCGACCACATCCGATCCCCACAGTTCCGCTTCAGACCGTCCCACCCCAGGGGTCTCCCGCCTGATCGGGCTCCAGCCGGCGAACGTTAGCCACAGATCGCTGGCCATACGGTTGCCCGCCATCCGGGCTCGAAAAGCCTGCACACCCGAGCTGCGAGTCGAAGCGCACGGTGTTTAAGTCCAAGAGAGACGAGCTTTTGGATTTGTCGGTGGAGGACTCTCTGGCAGTGTCCTACCCAGTTGGCTCCGCTGAGTCGGTCTTTGATAAAACCAGAGTGGCAGCTAGGCTAGCGAAGAACAGCCTACTGCCCAGAGATAGGGAATCTCTGCTGGACGTGGATGCGGAGAGGTTGTGTGCCTCGGCCGTCTGGCATAGTATGCAGGTAGGTCGACCGTCTCATTTTAAGATACATCTCTTTGTCTGTGTGTGCGTTCTAACCTCCTAGACTTTTCTGTGCAGGTAAATGCCATGATGGTCGCCCTTAGGCACCACACGACAGGGATTAACAAGGCTGAGGCCGCGCTAGGGAGAAAGCATGCCGAACTCGATGTCGTGAAGAAAGCGGTTAATGAACGGGCCGTGCGGCACCGGTCCAGGCTAGAGAAAATGCAGGGGTCATACACCGAGCAACGATTAACAATCTAGAATTAGGAGGCTTGCCATGAGGAGTTTGAGAAGAGAGTTCAGGCTGAGGAAGCCCGCCGGGGCGAGGTAAAGGTTGTCCTCGAGCATGAAAAGAAGAGGGCGACAGAGCTGGAGTAGCAGGTGGCTTCGGGGAAGGCCAAGCTTGAGGCTAAGCAGGCCGAAGCAGTCTGACACTACCATGATAGAGCTCGTCCCGACAAGCAGTGATGAAAGAGAAGGGATTCTTGGAGGGCTGGGAGGCATGCCTTCAGAGGATAAGGGAGAGGATGGGGACCCTTTATCCCTTAGCTGAGGTCGACTTCTTGAGGCTGCTGGCCTCGGATGACGAGGAAGAGGAGGTGGCTACGCCAGCTGAAGGGGAAGCGACGGCAGTCGATCAACAAGTGGAGAGCAGTGCTCGAGGAGGGGGTGAAGGCTCGGGCGGAGGCCACCAAGCGGAGGGAGACCAAGGAGAGGGTGGCCAGGGCGACATGTGAACATTGGAGTGGGGGTTTAGGGGCCGGTCTAGGGACCTTGGTTTAGGATTTTGTTTTTTTTGTTTTCTTTTGTTTTGGACGTTTTGGGTTTCTTGTAGTGTAGGCCAATGTGTGGTCGGCTGAGGCAACCATTTTGTAAGGTCGACCTTTGGAAACACTGGTACATATTTTCGAATATTTTGATCAATGGATATACTTGTCCCGACTCCATTTTGTAGACATTTGTGTTGTGACTTGTCGTTGTCTCTTGGCTTTGCCTTTTGCCTTCATGTATGCCCCTGACATTCGGGGTAGATGAGAGCTAGGGAGAGGCTGTACCGGATGTCGAAAGTATAGACCGACACCTATCCTTTGGAGGGAGGCTCGCAAGCTTGCCCCGGAGTTTGAGGGAGGGGAGGGTAAGAGCCCATAGATCGGCTCTAGCCCTTTGGAGCCTATCGAGGGCGAATCTCGTAAGCTTGCCCCAGAGTTTGAGGGAGGGGAGGGTACGAGCCCGTAGCTCGGCCCTAGCCCTTCGGAGCCTATCGAGGGCGAAGCTCGTAAGCTTGCCCCGGAGTTTGAGGGAGGGGAGGTTACGAGCCCGTAGCTCGGCCCTAGCCTTCCGGAGCCTATCGAGGGCGAAGCTCGTAAGCTTGCCCCGGAGTTTGAGGGAGGGGAGGGTACGAGCCCATAGCTCAGCCCTAGCCCTCCGGAGCCTATCGAGGGCGAAGCTCGTAAGCTTTCCCCAGAGTTTGAGGGAGGGGAGGGTACGAGCTCGTAGCTCGGCCCTAGCCCTTCAGAGCCTATCGAGGGCGAAGCTCGTAAGCTTGCCTCGGAGTTTGAGGGAGGGGCCGATACGAGCCCGTAGCTCGGTACGAGCCCTCTGGAGCCTATCAAGGGCGAAGCTCGTAAGCTTGCCCTGGAGTTTGAGGGAGGGGAGGGTATGAGCCCGTAGCTCGGCCCTAGCCCTCTGGATCCTATTGAGGGTGAATCTCTTAAGCTTGCCCCGAGTTTGAGGGAGGGGATGGTATGAGCCCGTAGCTTGGCCCTAGCCCTCCGGAGCCTATAGAGGGCGAAGCTCGTAAGCTTGCCAAGAGTTTGAGGGAGGGAAAGGTACGGGCCCGTAGCTCGGCCCCAGCCCTCCGGAGCCTATCGAGGGCGAAGCTCCTAAGCTTGCCCGGAGTTTGAGGGAGGGGAGGGTACGAGCCCGTAGCTCGGCCCTAGCCCTCTGGAGCCTATCGAGGGTGAAGCCTGTAAGCTTGCCCCAGAGTTTGTCAATATTCCATGGGTGGGCTAGCTCACCGCCTTCCATGGTTGCAAGGATGTAAGTGGCCGGCCCGATGATGTCGATGATCTCGTAGAGACCTTCCCATTTTGCAGCGAGCTTCCCTCAGTGAGACATCTCCGGTTTGAAGGTTGCATCCTTGAGGACTAGGTCACCGATGCGAAAACTCTGTATCTTCACCCAGGAGTTATAGTGTCGAGCCATCCTCTGGCTATGCTTGATGAGATTGGTAAGGGCTTGGTCTCTCACTTCGTCGATGAGCTTGAGGTTGAGGTCAAGGCCCCCCATGTTGATGTCTTCATCTAAGTATTTGAGTTGAAGAGTTTATTCTCCCACCTCTATTGGAACGATGACTTCTGCCCCAAACGCCAGCATGAACGGACTTTCCTCGGTCAATGCTTTGTAGGTTGTTCGGTATGACCACAAGATGCCCGGTAGCTCGTCTACCCAGGACCCAAGTGCGTAGCCGACCTTCTTCTTCAGGGGACCCAGTATACATTTTTTCGCTGCCTCCGTCATCCCATTGCATTGCGGATGCACCACGGAGGCGAAGTGGATTTTGATCCCCCACTCCGAACAGAAGCTTCAGAAGTCAGCGCAGTCGAACTACCTCCTATTGTTTGTCACTATGGAGCAAGGGACCCCCAAGCATCATATGACGGACTTCCAGACGAAGCTCTTCATATCCTTCAAGTGATGTGCGCCAACGGTTCAGTTTCGATCCATTTGGTAAAGTAATCGACGGCGACAACGAGGTATTTCCTCCCTCCAGATGCTTTTGGGAAAGGTCTGAGGATGTCGAGGCCCCACTTGGCAAACAGGATCGGGCTGAGGATGGGGACCAAGTCGGTCGGCGGTGCAGTAGTGTGTCTGTAGAATTTCTGGCATTCTCCGCACTTCTTGACATATTGGAGTGCTTCATGGATCATGGTCGGCCAGTAGTATCCTTGACACACTGCTTTATGGGCGATGGTGCGTCTGCCGTAGTGGTTTCCACAGAGGCCTTCGTGCACCTCGCAGATGACTTGTTCGGCCTGGTCTGGCCCCAGACACTTCAAATAAGGCAGGATGTCGAATCTTGCGTGGCGCTCCCGATAAAGCACACTGTCAAAGATTACGAATGACAGGGCTCACCTCTCGACCTTCTTCGCTTTGAGCCGATCTTCGGGCAGGGCTCCCGTCTCAAGGTAGGTCATTATTGGGCTTATCTAGGTCGTAGTTTGGCTGACACACATTAGCTCACCCTCCTCAATGGTAGGTGTCAACAAGTTCTCGTCATAGATGGCCTTCCCAATTTCGATCGGGAAAGAGGAGGCTAGCTTCGAGAGAGCATCGGCCTGGAGGTTGTTCGATCGAGGCATATGCTGAACCTCCGCCCTCTTGAACTTCCGAAGTTCGGCCTGGGCACACTTTAAGTAGTGCTTCATCAGCTCATCCCTCTCTTCGAAGCTCCCTTGGATTTGTTGGACGACGAGCCTCGAGTCGCTCAGCAGCAGCACATCTGTTGCCCCCATCAACTGACATAGCTTCAGCCCATTGACATCGGCTTCATATTCCGCCACGTTTTTGTCGTTGAGAAGTTGAAGTGGAGTGCATACTCCACTAAGCTTCCGTCCGGGGTTTCTATGACAATGCCCGCTCCACTTCCTGACCCTGCCGCCAACCCGTCAATGTGGATGACCCATAGTTTACCACTCCTCCGTGGGTGGATGTCGAGGGTTTGTCCGCTATCGGTGGTCCTTGCCATGCTACGGCCGATCGAGCGCCCGACGGATCTTCGGGGAGTTCTTCGATGGTGCATTCCATCACAAAGTCCACCAGCGCTTGTCCTTTGATCGTCGTTCGGGCCTTGTAGATGATGTCGAACTTGCTGAGTTCGACGCTCCAGTTTAGCCCAATCTCTCCATTCTCTTTAAGTTTTTCTCGAGGGGAAGATTGGTGTAGACCACGATGGTATGAGCTTGGAAGTACGGCCGGAGCTTTCTCGCTGTTATGACGAGACAGTAAGCGACCTTCTCTATGGGGCTATTACGGGTCTCCGCATCTTGGAGCACCCTGCTTGCATAGTAGACCGGCCTCTGGGTGCCCTTCTCTTCTCTTACGAGGACCGAGCTGACAGCTTCATCACTAGTGGACAGATATAAACCCAGCTGCTCTCCCTCCTCTGGCTTTGCAAGCAGCGGCGGACTTTGTAAGTAGGCCCGTAGCTCCGCGAAAGCTCGGGCATAGGAGTCGTCCCACTGGACCACCTTCCTCTCATCTTTCTTCATGGCGAGAGCCTGCCGCAAGATCCTAAAGAAGGGGAGCGATCTCTCTGTGGACTTTGATAGGAACCTCCCAAGTGCGGCGATCCTCCCGTTCAACCTCTGCATGTCTCTAATTGTCCGAGGCTCCTTCATGTCGATGAGCGCTGATATTTTGTCCGGGTTCGCCTTGATCCCTTGCTTCATAATCATGCCGCCGAGGAACTTTCCTGATTGTACGCCAAAGATGCATTTCGCCGGGTTGAGCCTCAAGTTGAAGCGGTGCACTTTCTGGAAGGTCTCCTGCAAGTCGGCGAGGTGGTCAGGGGCCACCTTGCTCTTGACCAGCATAGCATTGATGTATACTTCAAGATTTTGCCTGACCTGAGAGCTGAAGATTTTGTTCACCATCCGTTGATAGGTCGCCCCAGCGTTCTTCAACCCGAACGACATATTTGTGTAGCAGAAGGTCCCCTTGTCGGTGATGAATGAAGTCTTCTCTTCGTCGACCTTTGCCATCGGAATTTGATTGTAGCCCGAGAAGGCATCCATGAAGCTCAGGAGCTTGTAACTAGAGACATGGTCGACCAAGTGGTCGATCCTTGGCAAGGAAAAGCTGTCTTTTGGGCACACCCTGTTGAGGTCGGTGAAGTCGACACATATGCGCCACTTGCCACTGGCCTTCTTCACCATGACGATATTGGCGAGCCACTCCAGGTAGCTCACCTCCCCGATAAATTTGGCTTTGAGGAGTCGCTTCTCCTCGCCCACCGCCCGCATCTTCTCTCCCCCAGCGCTCCTCTTCTTCTGTCGAACTGGACGAGCTTCCGGGTCTGCATTTTGCTTGTGAGCGATCACTGCGGGATCGACTCCGGGCATATCCGAGGGTGACCATGCGAAGACGTCTGCATTCTCTCTGAGGAGATCAATGAGTCTTGTTCTCAGAGAGGTCGGGAGCTTCGTGCCTATGGAGATAGTCTTGCCCTCCTCCACTGATATTGGCACCTCTTCGACCTCTTCCACCGAAGATAGTTGCTGGTCGCAAAATTCCTCCCGATCGTCGAGGAGGTCGACCGATAAGGCCTGCTCGGGCGCCTTGTGCTTGGTGGAGCCGACGTAGCAACTCCGGGACAGCTTTTGGCTCCCTCTCACCTATCCCACCCCCTGCGGAGTCTAGAATTTGATCATCTGATGCAGCAGGGAGGGAAGAGCTTCAATGGCGATCATGTAAGGCTGCCCTATGATGCCGTTGTACACCGACGCGATGTCAACGACAACAAATTTTTGTAGGAAGATATATGCCCTTGAGGCAATTTATCATTATATTACATCTTGTTCGTATATACAAAAGGTAATAATTGTCCTAGTATAAATACTATGAATCAAATACTTAGATAATTTCCTTAGACTAAAAGTGAGGTCATTACGTATCTAGATGTAGATCTCGATTGTGAGAAGTAAATGTCCGAATAGAACTTAAGTCTTAAAATGTTCGTGGTCATAAATGTGTCGAGAAAAGGATATCGGCACATCGGACAGACCATTGTGTCTTTGTCTTACCTTGTATGGTAATGATGATGTCATAGTCATTCGACCAGGTGAAGTCGGAGACAAGGCACATGTGCTCATTAGAGAATGAGTTCACACTGAACGATCCAATTAAGAGTTATTAAATGGTTAAACTTTAACTAAACTGTCATTAATAACTCTATAGTGATGATAGGCTAGTTGGTCATTAGGACCTAAAGTTATTTGTACAAACCTGTCTGTGAATAGTGTCACTTAGATCTATGATCTAGCTTCGAGGCTAGGCATGCTGAAAGGTCTTAGGTTGGGTGACACCTGAAGCATACGTGGTAAGTATATGACTTAGATGGGATTCGTCTCTTCCGTTAAAGAGAAGTTAGTGTCACGGGCTCAGTACGGTTATTTGTGCTAAACCTCGGCCGGGGTACGTTGTAGGATGTACAACGTATATATAACAAAGACCGCTGTATACTGACCGATGCTGGCTAGTAGGGTTGACAGTTTACCATACCCTAGGCCATGCAGGGACATAGTTGTGACGAAGGGACTAAAACTGCGATATTTATCACTGACACAGACATAGTGATCCTGGTGACACTGTTGTCGATGGGTCAATCACGTAAGTATGATTCTGAAATAGGGACGACACCTGCTGCTCGTGGTTACTGGTCTTACACCAAGTTCGGTTCATGTATTAGTAATAGGAAGATTTTAAGAGGAATGCACTCGGGTGCACAAGAATAATTAAAGTCTCTAAAGAGTTAAGTCGACCTATATTAAATAAGATTTAATAAGGTCACACAAATTTTTCAGCTATTAAATGAGATTTAATAAATGTCACAAAATATTTGCGACTTTAGCGTTAGTAGAATGCTGAATGGGATTATTGCATATGATGCAAACATGTTTAAAATACATTATAAATAGTTTATAATGATTTTAAAAACATATAAACACATAGAAATGGATAGATGGCTCTTTGGGATGGTCCCATTCGAACCAAGCTTTCCAATGATCTAGAATCGGCCCAATCGGAGTTGTAGAACTTAAGTTATGACTCAAAAGGCCAAAACTGGGCTTTTGGCCAATTCTGGTCTGACCTGACCTAGTTGGACTGGGCTAGCCCGCCCAACTGGGCAGGGGCAATCCCAGCTCGCCAAAATAGGCGGGCTCAGGCCAGAGTCGTGCTCTGGCTTGAGCCCTCCCGTAAATGCGGGCGAGCCCGCCCGCCGCGTGGGTGGGTTAAACCCGCTCGTACTGTAGTGGGCGGGTCAGCCCACGCGCCCAGGCGCAGGCTGGCGCCCAGTTTGGACTGAGCACTCCCTTTGGGCGCGCCAGTTAGCCGTGGGCCCCACTTGAGGGGCCCAAAACTTCCAGTAACCCTAGAAGGGCTGTGACGGCTATGAATTAGCCGAATTTTGACTTTTTGCTCAACTTTGAGCAATTTGTTTCTATGCGTTCACCATTCGTAGCTCTTCGAATTGATAGGTTGTATCATTTCTAAAGCTCAATGGTGAGGGAGAATTAATTCGTCAAAGTTTAGCCTTTATGAAAGGAAAACTAACTTAATTAATTATCTAAATTTAATTTAGTCCCACATCGGATATGATGAGAAGAGGAGGGCCGGCTGCCTATATAAATAGGGGCCAACACTCTCCTTGAAAACTTGCACCAAGTATCTGAAAATTGAGAAGCTCACAAAAGTTTTGAGCACGCTCAAAATTCGAGGCAGAAATTATTCTCTCTGCTATTTTCTTTCGTTTCCTTCACGTTCGTTCTATCAAAACGACGTGGAGGATTTGGATTTTGATATGAAGTCTAAAGTCGGATCGAGCTCAAGTGAAACTTTCTTCTGTAAGTGATTGGCCCAAAGGCACAGTGTCGGCTCGCTATGGGTGGATCGGTTCGTGTGCGCAGAGGCGACAAGCTTGGGGAGCAGAAGGCGTTACGGTACACCTTGCCGGTGCAAGTAAGGTTTCGGGTATGTGGTTAATTAAGCTTTCTTTAATTATTATATCACAGTAGCATTAGATCTTTCTTGGGGTGGTCAGATCCACCCCAAGTTAGCATAGATCCTGGCTTAGGGTCTTGTTGCCTTAGGGCCATCGTTAAATAGTTCAACGATTTATTTATTTCCGATGCTTTATTTTTGCTTCTATAGTCCGTCCGACATAGGACGGGCATAGATTTGTGCCCTAAGGATCCATCAAAACCCTTCAGTAGAGCATTAGGTTTGGATGTTAATAATTAAATGAATGTTTTTTAAATGCATGTAAAAGTTTTTAACTTTATGCGATATTGTTAAAAATAGAAACGCCTCTTATTTAAAATGTTTTAAAAATTGTTTTATGAGATAAAATTGTTTTTAGGAACATGGAAATTTTTATGATGATTTTTTAAAATAAAGTTTTAGAATTAAAAATTATGTGATAATTTTTATGAATCTATTAAATTTTATTAGATAAAATTTTAAAGTTTTAAAATCATGTTTAAATTTAAGTGTTAAATTTTTAGAACGCATGTTAATTATTTATTAGATAAATCTTTAATATGCCGTTTTATTTAATTGTTAAATAGTTGGACACCTATTTTATGCGATGAAATTAGTGTTGTTTATCTTTAATGGCCATGCTTTATTTGATAATTCATGAAACCTTTTAGGTTAGCTATTAAAACATATTTAAAAATTGATAAGATGAGTTTTTAAATGACATGCTATGTTTTAATAAAAAGTTACAACCCCTTTAAAACCTAATTCTTGATTATGGTAGTCCTTTTAACGACGATTATTATTTTAATCGTTATCATAATAATTCTCATTAAAAGCCTACACTTTAAAGGGTTGTAAATGATTTTATTAAATCTTAATAATGATTAGGGTAGCACGTTGAACAAATGAACCTTATAGTTGATAAGGACTTAATAAAAATTATTAACGAATCCTAATAAATTTTGAATTTTAAGGAGTCCACTAGTTGATAGGATTAATTAGTGTTAATTAAAGCCTTTTATTTTACAGAACACATATATAAATGATAAGTGGCATTCAATGGACCATGATACCGGTCAATGTGCTTGGCTAAGTTTGTTGGGTCATCCTAGCTAGACTGGGGGTAAGTGATCCTGGCTTAGTCAATTCCATGGCCGTGTCCGCTGGACCGCAATGACACGAATCATGATTATATGACACCCTGAACTATACCTAAGTCTAATACGTTAATAATCTTTTTCAAGATAAAATGTAGCACTCGGCAACTATAGGACCCATGTTACAGTTTTTGAGCACACTCAAGCTATGACAGGGCAACCTTATAGAAACCTACTTCTTATTGCATATGATGTAGTCTAAGCCTTGACCCAAACCGTCGTGTTGTGAATACACCGAGCACCGGCGCAAGTTAAGCTAGACACGAAAACAAGGGTCCGACTAGGCTAGCCATTATGATTTGGATGAGCACACTCATAATCATAATTGGCTAGGGGTAAAATTATATAGGGAATAATACTTAATATGATTGACGAAGAGTTCGTCTACCGACTGCAGAGTCAAACAACTTGTTGAGCTCACTGAAGGTTGTGAGACTCAGGGCGATTAGATCCCTCTCCCACAAAAATTTAATTATAATAAATGGTTTATTATTATGGGTTAAATTTTTTAAAATAGTGAGAGAATACAGTTTAATAAAAAACTCTTAAACTATAACAGAACATATGCTAATTCTATATCCATTAATTATACAGTATGGAGTCGGGTCTAAAATTCATTATCGATAAAAACGTGCTAGATGGGACAAACTACAAGGATTGGCTTAGGAACATAAAGCGGGTCCTCTCGCTAGCTGGGATTGGACACATACTGACTGAAGACGCTCTGGAAAGGCCTGACGAGGATGCCACCAACGAGGAGAGAGATGCCTACAAGCAGTACCAAAGGGATGTAGAGAAGGCCAGGTGCCTTACTCTGGCCTCTATGACCAATGACCTGCAAAGGAAGCACGAACATATGGATGTTCGTAGCATGCTTCTGAACGTAGAGGAATTGTATGGCAAGCATTCCAGAGTTACCAGGTTTGAGGCCACGTGCAACCTTTGGGGAGCCAAGATGACGACGAGCCCTGTGCAAGATCATGTTATAAAGATGATCGGCTACATAGAGGATGCGGCCCAACTAGGATTTGTCCTCGAGAACGAAATGAGCGTGTACATTATCCTGAGATCTTTAACCCCCGACTTCAATCCGTTCTTTACGAGTTTCATAATGAATAGTACTGAAGTGGATCTTCCTGGTCTCCTCAACATGCTTCGGTAGGTCGAGGAGATTGAGAAGAAGCCAACAGAAGCGTTGGTTATAGGCCCTGCTCCTTCCCACCAGCCTAAGGGCAAGGAAAAGAAGAGGCATGCCCCTCAACCTTCGAAAGAAAATAAGGGAAAGAAGAAGAACAAGGGGGCGTCGTCGAAATATGAATGCTTCCACTACCACACGACATACCATTGGAAGAGGAATTGCAATGTCTACCTTGCAAAAAAGAAGGGGCATGGTGATGCCTCTACCTCAGGTATAAATCTCATTTAAAGAGTATATAAATTTCCATAAAAGTTTTGCTACATGGTATAAGATACCAGTATATTTACTAAGACATCGGTATACTGTCTACAGGTGCATGAAGCAAAAGGATGGAGGAAGTTTCAACACGGTCGGCATCGGAGTAATCGTTGCTGCTAGGGCCGTCTAGGAACTTTGAGATATCAAGAAGCGGACGATACTTTTTATTTTCAATAAATGTATCGAAACCTTGTTTTAAAACATTGACTGAGCGATTGTCGCTCATAGATTTTGTGGTGAACAAGCTTTATTTCATTCTTGATGAAATTATGGATATCTTGGGAATATATGCTCTGGTTAATAATGTGATTTGTTGTGAATGGTTGGTTAAATTGCTGTGTATGGCTAACTGGTTTGGTGTTTATTTTTCTGAGCTGTCTAGATGCTTTTGAGTTAATGAGATTAATCTGAGCTGTCGATATATGTGTGTGTGTGTGTAGGTATGTGTATACATACCTACATATATACATACACACACACACACACACACACACACATACATATATATATACATACATATATATAAATATGTATATATATATATATATGTATATATATATATGTGTATGTGTGTATGTGTGTGTGTGTATACATATATATATATACATATATATATATATATATATATATATATATATATATATATATATATATATATATATATATAGACACACATATACATATATATATATACACACACTCACACACATATATATATTGTTGTGAATAGGCCTATTGGGCCCATTGGGTATCCACCCATCATTGAAAGCTATATATATATATGAGGGCAGTGGGCTCATAACCCTCTACACCTTTTAACCTACGCTTTTCCCTTCATAACACGTTATCAGCACGAATCTGCTCGAAGGAAAAAGACGACGGCTTTCAAGGAGGAGTTCATCCCCAACGTCAATTTTTAAGAAGATCTTGTTCTTCTCAACGGGGAGCGTAAAGGGCATCCTTCATCGACCGTCGTCTAGATTCCATAGCCGAATCTAGAAGGTAAAAATTGAATTTTTTTAGATTTAGACTTGCTTTTCCTGTAGATCTGCATGTTTTAGATCACGTAGTTCTTGAACATGGTAAAAATCGAACTTTTTTAGATCCGCATGTCTAGAAATCTTTCAAAAAATTGATTTTTTTATGATCCATGGCCGCGCCTTCAGGACGCGGCGGCCGTGCCCTACAGGCGCGGTGGCCGTGCCTTCGTGCACGGCCATGCCATGCCCAGCCGCCACAGCGGCCGTGCCTACGGGCGCGGCCAACCGCTGTGGGCCCCCCACTCTCCCTAGGGTTTTTCGAAACCCTAGCCCTTAATGGGCTATTTTTGGGGGGAGGCCCATTAACCCTATTTCGGTTGTTTTCATGGCCCAAAAGGCCTGAAAATTAGCCCATTTTTCACATAATTTTATTTTTAAATTATTTGGGCCCCAAAAGCCCAATAACTAAAGAAATATTACATTGTGATAGGGTTGGACGAAAAAATAAATAAAAATGAAAAATGGATCACGATTAAATGCTTTAAAATATTTTAGCACGTACTTCATTTTTTATAGATTATTTCTTAATCTATGCCGGTGATGTCATATATCTGCGTGGTTGTATATGTATATATTATCTGCGTGGATTTTCTATTTAGAACTATGTTTTTTAGGGATCAGCTAGGTTTCCGACACTTTTTCCCTTTTTCTACAATTTTTTTCTTTTTGAGAGAACTTGTATGTGAGGTTATAAATGTAAAAGTCAAAGCTGAAGGACCACCCCATGGAGATGAAGGCGCTTGCATAAAGAGAAAGGGGCTTTTCTTAAAGTTCCCAGATTGTCTTTATTTTATGCACTTTTTTATGGGATATATCTTCGGACTTTTTCTTTTTCTTTTTAGTGCTTGGCTGGCTGATCCCCATAGTTCTAAATTAATTTTTTGCTCATATTAAATGCGTGGATTTTTTACTTTAATAGTCAAATAATTCTTGTTATCTTTATATTGCTAGATTGCACAGATGGCCAGACTTGCTAATGTTGATTTCTCGGTCCTGAAGGCCGATGGGTCGAATTACTTGAGTTGGCAGCTGGACCTGAAGTTTCATCTGTGTTCTCATGGGTTCAATCTAACACCCACAGCAAAGGTAACAATCAATACTGCCATAGTTGAAAGGGATGCTTCTATAGAAGCCCCTACTACAGAAGAAGTTTCTGATATACTTAAGGCGAAAGCCATTATTTATATCAGGAAACACACAGATTCGACAATGAAGGACGAGTATCTTACTATAGATGATCCCTATTAGCTGTGGACCGCACTTAAGGAGAGGTACAGACATCAAAGGGATGTCATACTCACTCTTGTGCAGTCCAAGTGGACTCACCTCCGCATACAGGATTACAAATCCGTAGTGGAATATAACTCAGCATTATTCCAAATCACCTCACGCCTGAAGTTATGTGGTGAGAATGTGACTGAGAGGATATTGCTAGAGAAGACGTTTACGTCTTTTCATGAGAAAGACATGATCCTCATGCAACAGTACCGTGAACGAAAGTTCACTAAGTACTCTGATCTGCTCTCATGCCCACTAATGGCCGAACAGAACAGAGAGTTGTTGATTACCACTCACAATCTACACCCTCCTGGCTCCGCTTCACTTCCACCTCCTGCAGAGGCACATTTCCAGTCTTCCCAAAAGAAGAAGACAGATAAGAAGGCAAAGTTTCAGAAATGGAAAGAACTGAAGCAGCGGAAAAAGGCTACTCTTAAGGCTCCTCCCCAGAACCAGAAATTCGTGGCAAAGAAGCAACATCAGACGCCCAATAAAGGTGGTCCTCCCAAGAAAGACTGTGAGGATACATGCTCTAGATGCGGCATGATGAGCCATTGGTCCAGAAACTGCCGCACAGCCAGACACCTACAAGACCTCTACCAAGCAAGTCTCAAGCCTCATGCTGAGACAAACTCGATAGATGGGGCAGCGTGATCGCGCCCCGGATACACGTCCCGGAGCGACGGTTATAGTTTTACCGCAAGCGCACGGCAAAGTGGCGAGCGGGTATCGAACACGAGGAGGTGGTGTTGAGCTCCAATCTATCCTAGGTTGGTTTGACTACGAATGTTTTATTGGTGGAGATGGTTATGGAATGATATAATGGAAATGGTGGTGGATGTCGGTATCGGAGATAGAGAAATCGGTCAAAAGTCGATACAATATAATAAAAGAGGGAATTTGCCTTGCGACGATCATGTCACAATCGTCGGGCAAAGTATGGGAATAGAAAATCAAATAAAGACGTCTAGGGCTAGGGAATCCCCACTACGGACCGTCATGCATCATTGTTAATAGTGAATCTCAATATTACTAGACTTGCGTTGAGGTGAACTAGTCGCAACTTAATGTAGAACCAAGCTCACGCTCTCGCGCTATTGCCGGTTTATAGCAAACCTAGGTTAGGGCCCAATCTCTTGCAAACCCTAACCTAAGCCACTAGCATGAGGATCGACATCATCGTTCAATCGCCCCTCGAGCCCACTCTCGTGCAAACTCGAGTTACGATCAAGGTTGTGATAGTTCGTATTCGTCCAATCTCTTGCAAACGAATATGTGTATAGATTTACAATTAAAAATCCTAGCTTTGGTCCAATCTCTTGCAAACCAAATCTAGAGAAACCCAATTGTAAACCTAAATCGAATATCTAGGCCTTTCCATCGATTAGAATCCAATCTCTTGCAAATCCCAAATCGATGGAAATCCCTAGCTATCCGTAGTAAATCAATCACAACCTAACCTCCTAGCAATTCTAGCAATTTGGAAATTCATTCATCACAAATATGAAATTAGATCCATAGGGTTCATCCCCAAACCCTAGAACAACAATTCTACTCTAGCATAGCAATAAGGATATAAGAATCAATAAAAACAATTGCTTGCATATAAAAAGATAGAAAATCAAAGATTCAAATAATAAGAATAGAAATACTTAGCTTAGATGAAGAATTCCAATCCAAATACAAGCTTTTTGATCCAAGAGGGGGCCTAGGGCATGGCCTAACCTCTAAAAATAATCCTCCTAAAACATCTTGGGAACCTAAGAAAATATAATGGGGATCCCCTCTAATGGTGGCTACAAACCCCTTAAATACTCTCCCAAAACCCTAGCAAATAACCCTAGAAAACCCCTCAAATTCGTGCCCAAAAACAGCCCAAACCGCAACTTAAAATTTGGGCCCAGGCCGCACTCGGCCGAGTGGAACATGTGACCCGGCCGAGTGACACTGACATGCAAATTCCAGCACTGCAGCATCAACTTGCAGAAATTCCCCAGATTTCATCCGACCTCCGATTTGCGCGTTCTTGGCGGCGTTGGAACCGTCATGAAGTCTACTATCCATAAAAAATATGAGAAAAATACTTTGATTGCTGAAATGATAGCAGATTTCAAAAGAGTGAGAGGCTGTCTGAAAATCTGGGCGCTGCATGTCCTCGGCATCACTCGGTCGAGTGGCAAATGTCACTCGGCCGAGGGGCATTTGGTACTCAGGCGGACGGCTTTCGTCACTCGACCGAGTCGGGCTTCTGGGGCAGACTGACGGATTACAGTAAGTTGGACATTTTGGCTTGCCGTCGTCTGGGTGCCACTCGGGCGGACGGAGTCTCCGCACTCGGCCGAGTCGGCGTGCGATGCTCGGCCGAGTGCACGCTGATACATCTCTGTTGCATGTCCGATCTGGCCGGCCGAGCGGGGTCTCAATGCTCGGCCGAGTGACTCCTTCACTCGGCCGAGTGGCATGCTGAAAATGCCCAATCTTCATCTTTTCGCTCCCCCGTCGCTCCTACGGCGTTCTTTCTTCTTCCACTCCTCTTCCATTGCAGAATAACCCTCAAAAGGGCCATGGTTAACTCTCCGGAGTGGGCGCAAATCCTCTTGATCTCACAATCGATCAAAATCGCTCCATATATCCTGAAATACGACAAAAACAAGAAATAGTGAAAAGTATCGCAATATTGTCGAATAATCGTGAAAAGCGTGATATGGGCGATCAAAACGGTATGCAAATATGCAGAAAAAAGGTGTAAAATATGGAGTGATCAAAATCCCCCAAGCTTACCTCTTACTCGTCCTCGAGGAAGATAAGTAAAAAGACGAACTCGGGAGATGAAAAATAAGGGAGATGAAATAAAAGAATACGAAGTGGAAGGGGTCGCTAGATTATACTCTCAGATCTCAAGCCATAAGCTACACATCACGATGACTTGGAAAATACAAATCACATGCTACAAGGATTTCATATCTTTCATAAACATGGTACTTGCAAGCTTTTAAGAACAATAAGAGGGACTCTCTAAATTCATACAATCAATTCATATCCACATCACGCATTTCATAGAATTTAATATACAAATGTTGACGATGCACTTTTCAATCAAAAGTTATAAATGAAGCATATAAGATACACACCAAGCATGCAATAGAGAATAGAATAAAAGTCATGGCATTCACATATTTATTTCAAATCATGAAAAATCTACATATCTAATATATTTTGCTAAGTCTAAGCATTATCGAATATTCCCATTCATGCACGTCTCCACTCTAATGTCATACTCACTCATATGGTCAAATGAATTCACCCCCCCAAGCTTAGCTTGAGGCGTCGCATCCAAAGGAATATAATAGTGGAAAATGGGATTTTTGCCTTGGTTTTCCCAAGTATTTTGTGGCTCCAATAATGAGATAGAGAAATATTTTTTTTCTTTTGGACTTTGTTTCTCATTTTTCTTTTTTGGATTTTTGTAGGAGCTATATGATTTGTATTTTTTTTTGGATTTTGGCTCCTTTTTGGCTTTTTGGACTTTTTGGAGCTAACTTTTTCTTTTATGGGGATTTTTTGGGAAATAGATGCGATATAAGTAAATTTTAGGAGGTGAACTCAAGTGACATGTAGAGAATAAAAAGATATATGTGGAGGAAGAAATAATGTAACACTCGGTTCACTCTAAGATGTGCACGAACGGTTCAATAAAATAATACTTCAACTAAAACTCATATATAAGAATGGATATTCTCAATCATCTCAATAAAAAGTGAAGTCAAGCGGTAAAGAGTACTTTCATATCAAGCATGCAACAGAAGGTGAATAAGACAATAAAACTGATGCTTCAGATATACTAATGATGCGTGAATCTTGGTACATTTCCAACAAAAGCATACTAAACACTAATCCATACATTCAGTTTCAATTAATATCATGCATTCATGTAGAGGAATCATCAAAAGAAATAGATTTGCAAGCACATGTGAATAGCAAGACTATGGAGTACTCTAAGTAGCATGGCAAGGAATAATAGGCATCGTGATGGTTACTAAAGCAATAAGAGATATCATCATAAGGAACAAATCTAGCAAAAGAAGAGAAAGAAAAATAAAGAAATAAGAAAAAAATAAAAGAGAGGAAAGAAAAGAAAAACAAGCACACAACATGATGCATGACCACACATAAAAGGAAAATAAGATGGAAAAATCAAAAAGATGATGCAAAATTTTGAAAAATTCTAAAAAACCCTAAAATAAAGTAAAAATGCAACTAATGCATCTAAATGGCATGGAAATGCACTCCCCCAAGCTTAAACTTCACATTGTCCTCAATGTGATCATAATGAAAGAATATGAGGAACAACGATAATAATAAGGGAGTGAATGAAAAATGATGAAATGAATGACATGAAATCTTAATGCAACTACATGCACATACAATGATGCATGAGAGAGCTTTCCCCCAAGCTTATACCAAACAATCCTATTCAAGTGACTCAATCAAAAATGGCATGGCTTTGCAAAGCGTGATCAAGTCAAATGAATAAGAAAGTGAGTATTCACTTGAAAGAAAAGCTCGATGGTGGTGAGCAAAAGGATGTGGCGTATCAAAATATGGAGAGGGGAATTAATATATATAATGGGTTTGGGGTGTAAAATATTTTTGTTGCCATCATATGAGGTGATATTTATTCAAGCAAATCTATACGGTCCTCTCGCTGTCGAGAGAATTCGTGTTTATTCAAAGCATAAAAATTTCTACACTACTGGATTGATATCACCTATAGCAAAAGGCGGATCCAGTATCTTTACCGGTGCAGGCAACTGCTCCAACTGCTCCTTCCGTGGCTCTGCCAGGCACGTGTGTCCACGGAGTCCATCAGATTCCAGCAATGCGGCTCCCAGCATCTCTCCAAGGACTCCACCTGTACCCTGTAAGAGATAAGCCGCATCAATCTGATGTGGATAATTCTTCCCCAAAATAAATGTATTCCAAAGAGGGTCATCAACATAAGTATTTAAAATTAAAAACGGTTGACAACACTTCCCTGGAAATAAATCTCTACTCTCGTGTACCACATCGATCAACTCCACATTGTTCGCCTCAGGTTTTTCAGGTAGCTCGGGCATATAAGCGTAGGTCTCATCAGGCAGCTCCTCATCATCGTCAGACTTATCCCATCGCACCTTCTGATCATAATTAATAGCATCCATGGGTGCTAACTCCTCGCTCTCCTCCTCGTATACGTCCCATCGTACCTCTTGATCGTATGTACATGAATCCTGCAAAAGGTGCAATGAGTCGTCAAAATCTGAATCATAGCGAGCATCATATACGGGAGGGGAATCAAATATAAAGGGCGAGGGAGTAAAGAGATCTCCCTGAAGGGGAGTCATAAGCTCTGTGGGATTGTCCTCAGCGTCAATGGAAGGATGAGGTGGCAGCGGAAGCTCAAATGGAGGAGGGTAGTGCTCGGGATCCTCATGAATGGCTATGTCCTCGTACCGATGCACGACCTCCTCGGCGATAAACTCTGGCTCCGTGTGTAATGCCTCCTCAAAAGCATGCTCTGGCTCGACAGTGTGCTCATTTACCTTCTCATCAACTATCAATGTAGGCTCTCTCTGGAATGGTGATGCCGGCTGCTCAGGTATGTCAACTTGTGGGGATGTATCATGTGGAGGGGAATGCCCGCAAGCAATCCGAAAATATAGTCGATCCCCCTCAAGACTGACATGGATGTCCTCCTCAATTGTTCCTGCAGCTGAAACACAGTTCATAACAAAATCTGCAAATCGTAGCTCAAATGCATCACCTGCTGTAGTGCTCTCTGAACCGGTGAACCTCGCTGACTCCAAGAGGCCCTCCAATAAGTTCTGAAATGCGTTCTCCTCAAAATCTGCGTTCCACATAAAACCATCCATAGCACCTGATAAACAAAGATAAATACCTGGAGAAAAATATCAGTGGCACAAAAGAATATAGAAATGGTAGTAAGGGTGGTGGGGGGTGAAATTTTCTTTTTTTTCAAAATTTTTTTTTCTCGTAATCTAATCAACCTAATTGTGACAAATTGGCACCCAACGGGAAACACCTCCCCGGCAACGGCGCCAAAAACTTGATCGCGCCCCGGATACACGTCCCGGAGCGACGGTTATAGTTTTACCGCAAGCGCACGACAAAGTGGCGAGCGGGTATCGAACACGAGGAGGTGGTGTTGAGCTCCAATCTATCCTAGGTTGGTTTGACTACGAATGTTTTATTGGTGGAGATGGTTATGGAATGATATAATGGAAATGGTGGTGGATGTCGGTATCGGAGATAGAGAAATCGGTCAAAAGTCGATACAATATAATAAAAGAGGGAATTTGCCTTGCGACGATCCTGTCACAATCGTCGGGCAAAGTATGGGAATAGAAAATCAAATAAAGACGTCTAGGGCTAGGGAATCCCCACTACGGACCGTCATGCATCATTGTTAATAGTGAATCTCAATATTACTAGACTTGCGTTGAGGTGAACTAGTCGCAACTTAATGTAGAACCAAGCTCACGCTCTCGCGCTATTGCCGGTCTATAGCAAACCTAGGTTAGGGCCCAATCTCTTGCAAACCCTAACCTAAGCCACTAGCATGAGGATCGACATCATCGTTCAATCGCCCCTCGAGCCCACTCTCGTGCAAACTCGAGTTACGATCAAGGTTGTGATAGTTCGTATTCGTCCAATCTCTTGCAAACGAATATGTGTATAGATTTACAATTAAAAATCCTAGCTTTGGTCCAATCTCTTGCAAACCAAATCTAGAGAAACCCAATTGTAAACCTAAATCGAATATCTAGGCCTTCCCATCGATTAGAATCCAATCTCTTGCAAATCCCAAATCGATGGAAATCCCTAGCTATCCGTAGTAAATCAATCACAACCTAACCTCCTAGCAATTCTAGCAATTTGAAAATTCATTCATCACAAATATGAAATTAGATCCATAGGGTTCATCCCCAAACCCTAGAACAACAATTCTACTCTAGCATAGCAATAAGGATATAAGAATCAATAAAAACCATTGCTTGCATATAAAAAGATAGAAAATCAAAGATTCAAATAATAAGAATAGAAATACTTAGCTTAGATGAAGAATTCCAATCCAAATACAAGCTTTTTGATCCAAGAGGGGGCCTAGGGCATGGCCTAACCTCTAAAAATAATCCTCCTAAAACATCTTGGGAACCTAAGAAAATATAATGGGGATCCCCTCTAATGGTGGCTACAAACCCCTTAAATACTCTCCCAAAACCCTAGCAAATAACCCTAGAAAACCCCTCAAATTCGTGCCCAAAAACAGCCCAAACCGCAACTTAAAATCTGGGCCCAGGCCGCACTCGGCCGAGTGGAACATGTGACCCGGCCGAGTGACACTGACATGCAAATTCCAGCACTGCAGCATCAACTTGCAGAAATTCCCCAGATTTCATCCGACCTCTGATTTGCGCGTTCTTGGCGGCGTTGGAACCGTCATGAAGTCTAATATCCATAAAAAATATGAGAAAAATACTTTGATTGCTGAAATGATAGCAGATTTCAAAAGAGTGAGAGGCTGTCTGAAAATCTGGGCGCTGCATGTCCTCGGCATCACTCGGTCGAGTGGCAAATGTCACTCGGCCGAGGGGCATTTGGTACTCGGGCGGACGGCTTTCGTCACTCGACTGAGTCAGGCTTCTGGGGCAGACTGACGGATTACAGTAAGTTGGACATTTTGGCTTGCCGTCGTCTGGGTGCCACTCGGGCGGACGGAGTCTCCGCACTCGGCCGAGTCGGCGTGCGATGCTCGGCCGAGTGCACGCTGATACATCTCTATTGCATGTCCGATCTGGCCGGCCGAGCGGGGTCTCAATGCTCGGCCGAGTGACTCCTTCACTCGGCCGAGTGGCATGCTGAAAAAGCCCAATCTTCATCTTTTCGCTCCCCCGTCGCTCCTACGGCGTTCTTTCTTCTTCCACTCCTCTTCCATTGCAGAATAACCCTCAAAAGGGCCATGGTTGACTCTCCGGAGTGGGCGCAAATCCTCTTGATCTCACAATCGATCAAAATCGCTCCATATATCCTGAAATACGACAAAAACAAGAAATAGTGAAAAGTATCGCAATATTGTCGAATAATCGTGAAAAGCGTGATATGGGCGATCAAAACGGTATGATAATATGCAGAAAAAAGGTGTAAAATATGGAGTGATCACAGCGTTACCAGCTACTACATGGAATCCAAAGATTTAATGAATAACGACACTATGTACTCATGGACCATCTGTATCTTACTTTCTATCACTGCATCTTACTTTATGTCTTTCTATACCAAGTTAGCTACTTTGTTGGTCAGCTTTTTTAAAAAAACATTAATGAAAGTATTCTCTTTTTCGTAGTATTTATTGAATGCTTTTCATTTTTTAGATATGGAATCTATATGCCTAGTGGACAGTGCATCAATGCACTCTATTCTTCAATGCATAGACTACTTTACGAGCATCGATAGTTACTCTGGTCCATTGAGAACAATCTCAGGACCAGCTGACATAATTGAAGGATCAGGGGAAGCAATCATTTTGCTCTCCAATAACACACACATTAAACTTAGAGATGCGATATACTCACCTAAATCAATCTGAAACCTTCTAAGTTTTAAAGATATCCGTTTAAACGGGTATCACTTAGAGACGGTCGAGGATAATAAAAAAGAATACTTGCACATAACCGCTTTTACAAATGGTATAAAAACCATTATGGAGCGTATCGAGGGACTCCCCACGGGTCTCTACCAGAAAAGTATTCACTCTCCAGAAGTATACATGACGGAGCACCTGCAGTGCCCTCAAATACCAGAATTCCAACTCTGGCATAATAGACTGGGACACCCTGGATCTGTTATGATGTACCACATCATAAATAGCTCAAGGGGTATAAATTTGAAGAACCTGAAGATTCTTCAAAAAGGTAATTTCCCATGTCCACTCTGTTACAAGGGTAAACTTGTAACGACCGGTTTTCATCGTTGTGTTATCTGTATTTTCTCTCGTGTATTATTCTTTCTTATCCGTAGCTTGGTGTTTCTGTACCCGTATCTGTACCCGTATCCACTTCTACTATCTTTCAGACTTATTATTATTATTATTTTCAAACTACTAAGATAATTCTTTCTATTAATTATTTTTAAGTAATTCAATTTTACTTTTGAATTCAAATTCTAATTTAAAACTGAATAAATATTTGAAAGCCTTCCTTTTATAAACCCTTTTAAACCTAATTAATGGGCCCTTATTTCTCTTGATTAAAAACCCATTTAATTTCTTTAATAGCAATTCAAATCACATCTTATAGAATAAATTTCTTTCTTTCCTTAATAGCTAGCACTAACCCCACATGGCCGAAACCACACTCACGCTCACAGCATGTGAACAAAAAAAAACAAAGACCCTAGAAAGCCTAAGACCTGAGCTAACCCAAAAGAGACTTAGCCATCCACGTGTTGTACATTTCAAACCCCACACTCCAGCTAATATACTAAGGCTAACTCCTTATAAAAAAATATTTATAACCCTAAGGCTAGTAGGCCTTCACGAGCTGGCATTGTACAATCCTCAACAACCCTACATTTTTCCTCATATAAACAAAACCCAAGGCTAAGCACAGGCTACCAACCCTCCTCCATATTTCTTTATAATAAAACCCCAAGCTATGTTCTTAACCCTAGGGAACCCAGCCCACGTGAGCAATCCTACCCTTATTTAAATACTAACCCTATCTAATATAACAAAACACCCTAGGGTATACTTCTCCCCACCTAACATCTACAGCTGCCCCCCCCCTATGTACTCGTCTTCTCCACGCAACCAGCCAACCCGCAGCTCTCCCCTTCTCCTCCTTCTTCAAGGCCGGGCTCCATCTCTTTCCTCCCCTACCCCGCAAGCACCCCACGGCCACAGCTTCCTCCATCCCCACGCAACCAACCCGCAGATCTCCTCCCTCTCTCCTTCTTCTTCCCAACAAACCGCAACAAACCCCCCCAAGGCCGAGCTTCACCCAACTCCTCCTTCATCTCCTCCCCACGACCACACAAGCCCCCTCCATCCGCAGCTAGGCCGAGCTTCATCATCTCCGCGGCCACACGAACACCCCCAGGCCGTACTCCTCCATCTCCACGTGAAGACAGCCCCTCGCAGCCGCAGCAAGTCTCCACAGCCACAGAGCACTTACGCACAGGCCGTGTGCGCGTTGACAGCCCCGGATCTGACGAGAGTGCTCCACCCGACACTCGCTGTTTTGGAGTTTCACGCGTCGCCACTGCCCGTTGACGTCATCCGATCCCTCGCTACACTTCAGGTCAGTAGATCTACCCCTATAACTCATAACCCCCACCGTAAAGTAGAGAAACCTAATAAAACATGTTGATTAGACATCATAGGGGCTTTTTGTAATCTGACCTGAACGAAAAAACGACTATTCTGATTTTACGTTTTGTCAAAACAGCGAACCGAACCCTCCGTAGCGTAGTACTCGTCGAGACGATTCCAACGAAAACAGGCAAGTATATGATTTGTTATGATTTTTAGAAGTTTCGGCACGTTTACGCCGCCTTCATGTACTGCTGTGTAACTCAAAAACTAGGCGTGAAATGACGTACAAAACTGACACCATAATGACTAGGACGAAATTTGGGATCCAACGGTATATCATACGATATATCCCCATTTTAAACACTAAGAGAAAAAAATCATTTATGTAGCAAGTTGAACAAAAAGGACGTATTCATCATTATCTGAAATTACGGAAACGGTCGTTCGACCCGTTTCCGCTTTGTAGAACTGTCACCATAAAACTTTAATATTGTTAACAGTGAAATTCAGTGAGTCCTGACATGTCTAACAATTTGGACATTGTGAAATCGTGCGCCTCGAAGGCGGTATCGTGATATCGTGATGTCGTGTGAGTCGACTAGGCCGGCTCGTGTTCCGGCAAATTTTTTGGGTGGGGTTAGGGTTGAGCGGCCACTAGGCGTATGAAAGGTACTCTCCTCAAGAGCACCACCCGCAGGCGGTGGGTTAGCGTCAATCACGGTAAGCCCCCGTGAGAGGAACAACCTCCTCATCACGACCTACAGGCGTGAACCCTAGATAAGAATGCTAACACTTGACATGGAATCTAGCAATGCTAACTTGGTCATCGTGAGAAATTGAAGTGCTAACGAACTCAGTGTAATCTTAATTTTAATCTTGCAACCGTATAGAACTGCATGCGAGGATTATTCGTTTCCGTTTCTATAAATTGTTAAATGTTAAATTGCGACAGTCACTTCTCTTAAATTAATGATGCTTCTAAAATTCATATATCTGTCACATACTTTGCCTTGGGATGCTAACTCTTCTTGCAGATCCCTAGCTGACATACATTCATGTTTGTGGATGTATGTCAGGTTCAGAGCTTGAGTACCAGGAGACCAGTACGAGACGCCAGACTTGGAGAACCAGAGTTTGCCGTAGACGCCCATCCGCTTTCTGTGGAAGACTAGAGTCTTCGTCGCTACTTTGAGTTTTGTTTTAGTACCTTGTAGTAGGTTTGGCGCTTTGTTTTAATTTCCTTTTTGGCCATGCTGAGGCCCAGTTGTTTTATTCTCTGTATGAACGATTCTGGAAGTGCCCTTTTAATTTAATCAAATGTTTTCTGATTGTTCTGATACGCAAATGCAAGGACCCTTTTCTGTGTTTTTTATCACAGACGCTTATTGAACTCGAGCTTCACCGCTCCAGTTCAAGCGGGCCGTGTAACGTTCTCGCTT
The DNA here is from genome assembly GCA_030789695.1 of Scilla litardierei. Classification (NCBI taxonomy): domain Eukaryota; kingdom Viridiplantae; phylum Streptophyta; class Magnoliopsida; order Asparagales; family Asparagaceae; genus Scilla; species Scilla litardierei. The sequence continues at coordinate 666,809,025 of CM061142.1, read as the reverse complement.
CCGGTGTCTTTTGGGAAGCGGGGCGTTACAGGTTTTAGTGGTGGCGCATGCAGGTCCTGCAACTGCGAAATTCAGAACAATGAGAACACCTTTCATTCGCCAAACATCCAAAATAGTTCGTACGCAAAATTACTCGAATACCATGTCTCAGCACGATAGGAAACCAATACCAAGATAATAGGAATAGATAGACGCTTGTGCTCATTAGTTAGACACCTTTGCCATGACTTAGTATTATCATCTTAGGGTCACTCTATCGATTGATCATCCATCTCTGACCTTATAAGACTTTGGAGTTTGTTAGTCGTTCGCTCAGATTTATCGAATCTAGGGCCCAACCGAACGTAGCGATCGTCACCGTGCAAGTCTAACCCGAGGCGCCTATAAGGAGAAGACTTCGAACAGTTAGATATTCCAGATTTATAGATAAGATCTCGATCTCGACCCTCAACGAACCCTTACCTCGGCTTCCCTATCGTAGTCTAGTTCGTTGATAAACCTTAGTCGACCCAATGATTATTTCCCCTGATTTCACTATTTCCTAATCACTACACTCCAATGTTAATGATCGTAGAAAGCCATCGTAGCGTATTTACAGAGTTACTTCTTAGTCGCCCTTACGTTTCGGTCGTTGAACCTATTCCTTGTCCTCGATTCATGTACACTCTTCAGGTCCACCATCTTTAACTTTGAACCTCCCCATTGCCGATCCATGGTCTTTTAAAAAAAAGTATTTTCGATATTCTTTTATTGAATTCTTCGCTAAGTTTAAAATCCTTTCGAAAACTTTTACTTAGATTTTCTACACTTCCGTCGACTTAAACCCAGACTTGATTATGAAACTCTTCTGATGCGGTCTTTAGCTACTATCTTATAGCGATTTTCTAACATACATCTTTCGCACTTCTATTTCACATAAACTCGCATAACAAAGTTGTTTTCTCATGTGATGAGTTTCTTTTTAAAACCTTATTTCTAATTCGCTAGTTCAAAATACCATCTCCTTTTCTTACTAACAGACTTTAAAACAATCATACATATATGCTTTTAAAATACTTTCCTAAGTTAAATAGAAGTTCGAAATCTTGTGTATCAGTTTCAAAATCATTGTCTTCACATTAAAAAATATATATTTCCATTTTACAAACCCATTTTCATTTACAAAACAAGCACTACGACACTATCCCCATATTACTCTTCACCTACTATTCGGCTAATCGCATCTTACGTTTTAACTCCTACCATATGCTCACTGCTTTACGTAAGTTGTGACGATATCATTATTATTATACATGTCTTTGTCTTCTTACTTGTGTTCATAAATATTTTATCTCACCCAACTGACTAACCTCTTATCCATCTCCCATTCGGAACCGTCCATCACAACATTAACTCGTTGCCTCGTTCAACTCGGAATCCTACCCTATTACTTAGTTATCAGATTGGTGCTTATCATTGCTTAGTGAGACCATTAGCATTGATTGTAGTGTAATTGTGGTGCATGTATATAAATAGTGGGTGTGGACCCGTGTGCGCGAATCCCTATAAACCACCCATGTAGGAGTGTGCTTACCCTTAGAATATTAGTATGGAGTGACTGTCTATTGTGTCGTATGTGCATGCATGGTAGTTTGTGATATATATGTATATAGTCGAGTATAGGGTAGCAAGTGTGTATTTATACATAGGCGGGCGATTAGCTATATCACTATAGGAATATCTGTGCGTATTAGATTTAATGTTGGCTAATTACTAGAAGTATATGTACCTTAGTCATACTTGTTAATGGTTGTAATTGTATGCTAGTACAGTGATATACATGTTAGGTATAATGATAATAGGTATACGTATAATTGTGTGTGCAGAATTATTATGTGGTTTATTTGTTAGTATGTATGACGTGTGCTCGTGCGTATATACGTATGTGGTTAGTTATAGGCGTGTATATAAATGAATATACTAAGCAATTCAAATCACATCTTATAGAATAAATTTCTTTCTTTTCTTGATAGCTAGCACTAACCCCACATGGCCGAAACCACACTCACGCTCACAGCATGTGAACAAAAAAACAAAGACCCTAGAAACCCTAAGCCCTGAGCTAACCCAAAAGAGACTTAGCCATCAACGTGTTGTACATTTCAAACCCCACACTCCAGCTAATATACTAAGGCTAACTCCTTATTAAAAAATATTTATAACCCTAAGGCTAGTAGGCCTTCACGAGCTGGCATTGTACAATCCTCAACAACCCTACATTTTTCCTCATATAAACAAAACCCAAGGCTAAGCACAGGCTACCAACCCTCCTCCATATTTCTTTATAATAAAACCCCGAGCTATGTTCTTAACCCTAGGGAACCCAGCCCACGTGAGCAACCCTACCCTTATTTAAATACTAACCCTATCTAATATAACAAAACACCCTAGGGTTTACTTCTCCCCACCTAACATCTACATCCGCCCCCCCTCTGTACTCGTCTTCTCCACGCAACCAGCCAACCCGCAGCTCTCCCCTTCTCCTCCTTCTTCAAGGCCGGGCTCCAACTCTTTCCTCCCCTATCTCGCAAGCACCCCACAGTCACAGCTTCCTCCATCCCCACGTAACCAACCTGCAGTTCTCCTCCCTCTCTCCTTCTTCTTCCCAACAAACCGCAACAAACCCCCCCAAGGCCGAGCTTCACCCAACTCCTCCTTCATCTCCTCCCCACGGACACACAAGCCCCCTCCATCCGCAGCCAGGCCGAGCTTCATCATCTCCGCGGCCACACGAACACCCCCAGGCCGTACTCCTCCATCTCCACGCGAAGACAGCCCCTCGCAGCCGCAGCAAGTCTCCACGGCCACAGAGCACTCACGCACAGGCCGTGTGCGCATTGATAGCCCCGGATCTGACGAGAGCGCTCCACCCGACGCTCGACGCTCGCTGTTTTGGAGTTTCACGTGTCGCCACTGCCCGTTGACGTCATCCGATCCCTCGCTACACTTCAGGTCAGTAGATCTACCCCTATAACTCATAACCCACACCGTAAAGTAGAGAAACCTAATAAAACATGTTGATTAGACATCATAGGGGCTTTTTGTAATCTGACCTGAACGAAAAAATGACTATTCTGATTTTACGTTTTGTCAAAATAACGAACCGAACCCTCTGTAGCGTAGTACTCGTCGAGACGATTCCAACGACACCAAGAACGTCAAAAACAGACAAGTATATGATTTGTTATGATTTTTAGAAGTTTCGGAACGTTTACGCCGCCTTCATGTACTGCTGTGTAACTCAAAACTAGGCGTGAAATGACATACAAAACTGACACCATAATGACTAGGACGAAATTTGGGATCCAACGGTATATTATACGATATATCCCCATTTTAAACACTAAGAGAAAAAAATCATTTCTGTAGCAAGTTGAACAAAAAGGACGTATTCGTCATTATCTGAAATTACGGAAACGGTCGTTCGACCCGTTTCCGCTTTGTAGAACTGTCACCATAAAACTTTAATATTGTTAACAGTGAAATTCAGTGAGTCCTGACATGTCTAACAATTTGGACATCGTGAAATCGTGCGCCTCGAAGGCGGTATCGTGATATCATGATGTCATGTGAGTCGACTAGGCCGGCTCGTGTTCCGGCAAATTTTTTGGGTGGGGTTAGGGTTGAGCGGCCACTAGGCGTATGAAAGGTACTCTCCTCAAGAGCACCACCCGCAGGAGGTGGGTTAGCGTCAATCACGGTAAGCCCCCATGAGAGGAACGACCTCCTCATCACGACCTACAGGCGTGAACCCTAGATTAGAATGCTAACACTTGACATGGAATCTTGCAACGCTAACTTGGTCATCGTGAGAAATTGAAGTGCTAACGAACTCAGTGTAATCTTAATTTTAATCTTGCAACCGTATAGAACTGCATGCGAGGATTGTTCGTTTTTGTTTCTATAAATTGTTAAATGTTAAATTGCGGCAGTCACTTCTCTTAAATTATTGATGCTTCTAAAATTCATATATCTATCACATACTTTGCCTTGGGATGCTAACTCTTCTTGCAGATCCCTAGCTGACATACATTCATGTTTGTGGATGTATGTCAGGTTCAGAGCTTGAGTACCAGGAGACCAGTACGAGACGCCAGACTTAGAGAACCAGAGTTTGCCGTAGACGCCCAGCCGCTTTCTGCGGAAGACTAGAGTCTTCGTCGCTACTTTGATTTTTGTTTTAGTACCTTGTAGTAGGTTTGGCGCTTTGTTTTAATTTCCTTTTTGGCCATGCTGAGGCCCAGTTGTTTTATTCTCTGTATGAACGATTCTGGAAGTGCCCTTTTAATTTAATCAAATGTTTTCTGATTGTTCTGATACGCAAATGCAAGGACCCTTTTCTGTGTTTTTTTATCACAGACGCTTATTGAACTCGAGCTTCACCGTTCCAGTTCAAGCGGGCCGTGTAACGTTCTCGCTTCCGGTGTCTTTTGGGAAGCGGGGCGTTACAAAACTAATAACGAAACCCTCTCCACTTAAAGTAGACTTAGAGTCTCCTAGCTTTATAGAGAGAATCCATGTGGACATTTGTGGGCCTATACACCCATTAAGTGGTCCTTTCAGGTAATTTATGGTCCTGATAGACGCATCTACTAAGTGGTCACATGTGTGTCTATTGTCCACCTGTAACTTAGCATTTTCTAAGCTTTTAGCCAGATAATCAAGTTGCGGGCCCACTTTCCCGATCACCAGATAAAGAAACTTCGTCTGAATAATGCAGTAGAGTTTACATCACAAGTATTTCTAGACTATTGCCATGCATCAGGCATTGAAGTTGAACATCCTGTTTCACACCCAAAATGGGTTAGCTGAATCTCTAATTAAGAGACTGTAATGGATTGCTCGTCCATTACTACTTCAATCACAGTTGCCAGTGAATGCATGGGATCATGCAATATTGCATGCTGCATCTTTAATAAAATACAGACCTTCTGAAGGTCAGTCATCTTCTCCTATGCAATTAGTACTTGGAGTACCACCAATTATCTCACACTTGAGAATATTTGGTTGTACAGTATACGTTCCCATAGCACCATCACAAAGGACAAAGATGGGTCCACAACGTCGCCTAGGAATTTATGTTGGGTTTGACACACCCTATATAATAAGATTCCTAGAACCCCTTACGGGAGATGTTTTCAAGGCATGTCTAGAAGACTGTGAATTTGATGAAACATCATTTCCAAGACTAGGCTTACAAATCAAGAAGCCTGGAGCTTCAGAGAGTATCTCTTAGGATACTCAGAAATTAAGTCACTTTGATCCGCCCACGAGCCAGTGTGAGGAGGAGGTCCTGAAGATTCTACATATCCAAAACACTGTCTATCTCTTGTCGGACAAATTTACAGACAACCATAAGATTGTCAGATCACACATCATTGTTGTTAACACTCCAGTTAGGATTGACATACCGCAAAATGGATGCAATCCGCCTGTAGCAGAGATGGTTGGACCTCTTAAAAAGAGAGGAAGACCACCCGGATCCAAGGAACAAGTCCCTCAAAAGAGTAGGACCCTTGGCAATAGTCAAATAATACCACCACAAGATGCTACTATAAGCCCTGCTCTCACATCTCTTCCAAACTCTCAAAGAGAGGAAAAACCGGGAGAAAATGAAGTTTCGATACACTATGTAAGAACTGGGGAGTATTGGGACAGAAAGAGCACCATTATAGATGACACATTTGCGTGCAATATTTCTATCATCGTCGCAGACTGCGACGATGATATTGAACCACACTCTCTGACAGAATGTCAAAGCAGAGATGATTGGCCAAAGTGGAAAGCGGCAATAGGAGTGCAGTTGGACTCACTCACAAAACGCAAGGTCTTCAGACCAATTGTCCAGACACCAAAAGGTGTAAAACATGTGGGTTATAAATGGGTATTTGTTAGAAAAAGAAATGAACAGAATGAGATCATTTGCTACAAAGCAAGGCTTGAAGCGTAAGGTTTTACCCAACGTCCAGGGGTGGATTTTGACGTCACATACTCTTCGGGCATGGATGCGATCACCTTCCGATTCTTTATTGGCTTAACAGCTCAAAAAGGTTTGGATATGCATCTTATGGACATCGTGACGTCATACCTACATGGCAATTTAGACCGAGACATCTTTATGAGATTGTCTAACGGTTATTCTTTGCCTGCATCACTAAAAGAGAGACAATGTGACATCTACTCAGTGAAACTGCAAAGATCATTATATGGTCTGAAACAATCTGGAAGGATGTGGTATAACAGACTGAGCGAATTCCTTGCGAAGCAAGGATTTGCAAATGACCCAGTCTTTCCTTGCATCTTTATTAGAGCAAAGGCAATATAATTTGTCATTATAGTCGTCTATGTGGACTACTTGAACCTCATCGGATCTCCCAGAGAGATCACTGAGATTTCTACAAGCTTGACAGAAACTTTCGAGATGAAAGACCTCGGAAAGTCAAAATTCTGTCTAGGTCTACAAATAGAGCATCTTAATGATGGAATCCTGTTACATTTCAACTTATACATCGAACTTACTGAAAAAGTTCCAAATGGATAAGTGTCACCCCCTCAGTACCCATATGGTCGTTAGATCATTGGATGTACATAAAGACCCCTTCCGATCGCTGGAAGAGGGGAAGGAAGTACTAGGCCCTGAAGTGCCTTATTTAAGTGCTATTGGTGCACTCTTTTACCTGGTTAGCTGCACTCACCCTGACATAGCATTTGCAGTCAACTTACTAGCCAGATATAGTACTGCACCTACATAGCGGCACTGGGCCAGAGTTAAGCATCTTCTGCGCTACCTCCAAGGGTCCATAGACTTAGGTCTATTCTACAGGAAAGGGGCAACAACAGGTTTAGTTGGTTATGCTGATGCAGGTTACATATCCAATCCCCATATCGAGAAGTCTCAGACCGGATACATGTTCACTTATGGCAGCACAACCATATCTTGGAGATCTGTGAAGCAGACCATGACGACCATCTCATCCACACATTCAGAACTTCTAGCAATCCATGAAGCAAGTAAAGAGAGCTTATGGCTACGTTCTGTGATCCAGCACATTCTCACCTCTATAGGACTGAAGCCCGGCGTTCTTGAGCCTACTATAATATATGAAGACAATGTAGCATGTATAGCCCAACTACAGAACAGCTACATCAAAGGCGACAAGACGAAGCATATCTCTCCCAAGTTCTTCTGGACGCATGACCTTCAGAAACAAAAGCAGATTGAGGTACAGAAGATCCAATCTTGTAATAACTTGGCGGATTTGCTTACCAAATCCCTGCATACTAGTATCTTTGAGAAACTTGTAAGTGGGATTGGGATAAGGAGTGTGAGAAAATGTAAACTGGGTCAGGATGAGACAACTATGACTGTATAGATACATAGAAGACTGATTTATAGATTCATAAGAAATCTACAAGCCTGTAGCTTGGTCAGATGAGGGGGAGTCAACGGTAGTGTTGTACTCTTTTCCCTTGGCTATTGGTTTTTTCCCACAGGGTTTTCCATAGTCAAGGTTTTGACGAGGCAACCTCGTTGACTCTGGATCCTGAAGTATCCACCCCTAGACACATCTCTGAAATAGGAGAAGTAATGGAGAAACTGTTCTTTATTTAACAAGGTAGTTATCCTAACTTGGATCTTGAAGAATCCACCTCTTATTCCATAATTGGTTGGATAGGGGAAGTGTTGTGAATAGGCACATTGGGCCCATTGGGTATCCATCCATCATTGAAAGCTATATATATGAGGGAAGAGGGCTCATAACCCTCTACACCTTTTACCCTACGCTTTTCCCTTCATAACTCTCTCTCTCTCTCTCTCTCTCTCTCTCTCTCTCTCTCTCTCTCTCACATCTAATCCTTAGTAACAAGTAAGTCCCATAAGCGTATAAATTAGATGTGATTCTAATGATACGCACAATGAGAATAGTTCTCGTTGGGTTGCAATTAATGCTTCTAAGTTAGAAGATTAATGCAGTTAAAAGGAAATAAAAGTGTAGGAATTTTTGACTGAGTAAGTTGTCATTAAGACTCCTATAAATGGATCTTGATATGACGTATTCGTCAAGTCAACCTGACACTGATACATTCCACTTTAATTGATTCAGCACGAATGGGCTGGTTATGCTTAATAAATATTCTAAATAAGATATAAGTTAAAGCATTTAACCAGACAGTTCTCAAAGTCAGTGGGAGAAGCATATGACTTAATTCAAATTTTGTGACTAAGTAAAAGCTCCAAATTATAAAACCATCTATATGTGACATCAAATCAAAAGAGTTATGATTGAGTCAAAGATACAGAAACTTTAGTGTCATTAATGTATTGGACATAATTGACACTAGGATAATTGGTATATAAAAATGACTGACTTGTAGGAATGATAAACACAACATCGAGTTATGTATGCTAATCGTTAGCTATACAATAAGGGAAAGCATTGGATGAGATCCAAAGATGATTTCGAAGGATCAACACTGTGTGATCAAGTGATGTATTAATAATAAGACTCCAGTAAACTACATAATAGATATAGGTTTAGCAGATCCCTTTTAGGCTTGACATATGAATGTACGTGGAGACTGATATGCTATAGCAATATGAGATACCGAGATAAATAGCATAAGTGCAAGTGGGAGATGTATGGAGATATATGCCCTTGAAGCAATTTATCCTTATATTACATCTTGTTCGTATATACAAAAGGTAATAATTGTCCTAGCATAAATACTATGAATCAAATACTTGGACAATTTCCTTAGACTAAAAGTGAGGTCATTACGTATCTAGATGTAGATCTCGATTGTGAGAAGTAAATGACCGAATAGAACTTAAGTTTTAAAACGTTCGTGCTCATAGACGTGTCGAGAAAAGGATATCGACACATCGGACAGACCATTGTGTCGTTGTCTTACCTTGTAGGGTAATGATGATCTCATAGTCATTCGACCTGACGAAGTCAAAGACTAGGCACATATGCTCATTAGAGAATGAGTTCACTGAACGATCCAATTAAGAGTTATTAAATGGTTAAAATTTAACGAAACTATTATTAATAACTCTATAGTGATGATAGGCTAGTTGGTCCTTAAGACCTGAAGTCATTTGTACAAACCTGTGTGTGAATAGTGTCACTTAGATCTATAACCTAGCTTCGAGGCCAAGCCTGCTGAAATGTCTTAGGTTGGGTGACACCTGAAGCATACGAGGTAAGTATATGACTTAGATGGGATTCGTCTCTTCCGTTAAAGGAAAGTTAGTGTCACGGGCTCAGTACTGTTCTTTGTGCTAAACCCCGGTCAGGGTACGTTGTAGGATGTACAACATGTATATAACAAAGACCGTTGTATACTGACCGATTCTGGCTAGTAGGATTGACTGTTTACCATACCCTAGGCCATGCAAGGACATAGTTATGACGAAGGGATTAAAACTACGGTATTCATCACTGATACAGTCAGAGTGATCCCGACGACACTTTTGTCGATGGGTCAATCATGTAAGTATGTTTCTGAAATTGGGACGACACTTGCTGCTCGTGGTTACTGTCGTCTAGGGGTTTCGAGCCCCAACCTGTAGGAGGGTCAGGCTGTAGGGTCTTACACCGAGTTCTGTTCATGTCTTAGTAATAGGAAGATTTTAGGAGGAGTGCACTCGAATGCACAAGAATAATTAAAGTCTCTAAAGAGTTAAGTCGACATATATTAAATAAGATTTAATAAGGTCACATAAAGTTTTTAGCTATTAAATGAGATTTAATAAATGTCGCAAAATGTTTGCGACTTCAGTGTTAGTTGAATGCTGAATGGGATTATTGCATATGATGCAAACAGGTTTAAAATACATTATAAATAGTTTATAATGATTTTTTAAAACATATAAATGCATAGAAATGGATAGATGGCTCTTTGGGATGGTCCCATTCGAACCAAGCTTTCCAACGAATCTAGAATCGGCCCAATCGGAGTTGTAGAACTCAAGTTATGGCTCAAAAGGCCAAAACTGGGCTTTTGCCCAATTCTAGTCTATCCTAACCCAGTTGGACTGGGCTAGCCCGCCTAACTGGGTAGGACTAGCACACACAACTAGGCAGGGGCAAGTCCAACCCGCCAAAATAGGTGGGCTCAATCCAGAGCTCGCCCAGCGGGCGGGCTGAGCATAGCCCGCTCAGCAGGCTGAGCCTGCCTGCAAATGCGGGCGAGCCCACCCGCCTCACGGGCGGGCGAGCCAACCCGGCTCGCAGGCGGGCGGGCAAGCCCGCACTATAGCAGGCGGGTCAGCCCGCGAGCCTAGGCACGGGCTGGCGCCCAGTTTGGACAAAGGGCGCGCCCAGTTAGCCGTGGGCACCACCTGAGGGGCCCAAAACTTCCAGTAACCCTAGGAGGGTTGTGACGGCTACGAATTAGCTGAATTTTGACTTTTTGCTCAACTTTGAGCAATTGTTTGAGGGGTCAAACGAAATCGGAATTCCTCATCGTTTGTTTCTATGCGTTCACTGTTCGTAGCTCTTCGAATTGGTAGGTTGTATCATTTCTAAAGCTCAACGGTGAGGGAGAATTAATTCGTCAAAGTTTAGCCTTTATGAAAGGCAAACTAACCTATTTAATTTCTTCCCACATCAGATATGATGAGAAGGGGAGGGCCGGTCGCCTATATAAATAGGGGTCAACACTCTCCTTGAAAACTTGTACCAAGTCTCTGAAAATTGAGAAGCTCGTAAAAGTTTTGAGCACACTCAAAATTCGAGACAGAAATTATTCTCTCTCCTATTTTCTTCCATTTCCTTCACGTTCGCTCTATCAAAATGACGTAGAGGATTTGGATTTTGATCTAAATTCTAAGACGTCGGATCGAGCTCAAGTGAAACTTTCTTCGGTAAGTAGTTGGCCCAAAGGCACAGTGTCGGCTTGCTACGGGTGGATCGGTTCGTGTGCACATAGGCGGCAAGCTTGGGGAGCAGAAGGCGATACGGTACACCTTGCCGGTGCAAGCAAGGTTCTGGGTATGTGGTTAATTAAGCTTTCTTTAATTATTATATCGCATTAGTTTTAGATCTTTCTTGGGGTGGTCAGATCCTCCCCAAGTTAGCATAGATCCTGGCTTAGGGTCTTGTTGCCTTAGGGCCATCGTTAAATAGTTTAACGATTTATTTATTTTCGCTGCTTTATTTTTTCTTCTATAGTCCGTCCGACATAGGACGGGCATAGATTTGTGCCCTAAAGGTCCATCAAAACCCTTCAATCGTGTCATGCAGGTGACGACCCTCAACTCCTCTCCCAGAGATACGGGTAGGTTGATGACTCCGACAATGGGAACCGAGTGGCCGGTGAAGCTGACGATCGGACCCGCATAAGGCCTCATGTCCGCCTGCTTCAGCCCATCTTTCCGATCGTCGACATGAAGAGGATGTCGTAGGAACTTCCAGTGTCGATCAGGAGGCGGCTGATTATGGCCGTCCCGATCTGAGCTTCGATGACGATGACATCGTCATGTGGTAGTTCGACCCCCTCCAGGTCATCGTCAGTGAAAGAGATGGGGGGACGAGCTACTCTTCTCCTCTTTGCCCCTGTGCCAAGGTCCACCGCCATCACTTACCGAACATATGCCTTCTTGCTTGATGACGAGGCCCCACCTGAGGACGGCCCATCGCATATAACGTCTATGCGCATGACCGGCCTCGGAGGGCAAGGAACGTCTAATTCTGCATTCTAGGGTGGGTTCAGCCTTCATGCTCCCTGGGGAGCTCTCTCTTCTCGAGCCGGCCTTCTCCCCTAGACAAACCCTCGAAGATGTTGTCACGACCCGCTTCCCTAAAATGGAGGTGAGGCGTGATAAGGTCTGCTCAGACTTGGAGCTGTGAGGCTCCAGTCTGTAAAGCGTCTGGATTTAAACCAAGTAGAGGTCCCTGCAAGTGCGATACGGAACAAAAATAATAATAAAGAAGGAGACATAAAATAACCAATCTCAGAATGTCCACAATAAATTTCAACATCCCAGAAAAGCCACCAGGCTAAAAGAAAAGAGTCTAAAAGGCCCCAGCATGGCCGACAAAAGTAAACAACGTACAGAAAGAAAGGTGCAACTCACCAACAACCTAACAACAGACTAAGCAAAGTAACGACGAAGGAAAACTCTACGACTGGTCGCCGGTGTCCTCGTACTCTACGTCAACTGTGGACCCAGGCTCAATGTCCACGAACTCCTCGTCCTCGGCAACGGACTCTAGCTCAGCAACTAACATGCGACACCCAAAGAGACGAGGGCGCATGTCAGTAAAGTCTACAAAGACTTTGTGCAAGGAAACTAAACGGAAAGTAAAGCAACCTAGCAGTTCTAAAAATTTACGATGACATGGCATTTTAAAGTACGAATGCAACAATTAAATAAATGCGACAAGTATGACATGGCAGCAAGTTTAACAAGGCACACGTACATCAAGGCATGGGTAGCAGAGCTACTAAACCAACACGTAGATTTTACAAGTCAAGTAAACACGTTATGCATAGAGATTACGCCCTTTGGCTAGAGTGGCTGTACGGGCCAACTCCTAAGCTCAAGTGATCGCTTATCCCTACACCTCCACGTGTATCGGGCATTGGCTTTTGGCCAACACATGTAGCCCGCTTCTGGATCACGAGCCAGGAAGTGTATTTGGCATAGGGTTGTGCCTGCAACGCAGGTGCCTAGCCTGAACAAGGATGTACAAGTATAGTAGCGTGTGCTACAAATGTGACACTCAAACATGGATGACATGGCATAGCAAGTTGTAATTTAAATGCGTACAGTTAAGGAATTTAAACGTGACAGGCAGAGTACAAGTAAAGAGCATGCAGTTACGAAAATTAAACGTGACAGGCAGATATGCATGAATGACATGGCAGGGTGACAGATCTAGCTTCGTTGTCAAGCTAGATCTTAAAATTGCGTCTAGGCGAGTATCATTTCGTCGCCTAGTCTCTTTTACGCCTAAAGCAAGAAAATGGCCTAAGACATGGCCTAAAGCACTAATTGGTAAGTTTCACTTGCCTGAATTCAAACGTCCAGCAAATATCGTCCAACCAGGCCAGTCTACCTATGTTCTCGGATCCACCAGCCTACAGTCCCAATTTAAGTTATCTTCATTAGTGAATTATCAGACAACCAAAAAATCTGATTTTTATCTTGTTTAACAGGGATGGGTTGGGGGTCCTAAGAGTGCAGAACGTTACATCAACACGACGCGAAAGCTACACTGGCGTCGGGGTAGCGATGCCAGGGGTTGGAATAAAAGAACGCGCTCCAAATCCAGATTCCAGTTAAGATTCCACGCTCGCCAATTCTCGGGCAGTGTCCAGATCAGCGATCAAAGATTCCAACAGCGAGTAGGGTGCCGGTAGGCGTTTCTACGGCTTCCGGGAAGCCGTATCAACTAACCGGAACGAACGGTTTGACGCACGCAAGGTCTACGACGTTGAGCGTCGTAGGAGACATTCGTGACATCGGAAAACACCCCTAGGAGTAGTGGGGGACTGCAGGAAGTCTCCAACAGTGAGTAGATGGCGAAGCGACGAAACGATGCGACGACACGTCGATAAAACGCAAAACAGCGAGTGATATCGCTGTTTCAAGTCTTGCTGCGGCCTGAGGGCTAAGATAACGGTGCAGGGGGGCAGAGGGGACCCACGACAGAGGGGAGCGACGGCCTGCGGTAGAGCAGTGCGGCGGCGGCGACGTACAGCGACTGCTGCACGGTTTGCTGCTACTAGCAGCAGCCTGCGGCAGCTTCCGGTGGTCTACGGCGGTCCCACGGCGGCCACGGTGGAGCAGTAGCAAGGAGGAAGGTCGACGACGAGGTGAGGGCCACTCGGCTCTTGGAGATGGTTGTGTGCTGCCGCGAAGTGCTGCTGCTGCGCGCTTTCACGGCTGCAGGTGACAAACGGCGGCCACAGCGGGAGCTCTGGCGGGTCACGGCGGGGTCACGACGGACAGGCGAGGCCGAGGGGGTCGGGGTGGCGCCCTAGGCCGACGGCGGCGGGTTTCAGGTCGGAGAAACAAGGGAGGAGTCGGGGTTGAGGGTTTTGCGTGAAAAAGAGTTGGGAGGCGGCGCTTTTCTCATGTGATGTGTAAACTTGATAGCCTAGGTCTTTATTATATATTGGAGGGAGCAGTTGAGAACGTGGGTAGGCTATGAAAACGTGGGCTAGGGTATAGGACCAAGTCTAGGGTTAAAAGTTAGGGTTTTAAAAATATTTGTTATTATAAAACAAAACTTCCTCTCTCACCCTCTCTCACCTGCGTGGGTGTGTGGGCTAAGTGGGTTTAAAATGGGATAAGTCAAAAGTCAGATATAATTATTAATAATAATATTATTAGGGGATTAATCTAGGTGAAACTTAGGGCTAAAAATCCAATAGATTGGGCCAAAAAGTGAAAGTAGGTCAAACGAAATCCAAAAATTGTGAAATAAATACTGGGGGTGACCGGAACGATGAGAGAAAGAAGGCAGAGAAGACGGATCACAATTTTGATGACGAGAAACGAAATTAAAAATAGAAAGGCCTCGTGACAAAAGTGAAAATCGCGACGTCTCGTCAAATAAGATCAAATCGTGGAAGAACGACCCGTGAAATAACGTTCCAAATCAACACCACAATTTTAATAATCTCAGAGGGGGTCACAACGACATATCACACTATAGGGTTTGGATACAAACAACGTCTAAAATAAATACGTGCACAAACAAGACTACATGCACGTAAAGCGTATAAAGGATGCGGGGTCCAAAGGCGACGGTAATTCTAAGTTGGGCACACGTCGGGGTTGGCTTGCTAAGGATGCAACTAAGGTGCTACGGCCCTATCGACTCACAACACGACTCACATACAAGGCAACAAAACCAATCAGGTACCCGAAATTGCTATATGCACAGCCGTATAACGAATAGTGGGTACCGGCCGTTACATCCTACCCACCTTAGAATAAAGTCCGTCCTCGGACTTTCTAACTATAAAAATAACTCTAGCCAGACTAGTAGCTATCCCAATTACCTCACCCTATAATTGAACCAGGTATAGTCATTACAAGTGCTTATATATGCACTAGGTAGTCAAACAATAACTCTACTAACCTGTATATATTCACGCACGTTACACACTTACACCTATCATAGCCAGTCAAATTCATACACCTATTTCAATCATTCATATAGTCACGTACATCCCTATATAACTATTAAACACTTATTACATACCATGGTGCACATACTCACGACCAATTAAATAGTTCACACCAGCAAATACAATCGTAGTACTTCACGTATAGATAACTACCTACGCACAAAACAAACATGGGTATGCTACTCCCTAATAGTTCCTAGTATACATCCAATACTAAACACATCAACACATGTAATCACATCATACCATTATTAAATCAAGTCTGCTATATCTAATGTACATTCACCATTACTAGAATTTCACAAATATATAGTCATTCAAATGCATGCAAATAGTTCATCATATATTCACATCACATACGGTCTTATAACTATATTTACGACACGCCACATATACCATAGTCACCAATACCTATAACTAAGCACACACTTACCTGTGCATGGTGCACACCCACACACGCTAACATTTCATACATACATACCAATCATACCACTATATATCCAGCACATCTACACACCTAGTTTAGCTAGCACACATACGTTCACACAGGCAGGTCCTTAGTAAATACTATACCACAAGACCAATACTTATAACCATATACTGGTATAGCGACCCACAATCATGTGCGTAACACAACCAGGCACAAACAATCCTATCATTATACATACACCATCCTTCGCTATCTTCACGGTACTACACGCAAACCACGGACATATGTAACAATGTACTTAGAGTATACCCACTCAAACTTGAGTGAGACTCAAATCACATATCAGAATACTCTATATACGTAACACGGTATCTATACATATACCAATACCACTCCAATGTATACACCTCTACCAACACAACCATATACATACTATAATGTCAATCACATTTAATATTTAGTCAGGTAACACCACATAGTTCAATCACTTTATTTACCATTATAATATTACAGACATCAGCACACGTATAATTATAATACCCTCCCTAATACATGCATTCATCGTATAGTCACACACATGAACATATATATCACACCATATCCATCTACCTATAATTATTACACCAATACATCTACTTATCCATACATAATTAAGATATGCAATAATCATGTATACCTCATGGTATACACGCACACAACATCCCGTAAATGCAAACAATACCAACCAAATTTTATAACCCTATTACCGTACGTATATCACACATATTCATGTAGCAAATACATAACTACATATGCTAAGCACAATACATATCTATGTACGAGCACATACTCACACGTACTAACGTATGGGTCATATAAAAGGCCTACTCACTATAAACACACCTATTATCATTACACCTAACATGAACACGACTTACTAATTTATAAATATCAAGCACTTACAAGTATCCTCGAACCACATACTCAACTAACAGATATTCCAACACAACTTCCTAAGTGATATAGTTATCCGCACATATAATAACATCACCATATATACAATTTCACACATATATCACGAATAACACTGATTATACATGCACAACACAAGAGTCAAATATTAATATCCTAAGGGTAGCACGCTCATACAGGTCCACACACTCTACCTATATGCATGCACCACCACGACATAACTACTTATACTAATGGGCCCACCAAACTGTACTAAGGTTGACACAGGGAACGTCAAACACTAATGGCTAAACAATAGGAAAGAAACCGAAGTCAAAAACGTATCGAAGGAAAGATCGAAAAGCATGAGTTCAGGTAGGACGAAAATAAGGAGACAGCTTGGTTAGGTAAATAAGGGGCAAAATTGTGAATGTTTAGGTGGGAAAAATGTAATGATACTCTTATAGGATACATGAAAATAGTGTGTAAAAGATATAAGTTAAATTACAAAGAGTACAAAACCGGTCGGTTGGAGTTCTCTTATGCATAGAAAAATATTGGTGGTTGATAAAATGAGTTGTTCTAAATAAGTTTGGGCCGTATATACATAATAAAAGAATGGTTTATTAGCTTATTGAAAAATTATTATAAGGAAGAAGTAAAACATTCACACGAACATTAAGGACATATGTTAGAAAATATTATACGTCAGAAATTTAATAAGTTCGGCAAAAGTTTCGAAATTCAATGAATGAAATCAAATCGACTATAGTGTAGAGAATTTAAGCACATGCTAATTGTTTTCCAAGTCTTAAAACTGGAGAGGAATTTCAAATAAATAATATTGAAAATACTTTTAGAGAAACCCGGATTTGCCCAACGAACTGATTTACACAAAAATCTTAAAGTACGAGTACTACGAACCTAGAACTGATATATATAAAATAATTGAAGTTCTATTTATCTTGGAAAAATATTTTAAAGTACGTATGTTAAGCCGTTAAAATGAATCTCATAGTTTAAACAAGATGGTATATCGAATTCTAAAAAAATAGTAATAGATTTTAAAACCGAAATGCGAAGGTATATATCAGAAAATGGTTACGATATAGTAATTAAACTCACAACCAATAGACTTCAAAATCTACGAAGGAAAATTTTTTACTCAACCATAAAGTGAGGAATTTAAATATATACGAAGAGGGTTTTAAAAGCAAAATTTATACTAAGCAAACTTTTAATCAAGGAAAACCGAAATCAACTTTGAAAGAATCAAGCCTTGCAACGGAGGACATTCGAAAGACCAACGATTATCATAATGTGGTGATTCATGTAAGTCGAGGCAAGGAATGTGGTAGTATGATGAATGCGCCTAAATTACGATCCAAGAACTACAATGGAATTCTACGGTCAGTAACACGGAAGTGTAGTGATCAGGAAAATGATATAATCAGGGGGGTTCTAATTATCTAGTTGACTAAAGGTCAAGAGGAACTTAACACTAAAGCTTCCTAATGAGCTAGAATATATTAGAGACTTCAGGGAAAGGTCCTAAGAGAATCAAGATCATGTTCTGTTGGGCCCGAAATCGATGAACCCAAGCGAACGACTAGAGGAATTCTAGAAGTCTAACATGGTCAGAGCTAGGCAGGAACCACTAAGGTAACTCCTAAGACGACTATATCAATTTCTAGTATGGAATCTAGCTAACAATCAGGGACCTCTTAACTAACAAGCACAGACGTCTAACTAAGTCTTACTATAGTCCTGATCTTATGGATTCCCTACTAAGCTGAGACAGATGTTCGGGCAACACGTCTACCAGCCACCTAAGACAAAGGAAATGATATAAATTAGACTCAAAGCTTATGACTCGGATGTTGAAATTTATTTATTGGACATCCTATAATTATTATCGTTGTTCCGATAATCCGCAGTTGCAAAAGGACCTGCATGGGCCACCAACAAAACCTGTCACGACCCGCTTCCCTAAAATGGAGGCGAGACGTGATGAGGTCCACTCAGACTTGGAGCTGTGAGGCTCCAATCTGTAAAGCATCTGGATTTAAACCAAGTAGAGGTCCATGCAAGTGCGATACGGAAAAAAAATAATAATAAAGAAGGAGACATAAAATAACCAATCTCAGAATGTCCACAATAAATTTCAACATCCCAGATAAGCCACCAGGCTAAAAGAAAAGAGTCTAAAAGGCCCCAGCATGGCCAACAAAAGTAAACAACATACAGAAAGAAAGGTGTTACTCACCAACAACCTAACAACAGACTAAGCAAAGTAACGATGAAGGAAAACTCTACGACTGGTCGCCGGTGTCCTCGTAATCTACGTCAACTGTGGACCCAGGCACAATGTCCACGAACTCCTCGTCCTCAGCAATGGACTCTGGCTCAGCAACTAACATGCGACACCCAAAGAGACGAGGGCGCATGTCAGCAAAGTCTACAAAGACTTTGTGCAAGTAAACGGAAAGTAAAACAACCTAGCAGTTCTAAAAATGTACGATGACATGGCATTTTAAAGTATGAATGCAACAATTAAATAAATGCGACAAGTATGACATGGCAGCAAGTTTAACAAGGCACACGTACATCAAAGAATGGGTTGCAGAGCTACTAAACCAACACGTAGATTTTACAAGTCAAGTAAACACGTCGTACACAGAGATTACGCCCTTTGGCTAGAGTGGCTGTACGGGCCAACTCCTAAGCTCAAGTGATCGCGTATCCCTACCCCTCCATGTGTATCGGGCATTGACTTTTGGCCAACACATGTAGCCCGCTTCTGGATCACGAGCCAGGAAGTGTATTTGGCATAGGGTTGTGCCTGCAACACAGGTGCCTAGCCTGAACAAGGATGTACAAGTATAGTAGCGTGTGCTACAAATGCGACACTCAAACATGGATGACATGGCATATCAAGTTGTAATTTAAATGCGAACAGTTAAGGAATTTAAACGTGACAGGCAGAGTACAAGTAAAGAGCATGCAGTTATGAAAATTAAACGTGACAGGCAGATATGCATGAATGACATGGCAGGGTGACAGATCTAGCTTCGTTGTCAAGCTAGATCTTAAAATTGCGTCTAGGCCAGTATCATTTCGTCGCCTAGTCTCTTTTACGCCTAAAGCAAGAAAATGGCCTAAGACATGGCCTAAAGCACTAATTGGCCAGTTTCACTTGCCTGAATTCAAACGTCCAGCAAATATCGTCCAACCAGTCCAGTCTACCTATGTTCTCGGATCCACCAGCCTACAGTCCCAATTTAAGTTATCTTCATTAGTGAATTATCAGACAACCAAAAAATCCGATTTTTATCTGGTTTAACAAGGATGGGTTGGGGGTCCTAAGAGTGCAGAACGTTATCTCAACACGACGTGAAAGCTACACTGGCGTCGGGAAGCGACGCCAGGGGTTGGAATAAAAGAACGCGCTCCAAATCCAGATTCCAGTTAAGATTCCATGCTCGCCAATTCTCGGGCAGCTTCCAGATCAGCGATCAAAGATTCCAACAGCAAGTAGGGTGCCGGTAGGCGTTTCTACGGCTTCCGGGAAGCCGTATCAACTAACCGGAACGAACGGTTTGACGCACGCAAGGTCTACGACGTTGAGCGTCGTAGGACACGTTCGTGACATCGGAAAACACCCCTAGGAGTAGTAGGGGACTGCTGGAAGTCTCCAATAATGAGTAGATGGCGAAGCGACGAAACGACACGACGACACGTCGATAAAACGCAAAACAGCGAGTGATATCGATGTTTCAAGTATTGCTGCGGCCTGAGGGCTAAGATAACGGCGCAGGGGGCAGAGGGGACACACGGCGGAGGGGAGCGACGGCCTGCGGTGGAGCAGCGCGCGGCAGCGGCGTATAACGGCTGCTGTGCGGTTTGCTGCTACTAGCAGCAGCCTACGGCAGCTTCCGGTGGTCTACGGCGGTCCCACGGTGGCCACGGCGGAGCAGTAGCGAGGAGGAAGGTCGACGACGAGGTGAGGGCCGCTCGGCGCTTGGAGATGGCTGCGTGCTGTCGCGAAGTGCTGCTGCTGCGCGCTTTCACGGCTGCAGGCAGCAAACGGCGGCCACAGCGGGAGCTCCGGCGGGTCACGGCGGGGTCACGGCAGACAGGCGAGGCCGAGGGGGTCGGGGCGGTGCCCTAGGCCGACGGCGGCGGGTTTCAGGTCGGAGAAACAAGGGAGGAGTCGGGGTTGAGGGTTTTGCGTGAAAAAGAGTTGGGAGGCGGCGCTTTTCTCATGTGCTGTGTAAACTTGATAGCCTAGGTCTTTATTATATATGGGAGGGAGCAGTTGAGAACGTGGGTAGGCTGTGAAAACGTGGGCTAGGGTATAGGACCAAGTCTAGGGTTAAAAGTTAGGGTTTTAAAAATATTTGTTATTATAAAACAAAACTTCCTCTCTCACCCTCTCTCACCTGCGTGGGTGTGTGGGCTAAGTGGGTTTAAAATGGGATAAGTCAAAAGTCAGATATAATTATTAATAATATTATTATTAGGGGATTAATCTAGGTGAAACTTAGGGCTAAAATGCAATAGATTGGGCCAAAAAGTGAAAGTAGGTCAAACGAAATCCAAAAATTGTGAAATAAATACTGGGGTGACCGGAACGACGAGAGAAAGAAGACGGAGAAGACGGATCACAATTTCGATGACGAGAAACGAAATTAAAAATAGAAAGGCCTCGTGACAAAAGTGAAAATCGCGACATCTCGTCAAATAAGATCAAATCGTGGGAGAACGACCCGTGAAATGACGTTCCAAATCAACACCATAATTTTAATAATCTCAGAGAGGGTCACAACGACATATCCCACTATAGGGTTCGGATACAAACAACGTCTAAAATAAATACGTGCACGAACAAGACTACGTGCACATAAAGCGTATAAAGGATACGGGGTCCAAAGGCGACGGTAATTCTAAGTTGGGCACACGTCGGGGTTGGCTTGCTAAGGATGCAACCAAGGTGCTACGGCCCTATCGACTCACAACACGACTCACATACAAAGCAACAAAACCAATCAGGTACCCGAAATTGCTATACGCACAGCCGTATAACGAATAGTGGGCACCGGCCGTTACATCCTACCCACCTTAGAATAAAGTCCGTCCTCGGATTTTCTAACTATAAAAATAACTCTAGCCAGACTAGTAGCTATCCCAATTACCTCACCCTATAATTGAACCAGGTATAGTCATTACAAGTGCTTATATATGCACTAGGTAGTCAAACAATAACTGTACTAACCTGTATATATTCACGCACATTACACACTTACACCTATCATAGCCAGTCAAATTCATACACCTATTTCAATCATTCATATAGTCACGTACATCCCTATATAACTATTAAACACTTATTACATACCATGGTGCACATACTCACGACCAATTAAATAGTTCACACCAGCAAATACAATCGTAGTACTTCACGTATAGATAACTACCTACGCACAAAACAAACATGGGTATGCTACTCCCTAATAGTTCCTAGTATACATCCAATACCAAACACATCAACACATGTAATCACATCATACCATTATTAAATCAAGTCTGCTATATCTAATGTACATTCACCATTACTAGAATTTCACAAATATATAGTCATTCAAATGCATGCAAATATTTCATCATATATTCATATCACATACGGTCTTATAACTAAATTTACGACACGCCACATATACCATAGTCACCAATACCTATAACTAAGCACACACTTACCCGTGCATGGTGCACACCCACACACGCTAACATTTCATACATACATACCAATCATACCACTATATATCCAGCACATCTACACACCTAGTTTATCTAGCACACATACGTTCACACAGGCAGGTCCTTAGTAAATACTATACCACAAGACCAACACTTATAACCATATACTGGTATAGCGACCCACAATCATGTGTGTAACACAACCAGGCACAAACAATCCTATCATTATACATACACCATCCTTCGCTATCTTCACGGTACTACACGCAAACCACAGACATATATAACAATGTACTTAGAGTATACCCACTCAAACTTGAGTGAGACTCAAATCACATATCAGAATACTCTATATATGTAACACGGTATCTATACATATACCAATACCACTCCAATGTATACACCTCTACCAACACAACCATATACATACTATAATGTCAATCACATTTAATATTTAGTCAGGTAACACCACATAGTTTAATCACTTTATTTACCATTATAATATTACAGACATCAGCACACGTATAATTATAATACCCTCCCTAATACATGCATTCATCGTATAGTCACACACATGTAACATATATATTCACACCATATCCATCTACCTATAATTATTACACCAATACATCTACTTATCCATACATAATTAAGATATGCAATAATCATGTATACCTCATGGTATACACGCACACAACATCCCGTAAATGCAAACAATACCAACCAAATTTTATAACCCTATTACCGTACATATATCACACATATTCATGTAACAAATACATAACTACATATGCTAAGCACAATACATATCTATGTACGAGCATATACTCACACGTACTAACGTATAGGTCATATAAAAGGCATAGGGTTAAAAGTTAGGGTTTTAAAAATATTTGTTATTATAAAACAAAACTTCCTCTCTCACCCTCTCTCACCTGCGTGGGTGTGTGGGCTAAGTGGGTTTAAAATGGGATAAGTCAAAAGTCAGATATAATTATTAATAATAATATTATTAGGGGATTAATCTAGGTGAAACTTAGGGCTAAAAATGCAATAGATTGGGCCAAAAAGTGAAAGTAGGTCAAACGAAATCCAAAAATTGTGAAATAAATACTGGGGTGACCGGAACGACGAGAGAAAGAAGGCGGAGAAGACGGATCACAATTTCGATGACGAGAAACGAAATTAAAAATAGAAAGGCCTCGTGACAAAAGTGAAAATCGCGACGTCTCGTCAAATAAGATCAAATCGGGGAGAACGACCCGTGAAATTACGTTCCAAATCAACACCACAATTTTAATAATCTCAGAGAGGGTCACAACGACATATCACACTATAGGGTTTGGATACAAACAACGTCTAAAATAAATACGCGACGAACAAGACTACGTGCACGTAAAGCGTATAAAGGATACTGGGTCTAAAGGCGACGGTAATTCTAAGTTGGGCACACGTTGGGGTTGGCTTGCTAAGGATGCAACCAAGGTACTACGGCCCTATCGACTCACAACACGACTCACATACAAAGCAACAAAACCAATCAGGTACCCGAAATTGCTATACGCACAGCCGTATAACGAATAGTGGGTACCGGCCGTTACAGATGTCCTTCTTGGATCAGCCGTTCAATCTCCCTCTTCAAAGTAAAGCACTCGTCGGTATCATGACCGTGGTCACGATGATATCGACATTACTTTTGCAGATCCCTCGTAGCTGTATTCGACCTCATCCCCTGAGGTGGGTCTTGGCGAATCCCCTCGTCGCAGTGGCCAACACCTCGATCATAGGGGCGTTGAGCTGTGTGTACTGGGCCCGCTGCTGTCTCTCTAGCCTCTGGACCACCCTTGGGAGCTCTTTGGCAGCGATGAACTCCCGCACTGGGCCCGGGCGGTCTTGTGGTCCATGGCCTTCTGGATCACGACTCTGGTGGCCTGGTTGGTCGCGGCCTTTGGGCCGATCTTCTGCCTCGGTCGAAAGTTAGGCCGCTGCTCATTGTGGGGCGTCTCGGATCTTGCGACCTCCTTCTTTGTTCCCAGGGCCTCCTCACTGAGCATGAACTTCTCCGCTCTAATTACGAGTGCGTCAAGGTCGACCAACGAACCTTGGAGGAGGGATTTGTGAAGACTCTGGTTAGTCAGCCCCTTCTTGAAGGCCGCCATGGTGAGCTCATCCCCACAGACGGTCACACCAAGCCTCTCCCCCTGGAAGCAATGCAAGAACTTTTGAATGGTCTCTCCTTCCTTCTGTACTATCGAGAATAGATAGTCTGAGGGCTTCCTCCTTCTCCACCCCACACGGAATTGTTGGCAGAACTTGTGGGACAGTTCACCAAAGGATTCGATTCTCCAGGTGGGTGAACTGTTATACCACTCTAAGGCCGACCTTTTCAAGGTGTACAGGAACGCGTCGTCGGCACCCTGGATCTCCATCACCCCTCTGTACCGTTGTACATGCACGAGAGGGTCGCCCGCACCATCGTAGAGCTCAAGTTGGGGAAGCTTGAACCTAAATGGTATCGGGGATGAGTTCACACATCTGGCCATTGGGTTGGCCTCCTCGGGGTAGGGAGCACGCCCAGGTGACCTTCGGAGTCTCGATGCCCATCTCGGCCCTTATGCCAACCTTCGGACCTTCCTGGTAAGCCATCTCGGTGCTCAGGGATGCGCCCTCCCCATCTCTTGGGGGTCCTGCTCCGATCGCGACCTTGCTGAAGCCGATCATCACACCAGGAAATCGGCAGGGTTGTGGAAGTGGGCTCCTCCTGAGTGGCGGAGACCCTACCGACGGCGGACTATGCACGTTCCTGCGTCGTAAACCTCCGTTCTACGCCTCCGAGATCTCATAGTTCTCCCTCCGAAACCTCTCTCGCTTCGTGACGATGAATCAGAGGTGTCGACGGGCCACTTCTTCGTCTAAACGTGCTTGCTTAGTTGCGTCTGCCTCGTCCTCCATGCATCTTCTTATTTGAACCGAGGATGATGGTTTCGCCCCAGGTTCAGGGGCTCAGAGGGGCCTAGGGGTGCCCTGCCTTGAAATCCTTCATCATCTTGGCGAAGGACTCATTGAAGAGCACGGGCTGAGGCCTGAATGGTCTCAGCCATCCCTAAAGGGGGGTAAGTCCGTTGAGGGAGTCCTCATGTGAGAGTGCGACTCCTCCTCCATGGATGCTTTGCCACGGTCGAGACTGAGATGGATGTGTATAGATTTTGACATAGGTGTGAGACCCAAAAAATGCCCCAGACCCAAAAAATTCTCAATCTCCACACTGAAACTGCAACAAACAAAATTTTCTTAAAGAAGAACCAACTTAAACTGATACATACATCAGACAAACCCAAAACAAAAATGCCCCCAGACCCAAAAAATTCTCATTCTCCATCCTGAAACTGCAACATACACAATTTTACTAATACATACATAAAACAGACCCAAAACAAAAATGCCCCAGACCAAAATATTCTCATTCTCCAGCCTGAAACTGCAACATACACAATTTTCTTAAGGAAGCAACAACTTAAACTGATACATACATCAGACAGACCCAAAACAAAAATGCCCCAGACCCAAAAAATTCTCATTCTCCAGCCTGAAACTGCAACATACACAATTTTCTTAATGAAGCAACACCTGAAACTGATACATACATCAGAACAACCCAAAACAAAAATGCCCCAGACCCAAAAAATTCTCATTCTCCAGCCTGAAACTGCTACATACATAATTTTCTTAAAGCAGCAACAACTTAAACTTACACATACATCAGAAAAACCCAAAACAAAAATGCCCCAGACCCAAAAAATTCTCATTCTCCAGACTGAAACTGCAACATACAAAATTTTTTTAGAAGCAACAACTTAAACTGATACATACACCAGACAAACCCAAAACAAAAATGCCCCAGACCCACAAAATTCTCATTATCCAGCCTGAAACTGCAACATACACAATTTTCTTAAAGAAACAACTTAAACTGATACATACATCAGACAAACCCAAAACAAAAATGCCCCCAGACCCAAAAAAACTCTCATTCTCCAGCCCGAAACTGCAACATACACAATTTTCTTTAAAAAGCAACACCTGAAACTGATACAAACATCAGAACAACCCAAAACAAAAATGCCCCAAGTAATAAAAGATTGACTTGTGCCCTCAAGTAAACATGTTTTGTAGCTTGAACATCAGTAGGTATTTGGAAGTTGCTATAAATGAACCTTCAAGCCAAATACCTCATATTTCTTCTTATCATAGGGTCAAATTCCTTCTTTATTTTTCATCATCATAGGGCTATAAATGTGACATACATCAGAACAACCCAAAACAACAATGCCCCAAACCCAAAAAATTCTCATTCCCCAGCCTGAAACTGCAACATACACAATTTTCTTACAGTGGCAACAACTTAAACTGATACATATAGCAGAACAACCCAAAACAAAAATGCCCCAAATAATAAAAATTTGACTTGTGCCCTCAGGTAAACATGTTTTGTAGCTTGAACATCAGTAGGTATTTGGAAGTTGCTCATTATAAATGAACCTTCAAGCCAAATACCTCATATTTCTTCTTATCATAGGATCAAATTCCTTCTTTATTGTTCATCATCTTAAGGCTATAACTGATACATACATCAGAAAACCCAAACACAGAAATGCCCCAGACCCGAAAAATTCTCATTCTCCAGACTGAAACTGCAGCATAAAAATTTTCTTCAAGAAGCAACAACTTAAACTGATATATACAGCAGAACAACCCAAAATAATAAAAATTTGACTTGTGCCCTCAGGTAAACATGTTTTGTAGCTTGAACATCAGTAGGTATTTGGAAGTTGCTCATTATAAATGGACCTTCAATCCAAAACCTCCTATTTCATCTTATCATAGGGCCAAATTCCTTCTTTACTGTTCATCATCATAGGGTTATAACTGATACATACATCAGAAAAACCCAACACAAAAATGCCCCAAATAATAAAAATTTGACTTGTGCCCTCATGTAAATATGTTTTGTAGCATGAACATCCGTTGGTAGTTGGAAGTTGCTCATTATAAATGAACCTTCAACCCAAATAACCACTATTTCATCTTATCATATGGTTAAATTACTCATTTATTTTCCATCATCATAGGGCTATAGTAACCAATCCCCTACATTTTCAGAAAAATTCCACATATGACCAAAGCCCAAAAATTGAAGTTTTATATTTAGGTGTTTTGGAATCTAAGCATATGTAGCAGTTTCAGTATGGGGATTGTGTGGATGTATCAATTTTAGTTGTTGTGTCTTGGGTTATTGTGTATGTGTCAGAAAGCAAATATTGGATGCAATATTCAGAAACAACATATATTTACTTTTAGCCCTCAGGAAAATTGTGACGTGTCATGAATTTAATTTGGAAGTCGGCAGCTGCTCATTATAAATGAACCTCCCAACCAAATTCCAAAATTTCTGAAGCTCATAGGGACAAAGTGCTCAAAAAAATTTCCTCATCATTGGGCTATTTGCATATGGACATATAGTTCAAAAAAATTCATCATCATTGGGCTATTTGCATGCACCAATTACCCGCAGAAACATCATAAACGATTCAGACTCAACCCATACCAAAACATAGCTATCATTAGTAAGCTACAAACGAATATATACAACAACATAGAGATTGTTTGTGACCTTTAACAATAACCACATAAATTCAATTTAGAAAGCCAACCCATACCTACCAGAACACCCAACCCCATCCCACCCAACCCCAATCACCCCACCACCAAAAGTCCATCTTCACCTCCCAGCCTCTTCTCCTGCCTATGTCAAATCATCTAGCCCACAAGTACATATCCAACCCAGCAACTATCTCTTCAACCATAATCTTCCTAGCAGATGGAGGCAATGCCAAAAAGCTTTGTGCCTCCATCTCATCCTGCCGTAGGGCCTTAAACACATTAAACAATATCCCAGACGTATACTCAGTAAACTCGTAAACAAGCTAGGCAAGCGATGTTGTCCAATGAGAGTGTGTGAACCGTATAGCATCTACGACCTCTTTCACATTTTCTGTTATATCCCGCATAACGTCAGGATCTTGTTGCATGGCCAGTATACGATGTTTCTTTTTCCCCATTGCGGGTGGGGTAGCATGACTGTCCCCCTTGATGAACAGGACCAGTCAACGACTGGGTGGGGATTTCATCATGGACATAGTTGGGAAGCAAATCAATATGTACCAGATCAGGAGTTACGGGCACTCCTTCGCCTTCGCCTCCAGAATATTTACCACCAAATTATTCAAAAACAGTCTTTGAAAGATCCCCCTAGCATCGTCATCACCAATAATGAGAACAGGATCGTCATACCATGGAATTGGACGGTTCACATAAGCACGCATCCGATGATTTGCCTGAATGATTAGAATATCAAATATGATAAAGGTTATGCAAAGCTATAGTTAATGTATTAGCACATAGCCTATATATAAGAAATAAGTAATTACCGCCGCCCACGGAACATACGTTTTTGGATCCAGATCAATGATATTTCTCTCCGCATCCCATCCTGCACCGCTAATATCCCTGCACTCCTATACGTCTTTGAGACGTGTCCTCAACGCATTCATGTGATTTTTCACATTAACACTTGTGAAAGAAGTCACATGGGAGTTATTGATTTCGACTGCAGCGGCATTGAAGGCTGTATTTTTAAATGTCTTATCTGATTTAAACCCCTGTCGTGCAAGCTCAGCTGGGTATGGAATGAGGGTTTCATCGTGCTCAGTCTTCCACAGTTTGTTCTGATGTGCAGAAGAGGATGGATGCTTAAACTTTTTCCTTGGGCTTGAAACAGACCCTTAGGCATCTTCGCTACGTCGGCTCGACTTCGTAGAGGAGTCACTGTCGTGTGTTCATTCATTGCCACTTGGTGGCATAGGCATAGCAAAGGCACCATAGGAATAGGAGCTTCTGAAAGAGGGTGGTTCTCCCCCTTAGAGCATATTCATATAACCCGGTCCAAGCGTCGATGGTATTGATATTGGCATCTGCATTGGAATGATGAAAGTTAGATACTGTGGATATCCCATTCCATGCCCACCTGCTTGGAACCCATGCCCACCTGCTTGGAACCCATGCATGGGATAGGGGATAGTTGGCATCCTCGTGGGCATTGGTCAGTTGACAAGGGGATCCACCCTGCTTTCAGCTTCTCCCCATTGGGACCTATATACATTATCATTACTTGGATGCATGGGATCACTCGCGTTCCGATATGGATCACCCCCCTGACCTGAATTTACTGCTCCTTCCATCCCTACAACATCAAGCAGATGAAATTGAAAATGCAACATTTTGTCTTTAAACATCCAACCATCAAATAATCTAATACTATACTGCAAGGGGACTTAAATTTCATAATTGTAACGCATATACTTGATAATAAAGGCATGAAAATTTTGGCATACACAACAAAGCTAACATAATGAAATACTCAAGATACAAGGATAACATGTTTAGCCTGAGTAGGTAAATTATACGACGACCCCCTCATAGCCCATGCTCTAATGTATTCCTGTTATTATTTTTATTACAGAAGTCCACCCACATATCTCAAACTATCTGCTCCCTATGCATTTTCCATTGATCTCATTGTTCGGTTTGTTCACGAACAGAAACCTGTTGGGATAGATCCATAACATCGTCATCATGCTCATCGATACCCTTTACAGCCTCCTTAACCCCATCTCCATCTTCAGTTAGTTGGGGGTCATGCGGATCTTCTATTTGAAGGTAATTGTGCAAAACAGTGCATGCTAATACGGTATCGACCTGACTTTTGAATGGGTAGTGAGGCTTGACTGTCATTATTTTAAACTTGTTCTTTAGGATACCATATGTCGACTCGATCTATGGTCGTATGGTAGAATGTCATAGGTTGAATAGCTCTCGTCGGTTTCGAGGAATCCGATCAGTATGGTTCTTCAAATGGTATCTAATGCCCCTGTATTGAGATATGAACACTGGCATTGTAGTACATCCAGCATCGCAATGGTAATATTTACCTACATTCGAAAAAATAAACCCAGTTTATAAGCCAACGATCTCTAAGAGACGTATTTCGTGTGTAAATGTAAATTTATGCATATTACCTTCATACACTCTCAGCCCCAATGGGGGGGTTTAGACAATGCATCTTTCAGGACCGTAAAATCTTTTGCAGATCCTTCCCACCCGGCCATTACGTTAGGGAATATTTTATTGGGAGTAACAGCTGCTAGCACATGTTGCATAACCCCCTTGCGACCTCTAAGCAAGGTACGAGCCTGGCTGGTAGCATGGCATCTATGTGCGTCTCATCAATGAGACCAATACAGTCCTACGAAGTAATCAATGAGCCCAATTTTCAATCACCATGACGATACTTATTATACTGACACAAATACAAATAATCACATATACCTTTAAAAATGGGTACCAATTTGGATTATTGACTATCTCTGGTGGCGTCTCATTTGTAGCTTGCTTCATGAACATATCCCGAAGTGCATACACTGCTGCCATAACTTTGTTAAAATACCGGCTCACTGTCCCCCCTCCCCTAATAAAATCCACTTGCATGACTCTATTCTTAGACTTGTGCCCTATAATATGCAGGAACATGGCCAATTGCTCCTCGATGGATACATGAATAGTGTCCTTGAGAAGATCACGCTAACGCATTAGTGATGCAAGATTCATGAAAGCATGTCTTCGCATCCGTATGTAGTCCAAACTTCTACTTGCAGAACCAAACACAATCCTCCCATATGAGATTTTCTATGTAGATTCCGCATAGCTGAGGGCTCTCTGGGTATAGGGTCGGCCCTAGCATTATTGTCCAGTGACAAACGATATTGCCGCCACTGCAGCAGTACATAACTCACAAGCCGAATGGTCTCATGTGTATCCATATCCCCCATAATTGAATCAAACAATACTTAACACATAAGAGTTGACCAACATATGATATTACCATATAAGATGGCATGGAAAAAATATACATGTCTCTTCTCATTATCCTATATAACTTATGTCAAACTCAAAACATAAACCCCGCATATATCCCCTATAAATTAAATACATACCATAAAAATATGAATAACACATTTCATATAAAATTGTGCATATCCAAAACATTAGCCCTCAGATTTAATGTGTAATCATAGTCACACACGAGGTTTCTTTGTCGTTGCTCCTGCCTTTTCACCCAATAAATACCCAATCAGTAAATCAATTTTAATTACACACATCTTAATAAATTCCCACTCAAGACTTTGACGTAAGTAAACATTTTGTTTACTGAAAAATAAATTTTAAATTCTAATATTTTGGAAATTGAACTTTAAATATACTTCATTTAAAACAAATAAAATCATGAACCTTCAGTTGAAATGTGGATCCAACAATGTAAAAAATCAAATTGGGGCTTAAATGGAACCAACTAGGAAGTCATCCATTGTGTATGTACATAATCAAATCCATTCCATCATTCCTCATTTTTTTCATCATTGGGCTTTTTTTAAGAATGCACAAATTATGCACCCATCGATACTATTAAGAATCTTGTATGTATCAGTTTCAGACTGGAGACTGAGAATTTTTTGGGTCTGTGGCATTTTTTGGGTTGTTCTGATGGATGTAACAGTTTCAGATGATGATTAAGTAAGAAAATTTTCTATGTAGTAGTTTCAGGCATTATACAAATAATTCAGCATACAAAGAATTCATACACTCATCGATACCAACTTCACGTAATAATATCCGCAAAGGGCCTAAACCCTTGACGCATGCAAACCAGGACAACATTTTTGTTTTGGGTTGGTTTGATGTATGTAGCAGTTTCAGTTGTTGCTGCTTTACAAAAATTTTGTATATTGCAGTTTCATTCTTGAAACCCTAGCCGCATGCAAACCAGGACAATAAGGGGAGCAAAGATGACCGCATAAAGGATCACATGGCAACATCAGATCAAAGCAAAATTAATAAGGGAGCATCAGAAATTATACCTCGTCGATAATATCGTAGAAAAATAGGGTAAAGCTAACCGATCCTGCCGATCTCCTCCGATTCTCTTCCCTCATAGTCAATCGATGCACACACGAGGATGCTCCGACTCTGGCGAGACAGTGGGGACCAAATCAGAACCGAAGCTGGGGTTTTTTCCCCAAATCAATTGAAACCCGCGCAAAGAAGGAGAGAGGAGGGGTGAACGGAACAGGTGGGGCCCAAATCGGAGAGTTTTCGTTGTAATCCCCATGAAATCCGCAGATTTCAGGGGGAGGATTTCAGGCTAAACGTAGGAGAGAGAGAGAGAGGTCGCCGGAGGGGAGCAAAGGAGCGGAGCAAAGGAGCGGAGCAAAGAAACAGACAAATCGAAAAAGAGAAACGATTCCGCGTTATAATACATGAATTGACACGCTACAGTGCTAAAAAGCACTTTCTCAAAGCAAAGCAACCGAAATAAACCTGAGAGAAACATGCCCTTATGGCATGTTTCTTTCGGTTGATTTGCTTTGGGATTTACTGTTATGAATAGTAAATCCTTGTAGGAATCCTGAGGAGAGAGAAGAAGAGTAGTGTGTTTCTTTTGGAGGAAAAGGGGTTGGAAAGTGGGATGAGTTTTGTTTGTGTGTCCCATAGTAAAGTAGTGTGTTTCTATTGGTTATAGTGGGATTGGAAAAGTTGGAAGGTGGTTATGGTGTTTTGAGGTAAGATTACCCCCCATCCTCATATGAAGTATAAAATTGTGAAACCCATCATTTAATTAAATATTAATTAACTTACTATTAAATATTAAATAAATAACTATTAAATAAGCATATTTAAATATAACTAACAGAATTAAATATTAAAATACCGAATTTAATAATCAAACAGGAATATTTAATTGCATTTGACCGAATAAATAGTAACGCAAGAACGGCAAGCAACACATAGATCGCATGCAACAGATATCACAAACCCACGTCACATACCAAATTAGGCCAGCATAAGCAAAATACATATAATATACAAAATACAAGTATCATTGTGCATACCCAACATACAGTAATAAAGTTTTACATTGTATCTTCCTCATAAACACTCTTGTTAATAAAAAAATAAGAAAGAAAACATCAAGCCTATGAGCGAATACAAACCCAACTTATTGGTTTTGTATTCGGAGAGGAGGCTGTCCATTTTCCCTGTGTTATGCTCAAATCCCTCCACGAACGTGGCCAACCGCCTCGCTATCTCCAAAAGCTGCCTATCAGAGACCGCTGTGGAAGTTGATGCATGGGTCGGGCTTCTGCCATGCTTATTCAGCAAATGGACTATGACATATGTGGACCAGTCTGATTGAGGTGGATCCTTCCAATCGTAGAATTTTCATTTATTATTCCCTTGCGCTGGACAGCTCCAAAATCGATGGCCATGAGTTTTCTGGTCCATGATATCCTACTGGTAACCCGCAGCCCACAATGGCAAACCCTGCTGTCATCTGCATCTTCATCCACCTCAGTACCTACAGCAACTCTGGGTCTGGATGGAACAGACTGGTTGGACCCGGTGCTCATGTTTACCTTGCATGAAATAAAGATTGACAACGTAGGCAGGCAACATATATACATATACATATATCAGAACAACTGACACTGATACATACATCAGAACAACCCAAAACAACAATGCCACAGACCCAAAAACTTCTCATAATCCATACAGAAACTGCAAGATACACAATTTTCTTAAAGAAGCAACAACTTAAACGCATACATACATCAGAAAAACCCAAAAAAATGCCCCAGACCCAAAAAAATTCTCATTCTCCAGTCTGAAACTACAACACAAACAATTTTCTTAAAGCAACAACTTAAACTTATACATACATCAGAAACACCCAAAACAAATATGCCCCAGACCCAAAAAATTCTCAATCTCCAAACTGAAACTGCAACATACAAAATTTTCTTAAAGAAGCAACAACTTAAACTGATACATATATCAGACAAACCCAAAACAAAAATTCCCCAGACCCAAAAAATTCTCATTCTCCAGCCTGAAACTGCAACATACACAATTTTCGTAAAGCAGCAACAACAGACACTAATACATACTTCAGAACAACCCAAAACAAAAATACCCCTAACCCAAAAAATTCTCTATCAATTGCAACATACAAAATTTTCTTAAAGAAGCAACAACTTAAATAGATACATACATCAGACAAACCCAATACAAAAATGCCCCAGATCCAAAAAATTCTCCTTCTCTAGCCTGAAACTGCAACATACACAATTTTCTTAAAGAAGCAAAAACTTAAACTGATACATACATCAGACAAACCCAAAACAAAAATGCCACAGATCCAAAAAATTCGCAGTCTCCAGCCTGAAATTGCAACATACACAATTTTCATAATGAAGCAGCAACTTAAACTGATACATACATCAGACAAAACCAAAACAAAAATCCTCCAGACCCAAAAAACTCTCATTCTCCCGCCTGAAACTGCAACATACACAATTTTCTTAATGAAGCAACACCTGAAACTGATACATACATCAGAACAACTAAAAATAAAATTGCCCCAGACCCCAAAAATTCTCATTCTCCAGCCTGAAACTGCAACATACATAATTTTCTTAAAGCAGCAACAACTTAAACTTATACATACATCAAAAATACCCAAATCAAAAATGCCCCAGACTCAAAAAATTCTCAATCTCTAGACTGAAACTGCAACATACACAATTTTCTTAAAGAAGCAACAACTTAAACTGATACATACATCAGACAACCCCAAAATAAAAATGCACATACCCAAAAAATTCTCATTCTCCAGCCTGAAACTTCAACATACACAATTTTCTTAAAGAAGCAATAACTTAAACTGATACATACATCAAACAAACCCAAAACAAAAATGCCCCAGACCCAAAAAATTCTTAGTCTCCGGCCTGAAACTGCAACATACACAATTTTCTTAATGAAGCAACACCTGAAACTGATACATACATCAGAACAACCCAAAACAAAAATGCCCCAAATAATAAAAGATTGACTTGTGGCTTCAGGTAAACATGTTTTGTAGCTTGAACATCAGTAGGTATTTGGAAGTTGCTCATCATAAATGAACCTTCAAGCCAAATACCTCCTATTTCTTCTTATCATAGGGACAAATTCCTTCTTTATTGTGCATCATCATAGGGCTATAAATGTGACATACATCAGAACAACCCAAAACAACAATGCCCTAGACCTAAAAATTCTCATTCTCCAGCCTGAAATTGCAACATACACAATTTTCTTACAGTAGCAACAACTTAAACTGATACATATAGCAGAACAACCCAAAACAAAAATGTCCCAAATAATAAAAATTTGACTTGTGCCCTCAGGTAACATGTTTTGTAGCTTGAACATCAGTAGGTATTTGGAAGTTGCTCAGTATAAATGAACCTTCAAGACAAATACCTCCTATTTCTTCTTATCATAGGGTCAAATTCCTTCTTTATTGTTCATCTTCATAGGGGTATAACTGATACATACATCAGAAAAACCCAAAACAAAAATGCCCCAGACCCAAAAAAATTCTCATTCTCTAGACTGAAACTGCAACATGTAAAATTTTCTTCAAGAAGCAACAACTTAAACTAATCATACAGCAGAACAACCCAAAACAAAAATGCCCCAAATAATAAAAAATTGACTTGTGCCCTCAGGTAAACATGTTTTGTAGCTTGAACATCAGTAGGTATTTGGAAGTTGCTCATTATAAATGGACCTTCAAGCCAAATACCTCCTATTTCTTCTTATCATTGGTGCAAATTCCTTCTTTATTGTTCATTATCATATGGTTATAACTGATACATACATCAGAAAAACACAACACAAAAATGCCCCAAATAATAAAAATTTGACTTTTGCCCTCATGTAAACATGTTTTGTAGCATCAACATCCATTGGTAGTTGGAAGTTGCTCATTATAAAGGAACCTTCAACCCAAATACCCACTATTTCATCTTATCAGATGGTCAAATTACTCATTTATTGTTCATCATCATAGGGCTATAGTAACCAATCCTCCACATTTTCAGAAAATTCCACATATAACCAAAGCCCAAAAATTGATGTTTTATATTTAGGTGTTTTGGAATCTAAGCATATGTAGCAGTTTCAGTATGGGGACTGTGTGGATATATCAGTTTCAGTTGTTGTGTCTTGGGTCATTGTGTATGTATCAGAAAGCAAATATTCGATGCAATATTCAGAAACATCATATATTTACTTTTAGCCCTCAGGAAAATTGTGACGTATCATGAATTTAATTTGGAAATCGGCAGCTGCTCATTATAAATGAACCTTCCAGCCAAATTCCAAATTTTTCTGAAGCTCATAGGGACAAAGTGCTCAAAAAAATTCGTCATCATTGGGCTATTTGAATATGGACATATAGTTCAAAAAAATTCATCATCATTGGGCTATTTGCATGCACTAATTACCTGCAGAAACATCACAAACCATTCAGACTCCACCCATACCAAAACATAGCTATCATTAGTAAGCTACAAACGAATATATACAACAACATAGAGATTGTTTGTGACCCTTAACAATAACCACATAAATTAAACTTAAAAAGCCAACCCATACCTACCAGAACACCCAACCCCATCCCACCCAACCCCAATCACCCCACCACCAAAAGTCCATCTTCACCTCCCAGCCTCTTCTCCTGCCCATGTCAAATCATCTAGCTTACAAGTCCATATCCAACCCAGTAACTATCTCTTCAATCATAATCTTTCTAGCCGATGGAGGCAATGCCAAAAAGCTTCGTGCCTCCATCTCATCCTGGCGTAGGGCCTCAAACACCTTAAACAATATCCCAGGCGTATACTCAGTAAACTCGTAAATAAGCTGGGCAAGTGGTGCTGTCCAATGAGAGTGTGCGGACCGTATAGCATCTGCAACCTCTTTCACATTTTCTGCTATATCCCGCATGACGTCGGGATCTTATTGCTTGGCCAATCTAAGATGTTTCTTTTTTCCCATCGTGGGTGGGGTAGCATGGCTTGTCCCCACTGATGAACAGGACCGGTCGACGCTTGGGTGGGGATGTCATCCTGGATATAGTTGGGTGGCGAATCAATATGTATCGGATCAGGAGTTACGGCTCCTTTGCCTTTGCCTCCGAAATATTGGCTACCAAAGTTTTCGAAAACAGTCTTTGAAAGATCCCCCTAGCAGTGTCATCACCAATAATGAGAACAAGATCGTCATACCATGAAATTGGAAGGTTCACATAAGCCTGCTTCCGACGGTTTGCCTGAACAATTAGAATATCAAATATGATAAAGGTTATACAAAGCTATAGTTAATGTATTAGCACATAGTCTATATATAAGATAGAAGTAATTACCACCGTCCACGGAGCACACGTTTCTGGATCCCGATCAATGATCTTCTTATCTGCATCCCATCTTGCACTGCTAATATCCATGCACTCCTGTACGTCTTTGAGACGTGTCCTCAACGCTTTTATGTGATTTTTCACATTAACACTTGTGAAAGAAGTCCCTTGGATGTTATTGATTTCAGATGCAGCGGTATTGAAGGCTATATTTTTAAATGTCTTATCTGATTTAAACCCATGACATGCAAGCTCAGCTAGGTATGGAATAGGGGTTTCATCATGCTCGGTCTTCCACAGTTTGTTCTGATGTGCAAAAGAGGATGGATGCTTAGAATTTTTCCTTGGGCTTGAAACAGACCCTTTGGCATCTTCGCCACGACGGCTCGACTTCCTAGAGGAGTCACTGCTGGGTGTTTGTTCATTGTCACTTGGTGGCGTAGGCATAGCGAAGGCACCATGGGAAGAGGGGCTTCTGAAAGAGGGTGGTTCTCCCCCTTGGAGCATATTCATATAACCCGGTCCAGGCGGTGATGGCATTGACATTGGCATCTGCATTGGAATGAAGAAAGTTGGATACTGTGGATATCCCATTCCATGCCCACCTGCCTGGAACCCATGCCCACCTGCTTGGAAGCCATGCATGGGCTAGGGGATAGTTGGCACCCTTATGGGCATTGGTTGGATGACAAGGGGATCCACCCTGCTTTCAGCTTCTCCCTATTGGGACCCATATACATTTTCATTACTTGGATGCATGGGATCACTCCCATCCCGGTATGGATCAACCCCCTGACCTGAATTTTTTGCTCCTTCCATCCCTACAACATCAAGCAACTAAAATTGAAAATGCAACATTTTGGCTATAAACATCCAACCATCAAATAATCTGATACTATACTGCAAAGGGACTTAAATTTCATAATTGTAACACATATACTTGATAAACAAAGGCATGAAAATTTTGTCATACGCATTAAAGCTAACATAATGCAATACTCAAGATACAAGGATAACATGTTCAGCCTTAGTAGGCAAATTATACGACGACCCCCTCATAGCCCATGCTCTAATGTGTTCCCGTTATTATTTTTGTTACAGAAGTCCACCCACATATCCCAAACTATCTGCTCCCTACGCATTTTCAATTGATCTCGTTGTTCGGTTTGTTCACGAATGGAAACCTGTTGGGATAGATCCATAACATCGTCATCATGCTCATCGATACCCTCTACAGCCTCCTCAACCCCATCTCCATCTTCAGTTAGTTGGGGGTCATGCGGATCTTCTATTTGGATGTAATTATTCAAAACAGTGCAAGCTAGTACGATATCGACCTTACTTTTGAATGGGTAGTGAGGCTTGACTTTCATTATTTTAAACGTGTTCTTTAGGATACCAAATTTCGACTCGATCTTTGATCGTAAGGTAGAATGTCATAGGTTGATTAGCTCTCTTCGGTTTCGAGGAACTCGATCAGTATGGTCCTTCAAATGGTATCTAACGCCCCTGTAATGGAGATATGAACCCAGCATTGTAGTACGTCCAGCATCGCAAAGGTAATATTTACCTACATTCGAAAAAATAAACCATGTTTATGAGCCAACGATCTCTGAGAGACGTATTTAGTATGTAAATGTAAATTTATGCATATTACCTTCATACACTCTTAGACCCACTAGGGGGGTTTAGACAATGCATCTTTCAGGACCGTAAAATCATTTGCGGATCCTTCCCACCCGGCCATTACGTAAGTGAATCTTTTATTGGGAGTGACAGCTGCTAGCACATTTGCGTAACCCCTTTGTGACCTCTAAAGCGGGGTACGAGCCTGGCTGGTAGCATGGCATCTATGTGTGTCCCATCAATGAGACCAATGCAGTCCTACAACGTAATCAATGTGCCCAATTTTCAATCACCATGACGATACATATTATACTGACACAAATACAGATAATCACACATACCTTTAAAAATGGGTACCAATTTGGATTATTGACTATCTCTGGTGGCGTCTCATTTGTAGCTTGCTTCATGAACATATCCCGAAGTGCACACACTGCAGCCATAACTTTGTTAAAATACCGGCTCACTGTCCCCCCCCCCTCCCCTAATAAAATCCACTTGCATGACTCTATTTTTTGACTTGTGCCCTACAATATGCTGGAACATGGCCAACTGCCCCTAGATGGATACATGAATAGTGTCCTTGAGAAGATCATGTTGACGCATTAGTGATGCAAGATTCATGAAAGCATGTCTTCGCATCGTAACTAGTCCAAACAGCTACTTTCAGAACCAAACAGAATTCTCCGCATATGGGATTTTCTATACAGATCCCACATAGCTGAGGGCTCTCTGGTATAGGGTCGGCCCTAGCATTATTGCCCAGTTGTAAGGCTAATACGACAAACGATATTGACGCCGTTGCAGCAGTACATAACT
Source organism: Scilla litardierei (assembly GCA_030789695.1). Classification (NCBI taxonomy): domain Eukaryota; kingdom Viridiplantae; phylum Streptophyta; class Magnoliopsida; order Asparagales; family Asparagaceae; genus Scilla; species Scilla litardierei. The sequence goes on along the minus strand of CM061142.1, from coordinate 666,768,850 downwards.
TACAAGCCGAATGGTCTCCTTGTGTATCCATGTCCCCCTTAATTGAATCAAACAATACTTAACACCTAAGAGTTGACTGACATATGATATTACCATATAAGATGGCATGGAAAAATTATACATGTCGCTTCCCATTATCTTATATAACTTATGTCAAACTCAAAACATAAACCCTGCATATATCCCCTATAAATTTAATACCTACCATAAAAATATGAATAACATGTTTCATATAAAATTGTGCATATCCAAAACATTAGCCCTCAGATTTAATGTGTAATCATAGACACACACGAGGTTGCTTTGTCGTTGCTCCCGCCTTTTCACCCCATAAATACCCCATCAGTAAATCAATTTTAATTACACACATCTTAATAAATTCTCACTCAAGACTTTGACGTAAGTAAACATTTTGTATACTGAAAAATAAATTTTAAATTCTAATATTTTGAAAATTTAACTTTAAATATACTTCATTTAAAACAAATAAAATCATGAACATTCAGTTGAAATGTGGATCCAACAATGTAAAAAATCAAATTGGGGCTTAAATGGAACCAACTTGCAAGCCATCCATCGTGTACATACGTAATCAAATCCATTCCATCATTCCTCATTTTTTTCATCATTGGGCTTTTTTAAGAATGCACAAATCATGCACCCATCAATACTATTAAGAATTTTGTATGTATCAGTTTTAGACTGGAGACTGAGAATTTTTTGGGTCTGTGGCATTTTTGGGGTTGTTCTGATAGATGTAACAATTTCAGATGATGCTTAAGTAAGAAAATTTTGTATGTAGCAATTTTAGGCCTCATACAAATAAATCAGCATACAAAGAATTCATGCACCCATCGATACCAACTTCACGTAATAATATCCGCAAAGGGCCTAAACCCTTGAAATTTGAAACCCTTGCTACATGCAAACCAGGACAACATTTTTGATTTGGGTTGGTCTGATGTGTGTAGCAGTTTCAGTTGTTGCTGCTTTACGAAAGTTTTGTATGTTGCAGTTTCATTCTTGAAACCCTAGCCGCATGCAAACCAAGACAGCAAGGGCAGCAAAGATCACCGCATAGAGGATCCCATGGCAGCATCAGATCAAAGCAAAATTAATAAGAGAACATCAGAAATTATACCTCGCCAATAATATCGCAGAAAAATAGGGTAAAGCTAACCGATCCTGCCGATCTCCTCTGATTCTCTTCCCTCCCAGTCAATCAATGCACACACGAGGACACTCCGACTCCGGCGAGATAGTGGGGACCAAATCGGAACCGGAGCTAGGGTCTTTTCCCAAGCCAACTAAAACCCGCCAAAGAAGGAGAGATGAGGGATGATCGGAGCATGTGGAGCCCAAATCGGAGAGTTTTCGTCGTAATCCCCGTGAAATCCGCAGATTTCAGAGGGTGGATTTGGGGGCTACACGTAGGAGAGAGAGAGAGGTTGCCGAAGGGTAGCAAAGGAACGAAGCAAAGGAGCGGTGCAAAGTAACAGACGAATCGAAAAAGAGAGAGTATTCCGCGTTATAGTACATGAATTGACCAGCTACAGTGCTAAAAAGCACTTTCTCAAAGCAAAGCACCCGAAATAAACCCGAAATAAACCCGAAATAAACCAGAAAGAAACAGGCCCTTAATTTTCCTTCAATTTGGTTTTAATTACACAGATGTACTTTTAATGAGACCATTATACTTTCGTTAACCTCAACCCCTCATTAAGCTCTATGGGTTGAAACTAGCATGCAACTTGGGTTATAGAAATGTCATATTGCAAACAGACTTATTGACAGATGACTTCCGGTAATGGTAAGGTGGAGCTGACATGACCTCCTTTCATGACATGACGCGGCGTCAGCTGAAGGATGGGACCAGAAGATGACTGAATCCGGGTCTGAGGGAGTGAGATCTGGGTCAAGGGGAGCCTCGTCAGCAGCTGAAGGATGGGACCAGAAGATGACTAAATCCGGGTCGAAAAACTGTCTCTATTGGATCAATGCTCCCTTTCGACCTAAGGGAACAGTTGATCGCTCTCCTGAGAGAGCACATAGACGTTTTTGCCTGGTCCCCGAAGGATATGTCCAGATCGACCCCGAGGTGATATCCCACAAACTGGAGGTCGACCCGACTTCTAGTCCCATGAAGTAAAAGAAGAGAAACTTGGGGGGCAAAAAGATGAAGGCTGCAAATGAGGAAGTAGATCGACTTCTGGAGGCAGGCTTCATTTGGGAAGTCAAACATCCTTATTGGCTCTCGAATGTCGTGATGGTAAAGAAGGCGAATGGCAAATGGTGAATGTGCGTCGACTTCACCGATCTCAATAAAGCATGTCTGAAGGATAGTTACCCCTTGCCTCGGATCGACCATCTAGTCGACAGTGCTTCGGGCTACGAACTCCTCAGCTTCATGGACGCTTTCTCAGGATATAACCAGATCCAAATAGCACCGGAAGACGAAGAGAAGACTTCTTTTATAACTGATCGAGGTATTTTTTGCTATACAAAATGCTTGAAGAATGCAGGGACCACGTACCAACTCATGATGAACGGAGTCTTTGAGGCTCAAATTGGACGGAACCTAGAAGTCTACATCGACAACATGTTGGTCAAGTCAAAGGAGCTGACGGATCACATTGCGGATCTCCGAGAGATATTCACATAGATCCGACGATACAACCTTCGGCTGAACCCTGCCAAATGTACCTTTGGGGTTCGTTCGAGGAAGTTACTTAGTTTCATGCTAACAAATCAAGGGATCGAGGCTAATCCCAACAAGATCACTGCAATCGTTACGATGAAGGAACCTTCAACCATCAGAGAACTCCAAAGGCTGAACGGAAGAATAGCTGCTTTGGGCCGATTCTTGTCTAAGTCAACTGAGAGGTCGTTACCTTTCTTCAAAGTGTTGAGAAAAGCGATAGCATCTGCATCGAGTGGCCAGAGAGTCATCGAGTGGGATGCAGACTGCAAGAAAGTCGTTTTCGAGTTAAAGGAGTACCTTCGCAGCCCACCGCTCCTGACCAAGCCGGATAAAGATGACCAACTCATCATCTATCTGGCCGCTACCATGGAGGCCGTAAGCTCAGCACTCGTCAAAGAAGACTCAGGACTACAATGACCCATCTACTACGTCAGTCAGTTTCTCTGAGGTGCAAATTAAAACTACTTGAGGATAGAGAAATGGCTTTTGCGCTAATCCAATCTGTGGTTGCGACCCTACTTCCAAGCGCACACCATCTTTGTCCTCACCGACACTCCTTTGGAACAAACCCTAAAGAGGCTGGATCATTTGGGGAGAATGATGAAATGGAGAGTCGAGCTGAGTGAATTCTACATCCAGTTCAAACCAAGGACCGCCATAAAAGGGCGGGCTCTCGCCAACTTCATTGTCGAATTCACTTACGACGACGGCCCAAATGGAGAGGTATGTGTCACTAACACACTACCCAAAGATGCCCCCTCAACCTCGACAGGTATCAAGTCGCCAACTGATACAATTAAAGACGAGGGAACCCGGATCGTACAAGTTGACGGTTCGGCCACTGAAGCCAGGAGAGGGGCCAGAATAATTGTCCAAATGTCAGCGGGCAATATATTCGAGTATGCTCTCCGCTTCGATTTCCAGACCACAGATAATGGTGCTGAGTACGAAGAAGCCATCAACGGACTCCGATTGGCTTGAGCCCTAGGAGAAAAAGTGGTCCAACTATTCAGCGATTCCAGCCTCGTCGTCCACCAACTAAACAGAACCTTCGAGGCCCGCGAAGACTCAATGCAGAGTTACATGAAAGTTGATAAAGCAGAGCTCACTAAGTTCAGACGTGTGGAATTCCATCATGTACCAAGGTCGAAGAATCACCGAGCCGACGCCTTATCGAAGCTCACATCATCCTCCCCTGTGGGGCTTGGTCGGATAGTATATGTACAACATATACCAAACCCTAGCGAACTGGAGCAGGAGTTGCTAAGCCTTGACCGAGGAATCACCTGGATGGATCCCATAATCCATTACCTAAACATGGGGGAGAAGCCGACGGACCCAGTGGAGGCATGAAAGCTAGAGTGGAAGGCATACCAATTCGTTCTGCTAGATGGTTCATTGTATAAAAGGCGATGGACCAGGTATGACGTTTTTCCCTACCTCAAATGTTTAGCCACACAGGAAGCGCACTATATGATCCAAGAAATCCATGCGAGCGATTGCATAAACCATTGCGGGGGGAGCTATATCTTTGAAGGCCGTGATACAAGGCTATTTGTAGCCAACGATGTTCAAGGATATTGTCGAGTACGTGCGAAAGTGCCCGACTTGCCAAAAATTCTCAAAGGTCAGTTCGGCCCCTCCAACTGATCTAATCCCCATCGTCAGCCCAGTGCATTTTGCCACGTGGGGATTGGACCTCCTTGGTCCGTTCAAACAAGTGAGCGGGCAACGAAAGTTCCTAATAGTGGCGATCGACTACTTCACGAAGTGGATCGAGGCAGAGCCCCTGTGTCGAATCACCTGAAAGGAAGCTCGGAGCTTCGTCTGGAAATCCATCGTCTGTCGTTTTGGCATCCCATAATCCATTGTGACGGACAATGGGACGTAATTTGACAGTCCGGCTTCAGAGACTTCTACTCCGAGCTGAAGATCAAGCTACATTTCTCATCTGTCGTCCATCCGCAGTCAAACGAATTGGCTGAGGCAGCCAACAAATGCATCCTCGAACCCCTTCAGAAGAGAATAACCGGGCTCGAGCGAACCTGACCAGAAGAAATTCCCGGCATACTATGGTCGTACAGAACGACCCAAAAAACCTCGACGGGAGAAACGACATTCGTGCTAGCTTACGGATGTGAGGCTGTCGTCCCATTGGAAGTTAATGAACGACCGCTTCATCTCCAATACTATGAAGAAGAAAGAAACTTGGAAGGACTCGAACTCAACCTACAACTGGTTGACGAGATCCGTGAACGGGCTTTCGCGACCCTCATTGAACAAAAAGGATGCATGGCCCACTATTTCAACTCAAGGGTCCACGAACGTAGTTTTCGTGTAGGCAACTTGGTGCTGCGTAAGGCTGCTTTCACTCCCGAGATTCTTAAGCAAGAGAAGCTCGCTGCGAAGTGGAAAGGACCTTACACAGTGATCGACGTGCTCAGTCCTGTCACCTACTGGCTTGCTATATTGGATGATAGAGAACTTCCTTACGCTTGGAACGTGGATCATTTGCAGAAGTACTATCAATGATTGTACCAACAAGGGTAAATGCACCAATTGATCGAAACTCATCTTTGTCTTTTATCTTATGCCTATTCATGATAAATACAAAGTCGATCGTTTTTCAATATCTGTCCAACGAATTTCTAACCTTTGTCGCCAGCCGTAAGTTGATGGATCCCCCTTGCCACTGAACGACACATGACGCTCGTCGGTCGTAAGTCGAAGGAGCCTCGCCATCGCCACCGAACGACCTTTGTTGTCAGTCGTAAGCCGAGGGATCCCCATCATCACTAAACGACCCACGACACTCGTCGACCGTAAGTCGAATGGGCCCCGTCCCTCACCACCGAACAACCCTTGTCGTCAGCCGTAAGTCAAAGGATCTGAAAGGATCACCTTACCCTTGCAATACTAACAACAAACACTCTAGAGAGGGGTGAATATAGTAATGGTTATAAATTGTTCAATTAAAATTAAACTTGTAAATATGGAATTATAAATGCAAGAGGAATTAATCAACACAAACAATCCAAACACAAACACAAGATATTACCCTGGTTTCCCAAACTTGGGTACGTCCAGCCACACCAATATTCAATATATTTCCCACAAAGAGATACCTCACCAAGAGGATTTTGTCCTACACAAGAACCAAACCAACCTTACACAAGGGTCTAACTCCCGTACAGAGAATTACTAACTCCCACACAGAGAATTAGGGTTAGCCCTACACTAGGACACCAAACTCCTGCAAAGAGAGTAACTCCCACAAATAGAGTATCTAATTCCCACAAAGAGAATTAGGGTTTCAAAGAAACACAAAGTAAAACAAATACTCTTACTTATGCCTTGAGATGAACTTACTCATAAATGAATGCAAGGCATGGAAGAGGATCTCCAAGTGATGAGATTAGCTTGAAAGCACTTGGATGATTTATCTTGAGATTGACTTCAATGCATGAAGGAGATTAAGAGCTCTAAGAGGGAAATGAGAGAGTTTGAGAGTGGCTTATTTAATCTCAAATGATTTTCAATAGCATCAAGAAGTTCTTATGAACACAACCCTCTAATATATATAGGAACCCTATATGAACTGTCAAAAGCAAAGAAAACAGCCAAAAACAAAAGGCTGCTACAGCTAGATTGTGGGCTAAAACATCACTGACAGTTGACTGATGAACAAATGAAAGTCGACTGTCCAACGGCTAGAAAATATCCAACGGCTATAATTTGAGCCTCGACAGTCGACTGATAAATTCAATACAATCGACTGTAAACAGGAAAAGCGCATGTTAAACCTTCAGCATGCGATTACTGCAGGGGATGGAATAAAACAGAGAGATGCACTCTTTCTCCCAGTATGCATACAGGCGACTGAAGAACAAATGACAGTCGACTGTGAAATAGACAGGCGACTACATATCCTTCATCAGTCGACTACTGTAGGAGATGGAGAAAAACATAGAGATGCAATATTAGCATTTACGCCTTTCAGACGACTGTTGACCATTTCACAGGCGACTGTAAATACTTCATCAGTTGACTAATGTGAAAAGCTCAAGTAGAGTCAATAATAAGTTGACTTGAGCAGTGCATCACACTCGACTGTAGAAGGCTTGACAGGTGACTGGAATCACCCAGTCGACTGTAAAACCTTCAGCAGGCGACTGTATGAGAGCCAGAGACTCCAATTGAGTCTTTGGGCAAGATGAACCTATTAGGTTGGATTCTATGATAATCTAAGGCTCACTGAGATGGTTAAATGCATATGCATGAATGAGTAGACTATCTATCAAGGCATTACATTAAACCTAGACTCAAAAAGAGAGAAAGCAATAAATGAAATTACATGGATTACAATGCTTTTCTTAGAGTCTATGGCTTCAATCTTGATGCCCTGATGCTCCACATCATCTCCAAGCTTTGGCACCCCTTGAGTCCAAGCTTTGGCATAGCTCCTCTTGATGTCCATCCTTGCACCAAGTGTTTAGTCTCCAAAAATGATATTCTTGAAAAGTAACTATGAGACTAAAACAAGAGAGTCATTAGCAACAACATAATGTTGTGATCATCATCAAAATAACATTGGTATGAAACACCAATACTCAACAATCTCCCCCTTTTTGATGATGACACACATTATGTAAAACCTAAAGAAATAAAGCACAATGCTAATGAGCTCCCCCTACTTATATGCACCAATTGTAAAATGAGATACACAATTAAAAATACTCATTACACCAAATGAAATAATGAGAAACCATGGTGACATATAATAGTCATGGATTACATAAACCAATTGCAAATAATAATATAACATGCATACATGAATGGTTTATATAATCCCACATATCTTTCTCCATAGATATATCTCTTACCCAATATGCATATGTATGAAATATAAGATTTACATAATGCATATATTTCTCCTCCTTGACATCGTCAAAAAGGTGGACATCAAAAATATCCCCTTGTCATCTTAGTCAAAGATGTGACAATATGCAAGCTATAAGGAGATATATGATACCAAATTTGTAAAATTTAGTGGGTATCAATCATTATCCCATGCTCCCCCCTAGATCGTAGAAAAGGTCAAATTTTTGACTTCTAAGATCTAATACCAATTGTAAAGTAGGAGATAAACAATCTCTAACAATTGATGTAGTACCAATTGTAGAAAAAGAATCTTGAAAGATAATCCTCTTTACCAATTGTTAACATTAATTGGAGCCATGGGCCTAAAGTGTATTAAAGCAATAGATATGGAAAAATCAGGCTTCAATGATACACAATGGCATTGCCAAAACTAAATATAGCATGAAATATGTTGGCAATATCCAAGTGGTTGAGTTTGAGACCAAAACTAACCAATAGTAACCATTGATCTCAAAAACATCCCGAAATAAGAGTTAAAATATGTTTTAAAATATTTTAAACATACTACATATTAACTCCCTCATTGACGTACAAATGGATCAACAAATGCATGTATGCCAATGTATCCCCCAGGGTCCCTATTTTCATGAAAAATAAATTTGAAAACATTTTCAAAATCATGAAACACACATAAATAATGGGTATGCTACAAATAAACATTTAAGCACAATACCCATGCAATATGCATATGTGTGAGGAACATAAACATTAGGAAACCAAACCCAAGAGGAGTTTGATTTCCTAATGTAATCATATGAGGTGATCACATCCCTAACTAGAGAGTTGATGTAACTATTCCTCTCTTGCACACTACACCTAGTGGGAATCCATAAACTCAAGGATCTCCTAGGCAAGGGTTTTGCCTTTGCAAGAGGGGTGGATGTGGCATGCTTAGGTGTAGAAAATATTTTCTTAGCATGCATAAAGTGATGATTTTGCTTCTTAGCAAAAAATGAAGGATTTTCATTTTTCCTCACCGCCTTGTGATTTACATGCTTTTTGTTGGTGTTATTGTTATACAAGAAGGCATAGTGATTCTTCTTAGGTGCTTTAGCAATATTTCTTGAATTTGCACCAAAAGAATAATTAGAGGTGGGTTTGGTAACCACCTTTAGAGTGTATCCCAAACCTCCTCTATGGTTTGTCGGATGTTGTTTCTCAAGCAACTCGTGGAGTGAATCCCTAGAATAAACAAAGCTTTTGAGATTTTGGGATTCCTCTTCACATTTCAACATAAGTTGTTGAATGCCAGTTTCTAAGCTAAGGTTTTGAGCTACTAATTTTTCATTGGTTATGCTCAAATTCTTAACTTGAGAGAGAAGTGTGTCTCTCTCACTAGTGTCACAAACATGCAAAGCATCATTATCATTTACACTAGTAGATTCTAAGGCATGCAACCTACTCATAGCATTTTTAAATTTTTCTTTCAATTTAGCATATGAGTCGATGCACTTACTTTCCCCATTGGAGACCATATTGAAGCAGTATTCGAGCTCCTCGTATGATAGCTTCTCCTCCTCAACTTCCTCGTCGCTTTCCTCCTCGCTAGAGTTAGACGAAAACTCTTCCCCCTTTGCCATGAAACACATTTCCTCGTTGGGGTTGAGCCACGCCTCCACCTCTTCATCGCTTCAACTCGAGGAGATTGATGAAGAATCATCAAAAGCCGTGAAGAACATATGAGCTCGCTCCATGTCATCCTCTTCTTCATCACTTGATGTGTCCTCATCGGAGTCATCAAAAGTGCCGACAAGTCCCTTCTTTTGGTTCTTGAACTTGGACTTGCCTATCCAATGATTCTTCCGTTTACCCTTATAAGTCTCGTTGGTGGGTTTGGAAGGGCATTCGGTGGAGCAAGGACCTTTGCCACTGCAAGTCTAACAAGTAGGAATCTTGTTAGAATTGGAGGCAAACTTTGAAGAATATTTACCTTGCTTGCTTTTGAGGAACGCTCTCAGTTGTGTGGCAAGCTCCATGATTTCATCTCCACTAGCCTCATCTTTTTCATCTTCTTCACTAGGAGCTTCTTGATGGAATTTCTTCCTCCATTTGATTGGCTCCTCCTTGGCATGGAATGCAACCCCCTTTTGCTTTTCCGGCTTCTCGGGGTTGGTTGGTTAAATCTCATTCTTGTGTTGAAACTTCACTTCGTATGCTATGAGATTCCCAACGCACTCCTCAACGATATATTTGGACGTGTCGTTAGACTCCAAAATCCCGTTGGCCTTTGAATCCCATTTGGGTGTAAGAGAGTCAAGGATCTTCTCCACTCGATCCTCTTGGGAAATCACCTTCCCAAGTCCTTCCAAAGCATTCACAATGTCTGTGAACCTTGTGAACATTTCTAAGATGCTTTCTCCTTCCTGCTTCTTAAACATTTCATATTTAGATATAAACACATTTTGTTTATATTTCTTTACCTTGAATGTCCCTTCAAAAGTAATCTCCAAGATATGCCAAATTTCGTTGGCCGATTTGCAGATAGAGATGCGGTTGAACTCATTCGGAGTGAGGGCGCAATGGAATACATTCCTAGCCCTCGCATTGACTCTGATCGAGTCCTTCTCCACCTTAGTTCTTGAAGCAGCGGGTGAAGTAGGCTCCTCAAATGGCAACTCAGTGATGTCATAAAGGTCTTGACCCTTCATGTAGATCATCATCCTGATCTTCCAACTTGGGTAGTTGGTTCCGTTGAAGAGCTGGGGTCGAACTGTAGAGTGACCTTCTTCATGAGACACAGAAGTAGCGTTGAATGCCATCATTACAGCATGCTATAACCTTGCTCTGATACCAATTGTAAGGATCGCCTTATCCTTGCAATACTAACAACAAACACTCTAGAGGGGGGTGGATAGAGTAATGGCAATAAATTTTGCAATTAAAATTAAACTTGCAAATGCGGAATTAAAAATGCAAGAGGAATAATCAACACAAACAATCCAAACACAAACACAAGATATTACACTGGTTCCTCAAACTTGGGTACGTCCAGCCACACCAATATTCACTATATTTTCCATAAAGAGAAGTGAATACAATCCCACAAAGAGATACCTCACCAAGAGGATTTTGTCCTACACAAGAACCAAACCAACCTTACACAAGGGTCTAACTCCCACACAGAGAATTACTAACTCTCACACAGAGAATTAAGGTTAGCCATACACTTGGACACTAAACTCCCGCAAAGAGAGTAACTCCCACAAAGAGAGTATCTAATTCCCACAAAGAGAATTAGGGTTTCAAAGAAACACAAAGTAAAACAAATACTCTTACCTATGCCTTGAGATGAACTTATTCTTAAATGAATGCTAGGCATGGAAGAGGATCTCCAAGTGATGAGATTATCTTGAAAGCACTTGGATGATTTCCCTTGAGCTTGACTTCAATGCATGAAGGAGATTAAGAGCTCTAAAGGGAAATGAGAGAGTTTGATAGTGGCTTATTTAATCTCAAAATATTTTCAATAGCATCAAAAAATTCTTATGAACACGTCCCTCTCATATATATAGGAACCTTATAGGAACTCTCAAAAGCAAAGAAAACAGCCAAAAACAAAAAGCTGCAATGGCTAAATTTTGGGCTGAAACGTCACTGACAGTCGACTGATGAACAAATGACAGTCGACTGTCCAACGGCTATAATTTGAGCCTCGACAGTCGACTGATGAAGTCGATACAGTCGACTGTAAACAGGACATGTGCATGTTAAACCTTCAGCAGGCGACTGCTACAGGGGATGGAATAAAACAGTGAGATGCACTCTTTCACCCAGTAGCATACAGGCGACTGAAGAACAAATGACAGTCGACTATGAAATAGACAGGTGACTGCATATCCTTCATCAGTCGACTGCTGCAGGAGATGGAGAAAAACAGAGAGATGCAATATTCGCACTTATGCCTTTCAGACGACTGTTGACCATTTCACAGGCGACTGTAAATATACAGGCGACTGTAAATACTTCATCAGTCGACTGAAGCGAAAAGCTCAAGTAGAGTCAATAATAAGTTGACTTGAGCAGTGCACCACACTCGACTGTAGAAGGCTCGACAGGCGACTGAAATCACCCAGTCGACTGTAAAACCTTCAGCAGGCAACTGTAGGAGAGCCAGTGACTTCAATTGAGTCTTTGGGCAAGATGAACCTATTAGGTTGTATTCAATGATAATCCTAAGGCTCACTAAGATGGTTAAATACATATGCATAAATAAGTAGACCATCTATCAAGGCATTACATTAAACTAGACTCAAAAAGAGAGAAAGCAATAAATGAAATTACATGTATTACAATGCTTTTCTTAGAGTCTATGGCTTCAATCTTGATGCCTTGATGCTCCCCATCATCTCCAAGCTTTGGCACCCCTTGAGTCCAAGCTTTGGCATAGCTCATCTTGATGTCCATCCTTGCACCAAGTGTTTAGTCTCCAAAAATGATATTCTTGAAAAGTAACTATGAGACTAAAACAAGAGAGTCATTAGCAACAACATAATGTTGTGATCATCATCAAAATAACATTGATATGAAACACCAATACTCAACAGGATCACCCTCGCCACTGAACGACCCACAACGCTCGTCGACCGTAAGTCGAATAGGCCTCGCCCCTCGCCACCGAACGACCCTTGTCGTCAGCCGTAAGCCGAGGGATCCCACTTGCCACTGAATGACCCACGACGCTCGTCGGCCGTAAGTCGAAGAGGCCCTGCCCCTTACCACCGAACGACCCTTGTCGTCAGCCGTAAGTCGAGGGATCCCCCTCGCCACTGAACGACCCGCGACGGTAGTCGGACACAAGTCGAATGGGCCCCACCCCTCGCCACCAAATGACCCTATTCGTCAGCCGTAAGCCGAAGGATCCCCCCTCGCCACTGAACTACCCACCACAGTCATTGGCTCTAATCCAAAGGGTCTGGGGCCTGCTGGGCCCCTCGCTACTAAACGAAGCGTGATTTGTGGGTTAAAAGATCGCGTTCATCGATTGAATGCGCATAACTTATCAACGACAAAACTTACCTTCGATTTCTATGAAATTAGAAGTTGGGTCATTGAGGGGCCATACACACGCATATATTCAAGGAAAATGCAAAAGTACTCCAAAGTTACAAAAATTTTTCATTATGTATTTTCATTTCAAATGGAAAAGTAATGAAAACAGGAAAATTGCAAGAAGCCTAAACTAAGGCCTGACAGCCTAAGAGGGAGGAGGAGCATCGCCGGGTGCAAAGACGTTGGTGAAAGCTTCCATCGCCTTTGTGAACCTTGTCGTGAGCTTCGCCTTCTCCCTCGCAGCGACCTCCTCGAGCTCGACGAGTTTGGCCTGAAACTTAGCGGCCTCCACCTTGCAAGCCTCTGCCCATCTCTCAGAGTCGGAAGCTTTGGCTCGAAGCTCGACCGCTTCCTTCTTAAAGGCATCGAGCTCTGCCTCGAGCCGACCCTTCTCCACCATCCACTGGAGCTCGGCAGACTTGCAGAGGTCCGATATGGACGAGAGACTGTTCTTAGGCTCTACAGCCGCCCACTCGGCATCTGCCTTAGCCACGATGGCTTTCTCCAGGTCCTCTTCTGCTTTCCTCATTCGAGCCTCGAGCTCGAATGCTCTCTGCTCTGCATCTGCCACCCGTCGACCTCCTTCGATCAAGTCGATGGCTTGACGATGCAGCACAACGCCGAGAACAGACATCTACAGAAAAGATTAGTCAGGGATGGCTAACTCGGGCATTAATAGACAGAAGGCATACGCCATACCTGGTATCCGTTCCCCACAAAGAATTTGGCCACCAGTTCAAGGTCCAACCTCTGAAGCAGCTCCAGGTCCCTAGGGAGAATCGAGTTCTCCACCAATCGGGCAGTCGTCCCAAAGTCCAACATGGCCGACTCCTCCTGTCCAATGGTGAAGGGAGGTTGGTGGGGGTCACCCTATACAGGCCCTGAGGATAGAGACGAAAGTTGATTGAGCAGTAGAGCTCGATCAAACTCCCCAGGGATCAGGCCAACCAAAGGAACGGGCGACACGATACCGCCACAGGGCCACTGATCCAGAAGGGGCATCACAGGATCCTGAGACGTCAAAGAAGTCTCGATCGTCCCCTGTGACTCGAGTGTTGGATATGGAAGACGTTTGTACACCCTTGTGGGGGATGTACGAGGGAATACGGACCTCGAACGTCGCGTACACGAAGTCGTGTACAAAGGGAATATGTTCCCTTGCGGAGAGGATCTCTGGATGAGTGGGAAAGTCGCATTATATATGCATAAGTGCATGCGACATATGGCTAATAAAGGGGGAATATCTTAAGCTTATGTTGTACCATGCATATGGTACAACTTAAGCTTATAATGTGACATGTATCATGGTACACCTTAATTAAGTTGTTCCAAAGGAACAACTTACCCTAAAATAACTACCTTGGGGGCTATAAATAAGAACCAAGGGTAAGCCATTTCTTACACCTTTTGCATGAAATTCATGCATGCAACTTCATTCTAGCGAAGCTCTGCAGAAATCCTTTCTCTTCCTCTGTCCAAGTTCTTAATCTAAAGTAGAGATTTAGATTGTGGATTTAGTAGCCTTACTCCGTTCGTGAGTAGACTCGATCCGTCGTGGCGAATCCGAAGGCGAAGTTCGTAGACTACCGTGCCGCGTACGCAAGCGTAAGTCTCAACTTCATATTATCGATCCTAACTCTGTTTTGGATAGGATCCAACATTGGTATCGGAGCCATAAGGGTTCGCCCCGGTCAAACCGCCGCCCCGTCGAAACTATGAACGAGTCGTTGTCTTTTTCACGAATGGGTCTCCTACTATTACGGATATAGTAGGAACGCTTCGTGACGGAGAGAACGCAGCGGTTGTTCTTTTCACATTAGGGTCTCCTATCATTACGGATATGGTAGGAACTCTCCGTGACGGGAAGAACCGACCGTTCACGTAGTATGTTATTTTTCATTTTTGGCACACGGCCATTAGGAAATAACTAATTTCTCGACGAACGGGTGCTTCATCGACGAACGGGTGCTTCATCGAGGAAGATGATGGTAGTTATTTCCATCGGGTAAGAGGAAATTTGGTGCATGTGCACCATGGCCAAATGGGCTATGAAGGCTATGCACCCCCCCTCCACTTAAGGAGGGGGTTGGCTACGACCAATAACCACCGGCGACCACCCCATCAAGGGGGAGGAGTGTGTGCGGCAACCCCATTCAAAGGGGGTGGCCGGCCATGGCCAAAGGGGCCATGGCCGGCCATGGCCAGGCCGGCAGTGGCCGGCCTTAGCCAAGGCCTGCCGGCCTGGCCGGCCCTGGCAGTGGCCAGGGCCGGCCAGGCGGCCCTGGCAGAGGCCAGGGCCGGCGCCCTGGCCTCGGCCAGGGCCTGGCCGGCCCTGGCAGGGGCCAGGGCCGGCTGGCCTGCCCTGGCCTCGGCCAGGGCCTGGCCGGCCTTGGCTGGCCTCGGCCAGGGCAGAGGCCCTGGCCGAGGGGGACATGGCCCCTGGCCGGCCAGGGCAGAGGCCATGGCCGGCCCTTGGCCAAGCCCCGGCCAGGGCAGAGGCCCTGGCCGGGAAGAAGTTGCAATTCAAAAATTGGTCGACCAATTTGGTGTTTTTGGTCGACCAATCCGACAGAAGGTCTGGGTCGATTGCAAACTTGCCAAATGACACATACGGGGTAACAAAAGGCCTTGGTCAAACTCGAATGTGTCGATTAGTCCATACGGGGCTAACCACAGTGCCGACTAGTTCATACGGGACTAACGTTGGGCTCTACTCCTTGAAGACTAGCCATAGTGCTCTACTTCATGCGAGATTAGCCAAGTCATTGTGCTCTACTCTACGGAGATTAGCCAATGTACTTATGACGTTGTGCTCTACTCTACGGAGATTAGCCAATGTATTTTGAATTTTTGAAAAATACGTTTTTCAAAAACGCTTTTCCGCTGCAAAGTACTATAAGAGTACTAACATTTGATAAAGTGAGGGAGAAATATTGAAAGTTACTCTAGATGGTGATTGGAAACATAGTGACCTTTCCGACTCTAGAGTAACATCTTCAATATTTTTCGAAAGTAACTTATCAAATTATGAATATCATTCCAAGTGGGAGTTGATTTTAGAACTATCCATATGGGATATTCTATTGTCATTTCAAGTGGGAATTATATCTGAAAAATACGTTTTCAAACTCGTTTTCCGCTGCTAGTACTATAAGAGTACTATTGTTTGATAAGTGATGGGGGAATATTGAAGGTTGTTCTAGATGGTGATTGGAATCATAGAGACCTTTTCGATTCTAGAACAACATCTTCAATATTTTTCGAAAGTAGCTTATCAAATATAATATAATTCCAAGTGGGATTTGAATTTTTAGAACTATCCAAATGGGATACTCTATTATCATTTCAAGTGGGAGTTATATTTTAAGAATTTTTATGCAATGTTTTGATCGAACCTTCGGTTTTGTGTCTTTTGCAGCATTTTAAAAGTAAAATGTCTTCCGCTTCAAAGAATATCGTCGCTGAGTTAAACAAAGGTGAAAAACTCAACGGCGATAATTACAAACTTTGGTCCATTAAGATACAATACGTTTTAGAGGAGCAAGAAGTGCTCGAAACTCTAAAGAACGTAATGATTGAACCCGAGTTGGGCACTACGGCCCAACACAGACGAGACAAGGAAGCTTTTGATGCTTGGTCTCGGAAGAATAAGATAGCGCGCATTACGTTATTAAGCAGTATGGCTGATGACATAATGCGCATCTTCCGAGAATATGACCTAGCCATGGACATATGGTCCAAGCTAGAGGAGAAGTTCGGTGGCACATCGGTGTCCAAACTTCGCGCCTTAACTATAAGGTTCGATACATATAAGAAACGTCCAGATCATTCCATGGGGAAACATCTGCGACATATGGCGAACCTTATCTCGGAGTTAAAGGACGCAGGTCATGTGCTCACTGATGAGCAACAAATCCAAGCAGTCATACGTTCCCTACCAAATGGGTGGGATCAAATGAAGATGCATCTCACTCACAATGAGAGCATCAAGACCTTCAACGACGTTTCCAAGCACCTCGAATTAGAGGAAGAGCGGCTTGCGGCTGCCAAGCCAAGTGCAGAAGTGCACATGGTTGCTAGTTCCTCACACGGGGGAAAGAAACGTAAAGATCGTTCGAAGTCTTCTAATGAACGTAATAAGCAACCTGAGTCTACCAAGGAATCCAAACATAAGGGTGGGCACAAGAAATGGCACAAGAAGAAAGACTTGAAAAGGATCAAGTGCTTCAAGTGCAACAAACTCGGTCACTATGCTCGTTCGTGTACGAGTGGAAGTGACGAGGTGCCACCGACCACATAGCAAAGGACAGACGGTCCTTCGTGGAGTATCACCGGATACACCATGGAATGAAGTGGATCGATGTAGGAAACAACTCACGTGTTGTAGAGAAAGGCGTTGGGAATTGCAAGCTAGACTTGGACAACGGCCACACTCTCCTACTTTATGATGTTCTCTTCATTCTATATATTCAAAGGAATATTAATACTGTGGTCAATTTAATGGGTCTTGGTTATAGTTGGTTCCTTCATGATTGTAATATGGACCTATTTTGTAATAATTCCTTTATTGGAACTGGGTTTGTATTTCAAAGGATTTATTGTAATAAGTACAATATATTTCCTCATGTAATGAAAATTTCCTTGTGACAAATTCTTTGACTAATGAGTCTAATATAATTTGTTGGCACGCAAGGCTTGGTCATATTGGACCAATGCGTATAGATAGACTTGCCAAACGTGGCCTTCTATCCAATGTTTCAAAGGTTGAAATGTCGACCTGCGAACATTGCCTTGTGAGGAAATCTTGTCGCAAGCCGTTTGGAACCGGCACAAGGGCCGAGGTTCCAATACAGCTTATCCATTCGGACATATGTGGTCCGATGAATGTCAAGACAAGACGCGGGAAGTCCTATTTCATCACTTTTATTGATGATTTCACCCGATTCGGTCATATCTATTTGATATCCCACAAAAGTGAAAGCACTAAACCTGCTTTAAAAACTATATGAGTTTAGTGGAGAATCAATTAGATCTCAAGATTAAGGTCATGCGAACCGATAGGGGCGGTGAATATCAATCAACAAGTTTAAAGGAACTTTGTGATGAAAAAGGCATAGTACATCAGGTAACTATGCCTTATACTCCTCAACAAATTGGTGTTGCAGAAAGGAGGTATAGGACTTTAATGAAAAATGGTCCGTTCAATGATGGAGCAAGCTAACTTGCCAATCACCTTTTGGGGTGATGCATTATTGACGGCCGCTTTCATTTTGAAACGCGTACCCTCGAAATCAGTTAGCTCCACTCCTTATGAGTTGTGAAACCGAAAGTCTCCTGACTTAAACATTTTGAAACCTTGGGGTTGTGCATTCTACGCACATATTTCCTCCCATAAGTATGGCAAACTTGGGCCAAGGGGAAGGAAACGTATCTTTATACGATACGCAGAAAACTCCAAAGGTTATATTTTTGTTAGTCAGGAAGACAATGGTGGGCTAATTGAGTTTGAGTCGAGGGATGTCACTTTCTTGGAAAACGAGTTTCCAAGACAGGGCGAGATAAGTCAGGACTTATCTTTATTTGAGATTTATGATCAAAAAGTATTACCTCATTCAAGTGGGAGAATTCTTGGTGAAAACGAAAATACGTTTCAACCTTCACCAATGGATTATACGAATGACGATTATCCTATTCCATACGGGAATAATGATCCAAGTGGGAGCAATTCTAACGACATTCCAAGTGGGAGTAATATTAGAATTGATCTAAATTCGAGTCAACAAGGACTTGAAGAAATCTCAAATACAACGTAGTAGTCGTACAAGGTTGGCTCCTCTAAGATTTGAGGATAAATTTCCGTAAACCTTTATGACTTTACTACAAGATGATGACAAGCCTGCCACTTTCAAACAGGCCGCATCATGCCCTGCGAAAGACAAATGGATGGAAGCGATGAAGGAGGAATTGAAATCCATGAAAGTTAACCAAGTCTGGGACTTGGTTAACTCACCCAGAGGACATAGAGCAATTGGGAACAAATGGGTTCTCAAGATCAAGCATAAGGCTGATGGCTCTATTGACAGATATAAAGCTCGCCTTGTCACGAAAGGTTTTACGCAACAGGAAGGGATAGACTACGAAGAGACCTTCTCACCTGTTGTGCATTTTACCTTGATTCGCATGATTCTGGCAATGGCAGCTTGCTTATACCTCGAATTACATCAGATGGATGTAAAGACTGCCTTTCTCAATGGAGAATTGGACGAGGAGATCTATATGGAACAACCAACAGGGTTTGTAAAAGAAGGAAACGAACATAAGGTTTGTAAACTTCGCAAATCCATATATGGTTTTAAACAATCCTCGAGGCAATGGTATATACGATTTCAAGAGGTTGTCTTATCAAATGGATTTTCCATACTTGATGAAGATAACTATGTATATATCAAGAGGATTAAAAGCAAGTATATTATCATGTCTCTATATGTAGATGACATTTTAATAGCCAGAAATGACAAGGGCTTTGTGATGAGTATCAAGGCTTGGCTTTCATCAGTATTTTAGATGAAAGGCATAGGAAAAGCCGCATATATCCTTGGAGTTAAGATTTCAAGGAATCGTTCGAAGAAACTTCTTTCTATTTCACAGGAGACTTATATAAAGAAGAACGATTTAATATGCAGGACTGCAAGTCCATTGATATTCATATAAGCATATGCGATAATTTATATCTGGAATCGTGTCCAAAGACCCAAAAGGAAAAGGAAATTATGGAAAAAGTTCCATATTCCAGTGCAGTTGATAGTCTTATGTACACTATGGTGTGTACGAGACCGGACATCTGTTTTGCCGTTGGAAATGGTAAGCTGTTACCAATCCAACCCAGGGCAAGAACACTGGAAAGCGGTTAAGAGGATAATGCAGTATCTTAAAGGAACTGCAGATTTGCAAAAGACTATGATAAAACCAAGAAGGTAGACATAAGGTACATATCTACGCATGAGATGATAGAGGATCAGCTTACGAAAGCGATCCCCAGAAATGTGTTTTATAAACACTTATCATCCCAAGGATTGCGTATGAGCTGAGTTGTACCAATATATATTCCCATGTCTAAGAAAGATCAAATTTAATAAAAGAATAATTTCTTTTTCAAACATTGCATATGAATTTCTTAAGAAATGTTTGTGTACATTTTTGAAATCTCAGCTGAATTGTGTGTATGTCGGACAGATAAAGGTTGGCTCTCTCACATAAGCAACCGTCTTATCTTATCAGATGGATAAGATAGAGATGAGACTAGTTTAAAGTCAAAATCATTAGACGAATGATTTAGAGTCATGACTTAAACAAGATAGTCGAATGAAAGATCTGCATCATATGGATGCTTACAAAAGATCTGAGATCTGTATCACAAGGATATTTGAAAGAGATCTCGTAGGATTTTTAAATCCTATCTGTCTTATGCAGGATGAGAGTCCGTGAATATTTCACGAGTAGTAAGGGGACTCAAAAAGATAGACACTGTGGTGTCTGATCTTTTCATCCGTACAACATCATTAAGACATACTCTCCATGGGAAAGGAGTGATGTTGTAATACGTGTTCATACCACGTACGCATTTCGACCACTGAGTTAGTAGCAATAGTGTTTGCTATTATGTGAGACTCAAAGGCCATACGGGTCTTAACTCTTACCCTCAAGGACTCCAATTGGTTCCTTTAGATTTGACGAGATGATCGCTATCTTAGCGTGTTACTTATGGGCTATGATAATTCGGCTCGGCGGGGCACGTTAGAAAAGCGAATCAAGTCAAGATCAGAAGGTTCGCAAGAAGAGGAAGATTGATTTCATATTCACATTTGGACTTTAATGATTCAAAGCTGGCCAGCCAATTGTGATCCAGATGGGATTCAATTGTTGAATATAAAGTATAAGAAATGTGAAGAAATAATCTAGGGTAAAGCATGCGTTGAACTACTCAACTTTGCACCTTCGAGGTCGTTGTGTATCTCTAACAAGTGCACAACAACAGACTCTGCGCGCATGACGGTCGCACGGTCTATTTCTCGGTATGATAGATGAAAGAACTAAGGGAAAGACGTTCTCTTACAATCCCCTCAAGTGTGAGTGGGAGATGTTGGATATGGAAGACGTTTGTACACCCTTGTGGGGGATGTACGAGGGAATACGGACCTCGAACGTCACGTACACGAAGTCGTGTACAAAGGGAATATGTTCCCTTGCGGAGAGGATCTCTGGATGAGTGGGAAAGTCGCATTATATATGCATAAGTGCATGCGACATATGGCTAATAAAGGGGGAATATCTTAAGCTTATGTTGTACCATGCATATGGTACAACTTAAGCTTATAATGTGACATGTATCATGGTACACCTTAATTAAGTTGTTCCAAAGGAACAACTTACCCTAAAATAACTACCTTAGGGGCTATAAATAAGAACCAAGGGTAAGCCATTTCTTACACCTTTTGCATGAAATTCATGCATGCAACTTCATTCTAGCGAAGCTCTGCAGAAATCCTTTCTCTTCCTCTGTCCAAGTTCTTAATCTAAAGTAGAGATTTAGATTGTGGATTTAGTAGCCTTACTCCATTCGTGAGTAGACTCGATCCGTCGTGGCGAATCCGAAGGCGAAGTTCGTAGACTACCGTGCCGCGTACGCAAGCGTAAGTCTCAACTTCATATTATCGATCCTAACTCTGTTTTGGATAGGATCCAACATCGAGAGGGGCGACCCCTGTGACTTTTGCCATGGGCGAAGGAAGAGGATTCTCCTCCTCCACTTGCCTCCTTTTTCCTGGCTCCTCCTCCCCTTGGGAGGACATCTCCCTTTTCCGGCCAACAGCCTCGGCCAGCTCAGCGACGTCGGCAGCGTCGACGTTAACCACCACCAGATGGAGGCAAGGGGCATATCAGTTCAAACGGATGCCTGACTTGAAACCTCCCTTGAGGAGGCACGAGAGGAAGGCCTCGAGGTCCGCCTGACCTCCCCCCTCAGAAGAAGAGCTTTGGTTGACTGGGAGAGGAGATCGAGAGCTCGACCCTTCAACACGAGCGCTCGACCTCTCGGTGCTCCTCTTCTTCTGCTGCTACTCCCTCCAAACCCGGTCCATTCCAGAATCACCACTCCAACGGCTTCTGTTAGTCATATCTGCAGACAACAGATATAATTATCGTGAGTGGAGAGGATAAAGGCATATAGTCTAAATGCATTACCCGGGTTCCACAAAAGGGTCTTCAATTGATGACCATCCAACAAATACTGAGTCGACCTCTCTAGCCTTGGTCGACCCATGAGAAACTTTGTCGCCTCAACCTCACCCGGCGACAACCTGGCTTAGACCGCTTTCGATGATAACCGGGACTCTTCAGCGAGCTCAGGATTCAGAGAACTCCAACTATTGAGCATTGGTCCCAGGTCGGGAAGGACGACAAACACAAAGGTATCTTTCCACCCAGGGTCGAAAATTGAAAGGTCGTGTATAAGCCTCCCTGCCGGACGAGGAACTATATGGTACCACACCTAACGAGGGTCGAGTATTATCCGGAAGAAATACTTGAATATCCCAAGGGATGGTCAAACCCCATAGAGATCACAAAGCACGATGAAGCCAACTAAAGGGGGAAAAGCTTGGGGAGCGAGTTGACAAATGGAAAGCTCCGAAGAGCACAGAACTTCTACAATGAAGGGGTGAAGAGGAAATCGGAGTCCTATGTGAAAAGATTTGAGATACACTCCAATCTCATTCTTCTGATGAAAGCAAACCCTCTCATCCAAATGGGGCACCCTGACCCTAAAAGGATGGCAAAGACAATCTGACCAAACCTCAGTAGTCAGATCAAGAGAAAACCCAGGGGCCATCTCTAATATAACTCTGGGAACCTTCAAGCTTGGATCCCTCTGATGAATGGGAAGGGCTGGTTCGATCCGAACCCCTTTCCCCTTCCCAAGAACTTCTTCGTACTGAGGGGGTCGAAGGCGTGCCATGAGCTCCTCATAGGACGGATCCTTCATGATAACCGGTGCGAACATACCTGACGGATATAAATGAGAGACAAGGTAAATCAGGAGAAAGTGTACCTTAGGACGAACAAGCAATCTCTGAGGGAAGCGACGATGGATTCAAACTTTCGAAACAAGGAAGACGGTGGAACAGAAAAATCTCTTCTCCTCCCACACTTGCCTTTTATATGAAAGAATTCAACCGACGGACGATCGATGAATGACACGTGTCCAAAGACAGCCTCCAGAAGAGACGGAGATCAATTCAAAGACGAAGGGGTTTGGCGGCACAAATCAAATCAAACGTTTCGAAAACTGTGCACATTTAAGATCACACATCATGCGGTCTCAGTCAACGCAGTCTCTGAGGAACGAATGATGGGGGCCATTGTTAGTGCATGGATGTGGATCATGGTGAAGTATCCACCTACCCAACCCATTTAGTGCCCACAACTCGATAACCGACGCTCGAAGCGGAATATTGTTGAGTCAAACAAACGGTTCGTTCGACCGTTAAGCTCCCGTGGATACTCAGGAAGAAGTTAATGATGCCGAATCAATGGGCAACAGTTATCTTGAATCCCAAGAAGATCTCGCCTGAATCAATGAGGGACAGTTACGCACGGCCATTAGGGAGCTGCCTATAAATAACCAAAAAGAAAAATTAATGTGGCCAATTCGAAAGGTACGAGATCTACCTCTGTGGGTCGATCTCAGCTGCTCATAGTTCCCTCTCATCCTTAAGTTTCCATACTAACTTAAGCATCAGAGGGGATTTGGGTCGGGACCCAGATCTGATCCCCCTCTAACGTGTCTCTATGGTGTAGATCGATGAATCGCAATCTTCTGTAAAGGTCGTTTTCGAGTTTCCCAGCCTCGAACGATCGATGCATCAGCCGATCGAGAGTCGATCAAGCACCGTATCATCATCTACCTCCATCACTCGACCCAGGTTCTCCCACCTTAGTGTCCCACTTCACCTGCTGACGAGGCTCCGACTCAGTAAGGAGAGCCCACGTCCGCTTGACAACTGTCTTGATCATTTTTGGCCTTAACAGGGACTTAAGAAGGCCCGATGCAATCAAGATTGCCCTAAGGGGAGATCGATTTGATACTGTCTCGTCGAGCTTTTGGAGGAAGAAATATAAGTGGAAAAGTAGACATAAGAGTTGTCAGAGTACCTATTACTTAGTATATCTGGAATCTGTCCCTTGTCCTATTGCTGTTCTGACTATTTATAAGTGGATGCATCCCTGCAGTGCCGTTGGCGAACAACGGTCCCTCATTATGGTGGCGCAGTCATCTCTGAAGGATAGGCATAACTGTTGTCCACTTACTTCACCATTCATGAGCCCATTATTAACCATCTTATTAAGCTTTGGAAGCTTAACGGGAAAAATATGCACTGGCCTTGACTACTAGGCAGGTGATTAGTCTCAAGTGTGGATTTCATGGGCTTGATGGGCCACAACTTTGCCTTTGTGTGCTTCTTCACTCAGTTAGAAATATTTCTCTTCCCTTCGGGGGGCCGGCCTAAGGTTGTAATAGGACTCCACTGTAACAATCAAGTTAATTGAGACACGCGAACTCAACAATCTTTTCACTGATTCCCTCCCTGTCGGCAAAAGGCTCCTTAAGGGTCAATGGCAATTTATTCTTAGAGCCATCCCTTGTGAGGCTAATATGGTTGCGGATTCTCTCGCTAAGCATGGTCTAGGTTTCATGCAGGAGACATATCATATGTTTAACCATTGTCCAGATTTTGTTCCCCATTTCCGGACGTTGTATTACATCTTTAAAGCTCTTTGACCTAGGTGCTTGTTAATACCTCCCTTGTATCAAAAAAAGAAGATGGTGGGGTTTGGGATTAACAGAAGGTTGACGATGTAGTTAAAAGCAACTCGAATGAAAATTAATGGGATAGGATGGATGGTTCAGATTGTTTTGGACCATCGAACGGTCCAACACGAGTTGGAGCCAACCCGCGTCTGACTTTGAGAGAGTTGAAGCAAGCATGTCCTCTATGCATGTCCTCTGTTTGTTTGGGACTCTGGAGTGATCAGCATTTGTCACGCCCCGCTTCCCAAAACGACGGAGGCGAAGCGTGACTAAGGCCCGCTTAGGCCGGAGCTGTGAAGCTCAGACCCAATAAGCGTCTGTAGGGGTACCATATTAAAATTTTCAGGTTCTTGCATTTATAAAGTTCGAAACAACAGAAAGTACAGAAAGAAAGTTGCATTCATTAATATAAAGAGTTAATATCCAGCGAGTACAAAAGTCTAAAAAGAGGGAAGCCCAAGCATGGCAACAACTAACGAAGAGCAAACTAAAAGTAGTAACCTCAGAAGGTGGCGATCGAAAAGTCCTCACGGTCTGGTCCTCGTTAGGCACGTACTCTGGGTCGACGTCCTCGGCTCCTCGTACTCCAGTGAGTCTGTCTCGTCCACGAACTCTGGCTGAACACCTGACGTACAGCACCCAAGAGAAAGGAACTGTACGTCAGGTAAGTCTACAAGAAGGGTTAGACTTTACTGCAAGTGCACCGAACTTTAAACAACGGTTTACTGGTTGATTAGCATGCTGAGGTTCTATTACACAACAATTTACTGGTTAATTAGCATGCTAGGGTTATAACTGAGTAACAAAAGAAGTAACGTAGCAGGAAAGTAAAGCGTAACAAGTAGTAGTTGTAGCGTGTGCTACCAACTACGGGACTAATCTACAGGTGTCAAGACAAGACGGGACGTGACGAGACAAGACAAGACAAGACAAGACAAGACAAGTGAGACACGAAAGGGTTCACGCCTTACGGTTCGAGGGGGATCAGACCCTCTTGCAGTGCGCACGCTCAACCCAACCCCAAACCCCAAGACAAGACAAGACATGACACCAGTACAAGGGATCACTCGCTCTAGCTTGACGAATGCCCAATTGCCCGCATGCTGTGTATCCGTACAAGGGATCACTCTCTCTAGCTTGGAGAGTGCCCTATTGCCCGCAGGCTGTGAGTCTGTACAAGGGATCACTCGAAGAGTGCCCTATTGCCCAGCGGGCTGTGCAAGACGGGACGGGACGTGACAAGACAGGAAGGGTTATTCTAGGGTGTCCACACACACGCATACACATGATAGCCCTACAATATCAAAAGTTGTTGTTGTCAGGCTCAGACTTCGTCGTCAAGTCTGATCCGTCAGGAGTCGTCCCGGACGCTATCATTTCACGTCCGGTTCTATTTGTTCACAGTTAATAATTCTAACCAACTAGGGCCTAAGCACAGCCAAAAAGTGCAAGTGGATACACTTGCCTGCGATGGCGAGTGTGTCGTCCTCTCGAAGCGTCTCGTCCAAGCGTCTCGTCCGTGGAAGTCCGTCTGAAATATCGCCACGGCGACGGTGTCAGGTCTCAATTTCATCAAATCCTATTAGGGTTCGTTTCTAGGTTATCGGGACTATCCTAATTGTCAGAGTCACATTTTGGTGTTTTATCAGCCTAGATCGACCACTACCCTATATGCACAGAAAGTTGTCCGATGGTCGATTTCTACAGGGAGCAGTGTTTTACTGGCGCGGAAAAGTAAATTTAATTGTTGTTGTCCAGTTTTAGTTAAGGTTCAGTTTGCTACAGTGTGGGTTCGCTACGAGTTAGGAGGACCAACCAGGTGTGAGGAACGCGTATTTATTCTGGCGTCGGGTCTGGAGACAGTGGCGGTGCTCGTGTCCCCGACTGCGGGTAGCACAGTGAAGGTTGTCTCGGGATCGTCTCGGGATCGTAGCGGCTGTGGGTAGCGCAGCCGAGATGTCACGGCAACGGGGACGGCGTCGGAACCGCCTTGGTCGCGAGTAGTGCAAAGAAGCGGCAACGGAATGGCCTCGGTTGCGAGTAGCACAACGAGACGGCATGAGAATGGTAACGGTAACGGCCACGATGTCTGGAGAGTGTTTAGCTTGGGGATCATGTGAGTAGCAACGTCGGGGGCCGGCAAATCTGGATTGTGCGCTGCGTCATCCAAATGTGTGACATTAAGCCATAAACCCTTAAATAAATAATAATAAAACCATCCTTAGCTAGCACTGTTACACGTATAAGGAATTAAATCGTGTCACCTATAATATCTATATAACTTACTACCATAAAATAATATTACAACTAATATATAATATTCTGTGAACTAACATAACAGAGTAATGCTTAAACATACACCAACTCATATAAACATATGGTTATAAGGCTTAATTAATAGTATACTACGTATGAACTATATAATTTGCATATAGATATACAAGTCCAAGTCCTGTTCATTAACATATTTGAATACTTGTTCATTGCATTATAAATTATTGTTCTTAGGGGATACGTACATGCTACCCAATATAGGCACTGTGACATCCTAAAACAAGTTACTGTTCATCACATTGTAAAGTTTTCACTCACTGATTTAAAGTGGTGGGTTTCTCTCTCGTTGCTTGCAGTTGCAGGGCCACGGTGAGTTGAGCTCTGGCGTGCAGCGCTGTCGAGGGTTGCCGACGTGAGGGGCATGAGGGAGTTGCAGTGGAGCGAGGAGAAAGCGACGTGCGGCTTGGTTCATCGGTTGCGGACAGTGGCGACGGGGCGAGGGTCGCAGGTGGCCGACGCTGGAGGGGCACGTTGGGAGGCGATGACGACGAAACGTTGCCGACGACAACGACGCACGGGCATAGGGGCAGCGGGAGTTCCTGCGGTTGGGGCTGTCACACCGGAGGGGAGGCAGCAGGCACGGGGCGGCTGAGTGAGCTCTGCCGGTGGCCAGCAACATGCACGGAGAGGGAAAGGCAGGCAGCGGTTGGAGTGCAGGTTGCCGGCGATGTTGAAGGCGGTGGGCGCTGTGGGAACGAAGGTGTGCAGATGGCGGCATGGCCTGGGGTGACCGAACGGAGATTGGAGAGGGACGGTGAAGCTCCGGGTTGATGGCGACTGAGGTAGGAGGAGGCCGGATGCGTGGGGGGCGGTCTGCGGTGAGTTGAGAGCGAAAGAGGGAGTGAGTTGCGAGAGAAAAAAAATGTGTTTCGCTCGGGGGGTTCTTGTTTGTGGCGGCTGGGAGGAAATGATGATACCCTAGGTTTAGGTTTAAAATAATAGAGGGAAGGTACAAGAGTAGGGGAAAACGTGTGTGGGAGGGGCCAACGTGTGGGAAGTTCACAGGTTGGGATTGTTAAAAAAATTAATATAAAAAAAAGGTTCTCCTAAGAAAAATGATCAGCACTTGTTATTAAAGAGTTAGTGTTAGGATTAAAAATTAATATTTAAGTTTGTTTTAAAAGAAAAAGAACGCACATAACATTCAGATTTTTAAAAAAAATAGTTTATAATAAAAATGATTTTAATAATTAAAAGTGTGTTAACGCAGATGGTTCCTCGACGTCTAAAAATTACAAGGAAAATACCGGGACGCTCGCGCTTCCGAGTGGACCGTGAATACGAGGTTCGGTCATGCGTCTGAGCTATGGACAACAGTAATAAAAATCAAATACACAAAAACACACACGAAACACAGCTACGCACTAATACACACACGGTCGGAAAGTGATCGTTACATTCTACACACCTTAGAAATGATTCCGCCCTCGGAATCACTCATACTATCAATAATAACATCTATATAACCTTATACCCCAAAACTCTCATGACTACACCTATAGATTGCTAATCTTATAACTTCAACCAATGTTCTTTAATTAATCCTTCATAATCCTTCTTTTCACTAGACAATGCTACGACTAAACTCACCTCCTAATATTTAGCTATAGACCCATCACTACTGTTCAAATTTCCAACTCCAAATCCTCATAAAAGAATAACAATCATCTTCTCATTCCATACCGTTCCACTAAACATCATCGCTCAATAACATCTTCCAATTTCTCAATCTCTTCCCAATATTAATCAATTGCTAAACTTATGTTCTAGTCGATCACCAATCCAAGACGAACATTTGTCTATCTCATCATACCTTTCACAAATCAACAATCGCAGTGTGCTCAATATATTCCTTGTCTTATCTTCCCATAAGTCTATCCGCCAAATAATTGAACTATCAAAATCACATCTTATCCTACTCACTATAGCTAATCCCAACCAATATCAAGTCCGACTATCTAACCAT
The DNA here is from genome assembly GCA_030789695.1 of Scilla litardierei. Lineage (NCBI taxonomy): Eukaryota > Viridiplantae > Streptophyta > Magnoliopsida > Asparagales > Asparagaceae > Scilla > Scilla litardierei. The sequence continues at coordinate 666,739,993 of CM061142.1, read as the reverse complement.
CCATTTATCTCAACACGTTGTGTCATTCTCAAAGCCTTCTCACGTCAACTCGACAACCAAGTCTTGACGCTTACAATGTTCTACTCATTCTCATGATCATCCTAACTCATACTATGCTCCGCAGTTACTTCTATCTACCACCCGTCTAAGCCTCAAGTCTGATCAATTATCATCTTCTCGCATATAATTTCATCCGACCAGAATTTCTCATTGAGTCCGCCACACTTCGGTTTTCATAAATAAGTCTTGGACAGCCCATTCTTTTCATCTGAAAGAAATCTATTCCAATATCCTATTGTTCCAAAATCGTTCAATCATAGCTATAACAAATCTCATCTCTCCCTGAGCCTACCCGCAAACCAAATCCCACAACAATAACTAGCTAGTCCCAAAACTATAACAACCATAACATAACATTTCTAAATGGAGAGAGAGAAAAGAGAAAGGGAAACTTAAAACCAGTGACACATTTTTAAAACATTTGGAAAAACGTGTGGGGTCGTGGTAATGGATGAGGGAGGATATGTGGTTTGTGATCTTGTGAGCTAGTTTCAAAAACTTTAAAGATTTGGTTTAAAAGAAAACAAAGTTTTGACACAATCACATGCTGTCAAAGATAAACTATTCATTAGTATAATGTCTAAGTCTAAGGAACTGTCTGCTATGACACTATTCACAAATATGTATACCGTCATTCAGACAACTCAAGCGTACCACGGTTAACACTGAGTACACATACAAGACACAAGAGACGATCACCAAGATCCTAAGGTAACACCTATACAGGTCTACACTCTATACCTATATATATACATCACAACGACATCACAAAACCAAAGGGCCCACTACTAGCTAGGGTGACATCTGCAACTACAGGCGCTGATGTCTACATACAAGAGGGAGACCGAAACCAAAAACGACACGAAACAAGATCGAAAGAATGAAGTCAGGTAAGGCGAGGCTAAGAAGATAGTCGGATGGACGGGACAAAAATATTGCCAAAAATGATTTAACGATGAAAGAAGGATTTTGTGCAAAATATGGTATCATATACCTTTAAAAACATATATATATATATATATACTTAAAAGTGAGCAGATGTAGCAAATCAAATTTTTTTTTTGGAACAAAGGTAAGACGAAGGAAGGATGGGTGGGGTAGCGTTTGTTTTGCAAATGAAAATAAGTTTACACAAAGATTTTGAAATGTGATCACGAAGAACATAGAACTGATATAATGATAATAGTTGGAGTTCTCTCTAGTTTAGAAAATATTCTAAAAGTATGTACGGTAAGTGGTTAGAAATAATTTTTGTAGTTTAGAATTGTAATATATATATATTGGACTATAGAACTTTGATAATAAGGTTTAAAACTGAAATACGAAAGATACCGATTTGAAAATAGGCACGAGATAGTAAAATAATTTTACGACCAAGGAGGTTTTAAAAATCAGTGAAAGAATTTTAACTCAACCGAAAAAAACAAGAAATTTTCAAAATATATAATATAGGGGTTTTAAAAGAATTTAAGATGAGCGAAAAAACTTAATAGGAATTTCAAAAATACTTTTAGAGGCAGCAGACTTGGCAAGGGAAAAGACTCGAAGGATCAACGATACTCGTCAGGAACGATTACGTGGATTGGAAGAAAGGAAAAGATCACATGATGGATACACTTAGGATATGATTTACGAAGCTACGATGGAAGTTCTATGGTCGAAATCACGAAAAGGGTAATGATCAGGGAGACGCTAGAAGTCAGGGGTCCTAATTGTCGGGTCGTCTAAAGATCAGGAGAGCTCGGCACTAAGATTTCCTAATAAGTTAGACTATAATCAGGATCTAAGGGGGAGGTTCCTAAGAGAATCAAGGTTACGTTCTGCTGGGCCCAAAGTCGATGGAGCTGGGCGAGCGACTAAACTAAAAGAAGGACTCTAGAAATCTAATTTGGTCAGAGTTAGGGAGGGAGAGGCTACTAAGGTATCCTAAGACGGGTACGGCTAAATCTTAACCAAGGCATATAACTATCAAACTGGGACGTCTACCTAAGTCTTCCTACCACCTAAGACTGGGAAAACCTAATTCAGACTTGTACGTGGATATTAAATGAATGCGGTACTTTTATTGTTCCGAACTTTTGCATGACCTGCATGGGCCACCACTAAAACCTGTCACGCCCCGCTTCCTAAAACGACGGAGGCGAAGCGTGACTAAGGCTCGCTTAGGCTGGAGCTGTGAAGCTCGGACCCAATAAGCGTCTGTAGGGGTACCATCTTAAAATTTTCAGGTTCTTGCATTTATAAAGTTTGAAACAACAAAAAGTACAGAAAGAAAGTTGCATTCATTAATATAAAGAGTTAATATCCCGCGAGTACAAAAGTCTAAAAAGAGGGAAGCCCAAGCATGGCAACAACTAACGAAGAGCAAACTAAAAGTAGTAACCTCAGAAGGTGGCGACCGAAAAGTCCTCACGGTCTGGTCCTCGTCAGGCACGTACTCTGGGTCGACGTCCTCGGCTCCTCGTACTCCAGTGAGTCTGCCTCGTCCACGAACTCTGGCTGAACACCTGACGTACAGCACCCAAGAGAAAGGAACTGTACGTCAGGTAAGTCTACAAGAAGGGTTAGACTTTACTGCAAGTGCACCGAACTTTAAACAACGGTTTACTGGTTGATTAGCATGCTGAGGTTCTATTACACAACAATTTACTGGTTAATTAGCATGCTGGGGTTATAACTGAGTAACAAAAGAAGTAACGTAGCAGGAAAGTAAAGCGTAACAAGTAGTAGTCGTAGCGTGTGCCACCAACTACGGGACTAACCTACAGGTGTCAAGACAAGACGGGACGTGACGAGACAAGACAAGACAAGACAAGACAAGTGAGACACGAAAGGGTTCACGCCTTACGGTTCGAGAGGGGTCAGACCCTCTTGCCGTGCGCACGCTCAACCCAACCCCAAACCCCAAGACAAGACAAGACATGACACCAGTACAAGGGATCACTCGCTCTAGCTTGGCGAGTGCCCTATTGCCCGCAGGCTGTGTATCCGTACAAGGGATCACTCTCTCTAGCTTGGAGAGTGCCCTATTGCCCGCAGGCTGTGAGTCTGTACAAGGGATCACTCGAAGAGTGCCCTATTGCCCAGCGGGCTGTGCAAGACGGGACGGGACGTGACAAGACAGGAAGGGTTATTCTAGGGTGTCCACACACACGTGCACACATGATAGCCCTATAATATCAAAAGTTGTTGTTGTCAGGCTCAGACTTCATCGTCAAGTCTGAGCCGTCAGGAGTCGTCCCGGACGCTATCATTTCACGTCCGGTTCTATTTGTTCACAGTTAATAATTCTAACAAACTAGGGCCTAAGCACAGCCAAAAAGTGCAAGTGGATACACTTGCCTGCGATGGCGAGTGTGTCGTCCTCTCGAAGCGTCTCGTCCAAGCGTCTCGTCTGTGGAAGTCCGTCTGAAATATCGTCACGGCGACGGTGTCAGGTCTCAATTTCATCAAATCCTATTAGGGTTCGTTTCTAGGTTATCGGGACTATCCTAATTGTCAGAGTCACATTTTGGTGTGTTATCAGCCTAGATCGACCACTACCCTATATGCACAGAAAGTTGTCCGATGGTCGATTTCTACAGGGAGCAGTGTTTTACTGGCGCGGAAAAGTAAATTTAATTATTGTTGTCCAGTTTCAGTTAAGGTTCAGTTTGCTACAGTGTGGGTTCGCTATGAGTTAGGAGGACCAACCAGGTGTGAGGAACGCGCATTTATTCTGGCGTCGGGTCTGGAGACGGTGGCGGTGCTCGTGCCCCGACTGCGGGTAGCGCAGTGAAGGTCGTCTCGGGATCGTCTCGGGATCGTAGCGGCTGTGGGTAGCGCAGCCGAGATGTCACGGCAACGGGGACGGCGTCGGAACCGCCTTGGTCGCGAGTAGTGCAAAGAAGCGGCAACGGAATGGCCTCGGTTGCGAGTAGCGCAACGAGACGACATGAGAACGGTAACGGTAACGGCCACGATGTCTGGAGAGTGTTCAGCTTGGGGATCATGTGAGTAGCAACGTCGGGGGCCGGCAAATCTGGATTGTGCGCTGCGTCATCCAAATGTGTGACATTAAGCCATAAACCCTTAAAGAAATAATAATAAAACCATCCTTAGCTAGCACTGTTACACGTATAAGGAATTAAATCGTGTCACCTATAATATCTATATAACTTACTACCATAAAATAATATTACAACTAATATATAATATTCTGTGAACTAACATAACAGAGTAATGCTTAAACATACACCAACTCATATAAACATATGGTTATAAGGCTTAATTAATAGTATACTATGTATGAACTATATAATTTGCATATAGATATACAAGTCCAAGTCCTGTTCATTAACATATTTGAATACTTGTTCATTGCATTATAAATTATTGTTCTTAGGGGATACGTACATGCTACCCAATATAGGCACTATGACATCCTAAAACAAGTTACTGTTCATCACATTGTAAAGTTTTCACTCACTGATTTAAAGTGGTGGGTTTCTCTCTCGTTGCTTGCAGTTGCAGAGGCCACGGCGAGTTGAGCTCCGGCGTGCAGCGCTGCCGAGGGTTGCCGACGTGAGGGGCATGAGGGAGTTGCGGTGGAGCGAGGAGAAAGCGACGTGCGGCTTGGTTCATCGGTTGCGTACAGTGGCGACGGGGCGAGGGTCGCAGGTGGCCAGCGCTGGTGGGGCACGTTGGGAGGCGATGACGACGAAACGTCGCCGGCGACAACGACGCACGGGCACAGGGGCAGCGGGAGTTCCTGCGGGTGGGGCTGTCACACCGGAGGGGAGGCAGTAGGCACGGGGCGGCTGAGGGAGCTCTGCCGGCGGCCAACAACGGGCATGGAGAGGGAAAGGCAGGTGGCAGTTGGAGTGCAGGTTGCCGGCGATGTCGAAGGCGGTGGGCGCTGCGGGAGCGAAGTTGTGCAGATGGCGGCATGGCCTGGGGTGACCGAACGGAGATTGGAGAGGGACGGTGAAGCTCCGGGTTGATGGCGACTGAGGTAGGCGGAGGCCGGATGCGTGGGGGGCGGTCTGCGGTGAGTTGAGAGCGAAAGAGGGAGTGAGTTGCGAGAGAAAAAAAAGTGTTTCGCTCGGGGGGGTTCTTGTTTGTGGCGGCTGGGATGAAATGATGATACCCTAGGTTTAGGTTTAAAATAATAGAGGGAAGGTACAAGAGTAGGGGAAAAACGTGTGTGTGAGGGGCCAACGTGTGGGAAGTTCACAGGTTGGGATTGTTAAAAAATATTAATATAAAAAAAAGGTTCTCCTAAGAAAAATGATCAGCACTTGTTATTAAAGAGTTAGTGTTAGGATTAAAAATTAATATTTAAGTTTGTTTTAAAGGAAAAAGAACGCACATAACATTCAGATTTTTAAAAAAGTAGTTTATAATAAAAATGTTTTTAATAATTAAAAGTGTGTTAACGCAGATGGTTCCTCGACGTCTAAAAATTACAAGGAAAATACCGGGGCGCTCGCGCTTCCGAGTGGACCGTGAATACGGGGTTCGGTCATGCGTCTGAGCTATGGACAACAGTAATAAAAATCAAATACACAAAAACACACAAGAAACACAGCTACGCACTAATACACACACGGTCGGAAAGTGATCGTTACAGCATTGGTTTGGGTTGTTGTACTTGGAGGCCAGACCCAGCCCAAATTCACTTCGGATCACGCGTAAGTTGTCGCGGGCTTGGTCTACTCTTCACCAACAACCGTGCAACACTAACTCTTGCTCCTCTTAAAGAACTAGCTCAGCCTACTCCGACACTCTGAGGATGATCGAGAAGCTAGATGGCTTCAAACTTGAGAAGAACAAAGGAAAGAACACTTAAGATTAGAAGATGTCACGCTCCGCTCTTCCAAATACGGAAGATGCGTAGCATAACAAGGCCGCCGTAGTATTTAGATGCAGGGCTTCAAGCCCATAATATCCAAATACTACTAGGCATTAATTGTGATTAAATAAAACCATGTATGCATGCCACAACAATATACTGGAATAGTACAACAGAAAAGGAAAATGCTCCAACAGAATTTAAATCCACAAATACTGAAAATACAAAGCTTCTAAATCATATTAAACAAGGTACATCATACATATTCTGAACTGTACAAAGGGTACAAAAGTACAAAAGTGGAGTAAAGCCAAAAGCAAACACCAACCGACAAAAGAAAGCCAAAAGGGGTCCACACACTATACAACCCACTCACTAGTCTACTGATGCACCCGAAACCTACACCTAAATTCCACCTAGCGGTGACACGGTCGGTAGACGTGATATAGCTCCTAGGTGTCAATTCCGGGCTCTATCCGCAAGCGGACGGTGTCAAATTATAGTATAAAAGATGTCGGATCCCACAGGGACGGTAACCGTGTATTTGAAGTCTCAGATTATATTTAGATGTCGAAGGTGAGATAGAAGTCGGGTTGAAAGGATTGGATGAGGTGTTGTTGTCGGTTTGATAATAAAGAGAACTATGGTTTTAGGTATCACCGCTAAGACCGTCAGAGATCGACGTTGGAATAGGATCCTTACGTTGCATTAGGTTTAGGGGATTAGTCTCTCAATTCATACCACTCTCTGGGTTAGAATTTTGAGTTATTTCGGTGGCTCTCATTGACGCAATGGCAGTAGCCGTCAATGTAGCGATATAGTTCGTTGGTGGATCCCCTCAAGGCACGAGCTGGGTATGGTCACGAGCCTTGGTTGGATCCATCGATTTTCCTATTCAAATACCAAGGATACTCCTTAAGCTCATCAATTCCACAGACTGTGGGCATGATCTCAGTGCGAATTATCCTAGGGATTCGGAAGGATCGACCGAAATACTCCCCTTTATTCCTAATTCAACCTAGAGATCCAGATCTACATCTCCCCCCTAAAGTCTTAGGGCTAACCCATCAACCCTAGAGGAAACTACTCACACATGATGATTTTGGCAAATAAAACTGCGATTTTTATAAGAGAAACCATCGTAGCAAATTAATCGAATAAGGATTGAATAGCTTACGTAGCAAAGGCGAAGAGAAACAATAGCCAATAATAATCCAAAAAGATCCGCAGATTCCAAAACGCGAAGAATAATAGATCTCCCAAAACAATTCAATAATCCAAAGAAAAATAAGTTTAGATCTAACAAAAATCTCTCTAATCTCCTCCTCTCTCCCTAAACGTAATTCAAAAACTTACAAAATGAACGACCTCCCATTCACAATTCCCAGATCCACATTTCACTCCCCTGCACGCATCAGACGGCCACACAAGTTTCCGAAAATAGCCTTCATTGTCGCCGACGGAGTCAGTGACTCAGTCGAGCAGAGGCTTGCTCGGTCGAGCTGCTAGGTCGAGCAGCCCTCCTGCTCGATCGAGTACATCAGTGAGTCGTGCTTTTCCAAAAAATGCCACTCTGTCTGCTCGGCCCAAGTCAGCCTTGCTCGGTCGAGCAACCAACTGACTCGGTGGCCATGAGATCTGCTCGACTCGAGTATGAGGTTGATTGAACTTCGGAAATAGAAGCTGATTGACCGAGTCACCATACTGCTCGGTCTGAGCAGCTTGCGTATCAGCTCTCCTTCTTCTTCGTGCATCTGCTCGACCGAGCAGGTGCTCTGCTCGATCGAGTCGCTTGGGAAAATCTGAGTTTCTTCTTGCAGCGTCTCCTCCATTCCTGGCAATCTCCTCTACTCCTCTCATGGGCTTCCAAAACTCGGCAAACTACTATAGAGCTATGCCAACGGGCTCCAAGGCATGCCGGATATGTCCATATCCAAAATGGGTCCCGAATCGCTCCAAAATCCCTGAAAATCCATAAAACTCTATGAAACTCGAATATAGCATTAGAATTGCAATATCGTAGGAAAATACGGGATTTGGATGCGAATATGGCATGAAATGCAATGGCATGATGCTATGAAAAGATGTAAAATATGGGCACATCAAAAATCCCCCAAGCTTACCTCTTACTCGTCCTCGAGGAAGAGGAATACTAGGTACGCCGGGAGATAAACAAAAGGATATAAAAATAAAAGAGAACAGAGATGGATGGAGGGTGCGAAGATTGTTCAATCAGATCTCAAGCCTCAACAGTATATCACGATGCTCTGAATAGTAAAAAATACATGCTAATGGTATTTTCAAGTTCTACTAATCATATGTCTAGCATGCAATAGAGACAAAAACAGGAATCTTCTAAAATAATGTCGTCAACTCATATCAATCTCATGCAATTTATAGAGTCTAGTATAAAAAGAGTTAGTAATGCACTTTTCAATTAATAGATACAAGTGGAGCATATAGAGATCACATCAGCATGCAATAAAGAATGAAAAGGAATCATGCTATTCAGATATTCATTTCGAATCATGAAAAATCTCCAAAAACTAAAGTATATCGTAAAGTTCAAGCATTATCTAATCTCCCCGTTGTGCACCATCTCCACTCTAATGTTATACTCACTCATATGATCAATTGGTTCCCCCCCCCCCCCCAAGCTTAGCTTGAGGCGTCGCATATAGGAATAGGATATGAAAGTTTTTGTCTTTTCCCAAGTATTTGTGATAGCTTCTAATAAAAAGATATTAAAAAATTTATTTCTTTCTTTTCTTTCTTTTCTTTCTTTTCTTTGTCTTTTCTTCCCTTTTTTTGTTTCATCTTATTTAGAAGCTATCTTTTTTTCTTTTGGGATTTTTGGGAAGCAGGATGCGGTAAGGGTAGCAGTGGGGGTGAAACCAACTGATATGTAGAGAATCATAAAGGTATGTAGAGGAGGAAAATAATGAATCACTCGGTTCACTCATCAGAGATGCACAACGATTCAATAGGATAATACTCTAACTAAACATCATAACTAGCATGGATATTTTCATTCATCTAGACGAATACTGAAAAGCATGCAGTAATAAACACAATAACATCAAGCATGCAAAAAGAAGTGAATGAGATAACAAGCAGATGCTCCAAGTGTTCTAATGATGCGTGAACCTAAGTGCATTACCCAACTAAGCACATACTAGATACTATTTCATGCATTTGATTTTCAATTCATAACAGACATTAAATTAGATAGATCAGCAAAAGAATATGCCAGCATATAGATAGTAAAACTGAAACTACCATAAATAGCATGTCACCAAATAATAAGCACCGTGAGTAACTACTATGGGCTACGAGAAGTATCATCATCCAGAACAGACTCAGCAAAAAGAAAAAGGGTGGAGAAAATAACAGAATGAAAAACAGACGTGCATGCATGGTAAAAATGAAAAATGTGATGCTGAGTGAGAAAAAGATAAAATGGTGGAAAATGGGTGGAAAAGTAAACTTAAAAACTGAAAAAGGAAGAAAAATATAAAATAAAAATAAAAATAAACCCAGCTCATCCTCCAAGCTAAACCCAGCAGTGTCCTCACTGCTGAGGAAACGCTAGTATGCAGGAGATGATGGTAGAAAGGGTGGGCGGGGGTAGAAAATAAAACTGCAGAGGAAGTAAAACATGATATGATGCAATGATGAAGAAAAATGATGCATATGTACGGAATGAAGCATGGCGGGTCCTCCCCCAAGCTATGTAAGACCGGGACCACAAAGAGACAGATGGGCACAATATAATATAAGTAAGGTAAGAAGTGAGTACGGACAACATCAAGCAGGGGTACCACCCTCTGGAGGTGGTGATGGGTCCCGCTGCTGTGGACCAGAAAATGTGGAGGGTGAATGTGGCTCAACAGGTGGGTCAGCTCGCCAGTGCCTAATAAGGTTGCAAAAGAAAGGGAGGTCCTGCTCGACTGACTGTCGAGTAGTGCCGCCCCCTAACCTAAGAGTAGGAGCATGGAGACGAACTGGTCGCCCTGGTCGGTGTCTCGGAAGGTAACGTCATATGATGCGTTACTGATATAAAGACGCTCGAGAGGGGTTGGAGCGTTGTTTGGCTGGGGTGAAGTGGTAGATGATTCGCCAACAGTGTGGTCCTATGTGGGTGAGCGTGTACGACGCATGCATCGAGTAGGCCTAGGGTTTGGTGTGCCAATGTCGGTGTTTGTGGCTCTTGTACGATGTGGCGGCATCTTGGAAGCAGTATAAAAGCGTGTGGTAGTACGTAAAGTATATAGGGGAAAGAATATACCGTCAACTGCTGCTGATTGTGAGTATCCCCCAAGCTGCTCCTAGAATCATCCTTCTATGTAGATGCCACGGACCTAAAATAATAGAGAGTAATGTCAGGCGAGAAGAACTAATGTGCAAAGATCGACCGAGCAGCGATCTTGCTCGGTTGGGGGGGTAGAGGCAGGGGGAAACTTGAGGAGGAGGAGAGAGAGATAAAGATTTGAGTGAAAGAGAGGGGGAGGGAGAGGTTAACCGGTGTTGGGGAAAGAGGGGTGGTTGGAGGTGGCATGGCTGTGGGTGACTCAGGAAGACGCTGCTGCTACTGCGTGTTACCGACCGGATCGAGTGGGTGGGGTTAGCTCCAGAGATAATTAGGGTAGGATCGCTTAGGGTAAGGGTTAAAGGATGGTTTAGGGTGAGTAAATGACTCAAACCTGGCTTAGAATGAGACCCGTAATCAACCAGCATACGACTTGGGCCGAGCAATCTGATTGCTCGGTCGAGTCAGCAATTTAGATAAATCAAGAAGCAATTTAAATACTCCCTCAGCTTGCTCGGTCGAGCAAGGTATTACTCGACCGAGCAGATGCTGCTCGGGCCGTGTAGACAGAACACTATTTCTTCCTTGATTTCCAAGCTTGTGCTACTCGACGGAGCAGGTGGCTGCTCAGTCGAGTCAGTGTCTACTCGGACTGAGCAAAGGCTACTCGAGCTGTGTAGCCAGAATGACATTTTTGTGATCTTTTCTTGTGCCTGCGCTACCCGACCGAGCAGATTGCTACTCGGTCGAGTCACCTGTGACTCTTCCATTCAACTGTTTTGCTGTTCTCCCTCCAGCTCTCTCTTCCATTCAGATCTCTCTCTTCCATTTAGAACATCAATTTGTGTACCCCTTACCTATCAACCGGTCAAAAAGGAAGGTGCTTTTAGTTGGTTTCCCAGATTAAGTAAAATAGAAACAAAAATAGAAAGAGATGTAAAAAGTCGGGTTGCCTCCCGATAAGCGCTCGTTTTGAGTCATGAGCTTGACTCCCTCAAGTTCTTCAACAAATAGTGAGGCATTCCTCGAGGAGACATGTGTCCTCTCGCCCAATTGGTTCTCCTGCTCTGTACGGTTTAATTCTCTGGCCGTTTACTTTGAAATTTCCATTCTTCCCTTCGAGCTCTACAGCACCCCCCAGAGATAAACTTACTATCTTATAAGGGCCGGACCACCTTGACTTTAATTTTCCAAGGAAGAGGCGTAATCTCGAATTGTAGAGTAGTACCTGGTCACCGACATCATGGCAGACCACCGTGATGTTCCTGTCATGATAAGCCTTGGTCCTCTCCTTATATATCTTTGCATTCTCATAGGCGTGTCGCCGAATTTCGTCAAGCTCGTTGCTATGCAAGGCTCGTCTCGTGGCGGTGCTCTGGTAGTCAAAGTTCATCTTCTTTACTGCCCAATACACTATTTGTTCTAATTCTACCGAAAGTTGATAAGCTTTTCCATACACAAGTCTGTACGGGGTAGTTCCGATGGGAGTTTTGAAAGCGGTGCGATATGCCCAAAGGGCGTCGCCCAACTTGTGTGACTAATCCTTCCTCGAGGCGCTCATCGTTTTTTCCAGGATGCTTTTGATTTCCCTGTTGGATACCTCCACTTGACCGCTAGTCTGAGGGTGATAAGCAAGAGCGACCTTATGATGGACTCCATATTTTTTAGCATCGTCTCGAACTTCTTCTCAATGAAATGACTCCCTCCATCACTTATGATTGTCCGGGGGACTCCAAAACGAGGAAATATGGTATTCTTGAAGAATTTGGCTACCACCCTCATGTCGTTTGTCGGGGTGGCCATAGCCTCCACCCACATCGAGACGTAATCAACGGCGACCAAGATGTACTTATTACCGTTACTCGATGGAAAGGACCCCATGAAGTCAACGCCCCAACAGTCAAATAGTTCTATCTCCCAGATGCCCTAAAGGGGTGTTTCATTCTTCTTCGTGATGTTTCCTGTCCTTTGGCATCTATCGCATTTTCTGATGTATTCATTCGCATCTCTAAATATAGTGGGCCAATAGAAACCACTTTGGAGGATTTTTGTTGTGGTTTTGGTGACCGTTGTGTGTCCCCCGCATGGTTGTTTGTGGCAATGCGATATGATGGAGGTCGCCTCCTCCTTTGGGATACATCGTCTGATGATCCTATCGGTGCATGTTCTAAATAGGTACGGGTCGTCCCAAAAGTAGCTCTTGGCGTCATGTAGGAACTTCCTCCTCGAGTAAGTCGCTAGCCCTTGCGGGACTATGCCGCTTACCAGGTAGTTCACTATATTTGCGTACCAAGGGGATTCAGAGGAATTCGCTACAAATAACTGTTCTCCAGTGAAAGAATCATCAATTGGCAAACTGTCATCTCCGTGCTTTTGAATTAACCGCGACAGGTGGTCCGCTACTACATTCTCCGCTCCTTTCTTGTATTTGATCTCAATATCAAATTCTTGGAGGAGAAGGATCCACTATATTAAACGCGGTTTGGCATCCTTCTTGATCAATAGGTATTTCAGTGCCGTGTGGTCCGTGTGGATAATCACTTTAGACCGCAAGAGGTACGATCTGAACTTCTCGCTAGAATAAACCACGGCTAGCTGCTCCTTCTCCGTAGTGGTGTAGTTCTTTTGGGCATCATCCAGTGTCTTGCTAGCATAATATATAGCATGAAGCTTTTCCTCTTTCCTTTGGCCAAGAATGACTCCCACTGCTTGGTCACTAGCATCACACGTCAGCTCAAACGACAGATTCCAATCTGGCAGCTGTATAATTGGGGCTGAGATGAGAGCTTCCTTTAACCTGTTAAAGGCTAGCAAGCAAGCATCAGTAAACACAAAAGGAGCATCCTTGGCGAGGAGCTCTGTGAGTGGGCGGGAAATGTTAGAGAAATCCTTTATAAAGCGACGGTAAAACCCCGCGTACCCTAGGAAACCACGGATACCCTTAAGGTTAGTGGGAGGCGGTAAACTCTTGATAACTTCGACCTTGGCTTTATCAACCTCGATTCCCTTGGAGGTGATGACATGGCCAAGCACAACCCCTTCTGTCACCATGAAATGACACTTTTCCCAATTTAGGGTCAGGTTATTGTCATGACACCGTTCTAAAACTTTGGACAAATTGGCTAGACAATCATCGAACTCGGTGCCTTAAACAGAGAAATCGTCCATGAAGACTTCCATAATATTTTCGATGAAGTCCGAGAAAATAGACGTCATGCACCTTTGAAATGTGGCCGGTGCGTTACATAGCCCAAACGGCATTCTTCGATAGGCGAATGTGCCATATGGGCATGTAAACGTTGTCTTTTCTTGGTCTTCCCGATGCAACGGGATTTGGAAGAACCCGGAGTATCCATCTAGGTAACAGAAGGATTTGTGTTTGGCTAAACGCTCAAGCATTTGGTCAATGAAGGGTAGAGGATAATGGTCCTTTCTAGTGGCTTTATTGAGTTTCCTATAGTCGATACACATACGCCAACCAGTGACAGTCCTAGTAGATATTAGCTCATTTTTTTGTTTCTAACGACTGTCATGCCCCCTTTCTTGGGGACCACCTGTACAGGGCTAACCCATTTACTGTCAGAAATGGGATAAATAATGTCGGCCTCTAATAGCTTCAAGACCTCCTTCTTCACTACCTCCTTCATGTTGGCATTTAATCGCCTTTAAGGCTCAATGGAATTGGCGTCCTTATCCTCAAGATGAATACTATGGGTGCATATGGTTTCACTGATGCCCTTTAGGTCAGCAATGTTGTACCCTATTACTTTTCTATAGGATCTAAGGATTTTTAGGAGGCTTTCTAGTTGGGGTTCGGTGAGGGTTGCATTGACGATAACGGGGTATGTGGAATTCTCGCCCAAGAAAGCATATTTCAAATTAGCATAAAGAGGTTTTAGTTCTACCTAAGGGGGCGATGTACCACCGTCATCGCTCACGTGTGAGAAGGATGCGTCCTCAATTGCCGATTCAGAAGATGGAAACTCTTCGTTTGCATAATTATAGGATGAGCGGGGAGATGATGGTACGTTGTGGCAGACGTCTGCAGATTCCATTTCCATAGCGCACCTGTCAACAGAGGTAAAGTATTCAGGCACGCATTCATTATCGAACATAGAGTTTGGAGAACTTCCCTGGTCAATGTCATTTTGTGCTGGTTCGGAATCCGTGTATCCCTCACAGACGTGTTCTTCACATGCGGCAATCTGTGGGATGCTATCGTTGTAGAAGCGTAGTGTGTCTCTCTCGTATCGCACATAAACTCCATCAGCGATGGGGACACCATCCAAGGCATCCGCATTGTGGAAAGAATTCGCAATAAAGACATAGAGTTCTTGTGTAACCGGGTCGTCTGTAGGGAATTCCACTGGACCATGGGCCCATACGTCAGCCACTACACTTTCCATTATACTTAGTAGCTGGGAATCGTTCAATGGCTCTAATTGACGAATCTCTCTCCAGCTCATGTCAGCAGGTATGGCTTCAATAGTCTGGAGGAACATCACTTCCCCTTCGAAGCTTATGTGAATGTCGCCCTCAAGGGTACCTGCATCAGAAACATTACTCATTATATGATCCACGACTAATTGCCAATTTATGTTACCTACAACATAGGTTCCTGATCCGATAAACCGAACTGCATCAATCAATTCTCTAGATGCACATTCATTCATGGATTCGTCCATGCGCGAATCCTGAAGACCATGTAGATGATACGGAGAAAAGATAAACTAATCTGAGTCACTGTCAGACTCACTGGTCCACTGTACTTGCATCAACATCTCCATCACGTCTGATTAATTAAGTATGATCACGAGCTGGAGGGAGATGTTAGTAGCAATAAAAAGAGAATAAAAAGGGTGGAAAGATAAGGAATGGTAAGATTTGCTAGCAAACTCTTCAAAAATAAAAATAAACTGAGATACACTATTGCTTCCCCGGCAATAGCGCCAAAAACTTGATGCACCCGAAACCTACACCTAAATTCCACCTGGCATGTCACGGTCGCTAGACGTGATATGGCTCCTAGGTGTCAATTCCGGGCTTTATCCGCAAGCGGACGGTGTCAAATTATAGTATAAAAGATATCGGATCCCACAGGGACGGTGATAGTGTATTTGAAGTCTCAGATTATTTAGATGTCGAAGGTGAGATAGCAGTCGGGTTGAAAGGATTGGATGTGGTGCTGTTGTTGGTTTGATAATAAAGAGAACTATGGTTTTAGGGATCACCGCTAAGACCGTCGGAGATCAACGTTGGAATAGGATCCTTACGTTGCATTAGGTTTAGGGGATTAATCTCTCAATTCATACCACTCTCGTGGGTTAGAATTTTGAGGTATTTCGGTGGCTCTCATTGACGCAATGGCGGTAGCCGTCAATGTAGCGATATAGTTCATTGGCGGATCCCCTCAAGGCATGAGCCGGGCATGGTCACGAGCCTTGGTTGGATCTATCATTTCCCTATTCAAATCCAAAGGATACCCCTAAAGCTCATCAATTCCACAGACCGTGGGCATGATCTCAGTGCGAATTATCCTAGGGATTTGGAAGGATCGACTGGAATACTCCCCTTTATTCCTAATTCAACCCGGAGATCCAGATCTACATCTCTCCCCTAAAGTCTTAGGGCTAACCCATCAACCCTAGAGGAAACTACTCACACACGATGATTTTGGCAAATAAAAATGCGATTTTTATAAGAGAAACCATCGTAGCAAATTAATCGAATAAGGATTGAATAGCTTACGTAGCGAAGGCGAAGAGAAACAATAGCCAATAATAATCCAAAAAGATCCGTAGATTCCAAAACGCGAAGAATAATAGATCTCCCAAAACAATTCAATAATCCAAAGAAAAATAAGTTTAGATCTAACAAAAATCTCTCTAATCTCCTCCTCTCCCCCTAAACGTAATTCAAAAACTTACAAAATGAACGACCTCCCATTCGCAATTCCTAAATCCACACTTCACTCCCCTGCCCGCATCAGACGGCCCGCATCAGACGGTCAGTGACTCGGTCGAGCAGAGGCTTGCTCGGTCGGGATGCTAGGTCAAGCAGCCCTCCTGCTCGGTCGAGTATATATGTGAGTCGCGCTTCTCCAAAAAATGCCACTCTGTCTGCTCGGCCCGAGTCAGCCTTGCTCGGTCGAGCAACCAACTGACTCGGTGGCCATGAGATCTGCTCGGCTCGAGTAGGAGGTTGATTGAACTTTGGAAATCGGAGCTGCTCGAGCGATTCACCATACTGCTTGGTCCGAGCAGCTTACATATCAGCTCTCCTTCTTCTTCATGTATCTGCTCGACTGAGCAGGTGCTCTGCTCGGTCGAGTCGCCTGGGAAAATCTGAGTTTCTTCTTGCAGCTTCTCCTACATTCCTGGTAACCTCCTCTACTCCTCTCATGGGCTTCCAAAACTCGACAAACTACTGTAGAGCTACGCAAACGGGCGCCAAGGCATGCCGGATGTGTCCATATCCAAAATGGGTCCCGAATCGCTTCAAAATCCCTGAAAATCTATAAAACTCTACGAAACTCGAATATAGCATTAGAATTACAATATCGTAGGAAAATACGGGATTTGGATGCGAATATGGCATGAAATGCAATGGCATGATACAATGAAAAGATGTAAAATATGGGCACATCATCTACCCCAGGGAAATCTAGCTGAACAAAAGCACTCTCAGTGGTCTACATCTATACCTCGGAAGGTGGAGTGCGGTCTGCTGAGTAAGGGTATGCTCTGATGTCTCTACTCCTGAATCTGAAAAACGTAGATTGGACATGTCAACGTGTGACCCAATAGGAAACCTAACTAAACTAGGTAGGACCCAGCTTCAAAACTGGTTCACCTAACCAAAGGGTTGGTCTACTGAAGTAAACATGTCCTCAGAGCATGCATAAGCGAAACATATAACATCCCGCAAGTACTAAATAATAAAGCTGAGGAACATGAAGTAACAATATTCATGGGTTGATATCAGTTAATTTAAGGTTATTAATTAAATATTCAGAAACCCGTGTAAATCGTATGACACTTAAGGAGCTGGACGTTACCTAGGGTGGGTGAACACAGCGGTATCCCTAACAGCGACACGAGCACTGTAGGGGCCTCTCGTAACTGTCCTATTTTGGGAGTGAGATGTTGATATTTTTTCTATCTAATGGTGTATCACGAGTACACCCATGGGCCTCTCTAACCATGCCCACTCCCCGTGCCGGCTATCGAGTGAGACTAAAAATCCATGTCCACTCCTTAACGGCTACTTTATACACATGTTCCCCCCAAACTCACATCTGGAGTTCCACTCATTTTTGAATGGATTGAGAACTCCAGACTATTTATATGCATCTCACTCTCAATTTCATCAGTTCTTGGTACTTTCATTTTGACGATTTCATTACCGTATTCATATTCATTTTCCATTCTTCTCAACATTACAACATGAAGATTTCTTTATGTTTATTCTTTACTTTCATTTACTTAAACATTCTATAATCAGCTTACATATAAAATTTCACGTATAAAATAATTCACTGACAACATGGATTCTCATTCTTGCATATGAAACATAACCATAACAAAAAGATCAATTTGCATCTTAAGCTTTCATGAATCTTTAATATGTTAACGCGGTTAATCACTTAAAACATGGTAATGTAGCATACAAATGGCTCATCTATCATGGGTGTAAAGCACATAAAAATCACAACATTTGGTTTGAACTGTGACATATAAAGCATACTTAAAATCGGTCCACACAGGCGTTTGGATACTCCACACGGCCATGTGGAGTCTTAAACAGAGGTTCAGTCCAACTAACACAGCCACACGGCCGTTTGATCTACTCACACAGCCATGTGGCCGTGTGAAATAATATAGCTAAATGCTCAGAAAGGTCTACCACACGGTCGTCCGAATAGTCCACACGACCGTGTGGAGTCCCATGGCTTAACATTCAGCACATCACAACCACACAGTCGTTTCAAGATCGACCCGACCGTGTCAATCAAGGAGTGTCAAACTCGCGTGATCACGTCTACATCGACATGGCTACTGAATCTAAATGGGTCGACACGACCGTGTCTAAGTCGACACAATTTTGTAGGTCAATGACTTTTACGCAAACAGCCACATGGTCACGGAATCGTGTGGCACTGTCGTTGGTCGAAAAGACCGCGACACGGTCTGGAAACGACCGCGTCGCCTACGACATGGCTGTGACATGGCCGTTTGGTTTCTTAATGCTGTCAATTTCTACGTAAACTTAAAATGAATTCTACACGATTTTAACTAAACCCTAACTAGGTTAGATATGATTCCTACCTCTTGACGTCCTTCAATTTAGGCTGGGGCCCTTCTTCTCCTTGAAGACCCCTTGAAGCTATCTCATTCTTCTTCAATTAATGGTTCGAGGTTTGGAGAATATGGTTTGGGAGTTGATCTTGTGGATGAACGAAGGCAGCAACGATGGCTGCGGGTTCACTGTGTGTGTGTGTGTGTGGAGAGAGAGAGAGAGAGAGAGAGAGAGAGAGAGAGAGAGAGAGAGTGTGTGTGTGTGTGTGTGTGTGAGGGAAGAAGCTTCTCTATTTATTTTCTTTTTCTTCCAATTTTCTCTCTTTTTGTGTCAAATTTTCTTCGTTTTTAATATTCTAATTATCCTCCTCATCACCTTAAAACCCTCCATGGTTGCCATGTGTCCACATGGTTGGTGGGATTAAAGGGGCTAATGACATCTCAAAGCAAGTGGTGTCTAATTAGAGAATTTCTAGGATTTCATTTTCTAATTAAGTAGAAATACCTATCTTAATACAACATACTCCCTCAATACTAATATTTAATCCATATACTTCATTTAATTAAATCCAAATGGTGTTTAAAAATCATTTAAAATAATTTTTATCATCACAAAAATTTGGGAAAAATTTATAAGAATACTCAAAAAATTATATGTATGTATACGTCCCAAAAATACATATAACATACGTGTATATTAATATTAGGGCTCTTACAGAAGAACTCTCAAAGGAACACTCTTTATTACGCAAGATTGTTTTTCGACTTTGGATGGTTTACAAATGAGCCAAGCTCCCCTATTTATAGGCCTCCACCTCCAAAATGGAGGGCCAAGATTAGTTTGATCATATGGTTACAAATGAGCTTCTTGAAAGTTCTGCTAAAATATCTACAAATGGATAAGCCTAAGGCTTTCTAGAATTCTGTACTATGTACAAGACTTTCTAGAACTATCTTGGACTAAGGCCTTCAAAAATGTTCTTCATGACTCCTTGGGCCATGTTGATCCAATAAGTCTTCTTGGGCCTCTTCCAACCCACGTGGCTTTGGGAAAATTGTTGCAAATATCTTGGGCCGTGACATTCTCCCACACTCAATTGGGTGACGTCCGCGTCATGTTGGACTTGTATTCACCGATCTTCTCCTGTTGGTTTTAAAGGGTGAGCTCATGCTCCCAACTCGCTTCACTGGTGGGCAATCCCTTCCACTTTACGAAGTACTCTATGTAACTTGGATGGGAGCCTCGCCTTGGTATGACTTGATGCGCCAAGATTTCTTCAACCTCTTTCACCGACATACTTATGATTGCAGTTGGAGCTCTCTGAGACTCGTTCCTGCTAGGCACTTCTTCATCAACATAGTAAGGTTTCAGTAAGTTAACTGGATCACAAGATGCATATCTAAATGTTGGAACAACGTAAATCGATAAGCCAAACTTCCCAATCCTCTTCTCAATTGGGAATGGTCCCTCGTAGCACCGGATGTGTCCCTTATGAACTTTGGAAAACCATCAGCTTTGATATGGATAAGCTTTACTAGCACAAGGTCACCTTCATTGAACTCAAGGGACCTTCTCTTGGCATCGACCCACTTCTTCGTCTTCTTTGACGCCTTCTCCAAATATGACTTAGTCATTTCAGCCCTCGCAGGCCACTCCTTAGCAAATTGTAAGCTGCGGGACTTGGTCCTTTGTATCCAACAGCTAAAGTGTGTGGAGTCATTGGCTACTGACCAGTAGCGATATTAAATGGGCATGCCCACGTTGATTTGCTCTTTTGATGATTGTAGCAGAATTGAGCCACATCTAGCAACTTGACCCAATCATGCTGGTTGGCACTCACATAGTGTCGCAGGTATGTCTCAAGGAGTGCATTCACCCTTTTCGTTTGGCCATCAGTTTGAGGGTGAAAACTTGTGGAGAAGTTTAGCTCGGTTCCATCAGCTTGAACAGCTCAGTCCAGAGTCTTCCCGTGAAGTGGGTATCCATGTCACTAACAATCGATTCTAGAACACCCCAATACTTCACAACATTTGTGAGAAACAAGTGAGCAACATCTTCAACATTTAATTTGGCAGGGATGTGTTGAGAGATGTGTATGCCCTCAAGAAAATTTATCTCTGTGTATGTGTACAAACATCGTGTTCGAAATAACAGTAAGCTGTTTGGTAAGAATTTACCTAAGTTAATGTAGCCTTCATTAGAACTTAGGTAAAGTCCTGAGACTTAATGCAAGGTCAAACATGTATCAAGATGGAGATCTCGATCATGGAGAAGTGTTTGGCCGTTTGTAGCATAAGTCTAAAATTTTTTGTGGTCATAGATGTTTCGTGAAAATGATATCAATAAATCGGATAGACCATTGTGTCTTTGTCTTCACCATGGAGTAGTGACGATGATCTCATAGTCGTTTGACTTGGTGAAGTCGAAGACAATACACATGTGCTTATTAGAGGATGAGTTCACCGAATGACCCAACGAGAGTTATCATATGGTTAACATTGACTAATCTGTCAATGATAACTCTTAGTGATGATAGGCAAGTTGGTCCTTTGACTTAAGGTCATTGTACGAACCTGTATGTGAACGGTGTCACTTTGATCAATGATCTAGCCTGGGGGTAAGCCCCATTGAAAGGCACTTGGTTGGGTGACACTTGAAGCGTGCAAGGAGAGTAATGACCAAGAGAGGTTTGTCTCACCCATTTATATGGAGTTAGTGTCGCACATATTAGTTTGATATTTAGTAAAAACTTTGGTCAGAGTATGTTGGAAGAAGTCCAATATTATTTGACTAAAGATTGATGGAGACTAACCGATTTCGAGCTATTAGGGTTGCCAACTGACCATATCCTAGGCTTGACAAAGCGGCATAGCTTTGATGAAGGGACTAAAACTACAGCATTCATCACAGACACAGTCAGGTGATCCCGACAATACTCATGTCAATGAGTTAACCACATAATGATGATATTGAAACGTGGATGACATCTGCTGCTTGTGGTCACTGCGGTTTAGGGGTTTCGAGCCCCACCTGTAGTAGGGTCAAGCTGTAGGGTCTCACACAGAGTGAGACTTTCGTCAAGTAATATGAGGTCTAAGGGAGTTATACATCAGATGTATAGGAATTAATTGTGTCGCAAAAGATTTGCGATATAAACTTTAGAATATTAAAGATGTGGAATTATAGCATATGGTGCAAAAGGAATAAATTATATCGTAAAACGTTTACGAATATATTTTACAACAAAAGCATGAAACAAGATCAATTCATGGGACTGGAATTTTTCCAGACCCATTTATTTTGTTATAGGCCTAGTAGAGCCGAAAAAGAAAAGAACAAAACAAAAAGAGAAAAAAAAAACTCAGCAATATAAAGGCCTTAGGTTGCAGCCTTGGCTTGCCCAGGCACTGGCCGCCTGGGCTTGGGCCCATAGCGGCCCAGCCCAGAATCGGGTTGGGCCTGCCTGCCTCATTTGGGCGGGCACCAACCCATTGCAGGCGGGCCGGTGGGCGAGCATGCCCGACCCATGGCGGGTGGGGCCCGTAAATGGGGTTTCAAACCCCAATTATTGTGGCGGCTGGTATTTGGCAAAATGCTGATTTTTGGCAAACTTTGATATGACGTTTGAGGGGTCAAATGAAGTCAGAATTGAACCCTGTTTGTTTCTATGCGTTCACCATTCAGTGCTCTTCGATTTGATATATCATATCGCTTACGAAGCTCAACGGTGAGGAAGAGAAAATTCGTTGAAGTTTGGCCTTCGTGAAGGTCAAATTTAAAATTAATTTTCTCCTCAAATGTTTAGTCCCACATAGGATATAGAGAAAAGGGGAGGTGTCAGCTGCCTATATAAATAGGGGCCAACCTCCTTCCTAGAAACCCGCACCAAGCTCCAGATCAGAGTAGCTCCATTAAACGTGAGCAAGCCCGGATCCAAGCTTAATTAATATTCCAAATTTCTCCCATTTCTTCCTTGCTCCTGATCGGGCTTTAGCAAAGCTACGAAGGAGTTCGGATCGGATCCGAAGTCTTGACAGAGGATCCACCCAAGGTAAAACTTTCAGGAGTGCGTGGTTGGCTCAACGACAAGGGGATTGCTCGCCTCAAGATGCGGTTCAGCTTGGGAGAAGCAGATCAGCCCTAACACAGGGCATCGCTTTGGGGATTAAAGACAGGTTGCTGAAAACGATGCTTTGCACGGTAACAAAGTGACATGTATGTAGTTTAATATTCATGTGTATATAATTATAATTGATTGATAGATCCATCTTTAGGGATTGGTGATCACTCCTTATTTTACACCTTTTTTCCGTGTATTTGCATGCCATTTAGATCGCCCAAATCATGTTTTTCACGATATATCGACGATATTGCGATGCTTTTCACGATTTGTTGTTTTTGTCGCATTTCAGGTGATTTGGCGCGATTTGGAGTGATCTCGAGATGCGCTTACTCTAGACGGTCACCGACGACCTCCCCGAGGGGTATTTTGCTGTTGGAGAGGAGCGGAAGAAGAATGGACGTCGCAGGAGCGACGAGGAGGCCAAAACAATCAGATTGGGCATTTTTTGTGTCCCACTCGGCCGATTGGAGGAGCCACTCGGCCGACCAGCGAGACACTGCTCGGCCGACCCGTTCAGACACGATTTCCATGTGTACTCGGCCGAGCGACGGAGACCACATCGGCCGAGTGACGATACCACGTCCGCCCGAGTGGCGCCCAGACGAAGCCCCTCCAAAATATCGAAGTTTCTGTTTTTCGGCCACCTGAGCTTCAGAAGACCCACTCGGCCGAGTGGATTATCCCGTCCGCCTGAGTGCAGTGAAGCCGTCGGCCGAGTGACGACAACTCACTCGGCCGAGCCGCTCCCGAAGTGAAGACCCCTGAAGGCCCCGACTTACTGGAAAAGTACAGGGTTTCTCACTCGGCCGAGCGACATTTGTCACTCGGCCGAGTGCGATGCGCTGCCTGTAGCGAAATTTGCGGAAAACAGGCTGTGCAGGGGCGTTTTGGTCAGGATTTTTGGACGATTTTTGGGGCTATTTAAGCCCTGTTTTTACCCTAGTTTTGAGAGCCATCTCTTAGATTTTTTGCAGCTTTTTAGATTACTTTTTAGCTTTATTATTGTGATTGGAGGAGGAAAAACTTGGATTTTTGTTGGATTAAATTGAAGAACTCCATTGGTTTGCATCTCGCTTCCCTAAAAATTCTATTTTTATTGTTTATCTCAATATTTGTGATGAATTCCATTGCTTATTTCATTGATCAAATTTGTGATATTGCTATGATTTGTGAGTAGTCACCACGTCTTGGGGCGTGGGGATGAACCCTACGAGCTCTATTTCATAATTGTGATGAATTGGTAGAAATTGAGCTAAGATTGTTATTAGAGATTAGATTGGGATCGATCTACTACGGATGGCTAGGTATTCATATCAATTGGGATTTGCAAGAGATTGGATCCCAATTCGATAGGAAACCCTAGAAATCCGAATTGGGTTGGAGTCGGATTTTCGAAGTATCGGTTTGCAAGAGATTGGACCGATATTAGGATTTCCAGGTGCAATTCCATGCCAATACCCATTTGCAAGAGATTGGGCGGGTAGGAACTATCCCAATCTAGATCGTGGACCGAGTTTGCAAGAGATTGGGCTCGGTGCGCGATTGGACGATGATGTTGATCCTAATGCTAGCTTCCCTAGGCTAGGGTTTGCAAGAGATTGGACCCGAACTTAGGAAAGCTATAGACCGGCAACAGCGCGAGAGCGTGAGCTTGGTTCTACATTCAGTTGCAACTAGTTCATCCGAATTCTCATTCTAGCAATTTTAATACCGACTAACCGCTCTTATGGAATACGGTGAGTAGCGGGGATTCCCCATTCCCTAGACGTTCTTTATTTGATTTGATACTTCGCACATTTGTCTGATGATTGTGACAGGATCGCCCAAGGCAATTATCTCTCTTGAATAGCCAGGTTGATTAGGAACAAGCACGGTCATTCGTCCTCCCTGTGTTCGATACCCGCTCGCTGCTATACCGTGCGCTTGCGGTAAAACTACAACCGTCGCTCCGGGACGTGTATCCGGGGCGCGACCAAGTTTTTGGCGCCGTTGCCGGGGAGGGCGTTTTGACGGTGTTTGGCATCGACCACCCGGTTATTTCTTCTTTCTTTCTTTCTTCATTTTCCTCTATATCTTATTCTAACCTTATTCGCAGCCCTATTTGCATATTCTCCCCGTATTTTGCATAAGATCTTAACAGGGAGAATGGAGGATGCACTGCCAACAATGGAACTCAGTCGGGAAGACTATGACTCCTTCACAGACCTCCTTAAGGAGCTTGTCGACGAGGTCCACGCTACCGGAGCATTTGCTATCGATATCAAGGACCCCGACGAGCAACTATTCGCTAGTTTTGTGATGGACCAAATCTCCCCGGAGGGGACTGTCGGAGGCGATGTCAGAGTTGATGTGGTCGAAGACAAACTGTATTTCGAAGACAATAGAGCAAGTGTCGAAGAACACTATACTCCCAAAGAATCCTTCGAGCAAACCGACATTCAGGGAGTTACACTCTATGACGCTCACTCCTGCTCTTATGAATCGTCTGATGTGCTTCTTGATTCCAGGTACGAACCGGAGCAGAGTGAAGGTTTTGGCGATGCTAGCACCAAATCGAAGAGCACCTATTTCGATGCCTCGTCCTCACTAAGTAGCGAGTCTGACTCGTCACAAGAAAGCACGCCACCTGAACATGAGCTGAACCCGGATGACAAGGAAGGGGCCGAACTCATGCGAGCCGATGAAGTGGAAGGAGCAGCGCCTCTTCAGGTGGAACTTAAACAATTACCTCCGAATCTAAGGTACGCCTTCTTGGGTAGCAAATTAACTTTCCCGGTGATAGTAAACTCCCACCTCACGCCGGACCAACTTGAAAAACTCCTAGATGTTCTTAGGAGCCACAAAGATGTCCTGGGCTACACTATCTCCGATCTAAAAGGGATAAGCCCTAGGCTTTGCACACATAGGATCCATTTGGAGGATACCGATGCCACCTCCATTGAGCCTCAAAGGCGGCTAAACCCGAACATGAAGGAGGTGGTTTAAAAAGAAATCCTAAAACTGCTAGAAGCCAGCATTATTTACCCTATCTCAGACAGTAGGTGGGTTAGCCCCGTTCACGTTGTTCCCAAGAAGGGGGGATGTCGGTCATAAAAAACGAAAAAGGTGAGCCCATATCTACACGTACCGTCACGGGATGGCGAATGTGCATCGACTATAGGAAACTCAATAAAGCTACCCGAAAGGATCATTACCCATTGCCCTTCATTGATCAAATGCTTGAACGCCTTGCAAAACATAAATACTTTTGCTACCTAGATGGGTATTCGGGATTCTTCCAAATCCCTTTGCACAAAGATGACCAAGAAAAGACAACTTTCACTTGCCCCTATGGCACCTATGCTTACCGTAGGATGCCGTTTGGTCTTTGTAATGCCCTCGCCACTTTTCAGAGGTGTATGACATCCATATTTTCTGATTACATTGAAAATATTATGGAAGTTTTTATGGATGATTTCTCGGTCTACGGAAGTGAGTTTGACTCTTGCTTGGAAAATCTTACTAAAGTCCTGAAAAGGTGCCAACAAAACAATCTCACTCTCAATTGGGAGAAGTGTCACTTCATGGTCACGGAAGGTATAGTTCTCGGACATCTTGTTTCCTCAAGGGGAATTGAGGTAGATAAGGCGAAAATTGAGGTAATCGAAAAACTTCCTCCTCCTATTAATGTCAAGGGTATTAGAGGCTTTCTTGGTCATGCGGGGTTTTACCGCCGCTTCATCAAGGACTTTGCCTCGATTGCCCGACCACTCACCTCCTTGCTCGCTAAAGATATGCCTTTTGATTTTTCAGGAGAATGCTTGCAAGCCTTCAACACCTTGAAAGAAGCACTAGTTTCCGCACCCATCATACAACCGCCGGATTGGAGCGTTCCTTTTGAGCTAATGTGTGATGCTAGCGACCAAGCCATTGGAGCGGTATTAGGGCAAAGAAAAGATAAGAAGCTTCATGCGATATACTATGCAAGCAAGACATTGGATGACGCGCAGAAAAACTACACACCTACCGAGAAAGAGCTTCTAGCGGTCGTATATTCCATAGAGAAGTTTCGCTCCTACCTCCTCGGTTCCAAGGTGATTGTCCACACCGACCATGCGGCATTGAAGTATCTTTTAAACAAGAAGGAGGCCAAACCTCGGTTGATTAGGTGGATACTCTTGTTGCAAGAATTCGACCTAGAGATAAGAGATAAGAAAGGTACGGATAACGTCGTGGCGGATCATTTATCTAGGCTCATTCGCGACAAGGATGATGAGAGCCTACCTATTGACGACACGTTTGTTGATGAGAGGCTATATGCGGTAAGGACCGGTGAAGTACCTTGGTACGCGGACTTCGTCAACTACTTGGCTTGCGGAATCAAACCGCATGGGATGTCCACGCAACAAAAGAGGAGATTTATGCATGAGGTCCGTAGCTATTTTTGGGAAGATCCTTACCTTTTCAAGATATGCAAAGATACTGTCATCCGTAGGTGTGTTTCTAAGGAGGAGGCGACATCGATCATCTTGCATTGCCACGGTCTACCGTGCGGAGGACATCATGCCGCCTCTAAAACAACCGCCAAGATCTTGCAGAGCGGGTTCTTCTGGCCGACAATGTTCAAAGACACCCATAACTTTGTAAAGGGGTGCGATAGATGCCAACGGACCGGGAATATCTCCAAGCGCAATGAAATGCCAATGAGGCCCATCCAAGAAATTGAGCTTTTTGATTGTTGGGGAGTAGACTTCATGGGACCATTTCCATCGAGCAATGGCAACAAATACATCATATTGGCCGTCGACTACGTCTCCAAATGGGTGGAAGCGATTGCCACCCCTACTAATGATGCAAGGGTCGTCTCCAAGTTCTTCAAGCAAAATATCTTCCCGCGCTTCGGAGTGCCTCGTACCTTGATAAGCGACGGGGGAAGCCACTTCATAGAGAACAAGTTTGAAGCCATGCTAAAGAAGTACGGAGTAAACCATAGAGTTGGCATGGCCTATCACCCCCAGACGAGTGGCCAAGTGAAAGTCTCAAATAGAGAGATCAAGCAAATCCTCGAGAAAACCGTGGATCGGTCTAGAAAGGATTGGTCAATGAAGCTAAACGATGCTCTATGGGCATATCGTACGGCCTTTCGCACTCCCATAGGCACCACACCGTTCCGACTAGTTTATGGGAAGGCTTGCCACTTGCCGGTAGAGTTGGAGCACCGCGCATATTGGGCCATCAAGACCTTTAACTACGACTACAAGAGTGCGGCGGTGAGGCGACTCTTGGACATCAACGAGCTTGATGAAATAAGGAGAGACGCCTATGAGAGCTCGAGAATCTACAAGGAAAGGACCAAGATTCTCCACGATGCCCGCATAACCGTCACGGACTTCAAAGTAGGAGACAAAGTCTTGCTCTTCAATTCCCGGCTCCGACTATTTCCCGGTAAGTTGAGGTCACGTTGGTCCGGACCTTTCACCATCAAGCATATACAACCGGGAGGAGCTTTCGAGTTGGAGAGCAAGGACGGTTCCACGTTCAAAGTAAACGGTCAAAGGCTCAAGCACTATTCCAAAGGAATCCCGACGGGCGAAACCAATAGGGTATATTTGCTCAAGGAACGGTCGGATGATCTCTCGGACCTCCTTGATGAGGTGATAGAGGAGGCGATTCCCCACTCAATTGGCGCCCTTTTTGATGAAGATTTTGAAGAAGGCCCGGATTTAGGCCATGAAGAGAATAAATATGATTCCCCCGACCTCTCCGGTGAAGAAGATGAAGGCGACGCTGGCGTCGCAGGAATTCGAGAGCTCTGCAAGCTCTCGACATTAAAGTCTCCAAAGAAAGCTCCGCCGGCACGGAGACCGGCATCACCGGTTAAGCCGTTGACCGGAGCAAATGCTAGCTTGGGGGAGCCTCCCCCCGACACTATTCGAGATGAGAGACCACCGCGGGAGAACGCGCAGCCGCCACATCCAAATCCAAGCGCGCTCCCCGGAAAATTCGATGGGTGCATCTCATATGCACCAAACATCCCGCATTGATTGAAAATTATAGGGGGTCGAGCTCACGACCTTAAACGAGCGCTTGTCGGGAGGCAACCCGACGGTTTTTGCTTTATTTTTACTTTTTCTTTATTTTCGTTTTAGAAATTTTTAGTGTTTCGGGTCGTTCGCCCAAAAATTTTGCGATAACGGGTCCTATTTTTCTTGACAGGAGAGGAGATAGGTAGATCCATCATGAGGAGGATGAAAGAGACGACGAGGTGCGCCCCAAGAAGGCGTTCGACGCTTAGGAGGAGGATGAAATCGACTGGAGGAAGAAAGACAGAGTTTAGAGCCCAAACGAAGACAAACAGCAGGAAACAAGGCTCACTCGGCCGAGCATACTAGTCACTCGGCCGAGTACAGAAGTTCGTCCGGCCGAGCCGCTCACGAACGAGGGAAGTCTGCTGTACCCAACTCTCTGTCTATTTTCCTCATTTCATTATTACTGCTACTCGGCCGAGTATATATATTCACTCGGCCGAGTGAAACGGATACCCTCCTAGGGCGAGTCATGCCGAGTAGCTTGAGTCACTCAGCCGAATGGACTTACTCCACTCGGCCGAGGCTGGCAAAGCCACTCGGCCGAAGCGATATCAGGGAGGAAACTTTCAATGGTCTCTCTCGGCCGAGTGACCACATCACTCGGCCGAGTCGTAAGTTTTATTATATAAGGGCCGAGGGGGGCTCATTTTTTCGAAATCCCAAAACCCCCCAAGCGCCCGACGCTCCAGCTCCCCTCGCCCGATCTCGCTTCGCTCAGACCCTCACTCGCCCGGACGACCTCGCCGCGCCACCGCTCGGTCCACCACCGCCGGCCGAGCACACGCCGGTGCCTCGCCCGAGTCGCCGCCGGCGGCACGCCGTCCGATCACCTCCGGTAACCCTGTTTTCGCCGTTTTCTCCTCTTTTCGTGTATTTCTTGAGGATCCATGTGCTAAACGCCCCCCTAACCCAAATCAATTCCTATATCTATCCATTATACCCCTATTGCTCCATACATTTTGATTATTACTCGCTGATATCGCTTTTTCATGCGCAGGTTGCTTTTTGGAGCTTAGGGGGAGCTCAGGGGAGCTTCTACGGGCTGCTCAGGACTTCGTGGAGGCGCGGACTTCGCACGCTTCCACTGCCTAGCACTCGCGGCGTGTTTGGGTATACTCTTTCCATTCTTTTACACGCACCGCACTTTTTTCACTTTTTCGGCGCGCGCTCGGGGCCGATATGCCGCCCCGGACACGGCCGCGGTCGACGAGAGCTTCCGCCAAGCGGAAGCGGTCGGACGAGGCCGGCCCCTCCCACTTGGTGGAGGACTCTCCTCCGCCTTCTCCCACACACCCCGCACAGCCTGCAGGCCCCGCACACCCCGCACAGCCTGCAGCGCACCCACAGCCCACACAGCCACTCCCCGCCGCTGCACAGCCACCACCACCGGCTCCACTGGTCGGGCCGCTCGGGATCACGTTTCGAGACGACGCACACCGCGCCGTCTTCGACCGTATCTCCCAGCGCTCGATCGTACCCTCCAGGTTTGCACACCTCGCTGACCTTGGACGCCTGGGGGGTACTAGAGGGGATACTCACGTTGTACGACAACGTGGGTTGGCGCGACTTCCTTCAGGTGTCGGCGAACACGTTCACCCGCCCGACACTTGAGGTTTTGAGTTCGATCGCCAGGACCGATGAGGGATGCTCATTCAGGTTCATGGATCGAGAGTGCCAGGTCACTCTCGATATGATAAGAGCGTTCTTCTCATGGCCCGCAGTCCCCGGAGCCGATCGCGGTTACGGCCCTACCCACATCCCCCCACCTTCCTTCGACGCCGGCGCCTTCTGGGCCTGGATTACAGGCCACCACGCCGCCTTTGACCCTAGTAGGGCCAA